>JAUMIR010000001.1:428471186-429741186 GCA_030847615.1 Gambelia wislizenii
GGTGTGTGTGAGGAAATTGCATGAGGAAATACATTTAAGATATGGGAAGTTTATACTGAGATAGCTACTGCTACATTTCATATTTGTTGAAACTATGAGATGTGCTATCCTCTGACTACCAATATTTTTTTTTCTATAAAAACACCAAGCAGCGGATTATGATATTCTAATGATACTCTTATGATATTCTTTCACTCTATTGGATTATGACATTTAAAAAAAATCTTATGTGTTCAATAAACAATTTTATTTCATTTTAAAACTAGATACAAAAAGCTCCCCTAATTTGAACATTTTTTCCCAAATATATATGTACTTGAATGCCCTTAAATTCCTCAAGTAGAAAGAAATGCTTTCTACAGAACTGCGTATTTCCAGTAACCCACATCAGAGCTGACACATGAAAAATGGTGAAATTACTGAAGGTAGTCCAGCCTGAATAAGGACTACCTTATTAGTTCAGGTACTTGCATCTCCCTAATTTTCATATTAATCATGCACCCATCTTTCTCTGAAATAGGGCTATCATGCTTCACGTCAGAATTTAGCATGTAAGTAAAATTCATAGTGCTTCAAATCCCACTAGAAAATATTTGCTTGGTGGGAACACATTGACTAATTTTATTATTGTTAAGAAATGTTAGAGCTTTTGAGGATTTAAAAAATAAACTTCTGTATGTAGAAAATGAACACATATAGCATATAAAATTTCAATAACTTCACAAAAATTAGACAACAATGGCCTGTTCTTATTTAAGAAAGATACTACACACTGTAATGCATCTACGTTATACATTTCTCATCAGTTTTTACAGTTTCCACTGATTAAATATATATTGACTCATAAAGTATTACCATTATACCAATTGTCAGCAGATGCAGGAGTATGCCATTTAAATATTAACTATCATATAAAAATGGCAGCTTGATTGTATGAAAGCAGTAATCTCATGTTTGTTATTGCCACATTTCCCTAATGCATCAAAAGCAGTCACAAAAAAACACACCTTACATACTAACATACTACTGTGCTGCTACCAATAAAATTATTTAAACAACTTTTCTTTAACTGTAATTGTATTTGTCTCTAAAGTTAATTTTTTAAAAACAAACACCCAAACAGTATGAATTTTATATACAAGTGCAGTGTATGAACAGAGACACACTTCAGTTATCACAAATTATGTGCATCATCTATAAGCGTATGGGAACTGCATGAAGAAAGAAGAAGCATATGCAAACAAGACTATAAACACTGCAAACACCCATGAGGTGCTTGTCTATGCAAATCCCTATGCAATGCATGTTATTTACTAAGGAGCCATTCTTTAACAGTAATTCCTTTGTTTAAAATAAAGAAAATAGTGTAGACTTGAAATCTGTCAGAAACCTCAAGAAGTACCCTTTGGCACTAACATAAAGCAATACCTCTTATATGTTAATTGTATAATTACAGCGTATAGACACTTTATAGACCATTAAAACCATCGAGCAATTGCTTATTTGTTGACTATAGCAGTGTAAATCAGAGAGAAGCTTTGAAAAAACAACATACTTCTTTCCTCATGTAACATGTAAGACTGGCTGCCACAACTCCTTTTGTACTCCAGACATATACTTTTTAATGCAATGATTAATGTTCTGCTTTACTACTATTCTTGGCATTTAGAAAACAACACAAGCATGTACTTTATTATATTCTTCTAAGCCTTGCATAAAAAATTCAAAATCAAATCAAAGAAGATGATGTTATTGCTGTAAATAAACATATTGGAAATTTTGAAAGACAGACTTTTCCCTAGGTAGCCATGTATCAGAATTATATAGTTTTGTGACTGCACTGACAGAGATACTTTCAGAAACTCCCTCCTTAAATATGGGAAGGAATACATGGAGAAAGATCCATTCAAGTGTGTTCTGGCAAGAACTTCCCCTTGTGAAACCAACCTCAACCCTACTGGATGAGGTTCTTAAAATCTAAGCGAGCTACACTGGCCAGGTTGCACTTAGGCTAAAGCTTATTTTATTTCCACTGGCAGGGGATATACCTGTCACAAGTAAACTTTGTTGTTGCGTGCCTTCAAGTCGTTTCCAACTTATGGCAACCCTAAGGTGAACCTATCACAGGGTTTTCTTGGCAAGATTTGTTGGGGAGGGGTTGCCTTTGCTTCCCTCTGAAGCTGGACGCTGACCAATTGTGATTTGCCTAAAGTCACCCAACAGGCTTCCATGGCCAAGTGGGGATTCGAACCCTGGTGTTGTAGTCCAATGTTCAAACCACTACAACATGGTGGCTCTCCATGAGTTAACTACACAAACATTTTCGAGTACCATTAAATATGTGTCAGAATAATACAAAACAAACTATAAACATGATAAAAAACAAAAAGTTAAATAAGTGCTATTAGTTCTTTGGATTCTATGTACATGAAGAGCAGTTAATGAATATTCATCTGATTACTTCTGCAATGATCCATATTAAAAAAAACATAATTGTTTTGCACTTTATTGTAACCTCTTACATTATCTAGGTATTAATGAAAACAGATCTGTTGAGGAAATTAACTTAATTATTAAAATACCCATATAGAAGAAAGTGAATTAATATTTTAAAATGTTGTTTTCCTAGGGTTTCTCAAAACTTCTTTAGGTTTCTAAAAAGAAGGGGGAACTCCCTTTTTAAAAAAATTTAAGTAATTCAAGAAACATTATGTGCCTCTAAAGTAAGGAATACATTCCATTATCATTTTTTTTTTCTAATTACTATCACAGCTAACAAAGAACAGATCAATTTTAAACATATTATGTACCTTGGAGCCTGATATGTTATATTTCTAAATAAAAGTTTATATAAGTACGCCCATTAATTTTACATAAAAAGACTTTTAAAGTGATTACCTCATTGGCCATTTCCAATAGTACAGGAGAGGCTGCATTTTTAATCACTCCATTCAGGTACCTAGACAAGACAAAAATAAAATGCTGCTGCAGATTCAAAGAAAAGGTCAGCACTGAAGTCTTAATATCTCCGTCTCTCACTAGGGTAAGAAAGAAAATGACTAAAAAGCATGCAGTTTAGCTTAAAATATAAATGTCTATGAAACAGTTCTTGATCACAAAACTCTCCTGGTATTTCTGCTTCATGAGTAAATCAGAAATATCTGTATTACAGCATTGTTAAAATTCAACAAACAACACCATGTAATAGTAGGCTTTATAAAATCTTATATATTTTATTGATTGGCACACCAGACTGCTCTGTTTGGGAACTACAGTTTGGGTCCAATATGTTGTGATTGTAGAAGTGGGGAACGAAAGGCAATTAGGCTGGAAACCCATTGATTATTACACATCTCCCCATATTATCAGTCTGAATTTTCTAATATGCATTATTAGGGCTGGTTAATATCAGTGCAATCTGACACACATACTCAACATATGTCTTAGTCCCAAAACATTAAACAGTGTGAAAGATTCCTATTGCATTATTAAGGGTAGCTTTTTTGTGGGGGGGGGGATTGGATGTCAGTTCCTCCAAATCCCCACCCAGCATGTTACCTGTCCATGATGACTAGTGGGGGGGGGAGGTCTGAGAGTTGCACACCAAAAATAGTATCTTGGCCAAGCTCTGATCTATAGATATGAATCAGAAGATGTCTCTCTTTGGAATCCTGCAGACTCAAAGCCAGCACAACTACTAGTTCAAGCAAAAGCTGGACAAATTACACTCCCCATGTAAGCTCAGGCTTGCAGCTTGGGTGTTCTAGACTCAACTTGGAGCCTAGATGCCCAGGTTTCAGGAGTGGCGAGGAGCGCATTTGCACAGCTAAAACTAGTGTACAGTTGTGCATGTTCCTTGAGATGTCAGATCTAGCTATGGTGACACATGCCTTGATTACATCCCGTTTGGATTACTGTAACATACTCTATGCGGGGCTGCCTTTGGGAACTGCTTGGAAGCATCAGCAGGTCTAGGCTGCTGCGGCCAGAATATGCTGACCAGGGTTTTATATGGAGCATATAACTCCCTTGTTAAAACAGCTTCACTGGCTAACAGTCCCATTTCCGAGCAGAATTCAAAGTGTTGGTCATGACCTATAAAGCCCTATACAGCTTAGGTCCAAACTATCTGAAAGACCGTATCTCCCCATATGAACATGCAAGGGTTCTAAGATCTTCAGGTGAGGGCTTTCTCTTGGTCCCGCCACAATATAGGCTTGCTTGGTGAGGACATGAGACAGAGCCTTCTCAATGGCTGCTCCCACCCTCTGGAACTCCCTTCCACAGGAGGCTAGGCTGGCCCCGTCCCTGTTTTCCTTTTGCCAGCAGGTTAACACCTTTTTGTTTAAGCAGGTTTTTAATATGTAAATGTGATCATAGAAGCTATGGGGGATATGTGTTGTATTTTTTAAAACGTTTGTATATTTTGAATAATTTTAAATTGTTTTAATTATGATTATTTTAATTGTTTTTAAAATTGTTTTAGATTTTACAGTAATTTATGTTCTTTTGTGAGCTGCCTTGGGTCTCACTCTGGAACAAAGGCAGCATATTAAATAAATAAATAAATCATGGAAGAAGACTTGATGTCCAGCTCTGTCCAGTGAGACCAAGTTCAGACTATTCTAGCAAAAAAATAAATAAATTCAGATTAATCTAGCAATTTGGGGGGCAATGTATACTCCCGTTTCTTCATCTGATCAAAATCCAACCTAAAGCTGCTCACTTCCTGTTAAGCACTCAGTTGAGAAGACAAAAGAGTACAGCTAGATGTCATGCTGGCCGGGGAAAATCCAACTGGAGGTCCTTTTAAATCCCCACTACCTGTCTCTTTAAATGGAGGGTTTTAACAGCTCAGTAAGACTGCTCTACTGTTTATATATATGAACCATATGTTGAAAACATTGGATAGAAAAATAGAATAATAATTAGACCAAAGAAAACATTTACTATAATCTAACATGTTTTGGTGCTAATTTCATTGGGATAATCCAGAATAAATGTATATTATGTAACATGATCATATGTATATATCATATTGTAAAACAGCCAATCGCATAAGCCAAATCTATTCTTTACAATATCTAACCATAATCATAATCATAATCATCACCACCATCATCCCTAAAATGAAAAAAAAATGCATCAATAGGTTTTCTGTGGGTTTTTTCCAGGCTGTGAGGCCGTGTTCTGGAAGAGCTTATTCCTGACGTTTTGCCTGCATCTGTAGCTGAAGATGCCAACCACAGATGCAGGTGAAATGTCAGGAATAAACTCTTCCAGAACACGGCCTCACAGCCTGGAAAAAAACCACAGAAAACCTATGGATGCCGGCTGTGAAAGCCTTTGACTTCAAATGCATCAATGTTGTTAGCTTACCATGAAAAAAGAAATGGGTGATTTATTTATACATTGGGAATATATTTCTATGCTAGAGGGCGTATCTTAATAGTTTCATAGTTTTTAAGGAGAAAACAATCTTCTTAAATTAATAAATATTGAAACCTCTTTTTAATATTAGTCTTCTTGCATGGTTGGAGTCATATTGTATTAACATACACCTTAATGACAGAACATTATTTTGTGTTGGTTTTTTTTCCCTTTTAAAAATGTTTAGACATTTTTGCAAGCCTATGAATCTGTGATTTACCATACTGTTGCCATTTCATATGTTTTTATATTTTACAACAAACATTTTCCATATATTTATTCTAGATTTCCCCAATAAAGCATCATTTCCTTGATAAAGGATCATTCAAAGTGTGATGGATTATACATTGTTTTATATATTCTTGGCATTATAACTGAGTCCAGATCATTTCCAAAGGCAGTGTTGCTTTTACTAGGGAATTCTTCCAGATGTTGCAGAACGTAATATCTTTTGGAATCTGCTATCTGTTACCAGACCCTGATGCTGAGTGCTGGATGACTCAAACTCTAGTTGAGCTTGCTTATCTATACTGCTAACAAAGAAGATGCTTATTTCAGCTCTGTACCTGACCAAGGGTTGGGAATTCATTTATTTTTTTAAAAAAATGAGTTATATATTATCAAGGTCCTGTCCATGTGGAGGCCTTCAGTGTGATCTCACCTGAACTGGTCCTCAAGTTAGCCCTGAGAAAGAATCGTCTTTATTTACTATGCCTGTCTTCCTGTATTGAAGCCATTGCTTAATGAAAACCAGAGAAATTCTTTTCTTTTTTTTTGGGGGGGGGGGGGTAACCATCATAAAATGCTATTGCCTGACGTTCCTCCAAAACTGCCCTCAAGAGATGGATAATGACTGAGAAATTGGGTGTAGAACTAGTGTAACATATTGCTGCTCTCCTAAAAAATCTACATGACTGCAGAGATGTGAATTCTCCAATCTTCAGAGTATCCCACTGCAGAATGAATTGCACAATACCAAAAATCCTGATAGTTCTTATTGAACATCTTCCACCATTTATACCAGCTGGAATACCTTTTCTTATATCATGCATTGGACACATTCGGCTCCAACAGATAGCAGGTATTTAAAAAAGCAATTGTGGTGCCATTGGTAGGAAGGAGCTCACCCTTATTTCATTTTCTTTTTTTAAAAAATGGTACCACTAGTAATGCCTACTGCCTGCACCTCCCACTGCAGGAGTAACTTAATCTCACCAGACCAGCAGCTGCACCAGATGTAATGAATAGTAGTACTACATGCAGGATAGGGTGGATAAAGCAGGCTTTCCAAATTGTTTTGTGCACATACAAGCTCAGCAGTAGTGAGAGAAGATAGGAGAGGTGATTTGACACATACTAGATCACATATCAGTTAAGGAAAAACTTGAACAGCTTCCCCTCCTGCTGTTTGTAGCAAGAGTTGAAATATTGTGAAGGAGCGCAGGGCAACAATTTGGATGTAAGGTGTAAGAGGAACATGAAGACTAATCTATACTTAAAAGAACTCAATAAAGTCATGCGTTGAGATGACCCTGTGAGTGAATAATGCTCCAGACATTAGGCTATTGACCTGAAGTGTGGATGCCAAGCAAATTAAACTTCTCACATTGGCCCTTCCCAAGACCTTCAAAACGCATACATTATTTTTACATAAAATTATCTGTATCTGATTGCAACTTTTTAAAAAATAGGCAAGGTTTGTAAGTATGCTGGCGATCATTCTTGACTCTCAATATTCATTGGCTTAACATTCATAGGTTGGAACTGTCCACATTCACATCAGAACAAAAACTATTGCTCCATTTAAAAAATTGACTGCAATAAGTATTTCTTGTAACTGCACATAATACATTTAAAGACATTTAAACATTTCTTCACATTATTTTTGGCCAAATGGTCATGGCTGCTCCACTTTTTTTTCTTCTCATCATGCAGGCAAATATGCAAATAGGCAGAGGTGCACTAATAATGATATACAAGTACTGTATCTGTACAAACACATCTTCAAAAAATAATAGTGACTATATGCTGGCAAAACATAAATACAAAAAGAAGAAGAAGGCTTTCCTGGTGGGAATGATCAGGTTAACCCAAACCCCACCTCCAGGCTCCACACTGAAGCCAACTTGGAGGTGGCCACACGTACAATAAACCGGTTTTTCTGGGAATGGGAAGTATAAAAGGCAGTTTTTTAAAAAATCAGATCTAAGCCATCAGGAATCAAGATGAACTGTATCTGATTTAAATCCTCAAGTCATGCGTTATACCAAGGTGAATGTGTTTTTTCACCTATGTAGACAAGCCCTAAGTTGAGGGTGAGCAACTTCTTGCCCTTGGTCTACAAATATTTGGCTCTTTATCTGATTTAATATATGTGAGGGAAGCCTAGAGGGAAAGAAGGTGTATGGGAGGGAAAGAGGGAAACTAAAATGAGTGACTCAAACTATATGGGAGGGAAAGGGCTATCCAAAATTTGTGAAGCAGGGCAGACATCCTCCACATGTGATTAGTTCAGACCTTTGGCAAGAGCAAACTACCCCTTCCACTACCAGCCTCTGAAACAGAGGGAGGGAGGGGTGGCAGAAAGAAAGAAAGAAAGAAAGAAAGAAGGGGTTGACGGGAAAAAAACCCCAAAAACAAAACAAAACAAAACAAAAAACAGAGAAAGGGCATGCCTGCTCGTTTTTATCTCTGGCTTCAGGCACCACCAGAATGTGGCCCTACAAAATCAGCCACAGGAGTGTAGCTCTCAACAGAAAAATACCTTAATTTAACTTGATTAACTCCTAGCCAAAGCAACCATAACTTGTTTTTTTTTTTTCAACCATGTGCTAGTTTGCTATACAGAAATGTTGGTCAGCTTTGTAGTGCCACTTAAAACACCAAGCACATTGTTCATGCTTTGTATGGACATGAAAAAAAAATCTATCACTTTGCTGTGACAGGGCCAAGGAAGCCAATACAGAAACACAATGGAAACTGGAAATTAAAGAAAGGTCATCCTTCAACACAGCCCATAGAAATGGTCAAGCCTACTGATCATTACCCCTTCCTTTTGGTCCATGTGGGAACCAATGATACTGCAAGGCACAGCTTTCCGAAGATCAGAAGAGATTATGAGGCTCTGGGGAGGAAACTGAAAGAAACAGATGCACAGGTTGTCATCTCGTCTCTTCTGCCAGTTGAAGGGCATGGTCCAGGAAGCGAGAGGAAAATAGCTGATGTAAACAATTGGCTCCGTAGATGGTGTCACCGAGATCGATTTGGATTCTTGGATCATGGGCTGCAGTTCCATGAGGGGGGACTTCTGGCAAGGGATGGGGTGCATCTCACAATAGTTGGCAGAAACGTTTTTGCCAACAGTCTCAAGAATTTGATCAGGAGGGCTTTAAACTGAGACATATGGGGGAAGGAGACAGTATTCTGGAAGGCAAAAGGGCTGGAGAAAATAGTCAAACTGTCATAGAGGGAATAAGCCAAACAGCACAAGGACCCAACAGTGGGAGGCAAAAAAACTTGCACAACCAGCAAGTAAAGGGAACATGTGGTCATAGATGTCTCTACACTAATGAACAGAGCATGGGAAATAAGCAAGATGAACTTGAACTCCTAGCACAACAAAGCAAATATGATATAATAGGCATTACTGAAACCTGGTGGGATGCGTCTCATGATTGGAATGTAGGAATAGAGGGGTATAACCTTTATAGGAGAAACAGGCCAAACAGGAATGGAGGAGGAATAGCATTATATGTCAGGGATATTTACACCAGTGAAGAGATCCATGACATCAATACTGGAAGCCAGGTGGAGAGCATCTGGATAAAAATTAAAGGGGAGGGAAACAACAGGGATGTTACTGTGGGACTCTACTACAGACCCCCAAGTCAGACGGAGGAATTGGATGATGCCTTTCTAGAACAGATGGCCACACATGCAGAAAGGAGAGATGTAGTAGTGATGGGTGACTTCAACTATCCTGATATTTGCTGGTAATCTAACTCAACCAAAACTTCAAGGTCTAGCAAATTCCTTACTTGCCTGGAAGACTATTTCATTGTCCAAAAGGTGGAAGAGGCTACAAGGGGGTCAGCTATTTTAGATCTGATCCTAACCAACAGGGATGACCTGCTTAATGGGGTGCAAGTGGTGGGATCCTTAGGTGAGGGTGATCATGTTCTCCTGGAGTTTGTTATACAATGGAAAGGAAAAGCCAGACATAGTCAGACACGCATTCTAGACTTTAGGAGAGCTGATTTCAGTAAACTCAGGGAAATACTGTGGGTGATTCCATGGTCAGGAATAATAAAAGATAAGGGAGTTCAAGACGGATGGGACTTTCTCAAAAGGGAGATACTAAAGGCACAATTTCAAACAGTACCAATGAGGAAGAAAAATGGGAGGTGTCTCAAGAAACTAGGATGGATAACTAAAGAGCTTTCAATGAAGCTAAGTTTTAAACGGAACATGTATAGGAAATGGAAAAGGGGGAAAATCACCAAAGAAGAATTCAAACAGATAGCAAACACATGTAGGAGTAAAGACAGAAAAGCTAAAGCGCAGAATGAGCTCAGGCTTGCTAGAGAGGTTAAGAACAATAAAAAGGGTTTTTTGGGGGGTATGTCCACAACAAAAGGAAGAAGAAGTAAATGGTAGGGCCACTACGTGGAGAAGATGGCAAAATGCTAACAGGGGACAGAGAAAAGGCAGAATTACTCAATGCCTTCTTTGCCTCAGTGTTTTGAGAAAAAGGAAAAGGGTGATCAACCTAAGGATAATGAGACAGAGAACACAATAGGGGAAATCCAGCACAGAATAAGTAAAGAGGTAGCACAGGAATACCTTCTTAAACTAAATGAATTTAAATCTCCAGGAGCAGATGAACTACATCCAAGGGTATTAAAAGAACTGGCAAATGTAATCTCAGAGCCATTGGCAATAATCTTTGAGAACTCCTGGAGAGCAGGAGAAGTCCCAGCAGACTGGAGGAGGGCAAACGTTGTTCCCATCTTCAAAAAGGGAAAAAAAGAAGATCCCAACAATGATCGTCCAGTTAGTCTGACATCAATACCAGGGAAAATTCTTGAGCAGATCATTAAACAGAGAGTCTGTGAACATTTAGAAGGCAATGCCATAATCACAAAAAGTCAACATGGGTTTCAGAGGAACAAGTCATGCTAGACTAATCTGATCTCTCTTTTTTTGATAAAATTACCAGCTTGTTAGATGAAGGGAATGCTGTGGATATCACATAGATTTCAGTAAGGCTTTTGACAAGTTTCCCCATGACATTCTTGCAAACAAGCTTGTAAAATGTGGGCTAGACAAGTTAACTGTTAAATGGATTTGTAATTGGTTCACCGTCCGAACCCAAAGAGGTGCTCAGCAGTGGCTCCTCTTCGTCTTGGAAAGATGTGACCAGTGGGGTGCTACAGGGTTCTGTCCTGGGCCCAGTGCTATTCAACATCTTTATCAATGACTTGGATGAGGGAATTAGGGGCATACTTATCAAATTTGCAGATGACACCAAATTAGGAGGAGTAGCTAGAGGACAGGATCAAAATTCAAAATGACCTGGATAGACTGGAGAGCTGGGCCAAAGCTAACAAAATGAAATTCAATACGGAGAAATGTAAGGTACTACACTTAGGGCAGAAAAGCGAAATGCATAGATACAGGATGGGGGAGACCTGGCTGAACGAGACTACATGTGAAAGGGATCTAGGAGTCCTAGTAGACCACAAGTTGAACATGAGTCAACAGTGTGATGCGACAGCTAAAAAGGCCAATGCGATTTTGGGCTGTATCAATGGAAATATAGTGTCTAGATCAAGGGAAGTAATAGTGCCACTCTTTTCTGCCTTGGTCAGGCCTCACCTAGAATACTGTGTCCACTTCTGGGCACCACAATTCAAAAAGGATATTGACAAATTGGGGAGTGTCCAGAGGAGGGCGACTAAAATCGTGAAAGGTCTGGAAACCATGCCTTATGAGGAAAGACTTAGGGAGCTGGGTATGTTTAGCCTGGAAAAGAGACAGTTAAGGGGAGATATGATAGCCCTGTTTAAGTATTTGAAGGGGTGTCACATTGAGGATGGAGCAAGCTTGTTTCTGCTGCTCCAGAGACTAGAACATGGAACAATGGATATAAGCTCCAGGAACAGAGATTCCACCTCAACATTTGGAGGAACTTTTTGACAGTAAGAGCTGTTTGGCAGTGGAACACACTCCCTCAGAGCGTGGTGGGGTCTCCTTCCTTGGAGGTCTTTAAACAGAGACTGGATGGCCATCTGTCAGGGATGCTTTGATTGTGATTTCCTGCATGGCAGGGGGTTGGACTTGATGTCTCTTCCAACTCTACAGTTCTATGATTCTATGATTAAACACTGAGCAAATTGAGTGAGCCTCTGTAGTCATGCAGGTACTACCTAACTGCTGGTTTCTGAAAAGTTTGGGAACTTGCTTAGCAAAGAGGTATAACATGCTAGCATGTCATGCCCCGTGAGCCTGATGAGGCTGTAGAGTCAGAGGAGGAAGACGACATGGAAGGGAACGATCCTAGGGACCCTGGCACAGGTTCATCTACACCTGTGCCAGCAGGGAAACCTGCCAACCTAGAGGCTTGAGCAGAGGAAGAGCATGACCCTAGTAGGTTGGCACCAGTCCCAGCAGAGTCATGCCCACTCAGATAAGGATGAAGAAAAAGAGAGGGACTTACCTCCACCATCATATACCCAGCAGCAAGCTCAAAAAGAAGCTCAAAGGAAGTCTCTGAGACTTTATGAGAAAACCTGCTCGTTAAGAAGCACCTGGCACTTTAGATAGGTTGGGGGAGGCGATGGAGGCTTTGTCAGAGATCAACTGATCTTCCCAGAGAAAGCTTCCTGCTGACTTCATTGCTTTGCTGCCTTGACTCATGCCTTGACCTCAGACTGTTCCTGACTATATTGTTGCCTGATCCTGCTGACCCACAAGCCTACTTCTGGACTATGCTGCCTTCTGTAAGCCTTGACCTTTGGACTGTATTATGGCCTCTTCTCTGTGTGCCTTCTTGCCTGTATTGCTGCTTGTTCCGAACCTTATCTAGCTATTCCTAATTAACTTTGCTGTCACTGGGGCTTGGCTGCTTTCCCAGACCTTGTTTATCCTGCTGGCATTTTGGGCTGATTTCTCGGACAAAGCCATATATTCTAGCCAGTATTTGGCACCATGAGCCATGACATGTAAGGCTGTTTGTTCTATTTTGAAAAAGGGTTGGGGCAGATGGCATGAGGTACTGCTAAATGTGTTGGATGTTAAATATTAGTTTTATAATAATGAATACACAGATTATTAAATTGTTAACTACCCTATAGATGTCCTGTGAAAGTTGGGGTAGAAATGGAAAATAAACATGAATAATTAAAATAAACGCTGCAAGGAGAATGAAGTGTCTTTCTAAAGAAAGCACATTTTAACTCACTTCAAAACCAAATGTGTTCTTAAAGTTTCTAAAATATTTCTCTATCATACATAACCAATGCTTAAAATCGTATTTTGTTGAGAACACTAAGGCCGCAATCCCATAAAGCTCACACAGATTTCATAATTCTGCATGCAAAGTTATGCTATGCTGAGCCATATACAGTAACTCCTGCTGGACTCACTGTACAGCCTCTGAAGGCCACTCTCCCAAATATCCCACACTTTGTGGGGAGTGGGCAGGATCGGAGAAATATTGGTCTATGTCCCTTTAGCCAGACTTGATGACATCAGGGCTGAGATCCACAGAGAGTATCTGGAGAGCTCAGAGCTGCTGTAATCCTTTTACATCTGGCTATAGGGCATGTACAGATTTTTCTCTGATCCTGCCTGCTGCTGACAAGACAAGGAATGTCCATGCCAGGGAGGTCCAGGGGAGGGGGACTTTGAGCATTGTGGAAGGAGGAAGACAACACCAACCTCCAGTGTCTGAAAAAGTACATACAGAGGCACACGGGAAACTACACATGCATATGCCACTAATAGGATTTTAGCCTATGAAACCTCATCAGGTCAAATGGATGGTTATTAATTGTTCCATTGTTGGACACTGGTATCATTAAATTTACTGTGAACCAAAATATCTGCAGTAAATTATGCGTTCTGCTATAAATTTACTGACTTGTTGTTCTCAATTCAAGCACTACATTCATGCCAACCCTGCAGCATGCAGCACAGATTGGTATGTGACCTATGCATCCTTGCCTCTGGAATATACATAATGACTCTAAAGGGAAAAGGTAACTTAGGCCTTGTCTGCATGGGCCAAATGAAATGGCCTCCCCCGGTTCCCGCTCTCAGGTGTTGGGACATTGCAGGGTTTTCCTCCAATTCAATTCTGAACTGTCCAGATGATGTCCAGGCAGTTCCAACTGGAAACTGGGACAACCCCCCTTAAAGCAGCTTAAGAAAATACCTGGGAAACCCTAGATCCTGTGGGGGTGGGGATGGAACGTTTCATGGTGGGAGCAGCCAGCTGTCTGCACATGCACAGCACACTGTATTAAAGGGTGCTTGTGCCACCACCATTGGCGTCACACACTCTAATGAAGCCCCCAGCATTGTTCAAGGCTGGACACCTTGATTCTGGCCTCAGAGAGCATGATGTGCAACACCAGCAGTGGCAGCAGAGGCACCCACTGATACAATGCAGCACGTATGTGCAAACAGCTGTATGTTTCCACCATAGAACACAAGGTAACGGAGGGGGGATCCAGGACAGCTCTGGGCCAGAATGCAGAGTACTCTGGCCAGTGTAGACAAGACCTTAACCTTTTCCCTACTACAACACAGTTACTCTTGGGAGAAAAGGACAGAGGATGGCATTGATAAAAGGAGAAATAATGAAGCAAGAACCCAGATTAAGAATTTGAATAAGCATTGTGCTTTTTGCTTTTACATATACTACTTTGCCATTTAAATAAATAAAATAGATTACCATGCATCTATTAATTCTATTAGCCCACTGAAAACATTAATATACTCTTCCCAGCAGTAGTGGAGTAAGTAACATACCAATTTTATGTGTTCATGACTCTGTCCACTATTATTATTAGCAGTATTAGTATCTTTAGCTCCCGCCTAGATTAGGAGGCAAAATGGCTTACAAATTAAAACAATTATAGTATAATTAAAAACATTTTTAAAAATCAACATAAAAACATAATCAAACTATTAACCATATAAATACAATTTTAAAAGTACACTTTAAAAATAAAAAGGTTGGAAGAGTACAATTTCAAACAATGCAGTACCTTCTTCTAGCCTTTCCTTAAAGGACTTAAGTTCTAATAGCTTCCATTTGCTGACAGCAGTACCACAAGGAGGACCCAATCTAGCCTTGTTTAATGTTTAAATCAACAATAAAACCATAGTATTAATTTAAAATTCAAATACAATGGAATATGGATATAAATTGAATTGCTAGTCCCAACTAGATTAGACCTAGTGAAGAAACAGGATTTACATAAATGTTGACTTGCCTTTCAGCAATTGATTCAGTGGGTCTACTTTTGTTGGGACTAGCAATTAGGTTTATGTCATGGTATGAAAACCATAGATAGAATCATAGAATCATAGAATTGTAGAGATGGAAGAGACCACAAGGGCCATCCAGTCCAACCCCCTGCCACGCAGGAAATCACGATCAAAGCATCCCCGACAGATGGCAATCCAGCCTGTTTAAAGACCTCCAAGGAAGGAGACCCCACCACGGTCCGAGGGAGTGTGTTCCACTGCCAAACAGCTCTTACTGTCAAAAAGTTCCTCCTAATGTTGAGGTGGAATCTCTGTTCCTGGAGCTTGCATCCATTGCTCCGTGTTCCAGTCTCTGGAGCAGCAGAAAACAAGCCTGCTCCATCCTCAGCGTGACACCCCTTCAAATACTTAAACAGGGGTATCATATCGCCTCTTAACCGTCTTCTTTCCAGGGTAAATATACCCAGCTCCCTAAGTCTCTCCTCATAAGGCATGGTTTCTAGGCCTTTCATCATTTTAGTTGCCCTTCTCTCGACATGCTCCAATTTGTCAATATCCTTTTTGAATTGTGGTGCCCAGAACTGGACACAGTCTTCTAGGTGAGGTCTGACCAAGGCAGAATAGCGCGGCACTATTACCATATCTTGCATTATACCACACTTAAGCACTATACCTGCTCAAAACAAATCCTTTCTGCTAGGTTTCTTTGCTTGCTAAGTGACATGCAAAGTCTTGCTGGTATCTGCTTTTACGCATTACCAGTTCAATATACATTTAGGAACTTATCCAGGTTTAGTCTATCAAACCACAGTTAATACTCTAAGTGGGCTGTGTCCACACATGTAGATAAGCTAAGCCATGCAGTGCATGTGTCAACATACATTGTCAGTAATAACACAGAATGAATATTGCTGGCTTGGGATAGAAACAGTCTGCTATAATTCTCAAAGTGACTTAGGCAGTTTCAGTATCATCTCTCGAAAAAACTCAATTAAAAAACAATCTAAAATTATCTGAACTGGAGTAGTGGGATTAATTAATGTGACTTATAAACAACATTGCACACATGGCATTTTTAAATAACAGAAGTGTATCAGTGGTTTATAATCCCTTTGATTCATATAACATGCATCATAAAATGTAACTGTCTTATCTGATACATCTTTTGCAATGTTCACATATCACACAGCTCTAAAAGAACACGGCCTTCCTTATTAATTTTGCCTATAGCTCTAAGTAACATTATTCCTAGCCTGTCAACAATTTAATTTAGAAGGAATAAAGATTACCACCACTCTTTCAACTTTAATACTGCATAGAATTGTAAACTGAAGCAAATATAGTACTTTGTTGTTGCTGTGTGCTCTCAAGTTGTTTCCAACTTATGGCAACCCTAAAGTGAGCTTATCACAGGGTTTGCTGAGGGCTCAAACTATGTGACCTCTCCAAGGTTACCCAGTGGGTCTTCATGGCCGAGCAGGGATTTGAACCTTTATCTCCAGAGTTGTAGTCCAACACTCAAACCACTGCACCACTACAGCTGGCTTTATATCATATAATTACAGAGTTGCAAGTTCCTGAAGGGCTATCTAGTCCAAATACTTGCCATGCAGGAATACAAAGCTAAACCATTCTTCACAGATGGCTATCCAACTTCTGTTTAAAGACCTACAATAAAGGAAAGTCCACCAGTGCCCAAGGCAATACATTCCTCTGCCAAACAGCTCTTACATTTAGAAAGTTTAACTGGAATCTCTTGTCTTACAATCTGAATCTACTGGTTCATGGTCTAGGCTCTTGAGCAGCTAAAACCGAACTTGTTCTGTCTTCATGACATCCCTTCAGATATGTATCATGTCACCTATCAGTCTTCTCTTTTCCAGGTTAAACACACCTAGCTCCCTAAGCTGCTTCTTATAGGACTTGGTTTCCAAATCTTTTACCATCTTGATCATCCTTCTCTGAACACATATCCTAACTGAACTGTTGTACCCCAAACTATACAGTTTCTAGGTGAAGTATGACCAAAGCAAAATAGAGTGGAAATTTGACTCCTCTCTATCAGGACGCTATACTCCTTTTGTCAAGGCCTAGCATTACATTGGTTTTTATGACCAACATGTCACACTGTGGACTCCTGTTTAGTTTGTGGTCTATTAAGACCCCTTTTTTTACATATACTAGACCTTTTTTTACATATACTATTGTCAAGCCAAGTATCACTCATTCTATATTTGTACATTTCATTTTTCTTGCCTAATCTAGTACTTTACATTTATCCTTGTTGAAATTAATTTTTTTAGTCTTTATCCAGCTCTCCAGTCTTCTAAGCTCATTTTGATTCTGTTCTTCCTCTGCTACCCCTCCTAATTTGGTGTCACCTGCAAATTTGATAAGTATATTCTCTATTCGGTCATCCAAGTTGTTTATAAAGATGCTGAATATCATGAAGCTCAGGACAGAATCCTAAAGCATCTCACTTTTCACTTTTCTCCAAGACAAACCAAAGGAAATCACAGTATTGCTTTGTAAGTGCTCACTGATTGACTATTTAATGATCTGGTCTAGAACCCTTCCTGGTATTGATGTCAAACTGAATCTTCTTTTTTTCTCTCTTTGTGAAGACGGTGAAAACATTTGCCCTTCTCCAACTGGTCTCTCCTGAGCTCTAAGAATTCTCAAAGGTTATCACCAGAGACTCTGAGACTACATCTGCAAGTTGTATTAGTACCACTGGATGTAATTCTTCTGGCCCTGCATACTGGTATTAATTTAAAGTAGCAAAATATTCCAGTACTATCTCTTTACCCATTCGGGGCTATAGTCCCCTTACTGTACCACTTGTTCTATTTGTATGAGGTAGGATACTGTTTTCCTTTTGAGAAAAGACTGAAGCAAAGTAGGAAATGAGCAATACAGCCTTCTCTTTGCCTATTAGCATTTTATAATTTTCTTTCTTTGTGAATGGACCCTACTGGTTTTTTATTCTTCTTGTTACTCCAAACATATCCAACTCCCCTCCCCTCTTTTAAAATTATTTTTCATCTCTCTTGCAAGTCTGAGCTTGTTCTGAACTTCAGCTTTTCCCCTACAAATATCAGTTATTAGTTGGTATTAATCTTTCCTGATTTCTCCCTTCTTCCATTTAATGTACACATCCATTTAAATCTCAGTTCCTCTGGAAGTTCTTTATACATCCATTCTGCTTTCTTTGGGCACCTCCCACATTCCTTTCTCATTGGAATTGCCCTTGATACCTCACCTCAAAAAACAACTCCCATTCAACCTGAACTCTCTTCCTTTAGAGGATTTCTGATCGTGGGATCTCACCGCAGTTCTGCTCTCCCCAGCCTAGCCATATTGCCTGCCATGCCAGATAGTGGAGTCTAAAGCAGCCAACAAGGAAGAGAAAAGGGAGGGATATGTATTTGAATGTGTGTGTAGATGATAGATGGATATTGTGTGTAAGAAACTGAGGGAGACGCAGATAAGAAAGGATGTGGAATGAAAACAATAAAAGAGGATAAAACATGAAGTACAGAAAGGATGGATTTATTTAATTCTTTCTGTGAGATCAGTGGGTGAAATGAATGTTCATAAATGCATAGGACATACAGAAGCTTATGGCAAATATTTATATCTGGTGCCACTTCAAAGAGATGGTGGCATTCCTTTTTTATTTAAATTATAGTAATAAAGTACTTATTTCTTTATGCATGAGTGGGATTGAGGGTTCGGGATGTATATTTTAACTGTTGTAAGCCGCCCTTATTGCATTTCGTAGAGGGGCGGATATTATCATCATCACCATCATCATCATCATCATTATTATTATTATTATTATTATTATTAAAGTCCAGAGTATATATCTGACAACATTTGGCTTTGCCTTTCCTCATTATAATAAACTGCACTCCCTTAGGTCACTCCCATTCCAGGTTCCTTCTACTATAGTGATAAATACATACGTGTAGCATATAATCAGCTTTCTCCTAGGTATAAAATGTTTGTGTTTATTTTATTGGGGTACTGTTTGGTTATGAATATCAGACATTAATAATCACAGGTATAATCTCACTTGCCATGCAGACTCTTCAGATGTTAGTCTATATAGTAAAATTTTAATTGCACATCTCTACCTGATATCAATACACCCCAATTATGTTCCTGAGATGCCTATGTCAATAGAGCTACAGATAACCTATAACAGATTTCAATTACAATTTATTAACTCCAGGTGCACATAATCACGTAACAGTTTTATCAAATGGCATATTAAAGGTTTATACCTCTTTTAAAACAAGATTTTGACACCATCGTTTCTAAAGCAGGCAGAATGCCAAATATACAAATTAAGTTATTTAAAAAATTATATTTGAATGTCATATTTCATTTAATAACTGAGTAGCTAAAATCGTACATGGTTCTTATAATACAAACACACTTAGCATGGTTAGTAGCTAAGTGTCACAAGTACCATTTGTGGCATTAAGGTTAGCATAGAATCTCTCAAGAACATACTTAGTATATAAAATAAAGAATGCTGCCATACATCAATGCCAAAATTCAGCACAGAATTAGAAGTATGCCAGCCCCACTGAAATCTTCATCAAGTCCAGCAGTGGACTGTGGCGAAATGGTATCCCCATTATCTTGGCTAAATGTCACTTATTACGGAGAATTCACAAGCAGAATTAAAACTGTATGTCTTCAGAGACAAATTTACATGTATTTTCTATAAAACAGAAATTATGTTTCATGACATAACTTGAATTATAAATTAGCAAGGACCCCCTCACCATACCTTCTATAGTAAGCTTCAGTCGCCTCTGGAGTATGATGTTTGGCATGTGTTCTTTTGATTAGTTTCTGAAAAACAACAGGAAAGGTTTACGTTATGCCAAAGAGAAATTTCAAACAAAGCACAAATATCCAAGAAAACCCTCAAATCCTAGACTGAGACCCAGAAATAATTTTTCATTTATGGATTGACTGAAACATCTTCTGACTGTACTGCAATACAGCATATATGTAAAAGGCAGTAAGGTCACAGTAATTGAATCTAAATAAGTTTGCTGAGGGTTACAGAGGGCACTAAAAAACTTGTTCCCTCTTTCAACCTTTATATTAATTTCCCTTCAAATCAATTCTATCCCAGTCCTCTGCACTCTGGTTTTACAATTCAATTGGCATTTTTAACCAGGAAGAACATTGCTTAAAAACAACTTATTTGAAAACTACAAAAAGTAATTCCATTGAGACTTGCCACTTGACTGACACCTGTCATCTCATGATAAATGACTCCATTTTCTGCCTCTCTTGCCTTCTGCCACTCCGGCAATGGTCATTTATCATCATCTCTGTCAGCCATGGAAAGCAGCACTGACAGTGCAAGTCAGCAAACATTTAGCACATGGAACCACGCAACACAGGGAAATTATTATTGTCAGAATAATAATGGTTTAGCATAATTTATTACAGGTCCACCAAATAAGCAAAGGCTAGATGTTATTAGACAGATGGATGGGTAGGCTTGGCAGTCATCCACTGAGACTCAGGCGGTGCTTGACGTGGAAAGGGGAACATCCTCCAAACCAATCAGAAAGCTGGCAGTTCAATTACAAAGAAATAAAGGGACATTCATCATTCAATTAGGCACCTGTCAACCCTCACAAAGGAGAAAACTTCTAACCTGGTACTCCTGGGAGAAGATGCTCAGCAGAGTGGACTGCGATTGACTGGAACAAATAAAAGAAGGACAAAGTTAATTACTGGAGTGCACTGCAAAGAAACAAAAGGGAAAAGGAGCTTCAAAGGTAGGCCTACTGCCCTGTAATCTAACAGAACATGAAAACAAGTGTGGAAAAGTTGTTCCAGATGAACACCTCAGACAAAGGCTTCCTACTGTTAGGGCAAGGAGAGAGTAAGAAAAAGAGTTTATGAGGAAGGCAAGATGGGTAAAATATAGCAGGAGTTTCAAAACAAGGTAGCATTTTGCATGGGCAATTCCTTTCTAGCTACAGAACCCACAAAGTGGGATAGTGGTATTATGTACTGAAGCTGGGAAGGGAAACAAAGCAGATTTCCATTAGCAGTGGATGAAGCTAAATTCCATTAGCTGTTGGAAACATAGTGATAGTTCATTGGCAACATATTGAAATTCATTTTGTTAGCAGCAAGGGAACCTCTTCAGTAGCTGTCTCATATTTAAGGAAGAAACTTAGCTCTCTGTCAGAAGCAGCATATGGGACCACTGTAACATTCCTACTAAAACTGATGTGCTTTGAAAACAGAAACTTTCACAGCAGGAAGCTGAGATTCCCTGGAGTCGGTCATTTCCAAAGTCTGCCATAAGCTTCATTCATTTAAAGCTCCACTCAATGTCAAACACCTGGCAATGAAGCAACCTGGAAAACATTTTCCCCCAAGACAGGATTTTTCTCTCAGAATAGTTAACATCTAAAAATGGGACAAGATTTTTTTTCCTCCCTTAAAAAAGGCAATCAATATCACACTGCTACAATTTTCAATTGTCCTCTTTGGATATATCTTCCCCATGACATCTCAAACACAATTAATTAATTCTGATATATTTTATTTCTAGATGCAACTCAAAACAAATTACAATTTAAATAAATTGACTGTGTAATACAGAAAGCACAATGAATAATTAACATTTTTGTCTCTTTTACAAATGTGGTTTCTCCATCTTATTATAAAGTAATGTTCATATTCAAAAACTGCAGATATTCAATAGTCCTACAATAAAAAAACAAAAACATCCAAATGGTTGAATTGAAATCTGAGGTTATGTTTCAAAGTGTTGAATCAAAACAACAGTGACAATATTAGTCTTAAAGCATCCTTTATTCACTATTCAACATTAAAATAACATTCTGGAATAGTATCCTTATTTTACTAGTAAGAAAACAAAAGTGTCTTTTGAGAGCTTAAGGAAATTTGATCTGGAAATTAGTCTAATTTGAACCATTACAGTGGGAACCCAGTATCCACAAGGGTTTGGCTCCAGGACCCCTGGCGGATATCAAAATCTGTGGGTGCTCGAGTCCCCTTATATATAGAATGCCATAGCAAAATGGTGTCCTTTATATAAAATGGTGAACAGCAAAGTTTGCTTTTTGGATTTTTTCCCCTGAATATTTTCAACTTGTGGTTGAAAACCAGTGGATACAGAGGGTCAACTGCACCTTGTCACAAAGGATTGAGCCCTGCCCAGCCTGTACATGTAGTCATTTCATAGGAATAGGCAGAATCCTCTCTATTCCTTTATGCCTCACCTCCATTAACTACACAAGTGGACATGAAGTATCACAGCCAGGGCACACTTTCCAGAGGAAGACCTCTGGTGATTCCTTTTCAAGCATGCCCCAGTCTAGTCTTCATTTGATCTCTACACAAAACTCTACTACTGCATTAGAGCAATCTGTGCATGGGTTTGCTCTGTACATACTTTATCTTTATTTGTTCACATTATGGTACTGAATTAAAATAACAATTTAGAAAGATACAAAAATGGTACATTGGTCTCCTTACGCAAATATGCATAACATCACTTTTTGGCCAAAATCTTACATCACACTTACATAGTATGAATCTACACTGATGTTGTTACAAGTGTTATACGAGTCCCCACCCCCTCAAATATCTCCATTTTGTTTCTGCTCCCATAGATGTAATTGTAATGTCTTTTTGATCACTTTTTTGGGGTAACTTTTCATATGGAGGAAAATAACAACAGGGCTATATTCTCACTGTTATCTCTGAAAGGAAATAGTTCACCATGGCCATTAAGGTAGCATTAGCAATAGTATATTATATTTATAGGCAAAGCACTTTCTAAGTGGTTTATAGTATGTTTTAGTTAATTGCTCCCAACAAGCTGGGTACTCATTTTACTGACCTAGGGAAGGATGGAAGGCTGAGTCAACACTGGAGCCCTGTAGGATCGAACTCACAACGTTGTGGCTGCAGTAGCGGCATTAACCACTGCACCACCAGGGCTCCCTAAGGTATATATGCATGCATATATGTTTTGATTAATATCCCATCTTTATGCTGACATCAGGTTAGTAAATCCAGGTCACATGATCATATGGCTAGGTTGTGTCTATTTACAAACCAAGCCCACTAAGGATAGGATGAGAAGGGGAGGAACAGTTGGCATGCAGGAGATCCCTAAAACCTCTCTGAGACTTACTTGCTCTAATAGCAAGTGGGGCGGGGGGAGGAAGAATGCTGGATTTTTCCCAACACCTAAAGAGACCATTTTTTTCAGATGCGGGGAAGTGAATCCGTGGATACAGGATACAGAGGATGCACTGTATAGTTGAGGGCAGTACATGCGAAAGGGATCTAGGAGTCTTAGTGGACCACAAGCTGAACATGAGTCAGCAGTGTGATGCAGCAGCTAAAAAAAGCCAATGCGATTCTAGGCTGCATTAATAGGAGTATAGTGTCTAGATCAAGGGAAGTAATAGTGCCACTCTATTCTCCTTTGGTCAGACCTCACCTGGAATACTGTGTCCAGTTCTGGGCACCACAATTCAGGAAGGATATTGAGCAGCTAGAATGTGTCCAGGATGGTGGGTGTTCTGGAAGCCATGCCCTATGAGGAGCAGCTTAGGGAGCTGGGCATGTTTAGTCTGGAGAAGAGAAGATTGAGAGGTGACATGATAGCCATGTTTAAATATTTGAAGGGATGTCATACTGAGGATGGAGCAGGCTTGTTTTCTGCTGCTCCAGAGACTAGGACACAGAGCAATGGGTTCAAACTACAGGAAAAGAGATTCTACCTAAACGTTAGGAAGAACTGTTAGGAAGAACTGTTAGGAAGAAAGTAAGAGCTGTTCAGAAATGGAATGCACTGTCTTGGAGTGTAGTGGAGTCTCCTTCCTTGGAGGTTTTTAAACAGAGGCTGGATGGCCATCTGTCAGGAAAGATTTGATTGTGTATTCCTGCAGGGCAGGCGGTTGGACTGGATGGCCCTTGAGGTCTCTTCCAACTCTATGATTCTATGAAATCCAAACATAATCTGAATAGAAACTACAATGGATCAAGATTATGCTCGCTGAATTGTAGGCTAGGCATTATATTACCTGGAGTAACACATGTTTTCTCACCTCAAGTCAAGGTATGGATCAAGTTATTGTGGCTGCTTCCCTCTGTCTGATTATACGGCCAGCTGTGCTATCCTTCAGTAGTGTCTGGACATGAAAGCACTTCCCATTCATTATGTTTTGCTTTATACTTTGCAGAGAAACCTCCCATTCATTATATTTTTTCTATCATCAGTATTGTACATGCAGTTAACTTGCTTGTACAACCCTTGTATAAAGATATTTATTTACAGATAAAGGTAATTAGTTACAGATAAACTTGTTTATTACAAGATAAAACATCTTTAATTGTAGATTTATAATACTCTGTTTTCTTGACATAAACTAAAAGAATGAAGTCAACTGTAGAAAAATAAAATTCATAATTCAGCCTCATACTTTATGTTCAATAAAACTAGAAAAATATGTGCGACAACCTGATGCTTATCTCGTGTAGTACAAGGACAGCTTTATGATAAAACTCTGGGAGGGGAGAAAGGCTATGTGAGAAGAGTCATCATTCCTATGACCTTGACACTCAAGTTGGTCTAACAACTTTTATACAATTTAGTGATGTGTGAGAACAGATGATGGTGCAATACACAGAAATGGCAACATTTAAAATTCATAGTAGCACAAGGCTATTACTTCTCCCTCTGGGCCACTTGAACTTTAATAATACTTGACCTGGTTGGCCAATACTTTCTAACAGTAGACAGAGGGAAATTGCCAGAAGAAGACAGTGCTCAAATGATTTTTCATTTATAAACATTTAACAGGATACTACTCTAAGTCTGAGGTATCAGTTCTTCCTGAAGGATCTTCGTCCCCCCCCCCCTTAGTATCTTCTCTTATGACTAAATATATTTTAAGACACCTCAAGGTATTAACTTTAAAAATGAAAATTAAATTCAATGCCAAGGTTAAAAGATTATTCTGACTATTTTAGAAAATTGTTTTCATATACACTAGTCTTTGATCCACATGAAACCGCTAAAACTAACAACCAGCATAATTTACAATTGTAAACTAAAATACAAGTTTCTAACTGCAGAAATCAGGGTTGTGAAAAACTACTTCTATATTCTAAGAAACATAAACTACAATTTGAGATGTGTGAGGGACTCCTTTCCAGGAGGAGAAACCTGACATATCATCATGGCTATTGCACATACAACCCTACTCAGAATGGCACATGATGCAGGAGGATTGTTCTAAATGTGGCCACAGGTAAATCAGGGGTAGGAGATTGACATGCTTCTCAGTGGATGTTCAATGGCATCAATATATAATGCAATAAGTAAGTAACATCAGTAATACACATCACAATATGGTCTACTATTATACTATGATTGCATGCAGCTATGATGATGATGAAATCATTCACTTGCTTTTAGCTACACTAATGAAAGGATCTGTCTTATTGTCACAATGACTCTAGATTGTATTTGTTGTGAATCCCCTGGCTTTCTTCAATCAAATATTATAATGTTATATTTTTTCCTATGGCATTCAATGTAAAACCATTACAATTATGAATTGCACTAAGATGTCATTCTAGAACCAGACTTCTGCTACTTTAAAAATAATATCTGTATAATCTTTATGAATCTATATTTGAAATCTTTACACCTATATCAGGAGTATTTTCCCTATTATAACACATTCTTTTAAAAAAACTGGAAAAGATCACCTACACATGCTGCCATCACTTGGTTATAGGTAATATAATCAAATTTGATTATATTTTCCCTATTATAACACATTCTTTTAAAAAAACTGGAAAAGATCACCTACACATGCTGCCATCACTTGGTTATAGGTAATATAATCAAATTTAGAAAACTGTAAATTAAGTGTGCTATTTTCAAGCAATTAATTATGAAAATCAACCAGGTAGCTTTCATTATGTTGATTACTGTTAATGACACTGGACTCCTGTAGCTACTATATTTAGCATTTGTATGCACCACGTGTTAAGTGCACAAGGTGTTTGATAGTTACAGTAAGAGCAGAAATCATACAAAGACTTACATGTAACAGCATGATTATAGACAGTTTATTCTGTAATAGTTAACAGTTTAGTAGCACTATCTGCAGAAAACAGGAACCACTGAACAGAGAAACACAACCAAAAAACCCCCATTTCATTTACTATAAATTATATGCATATCCTTTTATCGGGAAGAATATTGTCAGAAACATGAGACCCAGGAACATGATACTCTAGATCTGTAGGATTGGGTTGAATGTATTATGTTGCAGGAGAGTCAGTGTGGTGTAGTTGTATGAGTACTGAACTGCGATTCTGGGAGACCAGGGTTCAAATTCCCAATCAGCCACAGAAACCAACTAGATGAACTCAGGCAAGTCATACTCACTCACCCTCAAATGACAGCAATGGCAAACCCCCTCTGAACAAATCTTGCCAAGACAACCCTCGCTTCATAAGTTGGAAACAACTTGAAGGCACACAACAACAATTATCAGGAACAGTTTGTAAGGTCATAATCCAGGAAAAATCTGAAAAGCTACCCTTTCAGATACCCAAAAGTCCCTCATCCACACAAATGTTAAAAAGTACTATGTTAAAAGCATCTAGGAACAAATAAGAGCTGAAACAGGTCTTTGGTCTGATCAAGCAGTGCTTTTCTTATGAATGCACATTAGTTTAAATTCCAACATTGCAGTTTTCATTTAATGTATATTCTTCAGATCTATGCTCCGTAGAGCATACATCAAAACTTCTTCCTTACATAACTTGGTGTATAAAATCTAGACCACTGGTTCTAAACCTGTGGTCCGGGGACCCCAGAGGTCTGCAATGTTCTCACAGGGGGTCTGTGAAGGCTTGGAAGGCTGCTTGGCCCACCTCCTCCCTGCAGTGAAGTGGCCACCTGATAGGAGTGAAGACAATAGCTAGCTGGCTGATCTGGCCTGTGCATTGCCATTCAATCTGCTCCAGCCACAATCTTGCAGGAAGAAGCAAGAGAAAAAGTCTTCCCTCCCCCTCCAGTGCCTCTGAGGGAAGGTTTAATGGAGGGTGTAATTGTATTATTATTATTATCAGGTATTGTTGTTGTTGTTAAGTATTATTATTAATACTATTATTATTATTATTATTTAAAATCTTGAGTTAAGTCTGGGAGGACCATGGCAACAAAAGATATTTAAAGGAGATCCCTGGTAAGGAAAAGGGATCTAGACCACTATGGATAAGATAGTTACTATTATAGATAGTAGAGAAACGAATGTACATACTATTGATCATTTTGTTAATAACTAAACTGTGTTATTCCTTACTGGAATAACAAATTCAAACAACATTAGAGCTCAAGTGTTAAGTTTAATTTAAATGTGATATCCTTTATTCTCTTTTTAACAATTTTTAGCACTAACATGAATGGTCTTTTATTCTCTACTTTGTCAAATGATTTTGCCTAGACACTAATGATTTGGTCTTTTTATAGTTTTTATTTTTTCTAAAACAGTTAGAAAACTTAGTTAACTTCTAAAAAAACAAAAAAGAAGAAGCATGTGACCTGTGCACTGATCCTACCACAGAAAATCATAACACAAGAAAAGCCAATATAATGTTAAATCACACTATTTTTAAGAGAGAGAGAGAAAAATTCAGTCCTAAAATCACCAAAGGGGAAAAACATGGTACTGTTCATTAGATTAAAAAACAATCCTTAAGTCTTGAGTCATGCTTACTAAGGTTTTTCTTAGACTCCAAAGGCAGACAAATATTTTTATACAGAATATCCCAGTGAATGAGTAGTTGAATAGTTGTTTTGTTTGTTTCTCATGAGAAAAAATTACAGTTTTTCAAACCATTAAATAGGGAAAAATTGGGTGCAAAAAGCCATTTTTTCATTATGTTTAACATACCTTATTCCACTAAATAACTATGAATAAGTCTATAATCTGCTACCTGGAAAGATAGGGGGAAGCATAAGGTCTCTGTAGCCACCTAATCACCATATCAATGACACATGCCACAACAGAGAAGCACTAGTTTATTTGATTGATCATGGTAGATAAACTCCAAATAACAGAGAAATTAACAAATGCTTGACATTTGCTCAACATCCATTATTCTGACACTGCTTTCAGAATTTCAAAGCCTGGGAGTATGCTTAATCAACATTCATATTCCCAAGTGAGCTACAGGCACCATATTGCGCCCCGCCTTAGTACTGATGAAAACTGCATATTGGCCATTTCCAAAGTGTTCTGGGACTCTACACACGGGGCCCCTTCACTCTCTTGTTCCTGTTCTGCAGTTTTCTTTTAAACACTTCCAAGACAAAAGCATCTGCCAGTTTTTCTCTCTAGGGATGTATGCAAAATGAATTTAACAGTTTTAAGGCCAGAGAAGCCCTCACATCTAAATTCATTCATAGGACAGAAAAGGGCCTAAGAGGCCTCTCCAGGGACAAAACCCTGCTGAAATTTTTCCCGACAACAGTGGGAGCTTTATAAAATCTAAGTCCAGACAATTTCCAATTCAAATGCCCAGCATAGCATGACCTTTGTCAGATCTAAGAGCCCTAGATGCACCCACTTTTTTTTATATATTCTAACTAGCACAGACATTAGACAGGGCACTACCGCTAAGCAAGAGGCTCAATATTTGCATGCTCTTCCATTGTGAAAATTTAACAGTGACAGCACTGTGTCGAATTCTTTTCCCTTTAGAACTTTACTCCATAGGAGGGGCATAGCTGACAGATGACTCTCCAACATATGTGTTATGTGCACTGCACAGCTGAGGAACCTTGAATCAATGTCATAGCATCTCAGAGATGATCCACACCTTTCTGCCCATTATCAGGGGAACAGTTGAAATGACCCTCCTTTTTAAAAGGGAAACAAAAGATCAACATTTTATTGTCATTAGACTGCATACACAGCTACTCTAAGTTTTACAAAGGTTACACACAAAATAATGTACCACATGTGACATACTGCACATCATATTATATTACTTAATAAGCTTACTAAAATTTAATGGATTTGGAGTTACTCCTGAAAATACATAAAAGGCACTAGAAAATATTTCTTCATCATCCAGGATTTATTTTTGGTTACCTTTTACAGCTACATGATAAAGTGGAACTTGCAAAATTACAAGGTTGTGGTGTACATAGTTACTGTTTAATATAGTAAAAATAACAAACAGCTCTGTGTCTGGTAGTATTTTCCATGCACTTAATATTCAACCACGTACAATTCTAATCTTTTAGTTGGGTATAAAATATCTGAATATTGCTTAATGATAAGCATTCTGACCTGTTAAAGAAGGAGACTTTCAGTGTGATCCTGCACATGTTTATGCATTCATCAATTTTTACTCCTTGGTAAACTGCACAAAATAATAGCTTTAGGCCTAAATCCAATTGTTAGTTGGAACTTCAGTAGACCCACTGATTCAAAATTTGCCAAGTCAACATTTATGTAAGTTCCAATAATTCAATGGGTTAATTTATCCCGACTCAATCCCACTCTGGGGAAACGCAGAATATAAATAAAGTCATACAGTACAGTAATACAGTACAATGGGATTATTCTAGTTGGGACCAAAAATTGGATTTAGGCCAGAATCTATAGGAATTTTAAAATACAGTTTGTCAATTCCTTTGTAACACTTAACATCTAATAACATGGATCTGGAGATGTCTGTGCATGGACAGAAATTCATTTCTACTAATCTAAGGCAGCCCTGCCAAATCCCTCCAATTTTCTCATCCTTCTGCACTCACTCTGCCCACTCCCATGCTAATCCAAATGGTCCACTGGCCTTCAGGAGTAGCTTTGAAAAGGCCCAGGATAATGGAGGAAGGAACTGCCAGAAAAGCTCTGCTGCTCCATGTATGGGAATCTATTTGCTATTTACTAGATCCCACTTAGTGACGCTTGAAAGATTACAGGATATTTTTAATATTGACTGAAAATAAGGGGGCAGGTAAAGTACAGACCACATACAATTTGAGCAGTTGCCTTCTCCATATATCACAGCAGCCTCCATTGGTTTGGATCCAGAAAAGCACCATCACAGGTTGGTGGTAACTGACTTTCCTATAACATTAGCATGTCAACGACCTAAAGCATCTCCTAATCCTCCTTAATGGAGTGGCTAGTGCCAGGGGAGAGTGAGGGATGTGTGTGGAGGGCTAATGGCTGAAAATTATGTCACTCTGGTATTTTCTGCTGTGTGTTACTAGGTGATTTTACAGTTTGCTTGTATTGTGTGTCTGTATGCACACATGCATGTATGCATTTTGCAGATTTAATTGCATCATACTCATCACCATCACCAAATTTTATTTATAACCCAACCCAAAACTGGAACTCAAGGTGGCTTATGTTTTTAAAAGATTATAATTTTAAAAAAATATAAAAAAAACATTAAAATGAAACTAAACTATTAACCATGTTAAAACATACATTTTATTAAACCAATTTTTAAAGTTAATACAATTTAAAATATTACAGTTCTTTAAAAGCCTTAAATTCGAAAAGCCTGTCTGAAGAAAAAAGTCTTTGCCTGCTGACAGAAGTACAGCAAGCTGAATGGTCATTCTACCACCACCACCCCGACCCCAGAGGAGAGTTCTAAAGTCTAGGAGCAGCCCTGAGAAAGCTCTCTTGTGTTCCCACCAACTGCACCTGTGAAGGTGGTGGGACTATTACCCCTCCCGCAAGATTTCATAACTACAGATACTGGACACCTTTTGGGGTCACACCAACTGGGGGCATTTGGGGTCAAGCTGACCAGAAGAAAGTCAAGGTCACAATGACCTGAGACATGTCCAAAAACATGAAAACCCAGACAGGATTATGCGGAAAACCCAGTCATTAATGAGTCTATTCTAATCCTTTCAAATATGCAATCAGTGACCATCCCTCAACACATGCCCTATGGAAATCTTTCCTATACGCCCTACCTGTCTGAACATTAAGAAGTTTTTGTAAATCCCATCAGTGTTTTGTCACTCTGGAGCTAAGGGAATCATCCCATTCCGGACCCTTTTGTCTGTTTTGTGAGAAAGCTATTCAAGTTTTGTCATAACTAGTGCACCCTCCAGGGTACAAAATAGGGTATAAATATCCTAGGTCTGACCCTAGCATGGTGTGTCACATATGGGCCCCGCCATTCTCCTTCTCGATGGACCGGATTCCCCTGTGCCACCTTCAGATGCTCTCTGAGTCCCTCTGCTGCATGGACCTCTTTCTCTGAGAATGATAACTATCACCCTTCCAACCCTCACTCATCTCTATCCAATCATGCCCACCTCACTCTTTGATAGCCTTTTATAGTTCTTAGAGGAGTGTATGTTAGCTTATCCCCCGTGTTAATCCAAATAAAATATTTCATTTAACTTTAACTGGAGTGCTCTCTACATTAGTACTGGTATACATGGTTGAAAAGATCCCCAAAGTTACCCTTCTCTTGCATTTATAGCCTCCTTCTGAGCTATAATTCCCACAAATTGCAAGGAGACATGGACATTGTGGGTGGGACACTGACATCCCCCCCCCTTCATCTCTTAGGGTAACACTGAAAGAAGGTCCTCTCCTATGGCTCTTAGGGTCCAGGCAGGTTCACTGATATAATCCGTCAGATAATCTGGACCTAAGACATATAGGGCTTTATAGGTCATAACCAGTACTTTGAATTGTGTCCAGAAACAGATCAGCAGCAGGTAGAACTGTTGGGAGCAAGGAAGTTGCATGATCTGTATAACTAGCCCCTGTATAAGCCAGTATGGAGGTTTCCAGATTTTAAAAAAGCAGTCAATAAATAATCTAACTGAATAAAACAGTAATACCTAGGCACTAGATAAGATGGAGAACACCAAAGAACTGGATTTTCATACATACCAGTTGCTCTTGTGTGTGATGAAAGAATAGTTTATGGTAATGCTCTCCAGGTCTCTGGCATAAAGAGACCAGTGCCATTGCTCTGGATCCCTGAAGCTCTGTGTAGTGTGATCAAGAGGATTTAATGGTAGTAGATGTGTGATACATGAAATTCATTAAGCTGGGACTTCTTGGTGGGGAGAGGGAACACACAGCCTCAACTACTACTGCCCAATTGGACTCTTATTGATCTTTCTCCTAGACCATCTAAAATAATATTAACAAAGTGTTTATTTCTGTTTTCTATGTACAAAGGAACTTGTGGGCTTTGCCTAAGGATGGAGACTGATTTGAGATATCTTCAAAAGTGGTGGATCAATCACTGTGTGTGTGTGTGTGTGTGTGTGTGTGTATTATCCCAAGGGCCCTTGGGCTAGTCCTATACGCAACTTGAAACCATCTCAACTTATGTGTCTTGCAGAAGTATTCAACCCACTTTTACTCTTCTACATTTTATTGTGCTACAACTAGAACCGACATGGATTTAATTGGAATTGTTACCACTTGATGTACCCAAGATAGTTAACACTGCAAAGGTGAAAAATATTTTTATTGCAACAGAAAAGTTAAGTAAACAAAAACAAACTGGCACCTGTTGGTTACACAAGTATTCACACCCCTGACTCAATACTTGGCAGAATCACCTGGCAGCAATTGCAGCTTTGAGCCTTTTAGTCAATCTCTCAGCTTTATGCATTTGGATCCTGCAGTCATTGCCCATTCTTTTTTGCAAAATTGCTCCAAAATTGCTGTCAGGTTGGATGGCAACCACTGCTGAATAGCAGCTTTCAAATCTCGTGACGATTCTCAACTGGACTGAGGTCTGGGCTTTGCGAGTGCAATCCTAAGACATACAAGCTCTTGTTTTTTAACCACTCTGGTGCTATTTTAGATGTGTATTTGATAGTCTTTACAGCTCTGAATTCACTCTAGCTGTTTTATGCGGCTACATATTTATGGTCAAATTGATCACCAACAATGGTCCACCCTGGCCTCACATCGGGAGGCATGGAGACACACTATCCACAATGCTGCAGCTTTATTTGAGAATTCACGCCGAACAAGTCTTGAAGAGAAATTACAACGCAGAAAGAATCACAACCCAGAAACATCACCCAAGGAGACCTTCTGCTGTGCTTTCTGCAACCGCACTTGTTTACCTTGGATTGGCCTTTTCAGTCATCAGCGTGCTTGCAGAAAATGTGGGATGAGTCCTTCCTGAATCTTCGTTTGTGAAGAAAAGCCAGAGAGAGAGAGAGAGAGAGAGATTTATGGTCACTGACCGGCAGCAAGATGAATCTCTACCCCAGTCAGATTTTCCTCTATTTTGTCTCTATCTGTTGTGCCATCAATCTTGACCAGTTTCCCAGTCCCTGCCAAGCATCTTCACAACATGATGTTGCCAACACCATGTTTCACCATGGGAATGGTGTTCTTAGGGCAATGATCACTGCACCAGACACACTTCTGTGATTCACGTTTATGGTCATGAAGCACCCCAACCAAAGGGTTTCTGAATTGCTGCAGCTCAGGGCACAGGGAAATTATGTCTGCCTTTACTTTCCCAGTCAAGGGGCACATTGAGATAAGCAATTGCAGCAGGACCTGAGGGGTCTCTCCAGCTGCCTGTTCTCAACATGCCTTATGAATGGGAGAGGACTGTAAACGTCATCTCCCAGCTTCCCCCAATCTGTAGCACATATAAACCCTTCAGTTACGGCACTTCCTGGCTGAAAAGGTAGGTTTTTTTTAGGGTGTGGCTTTGTCAGCCATAGCTATGATGACAGAAGTCTGTCAATGTAGTTGCATCTGACAATGCAGAATCTTGACCACAGCGTTTTGCACCAAAGCCCAAAAGTTCCATTTTGGTCTAAAAGGACTTTCCCTCACATATTTTCTGTGTCTCCTTTTTGCAAACTCAAAACAGGCTTTGATACAGGTTTGTTTCAGCAATAGCTTTCTTATTGACACTCTTTGATAAAATTCAGCTTTGTGGAACATCCAGGTGACAGTTGTCCCAAGGATGGTTTCTGCCATTTCAGCTGTAGATTTTTCCAGCTCCTCAGTTTCCATTAGCCTATTGGCTGTTCTCTAACGAATGCACTCTTTACCCAGTCACTGAATTTTGGTGGATGGCTTTCCCCAGGCAGAGTCACATTTGAAGTCATATTCTTTCCCTTTTGTAATAATTAATTTAACAGTGCACTGTAGGAGGGGTCGTAGTTAGGGATTTTTTTAAAAATAAGCCAAAAATGGACCATTAGCTAAATAGACACTAAGTCTTGCTTGCATATCTTCTCCCAGGAACTAGCCATCCAAATACACAAAGGTACATATCTTCTCCAACAGGGACTCACAGTGTATAAACCCCACACACCCCGTACACCACCATTCTCTGAAGATGCCAGTCACAGATGCAGGCGAAATGTCAGGAATAAACTCTTCCAGGACACGGCCTCACAGCCCGGGAAACCCCGCCCCCCACAAAAAACCAATAAGGCAACCCTGATGAGTGTTTTTCCACAACTTTATTCTGGGCAGGTGTGTCACAGCAAAGGAGAAGAATACTTATGCAAGCAACAAATGCCAGTTTTTGTTGTTCCTGCTGTTGCTGTTTACCTTATGTCATAGTACTGTGAGAAGTAAGCATTGTTTTCCCACAGACATACAATTTTTGAACACAGACATTTCATTCTTACCCACTACAAATGTCTATGTTAGATATCACCTCCATCTATTTGCCTAATCTTTTAACACATCTGGAACTAAAATTCCATATTGTGCTCGTGGTTGCAATTGAGCTATCTCCCCCGTTAGACAACTGGCTTGGAGAACTTTCAAATCTAGTTTTACAGTGGAAAAGTGGATCACTCCCTTCCTGACTGTACCAAATTCCACCATTACAGCAGCAGAACACCATCATTGGATACACCCACAGAGTTTCATGACTCAATGGGGACTTGAACATGGTTCTCCCAATTCCTGCTAAAACCTGTTACACTACATTGTCTTTCACTGGATACTTTCAGATTCCAAAAATTTTACTCCAGGCATTCAAGTAAGTGTTTCTTGCCCTTACCATTATATTGCCCTGTGGGTCTCGTGTTTGTGCAAGAACCATCCGTTATGAAGACCATAAAGTAGTCTAAGAGACCACAGACTGAGTGGCCCAGTCCTGCCTAGTACAAAGGTTTTATATCTTGCATTCACTCACTATGCAAATGTAGGTGGGCCAAGTGTGATCACATTCCCACCACTGCAGTTCCAGAGATGTCAGGTACTAGTGCAGTGATGGGCAACCTTTTGACCTTGGTGTGTCAAACTTCGCCAAAAAACTGAGCATAACTTGGGTGGTGTGTCACTTAGAGGAAAAAAACATTATTTTACAATATTTACTGTTTAAATAACATAAATGTATACAGTTGCCCCTCCACATTCGCAACTTCGACTATTCGTGGAAAGCCCCCCACCCCAATGCTCTCCACCCCCTACCCAAGGCACCGATGGGCTTCTCATGAAGCCTGTCAGTACCTTGGCAAGGGGATGGTGGAAAACCTCCCACCTGCACGCTTTCCCTCCTTCCCTCCCAAGGCGCGGACAGGCTTCTCATGAAGCCTGTTGGTGCCTTGGCAAGGGGAGGGTTGGAAAACCTCCCACCCGCACGCTTTCCCCTCCCCTCCCCTCCCAAGGCACAGACGGGCTTCTCATGAAGCCTGTCAGTGCCTTGGCAAGGGGAGGGTTGGAAAACAGGCTCCCACCCGCACGCTTTCCCCCCCTCCCCTCCCAAGGCACTGACGGGCTTCTCATGAAGCCTGTCGGTGCCTTGGCAAGGGGAGTGTGGAAAACCTCCCACCTGCATGCCTCCCACTCCCTTTTCAAGGCACCAACGGGCTTCCAAGGCTTCCGGCCACTGCCAGGCCCCTTGGGAAGGCTGGTGATAGGCCGGGCAAACTCCGGCCCACCCTCCCGCCAGCCTGCCACCTTCCCCAACCTTTCCAAGGCGGCTGCAGGGCTTGAAGCCCCAGAGCCCCTCGGGAAGGCCGGGGAGAGGCCAGGCAGAGTCCCTCTCTCCCACCGCCTTCCCCGGCATTTCCAAGGCGGCTCCCGGAGCCCCTCGGGAAGGCCGGGGAGAGGCTGGGCAGACTCCCTCCCTCCCGCCCACCCAGCAGCTTGCCTGCCACCTTTCCCGGCCTTTCCGAGGTGCCTCCGGGGCTTTGAAGCCCTGGAGCCCCTCCGGAAGGCCGGGGAGAGGCTGGGTAGACTCCTGCCCACCAGCCTGCCGCCTTCCCCAGCCTTTCTAAGGCAGCTCCAGGGCTTCGAAGCCCCGAAGCCCCCTCGGGAACGCTGGGCAGAGCCCGGGCAGACTCCCGCCCACCCTCCCACCAGCCCGCCGCCTTCCCCAGCCTTTCCAAGGCGGCTCCAGGGCTTCGAAGCCCCGGAGCCCCCTCGGGAAGGCTGGAGAGAAGCCAGGCAGACTCCTGCCAACCCTCCTGCCAGCCTGTCGCCTTCCCCGGCCTTTCCAAGGTGGCTCCAGGGCCTCAAAGACCTGGAGCCCCCTCAGGAAGTCCAGGGAGAGGCTGGGCAGAGTCCCTTCCTCCTGCCACCTTCCCCGGCCTTTCCAAGGCGGCTCCATGGCTTCAAAGCCCTGAAGGCCCCTTGGGAAGGGTGGGGAGAGGCCGGGCAGACTCCTGCCAACCCTCCCGCCAGCCCACCGCCTTCCCCAGCCTTTCCAAGGCGGCTCCAGGGCTTCAAAGCCCTGGAGCCCCCTCGGGAAGGCCGGGGATAGGCCGGCCAGAGTCCCGCCGCCCGTCCCGCCGCCTTACCCAGCCTTTCCGAGGTGGCTCTAGGAAGCAGGCAGGCCTCAGGGGTGGTGGTGGAGATCGGGGCTTCGTAGCCCCGCCTGCCACTTTCCTCCCCACTCCCACCCTACCTAAAGTGGTGATCGGGACTTCGAAGCCCTGCCCTCCACTTTAGGGAGGGTGGTGAGGTTGTGGGGGGGAGGAGACCTCGCCGCGTGTCACCACAGATGGCTACGCATATCAGTGGTGACACGCGTGTCATAGGTTTGCCATCACCGTACTAGTGCTTCAAAAAGAGGGCTGGATCATGTCACTCATTTAGGAGCAAGCCCCAAAGTTAACTTTTAAGTTTGAACCTTCAGAAGGATTTGTGGGAAAGTGGAAACTTCTCTTCCGTCTCTTTTAGCCTTCTCCTTCTTCTCAAACTTCTTTCTTTCAGCCAGTTTTCTCCATTTCCCTCATACACACAAGCACAGGTTCTAGTGACGGAGACGGTATGTTTAAAAAAACTGCATTAAGTATGGAAAAATTGTGTAATTTTTAATTCAGATTTCTCTCCTAAAAATAGGGGCACTGAAAAGGCTGCCACCAGGATGGGTCAGAACAGCACTGCAAACTTCACCTGAACACAAACAAAAGGGTTCCTCAAACCTCATCACCCTACAATAAATGTACGAATCCTTTTATTCATATAAACATGGCATTCTAGAGGTATGATGCTTGAAAGGTGATATACTAACCATAAGCAAAAGAGGTAATATGTGTATCTCTGTGTGAGTGTAGGAGATGTCAGGATTGGTCCCAGACGTGACCTTTTCCTGCCAAATGCTGTTCTGTTGTATCATTCTGTTGTATTCCTCAGTGCTTGTTAGCAAATATATAGTCTAACAGTAGAAAGGGAGTGTGTGCTCTGTCTGTAATGGTCTGATAAATTCAGCACTTGGACTTAGCTCTAGGAAAAGTGGGCTGAGCCCAGGTACAGTGAGAACTGAGAGTGGGGATGAAGGATAACCAATGTCTGTATAGCCCACCAGATTTGTAGATTTTAGAACGCTTTTAGTTTACTGTTTGTTAGTTAGGTTTCATTCTGAGCAACGAACTTGTATGGTTAGCTCTTTGGATTACTGTGATAATAAAGTTTTCTGTTTTTTAACTCTGAAACTGCTGATTACTGAGTTTGAAGAAGCCAGTAAATGACAGGCAATCACAACCTAGAATGAATTGTTTGCCTCATAAATTGTTTGCCACAGCATATTCCACAAAATTGGCATTTTCACTCAGGAGCTAACTCCAGATTCAGAAACTCTGCTTAATTTTCAAGGAATCTGTCAAAGTAAGAACAGTTGTAAAACAAAAGCTTTCCCATCTTTTATAGCACATCTTTGCTCTCATCATTTGGCAGAAAAGGACATGAACCACACTTGTGTATTTAACCCGTGAAAAGTTATTCTCAGGCTAACATAAGTAACACGATATGAGCAAGCTTCTATGGTTAGACTACTGCATCTATGGCTTCTTCACATCTCTTGAACCAGTTATTAAACTGAGATCTTCGTATGTCTCCACTGTGAAACTCCATGGAAGGAAAATATCCATCTAAATTCAAACTTTCGTTCAAAAGATAGTATACCTCAGATAACAAAGGAGATGCATTCCTGGGCATTACTTTTTTTAACACAAAATTTGGTATCAAAGGATGAAATAGCACAGAAATAATAGGGATAAGTGCTAACGCCACAAAAAAGAAGAGTTCAACATGTTTCAGCAAGCTTTTTATCCAAAACTAGCATTATGCATGTGTGACTTGAAACAACTTGGTCAGGTAAGCATTGCCTGAGTAAACAAACATCTTTTGAATCTTCTAAAGACTGCTTAAAAGCTTCTTCCAAAATGCACTCAGGAAAGATCTTTTCTTTCACCAGCTACCACATTTTTTAAGATTTCTTTTTTGGTGGCCAGACTTTCTAGATCCATGTTTTTAATATGCTGGAGTAACTGGTAAGGTAAGCTCATCTGCTCTTCCCTTTTCCCTCTGGTTTGCTGTTCACACGTTCTCAGTACAGTATTCCAGAGGCAGCTACTTCTTACTTTGTCTGTTGTAGAGAGGCATACACAGCTACAGTAAGACTGGCTAGAGTAGAATCCAGCTCTTTCCCAGATCAAACTTTATTGCATTGTTTACTGCAGATATTTTGCTGCATCCCAACAGTGAAGGTCTGTGTTTCTCTAGCCCTCCTTCACAATCCTTCCAATGCTGTTGCTACTAAAAAAAATCTAGCAACCCAGAGAAGGAGGAAAAGGGGGCTGGGGGTGTAAAAGGACTTTGTAAAAAGGAGATTCACTATCAGACATTTTGTTAACTGAGGTCTGCTTGCCTGTATCACATCCTTAACAGCTTGGACAGAATGCTCCAAGATTTTTCTTCGGCAGCCTCTATCTACCAATTTTGTAACTCTTCACTTTAAGAACTGTATCTGTTTGACTGCACTTACAATATTAAAAAATGGAACACAATGTCATTCTTTAGAAAATAATACTATACTAAACCCCAAAATATTCATGTATTCAGCAATTATGTGTTGAATTCCACATGTATCTGCTCAGATCCAAAGAAGAGATACATGAATACTAGAGGAAACTATATGAGTTAATGAACCATTACCTACTGCAACAGTTTGTATTGTCGAAAAGTTGAGCCACTATTCAGTTTAAAATGTAGGTTATCTTTTCAGCCTTGGGAATAGGTCTAGTGAGCACATCAAATCAAACGCTGGTTGCATGCTTTATTCTTTGCTTGTCAGACATTAGGATTAACTATTGAGAGCATGCATCCTTTTATTTGTACAAATATAGCACAAGAACATATGAAAACTTAATTATGGACCATTCTACTATACTCCATTGTGCAGTATCAAAGCTTTTACAATTTTTTAAAAAAATGCTTTAAGCTGGAATAATAGGTTTCATCCAATACTTCTTTCCAGATACAGAAGGCTCTTTTATCTGATGGAGGCTTTTGGGAACTGAAGTCAAGAGGACATTTGGGGGGGAAGCGCAAATTTCTTCTTTCTCTTAAACTGCCATTTCCCATAAAGTTCCTGATGGGGTAGGGGTACAAGAGCCAGTAGAGGTAACAGCAAAAATTGCATCCCTCCCTTCCAATAATGAAAACCTCTCCTAGAGCAAACAGTATTCTGCAGACAGAAAGACATACTTTATTTTGTTTTTGTTTTTACTGGCCTAGAGCAATGGTAAGGGAAGTAACTATAAATTAATGATTACCATATCTCATGATCAAAAGACCGTATGAGTGATAAAAACACACCATTCCTGGTTAATACTAACTATGGTTTACTGTAATAAGCTTTGTACCAAGGTGTCCTACTGTATATTTAAAGACATAGATGTCCTAATGTATATTCAAGGTGCCCTACTGTATGTTCAAGGCATAACCAGACTGATTCAAAAGTTCTAAACTATATTCCTGTTCTGTCTAATTAGAAAAAGTCTCTGATTGTACCAGAAGTTGATAGAAAATATTCAGGGATAAACAAATGATGTATGAATCTGCAAAGTATGAACATGAACTAAATCTGTGACTTTCTGGTCTTTTTAATCAGTATGGATGCATTTATAGCCATGTTTAATCTGCTTCAGCATAAAGAGATATAAAGAAAAGCTACAGGATTACTATATATCTTTTAAAAGAGTACTTTAGTTACCACTACCCATCTCTGGCTTTTCTTCGCAAAGGAAGATTCAGGAAGGACTCATCCCGCGCTTTCTGCAAGCGCGCTGATGACTAAAAAGGCCAATCCGAGATAAACAAGTCCGGTTGCAAAAAGCACAGCAGAAGGTCTCCTTGGGTGATGTTTTTGGGTTGTGATTCTTTCTGCGTTGTCGTTTCTCTTCAAGACTTGTTCGTCGTGAGTTCTCAAATAAGGCTGCAGCATTGTGGATAGTGCGTCTCCATGCCTCCCGATGTGAGGCCAGGGCGGACCACTGTTGGTGATCAATTTGGCCAAGCCACTACCCATAGCTCCCACCTAATTTGGTTCAATTTCAACCTAATTTGGTAACCATGGTAAACATGATTCATGTATCAGAGTAAATCACAGTCAGTGGTAACCAGCAAAGGGAAATGGAAGAATCAAGTAAAGTTGAGAAAAGACTGGTGAGGGAGGGTAAAGACCATGAGACCCAGAGGATTAACAAACCCCACAGTTCCCAAGTATCAGAACAGTCTTTAGAAAACAAGCAAATATCTCAACTTGGACACTATCTTTTTTAGTGAAACAGCACAGAGTACTGCCTGGTTTTTGGTTACCCTACCTATGTTATCATGTTTTCCCATTTTGTATCTTTATGTTCTCAGTTAATAAAAGACTAACAGTTGGAAATAAATGTAGATCTGCTATGGTTTCAAAAAAAGGGATCCCTTTCAAGCCAATGTAGGCATCTCAGTGGGGTGTCATTCATCAATCAATAAGGTAGTAGCCAAAGGAATAACAAAGTATTAAAAATCAATCCTCTGATTTCTTATTTAATGTTAGTATTACTGTTCTAACTTAACAAAGACTGTTTTAAAATATTCAAAGGATCCTTTTTAAAATAAACAATTACCAAAAAGAAAGCCACTGTCAAGCATGAGAGCATACATAACTTTCATTTTATTTAGTGATGTAATAAGCTTGGGGACATATATCAGGACCAAGAGAGTCATGGTCATTAATTTAAGCAATAAATCATAGGCCTTGCCAAGAATGACAGCAAACAGATGCTAACAAGGAAATGTATTATTTAATATTGCCATGTATTATAAAAATGAAAGTGTGTTTAAAGCATGTCTTAAATTTGTATAATAATATGCATTTAGTACACTACTGTTTTGACACATCTAAGAATCAAATTTATAGGCCCATTCTGAAAATGCATGCAGCTTTGTAAGCATGGAATGCATTTCATCATTTTTTTAAAAAAATGAAAAAGGAAATCCTTTTAAAAACGATATACTTGAAATGATATCTAATTTATTATTTTGCCTTTTGTAATAAATATTGTCAGCACAGTGACTTGTTAGAGGAAACGTGGACTTTTAAACCTAACATTTTCTAAGAACACATCTGAACAACTGTGTATTCTCATTACTCAATTCTGTTGGAATGAATATTTCAGAAAGTAACCTTTTTATAGATTAAGTGTCTTCCTGCATCTAAAAAAAAAAGTCTCTACTGAGATCTGTAGTTAACCCAGGACAACCAGCTTCTTTAAGTTTTCATGTTTGAGTCTTCTTGCTTATTTTATTCTTGACTTTTTTTTTCTTGCTTGCTTATATTGGAAATCCCATGGAATTCAATAGAGCATTCAAATATGTGTATTTAAGCCTACTATCCAAATACTCCTGTTCAGTTTCTTGTAGAGAATTTTACTGATGAAAATAAAATCTACCCATACGCGCCTACCAGATGCTCAAATATTAGGGAGAGGCATGATTAGGCTTCTTAGATCAAACACATTTACATATTTTAGTATTGAATTAGTACATTTTGGCAGACTGAAATAGCTTGAAGCAGAATGGGATCAAGATTCTCTTTCCCCACTATTCCATATATCATTGTATTAGTACTACATTCAATTATCAAGCAGGCAGGGTATGTTGTATTATAGAGCACACACTAGTTTAACAAAGTAATCCAAGAAGCACCACTTTTGTTTATACATAATTTTATCTTTCAACCAATTCAGTATATCCCAGCTCTCTTTCTTAGAAGTTCTACAGTCAGTGCTTTAAAACACTTGAGAAAGCAGTGATCAGAGTACGGAAAGGAAATTTTCTTCATTAAATCTACTGAAGCAGATATTAAAAATGCATTTAATATACTGGGGATGGTTGGTGGGCATCAGAGAGTGTGACAGGCCAGTTACTGATGAGCTCCGTCAGACGGCCTTCTCAGCAGGAATCTGTGTCTAAGGCTGCTGAAGGACAGCAATATCTTCCCTTGTTTGTAAGCTCTATTCATCTCCCAAGCATTTACTAAATCACAGGCCTTTGCACACAAACCCAGGGTTTCAGCACATGCTAACAAATGATGGATGGTCCAGTCAATTCGTTATGTCCTGAAAGCGTGATTTCCTGCCATTCCAATCATCAAACCTCTAGAGCTTTCAGAGCTGATCAGTCCTGGAGAATATATTTTGCAGGCTCTATTAGGAGTAGAGGTTGTTACCATTAAAGTGTCTAACTTTTTCCCATTGGCTGGAAAGAACGAATGAAGGGAAGAAAAAAGGTGGGGGGAAAGAGAGTGAAAGAGAACAGCTTTGGTTTCTATGTAAAGTAGTCAGTGTTCCATTTAATACCAAAAGTTGTTAAAAGAGGAATTTTGAAACTGTCCATACTGAAAATACATTTAGTTAGGGAACAGGTCATATAACAAGTATTCTTTTGTTATGCTCTATCTTTAGATAGCATTTGATCAAGGAAACATGAAGCTCTTATTCTGAAACTATGGAAACTCCTAGGTTTTATTTTTTTAATCACAAAATCATGTAGAAAGAAATATCCATTTTAGGAGTAAAAATATAAGCAAAATAAACATCCTACTGCCATATTAGTGACACTATGTGCAACAAATCAGTACCATTCTTCTAATACCATTCCTGTAGAAGGGTATGTAATACATAAGCCTAAGATGCCCCAAACTAGTAGGTTTATCTCTTAAGGAAAAAGTGTGTGTCCCTTCAACAACAACTCTTTTTTTCAAAAATCATTATTTTAAGTTAGACAATAGAAAGTGAAAACTTTGTACCAGCATTTTCTATCTAAACATATCTCTCTGGTTCTGTAATGTTTATTATACAGAAGTCCATTTGGTACAGCAGGAGATGAGGCTATTTCAGCTACAAATAGTAAACAGGAAGCATCGAACATGTCTATTTCTTTGCTTACTTACAGGGTAGGTCCTAGCAAAACCTACTAAAATCCTCCCTATTCTGCCCTGCCATTCACTTCAACCTTGACCTGAAGATTAAACCCACTTTTATTGCACACAAAGGTCATCTGTATTAGGTCAACATTCAAAGTCCCTTGTCAACTAAGGTTGATATATTCCAACCTTTCCTACTCTAATGCATCAAATTTTTCATGGTGAGGTCATATGCTACAGACAGTGTATTCAGCAATTTATTGTGCCATTGCAATTTAGCACAGAATATGATTGTCCAAAAAGCTGTCACATGAATATATATTTTTTTTGCCATGATATGCTGAATTCCATACTCTAGCAAAGCTAACAAATGTGGACCTGCACAAATAGTCGTCCCTGAACTGTAATATAAAATTACAACTGTTATACTGGAGGCTTTAGGTCAGATAGACTGGGCATAACAGTATTTTTAAAATCCAGTAGCTAAATACCAATCTTCACATATAAATGTGTTAAATCTCAACTGCCCAATGGTTTTGGCCTTTTAAATCTGAAAGCATCTCTCTCATTTATGACACTAAGATTCTCAGATTAATTTATATCAAACAATAATTAATAAGATTGCTCATAAGTGTTAACAGTGTTATATGGCAATAACATTGAGAGCCAGTGCAGTGTAGTGGTTAGTGTGTTGGTCTAGGATTCTTGGGAGACCAGGGTTCAAATCCTCACTCAGCCATGGAAGGTGACCTTCAATAAGTGACACACCATCAGCCTCTGAGGAGGGCAATGACAAACCTCCTCTGAACAAATCCTCCCAAGAAAACAGCTGGGATAGGTTCACCTTAGGGTCACCATAAGTCAGAAATGACTTCAAGGCACACAACAATGGCAATGGAATGGAACATGAAAAAAACTATCACAAAGAAATATAAAGAAGTCACACTCAAGCGGCAGGGCCATTTTCTGACGAACAAGGACAAAGCATAAGGATCATACCATACACACAAACAAGAACAAATCATAAGGATATTGATCTATTGCATCTATTTTGCCCAGTTTCAGAGAGTTCAGAATGATTAGAAAAAGTCTGCAATGCATTCAACTGATTTGCTGTTGCCTTGTGGAGAATAATATAATATATGGATAACAAAATGGACTCCCTATAGGCAGATGGTTCTGGGGAACTGCTCTTCAAATTTGGGATGCTGCCGCACTAAAAGAGCAAGTTCAGTTCATTTAAGCAAATTCTCTTAGATTCAGTTTTGTCACTAGATCCCTGGCTGTTCTAGTGGCACAGAGTACCTTTGACAAGATTTCACTGGTTCACTGGATGCCACTGTGATCCATGGAACTGTCCAGTCTGAACCATGTTCAGGCAACTTTCCAGTGGGATTATAGGAATTCTTGTGGAGCTGCCCTCGAAGACAAGTCAAAAACATTAACGGGTGCACAGAATATTAACTAGTACAGAATTAACCAGTGTATGCTAACTCTCTCTGGCTTTTCTTCCCAAACGAAGATTCAGGAAGGACTCATCCCGTGCTTACTGCAAGCGCGCTGATGACTAAAAAGGGCAATCCGAGATAAACAAGTCCGGTTGCAGAAAGCACAGCAGAAGGTCTCCTTGGGTGATGTTTCCGGGTTCTGATTCTTTGTGCGTTGTCATTTCTCTTCAAGACTTGTTCGTCGTGAGTTCTCAAATAAGGCTGCAGCATTGTGGATAGTGCGTCTCCATGCCTCCCGATGTGAGGCCAGGGCGGACCATTGTTGGTGATCAATTTGGCCAAGCCTGAGATGTTGTTTCAGGGAGTCTTTGTATCGCTTTTTTGGCACGCCTCTCCTACGCTGACCCGTGGTGAGTTCACCGTAGAGTACTATTCTGGGGAGGCGATGGTCCTCCATCCTAGAAATGTGCCCTGCCCAGGGCAGCTGTGTTCTCAATATCATGGCCTCAATGCTGGTGATCCCTGCTTGCTCAAGGACAGCAACATTCGTCACATAGTCAGTCCAGTGTATATTTAGGATTGTGCGTAAACAGCGCTGATGGAAGCGTTCGAGGAGTCGTAAGTGGTGGCGATAGGTGACCCATGTTTCAGACCCATAAAGGAGAATAGACAGTACAATGGCTCTATACACACTGATTTTTGTGCTTTGCCTCAGGTGTTTATTACTCCAGACTTTTTTGTAAAGTCTTCCAAATGCACTATATGCCTTTGCTAATCTGTGATTGATCTCTTTGTCAATCTTGGCATCTGAGGAGATGATGCTTCCCAAGTTACCATACCGATGGTAGCTTGTTTAACTTAAGCCGGCTGAGGGCTCGCACCAAGACTCTAAACTATGTAGTCTGTGAGCTGCTCTTTGCTGATGATGCTGCCCTTGTTGCCCACACAGAAGCAGCTCTGCGGCTCCTAACATCCTGCTTCATAACAGCTGCAGAGCTGTTTGGGCTGGAAGTCAACCTGACGAAAACGGAAGTTCTTTACCAGCCTGCGCCACAGGACGAACACCATCATTCCCACATTGCCATCGGCAACTCTGTGCTTAAGTCTGTTCATGCTAACTAGTACACTCAGGTTTATGGGTTGGCTACTAGTTTGCTTTTGGATCCAATTCAAAGTATTGATACTTATCTTTAAAGCACGGAAACCTAAATATCAAATGATACGCCGTCTCTACTATCAATCTGCCTATGCATTAGAATCTTCTGTTGACTCTCTGCTCCTGGTGCTTCCTTTATCAGACAATCACTACTTAACAACAAAGAAGAGGCCATGTCACTGGCTGACACACTGTGGAATATTGTGTCAAAAATGGACTTAACAATCTTTCTGGAGCGAGGCCAAAAAAAATATATATATATTAATCCAGACATTTAAACTCTTGAGAAATTTAGGTGGTTTCAATTATTTTATCTGTTTTATTATAATTTATTTGCAATGATACAGTTATTATTGTATTATGACAGAAGTGGCTATGCGCCACCCTGAAGTCCTAAAAAAACTAAGGATGATTACAAAACTATCATAAAAGAAACAAAAGAACATATATTGAATAAATTTGTTCATGCTACCAAGATGACCAGAATGCAATCAGGAGCACAGATAGACATGTTGCTATTGTAAACATTAGCATTAAGGCACAACTGCCAATCAATTTACAGTTGGCCCTCCACATTTGTGGGTTTAACTTTTGCGGACTTGATTATTCGCAGATTATTTGCTGCTGCCTCCACTGCTGCCCTATGCCATTTTTAATAGGGTCTGCAAGCCTTGCAAGCCTTAGAAAGACTGTGAACATACAGCAAGGCTTGTAAATCCCTAATAAAAATGATGTAGGGCAGCAGCAAAGGCAGCCACCTGCTTCTGCCTTACAAAGGAACCCCACCACCTTGAAGGCATCCGCGGTGAGTTGAATCATCGGATCATACTTTTGTGCATGTGTGTGTGTTAAATTTGGTCTGGTGGCCTAGAGATATTCATGGTTCTTCCACTTTCATAGTGTTCCTGAGCCCCTAACCCCAGAGGAAGTGGAGGACCAACTGTATATATGGTTTTACTAGAGCTGATCGATCATTCTAGCTAAGCAGGTATACCTTTTGTATTGGATTCCATACATTTAACAGAAAAGGCCATGTATGTTCCATGGGCCTTATCCAACAGCCTCAAGAACCTCTCAGACCACTACACTTGCTGGAAAAAAGGAGACCTGCTGCTCTTAGAAATTTCCAAGGTGGCACGTCTCCTTGAAGACAAGGTGCATCTCCTGTTACTTATTTCACACTAAAGGAGATTTTATAAATTAGAAGTGGAGTTTCAACCTCTTCCAGTTTCAACAGGAAGGGGGCAGATTGTATTCACGTAAATCCTGGAGGCAAAAATTGTCGGCTAAATCCCATCTTAGCCACCCCTGATTTGAAGTATGATTTAATACCGTAAGTTCTGTCTAGAATAGATGAATTTTTAAAAAAAACACCTAATTTAAATGCATTTAAAACAAAGTTCATTTAGAAAGTAGTTTATTAAATTGTAAGCTAAAATGTAAACAACTCCACTGGCCGACTGTCCATTTCTGGGCAAAGTGTTGGTTTTGACCTATAAAGCCCCATACAGTTTGTTTGGGTCCTGCTTATTTGAAAGATTATATCTCCCTTTATGAGCCAATCAGAGCTCTAAGATTATCTGGAGAGGCTCTTCTCTCTGTCCTACCACCTTCTCAGGTTCATTTGGAGGGAACGAGGGAGAGGGCCTTCTCGGTGGCTGCTCCTAGGTTTTAGAACTCCTTTCTTAGGTAGGCCAGGATGGCCTTGTCCTTGTCTTTCCATCAGTAGCTCAAAATTATTCATTGATTCTGAAACTAGTTTACATGGAGTACAGAACACAAAACACACATACAGCAATAAAATAAAGTGAATGGTACTGCCAGTAGAAAAAAAATGTTGTGTGATGTTTTGCCCTAGCAGTTATGCCTCATGGCACATTGCCTGTTTGTTGTGTAGCTTCTAATCACAGGCCTGACTGGAGAGAAAGATACTGCAAGCCAAACTGCAAAAACTCTGAGGGAGTAGCCATGTTAGTCTGTTGCAGCAAAAATAGCAAAACTGTTGCAGCACTTTAAAGACTACCAAGTTTTATGTGGCATAACCTTTCTTCTGATACAATGGACTGCAGTCCACAAAAGCCTATGTCAAATAAAAAAAAAATAGTCTCAAAGGCATAACAAAATTTTCTGGTTGCTTTTGCTGGGCATATACATAACTTGTATGTTAGATAGATATGAAAATTTGACAGTTTCATTAATTATTTAATGAAAGCAAATGCCATCAATGGAAAACTTACCAATCATTCTTTTCACTACTTTTACAGATTCTCAACCTAAAATATCCTGCCCTTATAAAACAGCAACACACAAAGACCTACAAAGCACCCTTTGCCCATGTATCAGCAACGTGCTAGTGTTATTCATAAAGTTGTGAGAATGGTAGGAGGATAACAAACACATTCATGAAAATGGAAGTGAGAACTCAGCATATGCGACATAGCAATAACTTTTCAAACTTTAGAGACCCAACTTCAGTAAGATTTACCATTCTTGAGCAAAGTGATTGAGAGGGCAGTTGCTCTTCAACTCCAAGTGGTCTTGGATGAAACCGATTATCTAGACCCATTTCAAACTGGCTTTAGGACAGGATTTGGAGTTGAGACCGCCATGGTTGCCTTGACAGACAACCTGAGTCTAAGCATCAACAGGGGTAGTGTGACCCTGTTGGTGCTTCTAAACCTCTCAGTGGCTTTCGATATGATAGATCATAGCATGCTCTTGGATCGCCTGAGTGGGTTAGGAATCGGAGGCACTGCGCTCCAGTGGTTCCGGTCCTTCCTCTCGGGCAGGTCCCAGAGGGTGCTGCTTAGGGACAGCTGCTCCAGTAAAATGGAGCTTACTTGTGGCATTCCGCAAGGCACCATCTTGTCCCCGATGCTGTTTAACATCTATATGAAGCCGCTGGGTGAGATTATTCGGAGTTATGGGGCTGGGTGTTATCAGTACACTGATGACACGCAGATCTATTTCTGCTTGTCTTGATCGTCGGACTCGAATTCCGATGGCATCTCTCCTCTTAATGACTGCCTTAAAGCAGTAATGGGCTGGATGAGGAAAAACAGATTGAGATTAAATCCGGACAAAACGGAGGTGCTCACGGTAGCGGCCCCAAAACTAGGAGTTGGGTTGCAACCTCCAGTCCTGGATGGGGTCACGCTCTCTGTTAAGGACTGTATTCGCAATCTGGGGATGCGCCTTGATTCATCACTTCAGATGACTAGTCAGGTGAACGCGATGGTCAGGAGTGCCTGTTAGCAGCTTTGGCTGATACACCAGCTGTGCCCTTTCCTGGAAGTAAGGGACCTCGAGACTGTGGTGCATGCGCTGGTAACCTCTCATCTAGATTTCTGCAATGCGCTCTACATGGGGCTACCCTCGTGCTTGGTCTGGAAACTTCAGTTGGTACAACATACGGTAGCCAGAGTGATCTCGAGAACATCTCGGAGAGACCATATAACTCCAGTATCAAAATCTCTCCACTGGCTGCCGGGCCCAGTATAAGGTGTTGGTTATTACCTTTAAAGCCCTAAATGGCGCGGGTCCAACTTATCTTCGGAACCGACTCCTCCCATACAATCCTCCCCGCGCACTCTGGTCCTCTGGGAGCAATTTGCTTCAGCCACAAAAATCTAGGCTGTCTGCAATCTCCCAGAGGGCCTTATCAGTAATCACCCCCAAATTATGGAATGGCCTGCTGAAAGAGATCCGTCCGATGACGAGCTTAAGTAACTTTAAAAAAGCACTAAAGATGGATCTCTTTTGGAAGGCCTTTCCTGATTAGATCCCGGCCTCTTTTAGTCCTTTACCCTGACTCGCTGGCTGTTGATTTTTGTATTTATTTATGTGATTTTAAGTTTAGGTGGATTTTAATTTGACACTAGTTTAATATCTTTTTATGGGGGAGGGAGGGGTGGGTGGGGCTTACGGATTTTAGTCTGTATTGTTGTATTTTAACTGTTGTAAGCTGCCCTGATTGTTTTAACAGAGAGGCAGGGTAAAAATAAAGAATAAAGGCGGACAGGAAAGGGGGCAAGGGGTGAGAAGCAATAGGGAGGACAGGTGGTTGGGGGAAGTGAGATAACAGGCAGAGGAAGCCCCTTCTCACCACAAGTCTGAGACTGTCCAGCCCTGGGGAGGGAAAATAGCCTCAGAACCGCCTAGCCACCCAGCCCCCTTTTCTGAAGCTAGACTGGGCAATGAACTTGAGGAAAGGGAAGGCATAACTGGACCTGTGGCAGAGGCATAAGGCTTAGAGAGAAAGAAGAGTGGGAGGAAATGGAGAAAGGGCAAAAGGGGCCAGAAACTTTTTTGGTAAAGGAGGAGTTATTACAGTTAAGGGCTTTAAGTTTTGTTCCTGTAAGACTTGTAAGTGGGTTAAGAGGAGGGTGGTCTGGAGGGAAGATCTGTACTGTATCCTCTAATTGTTTTGTTACTGTGTATGCTTTTGGGTGCAAGTCATAAACCCTGTTGTAAATTGGAGATATTGTGCTCAACGTTTCTGTCAAATTTGTATGGAGGCCAAGGGAAGAGGAGTCCTCCTGCCCCACACCTACAGCATCTTCTAGGTCCTCCAGCATGACTATATGGTACTCTTGGGCCGGAAGTAATTCATTTTAATAGTGTTCACTATTATCTGCAGTTTCCAGTATTCTGGGAATGTATCTGCTGAAATACAGGGGTCTATCTGTATTCATACGTTCCAGGCCACTGTAGAGTTAAAGTAACACCAAAAAAAATTCAGGAAAACTGCATTTGCAACATCTTTGGTACTAACTCAAAGGTTTCCCCAACCCATGCCAGAAAGGATAGCACTTCCAGATTTGGGGATGGGAATGGGGGTATTTACAACTCAAAAAAAAAAAAAATCTGAACCAATACCTGGCTTCTAAAAGTGTCCAGCTTCCCATCCAACCAGCTCAAAAAGTCCCTAAGTGTGCCATCCCAACCCAACCTCCACAAGACCTTATTTATTTATTTATTGGATTTATATCCTGCCTTTCTCCCACACTGGAATTCCCCTCCTCCATTTTCTCTCCTTTTAACTAGTTGGGGTGGTTTTAGAAGTAACAATGGCATATGGACAGAAAGGAGGATGGATATTTGTAATTCTCCTGACAGATACGATAGAAGCCCTTGGATTTTCCTTTGAGTTTGAAAAGAGTCCAGTAACTTCAAAAATTCTCCTCTCTTTTGACTGGGTCTCAACATAAGAAGCTTTTTGTGGGAGGTCAAAGATAGAACAACAAGACTGGTTAAGATACAAGGAAATACTAGGGAAAGAGATTCAAGGTAATATGAAAATCAAATCAAGAGAGAAATTAGAAAGCGAGGGACTTAAAATAAATTGGTTTCTTTATAAGCAAATTCAGGAAAGATATAGTATGGATCTAAGATTGAGAAATTTTCAACCAGAACCAAATGATATAGATAAGGTGCTATTGGAAAATGGGAAACACCACATAGCAAAATATTATAAGATACTCCTGGATAGAGATTTGGAAAACGAACAGGTGAAGGAGCAAATGATAAAATGGGCCCGAGACATAGGTCATGCCATAGAAATCGATAGGTGGGAAAAATCTTGGGAGGAAACACAGAAATTCACTTCGTCACAAAACATGAGGGAAAACTACCTAAAAATGTTCTACCAATGGTACTTAACACCAGTGAAGTTGGATAAGATGTATAAAACAGGTGTAAGACGCTGTTGGAAATGTGGGGAGGTAGACGGCACTCTTATACATATTTGGTGGAATTGCTCAATGGCCAAATCCTTCTGGAAGAGGATACATATCAAGGTAAAGGAGATCTTGGGAAGTAACTACCCAATGGAACCAGAAATGTATCTTTTAAATATGGTAGACAAAATTAAGGGACATAAAGATGTGGTGAAAAAGAAAATTACATTATATATGATAACAAGCACCAGGATTCTATATGCTAACCTCTGGAAAAAGAAAAGTGTCCCAACTATAGAGGAATGGATAAGTAAGTTATATGACAGTTTGGATATGGACAGACTAACGGCCTCGCTAAAAGGTAAATCGCTGAAAAAAAATAGAAGAATGGGAACCGCTAAATAAATTCTTCAGAAGCTAAATAAAGTCATGGGTCAGGCAAAAAGGGGATGGAAATCATGATATGGTTAGCAATGGGTGGGTAAAGGAGAGAGGTATGCGAATCAGGTTTCAGAAGTTAGATTTCAGTGATAACCAGATGAAACAAATGGAATGTAATAAGCAGGCAAGAGGGGAATAATATAAAAATAAGGAACACACAAAACAAAGAAGGAAGGGTCATATAGAGGAATATGTGTAAGTTAATCTCTAAAGTTTATTTATAAGAAGGGGAAGAATAACGGATAAAGTATGTGAATTTTTTTTTCCTTTTTAATGTAAAAATTTGGTACAAAGTTTGTGATGTGATATTGAAGCTAATGGAAATAAAGTGGATGTAATGAATTTTCTGAAAAAAAAGAAATTAAAAAAAAAGTTCTCCTCTCTTTTGAGACTAACATTTACAATAATCCCTACCTGAATTGAAGTTCAACTCAAAACCTGACTTGGAATAAATTCCCTTGAAACTCTAGACCTAGGCTCCAATACCATTTACATTCTCATGGACAGTAAATATCCAGATGCTAGCTATACTAATAGAATGCACCTACACAGATGAGATTTAGCAAAATTAAGATTATATCATGGCCTCTGGATAACACAGAGCTAATCTTACTGCACCAGTACCAAGTTAAGGGAGGATATGGGACATATTCAGGATCAACTAGACAACTCTGGCATTTGGGAATGGGTATATTAATAATGATAATAATAATAAAATTTATTTATATCCCGCCCTTCTACAAAATGCAACTGGGGCAGCTTACAACATTAAAATCTACATACAACCCCTCCATCCCACCCACCCCTTAAAATACAATTAAATAATTAAACATTTAAAACACAATAAATACTAAAAATACTAAAAACAACACAATAAAAAGCTGGATGGCATCGGACTAATCAAGATGGCCAGGTATCTATTCAGGAAAGGCCTGCCAGAAGAGATCCGTCTTAAGAGATTTTAAAAAAATATTTAAGATGCTAATGTGACGAATCTCACCTGGCAGGCCGTTCCATAATCGGGGAGCAATATCCAAAAAGGTCTTCTGGGAGATCAACGAGAGCCTAGTTTTTAAAGGTTGCAACAGATTCCTCCCAGAGGACCTGAACACATGGGGAGGATTATATGGAAGGAGGCAGTCCCGAAGATAGGTTGGACCCAAGCCATGTAGGGCTTTAAAGGTGATAACAATACCTTGTACTGGGCCCGAAAACTAATGGGCAGCCAGTGAAGTGATCTTAAGATCAGTGTTATATGGTCTCTTCTAGATGTACCCGAGACCAATCTGGCTGCCATATTCTGTACTAGTTGAAGTTTCCAGACCAAGCACGAGGTAGCCCCATGTGGAGTGCATTACAGAAATCAAGACAGGAGGTTACCAGAGCATGTACCATGGTCTCAAGGTCCCCGACTTCCAGGAAAGAGCACAACTGGCGGATCAGCTGAAGCTGATAACAGGCACTCCTGACCATCGCATTTACCTGATTTGTCATCTGGAGCGATGAATCCAGGAATAAGTAAATCTTTTAAGGAGCATATCTTTTAAATATTCCCAAACTGGGAACACAGCCCTTGGAGGAGAGTGTGACTCCATCCAATACTGGAGGTTGTATCCTAGTAGCTGGGTTCGGGGCTGTTACCGTGAGAACCTCCATTTTGTCTGGATTCAGCTTCAATTTGTTTTTCATCATCCAGTCCATTGCTGCCCTAAGACAATCACTGAGAGAAGAGACACCATCTGAAGTCAGAGCTGAAGACTGAGACATGGAGAAATATATCTGGGTGTCATCAGCGTACTGATAACATCCTGCCCCATGCCTCCGGATGATCTCTCCCAGCAGCTTTATGTATATGTTAAATAGCATCAGGGGACAGGATGGCGCCTTGTGGGACGCCACAATTAAGTTCTTTCCTTGCAGAGCAACTGTCCCCGAGCATCACCCTCTGGAATCTACCTGAGAGGAAGGAGTGGAACCACTGCAATGCGGTGCCTCCAATTCCTAACCTTCTCAGGCGATCCAAGAGGATGTGGTGATCTATTGTATCAAAAGCCGCTGAGAGATCCAGTAACACCAAGAGGGTCACATTACCTCTGTCGATGTTCAGGTGGAGGTTGTCAGCTAAGGCAACCGTGGCCATCTCAGCTCCAAATCCCATCCTAAAGCCAGTTTGTGTATGCATGGAATATAAGATCTGCTTTTAACATCAGAACCCTTGAGCCCTGCTTACACAATATTCTTAAACAGAATTATGTCTCTGGAATACAAATATGTTGCTAAGCCTTCTGTAAGTTTTTAAATAAAATTTTCATACTGAAACTACTGATAATAACCAAGCACTGTACTGCAATGCACATTTTTAGAATGCAGTAACTTTCTGAAGCTTCTACTGATTAGGATCTTGTTCCAGAGTCACAGTCCATTTGCTGGTTTAGTTCAATGTAGCTTGAAGAGCAAGTCACATTTTACTTATTAGCTTTTCCTATAAATGTTATTGGCAAAACAAACTATATAATATAGCTTTCATAAATTATTGCATTCAGTAGAAAGACTGGTAAGTAAGACAGTGCCTTTTTAAAAGAACTAGTCTTTGTTTAGCTTGCTCAAGCAGGCACATATAATCACAATGATTTCAGCTGGTGAAGTGCCACTAAGTGGTGTTTGTATCATATTAAGATTTATAAGTGACTCCAGATAAATAAACACTAGGATTAAGAAGGGCTTTGAAATTTCATCAAATAGACTGTGAAAATTGTAGCATAGTGCATTGATATTTGCACTGTGACTGTGGACCCTTTCACACTATACAATTATAGAGCTATGATTCCACTTTAACTGCCATGGCTTATCCCATTGGAATCCTGGAGCTTATGGTGTGGTGAGGCACTAGAGCTCTCTGGCTGAGAATTCTAAATAACGGTAACTCTCCCTAAACTGCATGACACAGGTTGTTTCCAAGACAAGTAAAGCAGAATCATAGTGCTATAATAACATAGTATGAAAGGGCTCTGGTTGCAAGAAGCCATAGATTGCTTGATAGAGCTTAGCCTGTTGGGAGTATGATAAGGAAATCTAGTTTCAAATCCACAAGCTTGGTGGCCTTGGTTAAATAAATACCTCTTAAACCAATGTACTATCTAGGATTGTTTTGGAATAAAATTGGTTACCTAATTTAAGAATGGGCAGTGGCACTCATGTCTTGCTTGTGGGCTTCCCACAGGCAACTTGTTGGCCACTGTGAGATCAGAATGCTGGGCTGGAGAGGCCTTTGGCATTCTTGTATGTGCACTCTCTGAAGAAAGGTAGGGACAAAAAAAAACTGATAAATAAGGAATACCCCCCCCAAAAAAACTTTATGTATGTTATTAATATTTAGTATAAATACATTGCATCTAGTGAATGAATGCTGCACCCTTATTTGAGAGCTCATGCCAAACAAGTCTTGAAGAGAAACGACAACGCAGAAAGAATCACAACCCAGAAACATCACCCAAGGAGACCTTCTGCTGTGCTTTCTGCAACCGGACATGTTTATCTCAGATTGGCCTTTTCAGTTATCAGTGTGCTTGCAGAAACCATGGGATGAGTCATTCCTGAATCTTCATTTGCGAAGAAAAGCCAGAGAGAGAATGGAGGAAAAGAAAGCCACATACTGACATAGCAACTAAGTGAGTGAACTGAAAAAGTAAGTATTCTGTGGCTACTAGTAAGATTCCAAATTATCTATCCCATTTATATCTGTAGAATATTAGGACTTTATCAGACAAGCATCTAAAAATGCTGTAATTCTGCTACTGAGGAAAAGGGAAACATACTGGCATGATTATAATAATTATCACATGTCACCATAAGCATTCAATACTACCACCATGGAATTATCACACAATCACCACTAGTGGTTTAAGAATGGGACTTCAGCTCACACTATAGTAACACTTGTCTTTGCATTGCCTTCTAATGACAGAATATTAATGCTTTGTGCTGGCCCGTGCATGCCTTTAAGAAAAAAAAAAATCTTCCATCTGTGATTTTGTATGATTTTCCACAAGGGTAGGACCAGGTCCTGCTCCCTTCTGAAAGAGGCAACTTTTTTACTTAATTGGGAGAGATTTTGGCTGTTCTCACAAGAAGATGCAACTTCACTTAAAACACCAAAAACAAATAAATTACGAAAGAAATCAGCAAATAAACATTTAAATATAAAATTGTACCAAGAAAAGGTGACAGTTCATTAAAAGAGCATCCTGTAGGTAGTCTTTATGTTCTCCCCCCAAACTTTAATTATGTGTTCTCATTGGGAAAGGAGAGGGGGCAGGAAAGAGGACCGTCCATTCATGCTGTAATTTTAGAATAACAGTGGGACATGATTACACATTCATCAATACAGTACAGTGAAAAGATATTGAGAGCTGTTCATGGCTTTTGCCCATCAGTGAAAAGTTACACAGAATTAACAGGTGGAGCACACACGGACTACAGGAGGAGGAGGACGTGTGATAACAGGAACCTGTTTGTGCTACTATTGCATCATAATTACACCATTTCAGCCCCATCTGATAAAGTCCTTAGACTGTTCTTCACAAATTTTTCAGACAACTGTTTTGTTTTGGAGATAGCAAGCTTCACCTAACTGCCAATACACTTCTGGTCTAAATTAAAATGCAGTATTTTTGAGACAGAACAGGGGTTAACATTCAATTTAGCTAATATCAGTTATCCTTTGCTTTTCTTTGAAGAAGGCTGTTTCCTTCGTACCTTCCACAAAGTTGTATTTTGTATGACAGTTTAAATATCAGCATCATTTTTGTTGCATCAGAAGCTATAGATGGAAAAGTTCTGCCTATGCTGAACTGTCCCAAAAAGCTTCAAGATTAATTTGATTTAAAAGGCTTCAGGAGCTTTGAAAGGAGAGTTGGTGGTTTCAGGCCATTTCCTAATGGACAGCTGCATCTATCATAAAACCATCAGGATTTCCACCGTTATTGCCAATTTCTCATCCACATTCAGATACAATATTTTCATTTCAGAGTCTATGTGTAGAGTTTATTCAAGACATAATAAATATACTCTACGTTTCAGATCTAGGAATGCATGGATGTACGCAAGAAGATGAAAATAAAAAACACAACCCACTGATTTCCCAAATATTTGTGCACCTCTTAAATCTATTTTAAAACTCATTTTAAAACTCATTTTCTCAATTACCACAAGATTGTATTTGATCATCTTGATTTAATAAGTATATTTCAATAAATGTGCATATTACCAAATTCTCAAGTGGTAACAAGTTTTTATGATACCAAAATCAATACAATTTCACTAATGGCAAGACAATTTACAACTTAAAAAAAGAAGGGACTATACTTTAAAGAAAGGTCATCTTTCACATTTTCTTTTTTTTTTTTTAGTTTGCAAATCTGAAATGCAGAATATTTCAGCACGTCACAAGAATAAAATGGCTTCTAAGATAATATATTCCAATTCATACTATCTGTGATTTAGAGTTTAAAAACATACTGACAAGGATTTGTACTAGACAATATCAGCTTCATTTGCCTGGGGTTCCTTTGCTATAAGGAAAGCCACAGTGGTTTAATTTGGAGAAAGAGAATGCCTCCTTGGAATGGAAAGAAAATTTATTTTTATTTATCTATTTCTTTCTGTTTGTTTATTGCCTTGATATCCAAGGCAGCTTCATTTTCTTTAAATCTGGCAGTACAGAGCTCTCACTCTCTCTCTCATTCTCCAGGGTCTCAGTTACACGATGAAAAACCCCCGAGAAGAATTTGCTAAGATTCCTAATTGTTTACATGTGTTGCACCACAAAGTTGCCTCTTTTAGAAGGGGCACAAAAACCCATTAGTAGCATAATCAAGGATTTCAGAATTTTTCCTGACTTCTTTGAACAGTAGCACGACTTAGCGCACTACTGACTGTGTGAACTACCATTTGGGAAAAGTGTGTGAATTACCAGCAATCTCCCGAAACAACAACAGCAGAGCTGAGCCGTGATTGGTTGGACTGACCACGGAGGGGGTGGACTTGTAAGAGATGGAGAAGCCTCAAATGAAAAGATCCAGTCACTGTTGTTGCCTCCCGGCTTGATTGGCTGCTGTGGCTGAAGAACCCCCAGTTAGCCTGCGTGTGTGTGAGAGAGAGAGGGGAGGAAGGAGGGAGATTGAGTAGTGATCTGCTCCTCCAGCTGTTCACTCCCTCACACTCCTGTGATCCTGTTTGTGTGTGTGTGTGTGTGTGTGAGAGAGAGAGAGAGAGAGAGAGAGAGTGAGGGGAAGTGGGCTTGAGTGGGGATGGCTCCTCGAAGTTGAAAGGCTGCCTCCTTCCTCCCACCCTTCTTGCCTTGGGAAGAAGAGGGAGCACTCCCTGCTAAGGCATGAAAACTTAGCAGTCATTCCTCTGGTAATCAGAGGAGGGAAAGATCCCGGCACTTTTTCTCTCTCTCTCTTTCTCCCCCTCCGTCTCTCTCATCTTTCCGGCATCTTCCCCCAGATGTGCTTGGGAGGCCACACCCCCACCTTTGCCTGTGTGGACAGCAAAGTGGAAAAATAAACAGATCAACCGATTTCTCACAAAATCATGTAAACTATCGGTTTACAAACTATCGCAATAAAAACTGCCGTGTAACTGAGCCCCTGGTCATATTGGCTTCTGTGTCTGTTTCTCTCCCAAAAGCAAAGACCCTTAAAAAAGGAATTGGTGATTTCCTTGCCCCATGACGAAAATCACTCCTCTAAGAACAGATCTTCTCAGTCTGAGCATGAGGAATGAGAGGATGGGGAAGAAGTCTCATACACAGCCCCTCCTTCCATCTACCTTTTTCAACCTGAGAATTTCAGTACATTACTGACAAAAGGTCCAAGAACCTGGAGAAGCACCACTACTTACTGGAAGAAATCAAGTATATTCTTCAGGTAGAAGCAACAGAGAAAGTGCCATCCATTCCAAAATTCAATGACTGTTATTCCATCTTTTTTTTTCTCATGCCCAAGAGGAATGGACTGTGCAGAACCATTCTGAATCTAATAAGGACCCAAGAGGAATGGATTGTGAAGAACCATTCTGAGTCTAATAAGGGCCAATTGCTTTCTCAGATGTCACTGCTTCCAAATGGAGACTCTAAAATACACCCTGGAAACTCTCCAACCAAGGGATTATCTAGCACTGATCCATATTATGGAAGCGTATTTTCACGTGCTGGTTCACCTGGCTCACAGACAATTTCTTTGCTTCTCCTACATAAAAGAACACTACCAATACTAGGCCCTCCCCTCAAGCCTCTCCTTGGATTCACAAGTGTTCACAAACATTATACAGTAGTAGCCTTGGTAGCAGAATTAATCTCCATATTTATCCCTATTTGGATAATATGTTAATTCTCACTGTCTTCTTCAAGAAGGTTCTCTAGTCACTATGGTTTTCAGGTAAACCATTGGAGAAGCCAGCTCTCCACTTATCAATCCATTCATCGCTTGACTACCCTCATCAGCACCCAATGAGACCAAGTGTCTTTGCCTCCAGTTAGGACCCAGTACATTACTGATGCCATTACAAAGGTGAGGGTATTGTCTCATGCTGCTTCATTTCCAGGGGCTTCTCGTCTCCACAATAGACTGCCTTCCTTGGGCTCATTTCAATGCCAGACATCATCAATGGCTCCATTAAGAAAGGAGCACCAAGAAAATACACCTCAGGATAAGGCTAGTTTTACTTTCTCAAGTGATTGACTTTTCCCACAATCAAGAAGGGAAGATTTATCTGGGAGCTTCCAAAGATGCTAGTCACAATGCCAAGCTCTACAGCTGGGAAGTTCATTGTAGTCCTCATTTGGCCCAGGGCAGATGGAAGAAAAAGGACCTGACCCACAGTATAAACTGATTGAAATTGAAGGCAGTCAAGGTGGCTCTCCTATTCTTTTCGACTCTGGACCAGGGTCAGACAGTCCTCATCAGAACCGATAACATTATGGCCAAATCCAACATCAACCACAAGGGTAGGACCAGGTCCCACTCCCTTCTGAAAGAGGCATCTTTTTACTCAACTGAGCAGAGTCTTATCTCATCTCAATACAGGCAGAACATCTCCTGGGCTTCCTAAACTCCAGTGCCGAGTGGCTCAGCTGGGCTGTGACCATGCAAAATAGAGCCTCCATCACCCTCACCATTACCATCATCATCATCATTTTATTCATTTATATCCCAACTTTCTCCCACTAATGGAACTCAAAGCAGCTAATAACATATTTAAAACAATACAAATAAAAACTATAAAAAAGCATGAATAAAATTATAAATAAAATATTTTTTAAAATATTCATAAAGTTAAAAACATTAAAAATATTAAAATTCACTAAAAGACTATATATAAACTTTAAAAACAGCACCATACAGCATCAAAAGCCTAATCCTAGTCAGTTCATAAAAGTGTGTACAGCACAAAAATGTTTTGAGCTGCTGATGAAAGACAAGGACAGGGCCATCCTGGCCTACCTAAGAAGGGAGTTCTAAAACCTAGGAGCAGCCATCGAGAAGACCCTCTCGCTTGTTACCACCAAGAATCACAGAGCTGGAAGAGACCACAAGGGCCATCCAGTCCAACCCCATGTCATGCAGGAATACACACTCAAACCATTCCCAACAGATGGCCATCCAGCCTCTGCTTTAAAACCTCCAAAGAAGGAGACTCCACCACACTACGAGGCAGTGCATTCCACTGCCAAACAGCTCTTGCTGTCAAGAAGTTATTCCTAATGTTTAGGTGGAATGAGCCTAAGAAGGTGGTAGGACAGAGAGAAGGGCTTCTCCAGATAATCTTAGAGCTCTAATTGGCTCATAAATGGAGATATGTGCTTTCAAATAAGCAAGACCCAACTGTATGGGGTTTTATAGGTCAAAACTAGCACTTTGAATTGTGCCCAAAAAATGGACAGTCAGCCAGTGGAGTTGTTGCAACAAAGGAGTTGTGTGCTCCCTGTAACCAACCTGGCTGCACCTGGCTGCCAACTGGTTTCTCAGAACTTTTCAAAGGCAGCCCCAGGCAGAGTGCATTACAATAATCCAAACAGGATGTAACCAAGGCCACCATGGCCAGATCCAACTCCTCCAGGAACAGGTGTAATTGGTGCACTAGTTTTAAATGTGCAAAAGCATGTCTGACACTACTGAAACTTGGGCCTCACAGCTCAGACTTGAATCCAGAGTGCCCCCAAAGTGCAAACTTACATTCCCAGGGGAAGTGTAACCCCTTCAACCACAGGCTGAATCCCTATTCCCTGATCTGTATTTTGACTGACCATGAGCACCTCTATCTTGACTGGATTAAGCTTCAACTTGTTTGGCCTTACCCAGTCCATTACAGCTGCCAGGCACCGGTTTAGCACAAGAACAGCTTCCTTGGAATTAGGGGGAAAGGAGTGATAGAGCTGGGTATCATCAGCATACTGGTAACACCTGATCACAAAACTCCAGCCAATCTCTCCCAGTGGTTTCATCTAACTGTTAAATAGCACAGAAAATAGACAGAACCCTAAGGGCCTCTGCAGGCCAATGGCCAAGGAGTTGAGAGGAAATCCCTCAGTACCACACTCTTCAAGGAATGAATGTTGCCACTGTAAAACAGCACCTCCAAGCCCCAGCCCAGAGAGATGACTCAGAAGAATACTATGGTCGATGGTATTGAAAGCTGCTGAAAGGTCCAACAGAACCAACATGGACACACTCCCTCTGTCCAGTTTCCTACATAGGTCATCCATCAAGGTGTCCAAAGCTGTTTCTGTCCTATAACCAGGCCCAAAACCAGACTGAAATGGATCTAGGTAATCCACTTCATCCACGACCCCCTGGATTTGAGAAGCCACCATACGCTCTAGCACCAAACCCTGAAACTGAACATTGGAGAGTCCTATAGTTATCCAGTAGAGTTGGCTCAAGGAAAGGTTTTTTTTTTTTTTTCCCAGAAGAGGTCTTATCACTGCCTCATTCAGGTAAGGTGGAAGACTGCCATATTGTCAAGAGACATTAATCTTACCTGCTCAGCCAGTCTACCTGTAGCCTATTTAATTAACCAGCAAGGTTCTAGTACACATATAGTAGCTCTCACCTCTCCAAGTCCATATCTGTAAGGTCCAAAGTTAACAGATCTATCTTAAAAATAAGCTGAACCTTCCCACTTCAACTTTATCCGCAAGTGTTTCAAGTACAAACAACTTGCTGCCTTCAAATCAATGGTACACCTACATGTGGCCCACAAAGGCATATCAGCATATTTATTGTTAAATCAGAACACAGCTTCTTCAGAAAGCATCCTCATTTCCCCTACTCTACCGTCAATTTATCACTGACATCTTCATAATCTCAGACAATGAGAAGGAGGTCCTTAAGAAATTCTATCAACACATCAATAATTTATATTCAACCATTAATTCTAGTCTCAAATATTCTATCATACCTATAACGTAAAGATATATAATGTCACAATAATGTAACAATAAGAAACAATAGTGCAAAGACATATAAACTTTATATCAGAAACCAAATGACCACTACATATATTTACTATCTGCATACTTTCAGGTCCCATCCAGTGGAACAGACTAAATTCTACTTTCTGAAATAAAACCCTATAATAGTCATTTAGTTGTTTCATTCCATCAGAGACCAACATCTGAAGATCAGGCATTCTTAAAACTGAAAAATCAACTAGGGTTCATTTACACAGCAGATTTATTGCGGCAACATGCGCTTTAATTCTTTTCCACAGCTGTGCCAGTCAGTTTTTTTCCCCTAATTATGCTGCTTTTTCGTTCAGACTTGAAAAAGTGCGGGGGGCGTGGCCTCCCAAGCAGAGGAAGGCTTTATGGGGAAGAGGCTAGATCGTGAGTGAAAGAATTTGAAGCCCTGCATTTTCTAGCTAAAGAAAGACTCACAGATTGCCAAAATAGCAGGGGGGAAGATCAAAGAAGTGTCTCTGTAAATCTGCCTGTAAATGAACCCACTCCCCAAAGCAGAGAGACAGCAAGATCGCAGCTGAGGAGAAGAAGGAATTCCTTTCTTTATGTGGGGAACAGATCTCCCCTGATTGTAAATTGTTGGGAATCCTTTTTGTTTGCAAACTGGCTTGCAAAATAGCAGAGAGGATTTTTCAAAGTTTCCTGATCGCTACTGAATCTCCCTCCCTCAGTCCCCCTCTTTTAAGCCCACCCCTTCATCATAGCAACCAATCACAGTACAGCTCTGCTGCAGCCCTTAGCGGAATGGTTGTTTACACTGCCAATAATGTGCTACATTGCAAGTATACCAGCAAAAGTAGCGACATCCCTTGCCACGCTATATTTGGGTGTTTTACCTCCCCCCCCCCTTCTGAATGAGGTGATGCTGTGGTGCGATCCGTGGGAACAATGAACTATCTTTGCGGTATATTTAGAGGAATATTTGCCCGTGTAAACGGGCCCCTAGAGAAGATGCAGATCAACAAATTCAGACAAGTAGCCAATCATTACCTATTTCATGACTGGTGCAGCAGAGAAAGTAATATTTGATATAATATACTTGCCACCCAAAAATTCATTTCAAGACTCACTAAGAGGTAATCAAAGTTCTACAGCACATTTCAGAAAATGATCCTTCTTTCTCAAAGACTGTCTTGTGTTCATAGGTGTCATCCTGAAGCAACCTTCCACCAGAAGCTGACCATAGAGTCCTGATAGAAGACCTAGAAGATGCATAGCAAGGTGTTCTTTGTAGGAATCTCTAGGTCCTCCAGCACAACTCTATAGCATGCTTAGGCCAGAAGTTAAGTAGTTCACTTGAATAGGGTTCACTATTATCTGCAGTTTCCAGTATCCACAGTAATGCTAGGAACACATCACCCATGAATACAGGGGTTGTACTGTATCCCATACTTTCATTTTGGGTCTTTAAATTTATTTATTTATTTATTTATTTATTTATTTGGCAGTTTTTACTATTTGCAGATCTGATTTTCTTTAGATCTGTTTTTAGACCTTGGTCATTACCTACTTTACTGATTTTATTGTATAAAGTTGTCATATTCCAACAGTGAAGTTTCAGGTCCCAAACTCAGGATGAAAATGATAAACAGGTATTACACTCACTATGTAACTGGGTGTCAATAAATCTCAGACACAGCTAGGCTGTTCTTCCAATGAGTTTATTTGTGCCACTTACTGTGACTCTTCATCACAAGTAGCTAAGAACTGGGAGTAGTTAATAAATAAAGTGATCCTGCCTTTGTTTTGGGTTCTGCATCTATGCATTTTGCAAAGTATGACAGCACATTTACTCCTGCTTCTTGCATTATTTGATCGCTTGCAGAAGACCAAAACATAAATATCTCAATGACTACTACTGAACATGTACTAGCCCTACTCATAGATTACTCATGTGAAGGACCTTTCCATGTTGAAACAAAATAGGGGTTTAATTTTTACCCCCAACCCACTGTATCCTGTCCTGAGATCTGCACACTGAACGTGGATGTTTGCAAAGGAGCTTCAACAGATGAATGGTTGTGTGTTGCAGGAAGCCATGTGATCAGGATACCTGACTGTGAGGATGTCCTGATTATTCAGAACTCCTACATGCAAGCAGCTGTTTCTGCACTGAGGCTGCTATACAAACAACTGTACAAGTATTCAATGCATACCTGAAGACTGGGACTGAACCGTGGAAGCAGTTCTTAATATGCAGCCCCTCCCCAACACTATAAGGCCTTTCACAATACAGGTATGTGAATATGGTAAAGTGATTTTTTAAAAAAATGACAGCCAGCCCTCCATATCAATGGATTCTAGATCCATGGATTCCACCCTCCATGGCTTGAAAATATTCCCACCTACCTCCAAAAAAAATCCAGAAAGCAAACCTTGATTTTGTCATTTTATATAAGGGACACCATTTTACTATGCCACTGTATATAATGGGACTTGAGCATCCACAGATTTTGGTATCTACGGGGGATCCCAGAACCAAACCACAGCAGATACCAAAGGCCAACAGCATGTCTCTTTTCAGTACAGACCTACCTCTGTTAGCAAAGCATCTGACAAAGAAGCCCCTTTTTACAAAGTCTTTTTAAGCATCCTCCTTCCCTCATCATCCTCTGTCTAACAGGAGGTCTTTTAGTAGCATTAGCACAGGGAAGATGCTGAAGGAGAACTGGAGAAACAGACTTTCAATGTCAGGGTCCAGCATCATGTCTGCAATAAACAATGCAATAAAGCTTAAGATGGGAAAGAATAGGATTTTATTCTAGCCAATCTTACTGCAGCTGCGTGTGTTTGCCTACAACAGGCAAGGTAAACAAAAGCTGCATCCACAGTCCCTAAATAAGCATGCCTAGAGAGAAAAGAGAAGAGAGCAGGTAAGCCTGCCTCACCAGCTACCCTCAGCTTGTTAAAAAAAAAAAAAACCCAACAACATACATCTGTAAGTCTGGCCACATGAGAAAAGTGGAGACCAGTGAAAGAAAAAAACCATTCATGGATGCCTTTTGGGAGAAGCCATCAAATGGTCTCTAGAAGGCTCAAAATGTTTTCATTTACTCATGCAAGGTTTATATAACCTGTTTGTTTCATTTCACATGGGCATATTGTTAGCTTTGGATACCAAGTCTGCTAGAACATCTTGAACTGCTCTTCTTTTTTGAGATGTAAGAACTTATCTCTATTCTTTCTATGTTATTTTTGCCTCTGGTACCAATTTTTCTGTTAAAGACGTAACACCCAAGAACAATTTTGTTTTGTTAACAGAGATATACCTGTACTGATAAAGAAAACACAATAAAACTAGTAGAACCTTATCTTTCCCTACAATTCCTCTAAAAGCCTGAAGCTTGCCCAACAAACCTATCATATTAAGTGGGAAAATAAGAGGTTCACCTATAGAGCCGTATGTAAAGGCAGAATTTAGAAACATAGCAAATTGCTTTTTATAAGGAGTCAGATCACTGCTCCACCTATTACTGCCAACACTGGCTGGCAAAGGTCCTTCTACATTTCAGGCAGAAGCCTCTCCAGTCCTACCTGAGCTGACTGAACCTAAGAACCTCTTTGAGTCAAGAACAGTTGCACTGCAATTGTTTTGAGGTCTCCCTAGTCTAAAAAGTCAATCTATGTTACTGTAGAGACCAATTATCAGATTTCCCAGTTTCAATGTTTTTAAAATGTTTTTACTATAAAGCCAAGAAAAGTTCCAAATTAGGTTACGGTAAAAAGGTCTTGACTGCATGGGCCGAATGAAATGGCCTGCCACCATTACATCAGCAAGCTGTTTGGACAATGCAGGTTTTTGGCCCTGATTCAAGTCTGAAATGTCCAGACAATGTCTAGGCAGTTCCAACTATAAACCAGGGCAACCCCCCGCCTTAAAATGGCTTTTAAAAATATCTGGGAAACCCAATCCTGCAGGGGAAAATGGAGTGTTCTGTGGCAGGAACAGGCAGCTGTTTGTAGGTGAGCCCCGCGTAGTATCAGCAGGCACCTCTGCTGTGCTTCACACGTCATGCTCTCTAAGGTCACAACAAGGCCCCCAGCATTAGATCAAGGCTGGGTCCCTCATTTCTGGCCTCAGAGAGAGTGATACATGACACCAGTGGCAGATGCACCCACAAATACCACACAGCATACGTGTGCAGACAGCTGCCTATCCCCACCACAGAAAGCAAGGTAAAGGGGGGAAAGAAACCAGGACAGCTCTGGGGCCAGAATACTCTGGCCAAAACATGGAGTATTCTGACCAGTGCGGTCAAGACCAAAGTGAGGGAAGGAGTTTAATCCCTTCCCTAATGCCATTTCCCTATCCTAAATTACCCACCCACCTAAGTAGAGTTCAGAAAAATTACTTTTTTGGCTGGGATTTCTTAGGTCTGGCAGTTGTGTAACTACAATGTCGAGGGCAACAGAGGCAAGAAAAGAAAGAAAGAAAAAAGATGATGGAGAAAAAGGAGGTTGCTTGCTCCGTGTCAGCTGTTTCCCAAATACCTTGCTGGGGGTAGGGGCAGGTTTCCATGGAGCCAAGGCAGTACTGGAGGACTGTACTGCAGAACATGTGAGTGTCCAAGCCAGATTTCCCATTCTGTCTTGGTTCTGTAGACCCACCCACCTAGAAGCCAGACATTTGGAAACAAGAAGCACAGACCCAGCGGCTTTCTAATCCCACATCTAGTGCAAGAAATGTGATACTGTTAGCATAGTGCCATAGTAAAAACTCAGCCTTGAACTACATCTCCCATAATTCACATCATAGCCACTGGCAATGTTAGATAGGAGATTCTGGAAATTGGTTGTCTAAAAAAGTAAGTTTTCCATGTTCTTACACAAAGTTACTCTTAGCCATACTAAAGGGACAATATGGGCATGATAAAGGCAAACAGAGTCAGTGTGGTGTAGTGGTCTGAGTGTTGGACTAGGATTCTGAGACCAGGGTGCAAATCCCCGCTCAGGCATGGAAACCCTCATATTCCCTCAGCCTCAGAGGATGGCAATGGCAAACTCCCTCTGAACAAATCTGAATAAAAAAACCCTCATGATAAGTTCACCTTAGGGTCACCATAAGTTGGAAATGACTTGAAAGCACAGAACAGCAAAGGAAACAGCAGCTTCACAAGAGGAAATTTGGTGATGAGCAAAATTAAACCTTTTTCTAATTCTGATAGTCTGATCAAATGTAAAGCCCTCCACAGTTGCTTTTTTATAAAAATTAAAGTCTTGTTACATGGGTTTCTCGTGCAGACCATAGTTGGGCCCCGAGTAAAACTCTACATCCAATATACTACACTGGCTAGAATGATATAACAGACAATAGCTTGTTTGGAAAGGAACAGCAAATTCAGAATGCTTTGAGAAGTGTGCAACTTCTATGTAAAATATGTCAATAGAGACCTATAAATGCCCACTCAGTATGTCTTATTTGGATGTGGGCAGAGTAAAGTTCCAGATGTTGTTGCACTGCAACAACATTCTTCCCATTGGCTATGCCCAGCTAGAGTTGATGGGATGTTGCAAAGTGAGGAGCTGGGCAAGCCTGGTAGGTGCTATCAAATCACAGGTCAGGGAACGCTGGTAGGGGCAGCCAGGGAGAAAGGATACAAAACTGAGATGTATCTCTAACAGAAGGCAGATGGGGGGGAAAGCTGCAGAGAGATAGTGGAAAGATGGCCTAGAGATATGGAAAAGACAGCAGAGAGACAGGGAAAAGCTGTAATAGAGATAGTGAGACAGGGAAGAACTGAATAAGGTTTGGCAGAGCTGTGAATGATTAAATAGTTCAGGAATTAATGTCTGATCTAATTGTGTGTTACTAAACTTCTATTTGTTTATTATTCTTTTTTACAACTGTATCTGGCTGTTCCTGTTAAGTTTTAATAGTCTGGTAACGCTTACCACAGTGAACCCACTGAACAACACATCCACTGGTCCATATAGAGATCACCTTGAGGCCACATACCTGATCCAGGGAGGGATCTTGAGAAGGAAAGGAGCAAGGTGAGTGACAGGAGCCTAGGGTTTGGAACTGTGGGACCAACCTGGAGAGGGGATCCATCACAGATGTGTAGTTCAAAACCATCTAGAAGGCTGCCCTTTGCCCACCTGTGGTCTCAGATCAAAGCATTCTTGGGCTGTCTACTGAGTTCTGTGGGGCTTACTCCCCGAAATGTGTACAGGCCTTGCAGATTAAACAGCCCAGAGAAAGAGAAAAGAGAGAGAGATGCACAGCAGCTATACCTGGTCACTCACTCCTCTGCCCACCTTGCTGTATATCCCTGGAAGCAAATCAGAAACAGGTACAAAGCAAGCCAGAGGGGGGGGGGACCCCCGGAAGCAGTTGCTGCAATTTTCTGGATGCATAATCAGCTCGCTTAATTAATACAACAAGTGCCTAGAGGCCTACACAGAGAGGGAAGCAGGGATAACAAGCTTGCAATCCATGCTTATGGCGACCAACGATGCACAAAATGATTGCTCACTTCATGCACGCAAGGAAGCGATCTCCGACACAAGACCACAGCCTTTTCCGTGTGTGTGTGTGTGTGTGTGTGTGTGTTTACAGCCCGGTCCCTAAGAACGCCCACCGAGAATTAAGCCTCACCGGGACCACCCAGGAAGCAGTCGCCGCAATCTTAAGTGGGAAACTTCAGGCTCCTTGCTGCTTCCTTGATTTCTCGTCCTCACCACCACCACCACCCTGCCTCCTTTTCCCGTGGGTTCTCTCATAACCCTGCCAACCTCTTGCTTTTTAGGCAGGAAGGGCAGGCAATGCCTTGAGTTACACTTTCTACAAGGGCGCAAAAATGAAAGGCAAAAGCCACACACTGGAACAAATGCACCCGCCTTCCCCAGCCAGCCCGCCCTGCCACTTGTTAGCAGCCGCTTCCTTCCTTCCTCCTTCCCAGAGAGAGGCGGGAGAGGGAGGCGGGGAAAGGGCGGCTGCGGGGCCGCCCGGCGAAGCCTTACCTGGGGAACCTTGCCTTCAGGGTCCGGAGGCTCTGCCTCGTGGGGGGCACCTGAGCCAGGAAGCGGGCCACCTCCTCGTACTGGGCTTTGCTCAGCGGCATGGCTCCTCCGCACACGGGCTGGGCAGGCAGAGCTTGGCGACAAGCCACGAAAAGGGCCCCTTATGGCTCAGCCAGGGGAAGCGTGGAAGAACTTTACGCGCCAAAGAGCTGGCTCTCCCTCCCGGCTTGCCTCCCACCACTACCACCGCCCCCTTAGACTGGCATGGAAGGTGGGCGAAAGGCAGCCAACCTAATGTTATTATTATTAATTTTTCCCCCAAAATAGAAGGCCCTGCCCCGAGCCTTCCTATTCGCGCCCGCAGCCGGGAAGGCAGAGCCGCTCATGCGCTCCCGGGGCGGCCCCGCCTTCGCTGTCCCTGTAGCCAAACCCGGCCTCGGCTGAAAGCCGCCGCCGCCGCCGCCGCCTTGGACGGGAAAGGGAGCAGGAGGGGAAAGAGGGAGGGCGGCTTTTCGCCTCCCGCCTGCCTCCCCTCGGACCTCTCGCAAGTTTACCTCTGCCTTCCAAGACAGCCACTCCTTGATTTTTTTTCCATTTTCATTATTTTTTTAAGGCATAGTTATTACAATTTATTTGTTTTTAAATTATTTTATTTCCCTCAAAGAAAGAGCATCTACAGTGGAATAGACATGAGGAGAATCACAAAGAAAAATAATTTTTAAAAACCCAAGAAAGAAATAACAACTTCCTTCTCCAGCTGTGTTGAACTTTGTTACTACATTATTACAGACTTTCCAAATTAATTAGATATTTTATTACAGTAGGATTTCAGTATCCACTCATTCATTATCCACTGATCCAGTTATCCACGGGACACAAAACAGCACAACTGTCATAGACATGGAACACAAAATAGCACACCTACCATGTCTTTCTAGAGAATGTGTCCTTTCTAGCCATTTTCTAGGTCCTCCAAGGCAACTCTATGGTATTTTAAACCAGAAGTCCCATTATTTTCAATGGTGTGCGCTATTATCCACGGTTTTCGGTATCCACGGCACCCCCAGAACCAATCCCCAGCAGATACAGGGGACCTACCTGTATTTCACAAAAATAATACAAGTTGTCACTGCATATTCACTGGGGTTTGGTTCCAGGACCCCTGGTGGATACCAAAATCCAAGAAAACTCAAGTCCCGTTATATGCACTGCCATAGCAAAATGGTGTCCCTTATATAAGATGGCAAAATCAAGGTTTGCTTTTTCGATTATTATTTTTTAAAGAATATTTTTAAGCCATGAATACTTAAATCCATGGATATCAGTCTGTGGATATAGAGGGATATAGACCCATCATAACTGTAATTGAGGATGCGGCTATACGATCATAAAAAAATCCGTATGGGGGGCAAAAAATACGAACAGCCTGTCATTTGTATGCATACGAACCGGCTATACGATTTTTTAAACCCCCTAAACTCCGTATGACTCCCTCTTCCCGAAGCTGGCTGGAGCGAGCAAGCCAAGTGGCAGTTTTAAATCTCCCGCTGCTTTTTTTTTTTGTTAAGGTTCCTGGTTTGCGGACAGTCAGTTTTCCGTATTTACAATATAAAATAAAAATAAATAAACATATAAATTCACGGACTTACCGGACACTCGCTAGCCGGGAAACCAACATGGCGGCCGCTCCCAATTTCCCTCCGTGCTAGCCCTGCCCCCTCTACTCAGCCAGCCAATCAGATTACACAGCCTGTTCGTATGTGTGCGAACGAACCGTACAGACCCGTCAGCCATCCGAACAGCGTACGGATTTCTCTTCGCGATCCGCTTTCCCTCCTGAACGCCGCGTGTGCATATTTCAGGGTGGAAAAGCGCCCCCCCTCTTTTGCATTTGTGTGCATCCGAACAGCCGTTTGTACTGAAGTGCGAACTTTTGCATGCCGTACGTATTATTTAAATCGTGTAGACGGGACCTTAAGTCCCAGCCACTCCTTTATTATAGGAAAGGCCTGCCGCTTTTCTGGAGGATTTTTTTTTCTTTCTTTCTGAAATAACTTTTCTTGCACATTTTCATTAATTTAGTTTCTTAATGTATTTTGGCATTGCACACTAATAAAGAGTTCTCTAGGCAGTTTCTGAGAGTCAGTGTGGTATGAATGGTTTGAGTGTTGGACTAGGACTCTGGGAGACCATGGTTCACATCCCCGCTCAGTCATGGAAACCCACTGGGTGACTTTGGACAAGTCACACGCTCGGCCTCAGAAGAAGGCAATTTCTGGACCCTTTAACACTACATATTTATAGTACAGGTTGAGTATCCCTTATCCATATGTTTACAAGGTTTAGTATCCCTTATCCAAAATTCTTGGGTCCAGAAGTGTTTCATATTTCTTTCCCCCACCCACCCAGATTTTGGAATACATGCATATACATAATGAGGTATCTTGGAGATGGAACCCAAGTCTAAACATGACATTCATTTATGTTTCATATACACCTTATACACTATATGTTTAATAATAATGTGCATGAAACAAAGTTTGTGTATATTGAACCATCAGTAAGCAAAGGTCTAACTATCTCAGCCACCCATATGAAAAATTCTGGAGTATTTCAGAAGGGATACTCAACCTGTATTAAGATTCCACCTTAAAGGCCATGATGCCATCCTATGAAATCCTGGGGTTCATGCATTAGTGTGACACTAGAGGTTTTTGTTTGAGAATTCTAGATGCCCACTCCTAAGCTGCAAATTCCAGGACTCCATAGGATGAATCCATGGCAATTACAGTGGAATCAGTGCAATTTTTTGTAGTACAAAAAAGCTGCAGTTCACAATAATTAAAATACAGATATACCTTAGTTAACAAAGTAGATGTGTTCCTGGATTTGACTTCTTTAACAGAAAACTTGGTACAAGAGGTAGAAATAGCATGGAAAAAATAGGGATAGGTTCCTACACCAGGAAAAACAAAACAAAAATAAATACATACAGCTACAGTAGGATCACCTAGAGTAAAATCTCATTATTGCCCAGGTGAAGTTTTATTGCATTATTTACTGTATACACACTGCTGCAACCCAACACTGAAAATCTGCCTTTTTCCAGCTCTCCTTCACCATCCTTCCAATGCCAGTGCTGCAAAGAACTTCCAGCTCCAGTGATTCCAAGACTCTGGACTTTTTCGGACGTCTCTTATACAGGGCAAGCAGCCTTGTCACGTTGCGAGGCTGCTGCACTGCAGGGCGTCCCTTTTGGATGACGCTCTCCCCTACCGGTACTGTTGCGGTAGCGCGGGGACATTTGAGTGTTATATTTGGCTGTATTTTAATCACGGTCAACTTTTGTGATTAAAATACGGCCAAATATAATGCTCAAATGTCCCCGCGGTACCGCAACAGTACCGTCAGGGGAGAGCATCATCCGAAAGGGACGCCCTCCAGCTCAGCAACCTCACAACGCAACGGGGCTGCTTGCGCTGTGTAAGAGACATCCGAAAAAGTCCTTTGGTCCTCCAGGTGTTTTGGACTTCATCTCCCAGAAGCCCTAGCCACCTTGACCAACAGTCAAGAATTTTGGGAGATGAAGTCCAAAACATCTGGAAGACCAAAGTTTGGGAACCACTGAGCTAGACAAAGACAAGAAAAGTGGGGGCTGGGCTGGGCGTCTATAAAGAGACTTTGTAAAAAAGGAGCTTCTTTGTCAGAGGCTTTATTAATTGAGGTATGCCTGTACAGTAATACCCGCCTTTAAAAAGTACATCAAAACAGAGTAGATAAGGACATGCCAAAATAGAAATTTATTGTCCATAAAATAAGGACATGCCAAAATAGAAGTTTATTGTCCAAAAGTAAGGGAGCCAAAAGAGCCTCATGGGGCAGAAAATTTCATATTATGAGCATGTCCACTGAGGAGCTCCCTTTTTTTTTAATCTCCATCAAAAAGGCCTCCATCACAGCCAAGACAAAAGAGTGTTTCCACCAGATCTCAGAATGTGGATGAGCTATGTGAGAGGAAAGAAATGAGGAGACCATGTATGCTGGGTTGGGCTTCTTGGATGTGCTTTAATCTAAAGAACTATGATTGGAGTTTCTTTTATATTGTTAGGCCTAGCCTAAATAATCCATGATCAGATCTCTCCATTAATTTTAGCTAATGACAGTTCTGAAGGGATCCTGATTTTGGCTGCTATGCTAGAGGAGATGGGAGACAAAAAACATACATATGTTTACAAGGACAAATTTGGTGTGTGAACAGTGATTAGAACAGTGGCTCTTAACCTTTTCTTTATCAGGGACCCCCTTTAAAAATCTTTCGTTGCCAAGACTGTTAAGACTTATTTCAGGATTAAAAATCATCATCATCATCATCATTATTAAACAATAACAATAATACAGTTACACCGTCCATTAAACCTTCCTTAAAAAGAACTAGAGGGGGAGGGAAGACTTTTCTTCTGCTTCTTCCTTCAAGTTTGTGTCTGGAGTGGATTGAACGGCAGTGTGCAGGCCAAGCCAGCCAGCTTTTGCCTCTGATCCTCTCTTGTGGCCACTCCACTGCAGGGAGGAGGTGGACCAAGTAGCCTTCAAGCCTTCGTGGAGCCCTGTGAGGACACTGCGGACCCCTGGGGATCCCTGGACCACAGATTAAGAACCAGTGGATTAGAACTAACAGGACTGGTGTAAAGATAGCTCCAGTGTCACTGAGAAATCGCAGGACAGTATTACTGTGCATGGGGGAACTCTTGAGATTTGCTGAAGTCACCCTCCCCAACAAAAAAAACCCTCAAAGTAAATCTAATGGAGAAAATGAAACAAAGTCCCAAACAGCCCAGGGAAGGGTTGGCATGCTTTGTGTTGTATATAGACATGTGTTTTGTATATCATTTGGAGGAAGAAGTCAGAAGGGGGTCACACAGTAGAATGTCCTAGTGCAGGGTACGGCTGGCTGATTGGCATGCTGAATAGGAGCACTTCAGCAATAATAATAATAATAATAATAAATTGATCACCAACAATGGTCCGCCCTGGCCTCACATCGGGAGGTATGGAGACGCACTATCCACAATGCTGCAGCCTTATTTGAGAACTCACGCCGAACAAGTCTTGAAGAGAAATGACAACGCAGAAAGAATCACAACCTCTTGAAGAGAAATGACAACGCAGAAAGAATCACAACCTGGAAACATCACCCAAGGAGACCATCTGCTGTGCTTTCTGCAACCGGACCTGTTTATCTCAGATTGGCCTTTTCAGTCATCAGCGCACTAGCAGAAAGCGCGGGATGAGTCCTTCCTTAATCTTCATTTGCGAGGGAAAGCCAGAGAGAGGGATAATAATAATAATAATAATAATAATATTTATTTATTTATTTATACCCTGCACCTCTATTAAAAACAATTGGGGCATATTACAAAAATTAAAATACAAATACAGATTAAAATCCCTAAACACCCCCCACCCCCAACCTCCCCCATAAAAAGATATTAAACCAATGTAAGTTAAAAACAACTAATCTAAAATCACATTAAAAAAATAATAAATAACCAGCAGACTAAAAGAGGCCAGGAGCTCCTGAGGCCAGGATCTAATTAGGAAAGGCCTGCCGGAAGAGATCCATCTTTAGTGCTTTTTTAAAGCTACTCAGGCTCGTCAGCTGACAGAGCTCGTTTGGCAGGCCATTCCATAATTTGGGGGCGATTACCGAAAAGGCCCTCTGGGAGGTTGCAGACAGCCTAGATTTTGTGGCTGAAGCAAATTCCTCCCAGAGGACTGGAGTGCGCAGAGAGGATTGTATGGGAGGAGGCAGTTCCAAAGATAAGTTGGACCCGTGCCATTTAGGGCTTTAAAGGTAATAACCAACACCTTATACTGGGCCCGGAAGCTGATAGGCAGCCAGTGGAGAGATTTTAATACTGGAGTTATATGGTCTCTCCGAGATGTTCCCGAGACCACTCTGGCTGCCATATTTTGTACCAACTGAAGTTTCCGGACCAAGCATGAGGGTAGCCCCATGTAGAGCGCATTGCAGAAATCTAGATGAGAGGTTACCAGCACATGCACCACAGTCTCGAGGTCCCTTACTCGAACAGGGCGCAGCTGGCGTATCGGCCAAAGCTGATAACAGGCACTCCTGACCGTCGCATTCACCTGACTCGTCATCTGAAGCGATGAATCAAGGCGCATCCCCAGACTGCGAACACAGTCCTTAACGGAGACCGTGACCCCATCCAGGACTGGAGGTTGCAACCCAACTCCTGGTTTTGGGGGAGCTACCGTGAGCACCTCCATTTTGTCCGGATTTAATCTCAATCTGTTTTTCCTCATTCAGCCCATTACTGCTTTAAGACAATCATTAATAGGAGGGACGCCATCGGAATTCGAGGCCGACGATCGGGACAAGGAGAAATAGATCAGGGTGTCATCAGCGTACTGATAACACCCAGCCCCAATGAGTGAAGGCTTCAATATTTTGGCTTAAATGAATGGGAAGAGAGTGTTTCATTTATTTATATATTTAAGTTACATCCCACCTTTCTCCTGGTATGGGATCAATAAGCCAGCAGATTTTTAGAAACACTTATGTATCAGGGACATCACACATACTCAGCCTCCGAAAACCCTGTGATAGGTTCACTTTAGGGTCACCAACAATTTGAGGGCACACTTCAACAAAAAAAATGACTTGCATGAATGGGTATTTTATGATCCCAGTAAGAATTGTGGTGTAGTGAGAATTAATATCAGTGTAAAGGATGCAATTAGGGTTAGAGTTTTATATAAACTTCCTGTATTTCATTATCTCAGTGATAATTCCAGTGTGTCCTATCCCTGAATGGGGTCAGCCTACTGACAACTAGGATATGTTACTTTTGCTTCTGTGTGTCATGGTTCACCAATAGTATGAGACACTATGTGACTGGGAGAAAAAGTACCAGTGGCAAAATGAATATATCTGTTAGGATGTTTTTTCAATCTAGCCTTATTTTCTTCTAATTTTGTATTCAAAAGAAAAGGCATACATAGCAAGTAACTGAAACTTGGAGACATTATTTATTTGATAATGCTGGCAACATTGTTTACAACTTTTCAGGTGGCAATGCAGTAAAATGCCTACACTATAAGTGAAATTATTTGTGGGTTCTGCAGCAAAATCTCAGTCCAAGGTCCAAAATGTTCCATCCTAATGCATTAAGGTTAAAGTTACTGAAAGTAACTAAGGTTAAAGTAACTAAAACTGCAAGTTTTAATTTGTTTTAAGAACTTGGAAAATAAAATATTTACAACTTTTTAAAAATAAGTTAGTGGTCACTAACTGTTTGGGAAGGGCTTGGGGCTATAATTGTAATTACTTTTTTTAAAGTAATTTTCCAACCTGTCATATTGGGTAAAATGGCCATCACGTATGTGTTTCCCTTTTTATCTCAGGCAACTTTACTATATCTATATATCTTTATCCTTAGTGGTAAACATGCACAGAAATGACAAAAAAAGCTTTTTTTAAAAGCAGAAATAGATAGATTTCATTTTCTTTTCATCTGATTTTCTTTACTATTAGAAGATGGGATGGGGAAAAGTCTTTTGTTGGTATTCTATCTATTTAAAAAACCCACGAGGGTATAATTTTCTTGGGCTATGGAAAGGATCATTTTCCACTTTCTTGCCAAAGATTAGAATTACCATTTTTTCCCCTGAAATAGAGGTTTCTTAATAATTACCTGCTTCTTCCCTGCTACTACTCTTTTAGAAACAAATAAATCATGCTCTTTTTAAAAGAAAAAAAATAGGACTTTTGTAGCTTTTGTTGCAGGATAATTTCCACTGAAAGTTATTTTTCTTCTTCTTTTAAACAGCTAATGCTGTTCACTTTCAAACTGTGGGATTCTCTTCATCTACTTGGCTTGGGCTTCAAACAGTGCTCCTACAATGTTTCATATACAGCTGGAATATAGGAAACCACGTATGTCAAATTGCCAAACGAAAGCTGAATGTAGCCACATGATGTATCTATTAGGACCTTTTAAGAGAATGTTTTTTAATGTTTTGAACTTTGTTTAGACCTGATTGTCATGACCCTTTTAATACAGTGTTATTATGTATTCTCCCCACAATTCCCAGGAAATTTTTGCCTTGGTAAATTTATTTTTGTTGTGATGAATAACTACATGAGAACTTGATGCCATCTTTTCTTTCAACTTCAAGAATACTTCCTGGTTTATTGTTTGCCTATTTTCTGTCCCTCTGCTTTCAAACAGAACTCTCTTAAAACAGAATCAGCTAATTTACAAAGAAAAAAAAAAGAAAATAGTCTGAAGATGTATCTTATAGCTCTTTGTTGCCAAGAATCCAAGAGAGCATCCACACTAGAGAAATAATCCAGGTTGAAACTGGTTTGTTTGCCATGTGAGACACCAGCACTCTTTGTCAGAGAAGGCTAAAGACCTTGTAAAACTACAAACTCCAGGATTCCATAGGAAGAAGCTGTACAAATAACCCCATTTCAAACTGGATTATTTGTGTCCTGTGGATTTCCCCCAAGGCAGTCATTACATTAGCACAAGTACCATTGTGGCAATGAAATGAAATTTCTATTCACTACAGCCAACCATTTTGTACACCTAAATTCTTCAGTATTTCATTGCAGAGCTCTCTTTAACCATTGCAAATGCCATTGTTTCGCATAAGTCTGAATAAGGTAGCTTTGTGTTTTAACATCAGGTAAAAAGGTACCTTGATCACAGAGTAGCTTAAAAATTCACTGAGAGTTGTTTGGAGTATTGAAATTGTTAACATATTAGAAAGTATGTATGTCATCATCTTCAATTAGACTTTTCCCCAAGATTTTATGAAGTGCACTCTAGTTCACAAAAGTGTGAACCCTAGTCTTACAGTTCTCAGAGTGCCACAATGTTTACAATAGGAATTTATTGGTAATCTTGACCATGTGATAGAAGTAAGTGAATGATTACAGGGATATAATCACACTGAAATGATGTAAATGTGTTTGGTTTGTGGCTCATGCCACTGCTTTTCCTTCTAGATGTTTTTGCTCACCTTATTGCTTGAAATCTATTTTCTTTGATGCCATTTCAGTGTCTTAACTCAAAATGTTGGTATGCTTCCAGTTAACATAGTAATAACTATCTGTAACTGGGCTAATAAACACCTCCCCAGGATATAGTTATTACCTCGTAAACAACAAGCCCTTGCAATTTATCATTTAATTGCCATCCATCTGTAGTAAGAAGGCAATTGTATTATTTGACATCCCTAGTTCTATAGCATCAATTTGGGGAAGAAACCAGAAAGTAACTGTTAATAAGTTCTATCAAATGGATCATACATTATTATTAAATGTTAACTGGTTTTCCATTGACAGCTAATGCACCTTTCTATTTTGCTTTTGAGATTATATAATTACTTTGTATCAGAATAAAAAGAAGTCTGCACCAAAGGTGGAACAATAGTATGGAGCACAATGTCAACACAAAGAGGCAGCAATTCTTTATTCAAAGCCAATAGTTGTTATACGAACAGAAAGCATCAAGACTAATCTAATCATGCACTATATTAACATACCCATTATATCAACCGTCTTCTAGTATTGAGATTTTATTCCAGCATAAAATCAATTCTTGAAGTCATTGTATCGATACATTATATTCCATACAAAGACTATCGTTTTGTACTCTGCAAAATATAAAAGGGATCTTGTCCCTGTTTAATATGTAGCTGTGTTTTCCCCCTATAACATAGTTATTTGTAGAGAGAAAATTATATAGGAGGTTAAATATAAAATAGTGCAGCATACCTCCATATCCTGAACATGACAACGGTTTATGTAAGAAGCATGTCTAGAATGCAAAGGACATCAGAACCAACATTATATATGGCTGTGCATTTAAATTAGGATAGAGGCTTTCTCCAAGGTTTACATGTATAAGGGGAAAGCTGGCGAGGTATGACTGATTACCAGTCTTCCTGCACTGAGTACAGTTAATAACTATAGTGCATCCCAGCAGATCATTACTGCCTTCACCTGTGCAACATGGACATCCAGAGACCTGAATTAAGATGTATGAATGTTTTGCACTACTGGAATGGCACTACATGGCATTCAGGCACAGTTTAGAGTATGCTCTTATATACTCTTAGTTTAGAGTATTATGCCCAGCTGCATCAGAGACAGAAGTGAGATTGCAAGGCACTCTTCATTAGACCAATAACAGCCATTTGGCTTCTCTTTCACAACTGTCTCTTGTGATGGCTTTTCCATATGGCCAATGTGTAAAAGCTGATACCCTATTTGAGAAGTTTCTTTTTCCCTTGCCCCCCGCCCTTCTGTTTAAGTACATAATTCAAATAACTCTGTGTGTGGCAACTTTACAGACTGACATTTCAGTACTTAAATCAAGGCCAGCTCTACCATTAAGCACAGTGAGGTGGCTGCTTCAGGCAGCAGATGCTGGAGGACAGTAACAGCAGCCATTGGCTATTTCTTGTAAGCCTCTTTGATGGAAAACAGAGTTTTATATGCCACATGGAGCAGAATGAAGATCCATCTTGTTTTGTAACTCAGGCAGCAAATACCTTGGGACAACCCTGGCAATACACACAACTAGAAGAGGAAGAACAAGTCAAATAAGAAAGAATATATAGGTCTCAATCCTACTGCTAGTCCCAACTAGAGTAGACCATGGAATCAATTAGATTTGTCAAAGTGTTGATTTACCATTCAGCATTTGTTTCAAACAGTTTACTGTATTTAAGACTAGTGTTACCTAGATGGTCGGGCAGTTGTTATCTAGTAGGCTGACTCCTCCAATGACTCTCTGCAAAACATTACCATTTACTCATTTGCCCATCAACAATATCCAGCGTGTTGCATGGAGCTGGATCACTAAGAACTGGAATCAAGGGTTAACCTGGGGAAGATGGGCAAGGCTCCTGAGCATGAAAGGGTTACAGAGATTGCTGCAGTAACTAGCAAATGACACTGCAGATATAACACTCTTTCCCCCTTCTCTTTTGCTTACACTAGTAACTAGATTTATCTCAGCCTAAATCAAATTGCTAGTTCCATCTAGAGCAGGCCCACTGAATCAATGGAAACTTTGAACTTGATAAGTCAACACTTATATAAATTCCAATGATTTCATGGGTCTAATTAGGACTAACAACTGGATTTAGGCCATATTCTTCTGTACAGGTTACTGATCAAGTCCAAATCTGCTTAGCTTTGGTAAATCTAGAGCACCTGGTGTTCCCAGGCCATATTCACTTGACATGAAAATCATATATCTTGTAAAGATTATGTACAGTTAGTTAGTGCTCTTGAACACTAGGAAAGGGCAGTTGGAAAACAGCATTAGTAACCACCAGAACACATTTTTTTACAGCCAAGTCAGACCAGTAATTAAAAAAAAATCTCCATACAATTTTTTTTAATAAAGGTGATATAAACAATATAATGAAATCCAGTAATTAAATGGGATCGTTGATCAGACTCAATGCTCAAATTATTAAATTTAATAGAGACCAAAGATAATAACAGCCTCAGAGAGAATGGTGTTACATATATTTTCAGTTAAAAGGGCTAGTAAGACCTTCTGTTTCTCTCTAGCCAACATTAGAATAGAATATAATTGAGAACAGTTACTACTTTCTAATGTCAAATATACTCTACCTCTATGAATTTCATGGAAATGTAAGTGGTCTTCTTCTTCCCCAAAATTTTATTATCAGAAAAAGTTTATGAATTTGCTTAGGCTAAAAAATGGTGACTGAACTTCAAAGATGAATGGGCATTTGTCCTATAGCCCTTATTCCCTATACAACTATTGCACTATGATTTGCCTTTAACTGCCATGACAGCATCCCTTGGAATCCTGGGATCTGTAGTTTTGGAAGGGGTATTTATAACTGATAGGCAGATAAAGTTCAGGGGTTCTCCACATTTGCTTCTCCAGATGTTTTGGACATCAACTTCCAGAAACTTCCATCATAATGGTCAAGATGACAAATTCTGAGGGCCGAAGTCCAAAACATCTGGAGATTCAAAGGTGGAGAATGACTGCTTTTAGTGTTTCACTGAACTACAAACCACAGGATTCCATAGGATACAGCTAGTGCAGTTAAAATGGAATCAGAGTATAGAGTGTAAGGGGCCTGAGGTTCAGAATTCCAGACTGGCAGATTGTAAGAAAGAATGTCATCTAAACAGCTTCTAAAAATAGATTTCCCTTAGGTTTGTGAAGTTGAAGGCTTTCACAGCCAGCCTCAATAGATTTTCCTTGTTTGTTTGTTTGTTTGTTTGTTTCCTGGGCCATGTTCTGGAATAGTTTCTTTCTGATGTTTCCCTTGCATCTGTGGCTGGCATCTTCAGAGAATGGTTGGGTAGGAGTGTGTCTGAAGTTTATATGCTGTGAACCCCTGTAGGGCAGAATAGGTAAATTTGTGTAATTGAATGGTTAATTTCTGTGTATAGAAATGCAAGGCTTGTTAGTGTCTGTTTAGCTGATGGTTGGTTGATGGGACACTATCTGCTGGGAATCCGCATATCCCTGGGTGGAATTCCTTTGTAAATGTTGAGTTTTAATTCTATTGTATTTCAAATCTGGGAGCCAGATTTTGTTTACTTTTAAGGTTTCTTCTTTCCTGTTGAAGTTGTCCAGGTGCCTGTGGATTTCAATAGCTTCTCTGTGCATTCTGACATGATAGTTATTGGCCTGGTCCAGAATTTCTGTGTTTTTAAATAACATTTTGTGTCCAGGTTGGATTATAACATGTTCAGCTGCTGCTGATTTTTCTGTGTGGCCCAGTCTGCAGTGCCTCTCATGATTCGTGTTTGCACACTGCGTTTTGTGTGCAACTTGTCCACAGTTGCATGGTATGCAGTAAACTCCTGCAGCTGTGAGAGGGTCTCTTTTGTCCTTCACTGAACATAGCATTTCTTGGATTTTTCTGGTTGGTCTATAGATTGTTTGGAGGTTGTGTTTCCTCATCAGTTTCCCTATTCTGTCTGTGACTCCTCTGATGTATGGTAAAAATACCTTCCCTTTGGGTAGCTGTTTTTCTTCTTCATTCCTGTGGTTTTTTCTGGGTCTGGCTGCTCTTGTGATGTCTGATCTGGAGTAACCATTAGCCTGTAGGGCCCAGTTTAGGTGTCTCAGTTCATCCTCCAGGTAGTGGGGTTCGCAGATCCTTTTTAAATGGTGTACCAATGTTTTTACTGTGCTTCTTTTTTGTCCTGGGTGATGATTGGAGTTCTTGTGTAGGTATCTGCTCTGTTTTCTGTATACCCTGTGGCCTAACCGTTGGTTTGGTTTGTGGATGACTAGGACATCCAAGAATGGCAGTGTTCCTTTCTCCTCTTTTTCCATCGTGAATTGGATATTGGGGTGGATGCTGTTCAGGTGGTTCAGGAATGAGACCAGATCTTCTTCTCCGTGGTTCCAAATGGTGAAAGTGTCATCCACATATCGGAACCATGTTGTGGGCTTTTTTGGTGTTGATACTTACACAAGAACCCCAATCATCACCCAGGACAAAATAGAAACACAATAAAAACATTGGTGGACTCTGAGTGGAATTCTTTTGTAAGTGTTGAGTTTGGATTCTATTGTTTTTCAAAAACTGGGAGCCAGATTTTGTTTACTTTTAGGGTTTCTTCTTTCCTGTTGAAGTTCTCCAGGTGTTTGTAAATTTCAATAGCTTCTCTGTGCATTCTGACATCATCATCATCATCATCATCATCAAATTTATTTGTATCCCGCCCCTCTACAAAATGCAATTGGGACAGCTTACAGTGTTTAAAATATACATAGAAAACCCTCCATCCCACCCCCCTTAAAATACAATTAAATAATTAAACGTTTTTTAGAAAACTTAATAAATACTAAAAAACAACACAATAAAATAACGGGATAGGGATCAGACTGATAAGATTTTTTCTTTGATGGCCAGATATCTATTCAGGTAAGGCCTGCCAGAAGAGATCCGTCTTAAGAGCTTTTTTAAAGCTATTCAGAGTGGTAATGTGACAGATCTTGTCCGGCAGGCCGTTCCTTAATTGGGGAACAATAACCGAAAAGGTCCTCTGGGAGGTCGAGGAAAGCCTAGTTTTTAAAGGTTGCTGCAGATTCCTCACAGAGGACCTGAGTGCACGGGCAGGATTATGTGGAAGGAGGCGGTCCTGAAGATAGGTTGGACCCAAGCCATTTAGGGCTTTGAAGGTGATAACCAACACCTTGTACTGGGCCCGGAAACTAATGGGCAGTCAGCGAAGTGATCTTAAGATCGGTGTTATATGGTCTCATCTAGATGTACCCAAGACCAGTCTGGCTGCCATATTCTGTACTAGTTGAAGTTTCCGGACCAAGCACGAAGGTAGCCCTATATAGAGTGCATTACAGAAATCAAAACAGGAGGTTACCAGAGCATGTATCACAGTCTCAAGGTCCCCGACTTCCAGGAAAGGGCACAGCTGGTGGATCAGCCGAAGCTGATAACAGGCGCTCCTGACTGTTCTGATTTCTTTTTTTGATAAAATTGCCAGCTTGTTAGATGAAGGGAACACTGTGGATATCACATACCTTGATTTCAGTAAGGCCTTTGACAAGGTTCCCCATGACATTCTTGCAAACAAGCTTGTAAAATGTGAGCTAGACAAGTTAACTGTTAAATGGATTTGTAATTGGTTGACCGGCCAAACCCAAAGGGTGCTCAGCAGTGGCTCCTCTTCGTCTTGGAAAGATGTGACCAGTGGGGTGCCACAGGGTTGTGTCCTGGGCCCAGTGCTGTTCAACATCTTTATCAATGACTTGGATGACGGAATTAGGGGCATACTTATCAAATTTGCAGATGACAACAAATTAGGAGGTGTAGCTAATACCCTAGAGGACTGGATCAAAATTCAAATTGACCTAGATAGACTGGAGAGCTGGGACAAAGCTAACAAACAAAATTCAATGCGGAGAAATGTAAGGTACTGCACTTAGGGTGGAAAAACGAAATAGCTAGATATAGGATGGGGGAGACCTGGTTGAATGAGACTACGTGCGAAAGGGATCGAGGAGTCCTAGTAGACCACAAGTTGAACATGAGTCAACAGTGTGATGCGGAAGCTAAAAAGGCCAATGCGATTTTGGGCTGCATCAATAGAAGTATAGTGTCTAGATCAAGGGAAGTAATAGTGCCACTCTATTCTGCCTTGGTCAGGCCTCACCTAGAATACTGTGTCCACTTCTGGGCACCACAATTCAAAAAGGATATTGACAAATTGGAGCGTGTCCAGAGAAGGGCAACTAAAATGGTGAAAGGTCTGGAAACCATGCCTTTATGAGGAAAGACTTAGGGAGCTGGGTATGTTTAGCCTGAAAAAAAGACGGTTAAGGGACGATATGATAGCCCTGTTTAAGTATTTGAAGGGGTGTCACATTGAGGATGGAGCAGGCTTGTTTTCTGCTGCTCCAGAGACTAGAACATGGAGCAATGGATGCAAGCTCCAGGAACAGAGATTCTACCTCAACATTAGGAGGAACTTTCTGACAGTAAGAGCTGTTTGGCAGTGGAACACACTCCCTCGGAGCATGGTGGGGTCTCCTTCCTTGGAGGTCTTTACACAGAGGCTGGATGGCCATCTGTCAGGGATGCTTTGATTGTGTATTCCTGCATGGCAGGGGGTTGGACTGGATGGCCCTTGTGGTCTCTTCCAACTCTACAATTCTATGATTCTATGATTCTATGACTGTCGCATTTACCTGATTTGTCATCTGGAACAATGAATCCAGCAGTACCCCCAAACTGCGAACACAGTCCCTGGAGGGGAATGTGACTCCACCCAGGACTGGAGGTTGTATCCTAATACCTGGGTTCAGGGCTGCTACCGTGAAAACCTACATTTTGTCTGGATTCAGCTTCAATTTGTTTTTCCTCATCCAGTCCATTGCTGCCCTAAGACAATCATTAAGAGAAGAGGCACCATCTGAAGTCAGTGCAGAAGATCGAGACATGAAGAAATATATCTGGGTGTCATCAGCATAGTGATAACACCCCGCCCCATGCCTCTGGATGATCTCTCCCAGCAGCTTCATATATATATTGAATAGCATCGGGGACAGAATGGCGCTTTGTGGGATGCCACAATTAAGTTCTTTCCTTGCAGAGCAACTCTGGAATCTACTCAAATCACCGTCTGGAATCCACTCGAGAAGATGGAGTGGAACCACTGCAACACAGTGCCTCCGATTCCTAACCTTCTCAGGCGATCCAAAGGATATCATGATCTGTTGTATCAAAAGCCACTGAGAGATCCAGTAAAACCAACAGGGTCACATTACCTCTGTCAATGTTCAGGCGAAGTCATCAGCTAAGGCAACCATGGCCGTCTCAACTCCAAATCCTGTCCTAAAGCCAGTTTGAAATGGATCTAGATAATCAGTTTCTTCCAAGACAGCTTGGAGTTGAAGAGCAACCGCCCTCTCGATCACCTTGCTCAAAAAAAGGTAATAAAGAGACTGGCCTGTAGTTCTTCATGTCCTGAGGGTCAAAGGAAGGTCTTTTTATAAGCGGTTTAACCACCACTTCCTTCAAGCAAGATGAAACGTGACCTCCCCTAAGGGATGCACTGATGATGTCCCTGAGGAAAATCCTCAAGGCATCACTCCCCTGGACGGCCAGCCTTGAAGGGCAAAGGTCAAGAGGGCAGGTAGTCTTCCTTACTCTACCAAGGAGCTTGTCCACATCATCAGTATTTACAGATTGAAACTGATCCAGTATAACCTCATCAACGGAGTTACTGGACACCTCGTCAATTGAATCTGCTCCAACCCCAGTGTCCAAATTGGCTCTTATCTGAGAGATCTTATCGGAGAGACCATATAACTCCAGTATTTAAATCTCTCCACTGGCTACCTATCAGTTTCCGGGCCCAGTATAAGGTGTTAGTTATTACCTTTAAAGCCCTAAATGGCTTGATAATAATAATAATAATAATAATAATATAATGAGTTATTTATTACCCGCCTCTCCCCTCAGGATCGGGTCCAACTTATCTCCGGAACCACCTCCTCCCATACAATCCTCCCAGTGCACTCCAGTCCTCTGGGAGGAATTTGCTTCAGCCACAAAAATCTAGGCTGTCTGCAACCTCCCAGAGGGCCTTTTCGGTAATCGCCCCCAATTTATGGAATGGTCTGCCGAATGAGATCCATCAGCTGATGAGCTTGAGTAGCTTTTAAAAAGCACTAAAGACGGATCTCTTTCGGCAGGCCTTTCCTGATTAGATCCCGGCCTCAGGAGCTGCATCTCCTGGCTTTTTAAAATCATGTATATATTTGTTTTTAATGTGTTTTTAGTTAGATGGTTTTAATTTTACCTCCCCGATAAAAAATGTCTTTTTATGGGGAAGGTTGGGGGTGGGTGGTGTTTTTAGTCATTATTATAATGTTTTAATTGCTGTAAGATGCCCCAATTGTTTTAGCAGAGGGGCGGGGTATAAATAAATTTTATTATTATTATTATTATTATTATTATTATCTTATCTATAAAGAAGTTGTTAAATGCGTCACAGCAGGCCGTTGTCAGGTTTAGTAATGAGTTCTGCACAGGTGGAACCTGTGTCAGTTCCCTCATCACCCCAAACAGCTCTGCTGGGTGAGACTCTGCAGATGCAATGCATGCAGAAGAGAAGGATTTCCTCGCTGCAGGTATTGCCTCTCTATAAGAACGAAGAAATTTCCTATGATGAGTCTTGTCAGACAGGAGCCGTGTTTTTCGCCAGACTCACTCTACTCGTTGTCCAACCCACTTCATCTTCCTAAGTTCTTCAGTATACCATGGATGGTGATTAGAAGCGGGTTGGAGAGGACGCTTGGGAGCGATTGTGTCTATAGCCTTGGTAAGGTCAGTGTTCCAGGTATTGACCAAGGCTTCAACAGAATCACCAGTGTTACCAACCAATAAACCCTCTAAGGCTTTCTGGAATCCATTTGGTTCCATTAGCCTTCAAGAGCGGACCATTCTAATATATCCTCCACCCCCGACAGGATGGACAGTGGCTCTGAATTCAGCCTTGATCAAGAAGTGATCCGTCCATCACAATGCGGTGGTTTTAGTCACCTCCACCCATGGATATTCCTGTTCCATCCTAAAGACCACATTGAGGGTATGACCCGCACAGTGAGTGGGCCCGTTGACCAATTGGGATAGGCCCATGTTTGTCATGGACTCCATGAACTCCTGAGCTGCACCTGATAGATTTGACAAACTGGTCTGAAGTGGGATGTTGAAGTCTCCCAGAACTAACAGTCTGGGCGACTCCAGCAGCAACTCTGAGACCAGTTGTGTCAGCTCGGTTAGGGAGTCTGTTAGACAATGGGCTGGATGGTATACTAACAGAATCCCCAGACTCTCCCTGATCTTCAGGCTCAGGTACATACACTCTAAGTGGACCATTTTCTGGACAGTTATCCCTGGTCAAGGTAAGGTTATTTTTATGAACCAGAGCCACTCCACCCACTCGCCCACTTCCCCTTACCTGCTCACTGACAGAGTACCCAGCTGGCAGGGCATGTGCCCAAGTTATGGCACTATCCTCTTCCAGCCAGGTCTCAGTAAAGCAAGCCAGGTTGGCATCCTCTTCCAAAAGAAGATCATAGATTATGTGAATCTTGTTTTTTACTGACTTGGTATTGCAAAGGAGCAAAGTAAGGTTCTGTGCTATGGTTGGTATGCTCTTCAATCCATTTTGGGGAACAGAGTGAACTGAAGGTGGGATAGCTTTCAGACATCTATCCTGCCTTCCTTTGTAACAAACGTTCACTCTGTTTCCACCATACCGTCCATTCCCCTGCAGCACCTCAGTTCTTGCTCCCAGATCATGCCCAGCCACATATACTTGTCCCTTAGTCTGAAGATCTTCCAGTTCTTAAGGCTTCTGGGGGAGGGAGTGGTGTGGAGCCCTGTTGGAAAGGCTCACTCCCATCCCAGCTGGAGGTCCCAAGCAGAAGGCAGTGTTTTTAAGGCTTCTAGGGGAGGGAGTGATGTGGAGCCCCTTCCCAGCCAAGGTCGTGACACTCAGCAAGCAGCAGCTGTTAAAACGTCAGGGTGGAAGAAGGGGGCAGGGCTCCCAGCTGAAAAACTGACCCTTCCCACCTAAGGTCTATCATCTCTAAGGACATGATAGTTATTGGCCTGGTCCAGAATTTCTGTTTTAAAATAACATTTATTCTTCTAAAAATATTTTGATTAACAGTCCCCCCCCCATCCTGTGTGTGTGTGTTTTTTTTTACAGAGGATGTCCATACCAGAATGATAATTTGCAATATTTAACTATTATAATTAATACAAAAACAAAGCAACAGTGATAGTTGTTATTCTTCAGAATATTCAATATTTCTGTTTGAGGAGTCTGCACGTGTTGAATGAATGAAAATAGGGGCAGCAGAATGAAAATGGTACCAATTTAGTCCATTCTGAAACAAGCCCACTATCCATTTTCTATCCTGATTGTCTACAGTAATTTTTCTTCGAGTCCTGGTATGGCATGCTAATTAGTGTGCTCCACTGGAAAGGAGAATCTATTGTGGTTTCTTCTCAACTCTGGTAAAGCCTAACTTTATGACCTACCCTTCTAGTAAATCTGTTTGTCAGGGAATTTCTAGGATAAAAAATGCTTCAGCTGAAACAATTCTGGATGTTCCATTGACAGTGAAAGCTGCAAGATATTATTTTATTAGCATTCTGTCACATCTCTCTGTCAGAATAACCATCATGTCTATATACTCTCTATATACTTAGAACAATATACAGCCTGACTTTGTATTTTGTCCCCACAACAACTTGTCAAATGTGACAAATTGCCTAGTCAATGGGAATTTAAACCTGGGGGTTGTCTAGATGATGAAAAAAAATACTAAAAGAATGCAGGCAGAATACTTTTTGTCCAGTTGAGCTCCTGCTGGGATTCGCCATATTTGGAGGAGGCAAAAATTGGGGGAATGGAGGGAGCTTTTGCTTGAATAATAACGCATGTAATTCACTTGTGGCCACCATCTTTTCTCATAGGCATGCTCTGTGTGAACTGTAACTTGCTATGCCAGTGATCTTGCGAATGGATCATAGGGACAACTGAACACTGTTGTGATAGCGAGGTAATGAGCTATTTTACATAATTAATTATCCTGTCCAGCTGACCCCCTGGATCCCACCTCAAAGTCCCAGAATTGTTTATAAAATATTGTATAAAGCATTTTTTTTTGTTCTTGAAATTTAATTGGGTGGTGGTATTTAGGCGGACTCAAACAGTAAAAATAACAAGAACCAGAGAAGAATATTGTGCAAAACGGAAGAACAAAATGTAGTGGAATAAAAATGTAGAATATTCATAGACCAGTTCAAAATGTAACAGCATGATAATTATGCAGAAGAAATAAAAAAGAAAATAATCCAAAATATAATTTGCCCTAACATATATTTATAGAGCTTGGCCATATTAACCGCCTCTAAAATGCTTTAAAAGTGTCTAAATGGGGTGGGGGAGAGCTAACATTTCTACTAGAAATAGCTTTTTGTAATATGGGTCAACCATGCCCTTGAGCTCATGTGAAATTTTATTTTAACAAGTACAGTCTATACCGGTTAGTAACCTTTGGGATAGTGATATGTTTCCACACCTTTGCTAGCTGCAATTTAGCTGCAGTCAATAACTGGGAAATTAACTTTCTACTGAAAGCAAGGATTGCCTCTGAATCAGTCGCAAATACTGAATCTTGAGTATTTCCTCAAGATCAAAAGGAGTTGTAGATCTGCTAATTCTTTTGATACAAGCCACAATTTCCCAGAGTTTTTGCAGTTTAAGATAAGAAAGACCACTGTATTTGAGGAGATACAATCAAACCTGACCATTGTCTTTCCAAAACAAATTTGTTTCACATACTGGCTACCTGAGATGCTTTCCCTAATGTCAGATAGCTGCAGTCTCAGCTATATATTTTTCTAAGACTGAACTATAGCAGTGAAAATGGGTTTCTGGGTTTAAGTATTGTATTAAACAAAACCTCTCACATTTTCCAGAGTTCTAAAAGCAGCTTAACATTAGGATAAACAGCTGGCTTTTGACATGGAATTAGAGTTGCTCATAGTTCCTCTAAAATCATGATCCAATCAAGATCCAAAGTGCAAAGCCACATCTTCTGCTCTCTGACTTGATACAGTTTGAGAGACTGGGGTGGAATATTTAGGACTGGATTCTGGAGTTTATCAGACCAGTTTAATAATCTTCCCGTGCTGCTTCTGTTCCCTTCTGGGGTTTTTTTAATTGATGGCCAAAAGCCGTCAATAGATCGCCTGTTCCATTTCAGTAATGGAATCACGGGAGAGCAAAAAGGTGCCCTGTTCCTGTGGTGCGATCTGGGATGTCTGTGCGGAACACTTCCAGTGGTGATTGGGACATCCAGGTAAGTAACAGCCTTTTTTGTATCCTCCTCTTTGTTTTGTTTTTAGTGTGTTTAGGTGCTTAGGTTAACTTTTTGACGTTTTGTTTTATTTTTATTTTTAAATTTCCTGCGCGATGCCAGCCTCCCTGTAAGGTCAGTACAGGGCACTTTGAGTGGCGATCAGGACATCCAGGACATCTCTGAGAGCTCCATTCACGCTTGGGCTGCTGGAGGGGAGGGGAGGAATTTTTAACCCGCAATTAAGGTAGGTGTGTGAAATTTTGTTTTAATCATGACAGGGACAGGAGCGGGGCAGGACAGGGATGCTATATTTGTCCCCGGACTTTTTCGGACAAAGAAAAATAACGCAAGCAGCCTCTCCAGCTTGCGAGGCTGCTGCACTGCAAAGTGTCAGTTTCGGATGATGCTGCCCTCTAGCAGTACTGTTGCGGTACCGCAGGGAGAGCTGAGCATCATATTTGGTTGATTTTTTACTCACGAAAGTTGATCGTGAGTAAAAATCAACGAAATACGATGCTCAGCTCTCCCTGCGGTACCGCAACAGTACCGGCAGGGGCGAGCATCATACGAAAGGGGCGCTTTGCAGCGCAGTAGCCTCGCAAGCTGGAGAGGCTACTTGCATTATTTTTCTTTGTCCGAAAAAGTCCCCCATCTGATAAACTCTCTTATATATGTTGAAAGCAGAACCCCACAAAAAAATAGCAAGAGTGGAAGGGCAGAGAAGCAAGTCTGAAATCAGGGTTCAGCACTGTTGAACACTTGCTGATGCTCACACCATCCCAGCATACCCTACTACCACCCTCTGCACTTATCCCCCCACCCGCCCACTGTTCCTTCATTTTGTCACTACCAGTTCATCATCTCCTCCAACTAAAAAAGCAATGACAGGCCCCAGGCCAAGGTGCAGCAGAGAATGAAACAGTGCTCTTTCCATTCCCTTCTTCCACCATTCTCTCACAGCCATACATTTATTTGCTTTCTTATATAAGTGAGCCACTTTATGGGCAAAACCCTACATGAGCCTCATCTCTTCCTTCTTCCCTATTATTTAGTTTATTACTAATATAATGTTTTGACAAACTCTGTAATGTTTGTAAAGTTTCCTGGTTTCCTTTTAATGATGACAAAAGTTGTAACAATCACTTCATTATCCTCATCGTTTACATTTGAAAAAATATCTGTCTGCGTGAGAAATCAGAATTACTCTAAAATTAAGATACGTAAATCAGTTGTGGCACTGGGGGGTGGGGAGAGGCCAAACCCCAGCAGGTGATGCCATCGGGGTTGGGGGAGGAGGGATGACACCAGCCTTAGCGATGCCACAGAGATAAATAATTGGGACCATGTTGATTGAGGTCCAAAAGATACATTTTTTAAAATCTACTAAACTGTGATCCTTGTTTATAGACCATGAAGACAACCTCCTAGTATTTAAAAACTTAGATCATTTGATGTATAGATGTGTTTTAACCCCAAATAGGTTGTCAAAAATGGCTAAGAATGTTTCAGATCAATGCTGCGGGTGTCAAGATAAAGAGGGTTCCTTTTCCCATATATGGTGGACTTCTAAGAAAGCAAAAATCTATTGGTCTAAGATTTACATATTAATTTCAAAAAGTTTAAAGGTAGATTTTGCAATGTTACCAAAATGTTTTTTTGTTGGGCATTTAGGGAAACAGAACTGGACAGCAAATATGGACCGCTGTGCCACAAGAACACTGCACAAACTTGGAAATGGAATGAAACACCAACAATGGAAGAATGGACTGTTAAGGTTGCTGAGTTAGCCCAAGTTACCAAACTAACATGGATTTTAAAGGATAAACCAACTGAAGAGCTTTATATATAGTTCTCTAGGGTATGTTGTCATTTCTAGTGTGCTGATTGGCTGTTTAGGAAACTTGCCAACCAATCAAGGCTCTCCCTTGGGCAGCCAATCATCACACTGGGAGCAGAATCATGTGGAAGTTTAAGTCCTTTCTAAACATGGCAGCAGCAGAGAGGCTTTCCAGTGAGGTATGTGTGTGTGTGTGGGGGTCTGTAGCAGAGGTGTGTGTGTGTGTATGGAGGGGTGTGTATAGCATGGGATGGGTGGGTATGTAGCATGGGGGGATGTGTGTGTAGCGTGGGGGGTGTAGGCCTTTGTAAACATGGTGGTAGCAGAGAGGCTTTCCAGCATGAGGCGTGTGTGTGTGTAGTGATGAGCTGTAGTGGGGGGTGTAGCATGGTATGTGTGTGTGTCTGTAGCATGGGGGGATGTGTGTGTGTGTGGTGTGTGTGTGTAGTGTGGGGTGGGTGGGTGTGTCTGTAGCATGGGGGCTTAGCGTGGGGTGCATGGGTATGTAGCATGGGGTGTGTGGGGTGTGTTTGTGCAGTGTGTGTGTAGCGTGGGGTGCGTGTGTTTAAAATGTTTTGGAAATGGGGGGAATTTTAACAAGTGCAGCTTCTGAACTTGGTTATGTGAAGAGCAACGCCTGCTGAAATTCTCACTTTTATGCAACATTTAATGGCACAGGAGCCCTCTCCAGCTCTTAATTTGGCAGCCTAACACATCATTCCAAGAAATGGGAAATGTGTAGAGCACAGCTTAGAAATGTTATAAAATTGGAAGGGATCCCTGTAAAAGCTGCCTCTAGATTTCTGCTGCCTGAAGTCCAGGGTTGGCCCTTTTTCCAATCCCAAACCCAAGGGATTCCTCTTCGTTTCAACACCACTCACTGTCTTAATGGTCTTTTCTTGTCTAGGCAGTGAGATCTTAGACAAGATGTATTAAAGAAACAATGATGTACTTTCCTCTTTCCTAGAGGAGTTTAGATAGCTGACCAGAACAGGCAATTCGAGGCAGGGTAGGAAATAACATAAAGCTTTATTTCAGTTCTAGGAGTCTATGTTACTTGAGAAGGTAAAACATTCCCAGGTTCAGCTTAAGGCTTATACTTATGCATTCATCCAGAGCACTTACAAAATAAAACATAAATCTAACGCAATCTAACTACACATTCTCTAACTATTACATGCAGATAACTTACAATCTCTGTAGATGGAATTTCAGGGTTCTTTTTGGATCCTTTGAGGCCTTTGGATAGGGTTGGCTCCCCCCAACCCTTTTTGTTATCACGGTTTGTATCTTGTTGGGTATTTCATGGCTGTGTAGGCCATCTCTGGTCTCTCTGCCATGGAGCTCAGCCAGGGGGGCCCTAGGCCATCTTTAGCTCAGCTACCAGGCCATGTGCTCGACCAGTGTGACTCAGAACAAAGGGAAGATCAGAACTTTTAAAAGTCCTTCTTGTTGATTTCTGATTGGCTCTGCCAGTGCGCAATCAGAGTGGCTATCTAGTCAGGTGATGTGACATCATGTTTATTTAATGAGGTTCTCCCACCCACTTCCCATTTCCAAATAAGGAGTGGAAGTTCCAATATAGTAAAATGTAGGTTGTTGAGGTGAACTCCCATAGTAAAATGTAGGTTGTTGAGGTGAGCTCCCATGATGGCAGAGCAGGCCATCATGACAATCTCCAAAGGTCATCCAGTCCAACCCCATTTTGCCATGCAGGAAGACACCATCAAAGCACTATATATAGAAAAATGGACTAATGTCATGCAACCAGGTAACAAGCTAAAATTCCCTCTTCTTTCCAGTTTTGCAAGAGGTGGACCAACTCTAGCTAATGGAAGAGCTGGGTGCAAATCTCCAGCTCAGCAAATCTCCAGCCACAGTTTGCAAGGATGAATGGATTCATGGTGGCATCTTTGCAAAGACTCTCTGGGCACAGTCTGTGGGTTTTACATAGCTAGCTTCCTCCTTCCCCCTTCCTCCCTCCTTGTGGAGCCAGGACACACCCTCTGCTCAGCCTCCATTTTCTGCCTAGAAGCAAGGGGGCTTGGTGAAATCTTTCCTTAACCAGTCTCTGCAATGAAGTGAGAGGGAAGGATCTCCTCATTTCACCCAGATCTGGGAGCAACCCCTTTAGCTACAGCCTTCTGTCTTAATTTCCGTTAACTAGCTATAACTGGCGTAACATACACCATTATCTACTTATATAAAACACTTCAGTATGTTTCCATTCCCACCCTGCCGATTGGCCGCTTAGGAAACATGTCAGGAGTACGATCATTTGATACATTAATATATCTCTGGCTTTTCTTCACAAACGAAGATTCAGGAAGGACTCATCCCACGCTTTCTGCAAGCGCACTGATGACTAAAAAGGCCAATCCGAGATAAACATATATAACCTTTCAAATAAACTATAATGGTGTATGTTACGCTGGGTATAACTAGTTTTTTGAAAGATGAGAAACCGTTTATGGACATTTTGAGCAATAAGTAATCTAACAATGCACTATAATAATCCATGACTATAGCTACTAATAATTTCAGTAGGATTGTTTAGTTGGAATTGTAATGGTAGAATAATACATTTCCTTTTTCCTTTTTGCTTTTCTCTCTCACGTTACAGGTTGGATTGGGGGTCAGAGCCATTTTATGTCTCAGTGTTTAGTGTTTTGGTTAGGTAGCACTAAGTATTTTAGTTTAATGAAAAAGTATTGTATATTAGTTTTAGTTTAGTTTTCCTTATATTTTTCTCTCCACTTTTTAAATTTTGTTTCTACTTCTTTTTCTGAATGTTTATGGCTTTAGTTGTAAGTTATATCATTTATGTTTAATTAATAGTTTAAAAACATATTTATCTTATTTCTAGTACACAAATTTCACTTTTAGATATGATTATTTTCCACTGGTGATGCAGAGGTTAAATCCCAGTACTGCAGCCACAAGGATATGAGTTCGATCCCAGAGGGCTCCAAGGCTGAATCAGCCTTCCATCCTTCCGTAGGTTGTTAAAATAAGCACCCAACTTGTTGGGGGCAATTAGCTAAAAAAACATTGTAAACTGCTTAGGGAGTGCTTTGGTACTAATAAACAGTATATAAATATCGATGCTATTGCTAATCAAGGGCATGTGACTATACCATCAGTATGCTAATGACACCCAGATCTATTTCTCCTTGTCCCGATCATCGGCCTTGAATTCCGATGGCGTCTCTCCTCTTAACGACTGTCTTAAAGCAGTAATGGCTGGATGAGGAAAAACAGATTGAGATTAAATCTGGACAAAACACAGGTGCTCACGGTAGCGGCCCCAAAACCAGGAGTTGGGTTGCAACCTCCAGTCCTGGATAGGGTCACGCTCTCTGTTAAGGACTGTGTTTGCAGTCTGGCAGTGCTCCTTGATTCATCACTTCAGATGACTAGTCAGGTGAATGCGATGGTCAGGAGTGCCTGTTACCAGCTTTGGCTGATACGCCAGCTGCGCCCTTTCCTGGAAGTAAGGGGCCTCGAAACTATGGTGCACGCACTGGTAACCTCTCGTCTAGATTTCTGCAATGCGCTCTACATGGGGCTACCCTCCTGCTTGGTCCGGAAACTTCAGTTACTACAAAATATGGCAGCCAGAGTGGTCTCGGGAACATCTTGGGGAGACCATATAACTCCAGTATTAAAATCTCTCCACTGGCTGCCTATCAGTTTCTGAGCCCAGTACAAGGTGTTGGTTATTACCTTTAAAGCCCTAAACGACTTGGGTCCAACTTATCTTCAGAACCGCCTCCTCCCATACAATCCTCCCTGTGTACTCCAGTCCTCTGGGAGGAATTTGCTTCAGCCACAAAATTCTAGGCTGTCCGCAACCTCCCAGAGGGCCTTTTCGGTAATCGGCTCCAAATTATGGAATGGCCTGCCGAACGAGATCCGTCAGATGACAAGCTTAAGTAGCTTCAAAAAAGCACTAAAGACGGATCTCTTTTGGCAGGCCTTTCCTGATTAGATCCCGGCCTCAGGAGCTGTGTCTCCTGGCGTCTTTTAGTCTTGCTTGTATTTGTTTTTTATGTGATTTTAGTTAGGTGATTTTTAATTTTATATTAGTTTAATATCTTTTTATGGGGGAGGGTGGGGGTGGGTGGTGGTTAGGGATTTTAGTCAGCATTGTTGCATTTTAATTGCTGTAAGACGCCCTGATTGTTTTTAACGGAGGGGCGAGGTAAAATAATAATAATTATTATTATTATTATTACCAGTGACCAACCCTGTTAACCCCTTTGTAATGTGGGACGTGGATCATAAGCAGGAAAGTGTCAATGGGAGAAGGGGACAAAATTAGGTTATTGCTTCCCCAATGAAATTTTCCTTCAGCTCCCAAATTTGTAGTATTGCAGAGTGAGATACTGGAAATCATTCATACTTAGAATGCTTGCATTTGCTGTGTTTGCATAATTTTATCAACCTTTTTACTTTAGGTACCTAAACTATAATTCGAAATGTTCTACTGAAGTTTTAAGTTACTGAAATGCTAGAAATTTGGGCAATGAAGGGACATTTCCTTTGGGGAGGTATATATATTTTTTTTATTTAAGAGGGCAATGTCCTGAACAAAAACTTTTACCATATATGGAGTGAGAAATGCCAGATCTCCAAGATGGCTTCAGGAAAGGAAGAGGCGCTAGGAATCATATTGCAAGCATACATTGGACAACAGAGCACACCAAATAATTTCAAAAGAAAATCAGCCTGTGATTTATAGATTATAGCAAAGCCTTTGATTGGGTAGATTACAAAAAACTATGGATCACTCTTAAAGAAATGGGTGTGACACAACATGTGATTGCCCTAATGTGTAACCCTTACTCAGGACAAGAGGCTGCCATCAGGACAGACTATGGAGAAATGGACTGGTTTCCAATTGGCAAGACTGCATTTTATCACCTGGTCTTTTTAACTTGTAAGCTGAACATAACATATGTAAAAGCAGGATTGGATACTGAGGAAGGAAGCATGAAAGCTGGGGGAAGGAATATCAGCAATTTAAGATATACAGATGATACCCACTCATAACAGAAAATATCAAAGACTTGGAATGATTACTGAAGAAAGGCAAGGAAGGATGTGCAAAGGCAGGTTTATAGTTGAATATTAAGAAAACAAAAATAATGACCACAGATTATTTACATAACTTTAACATAAATGAAGAAGATGTTGAAATACAAGTAGTTCAAGATTTTCCATGCCTCGGGCTCAGTCATTAATCAAAATGGAGGTTGGAGTCAAGAAATCAGAAGAAGACTAGGACTTGGAAGGGCAGCTATGAAAGAACTAGACAAAATCCTGAAGTGTAAAGATATACCATTGAATACTAAAGTTAGGATTGTCCATGCCATTGTTGTTCCAATTTCTATATATGATTCTGAAAGCTGGACAGTGAAGAAAGCTGACAGGAAGAAAACCAACTTATTTGAAATACAGTGCTGGAGGAGAAACCATAGATAGCTAAAAAGACGAATGGGTCTTGAAGTAGATCATGCCTGAACTCTCCCTAAAAGCCTAGGTGATTAAACTAAGACTGTCATACTTTGGCCATATCATGAGAAGACATGACTCACTAGAAAAGATAATAATGCTTAGTAAGGTAGAAGGCAGTAAGAAAAAAGGAAGACCACATTCTAGATGGATAGACTCAATCAAGGAAGCCATGTCCCTGAGTCTTCAAGACCTGAGTGGGGCCATTGATGATAGGATGACTTGGAGGTCTGTCATTCATAGGGTCGCCATAAGTTGAAGCTGACTTGACAGCAGTTAACAACAACAATAGCAATGTCCTCATTCCCCCCTCCCCCCGCTGCCCACCCTGGTAGTTGCATACATGATATTCTGTTTCAGAATAGATGTGTCTTTTTTCCTTTAAAGAAATTTTTTTTAGAAGTCAACAATAAGCAAATCGATACTTACCACTCAGTTCCCAAAATTACCAATATAATTACTTGTCAAATATAGTACATTATCAAATCACCCATAAATAATATATGTCCATTCATCCACATATATGTAATGCCTGTTATTAGTTGTTTTGTTTCTATAATGTATTATAATCTATAATATATTAATATCTGCTAAGCCAAAACTCCAGTTGATTTAGAATAAATTTGTCATGTGCTGTTTTTATCTGCTCCCACTATTTTCATATTGGTTTTATTTTATTTGAAAAATTGGTTTCCCCCAGTTTATTGATATATGTGGGTTTTCTTTTGCTATGTGATCTTTACTCTGCTTTAGTATTATATAACATTATGTGTTTTACTAATTATTATATATCCCCTGGGAAGCATCATCTATCCTGAAAGGCAGTTTAAAAATCTGTTAGCTAACTCAAAGCACATATGGGAAAGACCGATCTATCAAAAAATGTATTGCAAAAGACAACAGTTGTACAAAAAGCTCTGAGAAGATGCATGAACTGCACTTTGAGCTCATGTATGATTACAGGAAGTGCACCTTGAATTACTAATGTTATTTTAGAAGTCCTCCAGGTAATGAAGATAGTGGGAACAAGTCAATTTTCACCCCACAGCATCCCTGGCTTCTAAATAATAATAAAAAAAAACACACACAAAAAGATGTATGGGAACTGCACTTGGCTCTGTCATTTGGAGTGATCTTCAGGCTGTCATGAGAGTCACCAGCTGCTCCCACCATCACTACCTCCCAGTGGTGGCTCCAGGGGCTGTGGAGAGGCTGAATCACATCAGGTAACACTGCGGGGGTGGGGAGGGGTTGACCCCAGCCTAACTAGATTTTCAGACAACACTGTTATAGTGTTACTATTCCACTATATTTGCTATGGCTGCCTCCTGTTGAATCATGGGATTTGCAGTTTAGGGAGGGGCATTTGCAACTCTCAGCCAGAGAGCTCTTAGGCCTCACTAAACTACAAACCCCAGAATTCCACAGGAGGCAGCCAGAGCAGTTAAAGTGGAATAGTAACACTATAACAGTCTAGTCTGAAAATCCCCTTAGTGACACCATAGCTGCTTCCTAAGGGAAGGGAGGAGTGAGATGGCAGTAAAGAGGCCAGGAAAGAAGGGAACAAATGAGGTCCATTTCTATATATTCTGCTGCCTGGTAACTGGTGGTGTAGGAGGGAAGCAAGGGAGAAGCCAGGAGCGGGGATGGGGAACAGAGATAATTTTGCCCAATGTCATGAAATTCAGGGGTTATCATATGTCAACAGGTGACCTGAAGGCACACACACACACACACCTCTCAAACCTGGGAGTGTCACTGAGGATCAGGCATGGGTAATTTGATTGAAGAAAATACCATACATCTTAAAGTTTATGAGCTACAGATTTTCTGTATGGTAGTAAATGCAGGCAGATACTTACTAATTTCCACACTGGTGCTTTAGCTGTTCAAATTAGAAAGCACTGACTAATTGTGGATACTTAAGTTAATTAAATTACAGTTTCATTAAGGCAATGAATGTCTGATAAGCTTTTTTGTTTGGTTAGCCATATCATATTCAAAGAGTTGCAGCACTACTCTGTGCACATTTAGTCCCAAGTCCTATGGTCTTCCCGTGAACTGTGGCCTCAAGCTGAGAAAATGGAGATGAGGAGGGTGAAAACTAAGTTTTAAACTTTGTGTCATGATAGCTTATATTACAGGCTTCTTGGCTTACTTTGATTATGTTAGATTTATGGTTCAATACTGATTCAACAGTTAATGCTGCCCTGGCTGGCTGCTGCTCCATTGTGAACACCTTTTAACCAATGATGTGTGTGTGTGTTTTAAACAACAATACATACAAAAAGATGCTATAAGAATCCAGTTTCTTCATTTGAAGAATAACATGTGAAGGTTTCCCAGAACTTCCCATCATTCAGGAAAGCAGGCAGAGCAGAGGGATCAAAGATATGTTTTCACTGGAATGTATAGTAAAGAAACAGCCTCATGCGGGTCTTTTTTCTTTTAGCTAGGCTCTCGCTTTTTACAGTGCCTTAAACACATGTAAAGTATATTTGACATTTATAATAATGGAATGATTAGGAATGTTACTGGCATCAAGGTTTAAAGGACTGGGTGACATAAGGAATTTATGTTCTCCTTTAATCCATTTGTCAACCTCTGGGACATATTTTTAAATCTAACTCAAGCCATACTGATTAAGAGGGAAAACTGACCTAATCCAGCAGCCAGGAAAATTCTGGGTATATGAACGTGAGCATTTAAAGCTTCCATTTTAAAACAAGACTTAGGTTGCTATCATGTTCTCAACAGAATTGTTTTACTGCCGTTTTCTGAAACCAATAGCCAAAATAATATTGGAGGATTATTGAAGTGAATAAGTACATGAAGTCATACAAAGTGTGTGACCCCCTCTGGTGCTAAACACTAAAAGACTTATATTACACATCAAGTCAATTTTCATTTTAGTGACAGGGGGGGAAGCATCACTTGTGAGCTGGAATTGATTTTACTTTTGTCAGCAAAGAAAGTTTCATGATGTGTTCTTTGCATCATTGCTCAAATATGTACAGTGGCACTCAGAGCAGAATCTTTTAAGATATCAAAGATGGCAGTATCAGCTGTGACAGAAATTATAAAATTACCAGCAGTAACTCTTATATCCAATAGGATGACCTCTTGTTGTTATCTGGGATGCAGAAAGAAAGAGGAAGATGCTCTGTTGGGGATCCAGAGGTGGCCCTTGGAACAGGAACGGCAATCTCAGAGGCCAGGGCTCAGTCTAATAATAGCTCTCTCTGATCAAGAAGCTCTTTTCACAGTGAGACACTGTCTGAGGACTAAGGATGTAAATCTTGCTATTCTGCATCCTTGCAGACAAGAACAAATAATTCCTGTAGGATTTTTCCTGCTGCAACAGAGCACAAAGTATTCTGCACTGTTGTTGTTGTTGTTGTTGTTATCTTTTATTTCTATAGTGCCATTAATGTACATGGCACTTTACAAGAAAAAGAACAACAAAACAGTTCCCTGCCCCCAAGCTTGTTTGTTTATTGTTTTTTATATAACACTACAAATCAACATAGTAAAGTCAATATTACAGTTACCATTACTACTACATTTTACATTTTTTACAACCAGGTCCAAAAACCCTATGGAATACAAGTTATTCCAAATCCTTTCTTTTCTGTTTAAAACATAATGGCAAATGTCTGAGTGCAACAGTGGAGGAGATGCCAAATCTATATTGTGATACAGTGATTGGCAAAACCCATAAAAGGAAGCCATGTCATCTAAAAATCTCTGTCACTTCTAATGTTTCAGATGGTAGATGCTGATTTTTCCATCAGGATGATGCACAGTTCTCAATCACTTTTTGTACAGAGGTAAGTTTTATTTTGCACAAAAATACATATGGTTTTTCTGTGCATTTTTCTGATAAGAAAAAAAAAGTCTTATTCTACAGATGAATATTGCTTTATTCTTCCTAGTGGGATTTCCTGAACATTTGAAACTCTTTTCTAGGCTTAAAAAAGGAAAAATATGTCATGCCCCATGAGTTGGATGAGGGTATGGAATCAGAGGAGGAAGAGTGGCAGGGAATGGCCCTATGGACCCTGGCACAGGTTTATCTACACCTGTGCCAGCAGGAAACCCTGACAGCCTGGAGGCTCAAGCAGAGGAAGAGTCTGGCCTTAGTGGGTTGGCACCAGTCCTGGCAGAGCATCCTGCCAATTCAGATAAGGATGATGAAGAAGAGACTGACTTACCTCCACCATCATACACCCAGCAGCGAGCTCAAAAAGAAGCTTGAAGGAAATCTTTGAGAAAATCTGTGAGAAAAACCTGCTCATCACGTAGCACCTGACAAAGTCTTGACATATATATATATATATATATATGCGCATGCTGGGGAAGCAATGGAGGCTTTGTCAGAGATCAACTGATCTTCCTGGAGGAAGCTTCCTGCTGACTTCATTGCATTGATCTTTGCTACCTTGACTCGTACTTAGACCTTGGACTGTTCCTGACTACTCTGCTGCCTGCTCCTGTTGACCCACAGATTTGTTTTGGACCCATGCTGACTGACTACCGTAAGCCTCTGGCTTTTTGGACTGTGTTACTGGACTAAATCTTTGCTTGATTGTGTTTGCATTCCTGTGAGCTAACTAACAATTGGCTACCTTTCCAGATTTTGCTGTTTATACTTTGCCGGTATATAGCTTTTCCGGACACAATAGTAAATCCTCTTTCCATTCCTAGTGAAGACTCAGTAGAAGGAGAAATGCACTCCTTAGCTGTTAGAACTTTCATCAATTGTGGTCATACGTTCCAAGGTTGGATAGTGAGGTTGAGCACTGGTACAAATTAAGGCCTGTTTGTCAGTGTCCCATGCAGTTAGTTACTGATACCCTGAATTACTTTCAGCTCCATTTATCCTACCAGATTTTAAAGTTCCATTTGGGAAATCTGACCTCATTTAATACTTTTCCCATGTTGTTGAGAGCAGGTCTAAAGTCTTATCCAAACTCAATTATTCTCAACATCCAGAGCCTATGGAGTTTACTTTGTGGAACATGCAAAACATAAGATTTAGGTTATGCAGCAACAACTATTCTGTGCCAGATATGTACATGAATGTACTATTTATGTGAGTGTACTGTAAATAGCTTGTGCAGTCTGACACTAGTTCTAGGTTCTTCATGTCAATCAATAAATCACTTTATTTATAGTTGTTATTGCTGTGTGCCTTCAAGTCGTTTCCAACCTATGGTGACCCTAAGGTGAACCTATCATGTGGTTTTTGTGGCAAGAATTGTTCAGAGAGGGTTTACCTTTGCCTTCCTCTGAGTCTGAGAGAGTATGACTTGCTCAAGATCACCCACTAGTTTCCATGGCTGAGCAGAGATTTGAACCCTGGTCTCCAGAGTCATAGTTCAGCACTCAAACCACTACACCAGGCTGGCTTTCATCAGAAAAGGCTGAATCAAAATTCATGTGGGGTACACCACACTGGCTTTCTATTTATATTTATACCCCGCCATATATCAATAAGATCTCAGGGTGGTTGCCATCCTTTCCCCCAAGTGTAGGACCCAAGGTGGCTTGCAGAATAAAAAGAGTAAAAAGTATGTGCAGACATGAACTGTTATGTTCAGGCCTGCCCAACCTTCCATCAAGTGAAGGATCCACCTGGCAAGCCTGGTTTGCTACAGCCTCTACTAACTGCTACAGGGCATTGGAAAATAGTATCCATGGATTTTATCACTGACCTTCCACCCTCAGGGGTCTCTACCACACCTTATTGGTGGTAGATCTGTTCACAAAGATCACTCATTTTATACCATGCATAGGAATGCGTTCTGCCAAAGACACCATATATCTGTTTTTTCAGAACATTTTCTGATTACATGGCCTATGTGAGGGTCATATGTCAGATCATGGTCCCCAGTTCACAGCCCAGTTGTGGCAGACCCTGTTCCACCTTCTGGAAGTCAACCTTCACCTATCCTCAGTATATAATTTACAGTTGGGTGGGCAGACAGAGCATACCAATGCCACCCTGGAACAATATCTCCAGTGCTATGTGAACTACCAGCAGGATAACTGGACAGCAGGATAACAGTACTGCAAGTCACCACATTGCAAGTTTGATTCCAGAGGACTCCAAGGTTCACTCAGCCTTCCATCCTTTCATAGGTCAATAAAATGAGTACCCGGCTTGTGGGGCAATTAGCTAACACACATTGGAAGCTGCTTATTGCAGTGTAGATGTGTAAACTGCTATTGCTTAAAACAATTTGTAAGCTGCTCTGATAGCCTTTTGGCTGAAGAGGGGGTATAACTAACTAACTAACTAAATAAATAAATAATTGCTGCCCCTGGGCGAATTCATTTTCAATAATTCACAATAGTCATCTACCACACAGACCCAATTCTTTGTGAATGAAGGGTACCATCCCAGCTACTTCCATTCTGGCAGTATGCTCCCCTCAATGCCAGCAGCAGACCAGTTCCTTCATGAACTCTAAGTAATACATGCCCTCCTCCGGGAACAGCTTGAGCGGGCCAAAGAGGACTACAAACAATTTGTTGATGACAAGCAGCAGCTGGGATCTCCTCTCCACATTGGGAACAATGTCTGCAATGTCTGGCTCTTCTCCAAACATCTCCCCTTGTGCTGCCGCAGCTGGACACTGGATGCTCGATTCATAGGTCTGTTTCTCATTGTGGCACAGATCAACCTTTTGGCTCTAGCTTCCCTCATCCTTGTGCATCAACGCTGTTTACTATCAGTCCCTCCTGGCACCACCAACTTCTGCCCACCCTTTCCAGGATTCCAAGGCTCCCCAAAGTGGATGGTGAGTGTCATGGTCAGCCAGGACTCTGAGGACACAGAAGGCAAGGAGGCTGAACCAGTTGCAGAAAAGCTGGCTGAGTTTGAATCTAGCCCTGCTACAGAAGATCCCAGGTCTCAGTAGCCTAGCCTTCCCCCAGCACAAGGTCCAAGCCTGGGAGACATAGTTGAGCAACAGCAAGAGGAAGAGGGGCAGGTACCTACCTTTAGCCAAAGAAGAGCAGAAAGGGAGGCGCTGCGACGCTCTCGGAGGCTAAAAGAAAGACGCTCATTAATCACCAAGCAGCTGTGAGTGGGAGCTGGGGCCAACATAAGTAGCTGGGAGAGAAATGGACTCCTTGTCAAAGGCTATCTGCATTCCCTGGGGAAAGGCTCTGCCTCTGACTCTCCTGGCTCTTGGAACCTTGCTTTCTTGATACCTTGGATTATCTTGACCCTGGACTGTATTCGTTGACCCACATCGTCTTCCTCACTTTTCCAAAGATCTTGTCCACGTCATTGGTACTCATTGGCTCAAACTGATCCAGTCTAATCTCAGAAACAGGTTTACTGGACACCTCATCAGTCGACTGCTATAAACCCAGCGTCCAAGTTGGCTCTTATCTGAGAGATTTTATCTGCAAAGTAGTTATTAAACATATCACAGCCGGCTGCTGTCAGGTTCAGTAGAGGGTTCTGTACAGGTGGAGGCTGTGTGAGCTCCCTTACTACCCTAAACAGCTCTGCTGGATGGGACTCTGAAGACGCAATACGTGCAGAGCAGAAAGATCTCTGCGCTGCACGTATTGCCTCTCAATAGGAATAAAGAAAATTCCTATGATGAGTCTTGTCAGATAAGAATCGAGTTTTCCACCAGGTGCACTCTAGTCGTTGTCCAGCCCGCTTCATCTTCCTAAGTTCCTCTGTGAACCATGGTTGTTTATTTGGAGTGGGTTGGAAAGGACGCTTAGGAGCGATTGTGTCGATGGCCCTGGTGAGATCGTTGTTCCAAGTATCAACCAGAGCTTCAACAGAATCACCGGCATTACCAATCAAGGAACCCTCCAAGGCTTTCTGAAGACCTATTGGTTTCATTAGCCTCTGAGGGTGGACCATTCTAATAGGTCCTCCACCCCCAGTGGGGCGGACATTGGCTCTAAGTCCGACTGTAACCAGGAAATGATCCATCTATGACAGTGTGGTGGTACTCACTACCTCCGCCCACGGATATACCTGCTCTGTACTGAAGATCGCATTGAGAGTGTGATCCACACAGTGTGTTGGCCCAGAAACCAGTTGGGATAGGCCCATGTCTGTCATGGAATCTATGAACTGCCAAGCTGCACCTGTTAAACTGGTCTTGAATGGGATGTTGAAGTCACCCAGAACTAAAAGTCTGGGCAACTCCTACAGCAACTCTGAGACCAGTTGTGTCAGCTCGGTTAGGGAGTCTGTTAGACAACAGGGTGGACGGTATACTAACAGAATCCCTAGTCTCTCCCTGGCCTTAAGGCTCAAAGTGGTCTATTTTCCGGATAGGTATCCTGATCAGGGTAAGATTATCTCTCTGAACAAGGGCCGCCCTGCCCCCACCCCACCCACTTTCCCTTACCTGCTCATTAACAGAGTACCCGTCCGGGAGAGCCTGATTCCAGGTGATGGCACTGTCCTCTCCCAGCCAGATTACCGTGAAGCAAGCCAGGTCAGCCTGTTCATCCTTGAGTAAATCGTGGATGATATGGGTTTTGTTCTTTATCGACCTGGCATTGCAGAGAAGCAAGGTAAGGTTCTGTGGCATGGTTGATAAGCTCCACAGCCTACTTTGGGTAACAGAAGTATATAAACCTCCCCCCACTCCTACACAACCACTCTCTGAAGATGCCAGCTACAGATGCAGGTGAAACATCAGAAACAAACTCTTCCAGAACACGGCCTCACAGCCCGGGGGGGAAAAACATGGAAAAACTATGGACGCCGGCTGTAAAAGCCTTTGACTTCACAATAATATTTGTTGTTGTTCTTGTTGTTTTGTCATCTTTATAAGTATAAATAGGTTGGCTTCATTCAATAGAAATACTTGTGTGCGTAGTCTCCAAGGGTTCTTCTGTTTTTAAAGATATGTGAAAGATACTATGAAACTGCTACACAAGTTACTTTTTTGATATATTGTCACTTACTATAAGCATCTCATTGTGTGGATATTTATCTGCTGCTTTGTCTTATTTATTGTATTTTTAAAAAATAAATCTGTGTTTCTGTCTTTAAGCTGAAACTCTAAAGTGATATTTTGATAGTACAATGTAGAAGTGGCATATTGATGTTTTATATGAATAAATAAAACATGTACGTATCTTTTTCTCCACACAAAAGCATGTGCCAAAAGTGTGTGGAGCAATTTGATTTTGGCTGTTTGCATCTTTTTCTTTCTCTTGCCAAGTTTCCTAATTTATTCCATTCCCCCAGGGAGTTAAGTTCAGAACCACCAAGATAAAAATGACTGGTGTTCAGTACACATTCTAGGTAGTGTCCCATCCAGGCATTGTCCAGTAGCAGATTACAGATAATCCCCCATGTCCACAGGGGATACGTTCCTGGACCTATCATTTATAAGTGAACTGTGGATAATAGCAAACCCTAACAAAATACAGGCTCCAACAAGTAATGCGCGGACAGAAACATCATACTCCGTTTGTCTCAGTACATCAACCAGAGGGGGTTATTTCTGATGTTTATGTTCTTTAGCCTCACTCATGGCTGGTTTCCTGTTCTCAAAGGGGATTGTGATGTCCACAATAGTAATCTTCTTTCATCTTTATCTGTGATGACTGCATCTGGTCTCAATTGGCTACCTGTCCCAGGCACAGTTTGGTTTAAGGAAATGGTGCACATTGAGGCTCAGATGGGTTTAGCTTCATCACTGGTCATGTTGATGTTTTCAGGCTGTTAAGTTTGGGGACAGTTACAGTGAATGTGTGGAAGTGTCTCATTTGGATGGCCAAAAATGACTGGTGCTCAATACACATTCTAGGTAGTGTCCCATCCAAGCATTGTCCAGTAGCAGATTAATCGGTTTATTAAAGAACATTTAATGTACAATTTAACATACTACATAATATAACATACATAGTAGATCCAAAGAATGCAATTGCAGAAAAAAAAATAACAATAGAATAATAAGCAATATAATCAGTACATACAAAGCAAATCTCATTCCTAGGATAAGTTAAAAGTATTAAAATAACTTTAAAGAAACCACACATACTAAAAGGAGACCAATAATATATTTTACATTTAAATCACAATGTGATCACTAATATATATATATATATATATATATATATATATCTCCAGTAGATAATGCATACCATACACTATAGGTACTTTCTAATATAGGAAAGTTACATAGAATCATTTTCCCCTTCATCCCCTCTCTTCAAGAATAGAAACTGACTCCTCGTATTGACGGTGATCCGAGATGTGCTCGATGTAAATGTCTTGGGACCATCTAATGGTATCTGATACCATTAGTCTGCACATAAGTTTGGCATAGCACCTTCCCACCCCACAAACTCTCAGCACTGGCTCGTTTGCAGGGTCCCAGCCACCCAGGGCCCCAACAAGCAATGCATGGACAGAGACCTCGTACCCCCTTTGTCTCAAAACATCAGCCAGAGGGGCATATTTTTGATGTTTACGTTCTCTGGCCTCCCTCATGGCTGTTTTTTTTTAAAAAAAAAATTCTGAAAGGGGATTGTGATATCTACAATGATGATCTTCTTCTGGTCACTATCCATGATGATGATGTCCGGTCTCAGCTGGCTACCAGTCTCAGGCACAGTTCGATTTAATATAATGGTGTCCATTGTGGCTAGGATGGTTTTAGCCAGTCGGTTCATCACTGTGTCGTGTCTATGTTTCCAAACTACATCAGATACTTTCCAATTAGTCTTTCATCCTACTTGAATCACATGAATCACACAAATATTTCTGCTTTTGTTAATTTCTTAATTGTGGGCAATTGCCATACATACTTTCAAGAATTAAGTCAGCTAAGCTGCTGTTCAAACTAATATTTTAAAAAAATATTCTGGCAGTTGTAGTTTTGAAATTTATGTTTAAGCTTCCATTTGTTTTATGTCTGCAGATGAAATAGAAGGATATATATATATATATATATATATATGTGTGTGTGTGTGTGTGAGATTAAGTATAGGATATGTAAAGCTCAGATGATCATTTTCACAACTGTATGATATACATTTAACAAACTCTATGCCTCAGCAATTTTCTTCAGCTCTTTCAGATTGCCTGCTTTGGGAACAAGAGATGTACATCATAGTTCCATCAACAATTCAGCCTGTCAATTAATTAGAATATATATTCCTATTAATATTGAAATATGAAAGATACTTCTTTTATTAGGCATATAAAGCTTAGCTATTCAGCTCTGTTACTGGGAGGTAGGACTGCCACGAATCTCAAAATAATGCAAACTTTTATCTCCCAGATGTGGGAATTGTTCTTGAGATATTTGTTTTCCTAAGCAAAATGTTCTGCATGAGTCACATTACACATTTTGTTTCTGATCTATGTTTACATTATTCTTATTCTATCCCTCCTCACATCCCCCCTCCCATTTGAACAAAGATCTTCCAAGACAGAAATAAAGGGATACATATCTGGAATTTTAATATGTGCATTGTGTTGGACAGCTGAAATGTGAATAAAGTTATTCTGAATCTGGAATATTGCCCAAGTCAGAAATTCCACTCTAAATTACAATACATATGTGCTTTCTCTGAAATGTTTATCATTTTAATTCTCAGAGCCTAGTAATATATTTATCTGAGGACTAGAATTATTTTAAATATGCTGCTTTTAAAGGAGCTTTGTCCTTGCTACCCTAAATTTATTGGGTTTTTTTTTAATCTGCTATATGTTATTTTTGACATTGTTTTAAATTATAATTAACTCAGTATTGGTGTTATAAAATATTTTACATCATTTTGAATACATCTTCAAACAAGTGGCATGCATAAATAAATGAATAACTGGATAATTAGCTGTTAACCCTATGGGTCAATGTGTGATAGCATTTGGTGTTCTTTCAGGTACAGTGAGATCTTTGATCTTTGGTCAACAGATCATGACAGAAACCTTGTCTGTTTCCTGTCTGAGATTTCTGCTCCCTACCTATACTTTCCGGTCACACATTATTCCACTTTCTGTTCAGGGTGATTGTGGAGGCACCACAAACATGGCTGAAAATGTATATGATCATCTCAATGACATCTTTGGAATGGCCAACAGTCAGTGCTCTAGCTAGTCTTTTCTCACAAAGCAAAATAACCTGATTGTGAAAAATATTTCTGATTTTGTTAATTTATACCCGTGACTGTCTGCATTCTAGCTCATTTGGATCTCAACTTGAATCTTAACATTTATTTCAGTTGAACATGTTCAAAACTCATGCACACTCAGTTCAATCAACTCATGCCAGAACTGAGGCCTTTCTTTGGCCTTAATCAGAAAACATTTTGTGGTCTGCCAAGCAAATTTTGACCCAGGGCATATTATTCTGTAGCTCTACAGGACTGTGCAGCTTGAGAAAGTGCCTTGAATATAGCATCAACACTAGAGATGTAAATCTTTGTTAATTCCATTCTTGTAGGAAAGGAAGAATAATTATAATCAATTTTTTTGCACCAAGAAAGTAATAAAAAACTGGTTTCTGAGATCTATCAACAGTTCAGGACTTATTCTGTGCATATCTCCCTTGTGGTTTCCCACAGAGAAAACATTATTTTTCATTTGGAAAAGAACATTTCTGACAGGAAAATATGGTTTTCTATGCAAAAAATCATGTGGACTTTTTGCGCAACATAAGACCCATTTGTGATTCAAATATTTGTGAATATTCTTTCCCACCCTAATGAGCACACCACATTGCAATTTCATAACAAAACAAAACAAAAAAACCAGTACAGAAGAAAGGCAAATTTATACACACTGTTCAGTATAATTTTCTGAGATGAGTTGTATACAGATTTTGGCAGTGGTCCTGCTCAGACCCTGATCATTCATTGAGATAGCAAGATTTTCACTCTGTCCAAATGATCTTGCTCCTCAGTGTCCCTATCATAGAGCTATGGCTCAAGGATAGAGGTGTGTCAACCTCTGTCCCTGGTTTTCTGGAAGCAATAAATACCATTGGTTTGATGACTACAGCAGAATAGGATGAGAGATTTGAGGTGGGGCTTACACTGGCAGTAATAGTAGTTGAGATGTTACTTCTCTTCCACAAATGTGGCTGTGGAATCCTGACCATTAGCGCTTTTTTCACATGTAGGCTGGAATCCTGTTGGTTGGTCCTGAAGAAAGCAGACCCATTGAATCAAATGATGAGCCAAGACATAGGTAGAACCAATTGATTCAATGGCTCCACTCTGGTCAGGACTAACAATAGGATTTAGTTCATAGCTTCCAAGATCAGTTGATAGAACCCTCAATGGCTCACTGGAATCAGTTCCCATTGCAGCAACTGTATAATCTGCTATCAGCTTTAACAGCATAACTCCAACAGATCCAGAAGTGAGTATGGCCTGGACACCGTTCACTTTGGCTATGTTTCAGCTTGTGTGACCGGAGGATGTTGACTAGGCAATATAAGGATGTTGGCAGTTTGAGATTGCCACTTGTTCTGTGGGCATTTGCCCTTTCTAAAAACTGCCATGACTAAGTGCAAGATTTTGACCTCTGAAGTAAATTCATTGCAGGAAGTGGTTGTACCTGATTCCCTTAAAAGATTGGTGGTATGAACTCTGCTGGGGGGGGGGGATCAGATTTGAACCTATGGTCTTCAACAATCACTCAGTACCAGACAGTGCATTCTAAAGAGAGAGTAGTGATGTCCAGTGTTAGGTTAATGCAAACATTATGAAAATAGCTTTTTAATTTTTATTCCTTCTTCACTCTATGCATTAAAAGTAATGTCTTCTTAAAGCATAAACATCATTCTGATAGGTAGTATGAATTCTCATGTTACAGGAATGTGTGCTAAATAGAAATCACAGGTTATTACACATGCAGATATGTATACTTAAGTACAGTAGGACCCCTGTATCCACTGATTCATTATCCACTGATTCAATTATCCACAGGACACAAAACAGCACACCTACCATAGAGTCTTCCAAGAAAATGTATCCTACTAGCCATTTTCTAAGTCCTCCAAGGCAACTCTGTGGTATTTTAAACTGGAAGCACCATTATTTTCAATGGTGTTTGCTATTATCCATGGGTTGTTCAACCAGAATGAATCCCCCGTGGATATACAGGGATCCTACTCTACTGTTAAAATGGGAAGGGCAGTTCTGAATAGGGATGGAGCTTTGAAAACTATTTATAAATTGTCACATGGAATGACTGTTCACATGTTCAAGAAATGAACACTGCAAGTATAGTGAAAAAGAAGTGTGTCATGAGAGATAATAATCCATAAAGGGAAAAGTCATGAGAAACATGTACGGAAGTGTTTTCTGTGTAGTTAATGCTTAATGCTAGGATTTTACAAGTTCCTTTAATATGCTGAAGGAATTTTTAAAAAATAAAATAGTTATTTTTGAGAAGGGGGTTGTGTATGTAGTATAGAGCAGGAACCAGTCCTTAAAATGTATAGGTTTATAGAACGTATAGATTTATATGAATTTATTCATTTGGTCTTTAGCATTCACCTCTGTTCACTCAAAAGAGAGAGAAACAGAGAAGAAAAAATGGTCAAACCACAGCCAAACTGAACATTAACAAACAAGGGGTTTAAACAAAGGATATATACTGGTTTTGGAAACAAATTTTTAAAAGCACACAAAACAAAACAAAAGTTGATTGACATCTGCCATACAGATACAAAAAACAATCAAATAGAAGATCCACACTCTAGTACCAGTGGAAATAAGAAGAACCACTCTTCCATTATATAACTGATATTTCTCTCTTTCTCTCGCTTACGAGATTTCAAAAGTAGTTTATGACTCCTGAATTCTTTATGGATAGTAATCTAAATAAATACTTTAGCAGAATACCAGGGCATTTGGGATCTGTATGCACTAATCTATAGGTATATATAGATAAAATCATATGCACTTTGTATATTGCATTCTGGCAATATACACCCTTAAAGGAAGTCACATGTATGTGCTTCACATCAACCATCTACTGTATGTTTCATGAGGGAGACAAGACCCATGTGTTTTGCAGAAGCTTTTAAAGCTGTTTCATTTATTTTATTAGCCTTTAATGAATGTAATTAGAACCCAAGTAATTAAATGCAATTGTGCTCAGTATGTTCCTGTTGTAAATTGCCCTAAACAATGTGCATGGTGTGAACAAATTTGTGGGATTAATAGAGGATAGATAATGTTTTTGGATAGTATTTCACACTAAACGGCCGCAGAGAGAAACAAAGAAGCTGGCGCAGTGTCATTAATCTTAGTCAACTGGCAGCTTTGGTGTAATTTGCATGACTTAGGCACTGACACAAGATGGGGATAGTTTAGGATGGGTGTTAGATCACCAGGATATATATGTATTTCTTTCCCTTTAGAGGTTTATTTATAAGCAGATAGAGGTTTGTAGGCAAAAGAGTGATATAGGGATGTAAATAGAATGTATCTTAGATGAATAGAAAATTTTGCTGAAATTTCTATATATTTCTTTGTTTTCATATTTAGCATATTTATTTATGGGTATTAAAAGGCACCTTTGCACGCTTTTCAGAAATAAGAAAAAAAAATACCTGGATATATTGGGATTGGATAAAGTATTATTTCCAGAACACTTGCTGTATTTCTGTGTCTGAATATGTTCTGTTGAGTGGTTTCAAGGGGCACTATAGAAATATTAACTGGATTTGTTTATCTGTTTATTTATTCAGGCTTCCTTCTATTAATTATGTCAACATTCTCTCACAAGGAAAATAGGAGGGCTTTTGGTAAATATATGTTTATTCTAGAATCTTGCATTCTTTTCTTTTATGTACCTCTTTTTTTTTTTTTGCACAGACTACATCTGATGTGTTATCAACAAAGAGGTGGGGGGACCCAAAAATAATGGATGGAGTAGGATTTGCTCTTTTTAAAAAAATCCCTTAATTTTAGATTTATTGTTTAGCAGGTCCTTTGATTTGCAGCAAGGATGAGGAATGTGGAGACTGCTGGTGTTTATTGGCTCGCAGCACCCATCAGCCCCAGCCATTGTAGTCAGAAGGCAATATGTTCCCCCTTCCTCATTCTGGGATGAGGGTCTTTTATACAATGGCTATAGTAATGTGTCAGTAGTCTGCAAAGAAGGTTAGAACTTTTTTATGTTTAAAGTGGTATGGGGAAGGAAGAGCTTCTGCAGGTGCAATTTTTTCTCTCTCAGCCCAATGGGATCAACTGCATAGGTTCTAAACCTCATCCTCTTTTATGTCTGGTCAGCCTATTCAGAAAGATACTTTATCACTGATACTTTTTATCTACCTTGTATGTTACCTACCCTGACACGCCCTGCCCCATATCTGTAATAATTGGCAATATTTAATAATTTGGCCAAATGTAGCCATCCACAAAGTCTGGCCAGTAAACTGGGGACTTCCAAAAACCAGGAATCCCAAAAGACCAGCACTGAGACGCAGTCAGATATGCATTAAGGAGGGGCCAGCCCAAATTCTAAAGAAAGATAATTTGGCAAGGCAACTTCTTGCCTGAACATCTGGCTAATCCCATCAGCCTAAAATGAGATACTCAAGTTTGTAAAGAACCCTCATACCTCTACCTTCCCCCAAACAAAGAAGGTTGCTTCCTCTATTTAGTTACAAAGCACATGCACATTAAGGGTCATTAGCATATCCTGAGTGTCCCCATCTCACCTTGAGAACCTCCAAGAAGCATAGTCTTTCCCTTTAAATCCCATCCCCTGAAGAAAATTATTGGGTATAAAACCCCCTTCAAATTCCCACTTAAGTATGCACAGTTTCCTTGCTTCTGGACTCCATGTCAGACTGTGTCACTGTCCTGGCTTCAGGACCCCCACTCTGCTGGTTTCTTCTGCGATCTCATCTCTTCAGATCGGTACAGTATCACCTGAAAACAACTCTATTTCCCTATCCCAATCCTTCCTACTTTATTTGCTAGCCTTGTGTGATTGCTTGAAGCCTGAGTGTGTGCGTGAATGTTGTTATTATTGCTTTCTCAATAAAATTAATAATTGTACTATCTAGCTTAATGTCTCCTCCTTATTACTGATATACATAGGTCAAAAGGTCCTGCTCTGTTGCCCCATTTGAATACCCAAGCTCAGTATATTAATCCCCCAAATTAATATTGATATTTTAGCAATAGCATTGATATTTATATACTGCTTATCAGTGCCAAAGCACTCCCTAAGTGGTTTACAGTGTTTTTTTAGCTAATTGCCCCCAACAAGCTGGGTACACAGTTTACCGACCTATGGAAGGATGGAAGGCTGAATTGGAGCCCTCTGGGATCAAACTCATAATGTTGTGTCTTGCAGTACTGGCATTTAACCACTGCACCACCAGGGTTCCATAAGGTCCTTAAGAACCCCGAGCATTTATGGTAACATGTAGCTATTATACGCTCATCCTTGCATATTTTTTTGTGAATGCCTGAATGGGGCTTTGCACTACAAATTCATGGTATTAGTGTTCCTAAACAGCTTTAAAGATTAAAATCAATTGTGATTTCCAAATAGAATAAACCCACTGAATCAATGGGACTTATACCTCTGAGTATTCCTTGCCTAAGAAAACCCTATGAAATTCATGGGGTTGCCATAAGTTGACCAGCAACTTGAAGGCACACACATGCATGCATATATACGCGCGCGCGCACGCGCACACACACACACACACACGGTTGGTTTAACAAGTTTTTATTGATCCAGGGGTCTGTTCTTAGTTGGAATTACCAAAGCTTTTGGACTTTTCCAGAACTGTATTTAGTTCGTAAAGTCTTTTATCCCATAGCATAATGTATATGGGAATTTAAACATGTTTCTTCTTATTGAAACAGGCTTTCAGCTATTAACTGGCTGAGGTAGAAAGATATGCAATGGGTATGCTTTTAAAAATATGTAATATGTGTTTTGCATTAAAAAAATGTTTTAATTGTATTGATTGCATAATGCTTTCTTGACCTTTGCACTACATATTGTTTTAGCTGTTTTATTTTAACTTACATTGTAAGTTGCTTTGGGTCCCTTGTTAGGAAAAAGGCAAAATATAAATCAAAGAAATAAATATGAGACAACCATTTGAGAACTCATTTTTTGAAGTAAAATAATACTGTACAAAAACGTGGTAATTTTAAATGAATTATAAGCAGGGGAATCAGTTTAAGAATAAATTCATGCAGCTGTTGGAATCTGAAAATCTATGCCCTGCTGGGAAGAAATTAGTAGTTTTGGTCAAATTTATTCAGATTTCATAATTTAAAATAGAGGATATACTAGTTCTAAGAACAACACAGTAAGGAGGATTCCCCCAACTTCCACTTGTTCATGTTTTTCAGAGTAATATGAAATTAAACATATTTTTGTCATTCTCGCTACATTCTAGTTGTGATTGTTTAATGTATTTGGAAATAACTCAAATCAAAACAAGACATGCCCTCTAAAATATTATGATTGTTTGCAGGATGTTGCCTGAATTGCTTCAGGAACATGAAAGTGAAACCAGTTAAGCACAGCTATAATCTTTTACTGATGCAATTGTGAACACTTTTCTGAATTTTATGCATTTGTGCTAAGGACCAAATGTTTGTGCCTTCTCATCAACATAACTTGATGCAGCTGACTGTGTCTTTTTATAGAGAGCTTGGAAAAGCTACTTATGACATAGTTTACCGGATCCCTAGGAAAATTCTGGGAGCCATAGTACAATTTTTTTTTTTTTTTACTTTTCCCAGCTTCCCCTTTTGAAGGTAGGGGTGAATTTAGTAAATATACCTGACAAAGTAAGTCAACTGTTTGTGTTTTTTCTTTCTACATATCAACAGGCCTTCTCAGGTTTTATTGTTTCCACATAGAACAACATAGGATTAGGGAGTGGCCCATACCACGTACCCTGAAATTACACTGCATTTACCATGTATCCCCACCCCACCGGCACATCCACAAATATGGTGTAAATCTATGCAAAGAAAGAGCCTTAGTGCATAGAGCTATTATTTCTGTTCAGCGAAATGATGCCATCAGAAAGGACAGCTTTGTAAGGAGCTGATTTTAATAAAATGCTTGACCAAGTTTGGCTGCCTAGTTTCTCTTAATTACACAGGTATTGATCATGTTTTTCCACCTTGGAGAAATTCTTGAGTACTCTGTCCTATGTCACTCATACTTTTATAGTTTGAGTCATACTCCCCCCACCCACCGATTGCTGTGGTTCCATCTAATTTTTTTTATTTGAAAAAATATATTAATCAAATTTAAATATTTATACAGTGAAGAAAGCTGATAGGAAGAAAATAAACTTATTTGAAATGTGATAGCATGGACTGCTAAAAAGACCAATAATTGGGGTCCTAGAACAAATCAAGTCTGAACTCTCCCTAGAAGCCAAGATGACAGCCAAAGACTATCATACTTTGGACATATTATGAGAAGACATGACTCACTAGAAAAGACAATAGACTTATCAGATGCGGCAAATATGGTGTCATAAAGACGCCTAATGATCGTGAACGTGTTTGCATACCAGATGGCATCCTTTCACAATCATACATTCTCAAAAACCCATTCCTTTTTATTGATGGGCCAAGCTGTCAATAGACCTCCCCTGGTACTTTGTTGCTGGCATTCCTGGCATTTGAATCCCGGCACTATTGTGCTCACGTGATTACATCATCAATGACAGAACACTTCTAGGTGAGATTGCGACAGCCAGGTAGGGGATGCTCTTTTTATGACCCCCCCCTATTTACTTGTAAGTTGTAAAGTGTGTTTCTATGCTTTTCTGTATGTTTTATGTGTTTATTTGGTTTTTATTTTTGAATTTCCCATGCTGGTGTCTTTTCATGAGAATTGGTGAAATTTCAACCCCAGAAATAAACGGAGCTCTGTTTGTGCTCCATTACTTCCAGGGAAGCCTCACTGATGCTGGAAAAGGTAGGTCTGGTGTGTGTGTGGGTATATGCCAGCAAAAGAAAATTAATGGGAGGTGGTCCGATACAGTCCAAAAATGTCTGGTAAGGTATAAGGCAGTAGGAAAAGAGGAAGGTCACATTACAGATGGATAGACTCAGTCAAGGAGGCCACAATTCTGAGGACTTTATCAGACAAAGCAAATACAGCATCATAAGGATGCCTAATAATAATAATAATAATAATAATAATAACAATAAATGATTTTTACTCCACCCCTCTGTTAAAAACAATCGGGGCAGCTTACAACAGTTAAAATACAACAATACAGACTAAAATCCCTAAGCCCCACCCTCCCTCATAAAAAGATATTAAACTAGTACCAAATTAAAATCCATCTAAACTTAAAATCCACCTAAACTTAATGATCGTGAAAGGGTGTGTGTACCAGTCAACATTGCCCTTTCGCAATCATGTCCAGTCCAAAACCCATCCTATTTTATTGATGGTCCAAGCCATGGTGCTTTTGTGCTGGCACTGCTGGTGTTTGAATCTCTGTACCATTGTACTCATATGAATGCAGCGTCAATGGCTGGTCCGGCCAGAACAGTGCTGAATGAGATTTAGACATCCAGGTAGGTGATGCTCTTTTTATGAACCTCCCTGGTGTACTTGAAAGTTTTTATGTGTGTTTGTGTGCTTTTTAAAACTTTATGAGTGTTATTTTTGGTTTTTTAAATTTCCCACACTAGGTATTCTCGCGAGAATCCATGGGATTTCATATGAGGAAGTGAATGAAGCTCTATTCACTCCTCATTCATTGTTGGGGAAGCCTTTTGATGGAATGCAAGGTAAGTGAGGTACAGGGTGTTCTTTTGCCAGCATAAAAACGGCACAAATTATGCTGGCAAAAGAACATTTTGGGAGAGTGGTCTGATAAAGACCTGAGCAGGGCTGTTTATGACAGGGTTACCTGGAGGTCTCTCATTCACAATGTCACGATAAGTCAAAGTTGACTTGACAGCAGTTAAAAACAAAACAAAAAAAAAACCATTTATAATTATTCTCTCTGGCTTTTCTTCGCAAACGGAGATTCAGGAAGGACTCATCCCATGCCTTCTGCAAGCGCACTGATGACTGAAAAGGCCAATCTGAGATAAACAAGTCCGGTTGCAGAAAGCACAGCAGAAGGTCTCCTTGGGTAATCTTTCCGGGTTGTGATTCTTTCTGCATTGTCGTTTCTCTTCAAGACTTGTTCAGCGTGAGTTCTCAAATAAGGCTGCAGCATTGTGGATAGTGCGTCTCCATGCCTCCTGATGTGAGGCCAGGGCAGGTCATTGTTGGTGATCAGTTTGGCCGAGCCTGAGATGTTGTTTCAGGGAGTCCTTGTATCACTTTTTTGGAACGCCCCTCTTATGCTGACCCGTAGTGAGTCCACCGTAGAGTATTATTTTTGGGAGGAGATTAACTGTTATAGAAATACAAATGTATACCTCAGTTACAACAATGAATGGTTTGTTTTTTTTTAAAAAAAAAATCAAAATGTAGATATTATCTTTTATATGTTATACATCTATTCATTGTAGCAACCAGAATGGAAATCATAAGAAAAGTGGAGGCTGGTGAAAGAAAAAGTTATCCCTGTATGTATTTGGGAAGAAGCTTTGAGAGTCTCCTGAAGGTTCAAAGTATTCTTGTTTATTTATGCACGGCTTCCTTGTCCCAGTTGTTTTATTTCTTCACATGTGTATATTGTTAGTTCTGAATAAAAAGCAGAAATATGTTGAACTGCACTTATTTTTTTGCAACCTAACCTTATTCTTTCCATGTTATTTCTGCCTCTGGTACTAAACTTTCTGTTAAAGAAGTAATGCGCAGGAACACATCAGCTTTTTAATTGAGGTATACTTGCAATTTGCAAGGCAGCTCATGGGCTCGTCTAGATGATGCAATATCTGGATTAATGCTGTGCATTAATACAAAATAATGCAGTTCATTTGTCTCCATTTTTTTGGGCAAGATTTCTCATATGTGAAGTTATTCATGTTAGAAGTTCACACACAGCCATGCCTGCGAACCAGGTGGTGGCTGGGGAGTGAATTACTCGTGCTAGTATTCTCCACAAGTTGCCACCACTGCACAGGTTTTTTTAAAACTTTAAACCTAAGGTGCAGAAGTGTGATCTTCCACTTGAAAAAGCTGTTTCATCACCTCACGGCTGCAAAAATATACACAATCTCTACTGCAAAACTCCAAAATGGCACTTCCAGCCATTTTGTTGCTGGCAATCGCACTCCCCGCACTCCTCTGACCAATCAACTTTCCACTTATAAAATGTGCTGCGCTGCAAATAGGCTGTCCAATGGGCGGTGATGCACATTTCTGTGTATTTTTTTTTGAAATAACTTGAGGAAAAGCTGCAAAGATTTTTCTCAAACAGTTTTTGCCTCCCCCTCCCTTCTGAAAATGGCAAATCACCATGGGACAAATCACTGTTGGTACAAAAGGTATTCCCTCAAATTCTATGAGGAGTTTTCCCACCATCTAGACAAACCCTAGGTCTTCAAACCAACAATGAGATCAGTTACTTTGCTGATCTTTTCAAGGCTGGTGCAAGGAAGACTTGATCAAATCCATTTGAGAATGTTACATACCTGAAAGATATGTTGAATTTGCTAATGTTGATGACCACTTTTTAAAAAAAAATGCCCTAACAAACCATAAGCCAGGTCCTAACATACTGGCTGTCTAACTTGTTTACTGCCAACAAAAATGGTAATCTTGCAGTCTTTCACCACCTCAAATGCTCTCCTTCCAACCTAACTGAGAGATTCAATTTCCATGAATGGATAGCTCCTGCACTGAAACTCTCCAAATGCTACAAACAAGGTAGTTGCTCACACTTACCCTAAATTGTCATTTCTTCTCATATGCATAGCTGGACATAGCCTAAGTTAATCTACACTCTAAGGAGGCAGCACGTTGTCTGCCAGGAAAATGTGTGAAACAACAAAAAGTAATTAAGAATTTATGAATACATTTGGCTCCTATTAATAGGCCATTGACCTGTATACCCATGCTCACCATTTAAAGAGCATGGATGGCAATATTTATTGTGAGGTCAGACATATTGATATAACATTAAATGAGACATATGCAATACAGTGCATAGCAATTATGATGCTGATGTAGAAAGTAGCAGGGGTGTTTCATGGCTATGAATTGATATCAAAGGGAAGTCTCTTGGTCAACCAAAATGCACAAACATGCCCTCCCAAAAAGGGACAATAATGCATTTTAAAGAATAGCCTACTATCTATTTTGAGGAGACACGTTCTATACGAAAGTCAAATTTTCTGTGTTTCCTATTGCTTTGCTTCTTTTTTTCACAGGGTTCCATATAATTCTAAGCTTCCTGATACTCACTAAATGTTAAGGGGTGTAGGTTGGGGGTGGTGACTACTACAGTATTAAGGATACAATGTTGTTGTTTCAACATGTTGTTGCTGATGCACACCAGGGATTGTGATGATTGAGGCTGCCTCGTCCTCCTCTGCCTCCACCTCTGCATGTGGGGTGAGATGGGAGCAGCCTGGGTCCTGCTACTAGTGATGCCATTGCTACTGTAAGTACCACAGCCCCCCTCAGTTCTGTGTTAGTTCCATGCAAGGGAGTGGCAATGGAACTACTGCTGAGCCAGGGGTGTGTGCGGTAGTGATGGCAGTGGTGGCAGCCTTTCTAGAAGCAGGACCCAGGTCATTCCTGTCTTGCCTCACACCCTAGGAAAGGGAGGATGAGGCAGCCTCTGTCCTTGTGGTCACCGCTGTGCAGCAGCAGCAACATATTGCTAAGGTCCAAGCCACTGCCCTTCTCCTCATCTTTGCTGCTGCTGCTTTGTCCAGCTAACAAGGGGACTAAGGGCCAAGTCACTGCCTTCCTCCTCTTCACTTCTGCTTCCTTCACCTGGCAGAGCTGAGCCTTCATCATTAATACTAAGCAGCAGAGTTTCGCCTTTGCCTCAAGAGGAGCTACCAATGTTTTAGGCATTTTGTCCCATAACTATGCCCCTCATTTTTTTTAAAAAAAAACCCTAAAGCCTAGAATTTGGAGGGGCAAGTTGGGATGTTTTAGGTAAGAAAATGGGATACTGGGTTAAAATATCTCTCAAGGCTCCTGGCAGTATGCTGTGGTGTATTGGGGCGCCACAGCCTGATTTAGTCACTGCTGCCCTAAGCAATCAGTTCTCAAAGCCCTGCTGAAACAAAAAGGTCTCCACCTCCTACAGAAAGATAGCAGAGAGGGTGCTGATCTAATAATAATAATAATAATAATAATAATAATAATAAAATTTATTTATACCCCGCCCCTCTGTTAAAACAATCGGGGCGGCTTACAAAATTTAAAATACAATACAAATAAAATCCCTAAATACCCCCACTCCCACCCTCCCCCATAAAAAAACATTAAACAAATATAAATTAAAACAACTAATCTAAAATCACTTTTAAAACTATAAATACAATAAATATAATAAATGGTTCCAGAGCCTGGGAACAGCTGCTGAGAATGCTGTCCTTTGTGTTCCCATCACAAGTATCTGTGGAACAGAGAGAAGGGATTTCCTGAAGATCTCAAGACACAGGCAAGCTCATATGGGAAAATATGGTCCTGCAAATAACCTGAACCTGAGCTATATTTTTTAGGTAATAACTTTCAGTTGTGCCTGGAAATCGACCAGCAGCCAATGTGGAGTGTTGTAAGAAAGGAGTTTACAACAAGTGACATTTACTTGTTGTTCTTTATTTGGAGGTGGAGAAGCAGTTTTACATATATTAACTATACAAAGCTTATATTAACTGTATAAACCCATACTGACCCTGGATAAATTTTCTCGACATTTTAAAAGAAGGAAGTCCAGGACTCAGAGAAACATAGGATCACATTCACTGATGGCTCTGATGTGACACTCTCTAGCCACTCCAGAAAGGAGCTTATTGTTGTAGTCTAGGAGATGGGGGAGGGGATTTTTCATCCCCAACCCCACGGTAAATGTAATGTCACTTCCAATTTCATTTTTGGCCCATTTTCTGGGTTCCCCTCCCACTTTGTGGTACTGGTGGTCTTAGGAGGGTACTGGGGACAAAACAGCCACAGTTTTCAAAGCCTATTCATATTTTTGGGTTCATTTTGTGCAAAATTAACACAAAGATTTTATTTTTTAACACAGAAAATAGGATTTTCTGCATGAAAATGCTGTTTCCCATTTAAAAAATGTTGTTTTCTGAACATTTTTTTTTGTACAGAGTAAGTCCTGAACTGTGAAGATTCGCACCAGGGCTGTCCATGTTAAGATTTCCTGACACTCAAGAAACATGTTTTGCAACCATTTCTTGACTATTTTCATATATTCTTTCCATCTCTAACTAACTTGCAGGACACGAGCACAATAATACCCCATCATATTTTTCTGCTCTTGGAATACCCACACTGATCCTGATGCTAGAAGGATGGATGGAAGATGCAGGAGTGGGGGGGGGGAGAGGAGCCAAATACATTGGATGAGAAATATATGTATTTGTGGTAGCTCTTGATAGGCTTATCCATGAATTTTTCCAGTCCCCCTTTAATGCTGTCCAACATGGGCCACCACTAGATCCTGTGGAAGTGAATTCCATGCTTTAATTAAGCACTGTGTAAAAGAGTACTTCCCTTTATCTGTCCTAACCGTGTGCAATGTTCACTGTCATTAAATGGTGCAGAAGAGAAGGAGAACCATGTCTTGCTATCCACTTTCTCCACAGCATGTCTAGTGTATGCACCTCTAGCATGCATCCTCCTAGTTCTCTTTTCAAGATTTCTTCAAAAATTTCTTCATAGGGCAGAGAGTGACTAAAATTCAAAGAAACCCATGAGGCATGAATAAGATCTTGGGCTGACATGTAGCATGTGCTGCTCCTTAGCTTGTCAGCCCTGTGGATGGAATGTGGCAGGGATGGTCCAAGTGTGGCCCTCCAGGTGTTGCTGAATAAGGGCTCCCACTCACCCAGCCCTAGCCAGTATAGCCAGTACAGTATGCTGGAAATAGCAATCCAACAATGTCTGGGAGACTGCACTCTGTACTCTGCCCACCCCTTTTATAGGAGGAACTAAGCTATGACAACATTGCTTGCCCCAGGTGGTCTTCTGACTCCTTACTTGAGTTAACTTTTCAACTTTGGTCAGCTGCAGGAAAGGAACTCCTATTCAGTATTACTCAAGTATTTCTGAAAAGCAGCATGCATTTCCCAGGATATAAATAGTCTTCAAAGGAGTCCCATTTCATACATTGTTGAAGATGTATTTGTTTATTTCTCACAGACGTGATTTTTTTTTTAAAAAATAATCAGTTCTGTTACAGTCGTGGGTAAAACAGATGCAATCAGATTTGCAAATAACGGTGAAAGTATGTAATTACCGTAGCAGAAGTATTGTGGCTTTTAAAATCATTTTTAGAATGCACTTATTACCTGAGCTACCAGTTGATAGGATCCATGATGAGAGCTTCTTTTCTCTTGATCAGATTTCTCCGTTGTGCCACATCATCCTGTCTCAATTCTGAACCAAACTACTTAGCATGGCACTTTTCTAACAAAAAGAAAAAAAAAAAGGGGGGGGAGGCTTACTTTTGACACTCTTATAAATGTGCCCTTTCTGCTTTCTTTTCTTTCTTTTTCTTCTTTTTCTTTGCTTTTAGAAGAATGAAAAGACAAAAAAGGACTATTACAGTAATTAAAAGTCATTTTTGAATAACCTCAGAAGATTGTTTCTGGAAATCAAAACATCTTTATGGTCCCCTTTCTAAGGAAAGAAAGACAAGTGACTGGGATCCTGTACACTTTACTGTAGTCTACATTAATTACCTTCTATTTAAAAAAATGACAAAGATCTTTTTGAAAGGGAATCTGGCACTCTTTCCAGAGAAATGATGGCAGACACCCTACTCTCTGCTGATTTCTTGACACTTCTAATTACCTGTATTCATTTGAAATCGTTTTCTTTGTAGTGAGTTATTGGCATGATTTTCAGAGAACAAGAGAAAAATGGAAAACATTTTAGCAAGTTAAGGGGGGGAAAATCAACAGTATCATTGTTTGCAGCTTTTGTTGAAACTACCTTAGCAAGTCATTTGAGGGACATGAAGGTAAATGAAAGGTTATACTTTGCCCTGCACGTTGTCGCTGGTATTTGTAATGTCAATAACTGTAGAAGGTTGTCAGGAAACTGGAGAGATAAAGGTCAATAGCAATGACAAATGTATCATTGTATGTGTTTGAATATGCAATATCAGCCTAATCTCATGGTGAAGGTTTTCACACCCTGGAAATATCAATCAGATGCGGTATCAAATCTAGCCATTGTTTTCTGTTCACCTAAGACTAAAATGGGATGGCATTAAATAGAGACAGAGAAACCTCTGTGATTCAATGAAGTGCATTTTCCATTTTATAATAAAGTCACAAGATCAGGCAATTGTCAAATCAAATAGTTATGTTCTGTATTTATTGGAATAATTATACCAGACAATAAGTTAATTGTGAACATTTGCTTTCTGAATAATTGATGCAATCACAACCAACTTGGGTTGGAATAGATGTAAGGGAGATGCTTTCAATATTTAAATGGGATACAGATTCTTCAGTTTTCTTATTTCTTCCTTGGCCTCTTCATTATTTACTTTATATACAAATGAAATTAAAGATATTGGGTTGCAACCCTATTGTCCCTGGAAGGGCATCTCAGGGGCCATTAGGTGGGGCAGATCTCCTTTGTCATACCTTTGGGAGAGGGAGATATAGGGATGGAGCAGGAGATCTGCCACCCCAAACTACTTTCTTATAGACATACAAATCTTCTCTATTCTTGCCACAATCTCTGTCATGAACATGAGTCAACAATGTGTTGCAGCAGTGAAAAAGGCCAATGCGATTTTGGGCTGCATCAATAGAAGTATAGTGTCTAGATCAAGGGAACCAATAGTGCCACTCTATTCTGCCTTGGTCGGGCCTCACCTAGCATACTGTGTCCAATTCTGGGCATCACAATTCAAAAAGGATAATGACAAATTGGAGCGTGTCCAGAGGAGGGCAACTAAAATGGTGAAAGGTCTGGAAACCATGCCTTATGAGGAAAGACTTAGGGACCTGGGTATGTTTAGCCTGGGAAAAAGATGGTTAAGAGGCGATATGATAGCCCCGTTTAAGTATTTGAAGGGGTGTTTTCTGCTACTTCAGAGAATGGAACACGGAGCAATGGATGCAAGCTCTATGAACAGAGATTCCACCTCAAGATTAGGAGGAACTTTCTGACAGTAAGAGCTGTTTGGCAGTGGAACATACTCCCTCCGAGCATGGTGGGGTCTCCTTCCTTGGAGGTCTTTAAACAGAGGCTGGATGGCCATCTGTCAGGGATGCTTTGATCGTGATTCCTGCGTGGCAGGGGGTTGGACTGGATGGCCCTTGTGGTCTCTTCCAACTCTACAATTCTATGATTCTATGATTCTGTCATTGACGTTCCAATAATGGAGATGACAAAATGTGTTTTTTCCTGGAGAGTTTATAGCTTTACCAAAACCAAAGCCCTCTAATTTCTCCCAAACAACCCTGGATTTTGTGGGTGTGAGTGTGTTGTACAGTTGGCATACCTGTTAGATGACATATCTGTTTTTTTTCTTCAGGTCCTCTTCTTTAGGGTTGCCATACTCTTAAGGTCATAGAACTGGAAGGGGCAATATGGGCCCTCGAGTCCAACCTCTTGCTCAATGCAGGATCACCAGATAAAGCAATCCCCAGCAGGTAGCTCTCTTTAGTGTCTGTTTGGCTAATGGTTGGTTGATGGCCCATTATCTGCTGGAAATCCCCCTGTCCTTGGGTAAAATACTTTTAGGGTTTCTTCTTTCCTGTTGAAGTTGTCCAGCTGTTTGTGGATTTCAATAACACCTTCTCTGTGCTGATTTTTCTGGCTGGCCCAGTCTGCAGTGTCTCTCATGTTCCTTGATTCGTGTTTTCACACTGCGTTTAGTGGTCCCTATGTAAGCTGTGGACACGTTTACATAGGGACCTCTAAACGCAGTGTGCAAACATGAATCAAGAAACATGAGAGACACTGCAGACTGGGCCAGCCAGAAAAATCAGCAGTAGCAGAACATGTTATAAAGCAACCTGGACACAAAATGTTATTTAAAAACACAGAAATTCTGGACCAGGCCAACAACTATCATGTCAGAATGCACAGAGAAGCTATTGAAATCCACAAACACCTGGACAACTTCAAGAGGAAAGAAGAAACCCTAAAAGTAAACAAAATCTGGCTTCCAGTTTTGAAAAACAATAGAATCAAAACTCAACACTTACAAAAGAATTCTACCCAGGGACAGGAGGATTTCCAGGAGATAATGGGCCATCAACCAACCATTAGCCAAAACTAATGAGGCTTGCATTTCTATACCCAGAAACTAACCATTCAAATACACAAATTTACATATACTCCCCAACAGGGGTTCACAGTATATAAACTCCACACACACTCCTACCCAACCATTCTCTGAAGATGCCAGCTACAGATGCAGGCGAAACATGAAAAGTAAACTCTTCCAGAACATGGCCTCACAGCCTGGAAAAAAACCCAAGGAAAATCTATTACTTGCCTTCTTTGCTAAAGTTTCACACTTTCTATCAGAACGTGAAGACTTTTCTCCCAAGCAGACATTAGCACGTGCTCTGATTCTGGACTGTTTTTGGCTTTGGCCTATCTTTGACCCTGCCTGGGCTTTGGACACTGTACTCTGTCTCTTGTGTTCATGACCTAGCCCTGGCATCTCTGCTCCTAGATCCTGCCACCCACACCCTGGATCCTGACAGCTTCAGAGAATGTGATACAGAACAGAAGTGGCAGCAGCTCCAGAGACAGGCTGGTGTGACAGTATGTTCCCCTGCATTCCTATGGGACCCAATCCAGTTTATCATAAAAGAGGTAGTTTTCCCTGGGTATTTTGCTGAAACATTATTTTTTATTTTTTAAAACATCTAAGGGCAATTCTAATACATTAACAAAACTGAAATAACATAATTATATAGACACACACAAACATAATCATAATCATTATACATACAACAATACTAATAACAAACATAAATTACTCTTTTAATTTCTATTCTAAAATATTTGCTGAAACATTTTAATGGGTTTTACCTTGTCTTCCTCCTGTCTTAGCCCCAGGAATCATGAAGACTGCCCAGGGGCAAAATGGGGTAAAAGGCCTGCATCATTTGGACTGCAAGGCTCCAAGATGGGATAATACGGAGTATAAATAGCCCATCTAGACAAGGCCTTGTGCTGCTATTCCCAGAATGTAGCTGCAGAATAACTCTTCCAAAGCAGAAAGGAACTGCCAGTTTCAGTCAAATGACATGCAGCCACCAGCATAGTAGTTCAGAATATGGAAGCCCTTGTTGCCTTTCTGTTTCCTGGCATCTTCAGAGAACATTCTCAAGCTCTATAGTTCCTTTCTCTTTACATGTTCTGCACACTCTGAAACTGCTTAAGCTATTGTGTATTTGTTGACTTGATGGCTCTTATGAATATTTTAAAGAATCTGGCTAGTATACTGTGCTAGCATAATATACTATAACTGTGCTAGCATAGGTGGTGGTGACATGAGGGGAAAAAAACTGCAGTAGGGTTCCCAGATCTCATGGCCTGGCCTTGAGTCTTGAGTTCTGGTCCCTCTTCTGTAGTCTTCAGGGGAAGGAGGAGGCATCTCAGGGCTGGGACACTATCTTGAAGAAGTGTGTGCATACGTGTGTGCGTGCATGCACACACACCATTTGTTAGACTTGGTGTTTTTTATTTGAATGGCATAGTGGTCCATGGAACCGTGGTTGATGCTCAAGGTAATGTGCTTAAGGACATCACTATTGTAATATCACCTTTGTAGCATCATGTCATGAGCAGTCTTCTATAGACTCAACAGGGAACAGCTTCAGGGTGTTTTTTTTTAAAAAAAAAATACCAGTAGCTTTATTACAGGTAGAGTATCTATAGAGTTACTAGCTCAAGGTTGTTGTTTGGAATGAAGAACAAAAGGAAATACAGAGATATAAAAAGTATTAACAAACAGTCAAGCCTTGCATGGCTTTCATCCATTGGTCAGTTTAAACCTTTTACAATCCTTTCCTCACCTGTTGCCCCCCCTTTGTTATTTTGAATTCTTTGCCATTTGGCTTGTTTCCGGCCATACCAGTTGTTCACTCCTTTACCATTACAAAGGGGAGCAATTCAAGAAGGCACTTCACCTCATCGTGGTTTGGATGGCAGGAATGACCTGTTCCTGGCACATCACCAGGGCCATTCTGGCATGACTTCACAAGTGTCATCCCTAGGTCTTAGGTTTGGGCACTGAAATCTTAGGGCATATGATAATTCTAACCTAGCAACCCTATTTCTGTGTACACTGGCAATGAAGGAAGGCAGGCATTGGAGAAAAGACTACTCAGCCAGAAAAAAATATTTGCTTTTCCCTTGACACTGCTGCACAACACTGAGAAAAAAAGCAACTACTAGCAAAGTGCAACAACAGGATTCTGGTCTCTGTCTGGACTTTACTCATCATTTCCAATGAAGCCCTCCCCTCCTTCTCATACTTCATATTTTCTGTGAACACTGATGCTGGAAAACTGAAAGGGATCCAGAGGGACAGATTCCAAATACCCAGTGTTTGAAACTTTCAGTTTTTAGTATATTCATCCCATTGCTAATTATAGTTGTACTTATCAAAGAAATACTTAAAAAGACTTCCAAATATAAAAGGTGTCATCTCACCTTGCATATATCAAATGACAAAATCTCTTGCTGTACATGCATTTCAGAAGGCCTGTCCTCAGTGCAAACTTAAGCCTTTCTTTCTTCTACAAATACTGGAATAGAAAGTACTGTACTGGAAAATGTCTTAATGGATATATGTTTGCAGCAATCCAAACTGGGGTGCGTGTGTGTGTGATATGAAGGCAAACATGTGTATAAAGAGAGATGAGAAGGAGAGATTGACGGTAAGAGCTGTTTGGCCATGGAATATGCTGCCTCGGAGTGTGGTGGAGTCTTCTTCTTTGGAGATTTTAAACAGGCCATCCATCAGGAGTGCTTTGATTGTGTATTGCTGAATGGCAGGAGGTTTGACTGGATGCCCCTCATGGTCTCTTCCAGTTCTGTGATTCTATAATTCTATGATTTGACTATATTCATGTATTCATGTTAGGGGATAAAAATTCACATTAGAATTGCATTGTTTTAAGAAATCCAACCTTAAAAATATATCTGAATGTAATTGTCAAATTATTCTATGAAAAGAAATTGAGCTATTGCTGTTCTTCAAAAGCTCCCTCCAAACTATATTAATCAACAATCATATTCATTGTACTCTGGATACTAACAAGAGTAAACTCAAGAGTAAGTTGAATGCTGAATGGTAAATAGAAATTTATGGAAATCCAATTGATTCAATTTGGGATTGTTGGGATTAGGAGTTAGAATTAGGCTATGGGTTACATTAGGAAACTTTATACAAAAATTTGTCATTTTGGCTAGATTGTTGTACTTATGGTAAAAAATGCTGATAAATGATTTCTATGTTAAAACACTTTAAAAGTATATTAAGTTTTAATTTTTTAAAATGACTAAAAGAATAAATGCTAAACAAATTCTTAATTTTTTGAAGAATTCTATTGTTTTAAATATAAAATAACAAATGTCCATAAATTTTAAAATAATTCTGTGTACCAATAAAGATGGATTTTTTTTTCCCATGTAGCATTTTTATCCTACTGTTGGAATGCTATGGAATTCCCCCCCCCCCCAGTTTCTCTCTATATATTAGATTTCAGCATTCAGCATCTTACTTGGAACATAAATTCCAAGCTAATGTTTTTTATATCAGGGCAAAAGAAGCAGACTATTTTATTCCTAGTCAAGAGGGTGCTATAAATTAACTGAGTTTAAAACATGTAATGCTTAGATTACTTTGTTTTTGCTTTTAATCAATGTTGGTCAACAGATTATTTTTTATTTTTTTATTTTTTGCTGAGGTGGGGGGTAGTTGGTGGGAATGAGATAGGGAATGTGCAGTAATTGGCCCTTTCATGTTCTATGCTGTTTATATTTGCATTTTTATTCTTTTTAATGGTTTGTTTTTAATTTTATTGATACTTTAATTATATTTTTAATTTTTGTATGATGTACATTTTTTAGTTTTATTTGTTTTAGCTTTTGTAATCTACAAAGGGAAGGTGTAAGGTGAAGGAGTTATGTGTGGGTCAGGGGATCTAGTCCGGGACCTTAATTTTACCATGTTGATTTTTTGCCCCTTCCCAAATACCAACTTTGGACTGTTACATCCAAGGCCTTGCAGCATCTGTGTTTGCAAGGGGTTAAACTTGGGATCTATTAATTTCAGATTGGGGCAGCTTCTATAGCTTTTGCCATGGATCTGGGTGTGGGATCAATAGAGCATATTGGATGCTGAAGATCCTTGGCATATAAGAGATATGTCCAACTTCTCAAGGTTTGAATTATATTGTTCTGTTTACTAATGTTGTTGTCTTTCCCAGATTCTAAGTTTTGTCCAAAGAGATGATGGGTTCTGATCTGAGGCCATAGTATGGTTTACTGGGCAGTACGCCAGGCCTGGAATTGCCATTTTGATTCTCAACTGGGGTTGAATGACCAGGCCACAATAGAGCGGCTTAGGAAAAGAGGCCTACATTGGCATGGTTTGTTAACTCTGTTGTTTGGGAAGCACAAGGGGCCTCATATTTTGATCATCTGGGAGGGAATGACCTGTGTTTGTTGAATGGCAAGGTCCTTATCCTTTAGGCTCTGCGTGACTTAGGGTCATGCAGAATAGATACTGAGGAATAATATTAATATGATTTTCCTTGGTTTTTTTCTGGGCTGAGAGGCCGTGTACTGGAATAGCTGCAAATCCACTAGGAGCAACATATTACCTTCCTCTGATAGGAGTGTAGTGGGAGTGCCTCGCAGCCTGGAAAAACCCCCAGGGAAAATCTATGGATGCTGGCCATGAAAGTCTTCGACTTCACAATATTAATATGGTTGGCCATTTTACCTCACCAAGTTTGGCAGAGTGAGGGTGATCCCCAATGCATTAATATAGCCCATAGAAGGCTAAAAGGAAAATTGAAGTGCCTCGAATAGGGGGTTGGGTCACTTTCTTCCACATCCTACTAGTTTTTCAGTGACCAGAACTCTACAGAGCTGACAGCATTTATTTATCATAGAATCATAGTGTTGGAAGAGAGGATGAGGACCATCCAGTCTGACCCCTGCCTTTCAGGCATACACAATTAAAGCACCCCCAACAGATGGCTAACCAGCCTGTGTTTAAAAACTTTCAGAGAAGGAGACTCCACTACATTCCTATCAGAGGAAGGTAATATGTTGCTCCTAGTGGATTTGCAACAGGAATGAGGCCTTTATTGGGCCAGCCTAGTAGGGGAAAAGGACTAAGCAGATGTTTGTCCCTTGTCCATAGCAGGTAGTGGGGGAGAAAGTAAGAGTTATGGTGAACATCTTGGTGCCCTTTTGGTAAGGGGAGGGCTTTGGAACGGCCTTTTTGGGTAATGGAACCTGGGGGATGAGCAAGGAGACTACCTTTGGGGCTGACCTGTGGGCTTTGCCTTCACTTAAGTCCTGTGACTCGGGGGTGGGGTACCTCAGGTATGCCTTCCAATAGATGGCCAGTTGGGGAACAACCCAGTTATTGGGTTGCCCTCAAGGCTCACGTATTACAAACTTCTGTGTGTTTTGTGACAAGGTTCTTTTGATCCAGAGAGAGAGAAAAGAGTTCAATCACTAGGACTATAGGAAAAAGAGACATACTTGTGACACCAAATTTGTTTTTAAACACTTTTCATGTAACATTTATTAGACATTTATTAGACATGTACAATCATATGTAACAATTATTATGCAATCACACAATAGCTTTTGATAACAAGAATTTCATTCACTCACACATTCAAAGCCCCATTGTCATAAACTGGCCCTTCTCTTCAGCAGGAAGGGAAGGCCTCCAGCTTATTTGTACAACCTGAAAAACACATTTGCAAGTGTTTTCTAGTCTAGAAATTCCTTCTATAAGGGCAGCTACTACGACTCGCTGACTTAACCCCCCTTTCCACATCTAGGCAGTGAGAACTAGACAGGCTGGATTAAAGAAACAATAATAACCTTTCTCTAATCTAGAGAAGGTTTTGATAGCTGACCAGAAACAGGCGATTTGGGGCAGATTAGAGAATAACAGAAAGCTTTATTCAATTCCAGGAGTTTATGTTACTTGGGAAGGCAAAACATTCCCAGGTTCAATTTAAGGCTTATACAGATTATACATTCATTCAGAGCACTTAATAAAATAAATCATAATCTAATGCAAACTAACTAAAAATTCCCTAACCTACTACATGCAAAGGTAACTTACAGTCTCTGTGATGGAATTCAGAGTCCTTTTGGATCCTTTTTAGGCCTTTGGGCAAGATTGGCTCCCCACAACCTTTTGTTATCACAGTTTGGTATCTTGTTGATTACTCCATGGCTTTCTAGACCATGTGGCCATGTGGCTTCCCATTTCCAAATAATTCCCATTTCCACTTCCCATTTCCAAATAAGGAGTGGAAGTTTCCAATGTTGTAAAGTGTAGGTTGTTGAAATGAGCTCCCATGATGGGTAGGCAGACCATCATGACACGCCCTCCAAATCTCAGACGGTCTTGTGCAATGGAAGCTCTTGTGCAAATGTCAGCTTTGTTTAGGAACTTTATCACACAAGGCTTCTGTTGTGGGACTAGAGCAGGATAGTAGTGTTATTGGGGAGTACTTACTGCATGACATCATCTTCATCCCATTGGGGTGTGTGCTTCAGTCATTTCTGAAGTGCACTTTATCATTGATGGGGAAAAGCCATCAATGACTCACAATAACACTGCTATCCCGGTAATCCCCCTCATGCAGTAATCTCTTCCACTTCAGCAATGGAAGGGACAGCTGTCATGTGGCACAAGGGGATGGAATTCTCCTCTTCTTCCTCTCTCTTCCCTTTCCCCCAAACTGTTCTCAAGCAGGCCAGCCATGCTTTCCATTTTTAATTTTTTAATTTTTGCTGCTCCGTTCTGCTAGCCCTATCTCACCTCCCTTTCCCTCCTCTCTCTAATCTCTCCTTCCCTCCTCCCACCTCCCCAGCCCAATCTCACTTCTCTCACCTTTCCCATCCTGATCTCTCTCCCCGCCACCTCCATGGGTCTGATCTACATGCCCTAAATATGTATGGCAATAACAGGGAGGAAGTGGGAAGTGTGGAAGGAATGTGCAGCACCATACTGATATTGATGTGGAGGTGTGATAATTATTGCTCCACAAACGCTATGTTTCTACCTACTTCCAAAATAGCATTGTTGCAAGGTTTATATATCTGCTTCTTCCCCATCTTTTGTGAGAAGATATTAAAGTAAATTACAGCCCCAGAAGAGCTAACCAGTCCCCTGAATTGTTATTCTAGCATAGCTTTCCATTCTTGCTCCTCAACTACATTGCCCCTTTAAGCTGGCTTTTTCTCCAAAGGATGGGGAAGAGATAGCTTTGACTGGGCATACATGTAACCATAACTTGTCCTCAAGCAGGATTGTTTCTGCCTGTTAGAGGACTGTGGGTTCACTGTTTGAGCTCATAGAATTAATAACATAGAATGAAGCATGTTCTCAGCATTTAGCCACTGTAATCTAAATTAATGTAAAGTAAATACAGTATAGGAGAGTCTGGTTGAGAGAGAGAGAGAGAGAGAGAAGGAAAAGTTGGCCAGATGTAATTTTTTTGTATAATAATCCTTAATCTTGCTGAGTCATACATGATGCAATCAGACAAATCAAAAGAGGCATATGTGATTAGTGGCATGTCAAAAGATCAGTAAAATCTCATTTCCAGCTGGATGATTGGTGACCTTGAACAAATGGACTATTTCCAGTCTTACCTGATTGGTTAATAACAGAAGGCCAGTAAAAGTCTTATCTAAAATTAGTGGTGGTATAAAATCATGAGACAACAGACCCAGTAAGCTGATAGGTGGAGGTTAGGAAATGGAGTGGATAAATAGAGCATAAAAGCAGGTCCAAAACAGAGAAAATGTAGGCAGTTTGGAACAGCTTCCATTGCAGCATATTCAGTTGTACATAACAGTTGCCTACGATGCTGTTCCTAAAATGCTTACCATACTCGACAATACTGGCAATAGTTACACTGTTAGATACTGCACTATACAGCAATGCCTGTTATTGAAAGCAATACAACAGATGCCTCTTTTTTGATATACATATCAAGGTATAGAGATGCCTGTTAACAACATGTAACAGATGGCTATGTGTCAATATTTTGTAACATTTCTGATTCTTTGCATGACATGGAATGGATGTCATGTTCCTAGACTGAGAAGTCTGTTCCTCCCAAACAGGAGTATATAAATAAATAGCTAAAAAATATAAAACTGCAATCTATAATCCTGCAATAATACAGCTCCATGCTCACACGGCGCTATGTACTATGTGGGAGGAGCTGTGTCTAATGGTGAGAGACCAGGTGTTTGATCACCAGGCACAGTTGCACCTTGACATTAAGTACTAGGGCCAAAGTTAGGGGACACCCTCTTTTGTGATGGCAAAGTTTGAGGCAAGAGTTCTACTGCAACCAGTGCATCCTTATCTGGTGGTTTATTCGTTGGGGTTTGGGATTATGAAGCAAGTGAGCAAGTGGAGGGTCCTTACTGTATGATCTTTGCCACAGCCTAGCGTATCTTTATCTCACAGTTTGTTCTTGGGGATGTGGGATCATGCAGCGAGAAAGTGCATGTAGCATCCTTACTGTGCAATCCAGTTCCCCTTGTACCTCACGGGTAGTCTGTCCCAGTGATAAGTCCAACTGATTGGTCTGTCAGTCCTAATCTCTGTAGGCCCCAGGTTGGGCCTGGTGGACATTCCTTTGAGCTTTGGGGGAAGGGGCAGCATCAGAGTTTCTGGGACTTGCTTCCTGGCAGTCCCCTTTCATGGGTTCGGGGTGTGTGTGTGACTTGGAACGGCTTAGAAGAGGGTTCCCTGTAATTGTTGGACCCTGGTGGCAGTTCTTTTTCATTGTAAGGCCCATTTGAGTTCCACAGCTATGCCCAATTGTAGGGCGTTGGTAGGCCCTCTTTAGCCTGCTTGGTCCTGATTAGGCCTTGATAAGCCCATGTAGGCCACCCTCTAGGTTGAAGCCCTGTGAGGCCTGGTGGGCACCTTGTTCAGCCTGTTAGGCACTTTTATTTTAATGTTTGAATTGTTTTATTTCATAAATATAATATAGCCTGTTAGGCACTTTTAATTTAATTAAGTTGAGTGGTTTGAGGGTTGGACTAGTAACTAATCCGGTTGTTAGCATGGCTTCTAGGAAAGGTAGTGATAGCCCTAAGGGAAAATGCCCGGGGAAATGCCAGCTGGCTAAGTGCTCTCCTCCTGAGTTGTCCACTACATGAAAAAAGGAGGAGATGGGGTAGTTGGTTGGCCATTTTGGGTAGACTGGAGGCTTTGGAGAAGGTCTGAGGCCCTTCAAAGCACCCTGTTACCTCAGCTAAATGGGAAACTAGAGCTGAGGGTAAAGCTAGCCTAACTGAGCAGACTTTGGCTAGTTTAGATGCATTGGAGAAATGGATGGCCTTGGTAGTGAGGATGCTGGTTAGCTGGATACATGGAGGAGGTTCTGGTGGCTCCTACAGTCATGGAGGAGAGTGATGCTGGTGAGTCTGAATCAGCAGAGCCTACCTTGGGTGAGTTTTACACCAATTACGCTGACTCCTCTGTTACACATAGTTGGCCATGGGAGTTTAGAATGCTCTTGGGGATCAGGTATCTGGGTGAAGTGGTGGTGTTGGAGTGGGTCCTGGGGGTGTAGGATTGCCCATGCACTATAATTTGGGTTTAGGGCAGTCCCAACTTTTTCCTTGGTACTGTTGTTCCCAAGGGAATTATCTGCAGTGGATTTATTGTAAGTTATGAAGTATGCAACACCCTACCAGTAGTGCTTACTGGTAGGATTAAGTTTCTTAGGGGGTTATTCCTTCTGGGGAGCAGACACTTCCTCAGTGGGGATCATTTATTACAGGCCACTAAGGATAAAAACCTACAGGGTGAATAAGTAGACATCTTCACTCTTCTTTATCAGGATTTGGAGGAAAAGGATAAGGAACAGTTGGATGACAAGAAGGAGTAACTGCATGGGTGTAAGGTAGACAGGACCTGGGGAAACTGGTTGCCTGGGTTTTTCAACTATGCAGGTATTATTCTGAGGGCACAGCCATGGAGGGCGTTTTCACTTCTCCAGTATATGGACATTATTTACAGGGCCTAAGTAGATTTTTTAGGACCAGTCTGGCTTCTTTATGGCGAAGCTTATCATATGAGGACGGCAATTAACCCCATCTCAAGTGGGATCAGATGTAGCCACAGTTGAAGATGCAAATTATGACACCTGCTCAACCAAAACAAGGTGAGAGGTCACATGGTGGCCATAGTATAAAAAAGGTGCAGGCTGGGGTTAGTAATAAGCTGGTGCAGGCAAACAAAGGTGCATTTTCTTTGGGAAGGCCTTTAAGGACTCATTGCTCATGTGGAAATAGCCCTTAATAAAGTGCTGTATTGTGTATATTTGTTGATTTTCTTTTTTAAAATGCGAATGCTTTTAGTTACTGCTTAATTTTGTAAGATGTGTACTTTTAGCTATATCTGTTTTAACTTTTATAAGCCACCTTGAGTCTCAGGACTGTGAAAAGGTAGGATATCATTATCATCACCATCAACAGCAACAATAACAACTTTCCCCATTATGAGGAGGCAATCACAACAGGAAGTCAATGAACTTTCACATATTTTGTATGAGGCCCATGAAAGTTAACACCAGCACTTTATTTATTGATTTTAAAAATATCTATGGGCTCATCTACATGAGTCAGGATATGCCAGCTTCCCACTGGCATAGCCTGGCTGCAGATCAGGCCTGTTCTTCCCCTATTACCACCTCCAAATGGGAGGAAGTCTAGATGGGCACACCGGTCTGCAACATGTGACCAAGATCCCCTGCACGTGACCAGCCTTGGTCATATGCTCTGGGACTCCTTCCTGCTTCAGAGAGAGCAAGAAGACCAGCAGCTGCAGTGATGGGTCAGCCTGCTTGGATGGGCTCCTGTGGTCTCACGGGGCCCGATCCATTTTTCCCAGCAGGAACAGATTAATATGATGGTTTATTAGGCCCTCCATTGCCTTCCCCTCCTCTTAGCCCTGGGGTTTATGAGTACTGTCCAGAGGCAAAATGGAACAAAAGCCCTGCATCATCTGGACAGCAGGGCTCTAAGACAGGGGCAAGATGGGGTACATTGCCCATGCCTCCAAGCCCTATGCCTCCATCCCACCAAAAACTTTAAAACACCCCTTAATTTGATAAAAAGTATAGAAATCACAAAATGAGAGTATCCTCCTGAGTGCTTCTGACTTTGGATGAAAATTTGGTGGGCAGGTCCACCAAGGGGACATGAGGCAAACAATGATTTCTGCTACTGTTTCCCTTCCCCTGATTTAGGGGGAATGCACATTGGATAACCACAAACTACCCACTCACTTCCTCTGGTTAGTATAGACAGCCAGCATATTGTTCCCATCTATTGATATCCAATCTATAGATTGATATCCAATCTATTATTGACTCCAGCACCAAATCTGAAATTCCGGACAGTTGACTCAGATGGAGAATTGATACAGAGATGTATCCTATTACTACGCTGACAATTCTATATGTGTTTATTCAGAAATTAAGTCCTATTCACTTCAATCGGAATGGTCCGTATGTAAGTGCATATAAAACTGCAACCTAGATTTGCTGAACTAAGTTCTAATTGATTTGAGAAACCTGTGTACTGATTTTTTATTTTTTTAAATTTTATTTATACCCTGCCCTTCAGCCAAAAGGGCTCCCAGAGCCACTTACAAATTGTTGATTTGACAGTTCCCTGCCCTCAGGCTTACAGTCTAAATAAGACATCAAACATAAGGAAAAGGGAATGGCACTGGGGCAGGGAGTTATGTTCAGCAGATACTGCCTATTCTTTCATTTGCTTCTGCATCGTCTTCTTCCCTCCAAGGCCACAGCAGTGGCAGTTGGAATGAAGTGATGGGCCTTTCGACATCTAACCTATCCCACTGAATGAAGACTCTAAATCTCCTCATTCTGCGTTATCTAGATGTTAGATAACTTGGCAGGTAAGAAAGAACCCTACAAGCCCACTTAAGATGTCTGTGTATTAAATAATGAGACTGCATTTCTACTTTTCAGACAAATCAGGGAGAACTGATTGTGAATGTTTGAGTGGTGACCTTGAACATGTCTGAACCTGCATGACAAATATCAACACTCTTGGCCGTTCAGTTAATTGTCAGTCATTGTTTAAAGCAGCTGTGTTGTCCGTTGTGTGCCAGAAAAATGCTAAGTTTAAAAACTGAGTGACATTTGAAAATTTTAGTAAAATTGAACAAAACACCAATAGAATCTTTTCAAATGCTTACTGAGGCCTACAGGGAAGATGACATGTCTTGTGTGCGTGTATTTGAGTGGCACAAAAGATTCAGAGAAGGACATGAGAATGTCGAAGACCCTCTGGACAACCTTCCACTTCAAGAACTGAAGAAATTATGGAAAAAATCAGCCAGATTGTTTGAGGAGACCACCGACTCAGTGTTCAAATGATAGCTGAAGCCATGAACATCGACAAAGACACTGCATGGAAAATTTTGCATGAGGATCTCAACATGAGAAAAGTTTGTAACAAGATGGTCCCTAGGGTTCTCACACTAGAGCAAAAAGAGTGCTGCTAGGAAAGTTCTTTGTGAATACCTTTTCCATCCATGTGACACCAAAGGAACATGGAGGGTAATGCGAGAGGGACGGTGTTGTCAGAAACTGCCCCCTGCCGTGGAGCAGCTGCGTTCCTCTCCCAACAGCTCCTTCTGGATTTAAGGTATGTCTGAAAAAGTCCAGTGACTCTAAAGCGAAGTTATAAAGAGGTTTTCTAAGCAAGATTTATTCATGGGGGTTGCGATTGCATTCCACTGGGATTGAGAGAATGAGACTTGTCCAAGGTCACCATTTGGTTTCCACAGCAAGGTGCGAGTTCGAATCCTGGTCTCTCAGGACTTTATCACACTACACTGTTATAGTGTTATTATTCCACTTTAACTGCTATGGGTTCCTCCAGTGGGATTCTGCAGTTTGTACTTTAGTGACGCCTAAGAGCTCTCTGGCTAAGAGTTCTAAATGCCCCTCCCTAAACTGCAAATCCCAGGATGCCACAGGAGTCAACCAGAGCCATTAAAGTGGAATAATGGAAGTGGAATAATAGCGCTTATAACGTGGAAGTGGAATAATAGCACTATAATAGTGTAGTGTGATAGTCTTGTCAGAGTAGTAGTAATAGTCCAGCACTCAAGCCACTACACCACACTAGCTCTCTTTGTTATTTTTTTTTAAAAAGAATCTTGTCACCATGTTTAAAAGGGTTTTAAACTGTTTTAATTGGAATGTTTGTTCAATAGTTTTAAACTTTTGTGCCACATTTTGCTTTAGCTACATTTTGCTTTCAACATATACTGTAAACCACTTGGGGTCATGTATTGAGGAAAAGGAAGGATGTAAAGTAAACAAGTAAGTAAGTAAGCTGGCATTTATTAGATACAGCAGAAGTGCTTGTTTGAAAAGAAACGTCTTGAGTAGAGACTAAAAATGGAAAAGTATAGGTGCCTATAAGGATAAGAGCCAATGCACTGATGGTCCAGGCAGCCACATTATGTAGCAGCTGCATTTTCTAAACTAGCCTCAAGAGGAGCTCCACATAGGTACCCCACTACTTGTATTTACACTATTGAAGCTACCAGTGCTTGCACTAGTGTGGCCAGGCTAATCCTGTCCAGGAGTAGTTTATGTACGAGACTAAGCAGGGGAATGAAACTCCAAACTGCTTAGGTCATTTGGGTTTCCAGTGACAAAGATTGATCAATGAGCACTCCTGTTTATGGAGATTATCAGACAAACCTGTCTCGCCACCCCCTAGCCACCCCACTCCCGTCCCTGTTCCATTAAAAAAAATTCAGACACCTACCTTATGCTGTGATAATAACTGCTCCCCTTACCCCTGGCCTTCTGGGAGTGAATGCAGCTGTCATAAAGCTGTATTCATGTTCCGTAAAGCAAATCCTGCCCGTTCTTGCTAGAAAACGATGTGTGGGAAATTTAAAATAAAAAGTAAAGCAAACATCAAAAAAGAAAACAAAGCCCCCAAACACCTTAAAAATTAAACAAGTAACTCAGGGAGGGGGAAAACAAAGGTGCCACTTATCTCGTCATCCTGATTGCACCCAGAAGTCTTCAGGAGGGACCTCCCACTGCAGCTGGCATAGTGCCAGCATAACGGGACACGTCTTCACAAGCCCGTTATTCCATTATAGAAACAGAACGGGCGATCTATTGATGGATTAATCTGTCAATAGAAGTGAACGCAAACAGAATGAATGCTGCACAGGAGCAGAACTAGACAGGGACAACATCATCTGAAACGAGAGCCCTTTGGCACTTTCCTGTCATCCCTGTTCTGAATTTAAAAGGTCATCTGATAATCTCCTAAGAGACTACTCTTTAAGAGGGAGTGCAACCTAGTCAAGAAGCAAATCTATCCGGACACCTACAAGGCCCCAATTTTACAAGGATTCAAGTTTGTATTGGCCCTCATCCAGTCCATCACCAAGTCCAAGTACCAGTATAGGACTGGCATGGCCACCTCTGATTCCAACATTACAGTGGCATAGTAGATTACAGAATATATATCTGACTACATGTTATAGCTAATTATTCCTAACTGTGCTTTGACCTTGTACAAAATGTCAGTGGAAGCTGTCTGGGTATATGTTGATTTTATGTTCCTGTTGTTGAGACTAAATGCAGATAGAATGGTTTCATTTAGTATAGGAAGCAGTATTATAAAAGAACAGTACAATAAAAACCAAATTGTTCTGCCATTTTAGGATTTTATTTTGTGTTATAAAGGCTACCCACCTGAAGGTCTGATGTGTACCTTAGTAAACAATACAGCTTCTGTTTGAAAGTTACTGTTTAAAATGGTATTTTCCCAAAGCTGCATGTACAAGAACTATATTGACAAATCATACTTTTTTCTTTATCCCTTTCTCTGCTTCTCTGTATTCATTGGGGTAAATTCATTGTAAATGTGTTCTACAAAGCACCTTGGAAATGAATTGAGAACTGAGGAAGTGTGTAATATGTATCTCATTTGTTCAATTAAGTCTAATCTTGATGACTAGATATTAGGTTGGATCCAGACTATGTTAGTCATGTGTTAGCCCTACTAAAATCCATGGGTCAAATTAGTTGCAATTGGGATTAAAGCATGAGTAATTTAATTTTGGATCCCACCCAGATTTCAAGAGATCTGTATTTGAGGTCAAGCAGTTTCCTTTACTTATGAGCAACATTTGCACTCATATTGCAAACCTGTTACTTGGAATAAATCTTGTGGATTTCAGTGGAATCTACTTCTTCTTAAGTTGCTTAGCCTGTCAACCTGGTGGTGCTGTCGACATCTCATTAGGGTCAGTGGCAGTGCCAATTACACAGTTCTGTTCTTTGCAGCTCAACAATGGCACCATAGATAGAGTTCTGCCATTGTCAGCAAAAGCAGAGATATGTACTTTGTAAGTAGACCTTTATCTGTAACAGCAGACAGTAGAAATCCCATGTGCATTGAGGGACCTGATCACATCTTCTGCTTTTGAAGAACCAGGTGAGTTAGGTAGATTATGTTGGTCAAGGACAACTAGATTTCAGGTTGGCTCACTGGATGCTCATTAAGCTTTAGTTCACTGCCAGTCTCAGAATCATATTGCAAAAGTAAACAAAAGAACCAAAGGTGACATGGTAGTGGTAAGTTCAGAGAAGCCTTAGGTGTCATGTCACTGCTTTGTTCTTTTAAAAATAAATTCTCTCATCCACCAACTCAAAATCCTGAATCATATTCACCTTTTCATTTAGCAAGAGGTTGTGGTTCCAAATTTTTACCCATTTTTCTCTCAAATAATTTACCCTATTTTGATAATGTTAGAGAATGATATTTAATTTTCCATGTTTTCTTCACAAGCAAATAACTTACATTAAGAGTTTTAGTTGGTGATAAAACTGAAGAAATGTGTTCTTGTGGGGAGTTTCTACTCTGTGAAGCTTCAGTTTTTGAAAATCATTTGACAATAAAATATACTTGAATGTACCCTTTGTAAAGACAATAGCCTCATGTATGTTTTGAAAAATGTTCTGCTGAAATATCTAAAGAGACTCCTGCAAACATTTTACATATTTGCTTGTGCAAAACTGAAAACTCTTCAGTGGTTGGAAAATTTGATTTAACAATGCATATTTGCAATTTTTATTTCATTATTATTATTTTTTTCTTGACAAAGGAAGGCCTTTTGTTCTGATTTCTACAACAGAATCACATTTTGTGACTTTCTACTGTCCCCTAGTGGCACGTTAATCTTTCTACCTAGTGTGTTATTGTCATTCTATATTGATTCTGTGGTTGTGTGTGGGTGTGTTTGTGTAATTTCTTGAGACTATCATTAACAAGTATCTAAAATACTATTATACAGCCCACCAATTGCACTCAGAAATATGACCAGGATTCTTTAGTCCAAGTGATCCTTCATTTATTCTCAGACAATATAAACAAAGCATGAAGCCATATGCTATCTATATATTGCATTACTTCATTACAGTAAACACTGCATAGTTTTAGATGTTAATACTAACCTGATGAAAGTGGAGTATTATTAGCTGTGACAGGGTTTATATATATCATACAGTAGCGAAGATGTAATTTGTGACAGGATGGTGGGTTTTTCATCAGTGCACTTGTAAGGCTGTATTCTAAGCATCCATTATTTTCCTTCTCTCCCAAAGAATTTTATGATTTCCCCAGAACGTTTGCAAATTTGTTCTTTAATATTGGATCAGCTATAGTGAAGCTTTAAGAGAATACCTTTACTTTACACACACACTTTAATAGATGTTCAAAATGTTTGCTTGGTTTTATCTCTCATAGCGCAAAACATTCAGTCCTGAAATTCACCATCAAAATTCTCATAAGCTTCATAGAGCATGTTGCTCTGTGATAGAGGGAAATTATATTATTACAATATGAAGAGGCAGGTTTCTTTACAAAATGAATTTGAATAGTCTGCTTTTCTATAAGGCTCAGAGGGAAGCTCTGGAACAAACTACAGTACTTTCAGTGTGAAGAAGAAAACAGGCTGTTTGGTATGGCTGTGTATAAATTTGTTACAAAGAACATTGTTTTTCACTTTAGCTTAACTGTAGTTAGTTGGACATTAGAATAACCAACCAGTTGCCACAATTATTTTTGTCATGTCTAACTCAGAGAAAATGGCAGACAGGAGACAGATACAAAGACAAATATTTCTGTATCAAACAGCAAAATATTCTAGTAATGACTACTTATCACTTCCAAGCAGATTATTATAGTTTTTGAAATGATAAGCTAATATTGCTGTCAAATACTTTTAGTATGAAGTTGGCACTGGGGTGGGTGGAAGTCTTAACAATTTATTGCACATGTGATGCCTTAGTTTGAAAATAAGCAGTTAGATGGTAAGTGACAATGTCTTTTTGCTAGAAAGCAGGGCAGAGCCATGGATTCTTGAGGATTTTCAGTCTTGAAAAGTCATATGGCAACGCAAGGCTCTGTTTATGTGAACCTGTGTTTGGTTAAGATCTCTCAAAACAAAGCTTTAGTTTGCAATCACTTTTGGAACATGTACACAAATTTGCAACCAATCCCAGCAGCCTTACTGAATATCATGTGAAAATGGAAACCAAAGAGCTCACAACTCTGTTTTCATAAAGGATGAAAACAAGAGACTTGGCTTCCTGACTCTTAAAATAAAAACAGAGAAAGCAGTTATTCATGTTAGTTGAAAAACTACATTTTTAAGGACATGTAAATTTACATTTAATTTACATGTCCTTAAACATGTAATTTTTCAACTAACATGAATTTCCTCCCTTCATACACCAGAAATCTCTTGAGCATTTGAAAAATATTAACTACATGCCATTTAAGGTACAATGTATGGTGTTATTGTAAATGGGGGAAATGTTATGATTTGCAGGGTAAAGTGAAATTAGAAGTCTCAAACAGACATTTAAAAATAATAATCAGAACTTAACCAGTTCAAATTTGTGACTTAACAACTAATGTTATCAGCTTCCTGCTTTTATTTTTATTTTGGTGCAGCTCAACATTAAGATATCTCTTAAAAGCACTGTGATCTTACTTTCTAATCATTGTCAACATATTATAAAAGAGTGTTCAGCCATCCCCTGCATTGATTTTTCCAGGAATAAGCCTTGTTGAACTCAGTGTGTTTCATTTCTTAGTAAATATGTATAGGAGTGCATTGTAAGTCAGGCTGAAGTAGTAGTAGGTGTTCAGCAGTTTGTTTCTCTACAAATGATCATCACTTTGGTTAATTGATATGTTTCCCTCCTTGATCACATTTCAATTAAAAAAGCTGTGGAAATTTAAACTTAGTTATTTTTTAGTGTATGTCAACATTGTGGTGTACATTTGAGTTTTAATCTTCCTTGCCATTCTCATTTTAAAAATAACAATATACCTATATTAGCAGCCCTTAATAAGTAATATTCCAAAATTGTTTCAGAAGTGTATGTACTTGAATATACATTTTATTTTATTCTGAAATCTAAATGAAACATCAACATTCTGTTGATGGAGGAGAAATGATTGAGAACTTCCTCACTATGGAAGTTCCTCGCTGTGTTAAAGCAGAAATTTCATTGTAATACAGCATTGGGAAAAACAGAGGAACAGGTAAAATTGTGTGTGCACATGTATGTTGTTTTATAAGAATGGACTTTTAAGTATCATGAGCCCAGCTTCCCTTTCCAGAACTTCCACAATATTCAAATGCTCAGTGTTTCCATTGAAGAGAAGAGTTGAACTCAAAATTTTCTGGAAAGGGTATGTAAAATAACATATATTCAGTGAGAATAAAGAATAGATTGTACTTTATGGAAAACTAGACTCACAGCATATTTGCATATTTACCTGGAAATCCCAGTGTGTTCGGTCAAGCTTAACTGCCTAGTAAATGTGTTAGGATAGCAGCCTAAAAGTTTTTATATATTCTGGTACCATTTTAAGAGTTGCTCAGGCCGGCAATCAGTATTTAACAGCTGTTTGTTTTGATTTATGTCTTAGGATGGGGAAGGGGGAAACAAATAAAAGTGGTTAAATCCATACTTAATCAATGCAAGTAGCCATTTCTCAGCTGAGGAAACTTGTTTAGGTTGAAAGTAAAGGAAACATGTGGCACAACTGCATTGTGGCTTTGGGCTTTTTATATTCATCATACTAATGTAAAATTCTGCAGTCCAAATGTTTTCCCACGAGGCATCAAACAGCTTTGTCAAAGCTTCAAATTTTATATTTAAAGATAGAATAGAGAACATCATAGAATCATAGAATTGCAGAGTTGGAAGAGACCACGAAGGCCATCCAGTCCAACCCCCTGCCATGCAGGAAATCACGATCAAAGCATCCCTGACAGATGGCCATCCAGCCTCTGTTTAAAGATCTCCAAGGAAGGAGACCCCACTACGCTCCGAGGGAGTGTGTTCCACTGCTGAACAGCTCTGACTGTCAAAAAGTTCCTCCTAATGTTGAGGTGGAATCTCTGTTCCTGGAGCTTGCATCCATTGCTCCGTGTTCCAGTCTCTGAAGCAGCAGAAAACAAGCCTGCTCCATCCTCAATTGACACCCCTTCAAATACTTAAACAGGGCTATCATATCGCCTCTTAACCGTCTTTTTTCCAGGCTAAACATACCCAGCTCCCTAAGTCTCTCCTCATAAGGCATGGTTTCCAGACCTTTCACCATTTTAGTCGCCCTCCTTTGCACACACTCCAATTTGTCAATATCCTTTTTGAATTGTGGTGCCCAGAACTGGACACAGTATTCTAGGTGAGGTCTGACCAAGGCAGAATAGAGCGGCACTATTACTTCCCTTGATCTAGACACTATACTTCTATTGATACAGCCCAAAATCGCATTGGCTTTTTTAGCTGCTGCATCACACTGTTGACTCATGTTCAACTTGTGGTCTACTAGGACTCCTAGATCCCTTTCACACATAGTCTCGTTCAGCCAGGCCTTTCCCATCCTGTATCTATGCATTTCATTTTTCCGCCCTAAGTGTAGTACTTTACATTTCTTTGTATTGAATTTCATTTTGTTAGCTTTGGGCCAGCCCTCCAGTCTATCCAGGTCATTCTGAATTTTGATCCTGTCCTCTAGGGTATTAGCTAATCCTCCTAATTTGGTGTCATTTGCAAATTTGATAAATATGCCCCTAATTCCCTCATCCAAGTCATTGATAAAGATGTTGAATAGCACTGGGCCCAAGACCCCACTAGTCACATCTTTCCAAGACGAAGAGGAGCCACTGCTGAGCACCCTTTGGGTTTGGCCGGTCAACCAATTAAAAATCCATTTAACAGTTAACTTGTCTAGCCCACATTTTACAAGCTTGTTTGCAAGAATGTCATGGGGAACCTTGTCAAAGGCCTTACTGAAATCAAGGTATGCAATGTCCACAGCGTTCTCTTCATCTACCAACCTGGTAACTTTATAAAAAAAGAGATATCATTTATCATTGGATAACATTCTTCTTGTGGAATACACAGCTTCCCCGAGAAACAGTTAAAATGCCAAAATACTAGGAAACTGGCTTTTGGGATTATTATCTTGTTCCTGTATATGCACAGTCTTAGACAATGAATGTGTATGTGCATCCACACATGCACACACAGTGGAGATCCCCGGCCTTGTTATCGTCATAGTCATTAGGGTTATTGTACACCAATTAAATTACTGAAACCAATAATCTCTATAACTATATCATTTCATAAATTGCTTTCTTGGAAGCGGATACAAATTGAGAGAACTTCAGTGATAAGGGCAAGCTAAGAGAGTAATATTAATCATCCCTTAGAAAATAAGTGGAAATTAAGACAGTTTAGAAAAGTTAAAGATGAGATATCTAATCTGAGATATACACTGAGGCAGTTTTTGTTGTGGCTGCTGGTTTATTAATTCAGCCAAGAAAGAGGAGCTGATGGCAACAGTAACTTACCAACCAGTGATGTTTGACATTAGATTCCCATTAGCTGATAAAGGGTATGCTAAACACAGCCATTTGAAATGTACAAGCCCAGCCAAGCTCTCTTTTACAAGTTCAGAAGGGGTATAAATGACATTTTGAATGACCCTCTGCTGCAGTGGCTATATAAAGATATTTCTCTTAGATTCGTGTGACCCATTTGTATACCTATATACAAAATGCCATTCAGTTTTAATGTTTGTATCTCTTAGCCAGTGTGGAGATATGAATTAGATTGAAATGCATTTGAAATGCAACGTTTTATTCTGCTCAAATGATAAAAATCATTTATTGCAATGATGTAGATTTAATACTGGATTAGTTTGAGTGGAAATATGGCCTCTGTGAGACTCCCTGTAGCCTTTTAAATTCCATAGTGCTTTAAAATGGGAAAGTGCAGTCCCCACAATGATGAAAATAGAGGGTTTTTTTTTCTTAAAAGGAAAACTTGATTTAGGAAATATATTTCAAGTTATTAACCTAAAGATCAAAATCTATGGTAATTCTTATTCTTCCTTTTAAAAGGCAAGTGATAAACAACTTGTGATTTATTCTGCTGTTTAAAATACAGATATACAGTATACCCATTAAAGTTGGCATGTTAATTATTTATGTTAGTGTTCAACCTACACACATTTCCCCCATTCTTTACACGGTTCAGTTCATTTGATCTATGTTATTTTTTTGAAAAAAATTCCCACACATTCCCTCCCATTTTATAAAACTTTCCCTAAAAAACATTCTGACTCCTCTCTCCTTTAAAAGTACTCAATTGACCAAGGAATCCTAACATGAGGAGACTGTTAACTCTGCAATATTTATGGAAAGGGGAAACTTTTAAATGACATTAATAGTGAAAGCAATCTGTTGAATGTTTTTATTGAATCCTATCAGCAGTATTTTTATAAGATGAAATCGATTCAGGTACATAGATACCAGCTCAAGCAGATCTTTCCTTCCCAACCAGGTTGGTTTTGTAGTGTTTTAGCTAGATTCTGTTGGGCTACATAAGCCTGGCAGTTTTACAATAATATCCTTTCCCTTCAGAATAATATAGTGGACTCCATTTAAAGTCTGTATTCTGTTACAAGCTATGAGGAAGATTTATGAAAATCAGGAGAGATAGCAAGGAGCATTTTGAAACAATATTTACCTAAATGTTCTTGATTTATTTACACAGTAATGATAGTATAGATTTGTACTTAGATGTTATTTATGAAGATATTTTGAAGTAAGTAACTTAACCAATTCCCATTAGTTAGGCCATTTTTAATCTAAGAGCAGTACATGGCAAAAGATATATTTCAAACATGTACAAAGATTCCTGCTAATGTTAAATACCGGCAGCAGCAGTATGTTCAAATGTCATTACATCCGTTGCTTTATTCTTCTGACAGAACATCCTGAAACCTATCTGCAATCAGAGGAAAAACGTATTAATAATGGTATTTTTCCATGTGTCTTTGTATCTTTCAAAATGAAATGATAGTCCATAAACAAGCAAATAATGGAACGGAGCAAAGAAGCAGCTGATACAAGTCATGGTGGTAGGCCATTTATCTTTGTCTTAACAAGACAATGGCAAATGACACTAAGCTGTTGTTTTCTATGCACTGCGGCTTCCTTCTTAAACAAATGCAATTGAGGTGGGTTGTTTTCCAACAGATTGTCCAGTGCATGGTGCCAGTGGCCAGAGTTTTGTCCAGTCTTTATCCAGAGGGGAATTAATCTCTGCACTGGTGCAAACAGAATGTATGTCTAGGGTCAGAGTGCGAGTTGCCTTTTGGGATCTGCATTACATTAATGTCATTTTGGGGAGCCTGATGTTAATCAAAACCAACACCATAAAGTGTCACTTAGCTAATTTGTGTATTATTGTCAATGTTACCATTAATTATGCATTTGTGTGGGAAAAAAGAGGATTAATGAGTTGTCACAGGTAATTTACAATGATCAGACTCCCCAGGACATTAAGAAAACACTAGCTGTGTAAGATTACCATGCTAACATTAATAGTGGGCAAGCAGGAAAGTCTTTGTTAACCTTCTGAACCAAGTCTGTCTATCACTACTGGGTACTTAAAAAAAAAAAAAAAACTTCCTTGATTGTAATAATTCCAATACATTTAGAGCAGGGATGAAGGGTGTTTTTTACCCCAAAAGTTATTACATGTAGACCACTCACTAAAACTGTTAATCATGATTAACTGGTGTTATGTATTAATTAGAAATTTCTGAATTTGTGCTGCATGTTGCCAAGTTACTCAGGACATTGTTCCTGCTGCAAAGTTTTCATAGGCAAAGCTAATGAATGCACAAACCTCATTAAAGGTGCTGCATTATCAGGTGGCAAGGCCATCATTAGCACATGTCATTGCTGTAATGTGATGTTACATATAATATCAAGACAGCAGCGATGGTGGACAGCATAATATAGGTCTGCAGACTGATGAACTAGAATGCTGTCATAAGCAGAAGAGTCAGGTTGAATGTTGAGACATCAGTTTCCCCACTGTCACCTCATCCTACTTCACCCCTCATATATTTCTTGCTTTAAATGCCAGGTAAGAAATCAGAATATTTCACTGGGCTTTCAGACAAATATGAGAAGGGGAAAAATCTAGGCCTTTTTGAAATTACAGTTGTTCTTCCATATCCATGGATTTAGTATCCATGGATTTAAGCATTCATGGCATGAAAATATTCTTTAAAAAATAATAATCCAAAAGCAAACCTTGATCTTGTGATCTTACATAAGGGACGCCATTTTGCTATGCCATTGCATATAATAGGACTTGAGTATTCACGGATTTTGGTATCCACAGGGGGTCCTGGAACCAAACCCCAGCAAATATGAAGGGACAACTGTACTGATTTAGTTCATTTCTTTTCCATTGGAACACAGTTAGTATGGGTCTTCTTAGAAGCAGAATTCCCAAGTGCATAGAAAGGAGTCTATATACATAGATTCAAGTACTGGCCTAAGGTGGGGCAGATGTTGATGTATTCAGTGACTCCTTCCTTCCTTCCTTCCTTCCTTCCTACCATTTTTCAGTGAAAATAATTCAAAGTGATTTATAATAAAAACATTTACTTATTCAATTTATATGCCGCCTTCCTCCCGAGGCAGCTCGCAACAATTAAAATGACAATGAAAATCAATTAAAATTAATTTTAAAACATACAAGTAAAAAAATAGAAACAAACAAATAAATAAATTAGGACTTTATCAGATGCACTAAATACAGCATCATAACAATGCCACATAAATGTAAAAGGGCGCACATATCAGACGACTTAGCCCTTTCACATTTAGGGCCCTGCCAAAACCCATCCTATTTTATTGACGGCTGAAGCAATCAATTGATTCCCCATGGTGCTTTTGTGCTGGCATTGTTGGTGTGTAAAACTTCGCACTATTGTACTCACATCAATGCAGTGTAAATGGCTGGTCTGGAGCAAACACTTCTGGGTGAGATTGTGACATCCAGTTAAGTGACACACTTTTTATGACCCTCCTCGGGTTACTTGTAAGTATTTAAGTGTGTGTATGTGCTTTTAAAAACCTTTTCTGTGGTGTTTTTGTTTTTTTAATTTCCCACACAAGCATGTTCTCGCGAGAATCCATGGGATTTTGAGTGAGGAAGTGTACAGAGCTCTGTTCACTTCCTCTTTCATTGCCGTGAAGCCTTTGCCAGGAAAGCAAGGTAGCTGCAGCATGGGGAGTTCTTTTGCCAGCATAAAACTAACAAAGTTATGCCAGCAAAAGAATGGATTATTTGGGAGTACTCTGATAAAGTCCATACAGTAAACTATGAGGCGCCTATACGGTAAAAAAAAATATGTACAGCATTCGAAAGATCGATCAACTGTACACACGGCCATTCGGATGCATATGTGTCATTCAGAAGGGAGGCTAGCGAATCCCCCGTAAACTACGTGGATTCGGCATTCGGGAGGATTAGCAGATCTTGAGCTAAAATCTGTAATTCGAATAGTTGATTGTCTGTACCCCCCCTTCGCAAACACACGAAAAGGCAGTGTAATCTGATTGGCTGGGCAAGTGTAGGGGGCGGGGCTAACAAAGAGGGGAATTGGGAGCGGCCACCATGTTGGATTGCCGACTAATCGAGAGTCCAGTAAGTCCGTGAATTTTACATTTATTCCCTTTTATTTTATTTTGTAAATATGGAAAACCAAATCTCCACATAACAAGCACCTTTATAAATAATAAAAAAAAGCAGTGGGAGATTTAAAACCGGTGCTTGGATCACTCGCTACAGCCAGCTGGACAAGGGCGGGGTCATATGGAGTTTGGGGGGGTAAAAATCATGTAGGCAGATTGTACGTATTGGAATGACTGCCTATTCGTATGTTTTACCCCCCAAACGGATTTTTTTTAATCGTATAGACAGGGCCCAAATGAACCACAAAGTGTTTTACAATAAAAACATGCATAAAACATTAGGCAGACTTTCCTGGCACTGAGAGCTGTTCAGGAGTGGAATAAACTGTCTCAGAGAGATGGTGGACTTTCCTTCTTTGGAAAGCTTTAAACAGAGGTTGGATGGCCATCTCTCAGGAGGATTTTAGTTGTGTATTCCTGTCAGTGGCAGCACTAGGGGGATGTGGAGAGGCTGAACCACACCAGGTGACACCGTCAGGGGGAAGGGTGACACCAGCATTAGTGATACCACAGGAGGTTGGACTAGATGGCCTTTGCAATCCCTTCCAAATATATGATTGTAACTCTATGATTCTAAATAGGCAACAACAACAACAACAACAACAACAACAATTCTGCTTTAAAATAATTCATTAAAAACCTGCAGTGATGGAAAATGTTAACAACTAGTAAAATAATTAGAAATATGCCTGGGTAAACAAATAGGGCTTTACTTGACACTTGAAATACCTAGTACTGGGAGGCAGCCTAATCACTATGGGGAAATCAATCCATATGATGGGAGTCACAACCAAATGAGTCTCACTAAGCTTTGGTACAGTAACCATACCTCTTTCCTAAGAGAACAACAAACAGGGCAGTCCATAGAGGTGGCTGTCCTTTATAAATGCTGGTTATCAATGATCTAAGTATTTGAAGATTGGTCCTTAAAAGAAAAATTAGGTTGTTTATGGAATTGTCAGTATATACTTATTTGTTGTTATTGTTAACTGCCTCGGAGTTGACTTCAGCTCATTATGACCCCGTGAATGAGACACCTCCAAGACCCTCTGTCCTCAACCTCTCTGCTCAGGTCCTGAAGGCTCAGGGCTATGACCTCCTTGTTTGAGTCTATCCATCTGGTATGCAGTCTTCCTCTCTTCCTACTGCTTTCTACCTTTCCAAGCATTATTGTCTTTTCCAGTGAGTCATGCCTTCTCATGATGTGGCTGAAGTATGACAGCCTCAATTTAGTCGTGTTGGCTTCCAGAGAGAGTTTGGCTTGATCTGTTCTAGGACCCATTTGTTTGTCTTTTTGGCCCTCGTATAGACAAGTCCTTAGATTGTTTATATTCCTTCCTCCAATCTTCACTCTTCCTTCCTCCAAGGCTAAACCTGTTCTGCATATGATATTTTATGCATAGAAGTTGAATAAATAGGTCTTCATTCAGTTTTTTTCAGGGATTTTTTTCAGGGCATTATTTGACTCCTTTTCTGATTGGGAACCATTCTGTTCTAACAGTAGCTGCCTGTGCTAAGTACAGGATATGCATCTGGACAATAAAATGTAATGGTACACCCATTTCTTTAAGATCAATCCATAGCTTTTCATGATCTATGCAATTAAAGGCTTTGCTGTAGTCTATAAAGCACATGCTGATTTTCTTCTTGAATTCCCTCGTGTGCTCCATTACCCAGTGTCTGTTTGCAATGTGGTCCCTAGTGCCTCTTCCTTTCTTGAACTCAGCTTGCACCTCTGTAATTTCTCACTTCCATATATAGTAGGAGTCTTTGCTGCAGAATTTTGAATATCACTTTGTTACATGGGAAATTAATGTAATGGTCCTGTAGCTACTGTATCTCCTTTTTGAGGGATGAGAATGTATATTGATTGTTTCCAATCTGTCAAAATTGTTTTGTTTTCTATATTTGTTGGCAGATTTTAGTTAGAACTAAAGTCAATTCTGTCTCTGTAGACTGTAGCAGTTCTGTAGATTTTTCTTGGTTTTTTTCTGGGCTGTGAGGCTATGTTCTGGAATAGTTTCTTTCTGACGTTTTACCTGCATCTGTGGCTGGCATCTTCAGAGAAGCCCGGAAAAAGACCAATGAAAATCTATGGATGCCGGCCGTGAAAGCCTTCGACTTCACATTGTAGCAGTTCTATTGGTATGTCATCTGTTCCTGGTGATTTATTCCTTCCTATTGCTCTGAGTGCAGCTTTCACTTCACTTTCCAAAATTTGAGGTGAATCTTCATATGATTCTTTCCCCCATCCTTTCATCTCTTTTATATAGCTCTTCTGTGTATTGCTTCTATCTTTTTTTTTAAATTTCATCTTGGTAATGTATCATGTTCCTCTGCTGATTGTAGAGCATCCCCACCCTTGGTTTAAATTGCCCTTTGATTTCACAGATCTTGTGCAAGAGGTCTCTTGTTCTTCCTTTTCTGTTGTTGGCTTATATTTCTCTGCATTGATTATTATAGTAGTTATTTTTATCCTTGCACACTAATTGTTGAACAGTTGCATGCATGGTTCTAGTTCTGTTCCTGTCTGCTTTTGTTTTCCTTCTCATATTTCCTTTACTGCCTGAAGCATTTCGTCTGCCATCCATTGTTTCTTCTCTCTTTTTGCCACAGGTAGTGTCTTCTTTCAGCCCTCCTTGACTATGTCCCTGGTTTCTGTCATGCTTTCTTAAACTTGATTCCCCACTTTTTTGGTTTATGTATATGCAGAATAGAGGGATTATTTTGACAGATGGCTGAATTATTGTTCCTGAGTGCTCCTGTGCAATCATACCCTCTTCCAGGATATTCCATTCAATTTCCCCCTTTCCCTATAGTCAATACGGGGCCTAATGAGCATGCTTAGTCCTCATTCAATTTTTCCCAGGGCATTTTCGTCTTTAAGCCTCCCCTCATGATTTTTATGTTCCTGTAAACCTTAGGCTTTCCCCAAGCCTACTGATACCTCCTTCTTCTGAATGGGTGGTACCATTTTGGCTGTATAAACCACTTGGAAAAATGAGATCACTAGTCTATATGATTGAATAAGTATTTGTCATTCATTTAGCACCTTACTAGATCCTACAGTGGGTCAATGAGTGAACGACCACTTTGAATACATTCATTTTAAATGTAGAAAGATACTCATCCCACGCCATGTTTCCTTAAGCACATGCTGGCTTTCAACAGTTCTATTTGCTTTAATGGTCTTTCCTTTTTATTTCATTAGACAGCAAGCAGAAATTATTTCTGAACATTCCTGATTATTGAGGGTAGTATGCCCTGGATGTTAATATGTCTGTGCAGGGAGATAAAGGATTATGAATACATGAAATAGAGATTATAATCTGGATATTTAGGAATTTCAGCAACACCACTATTTTCCCAAATGTCTGCAAAAAGGGTGGTCAAACTGCAGCTTACAGGCTGTGTGTAATCCCAAAGCTTTTTGGGAGCCCCCATTTTCCTTCCTAAACACCCCAATTACTTTGACCCAAAATTGACCAGTCATCTTCCTAGAAGCATTTTTTCTTTATGCCTGTTTTAAACCTAGGGTGGCCTTTTGTCAAAAACAACATTACCTTTACAAAAACCAAAATGTCTATCTGGGCTAAAAGAGGCCAACCCCTTCCCCATGGCATGGTGACCAATTGTACCACCTGAAGGCTCCTGGAGGCACAGCCCCAAGAGGCCATTGCCCATGTGGACATTGTGCATACAGCAAATACATATTCAAGATAATTGAGTTTGAAGATTATAATGAGAAAGATACATGCTAAAACAATTTTCATCTTGTAACCCTTCATATGTGATGTATCAGGTGTCCCTGCAAAAAATTTTTTATAAGATAAAACATCTCAGGCTTCTGAAGTCAGTACAGGAAAATATCTTGGCAATGTCAAGAATAGAAGATCAGGTGCTCCTCTGGTTGACCATTTTCTGGAACATGATCACTCTTTCAAGGACCTATGCTTTTGGGTGCTTGAGAAACTTTCCCCCCAGAATGATAGGACCCTGCTTAGAAAAGATATTGATTGGATGTTGAGACTTGACATGTTAGTCCCTCATGGTTTAAATGTGGATTTAGAGTACATCCATCTACTTTAAGACTTGAATTTGGTCCAGAAGCAGGAGGGTGAAAAGGGAGGGGTCACTTATGGGGTACTTTATTATTCCTGCCCCAAAAAAGGAAAGAAATTATCCTGTGGCATCCTGCTGGGGACATATAGAAGTGTAACTCCACCTTATACTTGTATACATATTTTTGTTTTGGTTGTTGTGGAGGTTGGTATTTTCTTCTTCCCTCCACAATATCCAAAGTCCTTCCTAGGACTCACTATTGCAATGCATTAGCAACATCCATGGCCATTTTATTGCTGGTGGAGAGCACAGGGGATTGGATAAGCATCTGGCTATGTTCCCGTAGTCAGAAGCAGACTTGTGACATCCTCTGAGACCACAGGAAGCCTATTGGATTTTGGTGGAAGACATCCTTGGTCTGCTTCTGGCTATGGGAGCATAGCCAGATGCTTCTCTGATCCCCCTGCTGTCCATCAGAAACAGAATGGCCATGGGGGGCACTACTATAGCACAACAGCGAATCCTGGGGTTGGTGACAGAGGAGCTGCACTCAGAACTCTTATGTCACACTCAACCATGGGGGATTCGACAAAGTGAAATTAAAAAGTCTCTTCCACCACACTTTCCAACATGCCCACCAAAAGAGTGGATGTGATGGTTCCATAGACTCTCCCCACCTCACCTTTACAGAATGGCTTTGCTTGCTGCAGAGCAGAAGGTTGGACTATGCAACCATCTATATCCCATACAGGGTATTAATATCATTATACATTTGTCTGCCCTTGTTTTTATGATAAACACATGCCAAATTGTTTTTTTTAAAGGTATAGTTCAAAACAGAAAAGGGACAGAATAATGAAAGGAACATAATATAGGCTATCACCTAAACATGCAAAGGGCTAAATAGTAAATGGGTGGTGGGAATGTGGGCATGGAAGCCTCCCCAGGTACCTGAACATCACTTGGCACTGGCAACATTGTGCTTTGAGTATGAAGACCTGCATAGAGATTGGAAACACATTCAGGCTTAATGGGTTTATCTAGGTACCATGATCAGGAACTCTGATAGTCCAGAATGCTCAATCACAGGAGCAATCTTACAAATCTCTATTCAGACCCTCATGTTCAATGGACAAAAAACCTTAAATGCTGCTAGGAACATGAGAGTATTTGCAGGTGTGTGTGTGCGTGTATTATATCTATGTCTACATTCCCACCACTCTTTTAGCCCTCCATGCATTCAGGTGAATTCTTGAACTAGAGATGTAAATCCTTGCATGCAGATTTAAATCATTGTAAATCATTACAATGCAAGTAATTACAATAGTTTTCTCCCAACTGTAGGAGAAAACAAATATTCCTCTGTTGTATTCACTAAGTATTCAAATATCCTAAAATGTTATGGAACAATTTTTTGTGGAGAAAAACACTTTTTGATGCCCCCCCCACATTTTCTGCACCAGAAACTCAAGTTTCTGCAGAGAACACAGGTTTTTGGAGGCAAAATAAAATAAAATAAAATAAAATCCAGGTATTTTTCTCCACAGAATAATTTCTCCTCAACACTTGGGGACATTGGAATACCAGGAGAAAGACCTGCAAAATGTGTCACTTATCTATTATTCTTCTTGATGGAATTTCCTGACTGTTGGGAAGCCCATTTTTGTTACATGGGAATAAATAATAATGAATATCTTCTCCATCCCTAGTGTGAAGAGGGCTTAAATCTATTAAACCTTTGGAAGGAAGAGGTTATCACAACATTAAATATTTCTTTGCAATAGCTTGCTCTCTTTAACAAAATAGCAGTTATGAAAAATACAAGTGCAACCAGCTACATTAAAATGGATAAGAATTTTGCCTTTAATGCTCATGAAATGTGGGATACACTTGATAATAACTTGCGTCTCAATATAGATGTGAATTATAAAGCTCCTCTCCCATCTGTTAAAGTATAGCAACAACTATTTCACAGTAACAGTTGAATTCTCCAGGACCCTCATCCATTCATAATGAAAATGAATTCTTCTATCAAAGTAGAGCTATAAAATTGACAGAAGTGCAACTAATTTTGTTTTCATAATGTGGCAGTAATTTTAATTGATGTCATGGCAGACTTTAAGCTAGTCGTTCCCCAGTGTGTGAAGAAAGTCAGTACAGTCAGGGTGCCATGGGAATCTTTTCACAACTCTGCAGTTTCACATCTTAATCTGATATTCATTTCACACCATTCATCACCAACAGTGCCAGAAGCTAACTCAGATTCTTATGGATGAAAAGTCTCTGTGTGTACAGTACCTTTTAATGAATGGCATTTGCTTTTAATACATTTATACTTGGCGAACATTATTTGAACAAATTGCTAGTGCTATCACCTACAACCAAGGTATGCAACATTCAGTTGAGTGGGCACTGTATAGAAACACATTATCAATTAGTTAATTGCATACAACACATATTGTGGTATTTGCAGAAACTGGCTATATAGATACATGGATGTGATTTCCTTTATCCTTCATCAAATAAATATTTGAACTTATTTGGGTTCATGATGCCAGATTCTGCAGGTATACAAAGAAAAATGTTTATTGGTATAATCCTATCCACAATGTATGACCCACTGAATTCAAGATGTCTTACTGCCCAGAAGTGAGTTTTGGACTGAGATCAACAACCTGATTGGGTGCTGGTGGAGGGATAATCTCCACCACTATACCTATACTGCTGGTCTAGAGGATGACAGCAGTAAATTTTTCCCAGGCTGCACAATGGTACCCAGACAGCTTACAGGGGCAGCTCCACCCAAGCAACTAGTTGTATTTGGGGGTTCACCTGGGTGCTCTCTGAGTGCCACTGTGAACCCAAGGAAGGAAGCTGTCTCCAGTGTAAGGCTTCTTCTGCCCAAGACACCATTCAGATGGCACTCCAGTACCCCCACCCCAGAAGTGCCCAGCTGTCTTTGTGCACCCAGGGTTAATATGCAAAGACGTAACCGATACTTCCTTCTGCAGTGCCTCAGAAAGAATTTACAGTGCTATAACTGGAAATTACATGAGTCTAAGGGTGCATCTACACTGTAGAATAATACACTGTAGAAATAATTGACACCACTTTAAGTGCTGTAGCCCCATCCTATGGAATCCTGGGATTTGTAGTTTATAAGGTCTTTAGTCTTCCCTGCCAAGGAGCACTGACTTTTCACAAAACTAGGATTCTGTAGGATGGATCCATGACAGTTAAAGTGGTGTCAAACCACATTATTTCTACAGTGTAGATGCACCTTAGTCACCAGTAGGATACTGCTCTGAGTGTCTAGCTTATGTGTTTTATACGGAATTTACTGTTGTCTGCACAGAAAATTGCTAATGAACAAACATGTCTTTTCCCTCTTTTGTGCAGGGCTGAGATATGCACTGTAAAGTATATCTTTCTGGCCGTAAGTGCAGCTGAAATCTATAGTTTTGCACATATATATTTAAGAGGGCAAGGGAAATAGGATTTACAATAATACCTTTATTTTATTCTTCAGCTTAGCACCTCATTTTTACACACTCTGATACCATCTCTGTAAACAGTGAACCAAGAGGAGCACACATTGATTTGGATCAATGTGTATTGATCAAAAGGAAATTAACTTTAGGAAGTTGACTTAGATGAGGGAATTAGGGGCATACTTATCAAATTTGCAGATGACACCAAATTGGGAGGAGTAGCTAATACCCTAGAGGACAGGATCAAAATTCAGAATGACCTGGATAGACTGGAGAGCTGGGCCAAAGCTAACAAAATGAAATTCAATACGGAGAAATGTAAAGTACTGCATTTAGGGCGGAAAAATGAAATGCATAAATATAGGATGGGAGAGACCTGGCTGAATGAGACTATGTGCGAAAGGGATCTAGGAGTCCTAGTAGACCACAAGTTGAACATGAGCCAACAGTGTGATGCGGCAGCTAAAAAGGCCAATGCAATTTTGGGCTGTATCAATAGAAGTATAGTGTCTAGATCAAGGGAAGTAATAGTGCCACTCTATTCTGCCTTGGTCAGACCTCACTTAGAATACTGTGTCCAGTTCTGGGCACCACAATTCAGAAAGGATATTGACAAATTGGAGCGTGTCCAGAGAAGGGCAACTAAAATGGTGAAAGGTCTGGAAACAATGCCTTATGAGGAGAGACTTAGGGAGCTGGGTATGTTTAGCCTGGAAAAAAGACGGTTAAGAGGCGATATGATAGCCCTGTTTAAGTATTTGAAGGGATGTCACGCTGAGGATGGAGCAGGCTTGTTTTCTGCTGCTCCAGAGACTGGAACACGGAGCAATGGGTGCAAGCTCCAGGAACAGAGATTCCACCTCAACATGAGGAGGAACTTTTTGACAGTCAGAGCTGTTCGGCAGTGGAACACACTCCCTCCGAGCGTGGTGGGGTCTCCTTCCTTGGAGGTCTTTAAACAGAGGCTGGATGGCCATCTGTCGGGGATGCTTTGATTGTGATTTCCTGCGTGGCAGGGGGTTGGACTGGATGGCCCTCGTGGTCTCTTCCAACTCTGCAATTCTATGATTCTATGATTCTAAGTTCATGAAATGAAAGTTTTGCTTCCACTTCTTCACCCTGCAGCCACCACTGGTACCTCTGATTCTGGACAACTCTCTCCTTCCTTGTGCTCAACTGGAACTTTTCATTCCAGTTAAATTACAGAAATTTTCAAAATTTGCATTCAAAAACAATAGTATACGTATACATTTTATTCATACTGTTGCACTCTTCTGTGCTTCTGTTGCTTTCTCTTCCCCCTTTCACCTTCTCCTCCTCTTCACTCTTTTCCTTCTTCTCTCCTTCTCCTCCTTATTCATTTCTATCCTGCCTTCTCCCCAACAGTGGGAGTCAAGACAGCTCACAAATATTAAAACAAATACAGTTAAAAACATTTACAAAAACATGAGTAAAAACCTTTAAAAGCGATTATTAAAGCATAAACAATCATAGAATTAAAACATTTTAGAACAAATCCATTAAAAGACAAAATATAAAAATCAGCAAAACAGCATACCATTAAAAGCCCTTGAAGTCAATTCCCAAAAGCCTGTCAGAAGTTGATCCTACTGTCCCTAGGGAAGAGAGTTCCACAGATAGGGAGCAGCCACCGAGAAAGTCCTCTTTCAGATCCCTACCAGGTATACTTCCTTCAGTGATGCATTTTATTTGGAATGAGGAAGACATGAGTGCATGGGAGAACCCTATGCCCTCCACTGCTCAGGGTTATAAAATTACATAAAGGGTGGAAAAAGCAGAATGGGGGAATGTTTTTCTTTCTCTTCCATAATACTAGAACCCAGGGTCATCCAGGGAAGCTCGATGGTAGGAAAAAATAAATTAGAAAGAGAAGATATTATATTTTCCATAGAATCATAGCATTTAAAAACCTCCAAAGAAGGCCATATTCCACGGCCGAACAGCTCTTACCATGAGGAAGTTCTTTCTGATGGTTAGGTGGAATCTTTTTTTCCTGTAGTTTGAACCCATTGCTCCGTGTCCTAGTCTCTGGAGAAGCAGAAAACAAGCTTGTTCCATCCTCAGTATGACATCCCTTCAAATATTTCAACATGGCTATCATGCCCCCTCTTAACCTTCTCTTCTCCAGGTTAAACATACCCAGCTCCCTAAGCTGCTCCGCATAGGGCATGGCTTCCAAACCTCCTACCATTTTGGTCGCCCTCCTCTGAACACTTTCCAGCTTCTCAATATCCTTCCTGAATTGTGGTGCCCAGAACTAGACACGGTATTCCAAGTGATGTCTGACCAAAGCAGAACAGAGTACACTATTACTTCCCTTGATCTAGACACTATAATCCTATTAATGCAGCCGAGCATTGCATTGGTTTTTCTGGCTGCCGCATCACACTGCTGACTCACGTTCAGTTTGTGGCCTACTAGGACTTCTATATCTCTTTTGCATGCACTGCTATAAAGCCAGGTGTCACCCATCCTATAACTGTGCGTTACATTTTTTTCTGCCTAAGTGTAGTATTCTACATTTCTCCCTGTTGAATTTCATTTTGTTAGTTTTTACACATTTGTAGAACACATTTACACATTTGTAGAAGCATTTGTACACATTTGTAGAAGCATACATTTGTAGAATACTGTACATTCTTTCAAGCTATCACCATGATTGTCATCTTGGGTGGTTTTAAAAGAAAACTGAACAAAATAATAGAGGATAATGCTATGGTGGCTATTCGCCATTGTAGTAATTTATGGCCTCCAGTATCAGAGGCAATATCTGTATTCCAATTGCTGGGGAACATGAAAGGGAGGAGGTATCTTTTTCTTGTCTTGCCTGCAGGCCAGAGAGGTGTTTGTTCTGATCCAGCATAGCTCTTTCAGAGCTTAAAAGAGTGACTTTTCAAACTATGATTTCCAAAATTGGCCATGCTAGCTTTGGGATTGTGAAAATTATAATCCATAAAAGAAACTCCCCCAAGTTCTGCTCTTAGGTTCTTTGTGCTCTTGAGAAGAGCCAGGCATGGAATTCTCTACTTCTAGTAAATATTGTTCAGTTCATGTGATGCAACTGGAATCTGGAATTTTTCTATCACAGACCTCTACAGTGAGGACATTATATGTTACCTAGTGTATTGGGATTCCTGCCAGCTTGGATTCTTGCCAAGACTTGTATGCAGTTTAAATGTTGCCCCCCCCCCGCCCCCAGGATAAGGACAGCTTACAATGGAACACACAACATTCACATTCCTCCAATCTTTGACTCTCATTCCCTCATTTCTTCTACTCAGTCAATATAAGTTTTGGTATTGTTGTGGGCTTTTTTATGTCTTACATTGCAGTTCGTGCATTTGTGTGTGTGGTGTTTCATGGTCACTGGAAAATTAAAATGGTGAATGTTGTCCTCTCTACTCTGTTATAAGGTTGTATTGATCTGCTTTTGCCCCCACCCCCCAGAAAGCAGTTGAGAGGGCATACGAGAAACTGTGGGGCTGACTTACAGAGGGATTAATGCTCGTAGTTTTGGTTGCTGTGTACATAATAGAGAATCCAAGGTTGGCATGTGGATGGGAGCCCCAGTTAAGGAATAAGCTTAAGGTCATGATTCTTACATTACCAAACTGTAAATTGAACCACAATGGAACTGGCAGGTTTTTAGTCATAGTTTAGCTGGAGCAAAAATCTGAACAAAATACTTTACTCATTCGACTCTTTTTAAAATGCAGAAATCCAGAATTTAGCAATTACACCTGCAAAAAAACCCTCCTCCAGTTCTCATTTAAAGTGACCTGAGCTATGCCATTGATTTAAATTGAAAGAAGAGCTTGGTTCTTAATGAGGTGGAAATGCAAAACCTCTGCTTACCTAATGTGAAAGGTCTGGGGTAACAGCTATAGTCTTTTAAACTGACGATTGCATGGCAACGCCTGTATCCACCAAGAGGAAAGGATTCAAAGTTACTACATACAGAGGCTCCTAGCAGCTGATGTGAAAAGCCTGTGCCAGATGTGTTGAAAAGTTTTCCTGCAGCTGATGGGAAAGGGTTCAGGCTGGCCAATGTGAGAGACAGATGGTCATGGCCTCAGGGCTGTAAGGGATATTTACAGGACAAAAAAATGTACAAGAGCTAGAAAGTGCAGGAAACTTTGTTCTGATCTAAATAAAACCAGTTTTACAGTAATCTGTTGAGGCCACATTCATTCTCAGGTTGCAATTACAAAAGGTGACCTCCTCCCGCACTCTAGACTCTTCTAAAACTTGTGAATCCAAATTGTTCGGTCTTTTCAGTTTTGCATATGGCCTTTGGCACACCACTCTGTTGGTCCCACCCCAGCTCATATCCCAGTAACAAGAGCCTGATTGGACATCTGTCATCAATCATTATAAGAGCATGTTGCTTACTGCACTCAAGTAGCTTTCATTTTATAATTGTGGGCTAGCTCCATGTAATTTTTAAGGTAGTCTGGCACAAGAAGGAAATAAACTACATGGAAAATTAGCAAATACTTTAAATGACATTAAAAGAAAAGATGCGCTTGTCAGCTAGTCAAACAGTTATCCCTGAATCAAACCTAAAAATCATTTTGTTCATTTCAAATCTCTCTCTCTCTGGCTTTTCTTCGCAAATGAAGATTCAGGAAGGACTCATCCCACGCTTTCTGCAAGTGTGCTGATGACTAAAAAGCCAATCTGAGATAAACAAGTCCGGTTGCAGAAAGCACAGCAGAAGGTCTCCTTCGGTGATGTTTCTGGGTTGTGATTCTTTCTGCGTTGTCGTTTCTCTTCAAGACTTGTTCGGCATGAGTTCTCAAATAAGGCTGCAGCATTGTGGATAGTGCGTCTCCATGGCTCCCAATGTGAGGCCATGGTGGACCATTGTTGGTGATCAATTTGGCTGAGCCTGAGATGTTGTTTCAGGGAGTCCTTGTATCGCTTTTTTGGAGCACCCCTCTTACGCTGACCCGTGGCGACTTCACCGTAGAGTACTATTTTTGGGAGGCAATGGTCCTCCATCCTAGAAACATGCCCTGCCCAGCGCAGCTGTGTTCTTAATATCATGGCCTCAATGCTGGTGATCCCTGCTTGCTCAAGGACAGCAACATTCGTCACATAGTCAGTCCAGTGTATATTTAGGATTGTGCATAGACAGTACTGATGAAAGCGCTTGAGGAGTCGTAGGTGGTGGCAATATCCATAAAGGAGAATAGACAGTACAATGGTTCTATACACACTGATTTTTGTGCTTTGCCTCAGGTGTTTATTACTCCAGACTCTTTTGTGAAGTCTTCCAAATGCGCTATATGCCTTTGCCAATCTGTGATCGATCTCTTTGTCAATCTTGGCATCTGAGGAGATGATGCTTCCCAGGTAGGTGAACTGCTGAACAGACTTGAGCACAGATTTGCCGACGGCAATGTGGGGATGATGGTGTTCATCCTGTGGTGCAGGCTGGTAAAGAACTTCCGTTTTCTCCAGGTTGACTTCCAGCCCAAACAGCTCTGCAGCTGTTGCAAAGCAGGATGTTAGGCGCTGCAGAGCTGCTTCTGTGTGGGCAACAAGGACAGCAGCATCAGTTAGGAGCAGCTCACGGACTAGTTTAGAGTCTTAGTGTAAGCCCTCAGACAGCTTAAGTTAAACTAATATTTATTCAGATTACGATTAACTTTAAGCAAGGTTGCCAGAATGTGAGTCTCTATATACTTTCACCTGAGCTTGCAAAAATTACTTCTCTGAATGACAACTCCCAGAATCCTCTAGCTAATGTGGTCATTTTGGAAGATTTTAGGACTTGTTATCTAAAACAGTAAATTTTCTAAACATTTGTCTTCTTTGCATTTTAAAAGAGTTAAGAACAGAAGAAAGATCTTATGAAGCAGAAACATAGTCTATCTAGTGAAAACCATACATCTCACAACAGGTAACTGGATACCTCTAAGAAGATGGAAAACAGGGCATGAAGTGTTTCTCCCCTCAAACTGGTATTTGAAGGCATACTAAATAGTGCTGGTTAATTTGTTGCTTTGTTGTTGTTGCTGTGTGCCTTCAAGTCATTGCCAACTTATGGCAAGCCTAAGGTGAACCTATCACAGAGTTTTCTGAAGGCTGACATTGTGTGAGTGGCCCAATGTCACCCAGTGGGTTTTCATGGGTGAGTGAGGATTCAACCCTTGCTCTCCAGAGTCATAGTTCAACATTCAAACCACTATACCATGCTAGCTACATGTAGTAATTAAGATGGGTGGTCACTGATAGACATATTTCCATTAATTTTTGTGCCTTTAAAATCCAACAATAGCGTCCATCACAATATCTTGTGGCAGTGAAATATGCAACTCAGAAACACAATTCCCTAAACCATCTCTGAGTATTCATTGTCTAAGGCTGCTGATACACTACAGAAATAATGCAGTTCGATACCACTTTAACTGTCATGGCACAATGCTATGGAATTCTGGGATTTATAGTTTTGTGAGGTATTTAGCTTTCTCTGTCAGAAAGCTCTGGTGCCACCACAAACTACAAATCCCAGGATTCCATTGGATGGAGCCATGATAGTTAAAGTGATGTCAAACTGCATTATTTCTGCAGTGTGTCAGCAGCCTAAGAAAAAACCTATGAAATCCATAAGTTTGCCATAAGGCCACTTGAAGCACATACTACTACTACTGCATACTCCCCCTCCCTGCTCTCTTTTCATTGGTAGTTGAAGACATTTTTATTTAGGCAGGCATTTGAGAAATGAATTTTAATTGGTGTGCTGCTTTTAATAACAACAACAACAATAAAATTTATTTATATCCCGCCCTTCTACAAAATGCAATTGGGGTGGCTTACAACATTAAAATCTACATACAACCCCCCCATCCCACCCACCCCATAAAATACAATTAAATAATTAAACACTTTAAACACAATAAATACTAAAAATACTAAAAACAACACAATAAAAAGCTGGATGGGATGTGACTAATTAAGATGGCTGGGTGTCTATTCAGGAAAAGCCTGCCATAAGAGATCCATCCTAAGAGATTTTTAAAAGCTATTTAAGGTGGTAATGTGATGGATCTCACCCGGTGGGCTGTTCCATAATCTGGTAGCAATAGCCAAAAAGGTCCTCTGGGAAGTCGATGAGAGCCTAGTTTTGAAAGGTTGCAGGAGATTCATCCCAGAGGACCTGAGTGCACGGGGGGGAATTATATGGAAGGAGACAGTCCTGCAGATAGGTTGGACTCAAGCCATTTAGGGCTTTAAAGGTGATAACAACACCTTGTACTGGGCCCGAAAACTAATGGGCAGCCAGTGAAGTGATCTTAAGATCAGTGTTATATGGCCTCTTCTAGATGTACCTGAGACCAATCTGGCTGCCATATTCTGTACTAGTTGAAGTTTCCGGACCAAGCACAAGGGTAGCCCCATGCAGAGTGCATTACAGAAATCAAGATGGGAGGTTACCAGAGCATGTACCACAGTCTCAAGGTCCCTGACTTCCAGGAAAGGGTGCAACTGGCAGTCAGCAGAAGCTGATAACAGGCATTCCTGACCGTTACATTTACCTGACTTGTCATCTGGAGCCAGAAGTCCAGGAGTACCCCCAAACTGTGAACACAGTCCTTGGAGGAGAGTGTGACTCCATCCAGGACTGGAGGTTGTATCCTAGTACCTGGGTTTGGGGCTACTACCGTAAGAACTTCCATTTTGTCTGGATTCAGCTTCAATTTGTTTTTCATCATCCAGTCTATTGCTGCCCTAAGACAATCATTGAGAGAAGAGACACCATCTGAAGTCAGAGCTGAAGACCGAGATATAGAGAAATATATTGGTGTCATCAGCATACTGATAACATCCCACCCCATGCCTCTGGATGATCTCTCCCAGCGGCTTCATATATATGTTAAATAGCATCGGGGGACAGGATGGTGCCTTGTGGGATGCCACAATTAAGTTCTTTCCTTGCAGGGCAACTGTCCCCGAGCATCACCCTCTGGAATCTACCTGAGAGGAAGGGGCGGAACCACTGCAATGCAGTGCCTCCAATTAAAACCTTCTCAGGTGATCCAAGAGGATGTGGATCAAAAGCTATTGTATCAAAAGCTGCTGAGAGATCCAGTAACACTAACAGGGTCACATTACTTCTGTCGATGTTCAGGCAGAGGACATCAGCTAGGGCAACCATGGCCGTCTCAACTCCAAATCCCATCCTAAAGCCAGTTTGAAATGGATTTAGATAATCGGTTTCTTCCAAGACAGCTTGGAGTTGAAAAGCAAATGCCCTCTCGATCACCTTGCTCAAAAAAGGTAATAAGGAAACTGGCCTGTAGTTCTTCATATCCAGAGGGTCAAGGGTAGGTCTTTTTAGGAGCAGTCTAACCGCCGCTTCCTTCAAGCAAGATGGAACATGACCTTCCCTAAGGGATGCATTGATGGTGTCCCTGAGGAATAGCCAGCCACGAAGGGCAAGGGTCAAGAGGGCAGGTAGTCTTCCTCACTCTCCCAAGGAGCTTGTCCATGTCATCAGTACTTACAGATTGAAACTGATCCAGTATAGCCTCATCAACTGAGTTACTGGACACCTCATCAATTGAATCTGCTCCAACCCTGGCATCCAAATTGGCTCTTATCTGAGAGATTTTATCTGCAAAGAAGTTGTTAAATGCATCACAGCAGGCCGCTGTCGGGTTTAGTAATGAGTTCTGCACAGGTGGAGAATGTTTTTAATGTTTTAATGTTGCATTTTTATTGATTTTATGTTTTAAATTCATGTTGTGTTTCAATTATGTGGAAATTCATTTAATGCTTTTTTAATTTTTGGAAATTTTGGTATTTTAGCTGTATTTTTTAAATTATTGTAAGCCACCTTGAGCCCCACCTTGAGAGAAAGGTGGGGTATAAATCTAATAAAATAAATAAATAAATAAATACTACCATTTCCTCTTGGGCTGAGCAGTAAGTAGGGGCAGGTCGTGGCTCCCAAGTCAGTGAATGTGCTCTGGATTTTAGCTTCAACTTTAAACAAGCTAATGGGGTCCAGCACCTAAGATTGGCTCCATGTAGATGAGAGCTACCACTGGTCTTGAGTTTCCTTTCAATCAGTTGCATTGGATGACCCAGAATAATAATATTTTTTTCAGAGACAGAAGAAATTATCTGTCCACTTCCTCCATAATATACACAGTTTTCCAAATTGCTATCATCCCTTCCTTCCCCCAGTTACTCCTTTTCTCCCTTAACTAATCTATAGGCTTTTAAAAATAAATCAATAGAAAAAGTACTTTACCGCCCACCAATCCTGTACATGTTCCATCCCTTTTACAAATATGGTGACATAGGAGATTATCAGACGGGGACCAAAAAAGTGTCCCTGTCTTGCTATATTATATCTCAACCCCCTTCCCTCCCTATCTTGGCACAATAACCCCCTGTTTCGCACTTACCTGAATCTTGCAACCGCCCCCTCCCCTCAGCAGCCAGGAGTCAATGGAGCTCGAGCAGAGCCTCATTCACTTCTTGGTTTGAGTTCCCAGCCATTCTCACGAGAGAATGAGTACGTGGGAAATTCAAAAAGAAAAAATAAAACTTATATATCTAAATTAAAGTATTCTTAATAAGGGTTAAAACCTCATATTTGTTTGTTTGCAGTTATTTTTCTTTAGATTTCCAAAGATCTCTTCATCAGGTGTGGAGTTTGACTAAACTGATGAATTAAATATATTCTAAGAGTTAATATAAATAATCGGTGTATTTATATATCTGTATCCATATCGATACACTTGTATATCTGGATTTAATACAAGTAGAAGGTTATAAAATAGTTGAGCAATTGGAGAGGTGGTCCTAAGAAATAAGCGGGTGGATACTTATATGAAATAGTGAGCAAATAGAAAGCTAGACGGAATATAGATACAAAATATACAGTTAAAAAAAAGTTGAAGGCTATAGTAGATAAAGGGTTAGAGAACTGGGCAATACTCAAAAGGGAAACACTAGCATAACGAAATATAGGTTAAGTCACAAGAATTGGCATAACACTCAAAAGTTAAAATAGAAAGCCAGAAAGCCAGAAAATGGCAACCGGAACTAGAAAAGCTACTCAGGCCCAGAAACAATTATTAGTGCAAAGGAGGCCATCAATGGAAGGGCCCAGTAAAACTACAGATTTCAGCTCAATTATTTTAAAAGAAATGAGGAAGGAGATGAAAAAGATGAGACAAGAGATTCAGGATGAGATGAAGGAGATAAGAGCCGAAATGAAAGCGGACTTAAAAAAAGAATTGAATAATTTTGCGAAGAAATTGGATAAATTGATGGCAGAAATGGATCAAATAAAAAAAGATGTACATGAAATACAGGTTAAGACACGAGAATTAGAGCAACAACTACCACATTAACACAAGAACAGGTGATGGAAAAGAAAGCTCTAGCGATAAATGAACTGAGATATAGAGATAAATGCCTTAAGTTAAGGGGATTATCTGAAAGAGAAAATGAAAATCTAGACGATAGGTTGATCCCACCGTTAGCTAACTTTATAAAAATAACATAAGAGAATTTATAAGTACAAATAGATAAGATATTTAGAATAAGCTCGGCTGTGTCAAGAGAAAGAAAACTTCCAAGAGATGTGGTAGTTTGTTTCACAAGAGCTAAAATAAGGGATAAAATAATACAGAGAAGTTATGAAGAAGAGCTGAAAATCAGAGAGGAACAGATAAAAATATATAAAGATGTGCCACCACAAATACTAAAAAAAAGACAGGAATATAAATTCCTGACACAAATTCTGGTGGAGAACAAAATAAATTACAGATGGGAGAGGATAGAAGGAGTTATGTTCACCTACCAACATAAAAGATACAGAATAAATTCAATAAAGAAAGCAAAGAAATTTTATTAAAAAATTATCAAAGATAAAAAAGAAAGAGAACATAGAAGAACCAATTAATGAAGATAGGAATCAAATAGAAAAGAAAGCAGAAAGAAAACAGGAGGAATATGAAGAACCCGAAGAACTAGAAGTTCAAGACTCAGAAGAAGGTGAGGGTAAAGCAGAAGAGGACTCCAAATTGGAAAAGAACTTAAGTGAAGCGGAGTCAGAGGAGGAAGATGAAGCAGAGGAGGAAACTTAAAGGGAAAATACTATATATAAAAATAGATATAAATAGATAAACATAAAAGATTGTAAGAATGGAGACAAAAATAATGTCGTGGAATATAAAAGGTATGAATTCAATTTACAAACGAAAACAGATCTTCCACCATCTTGAAAAATTGAGAATGGACATAATATGCTTACAGGAGACGCGTATAAGGGAAAAAGATACAAGATTATTGAGGAATCCCAAATTAGGGCAAATTTTTATGTCATCAAATACAAAGAAAAAAAAAGGGAGTTGCAATTTATATTAACAGGAAATACCCAGCTAAAGAAATATTTAAAGATCAAGAGGGATTATATGTTGGGGTTGAAATTAATCTGCAAAATATAAGTGTATTAGTGGTGGGAGTGTATGCACCTACTCAAAAGCAGGAAACTTTTTTTAAAAAATTGATAGATGAGGTGACGAATGTAGGTAAGGATAAAGTTTTATTTATCGGAGACTGGAACGGTATGATTAACCCCCAAAAGGATAGATTAACAAATAAGAAAATGAAGAAAAATCAAGGGAAATTACCGAAAACTTTTTTCGAGATGATGGAAGAATTAGATCTGACAGATGTTTGGAGATGGAAACATGGTGAAGAGAAAGGTTATACCTTCTATTCAGATGCACATCATACTTCGTCAAGAATCAATATGTTCCTGGCTTCCAAAAATATAATCATGAACATCAAAAATACAGAAATCATGTCAAAATGGACGTCAGATCACAATCCCATTCTATTAACAATGTTGGGGAAAAGGAAAGAATTGAACTGGCATCTGGATAAGAATCTTCTTAACAGTGAACAGTGTGTAAATGAAGCAAAGGAAATATTGAAGTTGTATTTTAAGGAGAACATAACAAAGGAAGTAAATATGAAAACAGTTTGGGAAGCTAGCAAAACCGTGATGCGCGGTCACTTTATAAAAAAAGCATACGAGAAGAGAAAAGAAGAAAACAGACAGCTAAAAAAGTTACTTCAAGAAATAATGGACACGGAAGAGAAGATGAGAGTACAACCTGAAAACAAAAAATTGATCTTTTAAAGAAAAAGTGCAATCACAAACAATAAAAGAAATTGAGCAAAAGATGCGTCTGGCTAAACAAAAACATTTTGAATCGGTAAATAAGCTGGGTAAGTGGCTGACTCAGAAGCTAAAAAAGATGAGAGAAAATAAAATAATTATAGAAATGAAGTATAAAGGTAAGATTGTGACAGAACAAAAACTGATTCAAAAATGTTTTCAAGACTTCTACTCAGACTTATACAAAGATGTACCATTAAATAGACCATTAGAAGAGAAAATAGGCAAATACCTGGACAAGCAAAAAATACCTAGACTTACAGAGAGTCAAAAAGATATCCTGAATAAAAACTTTACAGTTATGGAGATTACTGAAGCTATCAAAAAATTAAAAGTAGATAAGGCACCAGGACCCGATGGGTTTACAACCATATATTACAAGAAACTAGAAGAGGAATTACTTCTCCCATTACAGAAAACCTTAAACCAGATTAGAGTAGATGGAGTACCAAGTATGTGGAAGGAAGCCTTCATTATTATAATTCCAAAGGAAGGGAGAGACAATAAAGAGCCAGGAAATTATAGGCCGATTTCTTTATTGAATTTGGACTATAAGATTTTTGCTGCTATACTGGCTCAGAGATTGAAAAATATCTTAAATGAGATCATACATGAAGACCAGAATGGTTTCCTGCCTAACAGATTCATGAAAACCAATCTGAGAACAGTATTAGATATCATAGAATACTATGAGAATCACAACGAAAAGAAATTGGCAATGATTTCTCTTGACACAGAAAAGGCATTTGACAATGTCAAATAGCCTTTTCTGAAAGCAGTTATAGAGAAAATGAAGATGGGGGACAACTTTAGGACATGGATTGATGCAATATATGAAGACCAGAATGCTCAGATTTTGATAAATGGTGAGAGAACAAAGAGAATAGGAATAAGTAAGGGAACGAGACAAGGATGTCCGTTGTCACCTCTGCTATTTCTCATAGTAACTGAAATATTAAACAATAATATAAGAGGCAATAAAGGAATTAAAGGAACAAAGATCAAGGGAATAGAGTATAAAATGAAGGCCTTCGCAGATGATCTAATTATATTCCTGGAGGATCCTTTAGAACAAGTGGGGGAACTTAGCAACATATTGGAAGAATTTGGATTAGTATCAGGTTTCAAAGTAAACAAGGATAAAACGGTGGTGTTGGCAAAAAATATTTAAAAAAAGAAGAGTGCTTACTAGAGAAAGATTCAGGATACAAGATCACTACGAAGATAAAATATCTAGGGATATGGATATCCAAACATAACGCGGATCTTTTTGAAAACAATTATAATAGAATTTGGAATGAAATAAGAAGAGACCTAGAAAAGTGGTCCAAAATTCATTTATCATTTCTGGGTAGGATAGCTTCAGTCAAAATGTCTGTCCTTCCAAAGTTCATTTTCTTATTTCAGAATATTCCTATCATAATAAATCTGGGATGGTTCAAAAAATGGAATGCTGAATGATTAAAGTATATATGGGAAGGGGAAAAAACCAAGGATAAAGCGTAAATTACTGACAGAAGATAAGATCAGAGGAGGATGTGCTTTCCCAGACTTACAATTGTATTACTATGCATGTGCTTTATCTTGGATAGGAGAATGGATATCCCTAAAAAATGTGAAAATGTTAACTTTGGAAGGACACAATTTGTTGTTCAGATGGCATGCCTACATGTGGTACAGTAAAAAATCAGAAAATAAGGAATTCGATAACCACTATGTTAGAAGGGCACTTTTAAAAATCTGGCTGATTCATAAAAAACTATTTTACAATAAAATTCCATGGTGGGCCTCTTCTCAAGAAGGTTTTTTTGGAAAATGGAAGTCTGGAGAACAGGAATGGTTAAGATACAAAGATCTAGTAATACAAGGAACCCAGGATTCAGTTAAAATAAAATCCAGAAAACAACTAGCAAAAGAGGGAATTAATGTTAACTGGTTTTTGTATAAACAAATCTATGAGAAATTTAAAATGGATATGAAATTAGAGCAAATCCAGATGGAAAAAAATGAACTGGATAAGATCTTTTTTGAAAAATCAAAACATCAGGTGGCCTACTTTTATAAATTTTAATTGGAAAGGGAGTTGGAGAAGGAATACATTAAAGAACAAATGGTAAAATGGACGCAAGATCTAGGGCATAGTACTGAGATCAATAAATGGGAAAAGGCTTGGAGAGATACTCAAAGGTTCACATTAGTTCAGAACCTGAAAGAAAATTTCATTAAAATGTTTTACAGACGGTATCTCACTCCAGCCAAATTGGATAAAATGTATCAGACAGGGAAAAGGCAATGCAGGAAGTGTGAGGGTGCGGTAGGGACGTTGATTCATATGTGGTGGAAGTGTCCTGTAGCAAAAGAATACTGGAAAAGGATACATATTAAGATCAAAGAAATTTTAGATATCAATTTTCTGCTAAAACCAGAAACATATTTGCTGAATATGTTAGGAGAGATAGAAGGGGGAAACTGGAAACACCACTGGAGAATTACACTATATATGTTAACACTAGCTAGAATACTATACGCCCAGAGATGGAAAGATAAAGCTATTCCTACTGTAGAAGAGTGGTTGAATAAATTATGGGAAATGATTGATGCAGACAGCTTAATAGCCCTATTAAAAGGAAGAGATAGAGAGAAAATAGAAAAAGAATGGGAACCAGTTAAAGGTTTCCTAGAAAGGCAGGGGAAGATGGAACTAACTCAAAAGAAAGGAAAGGGAAGGGAGTTAACTCTGGACAATTAAAAAGCAAATAATAATCTTGAAGCAAGACATTATGCTTGGAAGCATACAGATAAGATAGTCGATTAGGCAGAAAGAATAAACTAATAGCAACAGGGGAAAAAAAAAACCTAAGCAAGCAAGAACAGAGGAAGGAAGTGAAGTGGGGAAAAGCTGATGATACACATATACGTTATGGACTTCTTGTATATCTCCCAATTTTATTTGATTTGAAAGAAAGAAGGTTACAAAGATGAAGGTTCAAGTATAAATGATATCACAAGTGTTATGTTTGTCTAAAATTTATTTGTTGTAAAATGAAGATAAACTGTATAAATGGTATAAATGTATGAATGTATGAATGTAACTTGTAACTTGTAAAAATAATAATTAAAAAAAGAAAAAAGAAAATACAAGGTAAAAAAGTAAAGCAAGCACTAAAACAAACTTTAAAAATCCTAAGTAACCTAGGGAGGGTACAAAAAAGGCTGTCACTTACCTCATCGTCCTGATCTTACCTGGAAGTGTTTGGTAGGGACCTCCCATTGTGGCTGGCATCGCGCCAGCATAACAGGGCTCCTTTTCATTCGCCCATCGTTCCGTGACAGGAATGGAATGGGCAATCTATTCACGGCTTAAGCCCTGAATAAGAAGAAACAAGGGCAGCATGGAACCAGCATGGGACGAGGATGTCGTCATCTGATAGGTAAGCCTTTTGGCGATTTCCTGATGTTCATGTAATGACATATTAAGGGCATCTGATAAGCTCCTAAGTCTGGCATCCTGTTAGTAAATTGTAATGCCATACGTAAGGCTGCAGCTCACTTTTATCATCATTGCCTAGGTTGGAATTCTGTTCAAAACAGACAACGACCCAGAAAACTCAACCTGTAAGCAGTGCAGCCTCCCCAATACAGCCATTTCAGCATTGTTGGAAAGCAGGGGATGTTGTGGGGATGTTTTCATCTGTTTTCTGGTAGGTGGATGTATTGCAAGGATGGCCACTATAGGGAGCTTACAAGGACCCCTGGAGATCCCTGCAGATGCCTGTGTCATCATGTCCAGCTACATCAGGGGTGGACCACTCATGAGACCTTGGAGGACCACACCCCCACCACAAAAAAATTAAAAGATTTTTTATCTTCCAAATGCCCCTCAATGCCCTTAAGGGCATGAAGGGGCCATTGTAGGCCAAGGAGAGGTCTTTTTTGAAAACAGGAAGTGACCAGAAGTCACTTCCAGGAGTTATTTAGATGATAAAAATACTCCTCATAGAATTCAAGAACAATACCTTTTGTCCTGATGGGATCCCACGGTGATTCGCCTTATTCAGAAAGAGGGGTTGTGAAAAACTCCATTTAATGTGCAGGAAAAGCCTTTGCAGCTTTCCCCAATTTTTTTTTTTTAAATAATGCGAGCTGTCATTAGGACAACTGATTTGCTTTGCTGCACATTCTTGGAGAGGGCAGAACTGGAGATCTGATTGGTTGGATGTTCAGGGGGAGGGCTTGCCAGCCTGGCAGCACCTCAAAGTGCTCTGTTGGATTTTTGCGTTAGTGATCATGCACTTTTTTTGCTCTGCACCCAAATACATTTTTTTTAAGCAGAAGGTTGCAATTCTGAACCTTTGCTTTAATGTTGAAAAAAATACAGTGCAGTGGTGGCAATGTATAATATAACAATTTACAGCCGCCATCTTGATTTGTGGGCATGTGAACTTCAAACGCAGATAGCTTCTCAGCATATTGTTTTTGCTGAAAGACTGTGGAGACAAAAGAATTCTGCTATGAATTTGCAATAATGTGGAGGAATGAGCATTATTTCCTCTAGCCTAGACTAGCCTCCATAGAATCATAGAATCATAGAGCTGGAATTATAGACCACAAGGGCCATCCAGTCCAACCCCCTGCCATGCAGGAATACACAATCAAATCATTCCTGACAGATGGCCATCCAGCATCTGTTTAAAAAGCTCCAAAGAAGGAGACTCTACCACACTACAAGGCAGTGTATTCAACTTCCGAACAGCTCTTACTGTCAGGAAGTTCTTCCTAATGTTTAGGTGGAATCTCTTCTCCTGTAGTTTGCATCCCTTGCTCCGTGTCCTAGTCTCTGGAGAAGCAGAAAACAAGCTTGCTCCATCCTCAGTATGACATCCCTTCAAATATTTAAACATGGCTATCATGTCCCCTCTCAACCTTCTCTTCTCCAGGCTAAAGATACCCAGCTCCCTAAGCTGCTCCTCATAGGGCATAGCTTCTAGACCTCCCACCATCCTGGATGCCCTCCTCTGGACATGTTCCAGCTTCTCCATATCCTTCTTGAATTGTGGATATCCCTTCAGTTTTTTAAAAAAGGCCTCCCCTGGGCCTAAAATGGCTCATTTGCCCCTAATATGTGTCAAAACATCCCCAAGCCCCCTAGAGGGCATTTTGGGGCATATTTGTTCTTTGGGAGTCCTGTGGGGCCCTGAGCTACAGAAAATAGCTTGATGCAGTCCCACTCATCCCCTCACTCTCAGACAATGTGCAAATGGTTGTGTGGAAGATCTGCACTGCTTACCAAGTGAGTTTTTTGGGTGGAGGGTTAGCTTTGGGAGCTGTAGCTACAGAGACATAGCTACATGATACATGTGTAACTGCTAATTCACAGTCTTATCTAGCCTCTATATGGAGTATACCAATATGGATACACAATGGATTTGTTTAAAGACTAGGAATGTAAATATATATAAATTTTGTTCTCATAGGCAATAAATAATTGAATCAATTTTCTCCCTGCTATGAGAAAGTCCTATTTGCATTTCAGGACTCCCTGCTCTGAGAAAGTCTTAGTTGTATTTGCATTTCAAACTCTCTTCTCCCAAAACACCAAGCTCCAAAACATGTGGGTTAAATGTTTATTCTTCAAGGTTTCAAGTGTTCAGCTTTATTGCTCCAGGGGCACAGAGGTTTTTTTTGGAGGAAGCACAAGGCTGTAGTGGCAGCTGGTGGCTCTGAAATCTGTGCTATGGTGAATACGCTCTAGGCTTTAGTCCACATTTTAAGGTATCTATCCAAAGTACAGGTCGCTTCCCATATGTGTGGGACCAGTATCTGTGGTTTTAATTATCCATCATCCAAAAATATGGTCTCTCTAGGCATTTCCTAGGTCCTCCAATACATGGAATTGTGCTGGAGCTACCTAGATAGGTGTCCTCTCTAGGCATTTCCTAGGTCTTCCAGTGCAATTTTATGGGGTTTACTATTACTCTCAGTTTCAAGTATTCACAGTAAGTCTGGAAATATATCCCCACACTGATACAGTGGGCAACTTCTACTGAACCATATCCACAAGATAACTTCTTGGACAGCTCCTTTAAAGTTCAAAGAAAGCTCTAGTGTAGATTTATGCCCAATGATATTGGTGCTGACACTGGAAGGATTCTCATTGATCTCTATTGCTTATAGCATTTCTGCAGCGTCAGCCTACTCAGATCCCTGCTGTACTCTGGAGTGTAGGATCTTAAGCTTGTTGTATCAGGGAGCCTCAAGATCTTCCGAGACAATCATTGTTTAAAATATTATTTTTATTAATTTGATAAATTTTAGTTACATTAGAAGTGAGCAAAAGAAAAGAAAGAGAAACATACAAACATCTGGAACATCTAAAACAAAGCAAAGAAAGTCCCAGAATAACAAAAACAGCTAACCTAAGAGAGACATTCCTCTTTCTTGCCCTCCCCACCCACCCTGTTCGACTTCCTGCATGTCACTGAGTACAGATAATTAATTTCTTATATAGGATTGCTCCTCTCTGCCATTCTTCTTTTACACACACACACACACACACACACACTTTTCTGCTAGACAGAAAAGAAATTCTACTTATGTGTCAAATCTAATTATTACATAATCTCCCTTTCTTTTCATGATATATGCTAAAAAGGCTTCACGGACTATCATTTTGAAGTTACTTTATCAGAGGACATTTGTTTAAGAGCTGAATCAAAGGAGGGAGCCTTCTCAGTGGTGGGGCCTTTTGAATGCCTTCCTCACAGAATGGCTCAGTTGGCACCAACAGTATTGATTTGGCATCAGATTGAAATGTGTTTAAAAATTGTGCTAGTTTGTGTTTAAGTTTTATGCCTAGGATGACATGCAGCTTGAAAATTCTTCTTTAAAACTTCTTGCAATCAATAAATATTCAGAGGGAGAGGAAGCATAGATGCAGTGGCTTCAGCTACTTTAAACAGAGGCTGCATGGCCATCTGTCGGGAATGCTTTCATTGTTTATTCCTGCATGGCAGAAGGTTGGACTGAGGGCCCTGGTGGTCTCTTCCAACGTTGATTCTATGATTCTATGGTTTATTTTCCTATTCTAGCAAACCACCAAAACTTGGACAAAAGATTCAGCTGAAAAATATGTAAGAATGGTCATTAGCTTTGCTGAACTGTAAATATGCAGCATTTTGATGTAAGTTCCAATCATGCATCTTTCTTAGCTCTCTATCATATTGCAATAGCTCATTAACTTCTTCTACAATGTGTAATTTATTATGCTATTTAAGTGTGATGACTATTTAAGGAAAGGCCTTAAAATGTATATTTTAGTATTTTAATTTAGTTTTTGGTTGAAAGAGCATGCATACACATGTATGCACACTGCTTGTTGTAAAAACAGCTTCCCTCAGGAATTCTAGATCACTTGACCTCTTCACCTCTTTCTGTCCCTGTTTTATTTCATCAAATGTTGGTCACTGAGCTTGCAAAAGCATCACAGATTAAAATAAGATTAAAAAATTGGAATGTATATTCTCTACTCAAGTGCATTCTGCATTTGCAGAGAAACTGTTACAACATGAATAATAGGGAAAACTTCAAATAAAATGCAAATGGTATAACAGTCCAAAGAAACCTCTTAGAAAGGTTACAATCTGTCAAAAACACACCCATCCCCCCCCACACACCACAGAACGGAACCCAGCCATTTGTATGGTTAAAAGCCACACAGCAAGATGCTGTTAATGGACTATGTGTAATGATTATTTAGGCATTGGTTGCTTATTATGTCTCTGAGGCAGCTATTTACATTGTGCTGTTTTTGGAGTCTATAAAGGCCTGTAATTCAGTGTTGATTGTTCAGGGGAAAAAAGAGTACGCAAAAGTGTATGGTTGGACATCAAACAAACCACTCCTTATTTTCCTGATTCCAATCATCCTTTCCAACTCTCTCTGCGCCCCGAATTATCGTTGGTACTGATTGTGAGAATAAAGACTAGTTACTTCAGTGAACGATCATAAAGTCAATCATGTGTATAAAATTACTTAGTAATTCAGCCAGCTGGTCTCTATTTGGATTCACTTTAGTTCATTAGTTTACATGGAGAATTCCCTTCACATTTATGAGGTGGGGGAGTACATAGAAACTGGTTGATAATTAATTGCAGATTTTAAAAGAAAAAAACAAAATGAGAAAGTACATATCTGGTTCTGCTTCCTACACCTTTTGCATCCTTTCCGAATAAAGTCTTCTTTCATAATGCTGTTTGACTTATCTACTAGATATATACATTATTTTACACAGATTTTTCCGCCCTTTCCCCTACAACTATTCTTGTAGAGCTTGCAAACCACACCACCAAAGAATTCCTACTAAGCAAGTCAAAACAAACAGCAAAATACCCCTGATACTCTGTAATAGTTCTCTTGCTAATAAATAGAGGATTCTTTCTAGATGTAATCATGCATACAGTGGTGTGTATACACGGAAAGACCTGAATAGCTATTGTTGATTAAAGAATAATGTAGTGAAATCAGCAATAAGAAATGCACATTCTTACTAATTTTCTTATGTAAAAAAAACCACACCATCAAGTTATTGAGGCAATGAGGAGCTTATAGGTTTCAACAACTCACAAGTTTTATTTGGCTAAAACTTTCATAGATTACACTCTACAGTAGGACCCCCATATCCACTGATTCATTATCCACTGATTTGATTATCCATGGGACACAAAACAGCATATGTGTCCTCTCTAGCCATTTTCTAGGTCCTCCAAGGCACCTCTATGATATTTTAATCTGGAAGTCCCATTATTTTCAATGCTGTTCGCTATTATCCATGGTTTTCAGTATCCATGCGCCCCCCCCAATCCCCAGTGGATACAGGGGTCCTACTGTACTTCTTCTGATGCAGCAAGTAGATTGGAATCTACAAAAGCCCATGCAGAGTAAAACTGGTTAGTGCTGCATTACTCTTTGCTGGTTTTGCTGCTCTGAATTTACATGTGGAATTCAAAGACATAGCCGTGTTTGTCTGGAATAACTGTAAGCAAGGGGATCTTGTAGCACTTTTGAGACTAACTGAGAGAAATAAATTATAGCATAAACTTTGGAGAGGATCTGAGGAAGCAGACTAAGGACTTTATTATTCGCATCAAATACGGCATCATAATGATGCCACATAACCACGAAAGGGTGCACATATCAGGTGATGTTGCCCTTTCATGGTAATCTCCCCTTAAAATCCTGTACTTTTAATTGACAGCTTAAGCTGTCAATTGATTCCCCCCTGCCATTTTTTGTGAAACCTCACATCTTCCCACCACCCTGTACTTACCCTGTCAGTGGCCAGTCCGGCGCGAACACTTCTGGGTGAGATTGTGACATCCAGGTAAGTGGCACACTTTTTATGATCCTCCCAGGGTTACTTATAGAATCATAGAATCATAGAATTGCAGAGTTGGAAGAGACCACGAGGGTCATCCAGTCCAACCCCCTGCTATGCAGGAAATCATGATCAAAACATCCCCAACAGATGGCCATCCAGCCTCTGTTTAAAGACCTCCAAGGAAGAAGACCCCACCACGCTCCGAGGGAGTGCGTTCCACTGCCGAACAGCTCTTACTGTCAAAAAGTTCCTCCTAATGTTGAGGCGGAATCTCTGTTCCTGGAGCTTGCATCCATTGCTCCGTGTTCCAATCTCTGGAGCAGCAGAAAACAAGCTTGCTCCATCCTCAACGTGACACCCCTTCAAATACTTAAACAGGGCTATCATATCACCTCTTAACCATCTTTTTTCCAGGCTAAACATACCCAGCTCCCTAAGTCTCTCCTCATAAGTCATGGTTTCCAGACCTTTCACCATTTTAGTCGCCCTCCTCTGGACATGGTCCAATTTGTCAATATCCTTTTTGAATTGTGGTACCCAGAACTGGACACAGTATTCTAGGTGAGGTCTGACCAAGGCAGAATAGAGCGGCACTATTACTTCCCTTGATCTGGACACTATACTTCTATTGATGCAGCTTGAAAGTTTTTAAGTTGTATTTTTGTGCTTTTAAAATCTTTTTTGTTGTTATTTTTTGTTTGTTTTTAATTTCCCATGTGATGAAGTCTTGTGATATATCACAGGATTTCAAAGGAGGAAGTGAATGGAGTTCCATTCACTTCCTCTTTCATGCTGGAGCTGCCTCTGCCAGAATTTGAGGTAAATGCAGGGGGGGAGGTGAGTGTTCTTTTGGATTTTTTTTAATGCCAGCAAAAAATGCTTTAAAGGAAACATCTGATAAAGTCTTTAGTCTACGAAAGCTTGTTGATGTTTTATTCATTTCTATCCTGCCTTTCTCCCACCAACGAGACTCAAGGTGGCTTATGCTACAATTTTCTTTCTCTCAGTCTCAAAGGTGCTGCAATATCCCCTTGTTTACTGAATTTACATGGTTATCCTCCTTCAAAATCCCTTAAAATTATATACCCCCTAGGGCTTTTTCATTTTCCAGATGGGAGATAATATACTGTATCTTAATGGTGAAATTAGGTACAGTACAGAGACCTCTGACTAAATGTCAGTGCAACCCTGTGCACATTTACTCAGAAGAAATTCCCAGTGTAATAGTTGGGGCTTACTTCCAAGTAATTATTCACAGAATTGTAACCTAAAAGCATGGACACCAACATGGTCTTACCACTGCTGTGGCTCCATAATAATGTATACTTCACCCGAATCCTAATGGCAATCCCAAATAGAGTAGACACTTTGGAACAATTATTGAATGATGACTCAACATTTATGAAAATCTGATTGATTCAAGGAGCTTACTCTAGTTAGGACTACCAATAGGAGTCAGTCAGTCCCTTGTCTAGAAAATGGAATTGATTGTAGTGCAATATTGAGAGACTGCCAAACCTTGGCTTTGCAAATGGTAAGTGTATACATTCTTGATTACAGATAGTCTTTGTACAGAAACATAAAGAACAGTTACAGAATACAAAGCATGTTTTTCTGCTTCTCCATTGACATACATACTTTGCTCAGAATGTGTGTTATATTGTTATAACAATAAAGCTGAACTAAACGAATTGTGTGTTAGAATACCAGGGATGTACCAGCTGCAGAAGACTGTTTTCACACTATTGTAAATGCACCATCATTTAAGGATATAAAATGTGAAGCAGCTCAAAGAAGGCCTATAGCCAGAATTCCCCAGCCAGCATGACCAAAAAAGTAACTTCCCAAATTCTGAGAAGCACTGTCTAAACCAAGTCTAAACAGTATTCTGTACTGCTCATTTCACATGTTAGAGTGTGTTTCTAATCAAAGCCATGCAGTGTGAAATATAATGTACAAGCAGCTGAAATTTGGAGTCCCAACCATGTGGAAGAGATTCCTCCCCATGCCATTGTTCATTTATGAACCCATAATTTACATCCCACTAGTTAGAACAACACCAGGCTTTCAAGTAGCTCATGTAAACGAAAGTCAAAAGCATCAGATTAAATCAATGGGGCATAAAACAGATTTTAAAAATATAGAAAGAAAAGTGTCGTAAGATGTGACCACCTGGATCATAAGGGCTATTTTCAATTTCAGGGCCTTTCTGCACTCCGAAGAAAAGTTGCAAGGGAGCAGGAACATTCTGTTTTCCATGCTGCCTTACCATATGACATTGTCTTCCTTCCAGTGATCTTTTATTCCGGTCCCATGGGGGACTGAAGTAAATCTGCATCTTTTTACTAACGGGTTTTTCTGGTTAGCAAAAAGACATGGTTTTACCTTGTTCCCTCATGGGACTGGAACAAAAAATATGATGGCATGTGGTAAGGCAGCATGGAAAACAGAACGTTCCTTCTCCCTTGCCACTTTTCTTCGGAGTGTGGTAAGGCTTTCAGTTTTATCAGTGTAAGCTGTACCATATATACTCATATATATGGAGCCCTGGTGGTGCAGTGGTTAAATGCCAGCACTGCAGCCACAACGTTATGCGTTCAATCCTACAGGGCTCCAAGGTTGACTCAGCCTTCCATCATTCTGTAAGTCAGCAAAATGAGTACCCAGTTTGTTGGGGGGCAATTAGCTAACACATTGTAAATTGCTTAGGGAGTGCTTTGCACTGATAAGCAGTATAGAAATATAAATGCTATTGCTATTGATATATATATATATATATATATATATATATATATATGCCGACCTACTATATAAGTTGAGGCCAGGTTTGGGGGCCAAAATTAAGGATTTTGATTTTGGATGACTTGTGGCTAAGTAGAGGGTAAAATTTAGGTGCATGTAACAAAGGATGTAAAGGATGAAGCAAAGGAATAGGGTTCCCAGCGCAGTTGCGACTGTGCTGTAGGAACCCCTTTTGAGGGAGCGCAGGATGGAGGCCTGTAACTTTGCCTCAGCCCCTGTGCTGTTGCCAGGAGAGCAGAGGGTGGGGCTAGAGGGAATTTAAGCTCAATCCCCCTCTGCCGCCTTCTTTTTCATCAGGTAGTTAGGTGAGCACCATTGGCACCTCCCCCTCTTGGAGGTGAAGGGGGGAGCTGGAACTGCCCCTTTATTTCCTGTGAACTGAGGGGTGAGAAAACTGACCTCCTTTGGGGCTGGCCTGAGGGATAAACCCCTCCCTTTAATTTATGCAATTTGAGGGAGGGACTTTTGGGTTGGCCTTTCAGATGCAGACTGACTGGGGAGCAACCCAGTGTATGGGTTTCCCCGGGGAGTTCAGGTGTTTTCACCCAAGGGAAGTTGGGGAGGGGGTCATGGGGTTGACCTCCTGCCCCAACAATTCCCACACTAGGTTGCGCCTCCATTGCAGATCTCTCAGAATGGGGTTAAATAGGTTATAGTTAAATAAAAGTGGCCCTTTATATCTCAGATATATGTGTGGTCTCTTTATTTTTGTCTGGACTCATTATTCCTGCATCTACCATCAAAATGATGCCAAAGAACTTATGAAATTCCGGCAAGCATAACTGTTTGGGCTCACCCTAAAAGCTGGATGGATGAGGAGGGAACAATGGTAAATGGTGCCTGTGCAATGTGTGGGGAAAGGTGACCAGGCATGGGCAGGACTAAGGAAATGCAGATCTGTTCCACAGAGAGGCAAAAGCATTAGCACTGCCTCAGGGAGACCAGTCGCCCCTGGCCACTGCCGCCATTTGAATGCCACCCAGGCATTCAAAAAGGCCTTTCACCACTCTAGTCAGAGAGGGGGAGGGTTCATTTTTTTTGATGTAAATGTAAGCTACAGTACTTAAATTGACCCATGGACAAGTCAACCCAGGGTTTTTGCGTTGATTTTTTTGACTAAAACGTCTAGACTTATACACAAGTATATATAGTAAATGGTCAAGAACCAATCAAGTCAACTCTGTGACAATCCACATGGTAGCTCCTTGGGTACATGGTAACTATTTCTAAGAGTCCCACAATGAAGAAGTGGTTTTCTAGTGGCAATCATGTAACCATGATGGTACATGGTATGTGAATAAATATATATGGAGAAGAACTCCACAGTACACATCCACTTTGTATTTAATAAAGTCCAGTGCTCAAATTATTTGCAGAGAGGAGAAACAGTTCATCCCCATTCCCATTTGTGATGTTCCTCTTAGCTCCTGTTTTGAGAAGGCTAAAATTAGGGAAGTAACTGTGGTGTGGAGCTTGTGTATTTCATTAACCATGATTATTGCAAAAATTATGTTTTTGGCTTTTCCCTAAGTGACTTACTGAGTTAAATATTCTTCAAAGGATCCAGGCGAAATGAATTGTTCAAGACTTTTCCATATTAATTTTTCTGTAGCATACAGAAAAAAAATATTTCTGGAATTTATAAGTTGATAGAAAGAGTTAAAATCAGAATGAACAAGAAAATGCCTTCATTTAATCTACTTTTAAAAACAGATGAAAAAGGAAAATGATCCATTGTCTGTTTAAAGAAAAATCCCATGTGTGATTATATTAAAAAAAAAAATTGAAAGCTGATCTTTTAGCCTAGCTGTAGCTTAGTCACAGAATCAATTAAAGTTCTTCTCATTCACAGAGAAGCAGATCTTCCAGGTACAGGTCAGGTCAGGTCTAAGATCAATAATGGGTTAATGTGGTAAAGAGATTGCAATGGATAAGTAGCTGCTCCAGACATGCAAAGGCATTTGTTAAACAGAAGTTTCTCTCAAGTGTTTTAACCCTTAAAACGATACAAAAGGAGAAAAGCCCTGATTTGGCAAGTCAGGAAACATGCTTTTTTGTGGTGCATAAACACATTTTAGTAAATCACGAGAATATGTATTTTAACAAGTTTTCAATACACTGTTGTTTAGGAAAATCCTGTGATGGTTATTTAGGCAGAAAGAAGTTGTTTCAGTATTCTACTCTGCTATAGCTGATTTATTAATGCACAAATAATTATTTTTTTATTAATCACTAAGAAATAAATTTGTGTGTGTGTGTGTGTGTGTGTGTATGACAAGGAAGAGATACTTAACATAGCCAGGAAATTTGGGCTGTGCACCAGTGCCCTTGTAATTTCCACTCTCCAAATCATGAGAAAACCCACCACAGAATCATTGTTGTTATCAGAATGCTGTTAAATCTGATTCCAATTATACGATACAAAGGTTGGAGTCCAAGGCTTCCCATTTGCCCCTGTTCACATTTTTTCAAAAATAAATTTAATAATAATATAATAATAAAATTTTATTTATATCCCGCCCCTCTGCAATGCAATCGGGGCGGCTTACAATATAAAACCCCATAGTCACCATACCCTAGCCCACCCACCCCTTAAAATAATATTAAATTACAAAGGATTAAAAACATGGATTAATTAAAATATATATAAATTAGAAGAAAAAAAATTTTAAAACATACAATCATAGCCTAGAAAGGGCAGCTGAGTCTTGGGCCGGGATAATTATTCAGGAAAGGCCTGCCGGAAAAGATCCGTCTGCTGTCTAAGGTGGTAATAAGATGGATCTTGTCCGGCAGGCCATTCCATAATCTGGGAGCAGCAGCAGAGAAGGCCCTCTGGGAGGTCACCGACAGCCTTGTTTTCATAGGCTGTAACAGATTCCTCCCAGAGGACCGAAGTGTGCGGGGAGGGTCGTACGGAAGGAGGCGGTCCTGGAGGTAAGTTGGACCCAAGCCATGTAGGGCTTTAAAGGTCATAACCAACACCTTGTACTGTACCCGGAAACTAATAGGCAGCCAGTGGAGAGCTTTTAGCACCGGTGTTATATGCTCTCTTCTGGAAACGCCAGAAATCAACCTGGCTGCCATGTTCTGGACTAGTTGAAGTTTCCGAGTCAAGCACAAGGGTAGCCCCATGTAGAGCGCATTACAGAAATCCAGACGGGAGGTTATCCGGTGCATGTACCACAGTTTCGAGGTCCCTAGTTTCCAGGAAAGGGCGCAGCTGGCGTACCAGCCGAAGTTGATAACAGGCACTCCTGACCGTCGCATTAACCTGATTAGTCATCGGGAGCGACGGGTCCAGGAGCACCCCCAGACTGTGAACACAATCCTTGGAGGAGAGTGTAATTCCATCCAGGATTGGAGTTTGTATTCCCAGACCTGGTTTTGGGCCTGTAACTGTTAGTACCTCCGTTTTGTCTGGATTCAGTCTCAATTTGTTTTTCCTCATCCAGTCCATTACTGCTTTAAGACAATCATTCAGAGGAGAGATGCCATCTGAAGTCGAAGCCGATGACCGAGACATGGAGAAGTATATCTGGGTGTCATCCGCATACTGATGACACCGCATTCCATGCCTCCGAATGACTTCCCCCAGCGGCTTCATATAGATGTTAAATAGCATCGGGGACAGGATGGCACCCTGAGGAACACCACAGTTAAGCTCTATTCTAGTAGAGCAACTGTCCCCAAGCCTCACCCTCTGGGATCTGCCCGAGAGGAAGGAACGGAACCACTGCAAAGCAGTGCCTCCAATTCCTAACTCCCTCAGGCGATCCAAGAGGATGGAATGGTCTATTGTATCAAAGGCCGCTGAGAGGTCCAAGAGCACCAACAGGGTCACACTACCCTTGTCGATACCCAAGCGGAGGTCATCAGCCAGAGCAACCATGGCAGTCTCCACTCCATAACCCGTCCTAAAGCCAGTTTGAAATGGATCTAGATAATCGGTTTCATCCAAGACAGCTTGGAGTTGGGAAGCGACCGCCCTCTCAATCACTTTGCTTAGAAAAGGCAGCAAAGAGACTGGCCTATAGTTGTTCCTGTCCAAGGGGTCCAGGGAAGGCTTTTTCAGGAGCGGCTTAACCACCGCTTCCTTCAGACAAGGTGGAAGGGAGCCCTCCCTGAAGGACGCATTGATAATATCCCTAAGGAGTACTCTCGATGCGTCACCCCCTTGGGTGGCCAGCCAAGATGGACAGGGATCGAGGGGACAGGTCGTTTTCCTCACTCTACCAAGGAGCTTGTCCACGTCATCGGTACTCACAGATTGAAGCTGATCCAATAAAATTTCATCAACGGAGTTGCTGGACACCTCGTCTATAGATTCAGTCATAACACTGGCATCTAAGTCGGCTCTTATCCGAGAGATTTTATCTGCAAAGTGGATGTTAAATGCATCACAGCAGGCCGTTGTCGGGTTGAGTAAGGGGTTCTGCGCAGGTGGAATCTGCGTCAGCTCCCCCACCACCATGGTTGAAAATGACAACCACATATGGACATATTCCTGGCATGTCCAGGAATTTTGCAAATATTCTTCATATAGATAGATAGATAGATAGATAGATAGAAAGATTTGGAATTCAGGAGATTTGAAGGGAAGGCAATTAGACCAGAAAAGAATGGGTGGTAATGGCAGGAGAGGAATCCCCCATGGTTAGTTATTGTTATAACAGAGGGAGATTTAACTAATTTGAATATCTGTGTTGGCTGGTATGTGTTGTATTCAGCATCACAGCTGGGCAAAACAAATATTACCACCGAAGAATACACACTTCATTGCTTGTTGTTTTATTTTTAAGATGACCTGAAAAACTTATATTTCTCACCCATTACTTCAGGCCATCATCAGAAGCAGAAATAATCAGTTATAAGGATCCCTGCTGTGTAATTCAAATACACATCATTCCCAGGCCTAGGCTGTTATTCAAGGCCAATTGGAAACAGGCATCCTTCCTCACAGGGACAACTGACCTCTCTACTGACCCATGCAAATATTACATTGAGTAACTTGTCCTTGACTTAAAGGAGTTATGATCCTCATTAGTGACATAAATATAAACATAGAATTATCACTGAAATGTCCGATAATCAAAAACATCACTCTGTATAATTAAAAAGAATGTTAAAGAGTCTTTCTGAAGCAGAAGATATGCCTTCTCTGAGCAGGATAACCAAAAATATTTATAGGGCACTTTGTGGCTATAATATTATAGGGCACTTTGTAGCTCAGAATATAGAAATGTTTCTTTTTGCGAACACAATTCCCAGAATTTCCTAGACAGCATGGTTATTGGAGTAATACTCTCTGGCCTCCCCCTGCAAATAGTAATGTTTCCCAAGCTCTGGAACTATGGAACCACAAACCTTATTGAAACTTAAGTGTTTTTTTGTTTTTTTAAAGACTTCAGCCTGACAGATAATAGGGTTTCAGATATACTGCGGCTGTGAAAGATAGGCTGATGAGATAACCTAGACAACCTGTGCTGGGAGAAGTATCAGTCTGCACAGTTGTTTTGTTGGTGAAGGAATGCTTGATGGGATGGCTAAAGTGGGGTGGAGTTGTGGGTAGGAAGGGGGAAGCTGATGGGAGGAATAAATGCCCACCATTTGCATGGCATTTGTAGGCAAATCTGCTGCCGGTTTGAGCTGCAACATAACATAACATTCTGAAGACAATGTAAATCTACGTATGTATTATTGTTGTGTTCCTTCAAATTGTTTCTGATTTACGGTGACCGTAAGGTCTCTGTGGGGTTTTCTAGACAAGATTTGTTCAGAGGGGGGGTTGCCAGTGCCATCCTCTGAGGCTGAGAGCACCACCTGCCCATGCTCACCCAGTTGGGTTTCCATGGCTAAGTGGGAATTCAAACCCTGGTCTCCTAGATTCCCAGTCTAGCTCTTAAACCACTATACCATTCTGACTCTATACATCTAGATATGTGGATAAAAAATTTATATGAATAAAATTGAATGAGAGGCTGCATATTTCTTTAAATTATTCAGACAGAAAGTAGAGTTACTTTTTATTAAAATACCCATGTGTAAAAATTATTTGTTAAAATTGGAATTATATGCTTTTTTGCTTATCCCAATTATGCATAAACTTTACTGTATTTTTGTTATGATATGCATTCAAATTGAGCCCAATTTATGGCACTCCTGTCTTAGGATTTTCTTGGCATGATTTATTCAAAAGAGGCTTGCCACTGTTTTCCTCTTAGGCTGAGAGAATGTGACTTTCCCAAGGTCACTCTGTATTTTTTCATGGCTGAACCTGGTTTAGACCCTGGTCTGCTGCAGGCCTAGTTTAACACTCAAACCAACTGGGTGAGCATGGGCAGGCGGTGCTCTCTCACTAACATTCAAACCATGTGGTTTAAACCTAATTATCTGAGACTGATCTCTGTTGCCTAACTGAAGCTTGGTTTTTGTTAGATATCTTGAGCATTAACTTTAGGGCTATTTGGGATATGCTCTTTCAGAGCCCTTTCTAATAACGAATGGAGTGAAGCAAGGTTGTGTTCTTGCACCAACTTTATTTACAATCTTCTTTAGCATGATGCTCCAAAGGGCTATGGCAGAGCTTGAAGAAGACGACGGCATCTATATATGCTACCGTACTGATGGTAGCTTGTTTAACTTAAGCCGTCTGAGGGCTCACACTAAGACTCTAAACTATCTAGTCCGTGAGCTGCTCTTCGCCGATGATGCTGCCCTTGTTGCCCACACAGAAGGAGCTCTGCAGCGCCTAACATCCTGCTTCGCAACAGCTGCAGAGCTGTTTGGGCTAGAAGTCAACCTGAAGAAAACAGAAGTTCTTTACCAGCCTGCACCACAGGACGAACACCACCATCCCCACATTGCCGTCGGCAAATCAGTGCTCAAGTCCGTTCAGCAGTTCACCTACCTGGGAAGCATCATCTCCTCAGATGCCAAGATTGACAAAGAGATCGATCACAGATTAGCAAAGGCATATAGTGCATTTGGAAGACTTCACAAAAGAGTCTGGAGCAATAAACACCTGAGGCAAAGCACAAAAATCAGTGTGTATAGAGCCATCGTACTGTCTATCCTCCTTTATGGATCTGAAACATGGGTCACCTATCGCCACCACCTACGACTCCTCGAGCGCTTTCATCAGCGCTGTCTACGCACAATCCTAAATATACACTGGACTGACTATGTGACGAATGTTGCTGTCCTTGAGCAAGCAGGGATCACCAGCATTGAGGCCATGATATTGAGAACACAGCTGCGCTGGGCAGGGCACGTTTCTAGGATGGAGGACCATCGCCTCCCAAAAATACTACTCTACGGTGAACTCGCCACGGGTCAGCGTAAGAGGGGCGCTCCAAAAAAGCGATACAAAGACTCCCTGAAACAACATCTCAGGCTTGGCCAAATTGATCACCAACAGTGGTCCGCCCTGGCCTCACATCGGGAGGCATGGAGACGCACTATCCACAATGCTGCAGCCTTATTTGAGAACTCACGACGAACAAGTCTTGAAGAGAAACGACAACGCAGAAAGAATCACAACCCAAAAACATCACCCAAGGAGACCTTCTGCTGTGCTTTTTGCAACCGGACTTGTTTATCTCGGATTGGCCTTTTTAGTCATCAGCGCGCTTGCAGAAAGCGCGGGATGAGTCCTTCCTGAATCTTCGTTTGCGAAGAAAAGCCAGAGAGAGAGAGAGATAAAAGAATAAATGATTTAATATAGACATCCCCGTTTATTCAGCAGGTTAGAGACCAGAGCACTGTCAAAAAGTGGAGATGATAAAAATGCAGAACCATTATAAATATTATTGTACAGTGCTCTGATTCCTAACCTGTCGAATAAGTAAGTGGAGAATGCCTGTAGTCAAAGAAATGGGAATAGGGGGGTTGATTTTAGGTCTTGGCAGGCACCCATGCTTTTTTCCTATCTTCACTGCTCACATTGGGAAGAAATCCTAAATAAACAGTATCTGTTCACACAGGATTGCTCTTGAAGAAATTTGTTGTGTTAGAACCCAGGTTAAAACAACAATAAGAATGGAGATCAATAGGAGTATAGTGTCTAGATCAAGGGAAGTAGTAGTACCACTCTATTCTGCTTTGGTCAGATCTCACCTGGAGTACTGTGTCCAGTTCTGGGCACCACAATTCAGGAAGGATATTGACAAGGTGGAACGTGTCCAGAGAAGGGTGACCAGGATGGTGAAAAGTCTGGAAGCGATGCCCTATGAGAATCAGCTTAGGGAGCTAGGTATATTTAGCCTGGAGAGGAGAAGATTAAGGGGTAACATGACAGCCATGTTTAAATATTTGAAAGGATGTCATATTGAAGTGTGAGCAAACTTGTTTTCTGCTGCTCCAGAGACTAGGACACAGATCAATGGACTCAAACTGCAGGAAAAAGGATTCCTCCTAAACACGAGGAAGAACTTTCCCATGGTAAGTAAGCTGTTTGAAAGTGGAATACACTGGAGTCTCTGTCTTTGAAGGTATTTAAACAGAGCCTGGATGGCCATCTGTTGGGAGTGCTTTGTGTATTCCTGCATGGCAAGGGGTTGGACTGGATGGGCCTTGTGGTCCCTTCCAACTCTATTATTCTATGATTTCAGAGGAAAGATCTAGCAAAACACCTCTGAGTATTCCTTGCCTAAGAAAATTCATGGGGTTGCCATAAGCTGATAGGCGACGTGAAGGCACACAAGCACACACACATACACAAAGAAAACAGCCCCAAATACAGAACAAACTTATTCCCTTGTGGTCTTGGCATGTTATAAAGTATGGAAAATCCCTTGTGCTCTAATTATTATTATTATTATTATTATTTATACCCTGCCCCCCTGTTAAAACAATCGGGGTGGCTTACAATAATTAAAATACAATACAGATAAAAATCCCAAAACACAACCCACCCCCACCCTCCCCCACTGATGTTATATTATCCAACCTTAAATTATATATAGTTGCACTTAAGAGACAATCTAGGGCAATAATCTGGTTGGCAAAAATTAAGTAGTGAGAATTCTGGCAAAAGACTGGGAAAACAAGTGAATTCTATTTCTCTCAGTCTTGATGGTGTAGCTAGGCCAGTCCCCCTACCCCCCATCATTCTAATACTCTTCATTTCCTTACAGTGTTTACATAGCTTTTTGTTCCTTACACTGGGGCTGCTCAAGTGGCTGCTACCAGTGAAAGACCCACATCAATTTCAACAAGCTCTCAAGATTGCCTCAATAGCTTGCATGGGAGGTATATAATTAAAGCGAATGTCTTTGACTTAGCACTTCACTATCCAAAGGCATTTGAGTAGCCTTAGAATTCAAAACACAGTGGCAATTGTATGGAAACTAATAACAAAAGGACTGTTTTCCTTATGGTCTACTTTGTCAACAAACTATTATTCAGGCCAAATTTAAGCTTGGACTTTAAATAACGGAGGGTACCTTGGTTGATATTTCTAATGCATATCAGCTTGTTCAGACAGATGTTTCAGCACTACTAGTCAATAAGAAGAAGTTTTGCCTGGTACAATTATTATAAATATGAATTGTGCTAAGATTGTCTAACTATAACCTGACAATTCATTCAAGTGCTAGCAATGACTGAACCACAGAATTATCTGTCCCTTTGTAGATACTGAAGGTGGCCATTTTATGGATGTCAACCACTAAGGCCTTTTTCAAATGGGGTAAAAAACCCTCGAGGAGGTCGGGAGAAGAACAGGGCTGTCGCGCTTACAGAGGCCTATTTCAGACAGCCCTGTCCTCCTCCTGACCTTCCCCCATCCTTTCTCCGTGATGCGGGTGCCACTTTTTATTGACGGGGGTTCTCCGTGAATAAAAGTGGCATGTTTCGCTCATGGGCAGCATGGAGGAAGGACAGAGGAATGTCGGGAGGAGTATGGGGCTGTCTGAAACAGGGCTCTGTAAGCGAGACAGCCCCGTTTTCTCCTGACCTCCTCAGGTTTTTTTACCCCATTCGAAAAAGTCCTGAATCTCAAGATGCATCACATTTTACCGTGTCTGAGGAACAGTGTCTATTCCAAAGATGAAGATACCCACCAATGTCACACTGGATCAAAACTCTCTATCTCTGGCTTTTCTTATGATGACTGAAAAGGCCAATCCAAGATAAACAAGTCCATTTGCAGAAAGCACAGCAGAAGGTCTCCTTGGGTGATGTTTCCATGTTGTGATTCTTTCTGCATTGTCGTTTCTCTTCAAGACTTGTTCGGCGTGATTTCTCAAATAAAGCTGCAGCATTGTGGGTAGTGCGTCTCCATGCCTCCTGATGTGAAGCCAGGACGGACCATTGTTGGTGATCAATTTGGCTGAGCCTGAGATGTTTTTTCAGGGAGTCCTTGTATCGCTTTTTTTGGAGCACCCCTCTTACGCTGACCCATGGCGAGTTCACCATAGAGTACTATTTTTGGGAGGCGATGGTCCTCCATCCTAGAAACGTGCCCTGCCCAGTGCAGCTGTGTTCTCAATATCATGGCCTCAATGCTGGTTATCAAAACTCTAATGGTTAATTAAAACAGCAGATTTGGACTCTTTTTATTTTTCATTACAGGCACAAATGATCTTTCATTTCAAAATAGTAATAATGATCTCCCAGGGCTATCCTGATGTTGTGAAGGAACATAACGTACTATCTATAGAGAATGATAAGACACAGCGCAGTGAGATAAAAGAGAAATCATTATTAACTTTTATGATTGCTTAGGAGAATTTGAATATTTCTCATTTTTAAAATAAGCAGTGAATATACAGTATGCACAAATGCATAAATACATTAAACTATATCAGTACTTAAATATAAAACTCTTTTTATCTGAAATCTGTTTGTACTTTTGCACAAGTGTTTTATTTAAAATGCTTATTTCTAACAGCTAGTATCAAACTGTTTTCATGTTATTATAGAAAAATATTATTTAACCTGAAGCAATTCACCACTATAAGAAATTATATGTATTTATTAAAATATTTACATCCTATATCACAATATCTCAGGGTAGCATACAAATTGTAGACAATTTTCATTTGATATAGGCAATATTCTGTGAATTTCAGTCTCTCTCCCGCACACACACACACTTAAAGGGAATTCCATTTGTAGTTCACTGTTACCTGAAGTCTGCTTAATGAAATCTTTCTCACTCATAGAATTATCTGGTTGGAAAGCATTTAAAATTCTCTGTGCATATTATACATGGGAAAGTGGAATAAAACCTTGCATACTTACAAGGCCTTTTTGTTGGTTTCAGTAGAGCCCAAATTAAGCAGCTCTTATTCATTTAGCACATTTGAAAGGAGCTGAACTTTTAAGATTCTCATCTGTCAGCCCTCATCATTTCAGTTGACAGCTGACAGTTGTAAAATGAGATACACATAAATCATGCTAAGTGAAATGCTGCTAATAAATACTATTGTTTTTTTCCAGCTACCAAAAACACCTCAAGCAACTTCTCTAGAAAGTAGTTTATCTTCAAGAATGATCCTTTTGCTGGGTCATATTTTGTTTGTAAGAAGAAATTGTATAGGGAAAACAAAGAGATGTGAGCCCAAAATGTGCAAAAGTGATATTTAATGTGTGATATCAAGTATACACTGTTGTTAATATAGCACCCGCTGAGTACGTGGCACTTTACAGAATATAACAGAACTGGTCCCTATTACCACAATTTTACAAACAAAAATTATAGATTGTAGTCTAAAGTTACATTCTGTAGGAGGCCACAAAAGTAGCGGAGGTAATAAGGAGGCTGTCTGGCTATTTAACATTGCTAAATGAAATAGCCATCTAATAGTAACCCTATAAATACCTATTCTGAACTAAGTCATATTGAATTCAATGGTGCTTACTCACAGATGTGTATAAGCTTGCAACCAAATAATACAATCCTGTACACATCTTTGTGGAAGTTTAAAAAAAAGGAAAAAGGGGGAGAGGGAAAAGGAATATAGCAGCACCGTTTAGAATAAGTCTTTTTTTTAAAAAAAATTAGGGTGTGATTTTATGGATATAAACCCGCTTCTTCAGATGAACTACAGAGTGACATCTACTCTGTACTGCATGTGGAAGTTAAGTCCGCTGAATGCAATGGTACTTACCCTCAGGTTTCTGTTACAGGACTGTAGCTATTTCTGGTTATTTGAAAGCTATTGGATATATAGTAGTTATTGCCAGATATACAGTTGTCCCTTCATATTCGCTGGAATTTGGATCCAGGACCCTCCCCACCCCCGGGGATACCAAAATCCATGAATACTCAAGTCCCATTATGTGCAATGGCATAGCAAAATGATGTCCCTTGTATAAGATGGAAGAATCAAGGTTTGCTTTTTCGATTATTATTTTTTAAAGAATATTTTCAAGCCATGAATACTTAAATCCGTGGATATGGAGGGACAACTGCAGTTTATTTTTGTTAATGTCTGCTTCTTCTTGTTGTTGTTGAAGAAATGGTGGACACTTGAACTGAGGCAGATTTGGTTTTATACTTCACACTGTACTTCTTAAAATAGTTTGGAAAATGAGATAAACATTTCTAATATTTATTTTCAAAGAAAAGAACACCATTATGCCAAACAATTATACAGCAAACATCTGTAGAATCTTTAAGAGGTTTTGTCCTATATGCTTTAGCCTGAGGAAAAGTGCCAGTACAGTGCAATGCCCGTTGAACCAAGTAATATACTGGGTGGATGGTCATGGGTTGCCACTACTTAAAACATGTTATTTAGAACATGTACACACTTGTAAACATACTGCCGATGGCCTAATTTGTGGAGCCCCAGAGTGACTGATATAAATCCTGCCTATTAAAAACATTCTTGTCAATTACCTTGTCAGTTTCAATCTAAGCATTCATTGAAAGGAGTTACTTTTATGTGTTCCCCCTTGGGGCTATCACTGCTTGTTTATAATGTAACAACCACACCCCGAAAGGAACCGCAAGGTAATAAAAATTATTCTTATAATATACACATTATAAGAATTCCCTGTAGTGCTGATTGCTTTAATGATGTAACTAAACACTACTCAATCCTGCCAGAACTAAATGCCTTTTAAAGTAACAATGCCAAGAAAAGTATAGGCCAGTGTGGAAAGGTGATAATTACCTAACTGGGCATAGAAACACTATTGGATCATCTTAGCTAAATGCATTTTAAATGGATGAATGTACGATAAATATATACAGTGAAAAAGTTAGATTCTTTAACAGAGAAGTTCTATGCACGTCTGCTCAGAAGAACAATGTGTTCATTCAGGCTGACTCCCAGATAACTGAGAATAATGTTGCAGTCTTAAAGAGGCAGAGTTTTTTAAAAAGTGAATATATAATGTAATGGTTATAAGTGTAAACCAGGAGTTACCAGGTCATATTTATGAACTGTGGACTCATTAGGTGGCAGCAGCAGGAGGCCTTAGGTAACTCACAATTATTACAGCCTTAGTTTGCTTCTTTTCTATTTATTTCCCACATGGAGGAAATAATACTAGTCTGCTTTACAGGAATGTTGTCAGGGCCTTACCAAGACACTTTGCTACCTCAGTCAATGAACAGGATGGCAGCCCTCTTCATTCTACATACAGAGGCTGAATGGATCAACAGTTTAATTTTTATCTCAACGTTGCCTACAGGTCCTCTGAGTCTTTTGACATATATGAGGTGCAGAGGTGGTTGTCGTCGTCATCATCATCATCCCACCTTTTACCCAATAATGGGACCCAAGACAATTTACAAAAATTAAAACACATAAGATAAAAGCATATAAAAAGACAGAAGAAACAACATGCAAAAAGTTATTGCTAAAATGAAATTAAACTATCTACAAAATTAAAGCCTTTTAAATGAATCTAGATAAAAAAAGGAGAGAGCTAAAAGTCAACCAAACAGCGCGCTGTTGAAAGCTTTTGCAGTCTGTTCCTAAAAGTCTGTTGGATAAAACAATTTACATTTGATAGTGGAAAGAAGGCATGAAAGGAATTTCAAAGACTGGTAGCAGCTAGTATTCCCATCAGAGATGACTGTGAAAGTGGTGGGATTGAGAGAAGGGCCTCCCTCCAAGATCTTAGGCCCTGGAGAAGCTCATATTTATTTTTCAATTTATTTACTGAATTTATATCCCACCTCTCTCCCAAGGTGGGATTCAAGGCGGCTCATGAAAAAACACAGTCAAAACACAGATAAGCTGCACCCAAATGGTACAGAGATTTATTGACCCTAAGGAGTACTTTGTGGCATAAGCAACTTTTCAAAAGATGAGACTGGTGAAGAAATCAGGAGAAATAGCTAGGAAGGGCTACCTTTGCTGCATCTTGCATTTGTCATACAAGACAGTTGCCTCACTCTGCTTAGTGGTAAGACCACCCCGAATGCTCTAATAATGTAGACGTGTGTCAAGTGCTTTGAACACTGTAAACCCACCATTCAAATTTGAAGTGCTACAATTATCTAGAATCACATAGTCTCACAAGAGGATTTCCTCTTCCTCTGCTCTCTACTCTTGTGCAGATTTGGAGCATATTTTGTGGGGGGCTGCAGGCAGGAGGGGAAATCCATTCCAACACTAATAGCCATTCTTTGTTGTTATTGTGTGCTTTCAAATCAACCCTTAACTTATGGCAACATTATCTTGGGATTTTCTTGGCAAGATTTATTCAGATGAGGTTTCCCGTTGCCTTCATCCTAGACTCAAGCTGCTGACAAACTGCAGAAATAATGCAGTTTGACACCACTTTAGCTACCATGGCTCCATCCTATGGAATCCTGGGATTTGTTGTTTGTTGTGGCACCAGAGCTATCTGACAGAGAAGGCTAAATATCACACAAAACTAAAAATTGCAGAATTCCATAGCATTGAGCCAGGGCAGTTAAAGCAGTGTCAAACTGCAGTGTGTCAGCAGCCTGACTTGCCCAAGGTTATCCAGTGGTTGAGCAGAGATTTAAACACTGGTTTTCTGGAGTCCTAGTCCAAAACTCAAATCACTACATCATGCTTGCTCCTGAAGACCATTTGACTGGAATGTTATTTCTTTAGCCTTCGGTATTCTCTGCATTGGCATGTGATGCACACACATGTGCCCGTGATTCAGATTACATATGGCTCAAGTGTAAGGAGATTATCAAATGGGACCACAGAAAGTGGGACTGTCCTGTTACTCCCTCCCCCACTACACTCTCACCCCACTCCCGTCCCTGTAACAAAAGAAGAAAAAAATGTTCATACACTTACCTTGCAGCACGATCTGGGGTGCTCCCCCTCTCCTCAACAGTCTGGGCATGAATGGAGCTTTCACAAAGCTCCTTTCATGTCCCAGAAAGCAAATCCTGTCCGTTTTCACAAGAGAATGATCACGCGGGTCTTTTAAAAATAAAAATAAAAATCCCCCCAAAAGTGATAGCAACCACAAAAACATACTCTACATTTAAAAAGCAACCTGGGGAGGGGGGAAAGGGTGACACTTCCCTGGCTGACCCGATCATACCCAGATGACATTACGATGTCACCTCGCCATCATAACAGGTCATCTGTTCCCTCGCCTGTCTTTCCATTATTATAACAGAATGGGCTTTTTAATCACAGCTTAAGCCATGAATAAGAGGAAGTGGGGGAGGAACAGGAGCAGAATGGGAACATCGCAGGAGAGGGACAACATCATATGAAAAGGGAGCATGATAGCAATCTCCTGTTGTCCCTGTCCTGGAATGTTTTGAGCGTCTGATAATCTCCTATCTTGGTCAATGATTTATCAGCACTTCTCCCATTTTAGTTTTTATACCCTAGATACACTAGTAAGATGTACCTTTCAGATTATGCATGAAATAACAAATGTTACAATAGATCAAGTGATTTGGTCAGGAAACCTTCCAGCTCTTTGAAGGTGTGAAATCAAAATTTCTCTTTTGGGGGATCTATTTTCTTTTATTACTCTCTGAAATGTCATTCAGATGCTGCTCGCAGTTTCACCAGGCATTCCTCCATTCATTCATTCTGTTAACTGAGCACCAGCTTGCTTTTAAAGTCAAGAAATCATAAGCATTGCCTCTGGTTAAAAGTTGGATGAAAGATGTTGAAAAGGCAACTCCATGGAAGAGATTTGCTAATATTCATAATGCTATTAAACAAACTTTGATGTGCTTCACCCCTGCCTCATATTCTCTGTTCTTCAAACTCCTCTTAGCTCCCATTACTCTGCATGGAACCACTTTATTCATGCAAGCATCATAGTAAAATTAGTTGGTTCAACTGTAAAATGATATTGCAGGAAAAACAAAGGTCAGCCACAGCTTTGATGTTTGTGGTTTAATGTGTTGAAAGTTTTTGGTGCATATAGTCTTTTTAGGTTTTTGGAAAACATCAATGGACAGATTTTCTAACATGGTCTTTATCACTAAGCCAAATGTTTAATGAGTACATTTATCTGATGATATTTTAAAGGAATTTTTAAAAAGGGTTTTTTTTTACACTTGACAGATATTTTCCTTTCTAATATGTCCACATTTCACATATTATAAATGAATTAGCAGATATTTGGGCATGAACAGGTTGAGATGCACCTCTTTTCAAGAAATATTCTAGCTTCACTTGGGGGAAAAATATGGACCAACAAAGTTAAGGATGAAAACCATATGCTTTTCCAGGTGTAGCTGAGAGCAAGAATCATGGATGGAGTTTTATGTAAAGAGATAAAAATCTGTACATGGGCTGTCAGAAACAGTTTGGCTGAACAAAGTCACTGTTCCTAAAACACTGCTGATATTCTTAAATGAGAATTGAATGAGAAACACCTGGGGAAGGACTATAATATGATTGTGCTGCTGTTCTGTGCAAGGCACCAGAGTGACCACATTAAAGGTATGTAAATTGGGTGAGTCCAGGTAGATCATGCAATGTCAGAATACTTGGAAAGCAATGGGTGTTGTTACATCTAAGGGAGAAGGAAACGAATGACAAGGCATGTGGATGACACATGCCCTGATTACATCCTGTTTGGATTACTGTAATGTACTGTATGTAGCCCTGCCTTTGGAAACTGTTTGGAAACCTCCGCAGGTCCAAAATCCAGCAGCCAGGATGCTGACCAGGGTTGATTAGAGGGAGAACATAACTCCCATGTTGCCATAATTTCCCTGACTACTGGTTTGTTTCCAGACAGAAGTCAAGACTCAGTGTGACCTTTAAAACCCTACAGAGCTTGGATCCAGGATATCTGTAAAATCATTTACTCCTATATGAGCCTACCTTACTTTTAAAATCTTTAGGTGAAGGCTTTCTCTTTGTCCCACTACCATCATATTTAGACAAGGACATGGGAGAGAGCCATCTCAGTGGCTGCCCCAGGATGTGAAATTCCCTCCTATGGGAGGTCTGGTTGGTCCCATCCCTGCTGTCTTTCTGCCAGCAGAAAAAGGCATTTTTATTTAGGAAAGCCTTTGATTCTTAACCTACTGTGGGAGAAAGATCTTTTATCTTTTGTGTGTATGTGTTGTTGTTGTATGCATTAAAGTAATTTCTAACTTATGGAAACCCTAAAGCAAAACTATCATGGGGTTTTCTGAGGCTGAGAGCATGTCATTTGCCCAAGGTCACACAGTGGATTTTCATGGATGAGTGAGGATACAATCCCTAGTCTCCAGAGTCATAGGAGATTATCAAACAGGCCCTCAGAAACCATCCCTTTCCCAGTCCCCCCCACCTCCCACTTCCGCCCCACTCCCATCCCTGTAACAATTAAAAGAAAAAGTTTTCACACCCCTACCTTATGGCAGAATAGAAAATGCTCCCCCTCCCCTCTGCTGGTTGGGAGTGAATGCAAGCTGTCGTAAAGCTGCATTCACGACCTGTATAGCAAATCCTACCCGTTCTCGCAAGAGAACAATCGCACAGGAAATTTAAAAATAAAAACCCAACCAAAGATCAAAACAGAAAACCAAGCCCCAAAACACACTATAAAAATTACAAGCAACCCGGGGAGGGGGAAAAAAAGGGTGTCACTTACCTCTTCGTCCCGATCACACCCGAAGTCTTCAGGAAGGACCTCCCACCACAGCTGGCATCGCACCAGCATAATGGGCACCTTTTCACTCTCCCGTGATTCTGTCATAGAGACTGAATGGGCACTCTATTAACAATTTAAATCATTAATAAGAGGGAGCGGGGGGGGGGGAAACAGGAGCAGAATGGGACAAGGATAGGACAGGGACAACATCGTCTGAAGATAAATCCTTTTAACAATCTCCTGTTGTCCCTGTCCTGGGATAATTGGCACGTCTGATAACCTCCATAGTCCAACACTCAAACCACTATGACATGTTATGTTTTAAAGATGTTTTTAACTTAATGTTTTTAATAGAATTGTTTGTTTAATTGTTTTTAACTTTCATATTAATAACAAATTTAGTTATATAATGTTTTTAGGTTATTGTGAACAACCTTGAGCTCCATGCCAGTAGACAGGCAGGAGATAAATAAATAAATAATGCCTATGAAGTTAGCCAAAGCTAACAAAATGAAATTCAATACACAGAAATGTAAGGTACTGCACTTAGGGCAGAAAAATGAAATGTATAGATACAGGATGGGGGAGACCTGGTTGAACGAGACTACGTGCGAAAGGGATCTAGGAGTCCTAGTAGACCACAAGTTGAACATGAATCAACACTGTGATGCAGCAGCTAAAAAGGCCAATGCGATTTTCGGCTGCATCAATAGAAGTATAGTGTCTAGATCAAGGGAAGTAATAGTGCCGCTCTATTCTGCCTTGGTCAGGCCTCAACTAGAATACTGTGTCCATTTCTGGGCACCATAATTCAAAAAGGATATGGACAAATCAGAGCATGTCCAGAGGAGGGTGACTAAAATGGTGAAAGGGCTGGGAATTATGCCTTATGAGGAAAGACTTAGGGAGCTGGGTATGTTTAGCCTGGAAAAAAGATGGTTAAGAGGCGATATGATAGCCCTGTTTAAGTATTTGAAGGGGTGTCACATTGAGGATGGAGCAAGTTTGTTTTCTGCTGCTCCAGAGACTAGAACATGGAGCAATGGATGTAAACTCCAGGAACAGAGATTCCACCTCAACATTAGGAGGAACTTTCTGACAGTAAGAGCTGTTTGACAGTGGAACACACTCCCTTGGATCGTGGTGGGGTCTCCTTCCTTGGAGGTCTTTAAACAGAGGCTGGATGGCCACCTGTCAGGGATGCTTTGCTCGTGATTTCCTGTATGGCAGAGGGTTGGACTGGATGGCCCTTGTGGTTTCTTCCACCTCTACAATTCTATGATTCTATGATTTTATAAGTAAGAGCTGTGACTCAGTAGCAGAGTACATCCTAGCCATATAAAAAGTCCCAAAACAGATTGGGATCTTGTGGCTGTGGCCACCGCAATGTAACAACACCAGCAGTGCAGCAAGTAGGTGGGAAAAGATTGCAGGCATAGCAGTGAAAAAAGTATAGCATTGGAGAAACTTACTGCTTTTAGCTGGCAGATTTTATCTGCTGTCCCTCACTGTTCACTGCTGGGTGACCCTGGAAAAAGTGCAACCACTTGTGTAGTGCAGCAACAGAATTCTGATGTCAGTGCCCAGGATTTCTTGTCTGAACCCCACTCCCAATCACTGTATGCATTACTCAGCTGGATGGACCACTTGTCCCATTCCACAGAAGGCAGCTTCTTACATTCTTGTTGAACACAGAAAAACAGGAAGAAAAGAAAAATAATATTGATGATATACGTTAGCATATATCACACCTTTTTAGCATGGGTAATGTTGTACTGTTGTTCTGTGCCTTCAAGTTGTTTCCAACTTATGGCGACCCTAAGGCAACCCTATCATGGGCTGAGAGTCTGTGACATGCCCAAGGTCACCCAGTGGGTTTTCATGGCTGAGCAGGGATTCAAGCCCTCATCTCCAGAGTCATAGTCCAATGTTTAAACCACTACACCACACTGCCCAGAGAGAAATGGGGGGGGGGAGGATTTTCAAAATCCCAGTTAATTACTTGTGGATTTGCTTGTTCAGCCTTCTAGATTTTGAACTATATTTCCCATAATTCTCAGCTAATCTGTCCACTGGATATGTTGGTTGGCCAGGAGGGAATTTTAATCCAACAAATATGGAAGATGCTATTTTTAGGGTGTTTTGTCTTTTAACAGAACACCCTCAAGGCAATGATGCTGCTAGACTACTACATGGTGATGGCTCTGCTTTTTTGCAAGTTAAAAAGGGGAAGAGAAAAAAACAAACACCCTTGACACCTCATATTTTATTTAAAACTAAAGTAAGACATCCCCTCCCAGGTCTTTAGAATTTTGCCCCTTTCACCAAGGCAGACAAAAGCACAAATCACGCATGTGTGTCATGGGAGATGATTTTTAGCATGACTTTAAATTGAACAGTGTGCTATTCAGTTGATACAGCTTTTAATTTATTTATTTTTACTTCTAGGGCATTTTTTTTTTGCTGTAAATCAGCAAAATTGCACTGAGCTAATAATCTCAAGAGAAATAATCAACATCCACACTATATATTTTAAAGTGTCATCAAAACCCAACCTAGGGCATCATGTTCTTTGCACTTTATTTGAAGATAGTAGCCATATTTGGGGAGCAGGTTTTTACATTTTGAAAATACATTTTACTCAGCTAAAATGATTAATGACAACCTCATCAAAATGAACTTTCCCAATCCTAATTAAGGCAAGAAACTGGAAAACCTCCCATTGGCCAAATGTCAGCCTCCCATTGGCCAAATGCCAAATGTCATCACAACAACTTTCTCATTATTGTATTTATTTATCCATGTAACAATTTGTATAACCAGATGCTTTTTGTACATCCTGAAAATTGAAATAGTCTGCCCATGAATAATTCCTCAAGTTTATGTCCTTTAAAGAAACATTAGATAATAGATAGAAAATATTTCTTTTTAAAATGTTCACAGTCCAAGAACAGAAAAGTGTCAGAAAACTACTTTACACCTCAAGATTTTGTAAATGTTTTGACATGTGTCAGGATCTCTACAGATAAAACTTGGTATTTTTCTAAATAAGATTTTGTGAAGACTTTTTTCTATTAATTAAAAAAAGTAGCTAAATAAAAATTTGCTTGTCCCAACTAGAGAAGCCCAATTGAATCAATTGTTAAATGTGGGTTGACTCATCTGTTTCCCATTGATTCTGTGGGTCTACTGTGCTGGGGGTAGCAACTGTCTTCATGTCCCAAATGGTGTCATGTACATACATTTTTTACTTTTCCATTCCATCAGTGGTTGGGTTGTTAGGTGAAATTACAGACAGGGTTTCTCTCCTTTCAATGGCTATGTAAAAGAGAAAATTTCAGCATGTGTTTCTTCTGGGATAAGCAACACTTGCTGACATTTCATTTATTTATGCCCCAACTTTCTCCCAGCATAGGACCCAAAGTGATTTACACTAATTTTTTTTTTAAAAAACCAGCTACAATAATATTTTACAAAAGCTAAAAACAATGAAACAAACAATTGTATTAAAAAGCAAATGGTTAAAACAGTTTAAAACATATTTAAAGCATAATTGAAAATATTTTTTTAAATCTCACTGCTTTCAAACACCCTTCTGCCTCATGATTTAAGAACCACTGGCCTGCCTAAATAAAGATCTTTGCTGCCAGCAGGAAGAGAACAGAGAAGGGGCTAATCAGACCTCCCATGGGAGGGAATTCCACATCATGGGAGCAGCCACTGAGAAGGTTCTCTCTTGTGCCCTCACCAAATATGCCTGTGATGGTGCTAGGACCAAGATCTTAAATCTTGGTGTGGCTTTTATAGAGACACAGTCTTTCAGATAGTCTGTCCCAAGTTGAACAGTTCAATTGCCAACTAAATTTCAAAGTTTACCAAGGCAATGGTACCATGAACTTATGAACTTTCAGATAAAATATATAAGTTTAGGAAGTCTCATCTGTGAACATCATCCAGCAAAATGAAGGCAAAACTTATCTGCTCTTGCTTACAGCTATATAGCTCAGCTGATCCCTTTATTCTACCTCATCTACTTCTCATGTGTGGCTCTAGCTTTTACTCCTTTGGGTCACACATGGTTATGGAACTGAACACTAAAAACTTCCTTGCAGAGAAAAATGTATCATTCCTTGTAAATTGTTCACAGGTTTTATGGAAAGCCAATCCCAACTTTATAAAACAGTAGGTAACGTAACTGAACAGTCTTCCTGGAGTGAGTAGTTTCCTTAGTACAGTGATGGAGTACTTGGTGCTTGGGAAAGAAAGATCAAGTTGAGCATTAAAACCTGGGATATGGAGGGAATTCCACTGCATACTTCTTCTAGAACCAGGAAAAAAGTCATTCTTCTAGAACCTGGGTAAAAGTCTTCCATCATAGAATCATAGGACTTTTTCGGACGGAAGAAAAGTAACGCAAGCAGCATCGCCAGGTTGCGACGCTGCTGCGCAAGAGGGAGCCAGTTTTGAATGACGCTCTTCCCAGCGGTACTGTTGCAGTACCACTGGGACATTTGAGCGTGATCTTTTTCCTTCCCAGCATCATATTTTACTTGTGATCACTGATGGGAAGGAAAAAAATCACACTCAAATGTCCCAGCGGTACTGCAACAGTACCGCTGGGAAGAGCGTCATTCGAAACTGGCGCCCTCTTGCGCAGCAGCGTTGCAACCTGGCGACGCTGCTTGCGTTACTTTTCTTCTGTCCGAAAAAGTCCATAGTGTTGGAAGAGACTAAAAGGGCTATCAAGTCCAACCCCCCTTTCTGCAGGAACACACAATCAAAGCACACCTGGCAGATGGCCATCCAGCCTCTGAAGGAGATGTCCCCACACTCCATGGTAACACTTTCCACTTCCGAACAACTGTTACCATCAGAAACTTCTTCCTAATGTTCAGGTGGAATCTCTTTTTCTGGAGTTTCAATTCATTGCTCTGTGTCCTAGGACTTTATCAGACTAGTCCCTTAAAACGTTCTTTTGCCAGGATGAAAAAACAATTTTTATGCCGGCAAAAGAATGTCCCCCCCCCCCCACACTTACTTTCCTCTCCCAGCAAAGGCAGCTCCAGTAATAAAGTGGAAGTGAACAGAGCACACACACACTTTAAAATTCCTAAATAACCCAGGGAGAGTCATAAAAAGAGCAAAACTTACCTGGATGTCTCAATCACAAGTGTTCATGCCAGACCGGCCATTCTCACTGCAGTCACAAGAGTTAAGTGGCCCAAGGTTTTGCACACCAGCAATGCTGGCACAAAAGCGGCATGGGGGATCAATTGACGGCTTAAGCCGTAAATTAAAAACTATGTGTTTGGGGCTGATTTTAACCATGAAAGGGCAATATCATCTGATCTGCGTGCCCTTTGCGGTTATGTGGCATCATTATGATGCCTCATTTTGTGTGTCTGGTAAAGTCCTTAGTCTCTGGAGCAGCAGAAAACAAGCTTGCTCAATATGACATCCCTTCAAGTATTTAAACACGGCTCTCATGTCCCCTCTTAACTATCTCTTCTTCAGGCTAAACATACCCAGTGCTCTAAGCTCATAGGGCATGGTTTCCAGTATTCCAGGTGAGTTTTGACCAAAGCAGAACAGAGTGGCACTATGACATCCCTCAGTCTAAACACTATACTCCTATTGATGCAGCCTAGAATCACTTTAGCTTTTTTAGCTGCTGTGTCACACTGTTGACTCATGCTCAGCTTGTGGTCCACTAAGACTCCTAGATCCCTTTTGCATGTACTGTCATCAAGCCAGGTGTCACCCATTCTATATCTGTGCATTTTCTTTTTACTGCCTAAGTGTAGTACTCTACATTTCTTCCTGTTGAAATTAATTTTGTCAGTTTTGGCGCAACCTTCTGATCTGTTAAGGTCATTGTGAGTTCTGTATCTGTCCTCGGGTATTAGGTACCCCTCCTAGTTTGTTATCTTCAAATTTGATAAGTATGCCCTCTGTTCTATCATCCAAGTCATTGATAAAGATGTTGAATAGCACTGGGCCTAGGACAGAACTCTGTGGCACCCCACTAGTAATTTATCTCCAGGATGAAGAGGAGCCATTGGTGATTACCCTTTGGGTTTGGTCAGTCAACCAATTACAAATACACTCAACAGTTGCATTGTCCAGCCCTCAGGTTACTAGCTTTTTTGCAAAAATATCATGGGGGGGCTTGTCAAAAGCCTTACTGAAATAAAAATCCACTACATCCACAACATTCTCTTCATCTATCAAGTTTGTGACTCTATAAAAAAAAGAAGGGATACGGTTAGTTTGACATGACTTGTTTTTGAGAATCCCACGTTGACTTTTAGTGATCACGGCATTCCTTTCTAAGTGCTTACAGGCTGTCTGTTTAATGATCTGCTCTAGAATCTTTCCTGGTATTGATATCAGGCTGACTGGGTGGTAATTATTTGAGTCCTCCCCCTGCATTTTAAAAATGGGGACAACATTTGCCCTCCTCCAGTCTGCTGGGATCTCTCCTGTTCTCCAGGTATTCTTATTGATAGTGGTTCTGAGATTACTTCTGCCAGTTCTTTTAATACCCGTGGATGTGGTTCACCTGATCCTGCAGACTTGAATTCATTTAGAGTAGCCAGGTATTCCTGTACTACCACTGTACCAATTCTTTGCTGGATTTCCCCCAGTGCATCATCTGCTCCATTTCCCCCAGATTAAGCACTGTCTCTTTTGGGAGAAGGCTGAGGCAAAGAAGGCGTTGAGTTCTGTTTTTTCTCTGTCCCCTTTAGTCTTTTTCCATCTTCTCCACACAGCGGTCGTACCACTTCCTTGTTCTTCCTTTTGCTATGGGCATAACAAAAAAAAGCCCTTTTTATTCGTTTTAATCTTTCTAAGAAGTCTGAGCTTTTTCTGTGTTTTAGCTTTTCTGACTTTCTCCCTACACAAGCTGGCTATTAATTTAAATTCATCTTTGGTGATTTCCTCCTTTTTCCATTTCTTGAACGTGTCCCTTTTAAGTCTTAGCTCAGCTGAAACTTCTTTAGACATCCATCCTGGTTTCTTTAGACACCTCCCATTTTTTTCTCCTCATTGGAACTGTTTAAAATTGTGCCTTCAATACATCACTTTTAAGAAACTCCCGTCCCTCATGAACTCCCTTCTCTTTCAGTGTTCCTGATCATAGGATCACACCCAGTAATTCCCTAAGTTTACTGAAACCAGCTTTCTGAAAGTCGATAATTTGTTGCTGACTATGCTTAGCGTCCTCTTTCCACTGTATAACAAACTCCAGGAGAACACGGTCACTCCCACCTAAGTATCCTGCTGCTTCCACCCCATTAACCAGATAATTTCTGTTGGTTAGGATCAGATCTAAAATAGCTGATCTCCTAGTTGCCTCTTGCACCTTCTGGACAATGAAATTCTCTGCAAGGCAAGTGAGGAATTTGTTGGACCTTACATTTTTTGGCAGAGTTGGACTTCTAACAAGTATCAGGATACTTGAAATCCCCCATTACTACTATAGCTCTTTTCTGAATATCTGGCCATCTCTTCCAGGAAGGCATAATCTAAATCCTCAGTTTGGATTGGAGGTCTGTAGTAGACCCCCACAATGACATCCCTGCTGTTTATCTTCCCCTTAATTTTTACCCAGATGCTCTTAATCCGGCTCCCAGGATTTAAGTCATGGATCTGTTTTCAGGTGTACACATCCTTAATGTATAATGCTACTCCATTGCCCTTCTTGTTTGGTCTTTTTCTCTGTAACTATTTTCCAGTCATGTGATTCATCCCACCAGGATTCAGTGATGCCTATTGTATCATATTTGTTTTTCTATGCTAAGGGTTCAAGTTCATTCTGTTTATTTCCCATGCTCTGTGCATTAGTATAGAGACATCTAAGATCATGGGCCATTCCCCCTATCTGGCTTGTAAAGGTTTTTTTTCCTCCCATTGTTGGGTTCTTGTACTATTTTCCTGTTCTCTGTACAACATTTGGACTATTATCTCCAGCACTTGATGAACTCCTGCCTTCAAATGTCTGTAGAGAGGTCAAAACAATTATACATTTATGTATTGGTGCCTATGAAGTCTGACCATTTAAAAGAAATACAGGTTGTCCTTATATGCTCAGGACCTGCGGCTTCAATTATTTGTATTCAATTATCAGTTATTCAATTGTGGCAGAACTTACTGTAGAGACATGCTGGAGATGCCTAGAGAGACAGCCTCTCTAGGCATTTCCTAGGTCCTCCAGTGTTATGCCAAGGGTTTTGCTATTACCCATGGTTTCAAGTATTCATGGTAAGTCTGGGAAATATCACCTGTGCATATATGGGGCAACCTGTGCTCCAATCCTTCCATCAGTGAACATATAGTGAGAATATACAATTTATTGGGCATCCGGAGAAACATATGTTGGGTTTCCTCATTGGTGTGGGGAGGGCAGTGTGTTGGCATAAATTCACATCTTCTTCTTATAAAGCATTATTCCAAAGTTGTTCAAAGTGTGTCTTCACTCCGAAAATTTTCAAACTCACTGTGCTTAATGAGAATCCATTAATGTCTATTCCCATATAGAGAATAAATATATTCCCACATATTTGATATAATAAATCCTTTTCCCTGTATCTAATTCTAGATACAGTGTTTGTGTTTTGAAAGTCCTTTCATTGTTATGCTATTACTGTAAATGATTTTGACAGTTTAATTTTCTAGGTTATCTTTGTTTTGCTATAAATTAATTTTATATTAGATTGTAGAATGGTAATTTGAGAAAGAAAACAAGAATAAAAATCATTAACTGGTTAAAAGATATCAGATGCAATCCACTAAGCTTTGACACCATTAAATGCCTAGTTGTTTTGGTAGGTTTTTCAAGGAATGCTTACACAGATCTCATTGAAATGAATAGTTGCTGTGAATAAGCAGTGGTCAGTGGATTGCACTTTTTAACTTCCCACCAGGTATATCTGTCCAGGTTGGTAGATGAGCCCACAAAATATGTATTCTGGATGTGCATCTGAATCTCAGAGCTCATACCTTGGAGATCCAATATTTCACTGCTGCAATTAGTCAATGCATGAAAATCACACAATTCCACTCTACTTCTGTGCTTATAGTGCTTAAGTCATACCTCACAGAAGTCGTCCCTATACCCCCTACCTGGCCAAACATTGTTGCAGATTGCAGAACAACAATATGTCACTCTGGAGCTAAGGCAAGCAGCTCTGTTTTGGATCCTTTCCCCACCCTGCGAGAAAGCCATCCAGGCTTTGTCATAACCAAAACACCCCTTTAGGGTATGAAATAGGGTATAAATACCCTAGCCCAGACCCCAATCACATGTGTTACAGATGGACCCACCCGCTCTGCCAGACTCCCCTGTGCCACCCTGAGATGCTGTCTGAGTTTCTTTGATGCATAGACCTCTTTCTCCAAGATCAGCAACTATCCCCCTTCAACCCCCAACTTCTTTCTATCCAACCCTTCCTGCCTTTCTCTTCAATAGCTCTGTATGGTTCTTGACTGTGTTCTTGTTTGATAGTTTATCTCTCATGTTGATTCTAAATAAGATACTTTCTTTAATTTCAAATGGAGTGTTCTCTGCAGTTAGTACTGGTATACATAAGTGGAAAGATCCTCAGTTACCCTCCTCTCACAGGCCTCCTTTATGAGCTATAATTCCCCCAGATCTTAAGGATATGCTGTCATAGTGGGCAGGACCCTAACATCCTGCCCATCTCTTAGGGTAACAAAGGCTACAGAGAGTTGCAGTATGTACAAGAACATCCGGAGAACCACCCGAATCCCAGCCTTAGTTTAGAAGGTTGTTGGAAATGCACTATTTTCTCCTGATGCAACTTTATGGTCTGAATACTGGGATTGCTGTTTGGATTTGATCCAGAAATTCTGTGAGATGATCTCTGCTCATAGGACTTTCCTGATGGAGGAAGAACAGGGTGGAAGCAATTTTTCTTATTACAATTTCTCTTTGCATCTCTTGTGTGTGTGTGTGTGTGTGTGTGTCAGGATAATGGGATATGTAATCACTGAGAATTTCATATTGTAAAGAGCTGTTATGTACGGTGCTAATGCCAGCAGGGGCCAGTAGTGGGCTAGCTACATGCAGCTGGTGTTGACAACAAGATGCTGTTTACATTAGCCTGTATGAGAGCCAAAGCGAGAGGAAGGTATACAGCCATTATCACCCAGGGAAGAATTGGATAAACCATGTGTGTATAGGAATGGGTAACTACATGGCCCATGAATGTAATGTAAACAAGTACATGTATAACCATATGTTCCCACCCTTACTCTGCACTTTTTAAAACATAATCAATCACAAGCACAGACACACACTTTAAGAGTCCCACGTGAACCGAGGTGCTTCATAATAAGAGCGTCCCTACCTGGCTGTCATGAACTCACCCAGAAGGTTTCTTCCCATTGTTGGTGCATTCATGTGAGCACAATAGTGTGAGGATTCAAATGCCGGTAATGCCAGCACAAAAGCACCAGGGAAGATCAGCTGACAGCTTGGCCCATCAATAAAAAAGTATGTCTTATAGATAAGACATTAACACGAAAGGATGACGTCATCTGGTATGTGCACCCTTTCACTTTAATTAGGCATTGTTATGATGCCATACTTGCTGCATCTGATAAAGTCCTTAGAGAGGTTTACACTGGTGCCCTTCTTACTATACTTCTGTAGGCAACTGAAGCCCTTTTTGTTTCAGGAGGCCACTGAGGGCTGACTGCTCAGGGGGAAAGGCCCATTCATAATGTGCTGTGCTGTTCGTATCTGTGTTCTTTTTATTGATTGTTTTAAACTGCTTTTAATTTTATTGATAGTTTAATCACATTTTAAACTATTGTATGATGTAGTTTTTAGCTGTGTGTTTTAACTTTTGTAATTCACCTTGAGTAATAATAATAATAATAATACTAATAATTCTCAAAGAACCTCACAGGATCAAAATACAAGTAAAATCACATGTAGCTAAAACACATATACACACATATAGAAAAATATACAAAAATTAAGGTAGTGTTTGAACCATTGAATACATTAATTTAACAGCAGGATCAATGTAGTCTTTATCTTAGTCTCCTACTTTTAAAAGCTTGAGTCCAAAGGAAAAGAAGCTGAGATGTAGGCAGAGGGTGGGAGATGGCCAACAGCATGGCTTCACTTCTTTCCCCACATACTGAATACATATATAGATTGGGGACCTGTTGAGAGCTGTCATATGTCCTTTTTGAGAACCCATCACACTCTAGTGAGCAAGTGCAGTGGGTCAGGTGGCTAATTTTCTGGCCTTCAGGCCCTCTGTCAGGTTTTCAAACTGCCAAAAAATGTTCACCAAGACCCCAAAAGAAACAAAAACAAAAAAGGAAGTTGCCACAAGTCTACTTCTGGGTTTCAAAAATGGGTGTTTTTGAAAATGTTAATCAGTGTGGAGAGTTGGGGTACTGCTACCTGATCAAAAGGGTGAATTGCTACTCCTGGAAGATCTTAAGAGATGCAATTCGCCTACTGTTTTTTTGGCCAGAAAAAGGCACTCTGGGGAGTCTAGAATGGTTGAAATCAACAAAAACAGCTCAGGGCCCCCATGGCTATGCTTTCCCTAGTCCTCCTCTAATGGGATCAAGAAATAGGACAAAGCTACAAGCAGGAGTAGGTTTGATTTTTCAGTAGGGAATGGGGGTGGAAAGAATATTTGAAAACTTTTGAAAAATGGTAGAAAAACATATTTCTCGTGTTCTGGGAAACCCTGATGGATAGACAAGAATCTTCTCAGTTTATGTCTTAGGTATTTAGGTGCACAAAATTGGCATATGGTTTTTTTTAAAACAGAAGTTGCATTTTCTTGTGTAAGAAACACCATTTTTCAGAAATAGAAAATCCTGTTTTTTGCCAAAGAAAGACCACATAGTGTGAATTTTGTGCATACTGATTCCCCAACTGAAGCAATTTTTGCACAGGAACTAGTATTTTCTGCTCAAAAAATTATGCTTTTGCTCTTAATCCCCACTGATGCTGGCTGGGTTCTGGAGGGATGGGTAGGTACAATATGTGTTTGAGACATATCCTCTTTTCCTAAACATCCCACACATCTCATTATTTCAGGCATTTCTCTGCTATGAAATATAGCTCAACTTCTAATGAAGAAGCAGCCAGAAAATATCAGTATTAATTCCAGGATGAGATTAATTATTGGGCCCTTGGTATCTATTGAGGTTTGGTTCCAGGACCCTTCATGGATACCAAAATCTGTGGCTGCTCAACTCCCAATATATACAATGGCCTAGTAAAATGGTGTCCCTTATATAAAATGGCAAAATCAAGGTTTGCTCCTTGAATTTAAAAACAAAATATTTTTAAGCCATGGATGGTAGAATCCATGGATGCCAAATCTGTGGATATAGAGGGCTGTATTCATCAGTGATGTATGTTGGCTGAGCCTCAGTTACTGAAAACAGAAACAAAGATAGCAATCTCAATTTTAACAATAATAATAACTGTACTTTTTCAAAAGAGAAGCAGCCAAAACGATTATCCTAGTTTCCTGGCTTTATGGCTTAAGAAGAGCTCTGCATAGGGCAGGGATGTGAAATGCCTTTGGATCAGGTCCAAGTATAACCAGTTGACTAATCACCCCTTCTGTCTGGAGATAATCGGTTGCCTATAAAACATTATCCTTCTGTAAGATTACCTTATTGTTAATGTAATGTTTTATGAGCAGGTTCCATCACAAGGAAACAAGAGAAATACCCACCCTCGGGTGTTGTAAAGCTGGAGGGGAAATGAACACACACACACACACCGTGTAATTTTATCAAGGCATTGCAGCTTTGACCTGTATTATTTGTTTCTTTTCTTGAAGATCCAAATGGCACATCATCCTGGATGAAGGTCGATGGAGACATGAACATGTTTGCAGCATTGTGGGTTTAGAGAGCTATGATTAATCTCCATTAACAATGAAGATTTTGAACAAAACAAGGAGCAATATAATATATTCCTTATTAAAGAACCCCTTATTTTTAAAATTGCATTGTGAGTTTGCAGATGTAGAGGGGGGATTAATCATGACCACAAAAGCATGTTCAGTACCTGCTTCACCACTTCCTAGAACAAAAAGCCTTAGTCTTTGCTTTTAGATGCAATCTCTGTTGGTTTGCCATACAAAAAAGATATAGCTCAATAAAATGAAAGATCCACTGTACTGTATTATTGGCCTGAAGGAATTCTTCATCAGGTTAATGGATCTGATGGTTTCCCCTTCACTGGTTTTCAGGATGATTATATTTTATTTATAGGGAGAAAATAACAGTTAATCTTAAATATATTGAAAATGTGTTGTAAGACTGCATGCATTGGTAATAACAATAATACAGTTATGGAAACAAATTTCTCTTTGGTTTTGATCCCCTAAGTGCCAATGTTTTGCAAATTCATTGACTTGAAATTAAATATTCTCATGCTCCTTTATCAGCAGTGGAAGAGTTACATTCTATCTGTATTGCTTGCTGATCAGAAAGATTTCATTACACAGAGCAGTTTTTACACCTGAGGTGCTTCTTTTTGAAACAGCAAAATTGTGAGCAAAATAGCCAAGATCTGAAATCTCATGGATAGCAAACAAGTTGTCCCCTGGAGGCTATAAGATCTGATTTTGAAGTCAGCTGAGTCATTTGCCAGATGAAAAGCCTACTGGTCAACCATAATTGTGTCCAGAGGTTTGAATCTTAAACCATAATATGTGGCTTGCAAATTTATACTGGAAATGTGAGAACCAGCAGGAACAGTAGCATGTTGCAAAGCAAAACCACAGTACCTAGAGAACTAGATAATTTATTGCAGGTTTTTTTTTTAATCTTAAGACTCTTACTTATGTCTCTATATGTGCATTTTTCTTAAAAAAAAATCTAAATGGATCTCTGAGTGATTTTGTATTTGGTACAAGCTTGTACATGTTAGCAAAACAAGTGGTATAATTTTAAACTGTAAATTCCTCAGTGAAGGGGGGGAAGGGACAGCATCTAAGCGGGAACAGTACTGAATTATAGCATTCCACTCATCTTATTGTAGTTTACTGAGTTGGATGGCAGAAGGTGGGGAGATACTGAATCAAAGTTAGTCCTCAGGCAACCAGAAATGCTTGTTACATGGGTCCCTAATGTGTGGCGAAAGATCAACTGTGGCATTGCATTTTACCAAAAATAAGAGAGAGACTTCTCAGCAGTTCCATTAGTCATAATGATTGAGATCCACTGAATTACTGTGGGGTAGAACAGCAGACAGACCATTTTGGGAGTGAGCAGCAGATTCTATACAGGTTTTTTTTAAGGGGAAGAAAAGGAGAGAGACAAGTAGATAGCAATTACTGTTGAATTTTTCATGCTTACAATGTGTTATTATATCAACCTAGCACTCCCTCTAATGGCTATGTATGGCCTTTGACTGGACACCTACATTAATTTTAGAGCCCTTCTATTGTTTTGCTTGCAGCAAAATTTGACATAAATGCAATGTTTCACCCCAGGTTGAACTTGGTGGGGAAGCAACATGAAAGTCAATTAAAATCCCAACTCACTTCCCACTATTTTTGCAATAATATTTTTTTTTTTATCATCATCATTATTATTTCACACTGAAAGGTGCTTGAAAGACCTTTGGATCAGAGCTACCAATAGAAAAGGATCTCTATCATGCTTTCTTTCTGAGATATACCAGAAGCAAAAATGTAAATTTAAAACAACAACAATAACAACGACAATGATAATGATGGTGAGAGAAAATGAGATATGGGGTAAATTATAACAATAATGATAATATCATCTTCTATGGGCTAAATCAGGAGAGTAGTTGAAAGCATTCAATCAGAAGCAGAGGGCTCCTGTTCACATCCCACTCATAAATAGGATTGTTCACATCCCACTCATAAATAGGATTGTTCACATCCCACTCATAAATAGGATTGTGTTGGGTACTGTGGCTCAGTCTCCACCTTGAAGTGCAGAAAAATGGTGTTAGATTTTTTTTAGAGATAGTTGTTACGATTTCTGAGATATTTCACTGAAGTGCTTTGAGAATTTGGAAAAGAGGTACAGGTTAAGTCTCCCCTATCTGGAATTCTGAATGGCAAAATATTCCAGAATCCAAAATAGTCCACATGGGTGGCTGAAATAGTGACACATTTGCTTTCTGATGGTTTAGTGTACACAGACTTTGTTTCATGCACAAAATTATTAAAAATATTGTGTATAAAAGAAAGGCTAGAGAAAGAGAAGTGGTTCCGAGTTATCAGAGCTTCTCTCCATAAAGAGAAGGAAGCTGTGTCCAAGGCTCAGAGCCAAATTAATGGGGAATTTTGGAGGGCCTACAGCAGGGAGGATAAGGTTAAATTCTGTATCCCCACTTCCTATGCACTGCATGGTGTTCAGCCCCCCACCCACATTTATTTTTTTTTAAAAAATATGCTAGTTGTATCTAATACCATTTTTTTTTACTTTGAACTGCCAATTTAAGGATGAGGTGATTTTTAAATACAAATGAAGGGCAACTCATGTCTATATGGAAACCTCTATCATCTCTTTGGCTAGGATTTTCCCCTAAATCTGGGTTCTAAATTTGCATATTAACAAAATCTGCACTGTGCAAATTAAGCACATTCATTGTTTGATTCCACCATTATGTTTCATCCTCGGTACTATTGATATAGTAAATACTGCTCCGAGAGAGCCAATATTGTTGTTTGTATTAACTATCATCAAGTCATGATAGTTATGAGTTGAGTTATGAGTTTGAGTTATGGCAACCGTATGAATGAGAGACCTTCAAATCTCTCAGTTATCAACAGCTCTGCTCAGGTCTGGCTGCTGATCAGGCCCATTGCTTCCCTCTTCCCTCCATGGAAAGGAAGTCCAGATGCGGGCACGTTGGCCCATCTCTGTAGCTGCTGCTGCTGCAGTCTCCCTCACTGTCTTGGAAGGCAGTAAGCCAGCCCGCAACATGTGACCAAAGTCCCCTGCATGTGACCAGTCTTGGTCCCATGCTGCAGGAATCCTTCTGCCAGGACGGGCTCCTGTGGTCTTGTGGGGCCTGATCTGTTTCTCCCCATTGGGAATGAAGTACAACAGGTATTATCTTATACCTGTTGTGTATCAGCCTTCCCCTGCTTTCCCCCCATATCTCGCCTGGGGGTCATGAGGACCTCCCAGGGACAGAATGGGGCAAATGTCCTGCCTTGTCAGGACTGGCTAGATGGGGTATATTGCCCATACAGACAAGCCCAAAGAGTTGGAAAATCCAGGCAATAAAATTTCCACACCATTAGCAACAGAAAAAGTAACTGTCCTTGAGATCCATGCTGTGTCTGTTCTGGGTGAGGTTACCTGCCCCACAGAGAACATTCAGTTTCCCAAGAAGCCTCTGTACTGTTGCATCTTTAAAAAATCTTTCAGGTGCTGTATAAGTAAAACCTGACAAATGCAGTCCCAATGAAAAAGTTTTACTTTTGTTGTAGGTAGAAACCTCAAAGAGTTAAGTCCCAGTCCCTTGGCTTTCTCTTCCCTTGGATTCCTCTGTTGTGGCTAAAATGCGGTATCCTCAAGTGCAGAAAACATATCCGAGAATAGCCTTGTTAGCGTACTGATAACCTTGTGGCTGAAGAGCGGGGTATAAATAACTAAATAAACAAAAATAAATAAATAAAAAATAAATAAATAAAAATATTCTTTTTTTATTCTATGATTTTTATTAAAACATGTCATTATCATACAATACTCTAGTTAACATTTACATTCTTAACAACAATAAAATCACTCCTTCATCATTCTCTTCATCTTAAGCTCAAACTATCTTCCTTTCTCATCTTCAGCCAAAGAACAATTCTTTCAACCTTCAATCGTTACTTCCCATTAAGTCTAATCCTTTATGAACCAATTTTGTTCTGCCTTTCTACATCTTAATGACAGTATGTATCAACATCTTTTCCTCTAAATAAATTTAACAGACACAGGTATTATCTTTATTCATTTTAATTTTTAAGCAAGAAACCCCACCTTAACCCAACTACCCCATATTTTAATAAGATATTCTTTTGTTTCATTCCATTCTTCTTCCAACTCCTCCAGATTTGTTTTCTTTTATTGCTGGTGTCAATTTATCTAAATATATTAATTCAACTACCTTAGCTGACCATTCTTCTTTTGTCAGGACATATTCCATTTTCCAGTGTCTTGCAAAGACAATTCTGGCTGCTAAGATTAAGTTAAATAATACTCTTTCCTGTGATATTCCAAGACTATCATCTAATATACATAATAAGTATATTTCTGGTTTCATCTGAAATGGTTTTTTTTTATTATCCTTTCTATTTCTTTATGAATCTCAGACCAGTACTTATATACAATTTTACACGACCACCAACAATGGTAAAAGGTACCTGCTTCAGTTTTACACTTCCAGCATTTATTGTCAGTATGTTTATAAATTCGTGACAATTTATCTGGTGTTAGGTACCACCTGTATATCATTTTCCAACAATTCTCGTTTAGGTCTTGGGAGACCGCAAGGTTTATTGTTTTTGTCCAGAGTTTCTCCCAACTCTCTAAGGGTATTGGTTTCTTGATGTTTTGGGCCCATTTAACCATGGATTCCTTGACTACCTCTTCTTCACACTCTCTTTCTAGCAATAGTTTATATAATTTCGATAAGTTTTTAGAGCTTTCCAGTGTCAGTATTTCCTCTATTTTTGAGCTCTTTTGTTTAATTCCATGCATTTTTTATATTAATTTTCAGTTTTCCCCAAATCTGCCTGAATAGCCACCAATGACATTTTATTCCTTCTTGACTTAGCTGTTCATGGGTTTTTATTATTGGTTGATCTTTATTCCATTTCACTAAATCTTTATATTTATATTTATAACCATTTATATTTATATTTATAACCATTGTGTTCCCATTATTTTTTCTCGTCTGTAAAATGCCTCATGTGGTGAAACCCACAATGTGGTATTAAGAATATTTTTTTGCTTTGTATTTTTTCCAGATTCAGAATAATGGTCTTCTAATATAATGTTCATTGAAATCCTTGTTGACACTTTCCTTATTGAACCAAATATACCCATGCCAGCCAAATCTCAGATCTCCCTCAATTGCCAATAAGGTCTCATTTTTTAGGTTTATCCATTGTTTTATCCATTCAAGGGCACTAGCATTGAAATACAATTTAAGATTTGGCATTCCCAGTTCTCCTCTGTCCTTTGTGTCTTGCAATTTTTTAAACTTTATCTGGAGTTTTCTGCCTAACCAAACAAATTTACCTAGTTCTCTTTGCCAGTTGTAAATCAGATTATCACTGTTGATAATTGGTATTACTTGCAAAAGAAATAAAAGTTTAGGGAGCATATTCATTTTTATTATAGAGATTCTCCCTAAATGGGAGAAACCCATTTTTGACCATTTTACCATATGATGTTTAGATTCTTTCCAAGTTTTTTCATAGTTATTTCTTATTAGATCACTGTTATTTTTTGTGATAGTAACACCCAAATATTTTACTTTTGTGATAGTAACACCCAAATATTTTACTGATGTTATTGAGATCTCCTTTTTTATTCTTCCATTAAGTTAAATGCTAGCATTGCTGTTTTATTTTTATTTACCTTCAAGCATGATACATTTTCAAATTCCTTCAATAAATTCATCAGTTCGTTAATGTTCTCTTTTGGGTTGTCCAATATTAACATTATGTCATCGGCATAAGTTCTACATTTTATCTCCTGTTCTTTAATTTTAACCCCCCTTATTTGTGAGTTTTTAATGTTTTAATTAATAATTCTATAACTAATATGAATAATAGCAGAGATATTTGGCAGCCCTCTCTTGTACCTTGAGAGATCAGTACTTGCTCTGTATGTTCCCCATTACTATTTATAATTGCATGTTGGCTGGTATATATTGCTTTAATCCATTTTATAAAGTCAATTCCACATTCCATTTTATCCAAAATCTTTATTATCAAGGACCAATTGACACTATCGAAAGCCTTCTCAATATATAAAAAGATCATTGCGGCTTTCTTATCAGGATGCTTCCTAAAATATTCCATTGTGTTTAACACTATTCTCATATACTCTTTGATACGACTATTAGGAAGGAAACCATTTTGTTCTTCTTTAATCTATCCCGTTAATATCGTTTTTAATCTATTCACTAATATATCTGTAAATATTTTATAGTGCTGATTCAACAAGGATATAGGTCTATAATTTGTTACCTCCGAAGAATCTTTTCCCTCCTGTGTATCAGGACTATTTGAGCTTGTTTCCAAGACATTGGCATCCCTTTATTTTTTATATTATTTAATACATGTTGCAATGGGAGTAAGATTTGCTGTTCTAAAACTTTATAGTAAGCCATTGGTAATCCATCTGGGCCGGGAGATTTACCTGGTTTCCCTCTCTTTATTGCAGCTGAGATTTCTTCAACAGTTATTAGTTTACTTAACTCTTCTCTTTGTTGATCTGAAATGGGGGATAATAAATTTTCCCCCAAAGTTTCATTTTTATCTTCTTCTTTTACTTCTTTCTCTTTAAATAATTGTGTGTAAAATTCATAAAAAGCTTTTTAAAATAGATTTTTGTTCATATTTTTCTTTTCCATTCACTTTTATTCCAACAATTGAATTTCTTTCTCTCTTTTCCCTATGTTGACATGCGAGCCACTTTCCTGGTTTATTAGCATGCTCAAACCATTTTTGGTTTTTTTACCTTATTTTTTCAGCTAAATCTTCTGCTAGAATTGTATCAATCTGCTTTTGTAGGATTTTTATTTCCTCGTTAATTTTTACATTCCTCATTAATTTTTACATTACATTTCAATTGCTTTTATTTTAAATTAATTAAGTAGTTTATTTCATTTATTTTTTTCTCTTTCTCTTCTTTTTTATTATTCTTTGCTGTATAAAGAAACCTCACATCAATGATTTTCCAGCGTCCCAGATTGTGTGTATTTCCATACCTTCCGTAATATTTTCTTTAAAATATAAAGTCATCGTCTCCTTAGCTTAAAAAAAAAACATCTTTATCATTCCTGCATGATTTCCTGCATGGCAGGGGGTTGGACTGGATGGCCCTCATGGTCTCTTCCAACTCTGCAGTTCTATGATTCTATGATTCAATAGTGACTCATCTAATCTCCAATTAGATCATTTCTTTTTTCCCAATATAGACAAATAGATCACATTATGATCCGACATGTTTCTAGATAAGATATCCACTTTATCCACCTTCATTGCCCATGATCTTGAAATTAGAAACATATCTAGTTTAGCTAAAGATTTATGTCTGGTTGAAAAGAAGGTATATTCCTTTGAAGATTTATTTTTGATTCTCCATAAGTCTACTAAAGCTAATTCTTCCATCAAGTGAAAAAAGGACTTTGGCAATTTTCCTTGATCTTTTTTAATTTCTTTTTCTGAGCATCTGTCAACACCTGGGTTAATAACCCCATTGAAATCTCCCATCAATACTATGTGGTCATATGTAAGAGATTTTATTGTCATTGTCAATTTTGAATAAAATTCATGTTTTTTTCTAGAAATCCATATATTCCTACTATCAAATATTTTTTATCATGGATTTTAACTTCCACTCCTATTTGGTGCCCATCTGTATTTTTGAATATTTCTTTAGATTGTAACCTTTTTTTTTAAAAAAAAATATTTATTTTGTTATTTATACCCTGCTCTTCAGCCATAAGACTATCAGAGCGGCTTACAGATTGTTTTAAGCAATAGCTATTTACACATCTAACTGCATTAAACAGTTTTCAATGTGTGTTAGCTAATTTCCCCCACAAGCTGGGAACTCATTTTACTGACCTACGAAAGGATGGAAGGCTGAGTGAACCTTGGAGCCTGCTGGAATCAAACTTGCAATGTGGCGACTTGCAGTACTGGCATTTTACAACTGCTCCACCCTTCTATTTATATACAAAACTACCCTTTTTTTCTTTGATTTTCCTAAAGAAGTATACTCATTTCCCAATCCTTTATTTATGATTAAATTTTTATTGTTTTTTTTATTTTGATTTCCTGTAGACAGACAATATCTAGTTTTCTCTTTCGGCAGGCCTTTCCTAATTAGATCCCGGCCTCAGGGGATCCTGGCTTCTTTTAGTCCGCTGGCCATTTATAGTATTTTATTGTATTTATTGTTTTTAATTGTTATTTTTTTGATCTGTTGGTTTTAATTTATAATTGTTTAATTTTTTTTATGGGGGAGGGTGGGGTGGGGGGTGTTTGGGGATTTTATCTGTATGGTATTTTAATTTTTGTAAGACGCCCCGATTGTTTTAACAGAGGGGCGGGGTATAAATAAATTATTATTATTATTATTATTATTATTATTATTATGTTTACTCAGAAAATGGAAAGTTCTTTTCTGCTTTTGTGGAGAATTTAAACCTTTAATGTTTAATGACAGTATTTTTAGGTTTTCCATATTGCAATACTTATATATTGCAATATGATTGCGTTGCAGAGGGGCGGGATATAAATAAAATTTTATTATATATATTATTATTATTATCAGTAATCCTATATATGCTTAACAGATTCTAATTATATATCTTATACTCTAAATTTCCTCTTCTTGTTGTTCCTCTTCCTCTTCTTCTCTTTCTTTTTCTATCTGTCCCTCTCTCTCCTCCTCCTCTTCCACTTCTTCTTCCTCATCTTCTTCTTCCCCCTCCGGTTCTCTATTTTTATCATCTACCTCTTCTTTAGCTTGTTTTTCTTTTTCTTTTGTGGACTTTCTTCTTCCTTTCTCTGGAACTCCTTTTTATATTTCCTCCAAAATGCTTTTGCTTCTGTTATATTACTTATTTTAATAGTTTTCTGTCTATATTTAAAGGATAGACCTTCCAGTTTTTCCCACCTATAATTTATATTCTTTTTTTTAGTTGGAGGGTCAAAAAACTATAATCTTTTCTTCTTTTCAAAATTTCTGCTGGTATATCTTTCAAAACTAATACCTCTTCACCTTCTATTTGGAGTTTTGATACTTTTTTTTTGCAAGATTAAGTCTCTATTTTTTTTTCTGACAAAGGAGATAATAATATATCCTGGAAACTTTCTTCAGGTGTTCAATTTATTGCATAACCTGAATATTCTGTCAATTTCAAATTCTGTCTCTTCTGTTGTTTTTCCTATACATTCAGCTATTGTTGGATTTATTCTTTCTGACAAATTCTCTTCCTTAAGTTCAGGTAACCCTCTTAATTTTATGCAATGTTCATGTTGTTTCAGTTCTATAATTAGATTATCATCTAGTTGCTGTGTCAAATTTTCATTTATCTTTTCTATCTGCTCTTCTAGTCTTTTAGTTTTGTCATCTATCAACTTCACTTTTTGATCAGTTTTTTTCTAAATGTTTTGAAACTTCATCTACCAATTTTTTAAATTCTCTAATCTCTGATCTGATCTCTTGTTTTATTTCCGCTTTCAAATCTTTCATTTCTTTTCTCAATACTTTTACCTCATTTCGTAGATCTTGACCTATCTTTTTAATTTCATCTAATAATGATGTTTGTTCTCCCATTTTTAGGGGTGCTTCTAAGGATGGTCTTTGTGAGAACTGTATAGTGGTTTGTTCCGTTTTGCTTCTGGTTGTTCTTGACATCTTATCTTTCTTATATCTTTCTTTCTTTCTTATATCCCTCTTTCTCCTGCTCTCTATCTAAACTCTTTCAAAAACTTCAAGGGTTTACAAACCTTTTTATTCACCTTTTAATTTCAAGTTTCACCCTTTCCCTATTTTTATCTGTTGTCCCCTTTAGTCAGACTAATCAATTGACAATAATCACCTTAATTGGGATAAACAATAAACCATAATTAATTTGAGTGAATCAAAATGATCAGAGTATTCCCAAATAATCTCAAACTCTTATAGTAATCTCTCCTATTGTATAGTTATATCCAATTATATATATCTTGTATATCCTATAATCATTTATCTGATAAATTCATCCAGTATTTGTACCCCCTATTTATATATCCATCATCCACCAATACCAATATATCACTTACAGTTTTATCCCTTTATACCCTTCAAATTATTTCAATTTAATTTCAATTTATTTCAATCTAGTTATATTTTAAACAGTCCAATAATTATAGCTGTTGAATCAATTAGCTTTCTAAACCAATAATCAATTAACTTTCTAACCAAGTAATGGTCAATCTAATTGTAAACCAATTTCATTAATCAATCAACTAATAATTCATATATAATAGTAAGTTCATTATTTTTATTCCAATAAATTTTTCCAATTACTTATAATATTTTTAATTTTGTGTAATGACCTTCAATTTCATAGATCAAAAAGAACAAAATAATGAAGTAATGAAATAATAGAAGGGAAGTATAAGAGAGAGAGAGAGAGAGAGAGAAAAGAAAAAAGTACCTATAGATACTATATTGTTACGTATACAACGTATATTACAATATTATAAACGTTGTAGTATATCTCTTATGCCGTAACTTTTATTTTCCCTTCTATATTCCTTATCTTCAAATCTTCCTCTTATTTCCCCTTCTGGTCAGGTCTGCTTATTGGTGTTGTCTTTCTTCCTTCTTTATTTCGTGGTCTCTGTTCTCCTGTCATGTTCTTTCCTTATTTCTTATTCTTTATTTGTTGGGGTGTAGAAAGACGTGCTGTGTCCACCACGACTACCTGCAGAGTTGTTCCACGTCGACAGGATGCCAAGGAGAAAGTTTCTGGAGAGACTTCTGCAAAAGACTTCAGGCTGAGAAGGAAAAATTCCTTCACCCCAGCACACTGCCTTGAGCTCTGGCTTGCCAAATAAAGACAGCAACAAGGCCAGCCTTCACTCAACCTGAGGGCTTTAATCTTTGTTTGCAGTATATTTACAATATATATATATATATATATATATATATATATACAGAGTATAGGACACCCATCTCTAATACTCATAAATCTCTCTTAAACCAACAAACTGCTTCGCCAACCACCATCCACAACAAACGCGCACTGGAGATAATTCCCATCTCCTTTATATAGGCGGTTAAACAATGCCTGTTACATCAGGCATCTCAGGTGTGCATACTCTCAAGTGCTGACTCACACACACACCTGCCACTGAAGCTTACCTACTTTCATTACTAAGCTTACAGTTCCATCTTGTGGTCACATCCATGTCATTTCCTGACATTCCCCTCCAAATGACATGTGGTGTGTCCAATGTGTCATTTACACCTACCCTTTTATATACTGTCACCTTATTCGCTGATACCTAACCTGTTAGTTAATTTTGTGTGCTGTTCTACAGATAAAGGTTTCGTGAGAATGTCTGCTACATTGTCCTCTGTGCCAACATATCGTAGCTTCAGTGTTACACTTTGTTCATGTTCTCTCATGTTTTGGTATCTCACTGCAATATACTTTGTTCTACATTTTAGATTTTCTGACTCTTCCATGCCAATGCATGCTTGCGAGTCTTCGTTTACCACTGTTGCTCCACTGCATTCTTCTCCTAGATCTTTTAACAATTGTCTAGCTCACTGGATTTCATTTGCTAGCTCTGACAACGCAGCAAACTCTGCCTCTGTAGTACTTAGTGTGATACATCCTTGTTTTCTGGACCTCCAAATAACCAGGCTACCAGCATAGCTGACCGTCAAACGAGTTACTGATCTTCTGTCAGCTGTTTCCGATGCAAATGAACTGTCAGCAAAACTTTCTAGTTCTGACGTTCCTCCTGTTACTATTAAGCATCTATCTCTTGTGCCCTTCAAATATCGGACAACTCACTTCAATGCTGGCCAGTCTACTTGTCTGGGATTTGCTGCTCTTCTGCTGAGCAATCCCACTGCGAAGCTAATGTCTGGTCTCGTGTTGTTGGCCAAAAACAACAAACTCCCAATTACTGAATGATATATATCTGGCCTTTCAAATATCTCCCCTAATTCAGATTTTGTAATCAGGCATCATTGGGCTTCTTATGACTTTAGCTTCACCTAAACCAGACTTTTCTACTAATTTATCTATTTTTCTCCTTTGGCACAACCTTAAACCACCACTCTGGTCTCTCTCTACTTCTATTCCCAGGTAGCTTTTTAATGACCAAGATCCTTGAGTTTGAAATTATGTGCTAACTCATTCTGCACCAGTGTGATCTCTTCTTCGTCCCTTGCAGCTATACAGAGGTCATCAACATAAATTAATAGAATTATACTACCTTTTGTGTATACACATGCATCGGCCACACTTTGCCAATAACCCAGTCTCACTAATTCCTCGTGTATACACTGATTCCAGCATCTGGCACTTTACTTAAGTCCATATAATGCTTTCCTCAGCCTATAAACTTAGTTACTGCCTTCAAACTCATATCCAGGAGGTTGTTCCATGAATACAATTTCATCTAAATTGGCATTGAGATATGCTGTTTCAAAGTCAAAATGATGAACCACTAACTTAATTTTGGCAGCCACAGCAAGCACCATCCTGAGACTCTCTGCCTTGGCTGTCGGTGAAAATGTCTTATCATAATTCTAAAACTGTCTCTGTGAGTAACCTTTTGCTACTATTCTAGCCTTATACTTCACAGCCCCATCAGGCATGTCCTTCTTCCTGTAGACCTATCTACAGCCAACTACTTTCTGCTGTCTAGGTCTATCAACTATCTCAAATACTTTCCTATCCACCAATGCACTGATCTCCTGATCCATAGCCATATTCCACTTCTCCTGCTCTGTTACTGGATACCCGAGCATATCCTTATAGTCATCAGACTCTTCTGCCACAACAGTGCAAGCTTGTGCCTCTGCACCACAAACCTTTCTGGTGGTCTCCTGACTCGTTGAGTCCTTTGTGGAATAATGACTCTGGTTCTACCATACTCATCCTCAATGTCGCTACTACTACTCTGAATAGCCTGTCTCTGCGTTGGCTCCTGCTTTGGTGTTTGTGTATCTTCAGAAGTGCTTGTGTGTCCATCACTCACATCTCTGGATGCTATCGTCCCTCCGTTTCCAGTGTTTTTGTTTACAACAATATTTTTAAGCTTTATAAAAATGTCTTGATTAGAATGAATTTTCTCCCACCCAGCATGGATTTCAAAACTAGCACTCCTTGAATACAAAATCCTGTTCCCATCCATCAGGAACCTATATTTATTCCCCTCATAGCCCACAAAATGCAACCTTTGGCTTTTGGGCTGATTCTTTTTCCTGAACTGAGGAGGAATGTACACTGATGCAAATTGTCCAAACACTCTTAAGTACTTTAGGTTTGGTGCTCTTCCATACAATAAGTAGTATGGTGTTTGGTTTATCGCACTGCACCATGACCTATTTACAATATGACAAGCGGTTCTTGTTGCTTCTCCCCACAAATTAGCTGGTGCTCCAGAATCCTCTAACATACAATCCCTTATTTATCATCCCAATCCTACATTCAGCCAGGACTCATCATAGGAACTTTCTTTGGTCCTATTGAGAGGCAATACATGCAGTGCAAAGACCCTTCTCCTCTGCACATATTGCGTCTGCAGAGTCCCGTCCAGCAGAGCTGTTTCGGGTGGTAAGGGAGATGATGCAGGTTATTCCTGCACAGAACCTGTTGCTTAACCCAACGACAGCCTGCTATGATGCGTTTAACAATTTCTTTGCAGATAAAATCTCTCGGATAAGAGCTGACTTAGATAGAATCATAGAATCATAGAACTGCAGAGTTGGAAGAGACCACGAGGGCCAGCCAGTCCAACCCCCTGCCATGCAGGAAGTCACGATCAAAGCATCCCCAACAGATGGCCACCCAGCCTCTGTTTAAAGACCTCCAAGGAAGGAGACCCCACCACGCTCCGAGGGAGTGCGTTCCACTGCCGAATAGCCCTTACTGACAAAAAGTTCCTCCTAATGTTGAGGTGGAATCTCTGTTCCTGGAGCTTGCATCCATTGCTCCGTGTTCCAATCTCTGGAGCAACAGAAAACAAGCTTGCTCCATCCTCAGCGTGACACCCCTTCAAATACTTAAACAGGGCTATCATATTGCATCTCAACTGTCTTTTTTCCAGGCTAAACATACCCAGCTCCCTAAGTCTCTCCTCATAAGGCATGGTTTCCAGACCTTTCACCATTTTAGTCGCCCTCCTCTGGATACGCTCCAATTTTTCAATATCCTTTTTGAGATGCCAGTAATTTGACAGAAACAATTGACGAGGTGTCCAGCAACTCTGTTGATGTAAGTTTACTGGATGAATTTCAATCCGTGAGTACTGAGGACGTGGACAAGCTACTTGGTAGGGTGAGGAAGACGACCTGCCCTCTCGATCCTTGCCCTTCATGGCTGACCATCCGGGGGGGACTGCCTTGATGGTGTTCCTTAAGGACATCATCAATGCATCCCTCAGAGAAGGGTGTGTTCCATCTTGTTTAAAGGAAGCAGCCATTAGGCCACTCCTGAAAAAATCTTCCCTTGACCCCCTGGACATGAACAATTATAGGCCGGTTTCTATGTTACCATTCTTGAGCAAAGTGATCAAGAGGGCAGTTGTGCTTCAACTCCAAGTGGTCTTGGAGGAAACCGATTATCTAGATCCATTTCAAACTGGCTTTAGGACAGGATTTGGAGTTGAGACTGCCATGGTTGCCTTAACCGATGACCTGCGTTTAAGCATCGACAGGGGTAGTGTGACCCTGTTGGTGCTTTTAGACATCTCAGCAGCTTTCGATACAATAGATCATAGCATCCTCTTGGATCGCTTGCATGGGTTAGGAATCGGAGGCACTGCGCTCCAGTGGTTCCGGTCTTTCCTCTCGGGCAGGCCCTGGAGGGTGTTGCTCGGGGATAGCTGCTCCAGCAAAAAGGAGCTTACTTGTGGTCCCATCCTATCTCCGATGCTGTTTAACATCTATATGAAGCCGCTGGGTGAGATTATTCGAAGTTATGGGGCTGGGTGTTATCAGTACGCTGATGACCCCCAGATCTATTTCTCCTTGTCCTGATCGTCGGCCTTGAATTCCGATGGCGTCTCTCCTCTTAATGACTGTCTTAAAGCAGTAATGGGCTGGATGAGGAAACACTGATTGAGATTAAATCCAGACAAAACGGGGGTGCTCATGGTAGTGGCCCCAAAACCAGGAGTTGGGTTGCAACCTCCAGTCCTGGATGGGGTCACGCTCTCCGTTAAGGACTGTGTTTGCAGTCTGAGGGTGCTCCTTGATTCATCACTTCAGATGACTGACTAGTCAGGTGAATGCAACAGTCAGGAGCACCTGTTATCAGCTTCGGCTGATATGCCAGCTGCGCCATTTCCTGGAAGTAAGGGACCTTGAGACTGTGGTGCACGCACTGGTAACCTCTCATCTAGATTTCTGCAATGTGCTCTACATGGGACTGCCCTCATGCTTGGTCCAGAAACTTCAGTTGGTAAAAAATATGGCAGCCAGAGTGGTCTCAGGAGCATCTCGGAGAGACCATATAACTCCAGTATTAAAATCTCTCCACTGGCTGCCTATCAGTTTCCGGGCCCAATATAAGGTGTTGGTTATTACCTTTAAAGCCCTAAATGGCTTGGGTCCAACTTATCTTCGGAACTGCCTCCTCCCATACAATCCTCCCTGCGCACCCCGGTCCTCTGGGAGGAATTTGCTTCAGCCACAAAAATCTAGGCTGTCTGCAACCTCCCAGAGGGCCTTTTCGGTAATTGCGCCCAAATTGTGGAATGACCTGCTGAACGAGATCTGTCAGATGACAAGCCTGAGTAGCTTTAAAAAAGCACTAAAGATGGATCTCTTCCGGCAGGCCTTTCTTAATTAGATCCCGGCCTCAGGGGATCCTGGCCTCTTTTAGTCCGCTGGCTATTTATTGTATTTATTGTTTTTTAAATGTGATTTTAGACAGTTGCTTTTAATTTATATTTGTTTAATATTTTTAATGGGGGAGGTTAGGGGTGGGGGGGTGTTTAGGGATTTTTATGTGTATTGTATTTTAATTTTTGTAAGCCGCCCTGATTGTTTTAACAGAGGGGTGGGGTATATAATAATAATAATAATAATAATAATAATAATAGACCTTACGCTGACATGAATCTGCTTAATTTTCAAGATACTATTGTTTTAATTGGGTTGAAACTGTAATTTTTTTTATTGTTTAATTCCTTAATATGGTGTAGACCGGGTAAACGATTCTTCATAATTTTAAAATTTAAATTATTTTATTTTATTAGTTTTATGTTTATACCATCCTTTGGTCCTGTAACAGAGGGCATTTAGAAATGTTTTAATACATAAATAAAATAAAATATTACCACAAAGAGCAGAAGTACTGTTTCTAAAGCTTAAAAAGCACAGAAATTAAAGGAAGACATGTCCTTGCCTGCTCTGTCTGTCTATCTATCTATCTATCTATCTATCTATTTATAGAAATAAAGAGATTTAGCTATAGACATAGATACGAATGAAGTAGAATAATAAAAAAAATCATTTTGAAAAATGAAATCGTTTGAGCTGGTTGGTTGAGAAAAGCTGATTAATACACATAGGAAGATATCCTCTGTGAATTGCACATTTTTAAAAGATCACCCAATAGGGATATATATTCAGCTCAGTGACTCTGGCTTGTTCAAGCCTAGTATTCAAATAACTAACATACTTTAATAACAGATTAGAGAAATAAAAGGAGACAAACATTTTACGTTATAGGACAGTGAAAAGTACTTGATTGCATAGCTATGATTTTACATAGTTTGAGCCAATAAAATTCAGGAAGCATTTTATTTTCTTTTGTGCAAATATGAAATCAGCATGATGATATTGTTCTCAATGATCTACAAATCTTGCTCTAAAGTCTATATTCTGGTGCTTTAAGCTTTCTGCAAAGCAGAACAATATCTAGCCTCATACTCACCTGATTTTATTTGTTATTTCAAGGGACACTGTTACATAAAATTATTTGTTAAACCAAACCTGTTATGTTAAAAACAGTATTTGTAATTAAAAAGGTTTGGGCTGCAACATTTGTTGCCATCTTCCTTTAAATTCTTCTGCTTCTATTTAATACTGGCAGCAAGCTTTAAATCTCATGTATCACTGAAATTAATGGTTTGTACAATTATCTGTTTTTTCATATGATGCCATTTCAAACTTGCTCTGCCATTTCCTCGGGGAAAACATTTTTCACTACACAGTGGGGTGGATCAAAATCTTATTCTTCCCATAGGAGCTACCCATGGGCAAAGTTCTATTCAGAATCCTGTGGTAATGTGAAAAAAAAGCTAGGAAGTATGTCATTTTTCTAATAAGTTACTTTGGAAACTAGTCTTTGCAGTAACAAAATAGCTAGAATAGTTTGTGGGTTTTGTTGTTGTTGTTGTTGTTGTAATGGCTGTGGCTTTATTTCACTAATTTTCAGTGGAACATGAATAAGTTGTTTGCCTATTATTACTGCTATGCGTAATGACTAGGGACTTCATCAGATGGACAAAATACGGCAGGCATCATAATGATGCCACATAACTGCAAAAGGGCACACATATCAACCAACATCGCCCTTTTGCAGTTACGCCCTGTCAAAATCCCATAGTTTTTAATTGATGGCTTAAGCCGTCAACAGATCCCCCTGCTACATTTGTGCCAGCATTGCCGGTGTATGAAATATCAGGCCATTTAACTCTCGTCACTGCAGTGAGAGTGGCATGAACACTTCCGGCTGAGATTGGGATAGCCAGGTATGTTTCACTCTTTTTATGACCCTCCCCAGGTTACTTGGGACTTTTAAAGTGTGCCTAGGTGTTTAGTGTAACTTTTTATGTGTATATTTTGTTTTTATTTTTAAATTTCCTGTGCAACGAAGTCTTCTGGGATTTCAAGCGAAGAGAAACTTTTAAAAAGCACATACACACTTTAAAGGTCCCATGTAACCTGGGGACGGTCATAAAAAAGTGTGTCACTTACCTGGATGTTGTTATCTCACCTGGAAGTGTTTGCACCGGACTAGCCATTGATGCTGCATTGACGTGAGTACAATGGTGCGAAGTTTCGCACGCCGGCAAGGCCGTCACTAAAAAACTATGGGTTTTGGTGGGGACATAACCGTGAAAGGGTGATGTCATCTGATATGCACGCCCTTTTGTGGTTATGTTGTGTCATTATGACACCATACTTTATGCATCTGATAAAGTCCAAAGACACTGAATTGCTAGGAACAGGGCTTCAAACAGGAGGTGGAAAACTGTGGCCTGTGGTCTGCATGAAGCCCTGACATCTGTTTTTTAGGCTAGCCAAACCTAACCATTAAAAAAATTACAGATGGGCCCATGGACGTGTGTCTGAGGGCAATTTTGCGACATTTATGACTCCCGGGTTGCTTCACATCCTTGAGGGACAGGAAGTAAAATCAAGGTTTAATAAAGGCTTCCTTCAGGCCTAGAACAGCTGGGGATGGAGGCAAGTAGGAGACAATATTCCTCTAGGGCTTGGGGAACATCTTTAATAAAACCATTTGGAACACATTCTCAAAATTCTTCAAAAAATTAGCCAGTGAGGGAGTACAATGGCAGGGGGTGCAGACTTCAAAGATCTTCAGGAACCAATGTGACCTCCAACTTCTGGCTTTGAAGTGGACTTTGAAGTAGATAATATTTAAATGTGGGTTTGGCTTTATTAAGAGTTATTAAGTACTAGAAATGTGATGGTGTTAAAATTGGAAGTGTTTGAACAAGAGAACTTTATTGTGAAAGTGACTGGTAGAAATCTCTTTGCTATGAACCTTTTCAGAGATCTTGTATTAAAATCCTGGGTTTTTAATATATACCCAGCTTGAAAAAAGAAAACAGATATTGTAGAGCATTAATGTACACAAGCTCTAAGCTCCTCATTTCCTGTACATGTGTGTGCATGTGCCCTCAAGTTGCCAGTCGACTTACAACAACCCCATGAATTTCATAGGGTTTTCTTAGGCAAGGAATACTCAGATGTGGTTTTGTTAAGTTACTTCCTCTGAAATATAGCCTACAGCACCAAGTATTTGTTGGCAGTCTCCCATCCAAGTAGTAACCTGTATGTATCCACCTAAATTTGGTGATGTGATTACAGGATATGAAATCTACAAAGTAGACTTCCTCAGTGGGCACAGGTATTCTCTAGGGTAAAATGTACCTCATATGTCCTTTTTTACAGGGATGAATTCTCCAGGGTAGATGCTGCCCTCAGTATCTGATGAAAAGCTTTTTTTTTTTAAAAAAAAAGAAAAACCCAGTTAATAACCTAAACTACAATTCAACCAAATTTGTTACGGTTTGGCTGACTATTGAAGTGGAAAAAATATTTTAGGATTAAAAATTGCATAAAAAGGAGCTAATTTGATTAAAGCCATATATTACACTGTATCTATTTCCTCATTACCACTCACGGTTTGACACTTGTGAAGTAAACGGATGTTAATATAATGCATTAGAAAGAATTCCCCTCCTGAGAGCAAAGCTAGCTTAGCGAAGTGATATTTAATGCTTTCTATGATATTTATTTAACTAAAATGGCTGATTAGATGTTAAACAGAACAGAGGTTAATGATCTTTGTTATTGGTATTATAAAAAAATTAAGAAAGAATAAAATAGGGTTAATGATGTATGCCATTATTGTTATTATGGGGATTAAAAACATGGAGTTGTAGGCTGTATAGAAAAATGGGCCCCAAGCTGTGAGTAATTAGTGAAATTGTATTGTGCTTTAACCTTAGCCAGTAATTAATTACTAGGATTGGATGCTGTATGCTTATAAGCATTGGTCTGGACCAGTTAGTTACAAGGTATAAAAATCTGCTTATAATTTTAAATGAAAAAAACATGGCAAAGAATGTTGCTTAGCTCAAGCTGGGCTTAAAACTATGCCTTTATCAGTGGCATATACACCAAAAAGGAAGAAAGGGAGTTGAAAAAGGCCACATGCCCATGGGGCAGCAAGTGCCATATTAAAAGATGAATGAGATTTGAGATGATGTAGCTTTGGGCCTTCTTTAGTTTGTAGGATAACCTAAATTTGTTCAACTTATTGCATAGATGTCTTTGTGACTGAGCTGTCATCTTGTATCTTGCCCTTTTCCCTCCATTTCTAATATTTATATAATGAAAAGGGTTGGGGCAATTGCTAATATACAACCAACTCCATTAGAATTAATTACATATCTATATTTTATAACATTATAATTTGTTATACGCTAAAAATGTTTTAAGCAATGAGCAAAGGTACCCTTCACTGTCCATCCACTGAGATACTTATGGATTAGACTTGAAGTTCCCATGGATTTTGGAATCAGACAAATAGTTACTAACATCATGAAAGTCATGTTGGTTGATCTTCTCCCCAAATCATTCCAGTCAGTGGACCAGTCAAGAATAGTCAGTTTTTACACAGTGCTCTCCCTTCCCTCACTTAGAAAGCCCTGTTTCCTATGGAATATGGACCCACAGGGCAGTTGTAATGCTGTGATGATGCGTGAGGAAAACCACAACTTGTCTCTGGATATCATATGACTTCAGTGGTTTCTCCCAAGCACTGTGGACCATAGTTATGTATAGTATACTTGTTTAGTTATGTATAATGTGCTTGTTTGGTATACTGCCAGAATTTCTCTTGAACAGTTAGTTTGTGCATGACCTGGGTGTTTTAAGTTATCAGCACAGGAAACACAAGCTTGTGAATTTCCTTCCCTCGCTGATTTTCATGATAATAGATGTCATTCTCATATCTGTCCAGAGCAACGAGGCAAGCTTGCATATGTATGCCCTATTTCTTAACAAAAATTACATTGTAGATAGGACACGCACACAAATCTGAGAATTATCTTTGCATTATACCACATCTATCTGCCTGTGTCTGTGCCCATTATTATGTCCTTTAAAACATTTTAAAAAGAAGTTACTGACATTACTAAGAGCAGGGCTTGCAATGTTTGTTAACCTTTATAAAAAGCAACTTGTTAATGTAACTCAGGCTTTAAAGAGCAATGCATTACTAATGCATTACAGTTTAGTTTTTAAATACTTAAAACATACACGGGGGGAAATAAAGAAAAATGGTCCAAACTCCAAAAATGATCCTCCCCAAAAAGAATGGCCAAGATCATAGATCAGGTACTTAGGCCAAATCCACACTACACAAATAATCCAGTTTGAAAGTGGATTATTTGTGTGGTGTGGATTTGGCCTGACTTAACTAAGGGCTCATCTAGATGGGCAATTTCCCCCAGCTTTCCCCTATCTTGGAGCCCTGCAGTCCGAATTGTCAGGAATTGGTTACTGAACCCTCAGTTTTAAAATGGCCAAACAATTGCAGAAATCATGATGAGTCATGATGACTGACTCCATGACTTCATGAACTGCCAGTCATGCTAATCATGCCACAGCTGCATGAGAAGGATTGCATCAGAAGGGTTACTAGAGTGCAAAGCCATGTAGTATAAAAATCTGATGCAATGTAACCATGTGCTTGGGTAAGCCAATGCTGTGCTGAGATGTATATAAGTGAGCCAGATCAGTGTTCATTCTCTTCCTATGATCCTCTGATGCCTGGCGTAGCACTTTGCCTGTACATACTGTGAATAGCTGAAACTACTTTGAAGATTAAAGCACCACCTGTTTTTGGACGCCAAACACTCTGTGTGTGAGTATTCTTCGGAAAGGGTTGCTACCAAGTCTGCTGAGACAGTTTTTGGCTTCTGCAGGGGATCAAATGTCCTGTCATCCCCTGACAATGGGCCCAAGCGATTGATCTCACATTAGATAAGGTGCACCCAGAAAAATTCCCAGAAACTCTTTTGTTTTGAATGGTTTTGGCTAGGTGGCTGAGAAACAGTTAAGTTTTTACCAGGCTCTGTTTTTGGGTTTATCTTCAGATGACCTTGGAGTATTGCCAGCTGCCAGCTGTTTGAGTTTCACAGCTGGATAATTTTTTTAAAGGCAGCACCATGTAGAGGCAGCAATCTCCGTACACTTTGAAAAACCGAATGATAGCAATTATCCAGTATGGATAATATACATGCAAGCTTTATTAATTAAAGACAATTTGTGGCATGTTTTGGAGTATGAGAGCGTAATCCCAGAAGGCTCAGAAAATGAAATTGCAGCATTCAGAATGGCTGATCAGAAAGCCAGAGCTGAGATTTTTTTATCTCTAAGTCCCTCCCAAATGATTCAGGCTGCACAAAAAATCACAGCTTTTCAGCTCTGGACAGCATTAGAGAATGTTCATCAGAATTCTTCTTGCTTATCAAAGATGATTTGGACAAAGAGATTGTATAACACAAAGCTGTGCCCTGGAGGCTGTGTAAAAGCACAAATTTGAAAAATGAGATGGCTTCTCGAAGAGGTAGCCAACAAGGGGGGGGGTTGAGATTCCAGAAGCCCACAAGTGTTTTATATTATTGGGCAGTTTACCAAAGGAATGGGGTTTCCTAATCTACAGTCTGCAAGGCATCAGAGAGTGTGATTTATCTGTAGATCTCATGGCTGGACATATTCTGGAAGAGTTCCAGTGCAAGCAGTTTGATTCCAGGATGGAGGAGAATCAGCCACAAATTACCAGGCACAACCAGGAGATTGTGGAGGAAGGAGCATGCAGCCACGTAAGACACTGTTTCAGATGTAGAAGGCCTGGAAAATTTCAGAAGAACTGTAAAATGCCTGAACATGAGGAGATGAGGGGCAGCAGAGCTAAAGGTCAAAGGAAGGGTGCATCTTCTCAGGCTGGAAGCCATGCCTTAATAGCAAAGTACTATCCAGATGGTAATGAGGGGAAAACTTGGTTATTAGATAGTGGGGCAAGTCACAATATGATAAATGATGTAAAAATGTTAAGCAATGTTAAAAATGCTTCTATAACCAATATTACACTTGCAGATGGTGCTCCTAGCAAGGTGCCGAAAAATGGGCACTGCATATGTCCCATCTTTTGACAAAGATTTTGAGAATGTGTTATGTGTGAACAAACTGGAAAATTACATATTGAGCATGTCCCAAATTACCACAGATGGTTATAAAGTGATATTTGAAGGGGATCAATGTACAATAACAGAAAGACATAACATGAATAATGTCTGTGCAAAAGGGATAAAGAAACATGGGTTGTACTACATGTTGCTTAAAGGGAAGGTGGCAAATGTGAATCCTGCAGACAATGTGCCCCTACATGACAAATGTGTTCATTATTACCACAGACAAATGGGCCATGCTAGTTACAAAGGGTTAAAGGAGCTAGCAAAGGTTTGCCCTGGTCTAAATATGAAACACTGCCCAAGGTTTTTAGAATGTGCTGTGTGTAGGAAAGTTAAGGTGAAGGCTTTCCCAGTTGCCAAAAAGACCCAGTGTGTCACCAAAAGACCCTTGGAGGTTGTCCATGCTGACTTGGTAGGCCCCTATAAACCCACTGTAGGGGGTAATCGTTATTTGTTTGTAACTGTGGACAGACACACTAGGTACACCTACGTGTATTTACTGAAGGAGAAAAGTGAAGCTGCAGAGAAATTCTGTGAGTGGGTGAACATGGTGGAACGTGAATTTCCTTCTCTTAAGGTTTCCAGTCTAGTGACTGATAGCGGAGGGGAATTCTTATCCAACAATCTACAGAACTGAATGTGTAGGAGGGGCATCAGGCACAAGACACAAACCCAGCATCTCCAGGGGAGATGGGCTTGCTGAAAAGAAAATTGGGATGTTAAAGTATATGATGGAGTGCATGATGGAAGATGCACAAGCCCCAGCTGGGCTGTGGGAGGAGGCAGTGAGAACTGCTGCTTACCATATGAATAGACTATGGACATCCAGTGTCAACCGGACCCATATTGTCTATTGTATGGTAGAGCACCAAACCTCAAGCATCTGAGGATTTTTGAACAGTATGAAAATGTACTTATTCACCCCAGCCTAAGGAAGCCTGGGCAGCCTAAGATCAAGAGACTGTGTTTTCTTGGCTATGCGGGTAATAAATAATTTTTTCTCTCTCCTGGTATGGTGCCATACCCTAGGAGTGCTAATTTTGAAATGCACTCAGGGTGGAATAGATTGCACTGCAATCAGGAGGTTTTTGTTCCCTTAGGGAGGGATGTGCCAACAACAACTTCCAAAAGTCCCACAAATGGAGGGGTGGTTGAGACTGATGATGATGAAGAAGGGGCTGAGGAAGAAAAGCCTAGTGCTTCAACACACACACAAACAAACATTGAGCCCAACATGTTTTTGAAGAGGGAACCTGACACAAGGAGAGAAACTAGCAGTAGTGCAAGCGAGGATGAGTCAGGGAGATCTAGGGTGATCATCCCCAGAAGGTCAAGGAGGGTCAGAAAGGCTCCTGACAGATTTGTAGTTCAGGAGGCTAGGCTGTGCAATGTCATAGCAGAGGAGCCTGCAAGTTTTCAGGATCTCCTAAAACTTCCCCAAGAAGAGCAGGAGAGGTGGAACTCAGCCATGGATTCTGAGTTCGAGTCACTGGTGGAAAGGAAAGTGTTCCAGGTAGTAGAGAGGCCCAAAGACCAGGAGGTTGTTGGTTGCAGGTGGGTCTACAAGCTGAAGGACATGCCTGATGGGACACAAAAGTATAAGGCACACTTGGTTGTGAATGGCTTTTCACAGGAGCTCTATACAAATTTTGACAAAACTTTTTTGCCCACAGCAAAGCCAGAAAGTCTTAGGTTAGTATTAGCCATAGCAGCCATGAGGAAGATGGTTGTGCAACACTTTGACTCTGAGACAGCATACCTGAATGCTGATCTTGAGGAGGCAGTGTTCATGGAACAGGCCCCAGGGTATGACAGCACAAGTGACAGCAAGATGTACTTGTTGCGCAAAGCACTGTACGGCTTGAAGCAAAGCACCAGGTGCTGGAACAAGTGCATACACCAAGTTCTGGTGTCATTAGAGTACACAAGGAGTGTTGCAGATGCCTGTGTGTACACCAAGGGGGCAGGAGATAGTGCTGTCATGCTTGTCATCTATGTGGATGACCTCTGTGACAGCAAAGAGTGATGAAGATGTCAAGAAAGTGCAGGTGGAGTTTAGAAAAGCGGTTCAAGTTAAAGGGCTTAGGCAATCTGAGGTGTTATTTATGAGTAGAGGTAGAAAGAACTGGTAATGGAGAATTTTTCCTCAGTCAGAAAAAGAAGATTGACAGTTTAGTTGCCAAGTGTGGGTTAAGTGAGGCAAAAGTGGTCAGAACCCCAATGACCACTGATTTTGTGAACTTAGAGACAGAACAGTAGTTTGAGAGGCCAGACCTGTACCACTCAGTGGTAGGCACTCTGTTGTTTATTGCAAACAACACAAGGCCTGACATCAGTTTTGCAGTTGGGGTGCTCAGCAGAAGAGTCTCCAAACCAAAGAGGGTGGATAGGGAAGTCCTGAAGAGGGTAGTTAGATTTCTCAAGGGAACCAGGAACATGAGATTGAAGCTGACAGGAAGTCAGGTGACCCTGGAGGGCTATGTAGACAGTTCATTTGCTGCAGAGACTTTGGACAGGAAGTCAGTGACCAAGTTGGTGGTCAGGTATGCAGAAAGTCCCATAGTGTGGAGATCAAGGAAGCAGAACTGTGTAGCCATAAGTACCACTAAAGCTGAATTTGCAGCCTTGTCTGTGATGGCAAGTGAGGTACAGTGCGTAAGGCAAAGGCTTGCAGATCTTGGGGAGCTGTGCCAAATGCCTGTTGAGGTGCATGAGGACTCACAAGCCTGCATAGCGATGGCAGAAGCAGAAAATCTGAAATGTAGGACAAAATACATTGCGGTACGTTACCAGAATGTGAGGCAGTTAATACAGGACAGTGTCCTGTGACTGAATTACTGTCCATCAGAGGACAATGTTGCAGACCTGCTCACAAAAGCCCTACCAGCAGGAAGCCATGAGAAGTTGGCAAAGAGGCTGGGCCTTGTCACTAGTGTGTAAAGTGAAAGGTCAAAAAAAGGGGAAAGGTCAACTGACAGATGATTAATGTCTAACAATGTATGTGTATGATGTTATGTTGCAATGATAACATGTGTCCTGTGCAGTAGTTTGAGCATTTTGGAGAGCATTGTCAGGAATTGGTTACAGAACCCTACGTTTTAAAGTGGCCAAACAACTGCAGAAATCATGATGAGTCACGATGACCGACTCCATGACTTCATGAACTGCCAGTCATGCTAATCATGCCACAGCTGCATGAGAAGGATTGCATCAGAAGGGTTACTAGAGTGCAAAGCCATGTAGTATGAAAATCTGATGCAATGTAACCATGTGCTTGGGTAAGCCAATGCTGTGCTGAGATGTATATAAGGGAGCCAGATCAGTGTTCATTCTCTTCCTATGATCCTCTGATGCCTGGCGTAGCACTTTGCTTGTAAATACTGTGAATAGCTGAAACTACTTTGAAGATTAAAGCACCTCCTGTTTTTGGACGCCAAACGCTCTGTGTGTGAGTATTCTTGGGAAAGGGTTGCTACCAAGTCTGCTGAGACAGTTTTTGTCTTCTGCAGGTGATTGAATATCCTGTCATCCCCTGACACAGGGCTCTTGTCCTGATTTGCCTCCAGACAGGCCTGCAGTCCTGACGATGTCCAAGACAAAGCCAGGGGAAGCTGGGGTAAGCCCATTTAAAATGTTTTTTTACAACATTAAAAATGGGAAAACCTGTGTTATGAGGGAAGACCCTGATGGGTCGGGTGTGGGAATGTAAGGTCTGTACCTTTACACCAGCCTGTATAGCCAGATGCCACCGCACAGCTGTTGGTGTTGCTCTTCAGCTGTAAAGGAGGCTACCATTATGTGATCAAGACCCCCTGCATGTGATCAGCCTTGATTACTTGCTGAGGGCCTCCTTCCTGGCTGTGGAGAGTTAGATGCCCATTTTGTCAACGTAATGGGGGGGGGGAGAATCATGGCCAGTTCCAGGGGCAGAATACATTGACTGTAAGGTGGCATATTCTGGCCAATGGAGACAAGCCCTAAGTAGTATCTCTTGGTCCCACACCCCCATCCTGCTTTACTGGGCATCCACTGGTTGCAATGGAGGCATGTTCTTTTGGTGATCCGGGTTCAAAGACATTTCCACTCCCTTCCTTCCTGTGTGCAAGAAGGAACATACCAGTTAATACAAACTACTCTAGGTTTAAGCCTCTCCCCACATCTATCTTGTTAGTTGATGATGGATTAACCATATCCTTTGTAAATTGTTAATATTCTCCTCATTCAAAAAATAGACATTATTTAGATATAAGATACAAAATACATATGGGGATTAGTTGCTGCCATCTTCTTTCTGATTAACTTTGCAGATATTGAAATCATAGGATTGTGCTGAATGGGATTTTAGATTAAACAATGACAGAAAATGACAATATTTGTTTCAGTCTAATTCTCAGTCTTATCTATAGCGGCAGTGTCTTAATAACCATATTTGCTGCCCAGAACACAAACAAGTGATAATTTGATAGCTTGTATAACATTATCACTTGCAATAACAGCTGGCTTAGATGCACTTTCACTGCATTGTGAACAACAGTTATCCTTCATAGAACTATCCAGCTTTTCAGATGAACTAAAAATGCACCCTATAGCATGCCAGAGAATCCTTTCCATAGAAGAGATTGAAAGTTTCTGTGGCAAACCAGTCTACCCAGGAGATTTCTTGACAGCAGGGCCTTTTGTCCTATTAGACTAAATTGGAAGGTTTCTGAAGTTTCTGGGCTCATTTCAGTAATGAAACTTTGCAAGCAGCACCATTTGCCATGATTTTCCTCCATGCCTGTTGTAGGACAATTTTTTTTAAAAAAAATCATCTCCTTTTTTGGCCTAAACGTTTGGGGGAGGAATTACATTTAAATGATAAATCATATAACAGCAGAAGCTTCTTTGGTAGTATGATTATTATTTGGAGGTGACTGAGCCAGGGGGTCCATACAACCCAAGGCCACAAGCTTGTCCATCCCTGCCAGAACTGAGCTACAAAGTTATTATTTCAAATGTTGTAAATATGGCTTTTGTTTATGAAAGACCTAAACACCTAAATCATTTTTAAAGAAAATCAGAAGATTCAGAGGTAAAGAAGGCAATGTAACAGAATAACTCGGTGGGTGGGTGGGTAGAATTTAGCTGTTTTTTTATACCAAATGAGTAGCTAACAAGAAAATGTATGGTGATCTGCATATGATAATGACAACTAAATGCAGTATATTTAATATCATGAGTAGTATGACACTACTCTATGGGAGAGGGTTTGGGTAAGTGATGCATAAGCAAATATAGAAACTTTCAAAATAAATTGTCTCTTTCTTGCTTGCCATCATCCTATGGACAGCAGTGTATCAGCATAGCTGGAAGCAGTCATCAAGATGCTGAGCTTATGCAGTGCAGACAAGCATAAGATGCAGCCAGGTAATTCTTCCCTCTAAAGGTCAATGTACTGCAGTGGTGTTGTCATTATGCATCCTGCAGCATGCTGAGTTCACTAATACTGATATTAGTAATGGAGCACTAATAGTAAGTGACATAAGACTAAGGCTGCAATCCTAAGTAAACTTACTGAATTAAAACTCACTGAACTCAGCAGTAATTCTGACTAAACTGCCCATGACTTCAACTTTGTGGAAGACACTTCCATTTGAAGGGCTGTCAGAGGAAAATACTCAGCATGAAAGCATCCTCTGTTTGAAAAGCTGTCCAGTCCCAATCTACTTTAGGGTAAAGTAGTCTTTATCTTAAAGGCTTTATAAGATTTAAAAATAAAATAAGAATCCAAAGAACCACCCTCCATAGGTCTCAGTCTTCCAGAGGAGCCAGCTTTGGAGGTGAACAGTGGAAGCTGCACATGTGGAGATGGGACCACATGAAAACACTGTTTAAAACAACTTACACAAAATAGCTAAAACTCCAAGAAACATGTAAATGAGGATTGAACATATTGTATAGCTCTGTAGCTCCATCAAATGTTTATTTGTATCTTGCTTTTTTCCCAGTTTGGCACCCAAGGTGGTTTGCTGTATAAGCTAATACAAAATACTGTTAAGGAATAATACAAAACTGAAAAGCAATTAAATAAACAACTATAGTAAAAACACTACTTCATAACATGTTAAAAAGTAGTTAAAGCATAATAATGGTTTTAAAAAGACAAAACACCCATAGTTAAAGGATATCCTGCAATGGCCTGTTAACAATCAGAGGCTTGGGTAAACATAAAGGTCTTTTTATCTGCTGGTGGAGAGACGGGGTGAAAACCACCGAATCCCCCTGAATCTGGCCTGATAACACCACACAATGTGTAGTTTTTCCCTGGAATCTGGTGTGATAAGACCACACAACATATGGCCCTACCCATACCAGACTTGGGAATAGCACCCTAATTCAAGTTTTAAAACACTCACAGTTTTCTCCGGAGTTTGCTTGAAACTCCAGAGAAAACTGTAGAGTGAATAATCCATCCACACTGGTTTCAGGTGGTGAGGAGGAGAGGAAGAACAAATGCAGCCTGAGGCGCAACCAGTTTTTCTCCTCCTTAATGCCACTCCCTCATTCCAAAGGCAGAGCCCTAGCACTAGTCACTCACTCTGAGGTCAGAACAACTGCCCAGCTCTGCCACCACAAGTTCTGACTTCAGAGAGAGCAACTAGTGCCGGGTTCTCCTTTCACAGAGCTCAAAGAGAGCAATTGTGCTCCGCGAAAGCAAAGTCCCAGTGCTTGTCACACTCTCTGAAGTCAGAATGGATGGCCAGCTTCAGGATGACAGGGCTGGCTGCTCCTTCTGACCTCAGAGTGGGTGATTGTGCACCAGAAAAGCAGAGCCCTGATGCTAGCTGCTGTCTCTGAAGTCAGCATGGGTGGTTAGACTCATGATGGCAGGGCTGGACAGTCGTTCTGATCTCAGAGAAAGTGACTAGCACTGGGGCTCTGCTTTCACAGACCACAATTGCTCTCTCTGAGCTCTGTGAAAGCAAAGCCCTGGCACTAGTCTCTCTCTGAAGTCAGAATGGGCAGCCAGCTTCGCAATGGTGGGCCTGACCAGTCATTGTGACTTCAGAGCAGACAGTTATGCACCAGAAAGGCAGAGTCCTGTAGCAACTCTGGCCTGTGCCAGTGGCACCAGCGCCACAGAGGTGGCTGGCTAAAAGTGGTGGCAGACCCACAGTTTCACAGGGGATAAAAATCCAAATGTGGATAAGGTGTGGCACTTAAACCCGGGCCAGAGTAGTCTGAATTTCATGCACCACAGCTCCAAGCCAAAGTAGTCCAAATTCCATCTAGATTTTTAATCCCCATGTAGACAAGCCCAGGATCAACCTAGTCTCACAACAGAGGGAATTCTACAGCCAGGGAGCAGCCTCTGAGAAGGTTCTTTCCTATGTTCTAACCACATATGCCTGTGGTGGGACAAAGAGAAAGCCTTCCCTTGAGGGCCCTTAAAACCCAGGCAGGCCCATATCAGGAAATACGGCCTTTTAGATAATCTAGACTTAAATCCTGTAGGGCTTTATAAATCACAATCAACACTTTGAATTGTGTCTAGAAATCAATCAGTAGCCAGTGAAGCTGTTTTGACAAGGGAGTTATATGTGAACATCTCTGCTCGTCAGTCTGGCCACAGCATTTTGAATCTACTGCAAGTTGTGAACAGTTGCCAAAGGCAGCTCCAGGTAGAGTGCATTATGATAATTTGAGTGGGGTGTAAGCAAGACATGTGCCACCATAGGCTAGATCACTATTCTCTGATCTGCCTTTCAGCTGACAGATTAAGCATTTCTGTCTTGTCTGGGTTAAGCTTCAATATGTTCACCCTCCACTCCATTTCACACAGTAGACACAGGCTTAGCATTGAGACAGCTTCCTTGACATTTGATGGAAAAGGAAGACGGACCTCTTCCCAAAATGTTAAATAACTTCCCCAGTGTTTTCATATATATGTTAAACAGCATTGGAGACTTCATAAACCAGCAGTGACAGGGGGTCCAACAGAAATCCCATGTTTGGTGTCAGTTGCAAACAAAACTAGAACTCCTGGACTGTGGAGTGGGAAACCATGTTTGTGGGAAATGGGTGGCTGAACTCTAATAAGAAACAGTGGCAATGCATCTGCAATAACTTTCTTGGAAGCTATGTTTGTTTTTCTCATATCCTTCACTTCTCCTTCACTTCACATATCCTTCTCATATCCTTCACATAGCAAATTCCCATTTACCTTTAGTTTAATTAATTTTTAATTTTTTATAAGTAACTCAAAATGTGGATACATATACAATTCCATCAGACCTTCCTCTCCTGGCTGTACCTCTCAGGGGAGACTCTAGGAACAAGCCTGGGATGAGCACTTCATACACAATCAACATGATTTTTTTAAAGGGCTGCAACTTTGTCCAAAAGAGGTTGAATCCCTATCACTATTTCTGTTTTGTCATTGATCAAGGGCATTTCTTTCTTACCATGATTACATTTCAGCAGGTTGGCCAGTGTGTTATTGATTTCAGATGCTAACTTGAACCACCATTGACTTTATAGAATTAAATGGAAATGAAAGATAGATAGAGTTGAGTATGATCATCAGTGCCACTGGATGGAGGAGTTAATCTGTCCAGTGGCTTCACGTTGAGGTTAACAACAACATGAGGGAGAAAATAAAACCATGAGGGACACATTAGGACAAAGGCTATGGTTTTTTATGTCTACCATGTGGTCTAGTAGGGTACCTTAGTTGATGATGTCACAGTCTAGTAGTTTGAATAGAAACAACAGGAATTTAGTACCCTTGTCCAACTCTGAAAATCAGTTTAAAACTGGAGCAGTTATTTTATTTATCTCTCTAACTACATTTAATTTATATTCTGGCATTTTCCCAACATGGGATCCAAGATGGCGTACAACATTTTAAAAGCACAATACAATTAAAAAACTGTTAATACAAAAGTTAAAACACAAACTAAATTTCTGTTTAAAAACACAAATTAAAAACAGAAGTAAAAACAGCATTAAAAGGCACTTAGAAACATAATAAAATAAAAATACGACACCCACATTAAAAGCTTTATCTGCAACATACACTAAAGCCAAACAGTTCCTTAAATAAAAAGATCTTTACCTGCTGACAGAAAGACAGGAGGGAAGGGGCCAGCTGGACCTCCTGGGAAAGGGAGTTCCATAGCTTGTGAGCAGTCACCAAGAAAGCTCTGTCTCATGTCTTCAATAAGAGAAAGCATTCCCCTTCAGATCACAGATCATGGACAGTCTCATATAGGGAGATACAGTTTTTTCAAATAGTCTGGACACAAGCCATGTAGAGCTTTAAAAGTAATAGCCAGCACTTTGAATTCTGCCTGGAAATGGATTGGCAGCCAGTGGTGTAGTTTTAGCAAGGGGTTATGTTCTTCCTATAACCTGCTCCAGTAAGCAACCTGGCCATAGCATTATGTACCCACTGGAGTTTCTGAACAATTTCCAAGGGCAGTCCCACACAGAGTGTGTTACAGAAACACAAACAAGATGTAATCGAGGCATGTGTCAACCATAGCCCGATCTGATGTCTCAAGAAACAGTTTGAAACAGATATAGATGGAATCAGAAATGTAATAACTTTGTGCAGCTGTATTCCAACTCCACCCCTCCACATGCAGACTGAGGCAGGCATTACAAACAAATGAACTTGTTACAACTCATGATAAAATGTTTTCTTTGAATATAACAAGGAATAGCGTGTGTTTCATACTGGTATTATATGGCTCATTGTAGGAGATTATCAGATGAGTTTAATAATCCAGGACAGGGATGCCACAGGACTAAGAAAGGGCTTCCTTTTCAGACAATGTTGCCTCTGTCCTGCTATGCCCCGTGCTGCTTCTGTTCCATTCTGTTTTTGTTTTTTAAATTGATGGGCAAAAGCTGTCAATAGATCGCTTGTTCCATTTCAGTAGCAGAATCATGGGTGAGTGAAAAGGAGCCCCGTGGTACGATTGGGGAGGTCCATGCTGAACACTTCCTGTGGCGATTGGGGCATCCAGGTAAGTGACAGCTTTTTTTGTACCCTGCTTTAGTAACTTTTTTTTTTTTTAGTGTGTTTAGGTGCTTGCTTTAACTTTTTGAGGTTTTGTTCTATTTTTATTTTAAATTCCCCATGTGACACTGGACTCCCTGTAAGGTCCTATAAGGTGAGTGCAGAACACTTCCAGTGGCCATCAGGACATCCAGGTAAGTGACAGCCTTTTTTTGTATCTTCCCCTGTTTACTTGTGTTTTTTTTAGTGTATTTAGGTGCTTTCTTTAACTTTTAGACTTTCATTTTTAGTTTTATTTTTGTTTTTCCTTGGATTTAGTCTCCAGGAAGTGAATGGAGCTCTCTGAGATCGCCATTCACACCTCAGCTGCTGGAGGGGAGGGGAGGACTTTTTATTCCGTGAAAAAAGGTAGGTGTGTGAATTTAAAAAAAAAATCATGACAGGGACAGGAGCAGGGTGGGGATTATAAGGCAAGAAAGGGACGCTATATTTGTCGCTGTCTGATAGTCTCCTTAAATGGTGTTATGTGGATCACCTTAAAATTAGGGAAACTTCCAAAATTCTCCTCGTTTGAATTTTTTAACCTGCAGTTTGGTTGTTCCAGATCTTATTTATGCAATGAAACACATCCCTAAGAAATTGTCCATAGTTCCACTTTTGTTAAATTTCTAGATGTCATATATAACATTTGAGTTCATTTGTTTCTTTTGTACTTCATATTACCTTGAGAGCCAATACATTGAGAAAAAAATCCTGCAAGAAGTCATGTAGTCAATTGTTTGTATGACTGCACTGAGACGCTTTTGGAGAAGGGTTTTACTGATAACACATGCATTTTTGAATTGATAACACTTTTTAAAAAAGGCATATTGAAAGGACAACATGTCAAATTTCATAAAAAAATTTTTTGTCAATATCTTACTACTGTGTATTAACTTACGTGCATATCTATAAAATGTGTAAGAAATCTTAACATAATCAAAGCTAGGGATGTCAAAGTCTGTTTGTTTCGTTGTTTCCAAGTTTCTCAATGTCCCACTGTCATTCTCTTTCCATTCTCACCTCTGTATTGGGTTGCCAAAGCACTTTTCCCCATGCATGAAACATGTGTGCATATTTTTTTGAGTATATGCATTTTATACACATTTTCATATACATTTTGTAGTATATTAAAGCAGAGCTGTGCACATTTTTCAAATGTACCTTTTTTATTTGAGATACTTCTGAATTGTGTGCATGGTTGTGTGCAAAGCTTCACAAATGTATGCATATTTGGGACAAGACATTTTCTATTCCATTGGTAATTTTAGGAGAGGTGCAAAACAGATATATCTGCAATAAAGTGCAAATCCAACCAATCACAATAACTTCATTGCATTTCATCAATGCACATCAGTAACATATAGAGAAAAGGATGTACATAAAGTGACAGAAATAAAAACTGCATGTTTTGATGCTAACCGTAATTTTATTTCTTCCTCTGACAAAACTAAGGAAATGGGGTGCAGCGCAGAATGAACCTTTGAAATGATAGAAAATTTGAATGAGGGAAATCTCACTTTTGAACAGGAAGTTTTGTCAAGTTTTCCTGGTCTTCAGGGTGTTGGTACAGTATTTGGATAGGCAGTTCAGAACATAGGAATGGTATGAAAATATTTAACTTAGGTTGGTCTGAAATTCCCATCCTGGTTCCCCCAAAACATTCTTTCCCCATGGAAATGGAGGCAAAATTTCTACTGCTTTCTTTGTTAGCGTGAGGGAAGAGGATTTGATTTAAAATGTGAATTTTGGTAAGGTGCCACACATACCTCAACCACCTTATTGATTTATATTTACCCCCCCCCTTGCTTATATATTTTCTTTCTTTCTTTCTTTCTTGTTCCTGTGTTCCTTACAGAGGTTCAAGACAAACACAGATACACTCTCTCTTTCACTTCTACTCCCTGCAGTGGAGCCACTTGATATAATGTGAGGATGCATGGCTGGTATGACTCTTCTGAGATCCCAGAGGCCTGCAGCAGGTATTTTGAGTAAGCAGCAAGGATGTGTTCTTTCATTTTTGTCACTTTGTGGAGCTGGAGTGATGCCAATGGTTTGTTGTGGGGGTTGAAATAGCATGTTTATGTGTGTGGATGTTTTGAGTATTTCCTGCTGATTTTTCAGCTGAATTGTTATTTAGTTGAATTTTTTTTTTGGGGGGGGGTCCTGAAATTTGGGGGGCCTGGGGAGACCAAGGCCTGTACAGAGCCCTTAAAGGGGCAAATAGGACCCTATCCTTGAAAGGCTGTTTGCATGATTCCCCTCTGCTGTAACAAAAGCCTTATACTGTTTGTTGCTGGCCAAACTTCCTAGAATGCTGTAAGGATGGCACAGTTTGATGTAGCATCACTCTCAAAGAGTTCCATGACAGATAGCTTGTGAAATGCTGCAGAGAGCTTTCCACCTCTCTCTCTCTCTCTGTGTATATAATTTACTGAAAACTGTAATTAAAATGGTCACCATGTAATGTTAAGTAGATTGGGAGGCAATATATAAATCTGCTATGTGTCTTCAAGTCATTTCTGGCTTATGGTGAGCCTCAGGCCAGGGATGGGAAACTGTGGAAGATTAGGGGGACACATTAGCCCTCCAGGAGGCTGGGGACCTCTGCACCCCCTACACTACAGTGGCTCCTGAAAGTAAATCAATTTTTGGCACCCACATGCCCTCTGGGTGACATGGGGGCATGTTTTGTGGCCTTCTTGGCCCCCTACAGCTTTTGAGACAAAAACCTTGTTTTAAACAAAATTTTGCAAAACTTCATTTTGATCTGAAGTGGGGGTGTCCAGTGGGGTGTTTCCAAACATGGTGAAAATGCTATCAACAATCCCTGGAGATCATTCTTGAGCATTCTGGAACAAACAAAATTATTAACCCTGGGGGTTCCTAGGGGCCACAAAACAGCTGTAGCAGGCTGCATGTGACCTATGGGCTACATTTTGCCCACCCCTGCCCTAAGGTGAACCTATGATGGGGATTTGTTGTAAAGATTTGTTCAAAGGGGGTTTGCCATTGCCTTCCCCTGAGGCTGAGAGTGTATGGACTTGCCCAAAGTCACCCAGTGGGTTTCCATGGCTGAGTGCTCTCCCAGAGTTCTAGTCCAACACTCAAACCACTACATCACACTGGCACTTAATATATAAATACAGCAAGCAAGCAAGTAAATAAGCAAGCAAACCGTTACAGGCCAGGCTTATTTTTGTTACCAACTTCGAGGCCTGGGAATATACCTGTGGAATACAGAGTATAACCTAAAAAATATAAAATATAGGGTATAAGATATAATGTAGAAAGCTAAGTGTATTAGAATCTCTCTCTCTCTCTCTGTGTGTGTGTGTTACTGCGAACAAAGAGACAGGCTAGAGCATATTTGACCACTAAAAATCCCATAGCAGGTGTAATGGTTCATGTAATCTGGTGGAAGGCAGTCAAAAGCCAAGATCTAGCTCTTACCTCAATTTGTTTATATTATAATCTGCTAGGGTATTGCCAGTGCCTTTTTTGATTGGACAGCTGATACCAGGCCAGAGAGAATAGGGAGAAAATAAAAGAAGCCAATAAAAGACTTAAATTCGATTGCTCCATCAGTCTCCATCATATAAAGAGAAAGCTGTAATACAGCCTCCAAGTCATGCTGTTCCTGATAACTGATAAACTACCCAGACATGCTAATGCTGGTAAGAACCAATTGGGCTATGCTAAAATACATATAGCTATGCAACAGAGATTTATAGATATAACAGTGGTAAAGGATTAACACCTTGGATGCCTGTGTAGAGAACAGACTTTTTTGCGGCAGAAAATATGGCTGAGTTATATTGCTTAAGAGGATAAGGTTTGTCTCTGTGATCATCATAGAAAAGCCTGCTAAAGAGATGCAGCGAGAGAGAGGTTGTTCAGTCCTTTTGAAAGTGTAACATTTTACTTGATGTACCCTATAATGTAATGAATGTAGGATGCCCTACATCCAATGTAATGTAATATGATGAAAGCAAAGCACCCAGACACTGACATTTACATGTATATATTTTTCCCTAAGGGCACTGCATGTGTATGTATCTATTTGGTGAAAAGGGTGTTATAAATAAATATTGTTGTTGCTGTTACTACAACTGCTACTGTATGATTACATATAATAAATAGCCTAAAAGATTACTAAAGAGCCTCATTCTCCCATATAAATATCCTGAGATTCCAAAACTTAAGAAAGTTTAGGTGGAGTGTTGATGTCAACTCTGCCTGTCTAGTTTCCACCACTGTCACAGGTTGGACACCTAGGTGGTCAGAAAGTGATAATGGGACCCAAGGCATAATCTGTATTATTTGACAAACAACAGTGCCTCAGTCTAAAGAGACAGGTGTAGGGAACCACGCCTGTTTCAGAACAAAGAAATGGTAACTTTTGACTCTAAATTCTGGAGAAAATTCTTCTCTATCTTTCAGTGTTTTGGAATGATGTAGGCTATTTGTCTGCCATCTAACCAACAAATAGTCAAGCAAGAAATTTGTGAAACACTGAACCCAGAGATTGTCTAGATGGTGAAAATACTCCTCATAGAATTCAAGGAGAATGTCTTTTGTCCCAATGAGATCCCACAATGATTTGCCTTATTCGAAAGGAGGGGGAGTAAAAACACTTTAAAAAAAAAACTATGCAGAAAAAGCCTTTGCAGCCTTTCCTGAAGTTTTAAAAATAATGCATGGGAATGCACATTACTGCTTGTTTGGACAATCAATTCAGGATGCTGCGCATTCTTGAGGGGAGCAGAAGGGTACAACAGGTTGGTTGGACATTTGTGGGGGGTGGGCTTGCTGGCAAGGAAGTGGCTGGAAGCACCATTTTGGATTTTCGCATTGCCTATTGTGTGCTTTTTTGCCGCTCTGAGGTGATCAAATAGATTTTTAAAGCAAAAGATCACACTTGCGCACCTTTGCTTTAAAGATTTTTTTTTAAAAAACTGCACAGCAGCAACAATGTGTGGAGAAAAATAACATGCTAATTTGCTCGGCCACCATCTTGATTTGCAGGTGTGTGCACTTCAAATGCAGATAGCTCCGCATACTATTGATTTTGCCAAAACACCATGAGGAATCATAGAATTGTAGAGTTGGAAGCGACCACAAGGGCCATCCAGTCCAACCCCCCTGCCACGCAGGAAATCAACGATCAAAGCATCCCCGACAGATGGCCATCTAGCCTCTGTTTAAAGACCTCCAAGGAAGGAGACCCCACCACGATCCGAGGGAGTGTGTTCCACTGCCGAACAGCTCTTACTGTCAAAAAGTTCCTCCTAATGTTGAGGTGGAATCTCTGTCCTGGAGCTTGCATCCATGTTCCAGTCTCTGGAGCAGCAGAAAACAAGTCTGCTCCATCCTCAAATACTTAAACAGGGCTATCATATCACATCTTAACCGTCTTTTTTCCGGGCTAAACATATCCAGCTCCTTAAGTCTCTCCTCATAAGGCATAGTTTCAAGACCTTTCACCATTTTAGTCGCCCTCCTCTGGACATGCTCCAATTTGTCAAAATCCTTTTTGAATTGTGGTGCTCAGAACTGGACACAGTATTCTAGGTGAGGTCTGACCAAGGCAGAATAGAGTGGCACTATTACTTCCCTTGATCTAGACACTATACTTCTGTTGATGCAGCCCAAAATTACATTGGCCTTTTTAGCTGCCACATCACACTGTTGACTCATGTTCAACTTGTGGTCTACTAGGACTCCTAGATCCCTTTTGCACGTAGTCTCATTCAGCCAGATCTCGCCCATCCTATATTTATCCATTTCATTTTTCCACCCTATTGAATTTCATTTTGTTAGCTTTGGGCCAGCTCTCCAGTCTATCCAGGTCATTTTGAATTTTGATCCTGTCCTCTAGGGTATTAGCTACTCCTCCTAATTTGGTGTCATCTGAAAATTTGATAAGTATGCCCCTAATTCCTTCATCCAAGTCATTGATAAAGATGTTGAATAGCACTGGGTCCAGGACAGAACCCTATGGCACCCCACTGGTCACATCTTTCCAAGACAAAGAGGAGCCACTGCTGAGCACCCTTTGGGTTCGGCCGGTCAACCAATTACAAATCCATTGAACAGTTAACTTGTCTAGCCCACATTTTACAAGTTTGTTTGCAAGAATGTCATGGGGAACCTTGTCAAAGGCCTTACTGAAATCAAGGAATGCGATATCCACAGCATTCCCTTCATTTACCAAGCTGGTAATTTTATCAAAAAAAGAGATCAGATTAGTCTGGCATGACTTGTTTCTCTGAAACCCATGTTGACTTTTTGTGATTATGGCATTGCCTTCTAAATGTTCATAGACTCTCTGTTTAATGATCTGCTGGACGATAATTGTTGGGATCCTCTTTTTTCCCCTTTTCGAAGATGGGGACAATATTTGCCCTCCTCCAGTCTGCTGGGACTTCTCCTGCTCTCCAGGAGTTCTCAAAGATTATTGCCAATGGCTCTGAGATTACATTTGTCAGCTCTTTTAATACTCTTGGATGTAGTTCATGTGGTCCTGGAGATTTAAATTCATTTAGATTAAGGTATTCCTGTACTACCTCTTTGCTTATTCTGTGCTGGATTTCCCCTATTGTGTCCTCTGTTCCATTATCCTCAGGTTGGTCACCCTTTTCCTTTTCTGAAAACACTGAGGCAAAGAAGGTGTTGAGTAATTCTGCCTTTTCTCTGTCCCCTGTTAACATTTTGCCATCTTCTCTGTGTAGTGGCCCTGCCATTTCCTTCGTCTTCCTTTTGCTGCGGACATACCCCCCAAAAAACCCCTTTTTATTGTTCTTAACCTCTCTAGCAAGCCTGAGCTCATTATGCACTTTGGCTTTTCTGACTTTACTCCTACACATGTTCACTATCTGTTTGAATTCTTCTTTGGTGATTTCCCCCTTTTCCCATTTCCTATACATGTTCCGTTTAGAACTTAGCGCTGTTGAAAGTTCTTTAGTCATCCATCCTGGTTTCTTGAGACACCTCCCATTTTTCTTCCTCAATGGTACTGCTTGAAATTGTGCCTTCAGTATCTCCCTTTTGAGAAAGTCCCATCCGTCTTGGGGTCTCTTCTCTTTTAGTATTCCTGACCATGGGATCACCCCCAGTATTTCCCTGAGTTTATTGAAATCAGCTCTCCTAAAGTCAAGAATGTGTGTCTGACTATGCCTGGCTTCTCCTTTCCATTGTATAACAAACTCCAGGAGAACATGATCACTCTCACCTAAGGATCCCACCACTTGCACCCCATTTACTAGGTCATCTCTGTTGGTTAGGATCACATCTAAAATAGCTGACCCCCTTGTTGCCTCTTCCACCTTTTGGACCATGAAACTGTCTTTCAGGCAAGTAAAGAATTTGCTAGACCTTGAAGTTTTGGTTGAGTTAGATTGCCAGCAAATATCAGGATAGTTGAAGTCACCCATCACTACTACATATCTCCTTTCTGCGTGTGTGTTCATCTGTTCTAGAAAGGCATCATCCAATTCCTCCATCTGACTTGGGGGTCTGTAGTAGAGTCCCACAATAACATCCCTGTTGTTTCTCTCCCCTTTAATTTTTATCCAGATGCTCTCCACCTGGCTTCCAGTATTGATGTCATGGATCTCTTCACTGGTATAAATATCCCTGACATATAATGCTATTCTTCCTCCTTTCCTGTTTTGCCTGTTTCTCTTATAAAGGTTATACCCCTCTATTCCCATTCCAATCATGAGACACATCCCACCAGGTTTCAGTAATGCCTATTATATCATATTTGTTTTGTACTGCTAGGAGTTCAAGTTCATCTTGCTTATTTCCTAATGCTCTGTGCATTAGTGTAGAGACATCTAAGACCATGTGTTCCCTATACTTGCTGCATGTACAAGTTTTTTTTTTTTTGCTTCCCACTGTTGGGTCCTTGTGCTGTTTGCGTTGTTCCTTCTATGACAGTTTGACAATTTTCTCCAACCCTTTTGCCTTCCAGAATACTATCTCCCTCCCCCTTATGACTCAGTTTAAAGCCCTCCTGATCAAATTCTTGAGACTGTAGGCAAAAATGTTTCTGCCAACTGTTGTGAGATGCACCCCATCTCTTGAGAGAAGTTCCCCCTCATGGAAGTGCAGCCCATGATCCAAGAATCCAAAATGTTCTCGGTGACACCATCTACGGAGCCAGTTGTTTACGTCGGCTATTTTCCTCTCCCTTCCTGGACCATGCCCTTCAACTGGCAGAATTGACGAGATGGCAACCTGTGCATCCATTTCTTTCAGCTTCCTCCCCAGAGCCTCATAATCTCTTCTGATCTTCAGAAAGCTGTGCCTTGCAGTATCATTGGTTCCCACATGGACCAAAAGGAAGAGTAATGATCCGTAGGCTTGACAAGTCTTGTCAGCCTCTCCGTCACATCACGGATCTATGCCCCAGGGAGACAACACACCTCCCGAGACATCTTGTCAGGCCCACAAACCACTGCTTCTGTACCCCACAGCAAGGAGTCCCCAACCACTACCACATGCCTCTGTCGAGGCTTTGCAGCTGCTGTTCCTTGCGGTGGTCCTCTCAAGGTCCCCTGCTCTACCCCTGAAGTCTGTCCATGCTGTTCTTCCTCGTTGTCCTTGATAAGGGAGAGGGCTTCGAATTTATTCTGTAGCTGCAAACTGTTCGAAGAATCCCTGGATTTTCTTGTTCTGTGTGTGACATACCTCCAGCTGTCTACTTCCTGTGTCTGTGAAGTGACCCTATCCTCCCCAGCCAGTTCCTCTGTGCTGTCCCCGTCCAAGACTGTTTGTTCTGTTCTGTCCAGGAAAGCCTCTTGCTCACGAATCTGTTGAAGTGTAGCTGCCCGTGTCTCCAGCTGCTGGACTTTCTCCTCCAAGAGGGCTACCAACTTGCACTTGGTGCATGTGAAGTTCCCCACGTCCGTGGACAAGAAGACAAACATTGCACATCTGTTGCAGGTGACTGCAGCAGTCCCCTCAGTGCCCATGGTGAGAGCTTTTAGGTAATCTAAGAACTCTTAGGTAACGCTGAGAACTCTAAGCTGTACTTTTAGATAAGCTGTATTTTTGTTTAGTTACTCAAATTTGCACGCCATTAGGTGCGTACCTCAGCAACAGGCAGCCTCTCCCAACAGTTTTTTAAAAAAATTCAAACTCACCCACTCAACAAATAAATGCTGCTGAGAATTTGCAATAATGCACAGGAATCAGCATTATATCTTCTTATCTAGACAATCCTTACTCTTTTAACTCCGTTCTATAAGTTATTAAGCAAAAAAATAAAATAAAAATAAAAATAAAATAATCCTTTGGCCAGTGAAAACAATCTTATGATTTCATTGTTAAATGGAGAATAAAAAAATATTAGTCTTTGAAAAAAGATAATTACTCAAATTATTCCCTGAATTATTTGTAGGTTTTAACCGTAAGTATTTGAATGTTGATTCTTTTATGAAAATGCATTTCCCCGCTGAGATAAAACAACAACAATAAACTTAAAATCAAATTTATGATATAAAATAGTGGCAAACTGTCTTATAATATACAAGAAATTTTAGGAATAAATGAGCACCTACTTTTGAACCTTTCATATGTCCCCCCTCCCTTTGGCCCACTAAACATTCAGTGAAGAATGCTAAGACTAAATAATAAACACCTCATTTTTGATAAGATGTAAAAGTGCTTCAGGGACTGAACCTTTCAAAGTAGATATTTAATTTTCCACCATACCTTTAGAAAGCTATATTTCAGAAGCTAGTCTTTTTGTTTTCTAGTTGTCCATTATCAGCAGTAATCTTAACAATCTCTAACCTCTCCTATGATAGGTTTGGCATTAAATGTCAACCAACTTGTTTCATAGGCTAATTTTTCTTTTTCATTTTCACACTTTATGTCAACTCATGACATTATAGCTCTTTAATTTCTTCAATGAAATACAGTGTCAGCAGGAAACAGTAGTAATTTAGGATTATGTATTCAAGTCTCTTTCCAGTAGGGTTGAACTTCCCAGGTCATTTATCAGTCTATCTTCTGTAAACAGTTATATAATGTGAAATAATCCAATGGTGTATTGTTTTCTTTTGCAGGAGAAAGCAACAGTAAGACTGTCCACATTTAGCACTCTTTTTTGTAATATTTTTCCGCCAAGCAACACTAAACCACTTTGCAACTGACATGTTTTCAGAAATTCTTCCTGTGCCTTCATTTGTGCCCTTCTGCGTTAAAATAAGAAGCAGGGATAGCTGTCTTGGGGTATACCTTGAAATGTTGTTCTGACATGGGTTTCAAGCACATTCTTATGATATCCTAAGCCATGAGGATAATGGAACAGAGGACACAATAGGGGAAATCCAGCTCAAAATAAGTAAAGAGGTAGTACAGGAATACCTTCTTAATCTAAATGAATTTAAATCTCCAGGACCAGATGAACTACATCCAAGAGTATTAAAAGAGCTGGCAAATATAATCTCAGAGCCATTGGCAATAATATTTGAGAACTTCTGGAGAACAGGAGAAGCTGCTGGTTTGCTAACTGACTCTCAGAGCTCACTCTGAGACTTTGTTGTTGAAGGAACTTCTACTCTACATGACAGGTGTCATATCTCCCACAAACAAATTCCCTCTCTATTTCTCTATCCAAATACTTCCTACTTTATTTGCTAGTCTTGTGTGAATGCTTGAAGCCTGAATGTGTGCATGAATGTTGTTATTGTTTTCACAAAAAAAACCCCAACCTATCTAGCTTAACGTCTCCTCATTAGTACCGGTAAACATAGGCCAGAAGATTCTGCTATCTGTTGCCCCATCTCGCATAGCCAAGCTGAGTACATAAATTCCCCAAATTAATGTTGATATTTTGAGGACCCCTAAGCATATAGGGTAACAAAAAAAGATGAAACACTGCTGTTACAAGCACTGTAGGAGGCATTCTGCCTCCCCTCCATACACAACAACTGTACTGTTCACAAATTAATATTTGTCAATAGGGAGTATAATGACCCTACACTGTGATTAAAATGGTGTATTAAAACAACAGTGATAGCATATCTAAGAGATTTACCTTTGTGTAAGCTAAACCCCCTGAAGATCTCATGGAAAAGGCAACTGATTAGTTAGTTATGTGTTGGGGATGCTCCAGCCTTTGGACAATTTATATGAAACAGGGGGTTGGGCTAGGTGGTCTGCAAGACTCCTTTGACTTTATGATTCTAAATGTGAAGAGTACATTTAATGTGTAAGTATTCCAAAATTACAATTATAGATACTGCCCACTCCAATCCGTTCGTAGTCTTGACTGCTAAACACACACACACACACTAGCTGATCCCTTCTAATTAAGTCCCAAAGTATGGCATATGCAACTTTGTAAATAAGATCTTGAAAGTGTAAGTTGTCAGGCTTGATAAAAATGATAAAATGTTGATTGCTGTGTGTGCTGTTCTAAACAGGGGAGGGAATTAATATAACCAGGAAAACCACATTTTGAGTTCCAGGGATTTATTCATATTTATAGGCTTTCCAATTTGCATACCACATTCATACACCTTCACAGGTTCCATACAGGGAAGAAGCCCTCTGCTGCATTTGTATAAAGTATCTTTTTAAAGCTGGGGTCAGTACAAGGTGAATTGAAGCATTAATATACTAGTTGACCTTTCACAGGAATTCCAGATAAAGACCCAGAAGTTGAGTCAGAGATAATCACAAGATCTGGAATTTACAAAAACAAACCCTCCATATATCTACCTGTCAGACCTCTTCCTCTATGAGAGGGACACAAGGTCACTGAAAAGGCCTCTTTCCATCAACTCTTTTATTATTATCGTTCTTTGAGTGCAGTTCAAATGTAGGCATAGAAGGCTCTGATTTTTCAGTGCTGTGCATTGACTCTCAGTATTTGCTTTCCCTCTTTTCTTTTTGGAACACAATGTTTAAATAATTTAAGGGGGAAAACATTGGAAATCAGCTCTGTATATCACCAGGCTTGTTCTGAGAACATCTGCAAACAAATGGGTAGTGGCCATCCCTAGCATGATGCCTGGACTTTTGGTGTGAATAAGCTTTCACATCTACATTAAACTACGGACAGCAATTTCAGTGAAATTACTGATTTAGCTGCAGAGCACTGTGCAATCACAATACCTTTGTGCACTTGGTAACAAACCTACAGATCTATTATGCCAATCCACAAGAGATTCATTTGTTATACAATGGAATTCTATGCATGGTGGAATGCTGCATCACATTCTATAGATTACTATGTTTTCTCTTGAAAGGGATCACTTTTATCTTGAAACAGGATATTTAATACATGCAATCGTTTGTTTGTTTGTTTTATATGCTGCCTTTCTCCCAGAATGAGACCCAAGGTGGCTCACAAACATATAAAATACAATTACAAATTAAAAACAATTGCAAATAAAAACAATTTCACACTGATGGCATAATCAGGATTACTGGATCAGGAGGCTATAGAGGCTATCCCTCTATATCTGGTCTTGTAAGATTCGATCAATGTGGCATTTGTAGATAGAGAGTGAAGTTGTACATGAACATACTAGAGGAAAGACCATAAGAAAAGTTAAGGAGGTAGAGAAGGCCAAGAGAGTTTTGCATAACAGTATCATTCTCACTTGGCTGAAAAATACTTTTATTAAAATAAAATGGAATTAAAACACTGATCAGAGCCATTATGAATGCTTTGGGCAAAACCCTTTAGACTTCTAAGGAAACTTTACTGGTAGAACCTGCATGTCTTCAATAAATAAAGGAAGCAAGATGAACATTTGTTGTTGTGTGCCTTCAAGTTGTTTTCGAGTTATGGTGACTCTAAGGTGAACCTATTGTGGGGTTTTCTTGGCAGGATTTCTTCAGAGGAGGTTTGCCATTGCCTTCCTCTGAGCCTGAGAGAGTTGCCCAAGGTCACACAGTAGGTTTCCATGGCTGAGAGGGGATCCAACCTCTGGTCTCCAGAGTCCTAGTCCAATGCTCCAACCACTGTTGACACCAGGCTGGCTCTGATAGTGAGAACATTTTAAAAGGCCTATTCCCTGTGCTTTGTGGAATGGCTGTAACTCAGCAACAAAGCACATGCTTTCCACACAGAAGGATCTTGGTGGTTCAGTCCTTGGCACACCCAGATAGACCGAGAAGGCCCCTGGTTATGTGTGATTGATTATGCAGTAGTTGTTCTTTCTTTCACAGAAAAATCCATCCTGTGGTTCATTATTTTTCCTTGGTTCTGGCCAATAAGACACTCTGTTGAAGATTGTCCTATAGATTTCTCATTGATCTGTTTAATTTAGCACATCTTTGATTCAGAAAGGTATGAATGGTATTCTTTCTTTTCTAACTCTATAGCACACTGTCTTAGGAACATGAGTTTAATAGTTCAGGCTGCAATCTCTAATGCTGTAAGCTCCATTGCACACAATGGCACATACTTCCAATTAAAACATATGTAGGATTGAAATCTTACTGCATTTACAAATACTGCTAGGAAATATAATCTCAAACCAGGATATTTTGCTTCCACAGTATAAATACGGCTAGGAAAGCAATCAATTATAAAGCTTTCTAAAAATGTTAAGGAAAGCCTATTGTTCAAATGACACTATAGTTGTTCTATTAATAAATCTGCATTTGTTTTCCTGATTTGTGAAGAGGGGAAATCTTTTCCTGTTCAGGTTAAGTTTATAAGTGTGTAAAATAATGCCATTGCCAGCAACTATGATAGAGTAGTTATATTTTATCCCATTATCAGTTTCCTATCCTCTTTTGAATAGCTTTTGTCTTCTTAAAAGTTACATCTTCATGAAAAATGACTTTCAAAAATATTGCATACAAAAAGCCAAATTCTGATTATCTATTTTGGCACTGACCTTTTCCTACTCCCATCTTGAAAAAGTTGGACTGGAATGTTTTATAACAGAGAGTAAAGCTTCCATAAATTAGGCATATTGAAATAGGTTACAAAAGATAATGGCTGGCATCCTGTTAGGCATGTACATCATAGTAAACTGACTTAGGATGATGTAAAGGTGAATCACAATGTTGCACAATGCTCATATACTCAGGAGGGGAGCAGAGACATAGCAACAGCTCCAGAACTATTACGCAGATGGCTCCAGCAGTGTGGCTGTTGCACAACAGTCCTAATGAACATATCCTGATGGACAATGGGACATGTTGTGCAAGGGAAGCCCCTGTTGTGCAGTGGGACATCCTGTACGGTGCCCCATTGTACATTGTCACAATTCATTTGTTGTTGTTGCATATTGTGTCAGCAACACAGCTCCATCATCATAAAGTTACCCATTATCACCTCTGATGCAGGATCTCTGCTGATATTTCTGGTATGATAAAGAAAACTACCAGAATTGTAACAATTTTGTTGCTTTAGGAACCTCTTGGAGAAATAAATGGTAAAGATCTCTCAAATGGAGATCAGGAAGACATTGATTTATGTCCTCAGCTGTAGCTTTAAAAATAGCATACGGGCATTTAAAATCTCTCTCTGGCTTTTCTTCGCAAACGAAGATTCAGGAAGGACTCATCCCGCCCCCTTGTCGTGGGAGAGAGGCTTGCGTACCCTAATGATGTTTTGAGCTATGCTGGCGGTGGCATAATAGCCACTGGTAGGGTCTCCCATGCCAGACAGGTCAAAACCGAAGGGTCTGACAAAGAGCGTCAAAGGGCAGGATGGGCTCTCTAGCCTTGTGGCAACCGTCCTAGGAGAAGGAAAACTCCAATTTAAAATCAATTGCTTGGGAAATTACTTTTAAAAAGTAAAGTCATTCTCGCTACTCATTATAGTGTTTTAAAAACTGAGTAGCATCCTGTTGCCATTACTTATTATAGGGCAAAAGAGTATAATTTTTTTTGTTGCAAAACTAGTTACTTTTCAAGTACTTTCTCTTACTTACTTTGAGAGGGAAAAGAGTATACATCTGGTAAGAGAATGGGCTTCTCAGTGTAAATGTGCTAGGAGGTTGCTGCATTATTACTCTATATCTCACAGTTTATTTTTTAAAAATATCCAGACATATGTTTTTGTTGTCCTGGACTATTTTCTGTCAGTTCCCAATTCCTATCAAAATACCTCTTCTGAAAGTAACTAGAAATGGTTTCTTTGCTGCATCAATAAATTACCTTCACTCTTTCTAATTTGCACTACTTTTGAAATGTAACTTTGTTACACCCATATTTATCTGAAAAAATCATTATTACAGATAACTGTTACTTTAAACTCATTACTTCCAAGCTCTAAATATAACTGTTAAAAATGAAAGTAAACAATAAACAACAATCTAACAAGCTGCAACAGCTTAATGTTGAACCCAATAATTAAGATGAAAAGGGTGCTAATCTAGCATCACTTGATCTAGGTTGGAAAGACAATGTCTGCCTTGCGATTCTTTTTTGCCAACGGAGCATTTATTTCAACCAGGATTTTGCTCACGGGCTTGTGAAATGCAATTTTAGCTTCTCATACTCTCTCTCTCTCTCTCTGAAAAATAAAAATCTTGATCATGCGGATTTGGTGTCTACATACGGGGATACCACGTCTACTTACCACACTGCTGTACCAAAAAGCTAAAAGGGAGAAAAGTCACCTATGTTGTGATTATTTCAACCCAAGAAGGGACTCCCACAGAGACAGCTTCTGTAACACAGTCACATAGAAAAGGTCACTGGCAGAGGGGCAGTGAATCTGCCTTGAGTTTTAATCTGAAATTTAAAGCAGTCCATGCTATGAACCTACCGACTTCACATAGAGTTCAACACTTTTGATAGCTCTTTTAACATTCAGATGAAAACCCAGAATGGATTCATTGGCCCATGGACAGGGGAGTCACCAGCTACCAATGAGGGAGGAATCTTGAGACAGGAATGTGCAGGAAGGGGAAAGGCTTGCCTTCTCTAAATCTTTGGACCATGGACTATCTGCGGACCATTTTACTTCTGCCCTGCTTCCATCTTCTCAGAGAATGTTCCTAGGTTCTGGAACTCCTTACCAAGGAGAGGTTATGTTGGCAACTTCCCTCCCAGGCAGGAAAGATGTTGTTGTTGTTGTTGTTGTTGCTGTTAAACACATTTTGGCAGCCATGACTAGGTTGGCAGTTGTCACCCAGATGATGTTTTCTTCAGCTGCCCCTAGACTTCCAGGAGAGATTAGATAGCTGAATATGCTGTTTGGATTCAAAAACAGCATTAAAGGCCAGTCTCTTCCAGCAGGCTTATCCAGATGATCTTTAAATTGTGGGTTTCACATTATGAATTTTAAATAAGGATTGATTGTTTTAATAGGCTTTTATCATATTTGCTTTTAAAATTTGTGTTATGTGTTTGTGTTTTTAATAGGTGTTATATGTTAGATGTTAACCTGTTTTGTTCCCTGCCTAAACCCAAAGAAAGCCAGGTGAGAAATAACTACTACTACTACTACTACTATTTTATTTTTACTTTTTTTAAAAATCATTGGTGTGTTTTAAACTCTTTAAAATTATGTTTCACTTTTCCCAAAAAAACAATTGAATTTCTTGGTGTTTTTATTCAATTTTCTTATGAGTTTCCTTTAATCTACTTTTTTGGGATAGAAGTGGGATAAAAATCCAACAAACAAACAAGCAAGCAAGCAAACAAACAAACAAATTCTAGCATCAGCAAGAATGCTAGATGTTGGGTTGCAAGCTGAGGGGACCAGGACAGAGAAAATACTTTTTTTTCAAGCCCCCCCCCATCTATACTTTGTTTTAATTTGTTGTAAGCCACCTTGTGTGCTGTGATGGTAGAAAGGTGGGATACAAGTTAAATACACACATACATACCTTTCAAAAATGGCAACCATGTAAAATGGGAGACCAGGGTTCAAATCCCCACTCAGCCATGGAAACTCACATAGTCACCTTAGGCAAATCACAGTCTCTCAGCCTCAAAGGTAGGCAATGGCAAACCTCCTCTGAATAAATCTTGTGAAGAAAAAAAACCTGTGATAGGTTCGCCTTAGGATCACCACATGTCAGAAACAATTTGAAGGCGCATGCACGCACGCACGCATGCACGCACGCACACACACACACACACACACCACCCCCAGAACAATTAAGTTTGTAAGATGCCTTGAAAGTATCTTACAAAACCTCAGAGTGGGAAAAATTCACATAAATGAATAGAATCATAGAATTGCAGAGTTGGAAGAGACCACGAGGGCCATCCAGTCCAACCCCCCTGCCATGCAGGAAATCTTGATCAAAGCATCCCCAACAGATGGCAATCCAGCCTCTGTTTAAAGACCTCCAAGGAAGGAGACCCCACCACGCTCCGAGGGAGCGTGTTCCACTGCCGAACAGCTCTTACTGTCAAAAAGTTCCTCGTCATGTTGAGGTGGAATCTCTGTTCCTGGAGCTTGCACCCATTGCTCCGTGTTCCAGTCTCTGGAGCAGCAGAAAACAAGAATAAATACGTTTCTTCTCCATAAATTCTTTCTTGTGGCCTATGCATTTATGATGCTATGGATTTTAAGGTTGTGCTTGAACATCTCTTTAGGAAGACTGATATAAATGCTTTCAATTGTCCTCATGACAACATCCCTTGCTTGCAAAGTGTAGAATAATTTTATCAGGCAAAATTTAAGGTGAGGAGTTAATTTTATATCAGGTTTCACGTGGCCAGCAGTTTCACTTTTCCTTTTCCATGCTGCCTTCTCTGTCACTTAGCATTAGAAGTATTACTTACAGAGTAGTAATTACCTTTGACACATAATTATTATGGTTTTGATGACAAGAAGGCCTTTTCTTTTCCTGCTTTCATAACATATATTCTTGAAAGCCCAAGCTATTGAATGCATTTAAAAGTTTAAAAGCAGTTGGCTTTAGATTGCACTCTGGGATAAGAAGTGAAAAGAAAAGGCTGAGGGGAAGAAAGAGGGGGAAAGAAAGAGAGAAAGAGAGAAAGAAAGAGAGGGGGGGAGCCCATTTGAAAGTTCCAGAGATGATCTCGCACAGGAGGCATACTGGCTGACAAATGCCTTCAAGTGTTGTTGATGCCAAGTTGTGAGAGAAAGAGTGAGAGAGCTGCCTCACAGCAATCCAGCCAGATCCCCAACAGGAAAGTAGTGCTTTTAAAGTTAATAAACTGAAGGAGGCTTGGAGGGAAAAAAGGGAGGCTCCTGGCAAGGCCACATAAACTACACAAATGAGTTTCTAATCTTGCCACATGGGCATTTTTCCAACTCTGCGCTCTGAGTCAACCCCAGCTGCAGGCCTGGATGAGCAGTTTAACAATCCTTAGCCTTTTCTTTGCTTTCTTTCCTTCATTCTTTTTTTAAAAAATAATGATCACAATCAGGAATATCATGTTACTCAAGCCTGGGGGATATATGGGATTTAAACAGGGTGAGTGGCTGGCATTCCTCCAACCATACCTGCAGCTGTGTTTCTGGGAAGGTTAGAGAACTTAAAGCTGCCTTCGTAATTTTTGCTCTTCCCCATCTTCTCTGCCATAAAGGCATCTCTCTCTCCCCTCTTTCTCTCACACAATAAGTAACATTTTAAGGTGTTTGATTTAAGGTTCAGTTTAGAGAACATCTGAAAAGGGGAGAGAGAGACAACTCTCAACACCCGTGAAAATGAAAGAAGGGCAAAGGATATGTGAAAAAGTTGGAGAAATACACTCACAAACAACAGATGGACAGAATACATTAAAATATACAAAGAGTGTTTAGGGTTGTATACAGAAATATTCTATTTCCAAGAAAAATCAAGGTATGTGTACTAGTCAGTTCATTCAAGGAATGCCAGTGCTCTTTCCAAACAGAAGTTTGTGAATCAATTCTTTTTGTTGTTGGCTAGGTTGGACATGCCTAACCTAATCTAGTATTATTATTACTCCCAAGGTTCTCTAGGGGCCCCTGAAATGGGATAACAGGCCTGTAGACCCCAAATCCTCCCCAATTGGATCTGGCCGCATGACAAAATCTCTTTAAAGTGATGGGAAATATGTGCGAGAGTAGTGGATCTCTCCAGGAGAATAATCAAATTGGCTATGCAAGAGCAATAGCACTTCTATTTTTATACCACTTATCAGTGCCAAAGCACTCCCTAAGCACTTTACGTGTTAGCTAATTGCCCCCAACAAGCTGGGTACTCATTTTACTGACCTACAGAAGGATGGAAGGCTGAGTCAACCTTGAAACCCTCTGGGATTGAACCTACAATGTTGTGACTGCAGTTCTGGCATTTAACCTCTGCGCCACCATGGCTACAGTACCAGCATTTAACCATTGCACCACCAGGGCTCCTATGCAGAAGCTGAAAAACAACCAGTTCCACAGTCACCTGCACATACCTAGGGACTAGCAGAGAAAAGAAACAATTTTAGTCTTCTTTGTGACACACATATAAAAGTAGATTTAATTACAAATTACTTGTGCATAGTCAATCACAGATTCTTATGGAGGAGAGAGAAGGAAAAAGAAAAATATATAATCACTATATATAGTGATTATTCTGATTAATGTTTTATGCAGCAATTAGCTATCTCAAGTTATGCTCATCTCTTTAATAAGGAAGTCTAAAAAGAGTATTGTCTTAGCTGTTGTAAGACACAATGTGAAGGGAAAATAATGTTTTGAGAGTTTCCAGGAGTATAGCAGCTCAAATAATTTCAAACTTGTTTGAAGAGAAGGGAATATCTCTCAGGAGAAAACCTGGTGGACCTGAAAGGGAATGCAGATACCCCTTTTCCTAAAACCAAACCATACCAAACCACACCACTTTGAGGGATTTTGATACATTACAGGAAAGTGTGAAAGGACTTTTGCAATTTTGCCTCTTCATTTCAGTCTTCCACTAACTTGTGAATGAGCAATTCTCAATCACTGAGAACCACATGAGCTCCACATATGGAAATTATTACAAACTAAAGGAATAAACTCCCCTTCCTACATTTACAGCTGAAGTGAAAGAAGGGGTAGGGCACATTACTAATGCAGCCTCTTTTCACACTTGCACTCTGCCATTAGAAATGCTGTGCTGGATCAGAATATGTCCACGGACTGAAAAAAACCCTTCTATTTGCAGAGGCTAATTTTGTATCCAATCCAGTTTGTAAGAATCACAATTTTAGGGTGTATAGTATAGTAAAAATACAGTACAGTATAGTACAATACAATATAATCAGTGCAAAAATCAGTATATTATTGTAGCATTGTACAGTTGGCCCTCCATATCCATGAATTCTGCATCCACAGTTTCAACCATCTATTGAAAATATTTTTTTAATCCAAAAAGCAAACCTTGATTTTGCCATTTTATATATTTTACTATGCCATTGTATATAATGGGACTTGAGCATCCATGGATTTTGGTATCCACATGATGTCCTGAAACCAAACTCCAGTGGATACCAAGGGAGCACTGTATGTGTAAACTCTCTACGACTGTTGTTAAACTGATCTATATGTGCTCAAGTTTCCAAATGCTTCAAAGTTAGCTTAACATATGTCACATTACTGTGGTTCAGTAAAGATGGGACTAAAACATAATGACTGAATGTGCCCAAGTCATTCTTCTCTAACTCTTATGGAAATCAAGAAAAGTTTAAAAGAACTGGTGAAGCAGAAAACAAAATTCTCAGATTTGGAGGAGATGTGTGGTTGTCCCTGCATGGATGTGAAACTAGTCAGTAGGAAGAAGTGCTATTAGGAAGTTCTGATGGCATCACAGCCCACCAGTTGAAAAGTTGCAATCAAGTTGCAAGTGTATATGACAATATGTAATCCAACACCCACTTACTGTGGAGTACACCCCACAGAACTCAACAGGGCTTACTTCAGTGTAGACCCCTGAATAGAATATTGCACTGTAAGAATATAATTTTATTTTTTATTCTTATTCATTTATTTATATTATTCCTTTCTGTCCTGCCCTTTTCCTAATACTGGGAATCAAGGCAGCTTACAGAATATTAAAACCAGAACAGAGTAAAACCATACAAAAGCATCAGTAAAATATATAAAAATAATTTTTAAAATTATTGAACAATCTATGGAATTAAAACCATTATAATTCATTTAAAGATATAAAAAGCAACAAAACAGCACTGCCATTAAAAGTCCATTGCAGTCAATTCCTGAAAGTCTAAAAGAACAGGAATATTTTCTGTGAAGTCGAAGGCTTTCACGGCCAGCATCCATACTGGTAGGTTTTCTGTGGATTTTTTCCAGGCTGTGAAGCCATGTTCTGGAAGAGTTTATTCCTGACGTTTCACCTGCATCTGTGGTTGGCATCTTCAGAGAATGTTTGGGTAGGGGTGTGTGGGGTTTATATACTGTGAGTCCCTGTTGGAGACGATATGTTGGAGGATTAGTGTCTGTTTCCAGCAGGCAATGGACCATTAGCCAAACAGACACTAATCCTCCTTGCATATCTTCCCCCAGGAGCTAGCAATTCAAATACACAAATTTACATATCCTTTCCAACAGGTACTCACAGTATATAAACCCCACACACCCCTACCCAAACATTCTCTGAAGATGCCAGCCACAGATGCAGGTGAAACGTCAGGAATAAACTCTTCCAGAACATGGTCTCACAGCCCAGAAAAAAAAACACGGAAATCCTAGGAATGTTTTCACTTGCAACTGGAAGGGTGCAAAGATGGAACTGTCGTGACTTCCAAAAAGAGGGTCTTGCAAAGTCTAGGAGTAGCCACCGAGAAAGTCCTTTTCTTTTGCACCCTCAAAATGTGCCTGGGAAAGCAATGAGACTAAGAGAAGGGCCATCCTCAAACATTTTAGAGCTCAGGCAGGCACATATATGGAGATATAGTCCTTCAGATATCCTGACTGGCAATCTGTGAAACTATGGCAGCATGGGAGTTGTTTGCAGTTTGCACCCAACCTCAGTTAACAATCTCTTTGGGCCAACTGAAGTTTCTGAGCACCTTTCAAAGGCAGCCCCACATAGACTGCCTTGCTGTAATCCAAGAGGGATGTAAATAAGGCATGTGCCATGCTGTCAAAGTAGTACAATAAAAGCAGTGCTTGACTATTACTCCTATACTATACAGTAGACACCTCCACTTGGTACAAAAGAGGAGAAAACAGATACTCTACCTAACAAATGGAATATGGAAAATATGAAATGGGCAAAACAGAAAGGTCTGTAATGAAATTGCTTGAGTTAACTTAAGACAAGGCAACAAGGACACTGTATTTATGGCTCCTTTCCATATAAATTCTTCATTCAGAAATACAATAATTATTGTCAGATCACTTAAGAAGTATCTCTAATTTTAGTGCTCTTCAATATTTAAAGGAAACAAAGGAGGTAGTGACTGTTCTGAATGACTAACGTCATATTTTTGGCTCCTGAACCAAATTTAGCCACATGCAATATATAAATTAAGCCAATGGGCTCATTCTTTTTCTGGCTTGACTTCTGTTTCCTTTCTTCTATTCTTCCTAAAGATGGCTTTAACTAATTACTCTTTCAGCTGAAGGCTATAATGAACATACTTCTTTTCAAAGAAGTGTATGTGTTTTTGGTGCCATGAACCCTGACTTTTCCCCCACAGTGAACCTATATAGAGACACATATTAAACTGCAGTTCTCTGGAGCTGTTAGAATTATAGGCCAGCTCAGAGCAGAGAAATATGATAAACTTTTCGGGTCCTGTTTAGTTAAGGCAGAAAGCTGGGATTCAGCCAACATCTCTACCACTCAAGGCTCTTTTCACAGTCCAAAATTATTTGGCTTAAACATTTCCAACTGTGAGGAGGTCCCATTTCACTGATTATGCAGTCATTCACTTTTCCACATCAACATCAAAGTCATTAACAACTGAGTATTATTGCATTGGCTGGAATTCAGTTAAGGACTTGTGGGCTGTTGCTCTTTATTAAGATAAAGCATGGCTTGGTTATGTCACCCATGAAATAATCAATTTTCTATGTTGGTTAATTTCCCCCTTCTTTGATCTGTGAATTAAATTCAACCAATCATTATTTCACATAACTGCCACTACAGCAGTGGTTTAAAAAATTGACTCTATTCACATATTATGTTGAGGACATACCCCTCTATGTCACTAACATCAGTAACATGTGATCTTTGAAATATGTCAGAGGTTTCACGTAGTATTGCTTATCCATTATTAGTTCTCCCTATTAGAGGAATATGTCATAAGGAGAAAAGGCATTTCCACCTGGAATTCACAATTTAAACCAAGCATTTTATCTGGGGCTAAAGTGTTTGCTTAACTCTTTTTGGGGGTGGGGTGGGGGAGGGGTGTTAGAAGACCATCTACCTGTGCAGTTACAAGCACCTTGTGGTAAATTTTTATTGGTTTAAGAGGATTTATTTTCCATCCTTACATTACAGAAGCAATTTACAATGGTAACCAATGATGCACATCCACCAGTAAAATGGGCACTGCTAGCAGACACCAACTTCCTGGCACTTAAGCAGGAGCATTTTCTTCTGTCCTTGCTGAGGTCTGGAGGAGGGACCACATGATACAAAACTCAGGGTCATGAGGTCAGGTGTCAGGACCACCAGGCAGAAGGCAGGATGACTGGCCCTTGAAATGGAATGTCGCCTCCCACCTGACTTCTATCCAATCAACAAGTGACAAAGGACCCTTTGTTGGCAATCCCATGCCCTAAGACATATCATAGAGCCATATGATTTTAATGTAATGTTTATTTTAATCTTATGTATTTTTACTTGTGCGTTTTAATGCTATACATTTATGTTATATGTTGTATTTGAATTCCTATTGAGCCTTGGGGAGAAGCAGGTAAGAAATAATAATAATAATAATAATAATAATAATAATAAAAATTTACTCAGCTTTCTGAGTGGCCACTTCTTTTGCTCAACTGAGCCTGATTTTTTTTTAATAGTGGCACAATATTGTCCTAATATTCAATTGATTTTGTTCAGACCCTTTGTTCAGGTGATGCTTTCAGGCATCCCTCCAAGCTCCATTTGTTTGTTTGCAGGACTTAGAGCTTTGCAGGGGTGACAGGATGGAAGTCTTGACTAAACAAGGAAATCTGGAGAAGTTAATGATGTAATGATGAGCTAAAAATTACCCTATGTTCATCAATCCCTCTCACATTGGACCTGTATATATGGTCTTTGTTTACCATTAATCTTATGAATTTCTCCTCCCCCTATTGTTCATGAATTTTCTTCCCTTTCTTCCTATTGCAAGGTTAGAGCTTTAGCCAGTTCCAACATTTCTGTGATGTTTGCATAGACTTTGGTCTATGAAAGCACAGGAAAAGGCTAGATTGAAGGCAAAACTAAAGACCACGTAGATCTCTATAATGAGCCATTGTGCTGTAATGATTTGAGTATGGAACTAAGGACTTTTTCAGATGGCCCTTACCATGCAAGCAGCCTACGGAGCAGTAACGAGGCTGCTGCGTGGCAGGGGGTCGTTTTCAGACACCACCGTCCTTCTTCCGTGACCATTCGTAGCACGTACGTGAAGCTTTGGAAGCGGCTGCATAATATTTTAATCACGGGCAACATCCGTGATTGAAATATGGCATGGCCGCTTCCAAAGCTTCACGTATGTGCTACAAATGGTCACAGAAGAGGGACGGCGGCGTCCAAAAACGACCCCCTGCCATGCGGCAGCCTCGTTATTGCTCCATAGGCTGCTTGCGTAGTAAGGGCTGTCTGAAAAAGTCCTAAGACTCTGGGAGACCAGGGTTCACATCTCCGTTCAACTGTGGAAACCCACTGAGTGACCTTGGACAAGTTACACACACTCAGCCTCAGAGGAAGGCAATTTCTGGAATCACTCTCTCTCACCCTAATAGGAAGGTTAATGGCAAATCTCCTCTGAATAAACCTTGCCAAGAAAACCCTAGGACAAGAGGCCTTGTCTAGATGGGCAGTTTACCCTGTCATGCCCCCAACTTAGAGTCCTGCAGTCCAGAGGGTGCAGAACTTTTGCCCTGTTTCTCCCAGGCAGTCCTCGCAACCCCTGGGGCAAAGATGTGTGTGGGCTGTTCGGCAGTGGAACACACTCCCTCGGAACAGGGTAAGGCCCATTACACAGTTTGAAAAAAAAATACCTGGTAAAGCCTGCTTTAGCCAGCAAAAAATGAATTTGGCCCCTTGTGACCTCAGTAGCCCATTCTGGCATGCCAGGCCATTGCTGCAGCTGCTGTCTGCCTTGCTCTTCCATAGCCAGGAAGGAGTCCTACAGCATCTGCCCAAGGTCACATGCAAGGGGAATTGCTCACAGACTTTGCCCTGTATAGGTGGGTGATTGACATAGGTTTGTCATTATTTTTTTTATTTATAAGTTATTTATAACCCCACTCTTCAGCCAGAAAGGCTATCAAGCGGCTTACAAATTGTTTTAAGCAATAGCAATGTACACATTGACTCTGCGTTAAGCAGTTTCCAATGTGTGTTAGCTAATTGCCCCCACAAGCTGGGTGTACTCACTTTACTGACCTACGAAAGGATGGAAGGCTGAGTGAACCTTGGAGCCCTCTGGGATCGAACTTGCACATTTGGAAATTCCACTTAAACATTAGGAAGGACTTCCTGAGAGTAAGAGCAGAAGAATGCAATGTCTCAGAGTTTAGTGGAGTCTCCTCTGGAGGTTTTTAAACAGGCTGGATGGCATCTGTTGGGTATGGTTTGATTGTGTATTCCTGCATAGCAGGGGGTTGACTAGATGGCCCTTGGGGGTCTCTTCCAACTCTGTGATTCTATGACCTACCTGGCTTTAGAGAATGCGATGCAGACAGAAGTGGTGGCAGCTGCAGAGACCAGCCGACATGGCAGTCTGGACTCCATCCCATTCCATGCAGGTAAGCGGGGGGAATAGGCCAGACCCACAGACCCACAGGCAGAATATGCTGGCAGGGAGCAAGCATATTTTGCCTGTGTAGATGAGCCCAGAGTCACCTCGAAAGTACATATCAATATCTATCTATCTATCTATACCCCCCAAAAAGCAAACCTTGATTTTGCCATTGTATATGGGACATCATTTTACTACACCATTGTATATAATGGGACTTGAGGATCCAAGGATTTTGGTATCCAGGGAGGGTCCAGGAACCAAACCCCAGCTGATACTAAGAGCTCACTGTACATAAGACAGACTGAAGCCCAACAAGGAGACCAAGGAGCAAAAATTGGGGGAGGGGAAGATGACCAATACAGTTGATTGCTGACTTTCATTGTCTATATGGAAACAATTTTGAGGGTTTATCCAAGTTCTGCTCCTGTCAAATACTTAGGCACCATACAATATTTGTAGGCTTTGCTGTCCTTGCATGGTTATGTTATGATGAAACGTTCTGTATGTGGCCCATACTTGACCAGTCATTGTGTGATGTTTTTATTCTGGTGGGTGAAAAATGAGATGCCCCTTGCAGTCCTCATGTTCTCCTAAATTTACTTTGGAGTATTGGAGAACCCTATGAAAAAGATATGGAATGCATGGAGGGTGCAGGTGAGGAAAGCAAGGAGAAGTCCCATTGTACATATAAAAGTCTGCATGTATACAACTGAATGTAACCCAGGATGTTCATAATCTGGGTATGGCCGCCATGGTTCTCCATGGCCATATTTAGGGTGAAAGGAAGACATTGCACAGGATGTCTTTAAAGCGGAAGTATTGTGGTTTCCTAGATCTACTTCAACTGTAGAGCACGTTTGGGAAAATGACCATGTTATGTTCTAAAAGTGAAATAAACTGCAAATTAGGGGGATCTAAGCGTGTAAACGAGAACCTTAATCCACCTTCTGTTATAATAAGGCTTCAGAATTTGTTAGAAATATTTCAAGTTTCTAAAGCAGCTGAGCTATACATTTTGCTCTTAGCATGTTCCTAGTCATTTTTACTTAATTAATAGCATGATGTCTATTAAAGTAGGATGTACAGATATTATATTGTGCATCATGCTTAATTACCTATTTTAAAGATCAATTTCAAGTTAGTTCAAGTTGTTGGTTTATTTAGGACTTCCATGAAGTCATCATTGTTTAGGTTTTGGAAATGAGGGGAAGATTGCAGAAATTCTTGACTGAGGTTTAAGCTCATGTTGCCTTTGCTTAATTCTGCTCTAGGCAGTAGCAAGCAAATTAAACAACCACTGATAGACTTTTATTGACTGATTTGCAAGACTGATATGTTCAAACATGCCAATGACAGACAGAGCTTTATTCTTTTGTCATCCAGCCAAGATAATCATAGGAAAAAGCCAAAGACAAGAGAAAGTGTTGTTCTTATAAACATATTGGACAAAATCCAACACACAGTTAAGCATGTTTATAAATCCCATTGAGTTTGATAAACTAAGGTTCAGCTAACTATTGTAGATTATGGCCATAGTGTGCTCTGTTTTTTAGGTTCCAAATTTATTGCATTTCATGGTAGTGGGACTGTTTAGGACTGCCCCAAATATTCTCCTTGAAAAAAATATTTGGCCAAACTGTATGTGTATATGGGAGACTGACTGTCCCCAGACTTCCAAGAGAGGTTAAGATGGGTTGCTTCCTGTTGTCCTTTTTAAAAAATAAGACAAGCATGTTTTCAGCAAATGACTTGCTTCTAAGAAAGGGCCTTTGAACAGATTTTAACAGAGCAGTGCTGTCTTCTTTATTGATATGTTTCTAACATAGCTATTTAATTATATAGTGTTTTAGTATTATGATTTTAAAACTATCTTTTAACAATATTAATTTCTATTTTTTTTAAAAAAAAACTACCCATTTTTTATCTGTACCTGTTTTTAGTCCTGATGTGAGATGCCTTGAATCAAAGGTCTGAGAGAAAGGTGAGCTACATATTACTCTCTCTGGCTTTTCTTTGCAAACGAAGATTCAGGAAGGATTCATCCCACGCTTTCTGCAAGCGCACTGATGACTGAAAAGGCCAATCTGAGTTAAACAAGTCCGGTTGCAGAAAGCACAGCAGAAGGTCTCCTTGGGTGATGTTTCCAGGTTGTGATTCTTTCTGCATTGTCATTTCTCTTCAAGACTTGTTCGCCGTGAGTTCTACATATTAATTAAAAAAGTAAATATGGATGCCTGAGTGTGCTCTGTCAGACATTCAAGCATGACACTTGGTCAAATTTATTTATTTATTTATTTATTTATACCTCATTGTTCAGCCACAAGGCTATCAGAGAAGCTAACAAATTGTTTTTAAGCAATAGCAATTTACACATCTACGCTGCATTAAGCAGTTTCCAATGTGTGTCAGCTAATTTTCAGAGGCTGAGCAGTAGGTATCCCAGATCTGGTAATATATAGGCTAAGTAGAGTTGGGGAGTATCCATACAGTTTCTTAACAAACAAATGATTTTGGCAGGGAATTAAAACACACCTAAAAGGTTACCATTTATTATACAGACTACTATGACAGACATATTAGAAACAAGGTTGTGATTAACATGTATGTGAGTTGCATGTATCTAGTCAGATAGCTAAACTCACACCTGGCTACTCTGAGGTAAACAAAAGCTCAACTTCATTCTATTGCTTGGACAGCAGCTAAAAAAGAGGGATAAATACTTGAAGAAAACAATAGGAAGTTGATGTTTTAAGGTAAAATGGGAGAAAAGAAAGGTAGGATGGTATAGTAGTTCAAATCTATGTTCAGCCATGAAAACCCACTGGGTGACCTTGGGTAAGTCACTCATCCCTCAGAAAACACTGTGCTAGGATCGCCTTACGGTCACCATAAGTTAGAAATGACTTGAAGGCACACAACAACAAAAGATCCAAACTGGTTGCAGTTTTAAAGGATCCTACATCCATATGTTGTGGGACTGTCCACTCAGAAATTTTGGAGTGAAGTAAGTAAAGAAATAGGGAAAGATATAGAGTTCAGTAAAGAAAACAGCATCACACTTAATTTAAGAAACATGGGGATGAATAAGAATAAAGAGTATGTGACAAAGCAAATATTAAAATCAGCACAGGGAGTTATTGCCTTTGGTTTGTAAGGAAAAATCCAAGTTGCGTAAGCCTAATATGAAAAATATATAGCAGAATTTTTATTATTTGATTTTTTTTTTAAGAGAAAGAAGCTTGAAATATATTGGACAGGAAAAGGAAGAAACCTGGAACAATGAATGGAAAATGGTGATTGAAAAAGTTATTGAACAAGGGGGCATAGAGAAATAACCAACATGATTATGACTGTTTCCCAGACCATGGAAAATGTATCATGAAGAATCATATCGATACATCCTCTGTAAAGTTGTTTAAGAGAGCGGGCGGGAGGGGTACAAATTAAAAACAAACTATTATGTAATGGTTTGTAAACTATTTAATAAAGAATAAATTTAAAACAACAACAACAAAGGATGAGGTAAAAAGGGGAAGAAAAGACTAACCTCTTCAGACTGCAAAATAAGGTAACTATTGAAAACTAGGGCAAAGAGGGGAGATCTGCTAGAAGCAGCTGAGCATGACACAAAAGAGATTATCACTCTACACTGTTATAGCGATATTATTCCACTTTAACTGCTATGGCTGCCTCCTGTGGAATCCTGGGATTTGCAGTTTAGGGAGGGACATTTAGAGCCAGAGAGCTCCTAGGCCTCACTAAACTGCAGACTCCAGAATTCCACAGGAGGCAACCATAGCAGTTAACGTGGAATACTAGCACTATAAGTGTAGTGTGATAAAGTCGTTAAAGAGACAGGCCTGATCCGTTGTTCTGTACAAAAAGAGAACATAGCTTGAATTACAAATCTAGGGCAATAGAACACTACACTCTGCTTTTTTGAGGCTGCACCCGGAGTACTGTGTCAATTTGGGTACCCAATTTAAGACAGATACCAACAAACTGAAATATATCCAGACAGGAGCAACCAAGACGGGAAGCTGTAAGGAGCTGTTGAGGGAACTGGAAATGTTTAGCCTGGAGAAGACTGAGAAGTGATAAGACAGCAGCATCAAAAAATCTGAAGAGTTGCCATGTGGAAGTTGAGGTAAGATAAGACCTGAAACAATGGATTCAAATGACTAGAATGGAGATTCCAACTAAACTTTATGAAAAAGATTGTGACAGTATGAGCTGATAGGAGCAGTAAGGAACTGACTACCTTAGAAAGTGATGGACTCTCTTTGGATGGAGGTTTTTAAACAGACTTAGGACTTTTTCAAATGGGGTAAAAAAAAAAAAACCAAGGAGGTTGGGAGAAGAATGAGGCTGTCGCGCTTACAGAGCCCTGTTTCAGACAGCCCCGTCGTCCTCCCAACCTTCCCTCATCTTTCCTCTGTGCTGTGGGCACCGCTTTTTATTGATGTGGGTTCTTTGTTAATAAAAGCGGTGCGTTTCTTGCATTGGCAGCACAGAGGAAGGACGGGAGAAGGTCGGGAGGACGACGGAGCTGTCTGAAACGGGGCTCTGTAAGCGCGACAGCCCCATTCTTCTCCCAACCTCCTCGGTATTTTTTTACCCCGTATGAAAAAGTCCTTAGTAAATGTCCAGGAGGAGTTAGTGGAGGGAAATATAGTACCTGTGTAGTACCTGTCTGTATAGATCTGAGTACAATGAAGGCAGAAGTGACAGGGTGTATCTTACAGGTCAGAAACAGAGTTGTGGGCAGGAGTTCCATAAGATTCTGCTTGTGGCAGAAACACACTTCTTTGGGTGAAAGAATGTTACCTATTCAGTGTACAGTGGCTACTGTTCATATGTGCAAAGCCTGGGTTTATGTGGTGGGAGGGGGGAATCTGTCACTTTTGCTTTCTCGTGCATTCAAAGTTTCTAAGATTTTTACTTTTCGATCCTAAATATATAATTTGCAAATGTTGGCAATTTCTTCAAAAATGAACTGAAATTGAACACCTCTGCCCAGCACATCATAGCGTTGCATGTGGGGAGGTGCTTTGATGGCCTCACATGACAAGAGGCCTATAATTGGGTCGCGGTGTCTCATACTGTGATATAGGAGGATTGGGGTTAGAGCAGAGGCTATTTAAGCAAGTGCCCCCTTCCCTCTTCCTCATGGTTTGCTGCCAGCTCTGTTGGGGAGTGCTGTTGGCCTTCACCACATGTGTTAGTTATTCACCTCGGTGGCAACAACTTTGGGCATGGTTTGTCACAAACTTCGTTTGGGGAGTGCCTTGGCCACACGGTTACTAGGTTTGCTCAGTGTGATGTCCAGCCAGGACTGTTTAAATCTCCCCTGCATTTTTCTTTGTTTTAAGTTCAGGCCTTAGCATGTCTGAGTATAGGAATACTTCATTGTATTAGACTTGTGGGAGGAGCTGAAGAATTCCCCTGCATTTTTCCAGGTTTTGGTTTGTTCCTTCCCAGCAAGCTCTGTTCTAGCTAGTAGTTTTTAGTTCCTTTTGCTCAGTCTTTTGCTGTGTCCTTACAGAGAGCTGTTTATTGGTGGCAAATAGGCCCAGACAGCCAGGAAGGGCATTTCTTACACCTTTTAGCCAAATTAGTTACTAACAACCATTTAGCCAAATTTGTTACCAACAATCTTTTAGCCAAATTAATTACCAACAACAGTCAAAGGAATCAGGAGCTGAAAGACCCTGTACCAGCTCCATTGAGTGAGGAGATCAAATCCAGAGAGATGACACCCTGAAGAGTGCTGGAACTCCAACAGTAAAGTACCTTTTATTTTAAGCCTTTTAGAGCTGGGGAGGAGAAAGCCATTTGCTTTTGTTCTTTAAAATAAACTTCCTCCTTTTTTGAACTTTATATTCAGCGTCAGAGCCTTTTTGGGTAAAAGAGTTTGATCTCATTAGGCTACTGGCGTTGCATACCCAAACCTGCCACCACCTTTATAGTTGGGTGTGTTTTCACACTCAGGAACATGGCTACATTTGTGCCCTCCAGAATATTCGAGCCCCTAGCGTGCCCCACCCTGAGAATCCCAAAAAATGTCACATTAATAATTTGGCATTTAATGTGGCCTCCACATGGGGAGACAGTAAACTGGAACCCCCTGAAAGATGTGTGCTGAAGAATAATAAGTCATATTCTCATCCAAAGGAAGAGACATGGAAAATTACAAAACAAGTTGATACAAAAGTCAAGGCTAGACCAAAGGATGTTGCCAGAACTGATCTGGTGAGTGACAATAAGCTCATCATCTATAGTTGGGACGTCCTTTGTCTGTAAGCAACATCTTTCCCGAGTCCCCAGAACTTTACAATAAATAAGGTAGCAGTTGCTTTCAGCTTAAAATGATTACACATTAAAAGATACTTAACACATCAGGAGATTCATTGTTTCATCATGAAACTCTCCTGGAATGCATTGTCCTCACCCAACATTGCACCACCTGAGGGCATGTTTTAGGGTATAAATGATAGTTCAAGATCCTCATTGCATACATACCTCTTGGGGACACTCAATCCCTCTGTGTAGCCAGGCACACAGATCACTTTTCCTGAGGACACGCTGTCCAACTGTGTAGCCATTCCTGCTTCATACATCCATGCTGCCAGTCTGCTTTGATACTTTGGACTCCAGAACAGGTAGTATTACCTCAAAACCCTCTCACTATTCCTCTATCAAAATCCTCTCTATTTCACCCTCCTTAGCCTTGTGTGAATGTTTTCTCATATAAATGTGTGCATGATTGTTGTTATTATTTTTATACCTTTAATAAAGATGATTATTAACTATTCATCATATGTGTTTATCAGTTCAGAGCTAGTAGGGGTAAATTTAGGTGCAAAGATCCCTTTTGTTTCCCTCTACTGCATTGCTAAGCCAAGTTGCTGCTAATATTCTCCAAAATACTAGTAATTTGATCCTGTGTGGAATTTCTACATCACTAGTGATTTGGGTAACAAGGATGTGGAAACACATTAGGTCTATAGGGTCCTAAATGTCTTTAATCTGGTTTGCCATCATGCCTCTTTTGATTTATACTGGCAAGGGTGATCTAACATCATAGATGTGGCTCAGGGGGCAGTAAATAGGGAAGTTCACAAAGCCGTGAACAAGTGGCTTGGACGGTTTTTACCACATCCTGGGATTGTATATCAGTGACCTGGAATAGATAGGTCGGACCGGGTCCACCAGGTAATTTGAGGGATCCAGATATTCCTTGTGGATATGCAGCAAGGGGTAAGGGCTAGGGTTTGGCAGCCTGGTGGGGGACAGGGGCTAAACAGATGCTTGCCCCTTATCAGTGGCAGGTTGTGGGGCAGATAGGGATTAGTTTGGTTACACCTATGGCACTCCTTTTGGGTGAAGGATGGCTCTATCAAACTTGCAGGTCATGTGACTTGGGGGATGGGGGGTAGACTATTCTTGAGGCCAGCCTGAGGGTTGAGCCCTTACCAGAAGTCATGTGACTTGAGGTGTCTCATCCTGGGGTTTTGCCTTCCAGCAGATGGTGCTGGGGGGGGTAGTCCAATTGATGGGAAACACCCTGTGTTTTGCCCAGGAAGGTTGGGAGGTAAGTCTGGGTGAGACCATTGGCTCCAGATTTTCCCACATTGGGTCTCCCCCCTAGTTTGCATATCCCAAGGAATAAAGATTAAATAGGTGATAGAATAAACAAAGTGACTCCTATTTTAAACCAAGCTTTCTGTCTGGCCTCATTATTTCATGTGTTGGTCATCAAAAAAGTATTCTCCATTTGAAAAAGATAAATTTCATACCCATAGCTATTGCCAGCATAGAGGTGGCCATGATATATCTGAGTGCCATAAAATATTTAAAAGACTGAGATTGTATATTGTCAGATGTAGCTACGATGATGGAGCTCCAGTTTGGTAACTACTACTACTGATGCCACCCCCCAAACTACCTCTTAAGCCAGGCAGTGCCCCAACCAAAGGCTTTCTGAGGTACTGCAAATTGGGGCACTGGGAAATGATGATTACAGCAATCTCCTGATCACAGGATGTATTGAGATGGATAGCTGGGGAGAACGCTCAAGATCCTGCTGCAACTGCTTGTCTCCACATGCCTCATGACTGGGAGAACACTGCAGTCACCTTTTCTCATAACTCCAATCTGTGCTGTCTCAGAAACTCTTCAGTTGGGGTGCTGCCTGGCTCAAGAGGTCACATTCAGTCATCAACAACCATAAAAGTGAACCCCAAAAGTTACGAGATCCTAAGTTCATCTTACTGTATTGTTAATATTGGACCGGGTCCCTGCCAAAAAGTCCCTCAGGAAAACAAAAGTGGCAGTGCTAATTGGGCACTAAAATCATTACATTTAAGAGCTAGGTGTTCAAGTTCTGGGCCTGGATACTTGAATCTGTCAGCTTTGGCTCCTCCCTAGTCTATTCATTATATGTCAAGTTTCTTCCATTTTGAATAGGAAGAATTTGTGAACATTGTTCAAAAACAATCTGAAACAAAATTCTCACTCATTCCAAACTTATTCTTCCTCTCAGTTTAAGATGAAATAAGATAAGAAGTTGCTGAATCTTTGAGACTGGTGCTGAAGCATACAGTTTGGGAGAAATAGACAGCAGGGAGTAGAGAACCAAAAGGCTGCCAGGGAGAGGTGATGCCCTTGTGTTAGAAACACGGCTCTGCTCTAAGTGGCTGGCCTCTACAATGGAGTCTCTTTGGCATTCCACTAGGTAAAGCCAGGTCTTTATTTTTCAGGCATTGACTACAATAACAGATAGAGAATATTGGTGTGTTCAATAACAAGGGACTCAGATTCAAAAGGCAAGACTTCTTTTACTTTTCATTTTCTGTCCCCCCCCTTTTTTTTTTTACTTCTGTCGCCTGTGTTTTGGTGGAAACAGTTGCTCTTCTTAGCAGCTGCCAATGAGGGCCAATATAATTTTACCATCATACTCCTCCGAAGAAGGCTTATGTAATAACATGGATGTCATTTAAATAAGGACGAAAATGGAACCCCCAGCTGGCAGGCACAAACAAGAGATATGCTGGAGCTAAGGAACCCTAGGTTGGTGGTAAAGCATGTACTTCACATGGAGATGATCCAACATTCAGTCCCCGGCATGTGTAATTCAAGGTGTGCATGTATTAGGGAAAGAAAATACCTCTGCCTGAATTGGTAAATTGATCTTAGTTTTTCCTAAGGCAGATGGACTAGTGACAACCATTTTACTCATAAAGTAGCTTGAACTTCCCTCTTGGTACTTTCTATAGCTTTTTCAAATTCTCTTTTCATTTGTACTAATTTTTTCTGCATCTAATTGAGGTGATGTGGTTCTCCCTTAAATAAAACCAAAGACTGTAGTCAAACCCCACAGTCTATAAGAAATTTCATAGTGTTTTTGTGTATATATACAGTACAACTTCTGGCAATGTTCTTCAACACTGTCAGTAAAAGCATCTCAATTACAGCATATCCTTTTAACAAGTTTGAGGCAGAATATGCTAAAGATATTTAAAACTGTGCCAAGTATATTACGCCCACTGCCAATTTTAGTCCCAGTAAATTATCTTCTGTTTGCAAGTCAGAGCCTGATGCTGTTCATAGATCGTATGACTCCAATTCCAGTTTTTTCACTCATTCCTTTCTGTTTATATGAGAAAATTAAAAGTAAATCAATACTGAAATATTTGTATATGTAAGGGTGCATATGAAACTACAGAAAGAATGTAATTTAGTTTCTATTTTCAAATGTTTCCAGGGGATCAACATTTTTTCATAAGACAGGTAATCTGCCCAGCCCACAGCATAATACTTTCATCTGTGAAGGAAACTACCTTTGTTTTCAAGGTTGGCATACCCAGGTATCTCCTTCAGTTGAAAGCTGTTTTGGTGAGTTATTTGTATGAGTTTAGTTGGATAATGGCATCTTTATTCATTTCAATTAAAAATTGACTATTTCTGAACTCCTTTACTGCTTAGTACTTTAATAAATATATTGGCTTGGCACTGGGCTATTTGAAAGACTCCTTCCTGCCATATGAGTCTGCCCAAAATTTGACATTTTCAGCAAAGTCCATGTTGCATGTTCTACTTACTCTGCAAGTTAGGTTGCTGAGTACATAAGACAGTTCATTTTCCATAGCAACATGTTGATTGTGAAACTCCCTTCCAGGGGAGCTTAGGCTAGCCCTATATTTATGAACTTTCAACAGGTAAGCTGAAAAGGTATTGTTATTTCAGCCCTTTGGCCTTTAAAACTGTTTTAATCAGATTTTAAACAATGTTATATTCTTATTATGCTGCTACATTCTATTGTACAACATTTTTTGGGGGGGGTCCTTATTGGCAGGAAAGCAATTTATGAAAACCACCACCACTACTACAGCTATTATTACTACTACTAGTAGTAGTAGTAGAGCAGAAATGGACTTGATTTAGCTGCCTTGCCTAGTCTTAGGGTTAGCTTTATCAATGCTCTTTTATCAAAGCTTTATCAATGGTTTTAAAAATTTTCTTTACTTATTAGGTTTGTATGCTGCTTTGCTCCACCCAAAAATAGAATTGAAAAAACATTTTAATCTGATTTTAAAGGTGTTAAAGGAAGCTCTGAACCGGTGATAATCATTCTCCATAAGCATGCAAATGTGGTTGTTCACCTATCTACAACATAAAAGTTATTTTAAAGAAATTATATAAAACACGGAATGAGGGTGGTTGTGCCATCTCTGAAGGATACAAAGAGTATTACACTGAGTGCCCTATCTCAAAGAGACTGAAGTGCAGATAGACTGTTTTTCACAGTATCATTTCCACAGCTGCAATTCTCATTACTATTCTCAGCATTTTTCTCTTCCTAGAACCTGATCTCTGTTTTTGTTCAAGACCAGGGGTTTTTCCACACTGCACCTTTATAGCACTTTGATACCATTTGAACAACCATGGCTGTATCCTATAGAATCCTAGGATTTGTAGGGCTTGTCTACACTGGCTAGAATACTCCATGTTCCGGATGGAGTATTCTAGCCCCAGGATTGTGGCATTCCCCCCCCCATTATCTCCCCTTCTGTTGCCGCAATGGAGGGGTGTCCTCACACCTGTGGCCCAAGCATAAACCAGCTCTTCTCTTCCCCATGCCGGTTGTGTCTTCTGAGGCCCGGAACTAGGTGCCGAGCTGTGGTCACAGGGCTAGGCACCTTGCGGTGACCTCAGCAGATGCAACACATGCGACCCATGGGAAATGGCTATGCCAGGCACTGCACAGGCCATGTGTGTGGATACACCACCCACCATTTTCTCCATAAAAAACAGCAGACAATGAGGGGTTTTTACCAGGTATCCACTCCTTTCTAAGCAATATTTGCCCCAGATTCATGTTGGAACTGCCCAGACATCATCTGGACAGTTCAGCCTAGAAACAGGACAAACCCCCTGCATTGTCCAAACTGCTGGCCATGGAAATGGGAGGGTGCCCATTTCACTTGGCTCTTCTAGACAAGGCTGTAGTTTCATGAGGTGTTTAGAATTCTATGCCAGAGGGCAACAGTGTTTCACAAACTACACATTCCAGGATTCTGAAGAAGGTGGCCATGGCAGTTAAAATGGTCCGAAAGTGTTATAACCATGTAGTGTGAAAGAGACCTATGACTGGGACTGAGATCCAAGTAAATATTATAAACTCGTTCAAGACAGGATTAGCATTAAACAAATAGAGTGGGCAGTCACTGGGGATGCTTGAGGAATTCAGTGTTGGCACAGACTGATTCTTTGCCAATCATTGTCATCATCATCTTTTATTTCTATAGTGCCATCAATGTACATGGTGCTTTACAAGATCCTGGCTGGATAAATATGTGCATAGAAAACTCTTATCAAACAACTTTCACACTTTTTGAGTGTTTTTAGAAAACACACACAAACCAAAACATGTTTTAAAATGGGTTTGTTGAGAGAAAGTACATGGAGAAATGAACATTTTGAGAGGAGAATACATTTGAAAACCTGACTTTAAATGCAGGCTGGAACACATAAACAAGATGGACCAAATTCATGGATTGTATGAAATGTCATGGCCCAATTGACTAGGGATATGGGAGCCTATATTATTGTATATATGTGTTTACATTTGGTACGTTTTTAAGATGAGGACTGCATCACAAAATCCATGATTATAAAATCTGAAGGGTAACTGTGTTCTAGTCACATTAGTCTGGGAGGTGCATAGCCGAGATAATAAGTTTCTCAATAATTCTTCAAAAAATTCCCCAGATATCATTTTAGTTTTGAATCTTTCTAAGCAAAGACTTGTTTTACTGTAAACTTTGAGCAGTTCCATCACTATGTCCTATGGGATTCTTAGGACTACACAATATTCTGAGACATAAGGCATTATTCTGCCTGACTGGAATCTCTTTTATACATTTCATATATTCGATCAGATCAAACAACAAAATTGCATGTGTGTGTGCATGCATGAATAAAACAACTAAACACCACTGTGAAGAAGCAGAACCTGGATCCCAGAACAGCATTTGTACAGAAAACTGTGACTGTTTTATGCAGAAAACAGCATTTTCTGTGCAGGAAATAATATCGCTGAGCTGATACAGTCTTTTCTGTGTAGAAAAAGCTGTTTCCTGCACAGAAAATTCCTTAGTAGGGAATTTATTCTACGCAAAATTCATGTGCGGTTGTTTTGTATCATGTGTGAAGTTTGGGGCTGGTTTTTCCAACATATTGAATGTTGCATCTGGGACTTTGGTAATCACTTAAATATTGTTAGAATTACAATGGGTTTCCACCACAAAAGGAATTTATATTTGGATTCTCTGATTTTCCCACAAACAAATTAGCAAACAATGGAGCCATTTGTGTCCCTAGCATATTTTGCCTAATGCTCCTGCCTAAAACTACTACTTACAGTAGCACCCCTGTATCCACAGGGCATTGGTTCCAGGGGTCCCCGTGGATAATGAATTCCACGGATAATAGCAAACGCTACCGTCACCATTGCCACCACGGAAGCCATTGGTGGTGAAAGGAGTTGAGAACTCTCCTTCCCTCCTTTCTCGCCCCCCCATTGCCATTGCTGTGAATGGGAGCCATCCTGGGGGGGGTGAAGGGAGAAGGGATGCAAGAACTCTTCTTCCCTCCCTTTGCCCCCCCCCATCGCCATTGCCATCAATGGGAGCCATTTCAGGGGGTGAAGGGAGAAGGGAGACAAGAACTCTCCTCCCATCCTTTTGCGCCCCCATCACCATTACCATCAATGGGAGCCATCCTGGGGGGGAGGGGCAAAGGGAGGCCAGAACTCTCCTTCCCTCCCTTCACATCCACTTTGCCCTTGTAGCCACCAGAGCCACCTGGAAGCCTCCCCTAACATCTCCCACCCCCCCGCCTGTCACCAACCATGGATAATTGAATCAGCAGTTGGCAAGTCAGCGGACACGGGGTGTGTGTGCAATGGTACTAAGCTTAAGGAAAGGCATATCAACCTGGTGTGAAATCTGGGAAAGCACTACAGAAGAATGCCATCTAGGCAACCTGAAAAGCCTGACTGGGATTCTGAGGAAATGGATTTGGCCTTAGAACCTGAGGTTGCTCACTCCTACCAGAGGAGGTTATTTTCTTTCATTGTTGAAACATTGTTTTTCACTTTATGGGCATCTGTCTTCCCTGATCAAGCTAGGAGGCATAAGGAAGGTGGATACAGCAAGTATACTCCTAGGTCTTCTCTTCACTGGCCAGAATACTCTACATTCTGGCTGGAGTATTCTGGTCCCAGAACTGCCCCAGATTCCCCCTGTTACCTTGTATTCCATGAATGGGCAGCTGTCTCCATATGTGTGCTCCACTATTGGCAACCACTCTGCCACTGCCGCTGGGGTCACATTGAGCTGGAAACAAGGTGATCACATGCTGGGGGCCACTTTGTGACCCCAGAGAGTGCAAAATGGAACACCACCAGCACAGGTAGCCTCTGATACAGGGTAGTGCATGCGTGCAGACAGCTGCCCGTTTGCGCGATGGGATGCTCCAGGTTTTCATGCAGATTTGGGGTTTCCTAGCTACTTTTAAAAGCCATTTTAAGGGGGGGGTTGCCATGGTTTCTAATCAGAACTGTCTGGACATCATACAGACAGTTCTAACTAGAATTGGGGCCAAACTCCTGTGTCTTCTGAACAGCTGGGCACAGGAATGGGGGGAGGCCATTTCATTTGGCTCATGCAAACAAGGCCCTAGTAAATGCACATGCAATAGGATGCCAGCTGCCATAGCTACAGCTATAGAGCCCTTTCCAAAAAGCAGCATCTTTGGCTATTCCAAAGGGGAAGCAAAAAAAAAAAAAAAAAGCATAGGGAGAGTGCTTGACTACATCCTTCTCTGCTGCCTTTTCTTTTTTTCTTTTTCTTTTTTTCAAACATTTGATCAGAGCAATAATCATTCATTTTCTAAGCAGGTTCTGATTACATGGTGGCCCAGCTGCTTCACAGTCACTGAGCTGGACCAAACTATGACATAGTTAATTTTTGTACACTAATTTTAAACATAATGGACAGGCTGGATGAAAAAATAAATATAATGTATGCAAATTTTAACCTCTGTCATCTAGAGCATCTTTTAATATCTCTGCTGTGAACATTGCTTTGAGACTTATAAATAAGAAATATATAGGGGGGGGGAACAGTGAAAGAGTTCTGTGACGTCACTAAGGCTGGTGTCACCCCTCCCCCGGATATTGTTACCTTGTACAGTTCAGCCACCACTGAAAGAGTCTCACCTGGTTAGAAAGTTAGAAACAGCTGTTTTAACCTTTCAGAAATATGTAGATGAAAACAAGTGGAAGGCAAGTAAAAGGAACAAATGGAAAAAATGATTTGAAGCTCTAGTTATATACCAAATCCTTATTTATTCAAGTAAACTAGACATATGGCATATACTAAGGCTGCCATAATTCACTACTACCTTTAAATAGATAAGGATCTTATTATGTTTATTATATATTAATTTTTGTTCATTGTCAGCCATTTCAGAGACATGTTGGCAGACAGAATGGTAAGACATATGTATTTGAAATAAATAAAGGAAAGTGTGTGGCAGCCTGCTCCGTAAGGTTAAATAACCACTTTTGTACAACTGTCTCCTGAAACTGACGGAGTATGAGATGCATCTCTTCCTGGAGCAGCATTTGCACACCAGGTAGGTAAACAGTGGATCTCATCAGCTATTCATCTTAATCAGTGTATCTGATATGGTTATTGTATATGTTTAAGCTAAAATATATCTATACACCAAGTCAGTGTTGGGGAATTTGTGGCCTTCCAGATGTTACTGGGAAACAACTCACAGAAATACAGATGAGTAAACAAGTGGAACAGAAGATAGTCAAAAGTCAGGAAAATTACCACAAGGTCCAAGAGGTCACTGGCATGGGTAATGAGCAGTAAAGAAGCTGTTAGAGAAGCATACAGAAATATTCCCCAAATAATAAGGAAAAGGAGCTCAAACTTCCACTTAAGAAGCAAACAATAAAGAATGCCTCTTCCCAAAAATTTCAAGGAACATTAAGACCAACATTTTTAAAAAAGTATTTAAATATATCAGGAGCAGGAAGCAAGGGAAGCAGGAAGCTACTAAAGGAGGATAAAGAGATTGCAGAGAAATAAGTGAATTCTTTATGCCCTCTTCACAATATGTAAGGAAGATAAGTGTGCCTGAACTGCTATTTCCACAAAGGAAGATAGGTGACAAGAAACTGGGTTCTAGTCATAGAATCATAGATAAAATCATAGAATTGTTGAGTTGGAAGAGACCACAAGGGCCATCCAGTCCAACCCCCTGCCACGCAGGAAATCACAATCAAAGCATCCCTGACAGATGGCTAGCCAGCCTCTGTTTAAAGACCTCCAAGGAAGGAGATCCCACCACGCTCTGAGGGAGTGTGTTCCACTGCCAAACAGCTCTTACTATCAGAAAGTTCCTCCTAATGTTGAGGTGGAATCTCTGTTCCTGGAGCTTGCATCTATTGCTCCGTGTTCCAGTCTCTGGAGCAGCAGAAAACAAGCCTGCTCCATCCTCAATGTGACACCCCTTCAAATACTTAAACAGGACTATCATATCGCCCCTTAACCGTCTTTTTTCCAGGCTAAACATACCCAGCTCCCTAAGTCTTTCCTCATAAGACATCGTTTCCAGACCTTTCACCATTTTAGTCACCCTCCTCTGGACACGTTCCAATTTGTCAATATCCTTTTAGAATTGTGGTGCCTAGAAGTGGACACAGTATTCTAGGTGAGGCCTGACGAAGGCAGAATAGAGTGGCATTATTACTTCCCTTGATCTAGACACTATACTTCTACTGATGCAGCCCAAAATTGCATTGGCCTTTTTAGCTACCACTATCACACTGTTGACTCATGTTCAACTTGTGGTCTACTGAGACTCCTAGATCCCTTTCGCACGTAGTCTCATTCAGCCAGGTCTCCCCCATCCTATATCTATGCATTTAGTCCTTATTGGCAAATTGAAAACAATTCACCAGGTTCACCTGAAAGTTCTCAAATGTGAAATTGTTGATCTTCTGTCAAAAATACATAACATATATCTCTGTAAGATCAGCCCCTGTTTCAAAGAACTAGAAAAAGGTGAATGTAAAACTCTTGTTTTTTAAAAAAAGAAGACAGCACACAGAATAAGAGCTGTTACAAATTGGCTAGCCTTATCTCTTTTCCATGTAAATTTTATCAAGCATACAGAACAGGGGCGGGAGTTGTGACCTATTCCATGCACCCCACCAAACTCCCAATTCCAGAGCTCTCGAGATTCCTTTGAGTCTCCTGTGACTGAAAAAATGGTCCCAGAATGGACAATTGCACCCCAAAAGCCTTCAGGGAGTGTCCATTTTAAGGAGACATTTGGGGAACCCAGAATAACTTTTTTACCAAAAGTGGGAATAAACATTCATTCACCTCAGTTTTGGGGGGGAAAGGAAGTTTTTTCCTGACACAGGAGCTGGAAATTTGCGCAGGGGGGGTATAGTCTTAGATGCTCCATGGCTGCCAACCTTGATGCAGAAGGTCACATTTTGCTTCAATAAGAATTCTCTGACAGAGAAGGCTAAATATCTCACAAAACTAGAAATCCCAGAATTCCATAGCATGGAGCCATAGCAGTTAAGGCAGTGTCAAACTGCATTATTTCTGTAGTGAGTCAGCAGCCAATATTTATTGGACTTTCTAAAGGATTTAGACAAAGGACTTTATCAGACGTGGCAAAAACTGTGTCGTAAGGATGCAACGATAATACAAAAGGACGGAATTATCAGATGCCGTTATTCAGCTGTTCTGGGGGCATACTGCAGGCGTGAATAAGGCATCACTTTTTATTGACATCTTAGCCTGACAATCAAAAATGTGATGCCTTGCCCACACCAATGCTATGCCCTGGGAATGGCTGAATGATGAGGACGTCTGATCATTTCACCTGTTGTGTTATCATTGCATCCTGAATGACATGGTTTTGTAGCAGTAGGTACCTTGTCTGATAGAGTCCTAAATCTAAAGACTCCCAAGCAAACTTAGTAATCATAGGATGAGAGGAGAGGTCATGTTAGGGCTCATCTATACCAGTGTCATAATCTGGGGCCAGTCAGGCTGACACTGTATTGTCCCCACTGGCCCAGCCCCCTTGGTGCCACTGCTGCCACCTCACCCACCAGACAAGATGCTTGCAGCAGAGCCTGTCCATCACTCTCACTGCTGGTGAGGTAAGGATGGGCCAGCAGGGCCGATGTGGTGGCTGTGTAGACATGTAGACAGCCAGATACAGCCTGATCTGGAAACACTGGAGCAATTTTCAGTTTTGGTTAAAGTGAATTAATAGCTAAAAGGAGCAGATTTGCTCTGTGTATCATGTGTACATATTGCGCCGGATCTGGGGTGAATACATGCTTTATCCTTGTTGTAGACAAGCTCTTACAGATAGATAAAAAGCTAATAGCAGAAGTATGTGCTCAGTTCTCATCATGGCTTTACACTGGGATCAGTGTTTTTACTTGTTCATAAATCATTTGGGATTAGCATTGAGCAATGAAGTGATTAAGCTTGTTAACACCACCAAATTATTTAGGGTGGTTGAAAAAAAGAATAGTAAAGAGCAATATAAGGATCTCTCCCAACTGCAGGAGTGGGCATTTAAGATGGTAAATGTGCTTCAGTGTAGGCAAGAGTAAAGGGATGCACATTTGGACCAAAAAACGTACATTATGCTGATGGAGTATGAACCAGTAGTGACTGATCAGAAAAAAAAAATTATGGTGGACAGTTCAAGTATAATGTTGAGTCTTTGTGCAGTTTGCAGTAAAAAAAAAAAGAAGAGGAAGATTCTGTGTTGGAGCTCATTGAGAAAGGAATTAAAAATAAAAATTCCATATTGTAATGCTTTCATGCAGATTTGTTGATTGGCCGGCCATATTTAAAATAACATGTACAATTTTGGTCACTGCAGCTTGGAAAGCACATTTTAGAACTGGAAAAGATATGAGCAAGTTTCTTACCAGGGAAAGTGGCAACATTTGGGTTTAACTTAGCAAAAACAACACTAGGAAAAAAGTAAGGGGAGATATAGGTTTATTAAATTATGTCTCACATGGAGCAAGCAGACAGAGAGAAAGCTTTCTCCCTCATAATATTAGAACTCAGGACCACTCAATAAAGCAGACAAAAAATTCAGAAAGATACAGTGAAGTACCAGAGGTGGCTGAAGTGTGGAATTCACTGGAAGGTATTGTCATATACTGGCATTCCCAGACCTGGTGAGCAGCAGTTTTGGAGTTTAGAAACAGAAAACTTTATTGGCACAGTAATCCAGAAATCCAACCCTAAAGGGTCGTTGATCAAAATGAAACTTAACTGACAAATAATACATTAAAATCATGTTCCAATCTGCTCAATCTGGTGGGCTACACAACTATTGGCTACCCATCATTCCCTCTCCCTTTTCTCACAGTATCAGTGCTCAGCCCTTTTTTCCAGAGCTGAGAACCAGCTGCATTGCTTATCAAACTGTTCCTGACATAGACCACATACACCAATCTACAGTTAGGACGTTATCAGACAAGGCAAATAAGGCATCATAAGGATGCTTAGTGATCGCAAAACGTTGTGCATAGCAGATGACATCACCCTTTTGCAATCATGTCTAGTTAAAAAAATACTTTTTTATTGATGGCTCAAGCTGTTAATTGAACCCCATGCTGCTTTTGTGCTGGCATTGCTGGCATTTGAAACTTTGCACCATTGTACTCACATGAATGCAGTGTCAATGACTGCTCTGGCGAGAACACTTCTGGGTGAGATCGCAACATCCAGGTAAGGGACAAATTTTTATTACCCTCACTGGTTTACTTAGAAGCTTTTAAGTGTGTTTCTTTGCTTTTTGAAACTTTTTGAGTGTTCTTTTTGTTTTTTGTTTTAAATTTCCCACACTAGGTATTCTTGAGAGAATCCATGGGATTTTGAATGAGAAAGTGAATGGAGTTCCGTTCACTCCTCCTTCATTGCTGGGAAGCCTTTTTCTGGGATTAGAGGTAAATGGGGCATGCAGAGTTCTTTTGCTAGCATAAAAATGGCAAAGTTATGCCAGCAAAAGAACGGGGTTTAGGGGGGTGGTCTGATAAAGTCCTTAGGCTACACACTTGTTAACAAGCACAGAAAAATGCAAACACAATTACCTACAAGGTAAATGCAAACACAATTTATCTACACAGTAAAACTGAACTTGGTAGGAAAAAGTCATGTTTAGGACCAATCCTGACAGGTATCATAATTGTATAATATCATCAGGAAAAGCAGATGAGACTAATTCATAAAGCCATCAGTGGCCATTACTCATGACAGCTGTATTTTACCTTCAGTATCATAGGCAGTTCACTGGGTAATATGGGCAACTCTTTTCTAACTCTGATCATTTGCCAAGAAACTGAAAAAAGGCAGGCAGAAATCTAAGGCAAAAGAGACTGAGAGATCAGAAGCAGATAAAAGGCCAAGTTTGGATGTAAAAAAATCATTTTAATAATCTAACTTCAAATTATTGTTAGATCAAATCCTTTTGTGCTAATTGCAAAGTGATAGCGAGAAGATAGAGCATGACTGGCATATTTTGGCATTAAACCAAACCAAACATCCAAACCTGGCCATAGGGTTGAAGCTCTTCAGAGCATAATCCCAGATATTGAAGATGAATGGTGTGTCGCTCAAGAGGAAAAAGATACATGCACCACAAATAGGGTGTTGGGAGACATTAGCTATATGGAGAGAACAAAAGAAAGAAAATGGCTGTCTGGATCTAAGAAAAAATACTAAAAGAGGGATTTGAAACAGGATAGTTGAATGAATTCAGAGAGCCTGCTTATCTAGGATAAATGAATAAATTTAGGATTGCACCTTTGGAGCAAAAGATCGTTTCTGAAAATCCTGGATAATAAAAGCTACAAAATGGATTTCAGATATGCACCAGAAATTCAATTAAAATTATGGTCTCCCCTTGATAAACAAATTAATCAATTTATTCTTCACAAAGTAGATCTAAATAAAATCATTGGCATTTAGCTGATAAATGTGATCTTTAAATATGTATGTCAATTTTTTAAAAAAAATTACTCTGTAGTGTTCCTCTTCAATTGATTGAACACATTTGCATGGTGCTCTCTTGTTATTCTGAAAATCTTACAGTTTTTTAAAAGTAAAAATTACCTCATAATTTTCTACCATCTTCACAACTGGAAAAGTGCCTGGAGGAGAAATGTTGTCCATTTGACTGACATATGCCATTTTAAGACTACACTTCCACCCATGCTTTCATCCAGGCCCAGAAATCACCTCAACACTTATGAGGAAGACTTTTATACTTAATGGAAGTCATATATTTAAAGAAATGAAGCATTGTAACACATAATAAATGCTCTTTTCTGCCATAATTTTACCAACATAAGTGAAAAGACTGTGTCTGCAGCTACTCATGTAGGCAGGATCTCCTGTTAATTGAGTCTCTGATTTATCACAGAGGAAAGCATAATTTTCACAGTGGAAAAGATCCAATGCATTAACTCAGTGGCCTTTTATAAAGGAGGATTTCTTTTTTCATTTGAATGAAATATATACCACCAAATGGACCTTGTTTTAAAAAGGAATTGAAAAATGAGTATAATCACACTTCAGGCCATTATAATTAATATTTAGGATAATTATGGAAATGATGAATCATGTTCAGTTTTTAATTAATTTATATTTCTTCCTTTTGTACTCAGTTTACCAGAAATGCCAAGTTTCCATCTATACATGCTTTTTAGCTGATAGGTTGAAAATTAAATGGAAAAGACATTTTTGAATAAGTTTGAGAGAAATGGCTTGATAGTTTACATGCTTGGAAAAAGAAGTACATAGATGTCCAACAGATCCTAATAAAAATAGTTTCCATTTCATGTACTTGTTAACCAGATTACAATGTAAAATTATACATGTGATATGGTGATACAGAGATCCACTTACAGTGTGAGATATTTATGCTGAAAAAAAGTATAAACTATTGAAAATTACTAGCGTAAAATTGCTGTTCTACCATAGTAATCAGACTAGTAACCACAGCCCTTTCATCTGAGTGTTGTATTGTTTTTCACTTGCATTTATCATTTTGTCATCATCTGGGTGTTTGCCTTTAACTACAGAAAAGTGGACATATGGTTAGGATCATGGTAGTCAGCAGCGGAAAAGACTCACTACATCAACAATTTGGGGTCGGGTTTCTCGAGAAGGGAATCAATTAACTATGAAAATAATATTGCCAATTGTTTCTGCAGAGAAACAGTGCAGGGAAAGCTGTAGCAACATGATTTGATGAGTGAAGTTCATTCTATATTTCATATCTGAAACTGGATGAAACTTTCTGCAGCAGAACTATCGAGCCTGTGTGAATCACAAAGCCTAATGAATCCTAGTACACTAGCCAGATTCTGGAAACACTGAAGTGTTTGGTAATTTTTGCCTTTTGTCAGTCTTAGACAGGTCAGAGAAATGGGATGTTTCATAGGTTCCAAATGGGTTGCAGTTAGTGAAGGATAAGAATTTCATTTCAGTTCATTTTTAACAGCTTTCACCTAAATGTTAGTTGACTTGGACTGCTTGGCTGTAGGCTTAGGGCCAAGGTATTTGAAAGACTTCCGCTTCCCATAGGTTGTTGTGTGTCTTTAAGGACTTTATTAGACCAGGGAAATACAGTGTCATAAGGATGCCTAATTATTGCAAAAGGGTGCACGTACCAGATGACATCTCCCTTTCGAAATCATGTATTGTTAAAAAGCTATACTTTTTATTGACAGCCCAAGCCAATTGATCTCCTGTGGCGATTTGTTGCCGGCATTGCTGGTATTTGAATCCATGCACCGTTGTACTCATGTGAATGCAGCATCAATGGGCAAATACTTCCAGGTGAGATGGTGACAGCCAGGTAGGGGATGCTCTTTTTATGATACCCCCATGTACTTTGGACTTTAAAAGTGTGTTTCTATGTTTTGCTGTATGTTTGCAGACTTTGTTTTGTTTTTATTTTTGAATTTCCCACATTAGCATCTTCTCGTGAGAATAGGTGAGATTTCAACCCCATAAGTAAACGGAGATCCATTTGTGTTCTGTTACTGCCGGGGAAGCCTTTTCACATTGGTTAAGGTAAATCTGGCAGGGGGTTTCTTTTGCCAGCATAAAAATAACACAATTTATGCTGGCAAAAGAATGTTAAGGGTGTGGTGGTCTGATAAAGTCCTAAATTGTTTCTGACTTATGACAACCCTAAGGTGAACCTATCACAGAGTTTTCTTGGCAATATTTGTTCAGAGGGGGTTTGCCTTTGCCTTCCTCTGAGGCTGAGAGAGTGTGACTTGTCCAAGGTCATCCAATGGGTTTCCATGGCCGAGTGGGAATTCGGACCCTGGTTTCCTGAGTCAAGTCTAATGCTCAAAACACTACACTACACTGCCTCTCTCCTTTTGAATATAAGGCTCTTTCCAGATTGGTCTAATGACGTCTGAGTTCTCATGGTATAATTTCTTGGGTTTTGCCAGTTTTTGCTGATTGTTACAGGCTTTGTGTCTACTCATTCTGTACTTTTTGGTGGCTGTTGGTGGCAATTTTTGGGGGGTTTGCACTATGGCTCTTCTAAATATTTTAAAACTAGGCCATGGTTTTCTGAGGAGATCCTGTAGTTTGAAGAGTGAGTTTTCCTTTCTCTCTTTTTTTAAAGAGATGTAGTGCTATAGTGCAAAAGTGCCACTTCACTGATTCACTTTAACTTCATTTTTTTTAAAAGAAAGGCACAAAAGATACTTTTGTTCTTGTTGTTCTGATAAATCTTGGCATGGAAAAGAAAACTACTTGAGGGTGGGAATGAAATGATGCAGCTGGCGTCAGGAATTGCCAGAAAATAGTCCAGAACAACAGAAATGGTGTTTGGATTCCCCCTACCCCCAAAACCAACGAACCAACAACTTCTGAGAACTAAAGTAACAAATACAACAACCTCCAGAAACAATCACTCCATCTGAAGGAGCCCTTAGGCCATGTTTGCTAAGGTCTTTCTATTTATGCCAGCAATTTTCATGTCTAGTTTTCTCTGGCAAACTGGACTCAGCATCATTATAATTGCTATTGGTAAACCAGCTGTCCAAAGGACTACAGGCCCACCATTGTCAGTGTTTTCTTGCAAATGCACAGAGATTTGCTTCACACAGCAGCTAACAAAGGGGCCTCACCAGTTTGCATCAGCAAACGGTTACTGTGCTCTGAAGTGCACTTCAATAGGCTAGTAGTCCACAGGAGTCGGCTTGATATGGAAATTATTTTTAGGGCCTAATATTATATTATCAGAGGTGTATTAAGCTGTCATACTCAGGATTATTTAAAAACAAAAACCAAAAATTAATTAGCTAACGCACATTGGAAACAGCTTAGTGCCCAGCATGCTATAAAGTGGTGTAGATGTGTAAAGTGCTATTGCTTAACAATTTGTAAGCTGCTCTGAGAGCCTTTGTGGCTGAAGAGTGGGGTATAAATACCTAAATAAACAAATAATAATAATAATAATAATAATAAAAAGCCCAGGCAGGCCTTTGTACTTGAGAGTATTTGTAACATGTGGGATCTCACTTATATTTGTTCATCCAAAAAGAAAACATGTTGAAGCACATCCTTAGCAAGAGTGTTGGGTAACATACCAGTAGTGTGTGAAATCATATCCTCAGGCTCAGCCTTGTGTCCAATATCTATGGAAAAGGAACTTGGCAATCTAGCTGCACTGCATTTCCCTAAAGATATTGGTAGTCTGCCAACCATATAGCTCAATGTACCTTATAGATGAACTTTAGTCTGAGTAGATCAAATAGTTTTGCATGGAATGATGGAATACTGTGCTCACTAAAGAGACAGTAGCAGGTTCTTGCAGAGCTTTCCTTTTTGCTCCATGATTTTATGTTAATACCTCTGTTTGTCTGTTGCTGGAGAATGAGAGAAGGGTACGGTACACTCATGTCCTGCTAGTGAGTTTCCCATTAGCATCCAGTCTTTGGCCTGATCCACCATGGCTCTGTTATGTTCATGCTGTCTGTTGAACCCCAGATTAGGTGAATGGTGGTGACACAGAAACCAAAAAGGGGTGTTAATGATCTCCTCCGGGAGATGAATGCAGTTACGGCAGGGTGGTGGTGCTTTAATGACTACACAGGATATGAGCAAGGCTATTGGTCATGGCATGCCACACTGTGGTTGGGACAAGGCAGGGGCAGAGCCTACCTTATTTAGGTCTCTGCTGCCCCTGGCCACCTCCTCTTTCTCTGCAACGACTGGCAGAATTGGACGACTCTGCGGTGGATCATTGGGACCCATATTCGTCACGAGGGAGAGCTAAGTGTTTGGCTGGGCTGTGTGGGATTGTGCCTGAGTGTAGTGTGGATTGTGAGTGAGCAGCCCAGCTTCGCGTGGCTGAGTGTGTGTGAGAGTGAGTGGTCGAGCTTAGTTTGTGTATGTGTGCTTGAGTGGCTTGCAGGTGCGTGTGTGTGTCCCCCACTGCCTGGCCTCTCCTCCCATCCCTGATCCCACACACCTCAGCAAATCAGTCTTTCCCAAACCATAACAGGAGGTTTAGTTTTTAATCTGTTTTATATTATGTTTTAATCTGCTTTGAACTATTTTATTTTAAACATTTTAACTGTGTATATAGGATTTTTAATTTGGTTTATGGAAGCCCCCATTGGTCCCATCTAGGGAGAAAGGTAGCATAAAAGTAAAACAAACAAACATCCACCAGGTGATATCAGAAAAGCACCACTTTTACATTCATATTTTAAGTGGAATCCTTTTACCCCATAGCTTCTCCAAACATCAAGCCTCAGACCACTGTCTGGGATGGCTGTCCCACTGTTTGCCAAATGTTGTGGGCCCCACACCAACACCATACAATCCCCCAAACATATAACTATCTTTCTGTTTAGAATTCATCCATTTCTATCTTAATGAATTCTTGTGTGTTATTTGGGAGAGCCAGTATGGTGTAGTGGTTTGAGTGTTGGACCCTTACTCTGGAGCCCAAATTTTGAATCCCTGCTGAGCCATGGAAAACCACTGGCTGACCTTGGGTAAGCCACACTATCTTAGCCTCAGAAGGAACCAAAGGCAAAAAACCCTCTGAATAAATCTTCCCAAGAAAACGCCATGATAGATTCACCTTAAGACTCACCATTAATCAGAAACGAGTTGAAGGTACAGAACAACAAATGTTATTTGGGACTGTTGTGTGTGCCTGGCCACCTTTTTGTGAATATTCTTGCAATGCCTACCTATGATCTGTTCTGTTCCTCATAGAATTTTTAAGCTTGTGAAGGATTGTACATGGCAAGTCTGATTCACATGATTTTCCTTTTCTTTCTTGAGAAGAAAGAATTCCACAGAATAGACTTGGCATGGAGCACCTACAGTATCTCACCCATTATTTCATCCTGTGATAAGTATCCATTTACCCATCTTTACAGAGGACAGTCCTCTGCTTGGAGGTATTCTCCCTCTGATGTGCTCCCCTGGACAAGCCCAGTTTAAATACAGAACCATAAGAAGGGAGTATGCTACAAGGTCTGATCTCGCAACAAGGCTATAAAAAACAGTACAGTATTTCCTCTGATATATCCACTGACTGCTTTGATCTAACTGAGTGGAGTTTGGAGTAGCTCTAGTTTTGCAGTGGTAGAATACATTGCTAGATGTGTTTTGTCCTCCTCCAAGTTAATAAACAGAGTACTTTGTGTTATAATGTATCTGTGTACTGAGTACTGATCTGAGGAGACGAATCTTCAGGGGCCAGAAGCTGAGGGAATGTCCTACTCCAGAGCCCATTAGAAGGAGTTATTATGAACAGAAGCCATCTGGAGTCCTATTTTGAGGAAAGAGGTGGGCTATAAATAAAAGTGATTGATTGAGAACAAGAACCTTTAAAATTGCCCATCAACAGTGAGTGCTGCTGCCCATTGCTGCCACCACTGTTACTGCCTCATTGCAGCATAACTTCTTTCCCTTCTCTTTTCTCTACAAATGTTGATGCTTCCCCAGAACCCCCAGCTCTGAAATGTTCTTCAGTCCTCTATAGGGATGTAAATCCTCAAGTATTTAATCTCACATGTGGTGACTATTAATTATTTTAGTTGTCAAAAATGAACATTCTCTTGCAGTATTCTCCCTGTACTGGAGTCTCCTGAAATGTTGTGGAGGGATTCTTCTGTGTTTAAAAAGGCATGTGAGTTTTTGTGCAAAAACATCTCTGCACAGGAAAAAAAAAAAAAGGGTTTCCTGTGCAGGAAGCAGTGTTTTCTACACAGAAAAGAAGTTTGCACAAAAACTCCCACACATATTTTTCTACGCAGAATAATAACTGCATAAAAACTGTGCAGGATTCTTGCTGATTCTATCTTTGTGCTTGAGAGTATTTGTGACATGTGGGATCTCACTTATAATATTTGTTCATCCAAAAACAAAACTTGTTGGAGCAAATCCTTAGTAACAGTGTTTCGTTTCTCAACTGTCAGGAACCCTACTTTTTCAGCCTGGGGAAAAATAATAACAAATATCACTACCCTCTGGAGCAGATTTTTAAGGTGCATGGTGGGAGCAGTGGGGAGGGAAGATTACCACCTCCTGATTGTGCCAATGGAAGCAGTTCCATCAGCAAATGTTCTGATGGATTCTACTCTGGGCAGCAAACTAAGAAGGTTCACAGTTCACCAGATCACAATCTTTCCCAGCATGGTGAGTGTGAAGACACACCCAACTAAAGGTGGTGGCAGGTTTGGGTGTGCAACGCCAGTACCCTGGTGAGATCAAACTCCTTTACCCAAAAAGGCTCTGATGCTGAATATCCAGTTCAAAAAAGGGGGAAGTTTATTTTAAAGAACAAAAGAAAAGGGGTTTCTCCTCCCCAAGCTCTAAAAGGCTTGAAATGAAAGGTACTTTACAGTTGGAATTTCAACAATCTTCAGGGTGACATCTCTCTGGGTTTGATCTCCTCACTCAATGGAGCTGGTGCAGGGTCTTTCAGCTCCTGATTCCTCTGACTGTTGTAACTAATTTGGCTGATGACTGTTGGTAACTAATTTGGCTGATGACTGTTGGTAACTAATTTGGCTGATGACTGTTGGTAACTAATTTGGCTGATGGTGTAAGAAATGCCCTTCCCGGCTGTCTGGGCCTGTTTGCCACCAGAACTGCTCTCTGCAAGCTCACAGCAAAGACTGCCCGAAGGAACAAAAAGCTTCTAGGTGAACAGAGCTTGCTGGGAAAGGACAAACCAAACTTGGAAAAATGCAGGGGAATTCTTAGCTCCTCCCACAAGTCTAATACAATGAAGTATTCCTATACTCAGACATGCTAAGGCCTTGAAAAGAAAACAAAGGAAAATGCAGGGGAGATTTAAACAGTCCTGGCTGGACATCACACTCCCTGCTCAAAATTTCAACGAAATTTTGCCATCCTATGACCTAACTTATCCATTTATACAGTGAATCCAAAATGATTTATCTAACTCTGAACAGGGTGACTAAGTCTGTCAAAGGTCTTTGATACTTGATCACTTTGCCTTCGCTTATAGTTCTTACGGTAGCCTTTTGGATTTTTCCATCTGCACTTGGGTAGACTTCTTCCACAACTGCAGTAGGCCATTTATAGCGAGGGCTCTCACTTTCTTTAAGAAGGACAACATCTCCAACATTTATATCAATTTGGGGATGTTGCCACAATTTCCTTTTTTGCAGTTTATAATCCACAAGCCAGCATTTCTGACACTTGCTTCAGTCAGGGTACGCCCTTGATGATGCACTCTTTCATGGTAGTGTCTGACTACTAGAAGGGCTACATGGCTACTTGCAGGCAGAATGATAGGATTTTTCAAGCTGTTCTTGATTTTAGCTCTTTGAAGTCTACCTCCAACATGTAGAAGACCTCTGCTGTCCATAACCGGATATAGATCTTTAAGGACACTGTGCCTAGGTAAATAGTGTTGATTTTCTATGCATCTGGATTCTGCCTTGAATTCAGATCTCTGTACAGACCTGTAGATCAGGGTTTCCGCTTTAACCATGTCCATAGTTGTTAGTGCTGCTTTGTCTCTGAAAGTTATAAAATGGATGAGTCTAGCAAGAGCATGTTGGAGACTCAGCCACTGAGAGAACTTTGTGGATTTCCTGGCATCTAAATGAGGCAACCTTATGCTGGGCGCATTTACCAAGTCTATTTTGCAGCTGCTAATCTCTGGCAGGCACTCAGGTAGCTCAGAACATGTTTCAGTTCTACTTCTGTTGTGATCTGGAACATCTAACTCCATCAGGAATTTTGGACCGGTCAGCCAAGTGGATGACTGCACCTTTTGGGCTAAAGCTCCTCTTGTAGCAATATCAGCTGCATTTAACTCAGAAGGAACATTGACTTTGCTGAGTGCAAGAAAGAATTTTGTTCACTCTGTTGGTTATGTACATTTTAAATCTCTTCGTAGTGTTTGTGAGGTATCCTAATACGACCATACTATCAGTATACAATAATGTTCTATGGAATTTTGTTTCCACCTCCGTACAAATGGTTTGAAGAAGTTGGGTAGTTAGCAAAGCAGCACACAGCTCCAATCTGGGTATTGTCTGTTTGGGTGCTACCTTTGCTTTGGCCATAATGAATCCTATATGCCTCTCGGTGCTACTCCTTGCTCTCAAATACGCTACTGCGGCAATTGCCTTTTCAGAGGCATCACAAAAAATGTGTAACTCATAAATGGTATTTGGTCCATGCGCTACAGGAACATACTGTCTTGGCACTGTAAGATGTTCAATGTCCTTGATCTGAGATGCCCAGGCCTCCCATGCTAAGTCCAGGGCTGGGGGCAGATTTTCATCCCAGTCTTTGACTTGGTTTATTACTTCTCTAAAGATGTTTTTGGCCACTATAAGCACTGGTGCTGCAATACCCATGGGGTCATAAATACTACTAATTGAAGAGAGTACTTTCCTCCTTGTAGTCTGAAGTTCAAGTTTTGGAATTCTGATCGAAATCTATCAGTGAAGACATTCCACAAAATACCAAGACTACTCTGTGTACGCTTGTCTTCAAAGATTGTTGTGACATCCTTTTCAACAAGCTCTTCTTTAGGAAAAGTCTGCAAAACTTCTCTGCTGTTAGAGACTACTTTATGAAGTTTTATGTTAGCCAAGGTTAGCACAGACTGTACCTCTTTAACGACTCGGCTAGCCTCCTGTACTGAGTCAAAAGAAATCAGTAAGTCATCCACGTAAAAGTTTGAGTTGATCGATATGCCTCTGTACTACACTGATTTTTATAAGTTTCTGCAGTCCTTTTAAGACAGTAGTTAGCTACTGCTGGGCTAGGGGTAGTTCCGAAAACATGTACTCTCATGCGGAACTCGGTGATATTTTCCAAGGTTTCCGTGTTTTGGAACCACAGGAACTTTAGGAAACGGCGATGTTCTGGCTTAACCAGGAAGACATAGAACATTTTGTGTATTTCTGCTGTCACCGCTATTCTCCTTTCTCTAAACTTCAGAAGTGCTCCTAGTAAGCTGTTAAGCAAGTCTGGACCTTTAAGAAGAACATCATTAAGTGAGATGTTTTGCACCTTTGCACTTGACTCAAAATCTATTCTCACCTTTTCTGGCTTTTGTGGGTGAGTTACCTTATGGTATGGCAGGAACCATTGTTCTTGGGGGTCACTGCACAAAGGAACTCTTTCAGCATAGTTGCTTATAAACAGATCTTCAATGAACTGCACAATTTGTTCCTTTAAAGTGGGGTCTTTAAGCATTCTATTTCTCAAAGCAAAAAGTCTTTTCTCAGCAAGTTGACAGCTGTTAGGCAAAATTGGTCGATCTTCTCTAAAGGGAAGGGGTGCCATCCAGCTTCCTTCACTATTCTGGACTGTCTCTAGATTCATTATGTCTAGGAACTTTCTTTCCTCATGGGAAAATGCTATGTCTTCATCTCTTGATGAAGTTTCAAAAATGGCACTGTTGTCTGGGATAATACCAAGGCAACAGACTTTAATGTGGCTTAGACAACTTTGTAGTTGTGTGGGTCGTGAATTCGGAAATTGGCTGTTGCCTGTAAGATTGAACACTGTTGGTGGGCTTTTGCTATGGACGCACACAGGTCCAATTACTATCCATCCTAGTGGCAATTTCTGTGCTATTGGCACACCTGGAGGTCCATTTGCTTGCTTCAAGACCTGAAACAGCTCTGGGCAATCTGAGCCAATCAGGAGGGAAATTTCGGCATCTTCGTCCAATGCAAGAATTTCTTTTGCTATAGCCTTCAGGTGTGCGTGACTTTCAGCTACAGCCTTGGTTGCTATTTGGTTTATGTTTCTTGGGATAGAGGGGCACTCTATTAATGGAGGAAGTTTAATGCACCTTTTGCCACTGCATGGCGAAATCATGAACTCAGTTGCCACTCTACCCTGCATTCGTTGTCGTCCAGCGCAGGTGGATATGGTGTATACAAGCCTCTTGGCTTTGACTGCAAAAGTATTGAAGAACTCTGGTGTGGCCAGGGATGCATCGCTCTGTGAATCTAGGGCAATATAAAGTCTTTTTCTAAAGTGAGGTTTGTTGTCTGAGAAAACTTCAGCTAGACAAATTCGATGGCATATCCTAGTCTGTGTTGAGTCCTGGCATAGCTTTGTGCATGCCACAACTGACTCAGCTTCTGAAGTAGGTGTAACTGCCTTTTCTGCAGCCTCACTTTTAGGACTCTCTGTTTTCTTCTTGAGTTTAGGTGACACTGAAGGTGATTTAAAATGGTGCATTGCTGAACAGTGCTGTGGGCTACTGCATTCTGCACATTTCACCTTTACTTTGCAGTTTTTGGCAAAGTGACTTCTTGAACCGCAGCATCGGAAGCAAACCTTTGCTTTAGTTGCTATTTCCAGCCTTTCATCATAAGGCCTTTTTGAGAACTCTTTACAATCTGCAAGGCTATGTGGTTTGTTATGAATGGGAATTTCTTTAGTCTCTGGCTTCTTATCTGACTTGAACTGAGTGACCTCAGTAGATTTAACTACAACTGTGTTCTTCCCCATCTCTTTGATAGGTTTTTAGTCCTCCTTTACAGTCTTCCCTGGATGCATATTCTGGTACAGGATTGGGAACCCAGTCTGTGGGTCATTTCTTTCCTTTGCAGCTCTTGTCACAAAGGTCACAAGGTAACTAAAGGGTGGGTAGTGTTGCATGTTGAGTTACTTATAAGAAAACACCTCTCTTCCCCACATCTCCTGGAGCTGAAAGGGTAGTTTTTGGAGCACCTGCCTCTGCGTGATGTACTGATCTAAATAAGCTAGACCAGGTAACTCTGGATTACATTTTGCAGACTGAAGTTCAACTAAAAGATCACTTAAGTTCCAAAGCTAATGGTAGTCCTTTGACTTGAGGATTGGGAACTTATAAAGCCGATTCAATAAGGATGCTTCTATTTCTGTTGATGCACCATATCACTCCTCTAATCTGTTCCACGCTGTCTGCAACACCTTATCCGGGTCTGACACATAGGCCGTGTCGATTCTCTTGACCTGAAGTGACGAGTTGGGGCCGAACCATGCCATGAGTAAGGTGAGCTCCTCATCTGCTTGCAGCTTCAAGTCTCTAATGGCTCTCTGAAAAGTTACCTTCCATAAGATAAAGTCTTCAGGAAGGTCTGAGAATTTCTGGACTCCCTTGTCTCTAAGGTCCTTCCTGGGAGTTTTAAACATAAACGGTGAACAAGACTCCATGAAGGTGGGAATCGTCTCTGCAGGCTGGAAGAAGCATGGACTCCTTTTAGTCTGCAAATCAGCTTGACTGGCAGGCAGGTCCATAGATTCTCTAGGCCTGTAAGTCTTGGGAGCTTCAGCAGCCAGGGCTTGCTGGATAGCCACACTAGCATGGCTGGGAATTTGGCTACCCGCCATGGGTTTCTGGTCTCTAAAGGATTCATTGACTGGCATATTTATAGGTAGACAGTCACAATGAATGACCTTCTCTTTGCAGACAAGTTCCTCTGTAGGCTGAAACCATGGAACGGCAGGCAATTGTGTCTTGCTGGCATCTAAATTAGGAGATGACTTGACCACTTGGTCTTGTGGGGAGCTCTCACCCACAAAGAACAAGGTAGACATCCTGTCTCTAGGCTCTTGTGTAGGGAGCTTCCTCAAGTTTTCATCACTCAGATCATCTTGGAAGGTCTTAGCTAAAATCCTGGCCTTTATGGACAGTTTTGAAGCCTCCTTAGCCTTGAGTAGAAGTTTCTTCTCATTCTGAATAGCAAGTTCTTGCCTTTCTTGCTCTGCTTTAAGAGCAGCTTCTTGCTTTTCTAAATTAACCTCTTGATGGGAAAAGGTTAGTTCTTCACTGGCCATTGCTGCTTCTGCTTTGGCATGCAATATTTCAGACTTCAATTTCATTCTTTCCACTTCTTTGAACTGCTAGGCTGCCATAGACGAACTCCAGCTAGTATGAGAAGAACTGCTACTACAACCTTTACTGGAGCGGGAACCACGTTTGTGCGAAGAAGACTTGCTGGTGTGACAGGTTTTTGAGCTCTTTGCACTTTGAGGTTTCCCTGGGTATACTCCTCTGCTGGACTTGGCACTGCCGGCAGGGGACCTTTCTCTCTCTTTATTAAATTCCAAACTCTGCAGCCGGAACTTGACTATGTCCAAAACTGCACTGTACTCCTTTTCTTTATCCTCACTTCTTCCAGAAACTGTTTTAGTCTGGATTCTGCATCGGGATCGTTAATGGTCTGAAGTGTTTGGATCCTTTTATTCACCACTTCTTTCCACTGTAGAAAACTGGATTGCTGGGTAAGCTCTCTTCTTTGCATGTCTTCCAAGCCACAGACTGCTGACAGCAAAGACATAGCATGCTGCAAACCCTTCCAGGCTTGCAGTTCTTTCACACTTAAGTGCCTTTCTTCCTCCAACAGCAGTTCTAGGGCCTTCTCAGTTGGGTGCCTGTCTCTGAGGGAGCGAGTATCATGTGTGTGTCCATGTGCTGTTTCTTCAGAAAGCCTATCCATTCTGGCTGGTCCTAGTTGCCAAAGCAACAACTCAGCAAGGATGAAGAGGACTAAACGGTGTAGTGCTGATTTTTACTTACAGCCTGCTACTGCTCCACTCTCCTGCTATCACCACTCCTATGCTATTTCAGCACAGCCAGACCTGGAGTCGGTTGAAGAGTCTTCTAGCTCCTTTCTTCAGATTTGCAATGTGAACAAACATAAAACACACGTTATTCTCTTTATAATGCTCTATCCATATACTTAAGTGGAAAAAGCTCTTCCAAAATGGCCCCTGACCATGTGCTCAGAATTCTGCAGGAAAAAGTAGATCCAAACTGGCCACCAACCATGTGCTCAGAACTCTGCAGGAAGAAGTACTCAAAATGGCTGCTGACCATGTGCTCAGAACTCTGCAGGAAAAAGTAGACCCAAGATGGCTGCTGTAACAAGACAGCCTATCTAAACACAGCAACTTTTGCTTCTCCCCTTTCACAGCCACAGAAATGTCTCTTCTCCCTCTATGCGAGTCTTGGGGAACTTGCTTCAATGCTGGGCCATGCACTGGGACTCTCTCTTGACAGATGGGAGCAGCAAAGGCCGCCAGGTATTCTTACACTGTGAAGACACACCCAACTAAAGGTGGTGGCAGGTTTGGGTGTGCAACGCCAGTACCCTGGTGAGATCAAACTCCTTTACCCAAAAGGGCTCTGATGCTGAATATCCAGTTCAAAAAAGGGGGAAGTTTATTTTAAAGAACAAAAGAAAAGGGGTTTCTCCTCCCCAGCTCTAAAAGGCTTGAAATGAAAGGTACTTTACAGTTGGAGTTTCAGCAGTCTTCAGGGTGACATCTCTCTGGGTTTGATCTCCTCACTCAATGGAGCTGGTGCAGGGTCTTTCAGCTCCTGATTCCTCTGACTGTTGTAACTAATTTGGCTGATGACTGTTGGTAACTAATTTGGCTGATGACTGTTGGTAACTAATTTGGCTGATGACTGTTGGTAACTAATTTGGCTGATGACTGTTGGTAACTAATTTGGCTGATGGTGTAAGAAATGCCCTTCCCGGCTGTCTGGGCCTGTTTGCCACCAGAACTGCTCTCTGCAAGCTCACAGCAAAGACTGCCCGAAGGAACAAAAAGCTTCTAGGTGAACAGAGCTTGCTGGGAAAGGACAAACCAAACTTGGAAAAATGCAGGGGAATTCTTAGCTCCTCCCACAAGTCTAATACAATGAAGTATTCCTATACTCAGACATGCTAAGGCCTTGAAAAGAAAACAAAGGAAAATGCAGGGGAGATTTAAACAGTCCTGGCTGGACATCACAGTGAGGATGACATGTTGTGCTTCTATTTAAATTCTATTAATTATTTCTAATTTGTATCTGTACATCTCCATTAGCACATGTAAATGTCATGCAATTCTGCATCCTCTTTTTAGTTGTTTTTGTTGATGATGCATTTCTGCTGTTAGGGGCATGGCTACCTTAGCTTGAGAAGATTGCCAGGACAGTTTCTGTTTAAAGAAACCAAATGAAACAGAAAAAGAAATCCTGTCAATTTTACAAGGAAATCTGTAGTTTCCCAAACCAAAAGGCTGGGCTAAAGATTAAGAGCCAAATTAAATGTTTTTAAAACTGAAAGGCACAACCAACAAATGTTGCTTCTGCTCAAACCCCATTCATTTCCATGGGACCTATTTGAAAGGAGCACTCAGTGGCTCTTTAATCTATATAATAGGAGTAGCAATAATGAATAGTTTAATGAAGTCTGCTTGAAGATCTCTTGGGTGTGTGTGTGTAAATAAGCATCATGAGACAGTTCCTTCTGCTTACTGTGTGATTCCCTCTACATGAGAAATCATGTTAGCCCTTATGGCACTACATTGTGGCAAACATGTTTTTATGTCACAAAAGCCCAGAATTAACAAGTGAACTTGACCTAGCTTTTCTTCCTCTTGCTTGTTTTTCTCCTCTTCCCCCATCCTCCCAACCTTTGTGCTAAGTGTGTCGAGGTAGACAGGGCTTGCACTTCTCAGCTTGGATTCAATTTGACATGTTATGGGGAGCTCCGATAGGAATGTGTGCTGCTAAGTAGGTCACTACAGAGTTCTGATAATTAGCATATTGGTAGGCCACAGAGCTGACTATCAGTCATAAGGGGATGCAGCAAGAAGACATAGAAGAAGAAGAAAAATATGATTTGGTGTTATTGTTTTGCACTTGTAGCAGCAGAGTCATATTCTTCGATGAACCTTTCCAGCACATTTTCATGTTATTTTTTTTTTAAAAAATAGCTCTCCTCTTCCTCTGCAGCAAATGTTCTTAGCCCCGAGCATTGCCTGAGGCCATAGCCAAGGAAAGTTGCCCAAAGCTCATGATGAATGTTTGCTGACTTCTGTGGTCACTGTTTCTCAAGAGTAAATGCTAAAGAACATATGGCTTGCACTTTGTGCTTTTAGCTTGAAGGGTTAGGGAAGGAAAAGCAGTGAGAGAACAAACATGCATCATTTAAAAGAAGGATTCTAAATGACGATCATTCTACCTTTTTTTTTTTTAAATATCTCTTTGCTGCTTGTAGTGGATGAAAATATTAATGTTATCCAAGAAGTTAAATGCATTCTTCCTCATTTGTTTTGTGGGTAATGAGGGAAGTTAATTTGACAAATTATTTATTCTTAATAGAAAGGTTCAGAAAATGGTCTTGGCATCTTGCAGGAGAACATAGAGATTTGACATAAGCAAAGTATGCAGAAACTGCCATGCCTGATTACCAATGAGTAGGGGCTTGCCTTTTTAGACTGTCTGTTCCTTTTTCAAAAGCTGATCTTGAGTGGCAAGGTTCGTAAAAGGAAATATATTTCCATTTATCTTACACACCCACATTCACAGGACTGGTCTTATCATTAGGTAGAGGGAAGCAACCACCCCAGGTAGTGTGCCAGTACAGAATGTTCCAGGAAAGAGTAAAGCACTCCTCCTTGCTTGGACCACAGGCAACTCTGGTGAGCACCACAAACAGTTGCAACAGGACCCCACTGTCACAAAGTGCCTTGCTGCTGGGAAAGAGGTGGATACTTCTTTACTCACCATCCCATCCCTCAGCACCTCAGAAATCCTTAGGTTGGTGAAGCTGCCTGGCTTCTAAAGGTAGATTTTTATGAGTCATACCAGGAGATGTAGTGATGATAATGGAACTCTCTCATTGTAACTGTATTTCCTGATATCTTGCCCACCATGTTTTAATTTAGCACTAAAATTAAGCCAAAGTCCTTGCCACAGTGAGTTTAAGTTTGTGGGAGTGGAGTGCATGTGGATGCTTGTTGGTTGCACAATGTTGCCATTCAACACAAGGATTGCAATCAATGTGTAATTTCTCATGTGGAGATTTACACTTTGCAATCTTGATGCAGGATCTTGGCCATGGTTCTTCTCTGCAAAAAGATAATTCTATAAATTGTTTTTGCACAGAAAACATTTTCTGTGAAGAAAAGCTATTTTTTTCTGCAAAGTGTAATTCCCCAAGAAATTTTGCAAAGTGCAAATGTCTCTCAAGAAATATGCAAAAATCTTGCGCAGCAGGGAGAAAACTATAGAGACAATTTGGCCTTGCATGAGAGAATGAAGAATGCAAAGATTATTTCCCTAGGAGCCATTGTTGTTGCTGTGGTACCATGCCCTACACCCTCCATCTATAATATCTCATTATCGGCAATATTAAGACACTTCATGGGGTCTAGTAGACTGGGGTAGACCGAAAGGTGAGGTCAAATGGCAGTCCCAAGGACCTAGGAAGGTGTTGTGGAAAAATACTAGCAGACACACCCCACATAGTATTAAGTGAAGCTCCTAGTAAATGTCATTAAGATGAAATCTTCTCTTGGGCACCCTCAGTGATGAGTCACAAATGACCAAAATAACTCTTATCCCCAGGAAATATTCCTCGTCACCCCTCCTTGTCCTACAATACGAGGTTGTCATAAACTCATCAATTTCTATCTCTCAGCCATTAAGAGCAATCAGCCGTGTTTCAGTTTCCTTTGTTTAAACAGTGGGAAACCCATCTTCGCTTTGTAATAAGTCCAAACACCCCTTCAGGACATGAAATACAGTATAAATATTAGTCCCCAAACAATAGCAAAGTGTGCCACTGTGGATGACATCCTGGCACTCTCTCTGTCAGTATACCTCTGGATCAGACTCTAGTGCCACTCTCAGACTTCCATCTGAGTTCGTCTCTGCTCTTCAGAACTGCTAACTATAGTTCTATCCCCCAAATATATTCCTCTATCCAACCTTTTCTGCCTGAACTCTTTGTTAGCATTGTGTGGTTCATGTGTTTTACATGTGTGAGCAACTTCCATGTTATTTTCCAATAAAAACAATTTATTTTATTTTAAACTGGAGTTCTCTGTTGTTAGTACTGGTATACACGGGTGCAAAGGTCCTGAAGTTACCTGGCCTCTTACAGCCTTGTATTTGAGCTAATTGTATTTCCCCAAAATATTAACATAGTTCTGATATCATGAGTGGGGTCTGTAGCACATGAGCAAGGGCCTACTTCCTGGCTGTGGAAGAGTGACAGCAGCCAAAGCAATGGGCTTCTGCAGTCACACAGGGCCTGATCCATTTATTTTAGCTGGAGTGGATTTTACCAAGTATTTGTTAAAATGGTATAATGGGCTTTACTCCATCTTCTCATCTTGCCCCCCCATCTTTGCCCCAGGGGTTGTGAGGACTGCCTTAGGGCAAAATGGGGCAAAAGCCCTATGTTGTCTGGATTGCAGGGCTCTAAGAAAAGGGCAAGACGGGTTAAATAGCCCATCTAGACAAGTCTGTAGTCTTCCTCTTTTCCTACTGCCTTCTACTTTGCTGAGTGTCATTGTCTTTTCCAGTGAGGCATGCCATCTCATGATATGTCCACAGTATGAGAATCTCATTTTAGTCATTTTGGTTTCTCGTGAGAATTTAGGCATTATACGATCTTGGACTCATTCATTTGTCTATTTGGTGATCCATGGTATCCATAGAACTCTCCTACAGCACCACATTTCAAAAACATTGATTTTCTTCCTGTCAGCTTTCTTCATTGTCTAGCTTTCACACCCATACATAGAAATCAGAAATATTATAGCATGGATGAATCTGATTTGGTATCTATTGGTATCTACTGACACATCACAAGTCTGGGCACCACATAGCTCTATACCACAATACAAATACAGGGGGGAAACTTTATAGTGAGAGAAGTTCTGTGAATATGTGAATTCCCCCAAACATGCTTTAAAAATTTACAAACTTGGATTACACAATCTATGTGTCTTCTGCTCAATATCTTTACATTTTGAAAATATCTTTTACTACAATGCGATTTAAAACAGTAAACACACATATAGAGAGAGACTTTTCAGCTGGGCAGTACTGAAAAGTGAAATCTAGCCTGAAGAGAAGCAAGTAGCTAAGAGTGGCAGTGAATTTCATAAAAGGCATATAATCGGCTGCTATGACGAAAAGACCTGAATCATCCCTGTTCTCTGCTTGTGAGTTATTAGGCCACATCTCACTCAAAAGATTACACATTTTATCTCACAGGTCATTCCATTTTATTGCAGCATTGCCTTCTACAACGCTATACTGAAAGTTCTTGTCAGTGATTCCATTATAGACCTCCTATTTTGCTGAATTTATATCTTGGGGCTAAAATTCCCTCTGGGTTAAACTTGGCAAGAGCAATATTAGGTCTTTTATATAAGAAGAGAATTCACTCCTCCCCCAAATTAGTCAAGCTGTTTGATGTAGATGTCAGCTTCAAGCCATCCACCTAAGCTGTGATTTGTTGTAGATTATATTTCATTTATTGAAATTTCACAGGCAATTAGTTCTTAATACAAAAGACTTCTACATTATCAGTATTTAGAAGCAGCCTACCATAATACGTTACAAACTGTAGTCACAGTGCATGCAGACTTTGTAGTGTTTTACTCCCCAGTATTTGATCAAATGTACTTTGATGCAATGATGATTCAATAGCTGGTAAGACTTCATAAAATTAATAGCTTTGATTACTTGTAATCTCATTATATGATTACAAGAAATCTTGTTCTATTCATAGTAGAGCCTGTTGATTGCAGATAAGGGAGTATGCAAACAAATAAGTAATTGACATATGGGATGCCTTCATAAATAATCTCTTTGTAGGAGGTTGGGCTTAGAGAACACTCAGGTTCTCTATGAGATGGAAGAGTAATACTTGGGATGTTTTCTGGGCAAGTCTGCCAGACCACCATGATTTCACCTTTTGTCAAGCTGCAACATTTTGCTTTTTGCCAGGTCTTAGAGAAAGGTAAAAAAAAATCTGTTCTAAGGGGGACCCTTAGTTCTGCATGGCATTATGAATTTTAGATATGATGCTGAATTTCCTTGTAATTTATGGTACTTTAATTTGTATTAGCATTTGTAGGATACCAATATTTAAATTAAAGAAAGAACTCACTATAAATATCTCTCTTACCCACATTTATCCCAGAGCTCCACAAAGTTCAGAAGACTGACAATTCCTTTCATTTCTGTCCTCACAATATTACAACCTCCTCTGTCCACTTCAGAACATTGTCAGTATTTGTTATGGCATCAGATGCTGTAACAGCTTCTCTGAAATGAGCCTCAGACATATCAGAACTCTGAAGTTGTATGTTTGCTTGCATTACTGATACAACCTTGAGCTTTATGACACTGTCCTTATACTATCAGTATGTCAATGATGCCAGGCCTTTATCTGATGATTCAAGGGGCTTTAGGCTCTGTCCATTAGTCAGTGACTCATCCCCATTAGTCTGCTGTTAGATTGGGCAGAGGTGCTCCTAACCTAGCATCTTCCAAGTTAAGGTGGAGGAGACCCAGCACCATCAGTCCTGTTTTGTCCAGAGAGACCTCAACAAGTGGGAAACTAATAATAGCAGTGTTTTTGCCAGCAGTTGCCGTTGGTACTGTAAGCCTTCAATCAGGGGTTGAGTGCCTTAGATCCCCACAAATTGCCATTTTTTAAATGTTAAGGAGTTACAAAATGGAAATATAAGGCTCAGTGTAGAGTTAACTGTTCATCAACACACAATTCTAATAATAAATTAATGAGGACTGCTTTGTTCAAAAATTATCAATCCAGTCAACATCAGTCACTCCCTAAGATACAATCTGTAGAGTTCTTCTTCAGGTTTGTAAAGAATTTTGTCCACACAGTTCTTTGTCTCCCGCTCCCTTTCTCTGTTTCTGCCATATATGTATACACACACATGTGCATGCATACACGCACATGCACACACACATATTTAGGCCTAAAACCAACATCATGCTTGTACAGCACTGCCAGTGCAACAGCATTTTCTTCCTCTTCCCTCTAATCCTTGTCATTATTAAAAAAATCTCCCGGGGGGGGGGATCCCTCTGTAGTAGGTTTTGGTGTGTGCAGAAGTCTGCAGTAAGGAGGGAATTTCCCTCTCTTCAAGCTCTGCTGATGGAGTCAATTTTGTCATTGGATGTACCTGTTGGGTCCTGACCATACATACTTAAACATATATGCACCCATCTCTCTCTCTCTCTCTCTCTCACACACACACACACACACACACCTCTCTCTCTCTCACACACACACATATACACATGGTCATAGACCAGCACAGGTAAAAATGGGATACAGAATAAAAGAAGGTAAAAAGGTAAAAACACAGGATAAAAGCAGTATTTAAAATGACCCTTCAAATTGCATAGCTCCAGTATAACAAGACAAGGTTGGTACTATTCTACTGCAGAAGTCATTGTGTGACAAATTTTAACCGCAGCTGCACAGAATGTGGCAACATTATATGTTGTTCCAGGGTTGATGTCTGAAAGCAACAGAGTGGTATAGAATTGTCTGGTGTGTCCTTGGTATTTATGCAACAGGAGGGAAATAGGCTGAGATGGATGTCCCTGTAGTATGAGCCATACACACACAAGCACACACCAAACTGGGCCAGACTATCTTAATCCAGGCTAAAATATTATCCAATGTTACACACCTGAAGTTCTTTGATTTTTTTAAACCTTTTGCATAATGTTGAGAGCAATTAATCAATGAATGGTTGCCCAATAATGAGCAGCATACTGCAGTGTGATATAAATAAATTCATTATTATGTCTGACATAAACAGAAGTGTGACCAGAACCCAAGAAATTATGACTGCAGTGTCTTAGAATAGATACTCATTCTTTCCACATGGACTCCACATGTTTTCAAAAGTCTTGTTCCCCACTTACAGGCTGAGTATTCTGAATGGGATGGCTTTAGCTGATGTGTCCATCTTAAATCTGCCAAAGCTATTTGTAATGGCATAAAGAATTAGAATGGAAGACATACAATCCAGGGCATGATAATTAAATAAATTAGTGTGATTTTGTGCACCTGTGATTGCTCTGCTAATACCAGTTTTAGTTCAGTCATCTGTGTTTTTTCCCCCATTAAACACCTCCAACTTTTCTCTTTTCCCTCCCACAGACAGTGTTCTGTTATGCCATGTACTAGGCAAGAAAAAACAAGCAGGGAATAAGAATAATGAAGCTGAAAATTGTGCATTAAAAATAGGCTTTCACAACAAGGTAAATATGGGATTTTTTTTAACCCTATTTATGCTGTCATATGTCAGAAAGAATCTACTGCACTCTCCATTTTCTCTCCAATGTGCTTCCCTGCTTAAAACATTTGACTATTGAACTTGGAATGTTATTTTGTCCTTCAAAACATTCATTAAAGTACAAATAGTGCTCATCCTTTTATCTCCAACTCCCCCACTTCACAAAACTCTTGGGCACCATGTAATATAACTTCTGTTTTAAATGTAGTTTTAAAAAGGAAAAAAAGGACAGCAAATACAGATTTCTAAGTTTAAGAATCTACATTTGATATTATCTACAATAGTTTTATAAACAGAAAATGTGTCATATAAAATACTCTATTTACCAGATGATTCCTCCTTCATCCTGAAGTCATCCTCTTACTAATGACTCATGATTTCTTTCCTGTTATTGAAATATAATGTAATTATAGACTGTTCCAGAATAATTGGACATATCTTGTGTTCATATCTGAACATATTAATTAAATTCAACATATGTATTTATAATGTGCAGTGTGCCTCCATTATTCAGGATAATCCCTTTAATCCTATTTGAATAGCAAAATGGAAAAAGCTAATCCCAGTAACATCTTTATAAACAAATATTTAAATAAACCCATTTTACTCTTTGTTCTCTATGGCACCTGTTCTGAAAAGGCTGTGAAAATACTCTAGCCCTCCATTAGCAATAAATAATAGGGTGCTTAAGGAGAGCATACAAAGTAGGCTTGCACATATTTTTGAGTCAAACTGAGAAATACTAGTACCAAGATACCCCCCCCCCCAATATATTGTTTAATATAACAATTTCTTAAACTGGAATCTGTGAAAAAAATTACAGATTCTCAAAAGGTTATCATTTAAGAAGATTCACCAAGTGAACCTTGCAATATTAAAGTTCAGTTATAGATATAGATTGAAATGCATATTATTCAGAAATGTAGAAATGTTGTTTTTTGGTTTGTTTTAAATAGGGGTTGGGTCTTATATCACTTGTGTTATTTTTGTTGTTTCTGGGAACTGGCCAGGATATTTTAGCATAAGAAATCCACACTGAATCCACAGTTTTGGATTTGCATGACTGCACTATTACTATGGTTTGTTCATATGGCAAGACACCAGGAATTGGGAAGGAAGCAATTGTTTTTCCCCTGCTGTGTGCAATGGAATTGAACATGCCTCATATTGTTTTCATGCTGGGATTTCTCCACCTTCTTGAAAAATATAAGTGCATACCAAGCTTCTTAAATTCCTTTGGGCAGAAAGAAAAACATAAACACACATGTCACACAGATGCAGGGCATACTCACAATCTGACAGGTGAGTTTGGTCAATATTCAGCAAAGGACACTGGTTAGCAGACTGTTCTCTGAGATGAGAATTATAATGGAGCTGGGGCAGAGAGGAGTGCAATCCGAAGATAAATGGTTATGTATAGCATAAAGGGGGGCGAAGAGTTGTTCTCTGTTGCCTCAGAGCAAAAGGACTAGATTTTGGGGACCTAAATTACAGGATAGGTTTCAGTTCAACACTAAGAGAAACTTCATGTACATGAAGACAGCCAGAAACCTTTCAGCGTCGGTACCAAGATTCTAGAATTCTTTGTTCCAAGAAAGCTGATTGACCTCTGCCTCATTTTGTGTATATGCCTTATGAAGCCTGTTGTGGTTTCCCCAGTGTTTTTTATTTTTATTTTATAACATTGCAAAACTTCATCCCACCTTTAAAAAAATAAATAAAAAAAGTCTTGAATTGCTGTCTCTATTTTGGATTTTCTTGGTTTCCTGTGTCTGCCAGAGTCATATCAGCAGCTTCTTCTTCTTCTTCTTCTTTTTTTTGGGGGGGGGGTCTTACCTGCTAAAGTCATATTGTTCCTGAATTCCTTTTTTATGTATTTAGGCTGGGTGACTGCAGATGTACTGACTAAAAAGTTTCCTTTCTGTCAAATTTTCTGAGTATCCCCTACCCTGATGTTATCCTGAGAATTTTCTTGCAGATCAGTCCTAGGCAGGAATCTGTTCTCTCTTTGGCCATAATGCTAATAATATTTGATAGTTTGTTATGTACCTAAACAACAAGGGCAACTACATAGAAGGCCATACAAACAGACCCTGCCTAAGAATGCCAGCAGTTAAATTGGCTTCTTTGTCTAATTATTTTCCAGCAATGAAGGGGTGGACAAAATGTGGTCCCTGGAATGCCTGCAATTCTTGGGGTTCCTTTTTTGTTGCCATACTCTCCTGAACCCCTCTGGTCCCACTAGTCTCCAAACCCAGAAAAACAATAGTGCCCCAAATGGCAAATTATATCCCCAGTATACTTTGTCAAGGAATGTATAAATCTAATATAGTTGTCCTTCTCTGGGTGTGATTCATTTCCATCCCATACATGCTGCACTGAAAAGAGCTGTAATAGTAATTTCCCCCTAAGACTCAGCTCTCCAATGGATTGCAAAAACATGGTTTTTTGACCCAGCATTTATTTCCTCGTTGCACATCTTCAAGGGTGTATAGTTCCATTTTATCCCTGCATTATGTTGATACTAGGTCCCTAACTGGCTTAACAACATTCATACAAAAAAATGTGCAAGTGTGTGATGTATAGTCTGATGCCTTTTTGCTTTTATCAAGTTTCATTCACTCTGTGTTTTGGTAGTGATGAGGGTGGGGAGATGGAGCCAATGCAGCAGTTTCAGAGAACGCACAGAGCTTTGACTGAAGTTATTTAGGGAGAAAAGAAAATCCCATGCAGCTAAAAAGACTGAACATCTCCAAGTGAACCATCTCACTGGAAAGAAAATGAAATGCTGTCCCAAGGCTGAGCGAAGGTGAGAGCCTTTCAACCAAAAAAAAAAAGGTAAAAAAAATTCAATTAAAAAATCTCCACACACAGTTGAGTGCCCATCCTCCATCTTTTGTCAAGCTGTTGTAATTGCTACTTATTCCCACAAATCAGCCCAATTAAGCATGTTATACAAAGAATGCACAGTTGAATGCTAAGACCTAGGGGATATAAAATGAACAAATGGAGGGCTTCCATGGAGTGCTTTTGACCAATCATCTCATCGTCTTCAGAGTCTGTCAAGATGCTGAGACAGAGAAAGGCTGAATTCAAGCCTATATTTAAACTGCAGTGACAATAAATGCTTCTCTAATGACAGTTCCCTTGTGTTCCTGCTTTCTTTCTCTTGGGCCCAGTTGCAAATCAGAAGTTCCATTTTCATGGGGGTTTTATGGTGAAACATTACTGCTCAATGAATGCCATGGGACAGTTCTTAAACAAGTAGCTTTCAGAGGCGCAAAGCCAGTTAAAAGAATACATTTCCTCTTGATGATCAGCCCCTATGAAATGAGCACCTGTAGTGAATGTCCCTGATCATTACAAAGTGCACTCTTTTCAGAGTGTGTTGCTTGCTCAGGGAAATGACCTAATAACACTGTCAATGCAGCAGGCAAAATGGGGCAACATTAACTTGTTAAACACTTTGGGGGCTCTTGCTAACAACCACTGATTGTATAATGGAAAAGTATGGAGAAGAATTAAACTATAGAAAGCTTGAGATGTCCCCTTTAAGTTAGGGCTGTTGTGTTCCTGCTTCAGCAACTTTGCCTATTTTTAATCAGTAAAATATAGGAGATTATCAGACGTGGGGGAATGTGCAAAAAAATCATGTTCCCAACTGTGTCACAAGATCACTACAAGAACAGAAAGGGAGACCTTACCAGACAGCGTGTCCTTCTGCCATTCTGGGAGCATAGTGCTGGCACAGACGAGGCTTCCCTTTTCCATTGACAGAGAGAAGCCACTAATCAGTGGGAGCCCTGGTGGCACAGTGGTTAAATGCCAGTACTTGCAAGCCACAATGTTATGAATTTGATCCCAGAGGGCACCAAGGTTGACTCGGCCTTCCATCCTTCCATAGGTCGGTAAAATGAGTACCCAGCTTCTTGGGGGGCAATTAGCTGAACACACTGTAAACCTCTTTGGGAGTGCTTTGGCACTGGTAAGCAGTATATAAATATCAGTGCTATTGCTATTGCTGTCAGAAGGGACACCTTAATGAGGCTCACGTTACACCCCCAGAACACTGGAGGATGACATCATCTGGTTAGATCACCTCTTCCTTTTTCTTGTAGCAATCTTCTGATGTTGTTTTTGCCACATCTGATAATCTCCATAGTTTCATCTGAGGAGCTGAAAACTGAGAACAAACTTGTCTATCTTCTAAGAGACAAATGAAAGTGTATATGTTGCACTGTATTTGAACCATCTTCTGGTTTTTTTTTAATGGAAAGCAATCACAAATGGCACAGGGGTTTGACTGAGGATGGGAGATACCTTAAGATTTTCCCTGCTCCCAGGGGATATGCAGTCCTTCCCTTGCCAGGCATAAATGGTTGAGTGTTTGTGGTGAGTGCATGGGCTAGAAAACCGGTTTGTGTGTGGGGGGGGAGAAGAGAGTAGTGTACCTTGGGAAAGACATGGCTAGCTGGTTGCAACTGGACAACTCACTTAACATAAGCCCACAACATTTTGTTGCACTTTGTGCTACTACTAGTAGAAGTTGTAGTAATTTATCCTTTATAGTTAATGGTGGATATTGAGACATCTGCAATGTATTCATGTAATATTCCTTTTCCCTAGAGAGTAACATTACAGGCAATAGCAGTTTAGACTCTGAAACTCCAAAATCTATGTGAGCATCATGGATTTACTCTAAAATAAATGCACAACATCCTTAGGGCTACACCAAGCTTGCAGCTGCTTTGTCAATATGTATGGAGTATTTCAGCTTGTTGCAGCCAGTTGAAATCTTTCCACAGACAGCAGTGATTTTTGGATTATACCCCGAATTATCTGCAACCTACAGACTACAGACTGCAGTTTAGGGCTGACCTACAGACTGCAACCTACAGACTGCAGTTTAGGGCTGTCTCTAAACATAATCTGTGCTGGGGTAAAAATACAAAATCTGTATTGCCAAATTTCATATTTTGTGGTCTTGTTGAATTATGCAATTATTTGCTTTATGTGATAAAATCTGCTTGCAACACTTGGTTTATGAAAGGACAGAACTTTTTTTTGTGGGATGGGCAAGATGGAGGTGATGAAGTGGGAATGATGAAAGGGAGACAAAACACTGTCAGGTCTCTGCAGTGTTCTTAGGGCTTGTCTACATGAACTATTTACCGTGTCTTGGCCCTGTATTTGATCCCTGCAGCCCAGACGACACAGGGCATTTGCCCCATTTCACCCCTGGCAGTCTTGATGACCCCCCAGGGCAAAGATGGGGCCAAGACAGGGTAAATCCCATTAAACCTTTAAAAAAAACTGTGAAAAATCTCTTCAGCCAAAATGAAATGGGTCAGGCTCTGTGTGACTGCAGGAGCCCATCCAAGAATGCTGGTCCATTGCTGCAGCTACCATCATTCTGCCACAGCCAGGAAGCAGGCCCGCAGCATGTTACCAGCCTGGTCACATGCAGGGGGCCTTGCTCACATGCTGTGGGCCAGTTTCCTGGCTGTGGAGGGTGGGATGTACATGGCAGTGGCTGCAGCAACAGACCAGCATGGGAGTTGGGACTTCCTCCTGTTTCATGGCTGTAATGGGGGAGGCACAGGCCTGGTCCATGGGCAGAATATGCCAGCAGGGAGTTGGCATATTCTGGCCTGTATAGATGAGTCCTTAGTTGCATGTTTCTTAGCCATTAAAATGAAACCATGTAGTATAAATTCCTGTTTTTAGCAAAGATAAAGGCAAAAAGATTCTCACACAGGAGGATGTCAGATATGCTTTTAAAAAAAAGCAGGATTCCATTCTCAATTGGAAAATCATATTGCCCTGGGCCCAAACAAGCAGGTGTAGATGCTGTGATGTCTATTTTTTTAAATAAAACTTTTACCTATCAGAGGCAGAATCTAGGAGAAAGTTAGATTTGCTCAAACTACACTTGTTTCAATGAGATTTAAGCATGAATAACGGCATGGATGGTACCCGTATCTTTGAGGTTGGGGAGTATAAGAGCAGCTAGGCAATTATCATCCCACATAAAATCACCACTGGTTGCCTCAGCATGTAAGCTATAAAAGAGGAGAGCCATTTTATTATATATCACTAGAAGACAATAGAACAGAAAGCAGCCAGAAAGAAAAATGGCCACTGCAAAATTTAGTGCTGAGGAATGCGCACTATATTTTTTGCCATTTGCCATATTTATTGAAAAATCAATGATAGATCTCCCACGGTGTGACTATTGTCTGACAAACTCTTATTATAGGCTAATATTCTATTATACCAGTTCATTTATGTAAAACTTTTTGCTAGAGAGGCAAATGTTGATAGCATTTCAGGTTGAGATGCAGTGCCTTTAAAGAAGGAAGGAAACATTTGACAATGTAGCTCATTAAGAAGAAGGAAATAAATGTGCTTTCAGTGATTGGTGGGAGAAAACAAATGAGTCAACAACAGTATGTCAAGATGCAAAGGAATCCATGGTCCCAATGAACTTTTCTTTTCATCTACATCTCCACTTTAGGTACAAAAAATATTGCAGGCCACTTTCAAGTTCATGTGTGAGGTACTTAATTTTATCAAAAGGGTTTTGGGTTTTTTTCTGCCAAGAGGTTACAATAAGATTTTTACCATTATGGATATACCGGTATGTTTCACACAAAAAAAATCTTGAACTTTAATTTCTGATCTGATTGTTAGGATTTCCTGTGAATGGGATGAAAAAGTTCATTAAAACAACAACAACCAACAACTCTCTACCGCTCTTATAGCCATTGTTTTTTCCATCTGCTTTTGTTTCTCTGAGTTTTTTAAAACTTCACTGTGTGATCCCCATTAGAGAACATGATGATGTGTTACCATGACACATAGCCCAATCAGTTTTATCTACAGGTTGAAGAATGCTCTCTTCTCTTGGTACTCCCTGTCTTTTCATGCAGTGCTCATGGTTTTATTGCCCATCAGATGCTAAAAGCGAATTGTGTGAAGTAAATGGGGGCTTGTTTTTGAACAGGATGCAATCTATTCCTCACTGGTAGGGGGACATACCAATCTTACAAGACCTGCACTGGCTTCCAATGTATTTCCAGACTCAGGTAGAGGTGCTGGGTAGAGATGGAAAGAATATTCAAATATATTTGAAATTTTTTTGAAAAACATGTTTCCTGAGTGTTGAAAAACCCTGATGAGAAGAATCCTGGACTGATAAGAATTTTCTCAGTTCTGGACTTTTTCTTTGCAAAATTCACATATGGGGAGGGATTTGTTCAGAAAATATTTTCTGTGTTTTCTGTATATTACAAAAAAAAAACACATACGGATTTTGCACAAAATAAATTCCCAAACGGAGATTATCATCATTATAGGATTGTGGAAAATTTGCATGTGCCCCCCCCTCCCGAAAACAGTATTTTCTGTGCAAGAAACAGCATTGTCTGGATAGAAAATATTTCAAATGCCATTTCCTGCACATGCACACACACATACACACAACACACACACATAACACATAACATGGCATGGCTACTGAAACACTTCCTGAGAGGTCTTTTTTCAGGAGGAGAATCAGGTGTTGACATGTAATAGGGACTTCTCAGGTATGGTATGTTTTTAAACAGAGGCTGGATGGCCATCTGTCGGGAATGCTTTGATGGGGTATTCCTGCATGACAGGTGGTTGGACTAGATGGCCCTTGTGGGCTCTTCCAACTCTATGATTCTATGGTGGTCCATGGTTTCAGGTGGAACCCTGAAACACTATGCCCCAGGGAGGTTCAACATCAGCCTCCTGGTGAGCTTCTCTTTTTGATATTGTTTGAAAATATTTTCTTTCTTCCTTGCTTTTTGTAAAACTTTTTGAGATGGTAACCTGTCTGCTATTTCATATTATTTTATCCTGCTGTTTGTATTTTATTGTTTTTTTACACAGTAGTTTTAATTTTATCTCAGAGGTTTTTACATAAACACTACAAGCTCTGAGAGGTTTTTACATAAATATGATAGATAGATAAATAGAGAGAGAGAGAGAGAGAGAGAGAGAGAGTTAAACTACAAATTTGACTACCAAAAGATGTGATGTTCTACCAATTCAGGTGTTATCTATACTAGCCAGGATATGCCACCCCTGCAGGGGTGGGACTGCAGAGGTGGCCCATCCCCCTGTTATCTGCAGAAGACAGTCTGAAGGCCAAACAGGATGCCAGCCTGTCGTTGAAGCCTCTGCCACCACCACCACCATTTTCTTGCTAATGTGGATGTCAGGCAGAGGTCCCTATAACATGTGACTGCAGGCCCCCTGCATGTGATCAGCTTCAGTCACATGCTGCTGGAGCCCTTTCTATCTTCTAGAAGAGCCACATAGCTGGCGGCAGCAGGGAGGACTGGTGTGCTGGACGGGCTCCTGCAGACCTGGAGAGACTGGAGAGCTGGGCCAAAGCTAACAAAATGAAATTCAATACGGAGAAATGTAAAGTACTGCACTTAGGGCGGAAAAATGAAATGCATAAATATAGGATGGGAGAGACCTGGCTGAATGAGACCACGTGCGAAAGGGATCTAGGAGTCCTAGTAGACCACAAGTTGAACATGAGCCAGCAGTGCGATGCGGCAGCTAAAAAGGCCAATGCGATTTTGGGCTGTATCAATAGAAGTATAGTGTCTAGATCAAGGGAAGTAATAGTGCCACTCTATTCTGCCTTGGTCAGACCTCACTTAGAATACTGTGTCCAGTTCTGGGCACCACAATTAAAAAAGGATATTGACAAATTGGAGCGTGTCCAGAGAAGGGCAACTAAAATGGTGAAAGGTCTGGAAACCATGCCTTATGAGGAGAGACTTAGGGAGCTGGGTATGTTTGGCCTGGAAAAAAGACGGTTAAGAGGCGATATGATAGCCCTGTTTAAGTATTTGAAGGGATGTCACGCTGAGGATGGAGCAGGCTTGTTTTCTGCTGCTCCAGAGACTGGAACACAGAGCAATGGGTGCAAGCTCCAGGAACAGAAATTCCACCTCAACATTAGGAGGAACTTTTTGACAGTAAGAGCTGTTCGGCAGTGGAACGCACTCCCTCGGAGCGTGGTGGGGTCTCCTTCCTTGGAGGTCTTTAAACAGAGGCTGGATGGCCATCTGTCGGGGATGCTTTGATCGTGATTTCCTGCATGGCAGGGGGTTGGACTGGATGGCCCTCGTGGTCTCTTCCAACTCTGCAATTCTATGATTCTATGATTCTATGACATGTGTGGCCTGCTCTGGCAGAAATGGAGTAAACAGGGGTTTTTCTTAGAGTGGTTAAACCTCCTCATATCTGCCCCAAGGGTTATGAGGACTGCCTGGGGGAAGATCAGGGCAAATGCCCTGCATCATCTGGACTTCAGGGCTCTGGAATGGGGGCAAACTGGGATATTTAGACAGTGTAGACAAGGCCTCAGATGGCCTTAAAATAAGGTTAAACAAATTTGTTGTACAAATAGCAAATAGTCATGTTATTTGAAAGCTACTTCAAGAAGAAGAAACAATATGCCTCTAAATACCAGTTGTTGGTGAGCAACAGGAGAAGAGGATTGTGCCCTCATTTAGTTTTATTTTTACTTATTAAGACATTTCACTTTTCAAACCAAAAATCACAAAGCAGTTTACAGTCAGATCTTGCTTATATGCTTCCCACAGACATCTAATTGAGCTCTAAGAGAAACAGGATACTGGGCCAGATAGGATTTTGGTCTGATCCAATGGGCATCTTTTCATATTTTAATGATGTATATCCTTACAGTATATATACGTAACCATGTAAACATACACACAGTGGAACCAATTTTTTTTTTAATCTTGTTAATTGGAAATGAAACAATAAAGATTGACAGCGTTCATTTTTCGCCTAAGTCTATTAACCCTGGGTAAGCAAATGATTGCATTTCCAGATATTGTTGGACAATAGCTCCCATCTGAAAACTGGCCAAATTGGCTGAGGCTGGTAAGAGTGGTGGTCAACTCCTTAAGGAAAATTATTTATGTTGAGTCAAATACATATGCCAATTAGTCTTTATACCACCCCTTTAAGAATAGAACTATTATTTTCAAACACAACAGGGAAGATTCCAGGTGTCCTTTGACACTAGAGAATTATAGCATTATTTTACAAGTTAACTGCTTATGGAATCCTGGGGTTTGGAGTTTGGTGACACAATTGAGCTCTTTGGCTAACAGTTGTAAATACTGTTCCCTAAATTTCAAATCCCAGTATTCCATAGGATGGAATCATAACAATTAAAAGTGGAATACAGTGCTATAATTCTGTGGTGTGCTAAGGCCTCAGATTTGTGAAGGTTCTGGACACAATATCCTCTGGTTGGTCCTGTTCCCTCTTGGTCATTCTTGGTGGGTTTGCTTGATAATGGTGGCAGCAGCTGTTTGAATGACTAATAGCTGTAGTTCTAATTGTCCAGAATGCCCAGACATTGTGCAATATCAGAGGCATTGTGGGAAGTTTCCATGCCATTTAGACTAAGGACTTTATCAGACTAACATGCAAAAACATTTCTCTCCCACCAAAAGCTAACAGCATACTTGACCTGGCAACATAACCCTTCCTTTCAGACCTACCTTCAATAGCACCAATAAGCACTCCCAGCATTAAAGGAGCCTGAACAGAGCTCCATTCACTTCCATGCTTGTGATCTCAGCAATTCTCTCAAGATGATGCGAGTACAGTAAAATTTTAAAAATACAGCAAAACAAAGACAGAAAATGTACATGCAAGCACAGAAACACACTTTAAAACTTTTAAAAGTGAACCAGGGAGGTTCATAAAAAGAGCATCCCCTACCTCACCCAGAAGTGTTCTGGCATTGATGCTGAAATCATGAGAGGACACAATGGCGGGAGGTTTCAAATGCTGGCAATACCAGCAAAAAACAAACAAACAAAAAAACCACCATGGAAGATCTATTGACAGCTTGGCCAATCAATAAAAAAGAATGGCTTTTTGACCACACAAAATCGCAAAAGGATGACGTCATCTCATATGCACAACCTTTCACATTCATTAGGTGTCATTATGATGCCATATTAGCAGCATCTGATAAAGTCCTAAGCTGCCAGGTACTTCAGGAAATACTGGACCAAATGGAAATAAATAAGGAGGGCTCAATGCAGGGCTGTGCCTAACACTCACACTGGCAACGACTCAAAGATGTCACATACTTGCATACATACATAGGTATATATGAACAAACTTGGACCTGCCATCAAAACATCATTCCTGGTCAGTTTTAAGCATTCTTCTTCCACTATAAAAGGCCAGATCAAGCTATTTTGCTGCCTGTGGTGGGAGAGCACCCCCCGCCACCAGCCCCTACATAAAGTTGCAAGAATACCCAAGACTGAAAAATCTATTTTAGCAATTGAGCTAGAAAACCCCACAAGCACTTTTCCTGGGAGTAAAACAATATCAACAACAAAATAAATAATGGTTGTCTTTTTGCAACATTAGCTGAGATTTTACCTCTGTTTGCCCCGGTCTGTAACATTCAGTTCATTGCACCTCATCTTCTGGTTAGATATCTTGCTGTTCTCCTTGTCCATATTGATGGCTATTTCTGGGGGATATGGGGAAAACACATCCATACTCATCAGAACACAGGGCATTTTGAATGTGAAAATACAGAGTGAGAAGGAGGACTTTGACATGGACTTGGTATTTGGTAAATGTTATTTATTATGTGTAGTTATGAGTTTTAAAACTTGTGTTCTATTCCCCCCCCACCAAATCAAAATGTATTTTTCTAGTTGATTTGGGGGACATTGCATGAGAGAGAGAACAGGGCTGCACCATTGATAATGACAACGTATCTCCATCTGGCCTAAGCTGTAATTAAATCATCTATTTTTTCTCAGATGGATTAACTTCCGAATGGAGTACTGCAGAAGTCAGAGGTGAAAGATGCTTTCTCTTTCTCTCTGGTATAAAACGAACCATGCAGTGACAGCAGCCACCAGTTAATTCCACCTGCATGTTGAACTACTTTAATATTAAACCTTAGCAGCCTCTCATGCTACTATCAGGCATTTAAGCTGGTATCCTCCTGATACTAGGAAAGTGGCTTTGACCGTGTTCAACTCCTTTCACTGTGGGGGGTTAATCTCATAAAGATTTCAGCCACACAGGCACTGGTGTCAGGGGTATAATGATCACTTTGAAGTTTGTTTGCTTTCCAGTGCATTGAAACAGTTTAAATGTTCTAGAAATAGGATTAGATGCCCCAGTGAATTCATTTCATTTACCCCCAGCAGTGGTTTTCCAATACTATATGGTGTTTACATGGTATCAATTTAGAAGCATGCTGATTTCTTAAGTTTCATCCCCTCCCCTGTCAATTTTCTGCTACATCCTGCCTTGCAGTTGCTGTTTTGTAAGGTAAATTGTGCTTGTGTGTATATCTGTTTCAGAGAACTTGGACTGTGGTAACAACTGCCTCTTCCACCTCCTTTTTGGGAGTATGCAGTTTTCTTTGTAAAATTACCTAAGCAAATGAGACGAGACAATTTTTAATTTGATGTTGGTTGTATGCAGAGGTTAGGGTGGAAAATAATTATCTGGAGTACAATTTCCCAATTGCCCCATCCACCATGAACGTTCTGAGATTTTTTTTTTAGTCCAAAGAAAGTTTAACAAATTCTAGGTACCGGTTAGATGCTGTTTATTTGTCATGGGGTGTTCCAGGATTTCTTGATCCCAAATTTGTCCCTTGTTGTTTAAATGATTTTTAACGATCCTGGATATCCTGGGATCATTGTTTACACTGCATCACATCCCAGTATATGTTTTGTCTCCCGTCATAAAGTATCCCGTGTTTTTTGTTTGTTTGTTTATACGCCTTTAAGATCCCAGTTTGTTTGTTTTTGCTGTCAATCAAGTATGCAATTACTCGTTTTTTCACAACCTCGGTGACGTACTTCCTTTAGAGTTTCCCGCCACGAGTGATGCTATTGGCTGGCACAAATGTTTGTTCAAGCTTCGCATTGGTCAGAGAAGGAGGGCAAAGGCAACCCCCTCTGCACAATTTGATTAAAAAAAAACCCTGATGGGTAAATGCAAATGCCCCCAAAATGTTAACATCCATGTAAAAGGAGAATGCTGGTACAGACACACAAGGCATTTTGAAAGACAAACCTCAGTTGATGCTGGGGACGGTGAGAGAAGTCAAAAGCAGAGCCGATAGGAGCCCCGGGCGCACGTGCACACACACACACCCCGCACCTACTTTGCCTTCAGCCGGGAAGCTGAGTGCAGGGGATGGGGCGGGGAGGAATTAAATGAGTTGGTCAGGAGCCTAGAGGCTTGCAGTGTGACTGTCTCTTTAAAAATTAAACCCTCTAAGCAGTGGCTGATGAGGAGTGAATGATTGAAGTGATCATGAGCCCAGAGGCTTGCAGTGTGACTGTCTCTTTAAAAATTAAACTCACCATGCAGGGGAGGGACAGGTTAAAGCTGAGGGATTTGCAGTGTAAAAATCCATTGAACAGGGTGACTTATGGCACAGACACACACACAAACCTACATGCAGCTGGAAGGGAAGCCTTTGCTTTCAGCTGCTGAGGCAGAATCTATTGAATGGGTGACTGAGCCCTCGTCCTCTGAACTCTGTGCCCACCCCTGCCCACCTCACTTTCTGGCCATCAGCTAGTCCCATGATATCTTGTCTTGGGCTGTTTACATTTCTGATTTTCCGAATTCTCCTGTGACTTTTTTAAAAAACGGGACAAACTGCGGGACAGAAAGTCCCACTGGTTGAGGGATAAAAGATGCCCCCCCTTCTGAAAAGCTTGAGACCGTCACGCTGTATGTGCAAACAACCAGAGATCGACACGAATTCATCTCACTACATTTTCATCATGTAAATAGCACTCTAAACTCTTGCTATACTCTTGAGTTACATCTAGGCCTTCTGTTACACGATTCTCTTGAAGTTCCAATACAACTTCCAAATCAAAGGACATAAACAGGAAAACAAACCTGGGAGCTTTCTGAATAAATATAACCTGATCGTGTCTGGAGGAAATACTTAGATCTCTTAGTAACTAAGAAATATTTCAGGATCTCAAACCACTTAGAGGCTTATCTCATGAAGGAAGGAAAGCAGAAGTGAAGCCCGAAAGCAGTGCATCCCACCTTGCCTTACTGCACAATTTTGGTGTGTTTCAGCTGTTCTCCCATTTTGGTCCCGTGAGAGATGATGGTAAAGGTGAGTCTTTTTGCTAACAGATTTTTCCAGTTAGCAAAAAGGCTTGTGTTTACCACCATCTCCCATGGGACTGGAATGGAAGAACAGCTGAAACACACCAATGTTGTGCAATAAGATAAGGTGGGTGCTATTATCAGGGTGCACTGCCACTTCCTTCCTATCTGAAGATTATCAGATGCAGCTAATGTGGTGCCAGAATAATGACAGCAGAACACAAAAGGATGCCAATATCACATAATGTCATCCTTTTGTGTTCTGCTGTTGTTCTTGTAGTATTTCTTTCTATTGATGAGCCCAGCCGAGCCATGAATAGATCGCCCCTCTTCTTTTGGTGCCGGCATTGGTGGCATGTGAAATCTTGTGTCATTTAACTCACGTGAATGCAGCATCAATGGCTGGTCCAGCGCAAACATTTCCAGGTGAGATCATGACATCCAGGTAAGTTTTGCACTTTTTAAAACCCCTTCCTGGTTTACATAGAAGTTTTAAAGTGCGTGTATGTAGATTTTCCTTGTTTTTTTTCCCGGGCTGTGAGGCCATGTTCTGGAATAGTTTCTTTCTGATGTTTTGCCTGCATCTGTGGCTGGCATCCTCAGTGGGTATGTGCTTTTTTCACTTTTAATGTTTTATTTTAGCTAACACACATTTGAAACTGCTTAATGCAATGTAGATGTGTAAATTTGCTATTACCTAAAACAATTTGTAAGCTGCTCTGATAGCCTTGTGGCTGAAGAGCGGGGTATAAACAAACAAACAAACAAACAAACAAATAATTTTTGGGGGTTTGTTTTATGTTTGAATTTCCCACACAATTAAGTCTCACAGGATTTCAAACGGGAAGTGAATGGGGGTTTGTTCACTTCCTCTTCATTGCTTGGGAAGCCTTCTGCTGGGAGAAAAGGTAAGTGCAGTGGGGGGCATTATTTTGCCAGCATAAAAATGGATTTTCTTATGGTGGCAAAAGAATGTTTTAAGGGGATTGTCTGATAAAGTCCTCTGTGATAAGCCCCTTAGTGGAAGAAACTTATTCAGTCACCTTATAATCAAACTGATCCCTATAGGAGATAGGAGTGAGGAAAAGGGCAGGAATTCTTCTTTCTCAACTTCCATGCATTAATTTTAGGATTCAGGTCAGTGTCACCTGCCATAATCTTTGTGGTTTAAGTGAGCTGCAGGCCAAATTGTTGTGTCAAATTCTTTATGGAATGCTTTGCCTTGGAAGGTTTGCAGAAGGTTTGATGTCCTTCATGGAAACAAATGAAAACTTTTGAGGATGTTCATTTTAAAATATTTCCATGCTGTTGAAGTAACAACTACTCATTCTGATGTTGTTTTTATATGTTTATAGTTTAACTCAGTGTTAATGATTAAGATTTTATTGGTTTTTGAATTTTTCTTTAGTGTCTCCTTGATGGACCTTTGTAGTAAAACATCAGAGTTGAGATGGAAATGATAAACATTTCAGACTTCAGTCTTCCTTGTTGCTCTCTTCTGAGCTTATATCCACATGTTCAACCTGCCCAAACCCACATTAAAAAAAATATTTCCAGAAAACAAATTATGCCCATGAGAATGAGAGTTTATTTTGTTTTTTGGATTGGGAGCATGAATGTTGCTTCCTTACCATATGATAATAGAAATGCCACCATATTCTGAGCTGACAGGTGCTTTTGGTCTGATGTTCACAGAAATGACATCACATATTTGCAGTCCAGTAATGATGTTCCATATTGGTAAGGGACTGTGGAGAGCATGTTATAGTGGCAGATGGAATGTTGGAGAGCGAATGGGAAGGGAGCATGAAAGAGCCAATCCTATGGCAGGAAACTGATATGGGAGGGGTCTCTGGATGACAGTTGGGAGAGAGAGAATGACAGTTGAGAAGAGAGATGACAGCTGAAAGGAAGATGTGATATGATGTGTTGAGGAGAGGAGAGGACTAGGATGTGTGCATGGCTATGAGTGTGGCTAAGGGAATGTAGATTGAGGGAGAATATATATTAAGAGGAATAGAGGCTGATTGCAAAAAAAGACCAAAGTAGTTCTGTTATCTTATTAAAACAATAGACCAATCTTTATGTTCATTTATCATATCCAGTCCCCACATGAGTTATGTGCCCTTGCTGATGTTTGAATGGTGCTCTAGCCTTGTAAACTCCCACACAGAAATGCAAGTACTATCCATCTAACTGTGGAACTGTGGTCTCCACAGATTATTAATTTGGTGGCAGCAGTGGGATGTGAAAAACCCCTGTGTCACAAAAGTGGTGGCAGTGAAAGTGACAAGGTGGCCAAGCTGAGTGGTGATGTAAATTCAGCTGGTGTGCCTGATCATCACAGGGACCTGTTCTATTTAATTGTTAATTTGATCTTTGTATGTGATCTGTTTATGGATCTCAGCCTGTGCAGAATTGAACAGTTAGACAAAATTATGTAATCTATGCAGACTTAGATGAGAATGCAGAACTGGAAAATCTCAATGTGTAAACAAATTTATTTCAGCAACATTGACCCCTCTAATGACTTCTTACACTATAAAATGTATTATGAATTTGCAGTCCCAACTGAAGTCATCTCCCCCCGCCCTCACCTTATCACTTCTGGGAAATCTTAGGGAGGTCTTCAACCACACACATGGTATGAGCAAACACCACTTAAGCAGGGCTTGGCTTCCTAAACAAGTATTTAATCTCCTCATTAAAGATATATGAAACTAGAAATCAATGAGCACTGGTGGTTAGAGCTTTTTAGTGGAACTAATGGCTACACCTTGTCTAACATTACAAGCTTCACTTGTGGTTTACAGCTGCTATGCATGGAGAAACATGAATCCACAACAAAGGATCTTAGCCAGTTTTCGTAATTGTACTGTGAATTTTGAATAGACAGGTCACATAAATATATAGCTGGCCCAATAAACACTTTCAATTCACATTTCAGCATCTTATCTATAGACAGTGAGCTCTTAACTGTATGGCACTGGATGACAGGCAGGAAAATAAGCTACACCGGAGACACAAACTTTATAAGATGTGTTATAAATTGTAGCTTGTATAGTGCAAATAATTACAACCTTCTGAAAAGAAGAGCATTGTGAATTAACCAAAACGAGTTCATTCAGCAAGACTCCAAGGTTAGCAGTGCAGAAAACTCTGAGCTAATGGCTCTGAGCTAATGAAAGACCTCTGATGCATTTCATTCTAAATATGGATCTGCATTTAAGGACAATTTTACGCACACCTTCATTAGTAGGATTGCTGTTTCTCAGATGTTTCAGTGCTAGTCTGAGAAATTATAAAAACTTCTACTCACAAGTATTGGCATTTGACTACATGTAACATCCAACTCCTTAGAGCTGCTGTCTAATTTATATAAAGATATCATTGAAAAACATGTGGGAAAGGGAATGCTTCAAGCTTCAATGTTTCTGTTTCAGAAGGGCAGTGAGCCAAAATTTGGACTGTGCTACCTTATAAATCATTATCAGCCTCATTTAGGGAATGTATATTGAAGGCTATTAGTGATGGAATATAACACTAGTTAAACTTCACAAAATAAATAGTAACATTTCACAGTACTAGCTGGACCTGGCGTACCATACACCATTAAAAAACTCCCCACAAAATGCCCAGGAGACCTCATGACAACCCTTTGAGGGAGGCTGGTGGGTTTAATTTGCCCCACTGCTCATTCTGACCCTTCAGTGCTGCTCGTCCTCCCCCCCACTCATCTTGCCCCCCACCGCTTGTCCTTCCCCCCACTACTGCTCGTCCTGTCCCCACCAACACCACTCATCCAAATTCACCCCTCACACTGCCAAACTGCACCCCACCCTCTGCACTCTGGCACACAGGCACACACCACATCAACCCCCATGCTACTCCCTCCCCCTCTCTGGTGGCCATGTCTGAAATCTACATGGTTCCATCCCCAGTGTGCTGATTGGCTGCCCAACAGACCTGTGATTAGTTGGTCAGTTTCCTAAGCAGCCAATCAGCACACTGGAAACGGCAACATAACCAAGAGACTTATATATAGATAGGTTGTTCTAGGGTTGTGATGCAATTGGGAGAACAGATCACATGTGGCTGCATTGTCTGAAAGTGGTAGCTTTTCAGAGTACAGTACAGTTTGCCCCTTGTATCCACGGATTCGCTATCCATGGTTTCACTTATTGATATCCAAAAAAAGTTCTCTCTAGGCAATTCTAGGTCTTCCAATGTGATTCTATGGTCAACTGCCAGCATTATTTTCATTGAAAATAACATGGTTCCCTATTATCCATGGTTTCAGGTATCCCCAGGGGGTCTGGGGATGTATTCCCCATGGATATGGGGGTTGACCTGTAACTAATTTTTTGAAGAAAACATTTCATCAAAAGCTACACCCCAGAGGGGCTTTATTATTATTACCGTATATTGCTGCATACAAGACTACTTTTTAACACTTGAAAATTTCCTCAAAAGTGGGGCGGTGGTCTTATACCCCAGTAATCATACTCCCCTGCTGTGAGAATGATTGAAGTATAAAATGGCCTGGGCAGTTTTCCCAGCAGATCCTTCCTCCTGCTGTGAGAATGACTGCTTTGCCTTTGAAGAGTTAAATGGCCCTCCATTTAGCACAGGAGAGTCAAAATATTGTTTCTTTTCAGGACAGGTTAGCCTAAAATTAGAATTTCTGGATTCAGATTTATCATTCTGCATCAAGTTTTGTTTATGGTGAAATTCTCTTGTCTACCACTGTGGCTCTAAAATCATTAATGTGCTCATTCATTAATGTGCTCATTCAAAAATTTGGGATTTGATAGCTTCATATTAACCAACTTACAGTATTAATGCAACCTTACTTTCCAAAGACTGAACACCACAGAGATTTTTCAAAGTATCCCATGCTTTTTTAGCTGTTCTCAGTCCTTTAATTTCACAGACTATTCCATCATCTATAGCCACTGAGCTGGCTGGCTGGTGGGGGACAGGCTTTCCAGCCAGGTGGCTGGCTGGGGGGGGCAAACTCTATATTTTAACTTAAAAATTGGGGGGTCGTCTTATGCGCCCAGTCGTCTTATACGCCGGAATATACGGGTAACCATTTCTGAAGTGGAAATGCAAATGTTTCACATGGAAGAGATTATTGCTATATTGCTGGGGTCTGCACAGTTAGAAATTACGAGAACATGGAAGAGATGGAAAGATCTTTCATTTCAATGCTGATTTGACCATGTATGGGGAGTCAGTCTTGCAGAAAGCGTCCAAATGGCTAGAGGGGAACTCAAAAAAGAAACATTGCCAGACTTTGGTCTCCTTTTATTTCCTCAGTAAGTAAGCAAGAATCATTATGTAGTCCACCATCACATCAACAAATATTTTGGATCTTAACTTAGTAATATAATTACTGTATGCACTTAAATCAACGTTGGTGATGCTTGGCTGTGTCACTTTTACGTTTGTGTGTGTTGTTTTTGTCTTTTCCTTTGTTTTCTTCTTTTCTCATCTCATTATATGATTTGCTGCTATTGTTTATTGTCATATAAATAAATAAATAAATAAATAGGAACATCCAACTTTTTGGTAAATCTAGCCAAATGCACATTACACAAATAATCCAGTTTGAAACTGGAATCCTGGGATTTGTAGTTTTACAAGATCTTTAGCCTTCTCTGTCAGACAGCTGGTACCTCACCAAACTAAATGATCCCAAATCCCAAGGATAGCCATGGCAAATAATCTAGTTTCAAACTGAATGATTTGTGTACTGTGGATGTGGCCTCTGTTGTTATTATGGTATGTGGAAAATGAATCAAGTGGAAGAAAGTCTCTTATGAACTTGCAGAACCAATAAGGTCACTTTCAGAGGTCCCGTGTAGAGTGCAACCACCTTCTAAGGGCTTATCTACACAAGCCAGCATACACAGGCTTGTTGTTCCCCCATTTCCTCCATGGAACCTAAGGAAGTCCTGATAGGTATGTCAGCCCATCACTGCAGCTGCTGCCATTTTCCCTGCTGTCTCAGAAGGCACAAAGGGGGTTTGCAACATGTGACCAGCATTGGTTACATGCTGTGGGACTCCTTCCTGCTTTCCAAGAGAGTGAGGCAGACTGGCAGCGTCAGCAAGGGCCGGCCTGCTGGGACGGGCTTCTGCAATCTTGCAGGGCCTAATCTGTTCCCTCCTGGAGGAAATGGATTTAAACAGGCATTATTCTAAAATGTTGTATCAGGCCCTTCCCCATGCCTTTCCCTCATCTCAGCCCCATATCTTCTCCAGAGGTGGTGAGGACTGCCCAGTGGCAGAATGGGGCAAATGCCCTGCATCGTATGGACTGCAGGGATCTGAAGTGGGGGGTTGCAGATGGGGTATATTGCCTGTCTAGACAAGCCCTAAGATCAGGGTGGCCCAGGTACTCCTCTGTGTGAAGGGTTGTTGAAGAATAACCCTCTGTTTGAAGATAACTTCTATATGAAAGTCTGATCTTTCCAAGTCTTTTTTTAAAATAAGGAGAGCACTGTCCCACAGGCAACTGGTGGCTTCCATTTTCAGTAGGAGAGTTAACCAAAACTCTGGATTTTAGTTCAGATTTAAAGGAGGTTTCCATGGTGCTAAACCCTATCCCTCAAATGCATTTGGCACCTTGGATAGCTTCTTTAAAGTTTAGACTAAAATCCAGAGCAGATTCAGCATCCCACTGACCTGGGAGCCATCTTTCCCATAAGAAGGGAAAGCAGTGGGCCTTGAAGTTGGTCATCAAAATGTGGTATCAAAACAGCATGGAGAGCCAGCACAATGTATTGTTCTGAATTTTGGACTCAGATTTCAGGACAGCAGCATTTAAATCCTCATTCAGCCATGAAAAATTACTTAGTTACATTGGGCAAGTCCCGCTCTCTCAGCCTTAGAGAAAGGCAATGGCAAACTTCTTCCAAATAAATATTGCAAAAAACAAAACAAAACCCTATGATAGGCTCACTATAAGTTAGAATTTACTTGAAGGCATGTAATGACAGACCTAAAAAGTGGACTCAACAGGAACACACACCAGTTGGTTGCAGACTTCCCCCAATGTGCGGAAATGTATTGTACATTAGGACCCCCGTATCCACAGGGGTTTGGTTTCTGGACTTACCACAGATACTGGAAACCACAGATAACAGTGAACACCATTGAAAATAATGGGACTTCCAGTTTAAAATACCATACAGCTGCCTTGGAGGACCTAGAAAATGTCTAGAAAGGATGCCTCTCTAGGCATTTTCCAGGAAGACTCTATGGTATGTGTTCTGTTTTGTGTCCCATGGATAACTGAAACTGCGGACATTGGTTCAGCGGATACAGGGGTCCTACTGTAGTTGTATTTACATCATAGTAATTATTTTTAGATCTACACACACACACACACACACACACACACACACATCTCTCTCTCTCTCTCTCTCTCTCTGTGAGTGTAAATTAGCACATACAGATTTTGTGCAGAAACCTCTGGGTAATGTGAAAGTGGCCACCTTAATCTGTGGTTTTACACACTGGTACTGGAGACAGAATGGTGGGAATGCCGAGGAGAAAGGGATTATATAGAGGTTCCTCTGTTTGTTCTAAGCAAAGTCGTGCATATTGAGTTATTTTGGCAGAAACCTAACACAATCACCCTGAAACTGTGGCATATTAAGCTAGTTTGGAATGAGCAATCACAATTTTGTGCATAACGGTAGTGGAAAGAAGCAGAATAACTTGATTCAGCCTGAATTCTCTCATCATTAGAAAACAAATTGCTACCAATTATGTTATTTGTAATGCATCTGTGATTACAGATACATGATGCAGAGCAGCTGGAGAAAAATAGTAAGGGTCACTATGGAAAACTGTGTTACAAACACCCTTATTTCTGGCAGCAGACTATAGTTTCCCCTTAACAGGAAACTGCCAATTTGAACATATGTGACTTGATTTGACAAATTGACTTGCAAGAATGAAAACACTTTTTCCTTTTTCCACTCAGGGGGGAAATGTTATCTGCACAGAAGCTTCTTGAAAATTTTACAAAGTGATTTGGGGGGAAAAATCCTTTTCAAAACTTCAGCCTGCCTCTTGAGAGTTGAGATTCCCAGCCACTAGGTTAAGGCATTGTGCATGTATATCCCAGGATGACACACCTGCTCATGGAATCTCTTTCTTGACAAAAAGATCATGTGTTGGCAAATGAAGGTTTACCTGGTAGCATTTCACAGCCATGGCTACCAACCACAGAGCTGCCAGTTAAAATTCTGATTTTGGGCGCCAGTTAAAATTCTGGTTTTGTTGTTTTGTTCAACAGACCTGCATGATGGTGGGAACTACCAGTGTGTGAATGCTTGCCAGCAGGGTAAGGATCTCTGGGATGGGGCAGTGACTTTGGGCTGAGCAGGAAAGGGGCTCCCAGTTGGGCATGAAGGAAGAAGAATTTCACCAACTCTCCCCCTCCCCCCATCTTCCTGGAGGTTGGGAAGAAACTCTGATGACTGGTCCACTAGGAGGACCTCCTAGTGGACATATCTGCCATGGTCTCAATGACAAGATTGGAGATAGGTGAGCAGTTGGGGCAGATTATCATAGCCAACTTCCATCTGCCCCATTTTCCACAGAAACAGGGTATCAGTACAAAAGGTATAGTTCAGTGTTGAAAGAATAATTTTATAAAATACCTCCCAGTAGCTGCTCTAGCTAAGCAACAAACTAAGCCAGAAATACACATAAATATGAATGATATTTGTTACCTATTGGCCACATGTGGCACCATGGCCATTTTTGTAGCCCCACCCCCGGGGATCAAAATTGGGATTTTTTTGTTCCCAAATGACCTCTAGGGGCATGGGGGGTGTTTTACCATGTCCCCCCCCCTGGTTTCAGGCCTAGGAGAAGCCCTTTTCTAAAACAGGAAATGAGGAGGAAGTGACTTCCAGACATTTGATGTTGCTAAAAAGGCCTTTCTTATAAGTGTATAATGGCCCAGGGGACCCAAAAATGTGGCTTCACACCTCATAGTTTTTTATTTTTTCCCCAGAGGGGGTGAAGGTCTCTTGGGGGCTAATGTGACCCCTAGCCTCCCACAGTTGTCCATCCTTGTTTTAGATATTGTTAACTGATTGGGACGATTATTGCACATGGGTTATGACTACATGACCTACTGAAATCTTATATTCCAGACCAGAGCTCCATGTGTACTTTGATACATATATGGAGCTCCTGAGCAAGCAGGCTTCCTCATTCTCTTTACTGGAGGAGCAAAGATCTAGATACCAATTCCTTTGTGGTCATATTGACTGAAGGGAATCAGGGAGCCCATTAAGGTGTTCAATATGTTTATTGAACAAGCTCTTGTGCTGGAAAACTTCTCACTGAAAAGGAATTAATGTCTTTGCTAGAGCAGGACACTTGGGTTTAGGATACAACCCAGCTAAAGAAGCACTTTCCATTTACTTGAGTTTCAGTGGGAGAGATGATAGATATACATTATGGTGGGATATTGACTTTACCATTTCACACACCTGATAGATGGAAGCCCTGGCCACATTCCATAGGAACTAATAGAACAAGTCTGGAGAAGAGCATTTGTGAACCTCTATTGCTTTCTTGATCTTGGTTACAACCCCACCATAGAGTTGGGATGTCCAAGTACTCAGTTTTTAACCCTCTTTTGCACCCTATTTTGAGTGGGAAAAGACTGTCCTGCAGCAAAAAGTGAAAAACAGAAACAACTGAGATTCATGCTGCATCTCTCATGTTCTCATATCACACTGGAAAAAATGTTTGTGGGCTGTACCTAAATCTGGAAAGTGACTGATAAGTGGAAAGCACTTAAGTAAAAGATGCTGCAGAGTAAAACCAGTGCAGAACTCCTTTGGGTAGATGTGAAAACTCAATTATAGAATAAAGGTTGCAAGTGAAGATGGAAACAAAATAGAAGCTTGTGGATTCTGGAAAAAGTTTACCAAGCAATACTAGAAACTTTGAAACAGTGCCACAGTGTAATTTCAAGACCTCAGCCTTTTCTCTGATTGTTCTCTCTCTTTACACTGGACTTTGGCTAGACAGCCATTCAAATAGAGGACTGTCCTCTGTGAAGTAGGACCCTTGACCATCCCACCACAGATGTAGGCATTCTGGAAAGTCTCTCTCTCTGGCTTTTCTTCGCAAACTAAGATTCAGGAAGGACTCATCCCACGCTGTCTGCAAGCGCACTGATGACTAAAAAGCCCAATCCGAGATAAACAAGTCCAGTTGCAGAAAGCACAGCAGAAGGTCTCCTTGGGTGATGTTTCCGGGTTGTGATTCTTAAGCAATGGGGTTGTTTGCACTTGACAGAAGAGAAAATGTACAGTCAATGAGTTTGGAATGTCCAGAGAAGTGGGGAGGGGTCAAAGTGACAGGAGAAGGGCTAAATTTCACATAGAGTAGGCCCTTGGTAGGCACTGGGGTTTGGTTCCAGGATCTCCCATGGATACCAAAATCTGTGGATTCTCAAGTCCCATTGTATACAATGACATAGTAAAATGGTGTCCCTTATATAACATAGCAATATCAAGGTCCACTTTTTGGATTTTTTAAAAAATATTTTCAACCTGTGGATGGTTGAATCTGTGGATGCAGAATCCATGGATACGGAGGGCCAACTATATTTGTTTGAAATGAACTTCTAATAACTGCAGCATTTCCTTACAACTCTCAGTGGGCCAATGCCAACATTTCTATAGCTCCTTCATTCTTAGTGCAGCCTTACAAGAGAACTTTTTTTTAAAAACGGATGAAAACCACACAGGAATGCAATTATCTTGTCCATCTTGAAAGGATACATTTTACCAGAAAGGAATTCTTTTTTTTTTTTTAAGAAAAAAAAACACCATGCACACACAACCTTGAATACAGAAATCTATTAAAATAAATTCATTAAGCCCTTCTACTATTAAAAAACCTACTTATGCAAAGATAAAAGCCCTAGGAATGCATTATGGTCAAAATCTTCAGAACAGCTTCCTCCGGTGCAGTACCATTACAGTTAATGAAGGCTATTTTGGAAAACAAACGTGGTTTGTTAAAGACAGCCCAAGTATCAGTGAAGTATCTGAATTTTTATTAAAGCTGCACCATTTCTTTGAAAGACAGCTATTTTCTTTAAAATATGATACAAGGCGCAAAAAAAAAAAAGATAAAAAGAAACAAATTGCTGCATGTCAAAGCTGCCTTCATTCCCTCTTGCTTGAGTCTGGGCAGCTCGAGAAGACCAGGGAGTTTTCCCCACTAAGGGGAGGGTGGGCTAGGGTACTGTGTCTATGGAATTTTTATATTGTAAGCCACCCCAATTGCATTGCAGAGGGGCGGGATAGAAATTAAAAATATATATATTTTTTTTAATTTTAGAACTTGTGGAAGAAAGGAACACCATGTCACCACTGATTTTGTTATCAGAACCTGTAAATGTGGAAGCAAGAAATGACGTTGCCTTGTTAAAAACAATCTTGTTTATATATTCCTATTACTGGAAGCCTCCTGGTCCTTCTAACTTACTTGTAAGCAAGTTACATGCCTTTTAAAAAAGAAAATAATGGAGTAGGAGGGGGATGAGAAGGAGGAGGACAGCAACAACAGCAACAATGATGACATAGGACTTTTTCAGATGCCCCTTACCGCGCAAGAAGCCTCCGTAACAACAATGAAGCTGCTGCGCGGCAGGGGGTCCGTTTCGGATGTCCTTGTCTCGGCATCGTCCATGACTGTTCCAGGTAGGATTGAGGGCGGCTGTGCCATTTTTTATTCACAGACAACTTCCGTGAATAAAAAATGGCATGGTCACCCTCAATCCTACCCAGAACAGTCATGGATGATGCCGAGAGAGGGACGGCATCATCTGAAATGGACCCGCTGCCGCGCAGCAGCTTCATTGCTGTTATGGAGGCTTCTTGCATGGTAAGGGGCATCTGAAAAAGTCCATACTGTATAAACTCTTGGGGACCTACTTAAAAGGGATAGAGGAGATTACATGGCCCCACCCTACCTACATCCTTCATGTTACCCATCCTTTCTTACTGGACCAACAATGATAATCTAGAATGTCTTTCTTCTCTAGTTCCAGTTTAGGAAAAATGATCAGTTTCAGCATAGCTGCTGACAGCGAATATGGTGAAAGAGCTCTCTGCAGAACTGGCCCATCCCTAAGGCAGGATGAGCTGGATGACTCTCCGGATGCAAATTTTGGATGTCATGAAAAGGCAGTCACTTAAAAGTGGAAATAGATTTAATTAAGGGTCAATGTGGTTGGATCCTGTGGGCTCTTACTCTTGTCAAAAAACTTGTACTTCAGGGCTGGAAAGATAAACATGCTCAATGGTCAAACAATCTCACTGCTTTAGTTCTCATGAATGTGTATTACATAGAAAAGAAAATATGTTTTTGGAAATATGGTCAGCTTGTATTACTGTATATGACTAGCCCGCATTCCTATCCTATGTATTTCTCCCCTCCCCTCATTTTTCCTTCTTTTTCTTTTTCCTTTTTTTGTAATCATACTTTAAAAAATCCATTAAAATGTTTTTTTTTAAAGAGGCATTTGGAGATACCCTTAAGTGATATTCCACATCATGTGCCAGAATGTCTTGGCTGGGTTTTGGGGCTATATGCCTTGACTTTGGTGAATGAGGGGCATTATTTGCTGCTTCACTTCAGGCAACAAAATGTCCTGTGCTGGTTCTGGCATTTTGCCATCCGTTCTGTATACCTTTTAGCCCTAAATGCATTTTCACACAAATCCACCCTGTAGAGTAGCTGCCTATGAATGTAAATTCAAGGCTTAATTGATTAGGTCTGCATTTTGTGTAAAGATAGAGTATAGGGGGATATTATGGAATAACTCTAAAGCACAAATCAGGTCAAGATCCTACAGATATAGTTATGACTGTGTAACTGTGTATTGTCTCCTGGCCTGACTGTCTAAACCATCCTTAACAGTCAGCTGTTACCAGCCCTGATAGCCCCAAGCCCCTTTTCATATAATTGGCAATATTTAATAATTTGGCTAACTGTGGCCTTCCATGAGTGTGGCCAGTAAACTGGGAACTCCCAAAAACCAGGAATCCCAAAGACTAGCACTGATACTCAGTCAGGTATGCACTAGGGAGGGGCCATCACAAATTCCAAATAAAGGTAAAGTGAAAGGCAACTTCTTGCATGAACATCTGGCTAATCCAATCAAGCATAGCTGAGGTACTCAAGGTTTGTAAAGACTGGTTTCTCCTCTCCACCACCACAACTAAGGAGGGCTGCTTCCTTCATTCAGTTGCGAAGTGTTAGCACATTAAGAGTTGTTAATGTATCTGGAATGTCCATTGTCTTAACTTGAGAACCTCCAAGAAGCATTGTCTTTCACCCTAAATCTGATCCCCTGAAGATAAATATTAGGTATAAAAACCCCTTCAAAACTCCATTCAAGTGCACGCAGTTCCTCTGCCTCTTGACTCCATGTCAGACTGTGTAGCAATTCCTGCTTCTGGACCCCCGCTCTGCTGGTTTTCTCTGCAATCTCAGCTCCTCTGATTAGTACAGTATCACCCAGAAACAACTCCTTACTCTATTCCTCTATCAAAATACTTCCTATTTGTTTCATTAGCCTTGCATGAGTGCTTGAAGTCTGAATGTGTGTGCGAATGTTGTTATTACTTCCTTAATACAGATAATTTAATTGTACTGTCTAGCTTAATGTCTCCTCCATAATATCGGTATACATAGGTCTCAAGGTCCTGCTCATTGCCTCATTTTATATTGTCAAGTTGAGTATAGACTTTATCAGATGCAGCAAATATGGTGTCATAATGATGTCTAATGAACGTGAAAGGGCGCACATATCAGATGACATCATCCTTTCATGATCATGTAATGTAAATGAGCCATTCTATTTTATTGACCGGCCAAGCTGTCAATAGATCTCCCATTGAGCTTTTGTGCTGGCATTTGAAACTTTGTGCCATTGTGCTCATGTAAATACAGCATCACTGACAGAGCACTTCCAGGTGAGATCATGATAGCCAGGTAGGGTATGTTCTTTTTATGAACATCTCTGGTTTACTTGTAATTTTTAAAGTGTGTTTTGGTGTTTGTGTCTATGTTTTGTGTGTTTCTTTTTCTTTATTTTTTAAATTTACCACACTCAGAACTTCTCGCGAGAATCTGCATGATCACGATCACAGAAGTGAATGGAGCTCTGTTTACTCTCCATCAATGCTGCTATTCATGGAGAAGAAAGGTAGGTCTGGTAGAAAGGGTTCTTTTGCCAGCATAAAATTGGTACAAAATATGCCAGAAAAAGAATGATTATAGAGGGTTGTCAGATAAAGTCCTATATTAATTCCCCAAATTAATATCAATATTTTAGAGGGTCCCAATAGGCCCAACCATTTTGGGCAACACAGCAGCCACATGGGATGATGGAAGTCTGTTCTTCTGGTAATCTGGGTCCAGCAGGTTGATGTTTCCAACCCACTCCTGCTGGCAGTAGGAGTTGTGACAGGAGTTCTGCTTCTGATTGTTACACCACAGTTCACTGGGGAGCTGAGGCTGAAAAAAACCATCCTACAGTACTCCCGTCACCAGCAGAACAGACATCTGGCTATTAAGATAGATTTGAGAGGGCATTTGTAATCATGTCAACAGTACCATGACTGTAAACATGAATACTGAACTGTTGCAAATGCATACATCTAGGGGGCTGTTTACACAACAAAAATGTCGTGAGGTGAACTCATGATGAACCTTGGTTGTTCACACGTTCATCAGGATGATCTCAAGCTTTTCAGAAGGGGGGGCACCATATGTAAAAATAAAAAATATATAAAAATAATATAAAATATATTATTTATAATATATATATATATAACATATATAAAATAAAAAATATATAAATAAAAAAATATCTTCCAAGGAGCACAACTTTCCATCCCTCAGTTTGTCCCGTGTTTTAAAAAAATCTCGGGAGGTTGTAGAAAATCGGATATGTGAACAGGTCAGGACAAAATATCTCAGGAGTAGGTGGTGGCTGGAAATTGAGGTGGTCAGGGCCAGGCTCAGAGTTCAGAGAAGGAGGGGTCAGTCACCCTTTTCAATAGATTCAGCCACACCGGCTGATAGCAAAGGCTTTCCTCCCAGATGAATGAAGGTTTGTATGTGTCTGTGCCGTAAGTCACCCTGTTCAATGGAGTTTACATTGCAAACTTCTCAGCTCCCAGATCAGCACTCCCTTCTTCCTCCCTCCGCCCCCCCTGCACAGAGGGTTGTGTGCTTTAAATGGGAGTTTCACACTGCAAACCTCGGGGCTCCAGATCAGCTCTCCCTTCTTCTTCCCTCCACCCTCCCCTGCACAGAGGGTTGTGTGTTTTAAATGGGAGTTTCCCACTGCAAACCTTGGGGCTCCAGATCGGCTCTCCCTTCTTCTTCTCTCCGCCCTCCCCTGCACAGTGGGTTGTGTGTTTTAAATGGGAGTTTCACACTGCAAACCTCTGCGGCAAGCCCATCATGGGATTTTTTTTTAAAGGAATTGTGCAGAGGGCGTTGCCTTTGCCTTCCTTCCCTGACCAATGCAGAAGCTTGAATAAACATTTGTGACAGCCAGTAGCATCGCTTGTGCTAGGAAGCTCCACAGGAAATATGTCACCAAGGTTGTGAAAAAACAAGTAATCTCATCCTTGACTGACAGCTTAAAAAAATAATATCCCAGAACCTTTTCCCATGTAAACAAAACAAAACAAAAAAAAAAACACCATGGGATACTATGTCTCAGGATCTTCCTTTTGTCACGGAAAAGGTTGTCATGTAAACAACAATCTCAGGATATTGTTCATACAGGGACAAATCGTGTAAACAACAAGGGATGAACTCGGGATCAGGAAATCCCATTTCTCCCTGTCATGCAACTGATGCCTAGCTTGCACATTCATAACTGCTCAACAAGGTGTCAGCCTAGATATCTAAGGGCTCTCCATAGAATAATGAAAAGTGTTGTATCAAAAGAGTTTGAAAAAGTTAGTTAAAGGGGAAACAGTTTGTGAAAATAAAAAGGGAAGGTGCCCAATTTAGAGTTTTTGTCATGCAGGACAAGGGCCATGTAACTCTTTGAAATTATTTGTCTGGTAGAAAGAACCATTTTCCTGTTTTAAGCATGATAAGATGGAACTACTTGAAGATAAACTTATAGTTAACTACATTTTTAAAGAACAATTGAACCACCTAATTCAGAGGCTTTGTTTAGGGAGACTTTTGGGCAAGGGAGTATGTTATTTCTCTCTTGTTGCAATTTTTCAGGCCACATGTGATTATCAGCCCAGAATGTGCATGTAATATCTTTGGACAGAAATCACTTTCCCACTGAGAGACTATGGCTCTAGGCTTAATCATGCTTACAGTAGACCAGTTGAAATCAATGGGATTTAAATAAATCATTACAAGTCTACTCTAAGCATGACTATACAAATTTATCTAGAATAAGGTTTATTGAATGCAGCGAGGCTTATTTCTGAATAGATATGTGTGAGATATCACTATATAGTTGGACGATTCAACCCTTTGAAATTAAATGTATACTAACCATACATGTAAATGTTTGCTTCAAAATAGAGTCAATGTTATTTCTGTGTGTGTATGTTTCTAGTATTGTAATAAACATTATTAGATAAAATGTATAACCTAATCATGCTTAACACACACACACACACACACACACACACAAAATACCAATTAAGATGCCTAAGAATAGTTCTTAATTTTGTGAGAAATAATTATACTCCTTAGTACTTCTTCCATAACTAAAAATACACAACTAACTATAGTTGGTTACTTATAGCCCTAAGGTTGCCAGGTGTCCCTTATTATAAGAGATGTCTGTTATTTGAGGTCCAGAAAGCTTGTCCCTTATACAGCTGGAAGGTGTCCCTTATTATAGAAGATGTCCCCTATTTGACAGTTGGAAAGCTTTTCTATAGACTGAACGAGATGCCCCCCCCCAAATATTTTTAGGTGTGAGCCCTTCATAAAAAGAGACATGTGTGTATCATTTAGTTTGATGAGTGTGGACAAAAGGTTAATTTTACAGAGAAATACTTCGCTAGGTTAACTGAAAGTAATACTTCCGTTTGGTATTTAGGTAGAACACAAACTTGTTAATAGCAACTTCCTGATTGTTAGTCCTGCATGTCATGAATTTTGACTATTCCTTATCACTATTTTAAAAACCTGGCAATACTACGTAACCCTGAATATTTAAAGGGTTAAGATTGTATTTTTCCTTTCCATTACTGTCTTTAGACATCACCCTTTAGACTTCAGAGAATTGAGTTAATTCATGCCATATTTCTTTCTAAGATGAAGAAGCTTTACAAATTTTGGAGTCTGAATCATTCCTTTGATGATCTTCCATAGACTTATATATCATTTTTTATGGTCCTAAATATGAACCTTCTAGATTCAGAGAAATCTAAGTAAAGCTCTATGTGGAAATGTCTATAAAATTATTAACAGTACTAGATCATGTTCAGTACACATTTTACCATCCTGTTATTTTGTCAGCGGCATTTCAAGTCTTGCTCATTTCTTTCAATGGCTGTGCTAAAGATTCAGTGGAATATTTGATAATTATTTCTAACTTGCAAGGATTCACATTGCATTCTTTCTGATGATTTAAGATCTTCTGGATGTACAAGTAGAATCATAGAATTGCAGAGTTGGAGGAGACCATGAGGGCCATCCAGTCCAACCCCCTGCCACGCAGGAAATCTTGATCAAAGCATCCCTGACAGATGGCCATCCAGCCTCTGTTTAAAGACCTCCAGGAAGGAGACCCCACCACGCTCTGAGGGAGTGTGTTCCACTGCCTAACGCTCTGACTGTCAAAAAGTTCCTCCTCATGTTGAGGTGGAATCTCTGTTCCTGGAGCTTGCATCCATTGCTCCATGTTCCATTCTCTGGAGCAGCAGAAAACAAGCCTGCTCCATCCTCAATGTGACACCCCTTCAAATACTTAAACAGGGCTATCATATTGGCTCTTAACCGTCTTTTTTCCAGGCTAAACATACCCAGCTCCCTAAGTCTCTCCTCATAAGGCATCATTTCCAGACCTTTCACCATTTTAGTTGCCCTCCTCTGGACATGCTCCAATTTGTCAAAATCCTTTTTGAATTGTGGTGCCCAGAACTGGACACAGTATTCTAGCTGAGGTCTGACCAAGGCAGAATAGAGCGGCACTATTACTTCCCTTGATCTAGACACAATACTTCTATTGATGCAGCCAAAAATCACATTGGCCTTTTTAGCTGCCGCATCACACTGTTGACTCATGTTCAACTTGTGGTCTACTAGGACTCCTAGATCCCTTTCGCATGTAGTCTCATTCAGCCAGGTCTCCCCCATCTTATATTGATGCATTACATTTTTTCGCCCTAAGTGCAGTACCTTACACTTCTCCGTATTGAATTTCATTTTGTTAGCTTTGGGCCAGCTCTTCAGTCTATCCAGGTCATTTTGAATTTTGATCCTGTCCTCTAGGGTATTGGCTACTCCTCCCAATTTGGTGTCATCTGCAAATTTGATAAGTATGCCCCTAATTCCCTCATCCAAGTCATTGATAAAGATGTTGAATAGCACTGGGCCCAGGACAGAACCTTGTGGCACCCCACTGGTCACATCTTTCCAAGATGAAGAGGAACCACTGCTGAGCACCCTTTGGGTTCGGCCGGTCAACCAATTACAAATCCATTGAACAGTTAACTTGTCTAGCCCATATTTTACAAGCTTGTTTGCAAGAATGTCATGGGGAACCTTGTCAAAGGCCTTACTGAAATCAAGGTATACAATATCCACAGCATTCCCTTCATCTATCTAGCTGGTCATTTTATCAAAAAAAGAGATCAGATTAGTCTGGCATGACTTGTTTCTCTGAAACCTATGTTGATTTTTTGTGATTATGGCATTGCCTTCTAAATGTTCACAGACTCTCTGTTTAAGTACCTATGGAGCAAATGAAGAAACCAGCTAAAAGCTATCTGAGCATTGCATAATTTCCCTCAAGTAATGGGTTTCACAGTGAAATTTCACATGTGTGTATATGTTCCATCTTTTCAGTCCTGCAAACTCATAAATGCCAGGATGAATCAAATATCTATGGCTAAACAAGACCTGACTTTTAAAAATGCCTTATTTCTTTCGATACACTGCATACCTGAAATTTGCTATTTGCAAATGCATCTCATTTATGAAAAGTGTGCAAACGATGAAGTGTGCTCCTCTCACTATACACTATACTTGTTATATTTCATTTTTTATAGAATCTGTTTATATTAGAAAAAAATTGGTGGGAGCCATATCAGACAACATCAGCAAAAACAACAAAGGCTGCTGACACAATGCAGAAATAACACAGTTTCATAGAATCATAGAGTTGGAAAACACCACAAGGGCCATCCAGTTTGAAACTGCTTCAACTGCCATGGCTCAATGCTATGGAACTCTGAGATTTGTAGTTTTATGAACTATTTAGCCTTTTCTGTCAGAGAGCTCTGGTGCCACAACAAACTACAAATCCCAGGATTCCATAGAGTGAAGCTACAATAGTTAAAGTGGAGTCAAACTGAATTATTTCTGCAGTGTGTCAACAGCCAAAGAGTTATTTTTTAAAAAAATCACACACAAATATATCGCAAACATACATGGACCAAAGTCTATTTCCTCAGATAATTTAGCTGGTGCCACCATAATTGTGGACAGAAAGGACTGAAATACAAAGGACAGTGATCATTATCTTAAGTCATACAAATGTGAGTCATACAAATGTTGTTAGGTGATAACACAAAAATTATTGCATTGAGAAAGTGGCTCGCATCTGTAGTAAGAAAATAAGCCCTTTCATAATCAGAGGGGTCAGGAAGGGGAAATGGAAAAACAATGAAACATCTTCTGTGATAGGGTAAAACTGTCCTGTATTTCTCAGGCAGGCTGCAGAGACCCAGTAAATCGGCTCAGAGTTCAAAAGGGAGTAGCTGAGATTAGTTAGTTTACCAGCACATAGAGTAAATATAGTCCAGTCTGAAGGTCACGCACAGTTAAACAGCAAATCAGTCAAACAATCTGAGGGGCAATCCAAAGGCGAAGTCACAAAGCAAAGCCAAGGTTCTAGAAGTCCAAGACAGCAGTCAGGTAGTCAAGAAGCACAATCAGATGTGGCTTTCATGGCAACAGGTCGGTTGTCAGTTATGTTATCACAGATCCAGAGGAGGTGCTGATAATTTATGGTCCAGCTGAGTCTTGCAGGTGTTGTCTGATTGTTTCCTGCTTCCTATTTAAACGTTCCGTTCATCGAAGAAATTCCTTTTCTTGTCAATGATGAGTAAAGCTGAGCCAGTCTGTCTCCTGTTCTTCTGGGATTTGAGGCTGTGGAATATTCTGTTGTTCAGATGAGTGAGCCTGCTGGGCATTCTGTCCCTCAGAGACTTGTTGGGCACTCTATTCCTCAGCATGTGGTGGCTGCTGATCACTCTACTCTAGCTCAGGCATGCTATCCCAGCTTTCAGATTTGTCTTCACTGTCCTCTAGGGGCAGGGCATGACAAAAATGGCCACATATTTTATTGGTTACAGCTTATAGAAATTTGGCACGTCAAAAGACAAGAATCCAGTCATCAGGCAGTTGTTAGGAGGAACAGGTAAGTATATGCTGTTACACTGACTCCCCCCCTCCATTTAGTCTGCCTCAGTGTCCACAGTGTGTTACATGATCATCTTATGACAGGAAGAAAGCATGCAACATATAATGATAATTAGGTGAATTAGCAGAGGGAAGGTGAAAACGCTTTGAGCTTTGAGCCAATTCTGCCCAGCCCTGGTAAGCAACTAACAAACAATGCCAGAACAGAAATCTGATGCAACATGGTCAGAGGAAGCTCAACCATCCTAGACAGCAAAGTGGCAGAAGCTAGACAGCACAGTGGCTGACATAGGATACATGGAGAACTCCTTCTCCCAGGTCTACCAAACAGTTCCCACTCCCAGAGGTTAAAAGATACCACTGAAGAGAACTGGGACTCTCAGTATACAGCATGGCTGCAACACACCATACCAGGGCATCATGAGGTCAATGGATGTAGCTGTGTGTGGGAAGGAAGGGGGTATTAGGGCATATCCCACCATAAGAATTCTGTCCCATCAAATGAAATTTTCCTTCAGTCCCCCAGTTTCTAGCATTGTCAAGAGTGAGACATTAAAAATAGTTTACACTTGGAACTCGTATATTTAATGTACAAGTATTTGTTCTCTCAGTAACATTGCATGACCTTTTGCTTTGGATGCCTAAACTGTACAGTTGTCCCTCCACATGCACAGATTTGGCATTCACGGTTTTAAGTATTCACGGCTTGAAAATATTCTTTAAAAAATAATAACCCAAAAAGCAAGCCTTGATTTTGCCATCTTATATAAGGGACACCATTTTGCTATGCCATTGCATATAATGGGACTTGAATATTCACAGATTTGGGTATTCACGGGGGGTCCTGGAACCAAACCCCAGCGAATGTGAAGGGACAGCTCTATTTCTAAATGCTGAACTGAAGCATTAATACTGGAAATTTGGGGAAGGAAGGAACATTTCACATGGGAGGGGCAAGGATTCATAATTGACCAGACAATGCCTTCATTTTCCCCTATCCTCCATGGTTACCCTTCCCCCAGACCCTCTTCCTCTATGCAATCCATTGGGGGGGGGGAGAGATCAGTCACAGATAAACAGGAATGTGGGCTTATCCTTGTTCAAATCACTGGAGACAGTGAACTTTGAAAGACAATGCCACAATGAATACATACAAGTATTCATCCTTGGTAGCTGCTGCTATTCCTATACCTGTACATCTTTTTACTGGATGCTGGAACCTGTGTCAAATAAAAACCATTTAGTAAGAAGCACTCCTCCATAACTGCATCTATTGCTTTTTTATATAATATAATTTTTTATTAACCGTCTTAAAATAATTACCAACCTTTACAATACTTCTGTCTTCCACTTGCATTCATTCTCATTTTCTTATATTCCATAGCTTCTATCATATATCATTTCTGCAAACATTCAAACACTCAAGTCAAAATAACTCAATTACATACAGTTCTTTATCATACTTTTAATTAAAATAAATCCCAATCATTCTCTTCTCTATCATTGTACCTTTCAACCCTTTCCTATCTTTCCTCTTCCACACCTCTTTAAAAAACCCCGTGTTTATCCAACTTCCCCAAACTAAGACATTGTTTAGTCTCCTTCCATTCTTTCTCAAATAATTTAGTGTTCTTATTTCTTATAACCGTCATTAATTTATCTAAATAAATAAGTTCTACCACTTTAGATGACCACTCTTCCCATGAGGGGATGCTTTCCAATTTCCAATGCCTATCGTAGAAAATTCTAGCAGCTAATATTAAATATTTTTTTTCCTTTTCTTTCTCTATCAACTCATTAAAGATGCATAATAAGTATTTTACAGCACTCATCTGAGATTGCATTTTAGTTATTTTTTCTCTTGAGGGGTGAATCATTACCCAAAATTTACGCACCTGTTTGCATGACCACCAACAATGAAAAAATGTTCCAATTTCTTCCTTACACTTCCAACACTGATTACTTGTTTTCTTATAAATTTGCAATAATTTGTCAAGTGTCATGTACCACCTATGGAACATTTTCCAACAGTTTTCTTTCAAATCTTGACATGCCATCAGCATCATTGTTTTGTTCCATAGTTTCTCCCATTGTTCAAACATTCTTGGGGTTTTGATGTTCTGGGCCCATTTGATCATGGGATCTTTTACCACCTCACCCTCACATTCCCATTTTAATAAGGTCTTATATATACTAGATAATATCTTAGTATCTTCTGAGGTCATGATTTCTTCTAGTTCTGATTTATTTTGTTTAATGCCATAAATCTTTAAGTCTTGCTTCAGTTTTTCCCGCACTTGCCTATATAACCACCAATGGCATATTACACCCTCCTGTTTTAATTTCTGTGTTTTTATCTTCCAGTTTATAAGATGTTTATATTTTAGCCATTTAATTGTTGGCAGTTTTTCTCATCTATAAAAGGCCTCATGTGGGGATATCCATACTGGTGTTTTTGGGAGACATCTACTTCTATATTTTTTCCAAACTCTAAGGAGAGGTTTTCGAATATAGTGATCATTAAAATCTTTGTTAGCCATTTCCTTATTATACCATATCAATGCATGCCAACCAAATCTTAAATTTTCACCTTCCACTGCTAATAAGGTCTCATCTTTTAACTCACGCCATTTCTTAACCCAGCTTAAACAGTTAGCATGCAAGTATAATTTCAGATTTGGTAATCTCATACCTCCCCTTTCCTTCACATCCTGTAAATATTTTAACTTTATTCTAAGTTTACGACCTGCCCAAATAAATTTGATTAATTCCTTTTGCCAATCATATATAATCCCATCATTGTTTAATACAGGTATCATTTGAAATAAAAATAAAAATTTGGGAAAAATATTCATTTTTATAATTGCAATTCTCCCCAGAAGCAAGAATCTCATTTTTTGACCATTTTCCCAATAACCTTGTCTTTTCTTTCCACATTTCACCATAATTGTTTTTTATTAAGTCACTATTGTTCTTTGTCACTACTGTTCCCAAATATTTTATCTTATTTTCCCAATTAAACTCAGTCCTTTTTGCTATCTCTTTTTGCTATTTCTAGTTTATTCAAATTAAATGGTAACATAGATGTTTTACCCTTATTTATCTTTAATCCTGATATTTCCTCAAAATCTTGCAATATATTTATTATTTCTTCAATGTTCTCTTGTGGGGTTTCCAATATCAGCACCAGGTCATTTACAAATGCTCTTATCTTAATTTCACAATGTTTGATTTTTAGCCCTTTTATTCTTGAGTTATTTTTAATACTATTTATTAATAACCCCATTATTACTAAGAAAAGCAGCAGTGAAATCGGACAGCTTTGCCTAGTTCCTCCAAATATTTTTATATATTCTGATTGTTCACCATTTAAGTTTATAGAAGCTTTTTGTTCTTTATATATTGCTCTCATCCAATTTAAAAATTATTTCCACAGTTCATCTTTTCTAATGTTTTCAATATTAAATTCCAACTCATGCTGTCAAACACTTTTTCTATATCAAGAAAAAATTATGCTGCTTTCCTTTCCAGATGCATTCTGTAATACTCTATAGCATTTAGTACTAATCTCATATTTTCCTTGATCTGTCCTTCTGGCAATAGACCCTTTTGTTCTTCGCATATCACTTCTGCTAGTCTCTTCCTTAGCCTTCTTGCCATAATATCTGTGTAGATTTTATAATCTTGATTTAAAAGTGAATTGGACTATAGTTTGCTACTTCCGTAGGAACTTTTCCTTCTTTATGTATTAGCACAATTTGGGCCTGTTTCTAGGTTTCTGGCATTCCTTTTTCTTTAATTGCATTTAGTACTTCTTGCATAGGCACAATCATTGATTCTGCCAATGCTTTATAATATTTCATTGTTAAACCATCTGATCCTGGGGACTTACCTATTTTGCCACTTCTGATAACTTCTATTATTTCTTCCAACTTTATTGGTTTATCCAATTCTATTTTTTTGTTCTTCAATTAAGTTTGTGGGAATATTATCTTTTATAAATCCCAACATCTTACTTTCATTTACTTCTTTCGGTTTAAATAACTGTAAGTAGAAATTGACAAAAGCCTTTTTGATAGTTTCATGATCGTTATATTCTTTACCATTTATCCTAATTCCATTTATTATATTTCTTTCCCTTTTCTCTCTTAGTTTATGTGCCAACCATTTTCCTGGTTTGTTGGCTTATTCAAACCACTTCTGTTTATTTTGAGTTATTCCCCCCCCCCCCCAATTCTCCTTGCAGTATCATGTCTAACTGTTTCTGGAATATCTGGATTTCCTTATTTATTTTTATACTTGATGGATTTTGTCATAAATCTTCCACTTTTTAAAATCAACTGATTTATCTTGTTTATTTTATCCTGTTCTTTTCTTTTTCTTATTATACTTTGTTGGATAAAAAATCCTTGCATTACCACTTTTCCTCCTTCCCATATCGTCCTTATATCCATTTCTCCAGTTCGATTTTCCTTAAAATATAATTCTAATGGTTCTTTTCCTTTTTAAATATTTCCCTATCATCTAATAATGCTCCATCTAACCACCAATTTATATTCAGTCCCCCCCCCCCCCCATGACCATGGATATTACATTATGGTCAGATAAATTCCTAAGGAAAGGATAAGCATGCTCTTTATCATTGGTGTCCAACCTTTTGAGATAAGGAACATATCCAATCTGGCCAATGATCTGTGTCAGTTAAAATATAATGTATAATCTTTTGTTTCCTTATTTTAACTCTCCAAATCTCCTTCCAAACTTTCTTTTTTACTTTCTACCTGATCTGCTTGAGCTGTCTCTTTCTTACTTCTAATTTTCCTATTCTGACTTTGTTGTGACTCCAGCTTCTGTATCGTCTTATCCCCATTTTTCCTTCCATTTTTCCGCTCAGTTCTCTCCTCTTTCTTATCTGCAAAATCATTTTTATATTTTTTTCCAAAATTCATGTGCCTCATCCAGATTATTTAAAATTATATTTCTCTGCTTGAATCTAAATGATAAAACTTCTGTTCTAGTCCATCTATATCTTATATTTCTTTTTCTTAGCTGAAGTGTCAAAAATTTATATTCTTTTCTTCTTAGTATTTCTCCTGGTATATGCTTTAATAAAAATAAATTCTCTTCTTCTATTTGGAACTGACATTTGTAATTTCCTTGCATAATTTGATCTCTAATTTTTTTCCTAACAAAATAAATGATAATGTCTTCTGGTATATTTCTTTGAATAGAGTTTTTATTTTGTAACCTATACATTCGGTCCACTTCCCTTACAAAAGTTTCTAACTTTATTCCTAAATAGTCTACCAGTGGTTCTATTATTCTTTCTACTAAATCCTCATCTCTTTTTTCTGACAAGCCTCTTACCGTTATACAATGCTCTTTGTTTCAATTCTGCCAGTATACTTTCCTCCATCTGTTGATTTACTTTTTCATTTATTTTTTCTATTTTCTCTTCCATTTTTTTCTTTTTCCTTCCACTACAACTATTTTTTGATCTGTTTTCTCCACTCAGTTTGAAACTTCCTCTATATTTTTTTAGCTCTCTGATCTGAGTTCTAATTTCTTGTTTTATTTCTGCCTTCAAATCCCTCATTTACTTTCTAAGATCCTTCACTTCGTCACATAGGTCCTGTCCAATTTTCCTAATCTCACCCAGTAACGTTGACTGGTCTAGGACGTTGGTTGGCATCTCTAATGAAGGTCTTCTAACAAACTGTAATTTTGCTTGTTCTGTTTTCTGTCCTGTGGTTCTATACATTTTTCTTATCTTATCTATTCACTTTTCCTTTCTATATTCCTCCCCTTCTTCTTTATTTTCCCTTTCATTCTTATTCTTAATGCTTTCTTTCTTTATCCACTTTATCTCTTAGTTATCCTCCCTTTTCTTATCTTCTTCCTCTTTTCTATGTTTTTTGTGAAACTACTCAGACCTTGGTATTCTACCCTGAATAGGAATTCAATAAGTATAAATAAATATTTCATCATCAGATCTAAATAATACCCCCACAATTGATTTGTTTTATCAAATCTACAAATTCACAAATACCTACTTTCTTAGGAGAAAGAGAGAAGAAAGAAGTAGAAGGTAGAAAAGAGAAATATATTATATATTCCTTGCTTACTTTTAAAATTAAACTTTCTTTATATCCTCTATTTATATATTTATATCCCCAAATTATATTCTATCAATTATTATCAATTATCCCTTACCAAATTAGTTATTTCCAATTTTCTCCTCTTCCCTCTTTCCCAATATACACAATATCTCCTCCTCCTCCTCTGGCTTTTCTTCGCAAACGAAGATTCAGGAAGGACTCATCCCGTGCTTTCTGCAAGCTGATGACTAAAAAGGCCAATCCGAGATAAACAAGTCCGGTTGCAAAAAGCACAGCAGGAGGTCTCCTTGGGTGATGTTTTTGGGTTGTGATTCTTTCTGCGTTGTCGTTTCTCTTCAAGACTTGTTCGTCGTGAGTTCTCAAATAAGGCTGCAGCATTGTGGATAGTGCGTCTCCATGCCTACACCATGATATATTCTTTAGTGCTTATTAATTACATATATGTATATATGTATATATACAGTCGCCCCTCCACATTCGCGAATCTGACATTTGCGGTTTTGATTATTCGCGGTTTTGGGAGGGCCCCCCTGCCCCCCCCCAAAACCGTGAAACGGGGCCTCCGGAGGCCCCGTAAAAGCCCTGGGAGACAGCAGGGAGGGCCGGGGAGACCTCCACGGGGCCTTCGGAGACCCTCCGGAGGCCCCGCGAAGGCCTTGGCAAGGAGGGGGGAGGGCCGGGGAGGCCTCCACGGGGCCTTCGGAGACCCTCCGGAGGCCCCATGAAGGCCCGGGGAGGGGGTGGGAAGGGCTGGGGAGGCGAACATGGGGCCTCCGGAGACGCTCCGGAGGCCCCATGAAGGCCTGGGAGGGAGCGGGGAGGACCATGGGGCCTCCGGAGATGCACCGGAGGCCCCATGAAGACCCGGGGAGGGGGTGGGGAGGGCCGGGGAGGCCTCCGTGGGGCCTCCGGAGATGCTCCGGAGGCCCCACGAAGGCCCGGGGAGGGCTGGGGTGGCCTACATGGGGCCTCCGGAGACGCTCCGGAGGCCCCACGAAGGCCCGGGGAGGGAGGGGGATGGCCGGGAGAGGCCTCCGCAGGGCCTCCGGAGATGCTCTGGAGGCCCCACAACCCCGGGGAGGGAGGGGGAGGGCTGGGAGAGGCCTCCGCAGGGCCTCCGGAGCGTCTCCGGAGGCCCCACAAGGCCCGGGGAGGGAGGGGGGAGGGCCGGGAGAGGCGTCCACGGGGCTTCCGGAGACGCTCCGGAGGCCCCACAAGGCCCAGGGAGGGAGGGCGGAGGGCTGGGAGAGGCCTCCGGAGACGCTCCGGAGGCCCCACGAAGGCCCGGAGAGGGAGGGGGAGGGCTGGGAGAGGCCTCCGCAGGGCCTCCGGAGACGCTCCGGAGGCCCCACAAGGCCCGGGGAGGGAGGGGGGATGGCCGGGAGAGGCCTCCGCGGGGCCTCCGGAGATGCTCCGGAGGCCCCACAAAGGCCCGGAGAGGGAGGGGGAGGGCCAGGAGAGGCCTCCGCAGGGCCTCCAGATACGCTCCGGAGGCCCCACGAAGGCCCGGGGAGGGAGGGGGAGGGCTGGGAGAGGCCTCCGCGGGGCCTCCGGAGACGCTCCGGAGGCCCCACAAGGCCCAGAGAGGGAGGGGGGAGGGCTGGGAGAGGGCTCCACGGGGCCTCCGGAGATGCTCCGGAGGCCCCCTCGAAGGCCCGGTGAGGGAGGGGGGAGGGCTGGGAGATGCCTCCGCGGGGCCTCCGGAGATGCTCCGGAGGCCCCACGTAGGCCCGGTGAGGGAGGGGGAGGGCTGGGAGAGTCCTCTGCGGGGCCTCCAGAGATGCTCTGGAGGCCCCACGTAGGCCCGGGGAGGGAGGGGGGAGGACTGGGGAGGCATCCACGGGGCCTCGGGAGGGTCTCCGGAGGCCCCGGGAAGGCCTAGGAATTGAGTGGGGAGGCTGGGGAAAGCGACTATGGTGCCTCCGGAGGCCCCGTGGTCGCTATGGTGGGGGAGGGGGAGGGCAGTCGTTATTCGCGGATTTTTCACATTCACGGGGGTCCGTGGAACAGAACCCCCGTGAATGTGAAGGGACGACTGTATTTCTATAGTAATTCACTTTATATATAGGTTTCTATTACCCCTGTTTACTGTTTATTTCTGCTCTCAAGCTCACTTTCCTCCAAACCATCTTCCTCTAACTTTTTCTTAATCACATCACTAAATTAATTTCTTTCTTTCTTACTTTATAATCAGCCAACTCACATGTAATCTGTTCGTGTTTTCCTAAATATATCATCAATTTTTATATTTAATAATATTTTCTCAGTCGATGTTCTATTTCTTCATCTATGTTCTTTTGCTTTACAGTCCTTTTACTTCATATGCTATTCTCTTCTGGCTTTTCAGCTCTTCGTACATTTCTTCACAACACATTTGCCCTTCTCAAACTCCTGGCATAGGCTTCACTCTGTTCTTTCTGTTTCTGGTCCACTTCCATCCTCTCCAACCCCTCCTTTCCTTCTTCTTTCAATTGTCTGCCTTGAAGTCATCCCACCTATAAACCCCATTTACAAAGTCCGCTTTTCCTTTTCCTCTTTTTTAAGTCATTCAAGTTATCATTAATAGTCCACAGTTGATCAAACCAATATTCTTTGTTTTGTATCCACTCTTTATCCTGAGGGAGCTGGGACCAGCCATTGCCACGTTAACACAGCTCCCTCTGGTTTCTCACTCCCTTTTTGAAATAAATACCACATTTTTCTGGGTGTAGAACCTGGAATGAGACTATGTGAGCCCCTTTCATCCCCCTCACTCCTTGGGTGGTTTTTAGTCTGTTTTCTTTTACTTTTTCCACATTTCACGATAATCTATCTATGAGCTTCTCAGAGCTACCTGGAAAGTCTCACCACCTCACCATTTGCCTATAACTGCATCTATTTCACAGGGACTTCACTGTTACATAAGCATCCTGAGCAGATTTGCATCGTGTGGCAATTTTCTATTGCTTAGTTTTTGCCATGATTTAAAGGCCTTCACATTTTAGTAACACCTTCTCATTTTCTGTCTCTCTTCAACACAATTGTTTCATTGATAAATAAGTTGGTTAATTTAATTCCCCCAGAGACTGGTTCTGCATGTGTGTGTGTGTGTGTGTGTGTGCAGGCATATAAATTTTAGCCCAATCCTGCATTTATTGTGTTGTTTCAAGATGATTATCAGGCAGTCTCAATTATTTTTACAACTCGATCCTTATAGTTGGAGCTAAGATCATCTGTAAACTGGTGCAAGTCATTCAGTATGTTATAGGGGCAGCTCAGCACCAAAAGACCGATCAGAATAAAATGTCTTTTCTGTCACCAGCAAGGAATAAGGCTTTTAAAAAATGCCTATCAAACCATGGGATGGGTTACTCAGTCCATAGCATGGACAACCTGTGGCCTTCTGTGAAGGGCTAAACCTGGGTTCTGGACCCCCAGTTTAGCCCCCAAAACAAACAAAAATACAATCCAGCTGCCACCACCCACTGAGTTAAACTGGGGTTTTTCCTTCCCCTTGGGATCCCCTTCTTCACGCACAATGCAGTGGGAAATTGTGCGTAGTCTCTGATAACTAGTAGCACTCCTCGCCACTATAGAATCAACTAACTCCTTCCTCTTAACCCCAGAGAAAGGTTCGAAGTAGCATGGTCAAGAGATATAGGCACATGGTAAGCATCAGTTATAGGAAGATTAATAAGTTTACTTTATTCAAGTGAAAGCAGTCATGCAGTCTCACATAAGGCAGGATTCTCCCATACCTCAGGCAGGCTTAAAGTTATAGCAATCTCAGAGCTTTAAGATCAAAGCATTACATTACTCAAGTTACATTCAGTTACTAATTTAACTACATCCAACCAAAGTAAAGAAATTAAAAAGAATTCCCTAACACAACTAAACTGGCCCTAATTCCTACTCAATACTTGCAGTTTGTTGCCTTCAGATGTTATCCAGGCAGCTGGCTAAGAGGCAGCAAAGCTAGGGATGGCTTTGTTCTACCAGCAATAATCAGTCTTTGTTCACAGCCACATGGCCAGTCTTATTCTCACTCCAATCTCTCTCCAAAATGACTTCACACAAAAGCAGTTATCTTAGTAAGAATTCCAAGGTCTAGAGTTGTGATTGGCTATTTCTGGTCAGGAGGTGTGGTCCTTTGATGTCATCTCATTAGCTTCTGTGGGGGTGGTGTTTTAGACCATCCCTTCTATTAACCATTTTCTTACCTGATACTATGCTAGCAAGACAATCTGTTTACATACAAAGGGAGTTATAGTTCTCTAGCAGAATGATGGAAGTTGCACCTTAAGGCAGCATGATGGGACTCCATTATGACACCTTCAAGATATGGTTAGACCACTTGCAGCATTTCCTGACTGTTGGCCATATTGGCTGATTGGCTGATCTTGATGTGAGTTGGAGATCTGGAAGTGCACTGGTTATTATAAATGTAATTCTCCACTAAGAATCTTCTTGAAGGAAGCAACAAGGAATATTATGAATTTTCTTCCTGCTGCAAGAAAGTTTTCAGAAATCCTACAGTTTTCAAAGACTATTCACAATTGGGGACAGATTCATTGGAAAATTTGCATGTGGTGATTTTGAACAGAAAATGGCATTTCCTGCACAGGAACCAGCATTTTCTGCACAGAAAATGATATTTCCAGTTAAATCCTGAGCAGAAAAAGCTGTTCTATAAAGATTTGTACCAATCAGGGAATAAATCAGTAGAACAAATAGAAAAATATGTAGGGGAATACTGGAAGATAAAAATAGAAGAGAAAGCTAGAGAATTATTAGAAAAACCAATTACAAAAATGGAAGTAGAGGAGGCAAGTGAGAAATTTCTAGGAATGGATGGGCTAGGACCAGATTATTATAAAGTATTTAAAAAGAAGCTAATACCTACATTATTAGAACCATATAATAATATAATAAATGAAGATAAAGTCCCACCATCATGGCAAGAATCATTGATAATATTGATACCGAAAGCAGATAAGGATTTGACAGATCCTGGATCGTACAGGCCTATATCATTGATAAATTAAGATGCAAAGTTATTATCAGCAATAATGGGAAAGAGAATGAATAGTTGTATGTATAAATATATATTAAAGGATCAATGTGGGTTTGTGAAAGGAAGACAAGGGTCAAATTTAATAGGAAGGGTGTTAAACAAAATACATATAATCGGAAAAGCAAAAATGAAGGCAGGGATATTAGGATTAGATATATTTAAAGCATTTGACTGTGTGGAATGGCCAACACTAAAAATAATATTAAAAGTATTTGGAATGGGGAAGAGATTTAGAGGATTAATAAATTAATTGTATTCTCATAACACAGCTACAGTGATGGTTAATGATGGAATAAAAAGAGAGATAACAATTACAAAAGGAATAAGACAAGGTTGTTCACTTTCTCCAATTTTATTTGCAATGGTAATAGAAATTTTAGCAAATCTGATAAGAAATTATAATAGTACTAGCTGGACCAAGGGTACCATATGCCATTAAGCCCCCACAAAAATGCCCAGGAGACCTCATGACAACCCTTTGAGATAGGTTGGTGGTTTTAACTTGCCCCCTGCCGCCCCCACTACTTGTTCTGCCCAGCTGCTGCTTGTTCTGCCCCGCCATTCATTCTGTCCCCCACCACTTGTTCTGCCCCTTGCCGCTCATTCTGTCCCCCTGATGCTTGTTCTGCCTCCCAGCTGCCTCCCCTGTTCATTCTGCCGCCATGCCACCCCCACCGCTTGTTCTGCCCCTCCGCTGCTCGTTCTGCCCCCTGCAACTAAATCTGCCCCCTGCCACCCTCACTGCTTGTTCTGTCCCCCTGCTGCCCCCACTGCTCATTCTGCCCCCTGCTGCCCCCTGCAACTCATCTGCCCCCTGCTGCTCATTCTACCCCCTGCTGCCACCTGCCACTCATTCTGCCCCCTGCTGCTTCTTCTGCCCCCTCTCACCCCTGCTGATTTTTCTGCCCCTGCTGCTTTTTTTGCCCCACCACTCATTCTGACCCCACCCCCACTTATTCTGCCTCCCTGCCGCCCCCTGCTGCTCGTTCTGACTAATAACTAATTAAAGATTAATTACAGCAAGATACTGGAAAATTCAAGTAAATGTACAAGTGGAGGAGTGGTATAAAGAAGCATGAAAAATGGCAATAAACAATAAATTAACATGTAGAATTAAAGAAAGAAGAGGAATATGGAAAGAAAGTGATTTTGACAAAACTTGGAAGGTATTTGATAAAAAGGTAATGACTCCTCAAACGCTTTCATCAGTGCTGTATATGCACAATCCTAAATATACACTGGACTGACTGTGACAAATGTTGCTGTCCTTGAGCAAGCAGGGATCACCAGCATTGAGGCCATGATACTGAGAACACAGCTGCGCTGGGCAGGGCATGTTTCTAGGATGGAGGGCCATCGCCTCCCAAAAATAGTACTCTACGGTGAACTCACCACAGGTCAGTGTAAGAGGAGCGCTCCAAAAAAGTGATACAAGGACTCCCTGAAACAACATCTCAGGCTCAGCCAAATGGATCACCAACAATGGTCCACCCTGGCCTCACATCGGGAGGCATGGAGACGCACTATCCACAATGCTGCAGCCTTATTTGAGAACTCATGCCGAACAAGTCTTGAAGAGAAACAACAATGCAGAAAGAACCACAACCCGGAAACATCACCCAAGGAGACCTTCTGCTGTGCTTTCTGCAACTGGACTTATTTATCTCAGATTGGCCTTTTTAGTCATCAGCGCAGTTGCAGAAAGTGCGGGATGAGTCCTTCCTGAATCTTCGTTCGTGAAGAAAAGCCAAAGAGAGAGAGAGAGAGAGAGAGAGAGAGACTACAGAAACGGGATGGGAAGTTACCTCCACAAGAAGAAATGAGATTCTGGAGATATTAAGTAAGGGATAATGGTTCTGGTGACGGGAGCACGGGGGATTAAAAAGAGAAAAGAAAAAGAAAAAGCTGTGCAGAATTTCCTGTGCAGAAAATTCTGTTTTCTATGCAAGTGCAGAATAAGTCCCCAAGTACAGCATTTTCTGTGTAGTAAATAGCTTTTTCTGCACAAGAAATAATATATCTGCATGGAAATATTTTTCTGCACAAAAAATGCTGTTTCCCCTGCAGAAAAATGCTGTTTTATGTACAGAACAACCACATACAAATGTGTGCAGAATAAGTCCTGAAATACAAAGAATCTTGCCAGTCCAGGAGTCTTCTAATCAGGGTCTTTCAGCACTCTAAAGCTTTCAACATACTTTCAACACTCTAGAAACATGGGTTTTTAAAAACCATTTAAAAATATTTTTGAATATTCTTTCTGTCCTTGCTATTACGAACCCTTGCTTTACACTGTCTCAGGCCTGTCTAATAAACTGGCAGTCAAGTGGCAGCTGGTGGGTTCCATGTCAAGAATGTGGTGAAATTGGTTAGAGTACTTGACTAGGGGCTTAGATACATGAGATGAATACCCTCATTCCAGAGCCCTACAGTCCATACAATGCAGGGCTTTTGCCCCAATCTGGCCCCAGACAGTCCTCACCACCTCAGAGCAGTTGCGGGACTGGAATGGGGGTAAGCTGGGATAGGGCCCGATAAACTGTTCTAAGATAATGCCCAGTTTAATCCAGTGCTGCCAAGATGGAATGTATCAGGCCCCAGGTATCTGTGGGAACCTCTTCCTGGCACATCATCCCTTGCTTCTGTCACCAGCTCTCTAGCTGTCCCAGAAGCCAGGCAGGGTCCCTCAGCATGTGACCAAGGCTGGTCTAATGCAGGGGGCCTTCAGTCACAGGTTTCAGGGAATATGGCAGTGATGGGTGTAGGGTGCAGTGATGGGCTGATGTTCTGTTTGGACTCTGGGCTGTTTTCTCCAGGTAACAGGGAAGAACAGACAAGATCTGGAGCCAGGATACACCAGCATGGAATGGTGGCTGGTGTAGATGAGCCCTAGGGCTTCTGTCACACTACAGAATTAATGCAGTTTGGCACCACTTTAACTGCTATGGCTTGGTGCTATGGAATTCTGGGATTTGTAGTTTTGTGAAATATTTAGCCTTCTCTGTCAGAGACTGTTGCCACTACATATGTTTCTTTTCTTTTTTTTAATTTTTAGTGAATAAGCCCCCATCATGTTTTCTGAGGATCATGGGGGAAATTTCTCTAAGGTTTGTTTGTTTGTTCTATATCCCACCTTTCTCTCAGTACAGGATTCAATGCAACTTATAAGAAATTGAAATGAAGTACAGTTTAAAAAAGAAAAAAAAACCCAACTAGCTATGGTTTCTTGTGGCAGAGCCTTGTGGAGAGGCCTTGTTTTCCAAAAAGGAAGTGACCAGAGTGCCAAGTGATGCCCACAACTTGGCAAATTTGTCTTTCATGGCCCCTAGAGAGTACAAGGAATGTGAAGTCGAAGGCTTTCATGGCAGGCATCTATAGATTTTCCTTAGTTTTTTTTCCAGGCTGTGACACTGTGTTCTGGAAGAGTTTCTGACGTTTTGCCTGCATCTGTGGCTGGAATCTTCAGAGAATGCCAGCCTCAGGTGCAGGTGAAATATCAGAAAGAAACTCTTCCAGAACACGGCCCCACAGCCTGGAAAAAAACCAAGGAAAATCTATAGTACAAGGAATGTTTAAAAAAGGGGAGACACTGGGAAGACATCCCTTCTAAAGATGGGCTCAGTTTGTTACAGTCTGAAATGCTTCCTGGAAACAGATAATAAAATGTCTATCTCCCCTGAACCCCTTTCTTCTGGAGTTTTAGAACTGCCTTATGTCACGTAGTTCTGCTTTTAATAGGAAGGGTATGGTGAAGTAGCTCTACACACCAGAAGTTCACCAGAGCTCCACTAAGCAAGAGGAAGTGATTGTGTTCTTGTGATCTGTTCAAGTTATAGTGAAACATTGCTTCTTGGTTTGCATGAAGGAACAGTTCTCTTGAGATGCTAGTGGAAAGCATTCTTACCCCGCCCCAATCCATTTATGATTATTATTTTGCAAGTCTGGAAACAAGAACAAAATTGGATCAAGTGCAGTTCTTGTCTTCTCGCATAATATTTCACATGCATTTTGAAAATCATCCATTTTATTCCAAGCATCAGTACCCAGCTTTATTTTTATTGTTTGTAATAAGATTATTTTTTGCTTAGTATAAGGTCTCAGCAAAGCAATGACTTCTGTTACAGACAATGTCAGCCCCTGAGAATCACAGAAGAAAATAATATTCTTTCCTTAAATTATTCTTATTATTATGGGAAGTCCAGGTTAGTGAATCACTCTCGGAATAAAACAAAACAAAGCACCAAAACAGCTTTAGTAATATAATTTTCACTCAGTGCTGATACTGGCACCTGTATTCCTGTGTTCCTTTTATATAATTATGTTTTGGATGCCCTGATATTGTGCAAATCAAAGATGGCACTAGATAGATAGGGAAAATTGCTCAACAGGTGCTTCCTGTTACAGGGACCTGGAGCTACCATTGCTGTTTTTGATAACATGTGTCTATAGAAGCACCCCAAAAGGGATTTAATAAGCTTTCAAAAGAGTTTGATTTTGGTTGAGTCTTGATTAATATTAGCATGCTAAATAAATCTTTGGTATGAAGTTGAATGGTATCTAACAACTGGACACTGTCTTTTTAAGATGACAAAACAGATCCATGGTAATTATTTCAATTACATAAAGAATTATAATGACCTGGCAACATGCAGAATTCATAACACTTCCAAAAAAAAAAAAAAATAGAAATAAGCTTTACATCAAAATCAGAACAGCAGCCTTACTTTTGTTAACAGCACAGTATCAGCAGTGGCTCTCTACGGTTTCACAGAAGTCTTTCCTAGCTGCATCTGGAGATCATGGGGGTTGGACTACGGACACTGTGTCCACAAATCATTTTTTTAATTTTAATTTTTTTAATTTTTATTTAGTTATTTATACCCTGCTCTTCAGCCACAAGGCTATCAGAGCGGCTTACAAATTGTTTTAAGCAATAGCTATTTACACATCTACACTGCATTAAACAGTTTCCAATGTGTGTTAGCTAATTGCCCCCACAAGCTGGGTACTCGAACTTTGGACTGCTGGTGACCACTTCACCTAGCAGTGTGACCTTTTAGCACCTTTTGGGATCAGTGAAACCTAGCACCAGGCTTGGAAATGTCCCTTCTTTGGACTGCAGCTCCCAAATGGACTGGGACATTTCTGTGCAGCCAGTTCAGTGTGGCACAGTTCTGCTTGCATATCAATTGATAATTAAGAAAATGCAATCAAAACCATTTCTGCTTGGTTGGGATTATCTTGCAAAACCATTTGGGTAAGGGTTAGAGTTAAGGTAAGGGGTAGGGTTATTACCAATTATCAATCAATTGATAGTATTGATAATTGATAATAACCCTTACCCTTACTCAGCTGGTTTTGCAAAAAATCCCAACCAAGCAGAACTGAACGGAACTGGCCACACTAAAACAAAAGGTCCCAGCCATGTACTGTAATTCCAACAAGTAGCACTTTCAAGCTCTGATTGACACAATGCCTGCTTTGGAGTGATGAAATAATGCAGTGAAACCACACGTGGTTCTAAAAGTGAGAGCCTTTGAGGAGAACATTGGGCATCATTATCTGCTTGATACATTAGTTGTATTGGACTTTGCATCTGGTGCAGTAGGAACTGAATGCCATCAAATCAAAGTTCCTTAAAAGTAAATGATTGGTGAGCCATTCAAAGTGAAGTTGTTGGTGGCTGATAGGAAGTTCTTTAAATGGGACCTTGTTCATAAATACAAAGGAAGAAGCAATAAAGATTGGGAGGTATAGCTACTTAGGGCAAATGTTTCTCTCTTTGGGACCATACAACTAGACGCTAACTAGAGTGAATGTAATGAAAAACAATTTTGAGAACACCAGAGAGAGTTACTGCAGATGTATGGCAGTTCTCTCTTACTGCCATATAACTGATACCTGCACTTGAGGCACTTTATGAGTCTAAGAGGTGAAACATAGGATACTCATAAAACATCTACACATCACCTCAGTGTGGGCAATCACTCCATGCCAGCTGTCTGTGCACAGAGAAATATACAACTAAATTCTAGAAAGTACTCTCAAGTACAGGAAAGTTCATTTTCTGCCTGTCTACTTCCAGGGCAAGTTAATGTAAATGAAATAAATGTTGGAACTATGTAACACAAATCAAACTGAAATCACAGCATATTCTGTTTATGAAAGATACCTGGTTTTTTTTTCTTTCTTAAGACAATTCAGGGTATATCTTATGTTATCAAATAAACTGGGATGGGCCATAAAGACAGCTTCAAGCCTGACTTCACAAACTATAACATCCAAGAAAATTGAGTGAAGGAATGCGAACATGAAGAAATTCTCTTGTGTCCCATTTTACTACTTTGCTTTTTAAAAAAAAAAAAATGGTGAGGCTAAAATGGGGCCAATTAGAGAATTGCCCTGTTGCTAGCCATTGTTATTCTAGTTTGTCTATTCTCTTTCACTCTCTAAACATTTTCTTTCTCATTTGTTTGTGATACTGGTGTTAATCTATTGGAATAAAAATATATTTTAACATATTAGTTCCATTTTTGTCTTAGAATAAGCCAACGATCTGTTTCAGTGGCTGTGGTTTTTCTGTTAAAATTGTGTAGAGCATGCTGCATCAAGGTTTAGTTTGATCAGTTTTCCCTTTGCTAGTGTTGTCGTATTACCCAGTTGATTGGATTTTTTCCACCCTTACCTCAATCTATCTAGATTCTAGTCATGCTCCCTGATGCCCATTTGGACCATTAGCTGATCTGGATTCTATATCACTATCCCTTCTGGAAGCTAAATCATGAAAATTTACATTTTATTTATGTGTTTATTTATTTGTGAAGAAACCCTCCTGTCTTTCAGTTTAGCTAGTGAGTGAACCTGAAATGCTTCCTAGAGACTGAAATATCAGAGTGACTCCCACTTCCTGGGCAAATGTTGCAGTTCATTTAGAGAAAGCTTAGTCTGTTTGCAATTTATTGAAGTCTGTTTAAAAGAGGTGTCTGCAAACAGTTCATAGAAAAGTGCCAAGCCATAGGACTGAATTGGAGTAAAATAGAACAGAACAAAGTACGTGGGCAAAACAGGTTAAAAAAAAGTCAAAATGAAATCATTAGCATTTATGGTGTTGCTTTTGCTGCGATAGGTTTTCATCAAAATCTTGTTCATTTTTCAGATAAATCCAAGTTCTGTCCAATAGAAAAGGATGAATATATAAAGACTGAGGTTGATATATGTTTACAGCATTTCTGGGAAGCGATTTCAAGTAACAAAAAGTTCATAAAATTCTCTGTGGAATGACTGATTTGACATGTACTTGTCTTATGTCATAGCACTTTGTACTATTGGCGAAGATGTTATGCTCTTCTAAGTTAAAGGGGCTTTACAGCTAAGTAAATGTGGGTAAGAGATGCATATATTTGTATTTATTAGGAATACATTAAGCACCCTCCCAGTTCACTCCTGCAGGCATGAGAATGGTTCATCCCTCCAGATGTTGTTGGACTGCAACACCCAGCATTCTTCACCATTGGCTCCACTGTTTGGAGGGCTGTGTTCAGTCCACTCCACATTACTACAAACAAACAAAACAGCAATTATGGGATGAGTAGGAGTGTAGGAGGGGTTTATATCAAGGAGAATTGGAAATAGAATGTGAGAGGGTGGTGCTTATAAAGAAATACAGATTCAACATATTGGACTGGTACTTACTTTGAAAGATATATTTGTTCTTACATAAAGGAATATCTTTCAAGCTTTCCAGGGAGCACTTCATGTTACTCTGTGGCAGCAAAAACAACAAAGCATCTTGTAGAATGACAAGTTTTATGTGGCATAGGCTTTTGTGGAGGTACACTACTGCTGCCCCCATCTTGGAGCTGCCTACCTGCCACCATCCTCCACCTCCCTGTAAAAAGAACTGTCCCATGCCTACCAGCTCTCTTACAGGAGCAGGAGCAAGAAGGAGTTGTAGCTACTGCCACTGCTGCACAAGTGAAGAGCAGATGGGAGATGTGGAGAGTGCTGCGATTGTGGCAGCATGGTGCAGCAGGAGCCTGTAGGAGCAGAATCAACAACACTGCATGAGTAAGCAGGAGATGGAGGAGTGGTGGACTGAAACAGAAGCAATGTGAGGCAGGGTGGACTGGAAAGTAAGTGAGTTGAGGCAGCAATGGTAGGGCTCTCACAGTAGTAGGAGCAGTGAAATCGACCAGTCCTGCCATTCTGTTGCCTATGGCAGTCATCTCACTCTGCCTAACAAAAGGGCAGTTGAGGAACTGTGGCCCATTTCATCTGCACTAACTGTTGCCACACTTGGCAGCTTGGGTGGCATGGGTGCTGGTGGTTATAATCAATGGAGTGAAAGAAAATTGAACTTATACACAACATTGTATAAACGTTGTACAAATATTGATCATTACTTTATCTATCTAACAAGAAGCAATTGTATGGTAGCACAGACATCCTCACATAGAAAAGCTGACGAAAGAATCTATTGTGATGGAAAATGGAATAAGACACTGAATAAGTGAAACTAGAATAATTTCTTCTTAAAATAAATATTTACACTGGACCTTTCAGATCTACAGGGGTTTGGTTCCGGGACCCCGTGCAGACACACACACACAAAAGATGATCACATCCCATATTAATAAATGGCGGCGACATGAACACAGACTCTACACCATGTCCACATTCACATCACCACCAGGGTCAGTTGAATCTGCAGATCTGGAGCCTATGGAACTAGAGGGCTCACAGGTAATCTGTGACTTCCTAAGAAAAGCACAATTTTTTTCCACCCTGCAATTATTGCTGTTTGTCTTCACTTTATTCTGCATTTCCCCCTGCCAATCAGATAACAGCATGTCATTTGTGGAGCTTCCTGTAGTATTCTTATACATATACAAGCTTTCCCCTATCAGTTAGAAAAAATAATAGCAGAAAACTAAAATGTTATCACCAGAAATCCTGTAAGTAACAAAATGTCATCGTTGTCAATCATCCGTATGGTAACAGGATTTTTTTTAACCCTTCATGGTTCATTAATGGAGTTTGATAGTTGATTGAACTTAGCAGCTTATTTCACATGGTGCTGGGTGGAATCTGGCTTGGAAGCCCATGGTGCCATCCCAAACAAGCAACTAGACCAGGCAACTAGAATTCTTACAAAAATGTGCAGTGGCAGCAATTAAGCAAGAAAGGGCTATAACATACATGCAAACTCACCAATAAGGAGCTAATGCTATTTTCAAACTATGCGCTTATTTTTTTTTGTATCTTATTCTGGTGAGCTAGCTGCCATTTTATCAGCAGAACATGCCAAGATTTTTGAAACATAGATCAGAATGTTTTTACCTCTTTAACCCAACTTCAAATCAGCAAGGGCTCATTTACATGGCAGTTTTTATCCCAGGGAAAACTGAGATCTGGACATCTCGAATCTGTCCCTCAGTGTTCCCATGATTTGTCTTGGGTAGCGGAAGTCTCATTTTTTTTAATCTGTTGTTTACACGTACCTTACACATACCTCCATCCCTGGAAAGGGGCACAGCAGAGCTGAATTTTGATTGGTTGGATTTTGGAGGGAGTGGGCTTGCAAGGTAAGCCTGGCAATTCTGGATCTGCCATTTTTATACGGGCCTGCATAGGATCCTCTGCTGGCTCCAAAGCTGGCTGGCAAAAGCTGCAGCTAGCTGAGAGCCAGGTGAGGGCCGAGACCTCCCTCCCCTCCCTGGCCTTTTCTCCCAGCTCCCCCCTCCCCTTCTGCAGAGGCTTCTTCCACCAAGGGACCATTCCCTCGATGACAGAAGTCTTTGTAGTCAGCAGTGAGGCAGAGGAGAGCCGAGCGGGCCAGAGGTTCCCCCTCCCCTAGCCCACCTTTTCTCCCATCCCCCTGCTGGCACCACCACCGCTGCTGCAGCAGGGGTGCTTTCTCTGTGACTGACAGTCATGGAGAACACCCCCCCCCCAGGCAACTCCTTCTGCCTGTCACCACTGCTGACAGCCACAGAAGAAGTGTCTTCAGCGTTGTAGCCCTTGGGAGCATGTTTTGTTCAGTCACACTTTCATTTGGGAGTTCGAAGACCCTTCTTCCATGACTGGCTGCTGGGATGAATGGGAAAGAGAGGAGGGAGCAAGGCGGGAGAGGCAGCAGTGGAGGAAAGGTGGCCAATGGGACTATCCTCTGCTGCAGCCTCTTCGTCCATTTTCCCCTTCCCTGTTTGCTCCAGAAGTCAACAAATGGGGAAGAGAGGGGGAGCAGGCAGGAGAGGCAGCAGCAGGGGAAAGGTGGGCAATGGGACTGTCAGTACCATTGCCCACCTGTCCTCCACTGCAGCCTCTTCCTCTGTGCTCCCCCCTTCGCCGTTCACCCCAGCTTTCCCCGTGGGAGCAGTGGTGGTGCCAGGCAAAATGGGCTAGGGGAGGAGGACGTCTGGCTCGCTTGGCCCTCGCCCACCTCACCACTGATTACAATGGCTTCTGTTACCGAGGGAACGGTCCCTCAGTGGAAGAAGTCTCCTCAGCCAGAGGTGAGCCAGAGAAAGGGCCAGCTAGGGGAGGGGAGAGACTGCGCCTGGCTCTCAGCTGGCTGCAGCTGGCTGCCACCACCTCAGCTGGCTGCCACCACCTCACTAGCCAAGCAGCTCCCTGTGAGAGCCTGGCAGGTGTCATTACTTATGCTGATGTGAGAATGGGGTGCTCAGATATGTGATCAACAAGGAAGGGGTCACTCTACCTCCCCTGTTGATTGCACATGTGTCCCATTCTGACCTCAGCAGAAGTGACGCCAGTGGCCAGGCTTGGACTGCGAGGCAGTGGCAGTGATGGTGGGTCTGACAAGGATCCATCCCCTTCCCTGTGCTGTTCAGCACAGGGTAAGGGAGTGGTCACCATGTTTGCATGTGGACAACTTGATCGGGCCAAATCAAACCTCATCCAGCTATCAAGACAGCAAAAGAACCTGAAGTCACTCCAGAATTTCTGGGAAACCCTGGAGTTTCCCCCAACTTTGCTTAGTCAGAGTAAAGTTGGGTAAGGGCAAAAAAAAAAAAAAATGCAGCCCCCCCCCCCAGAGGTAACCATACTGCCAGCATTGGATTGGGGTGAGTTCACTTTTTTTTTTTTTTGGCGGTGTAGACAAGTGGTGCCTTTATTGGGTAGATCATTACTCATAATGTTATGCAGTTCCAAGTATATAGATTATTGGCAGCTGTCTTTATTTTATATTATTGAGCATGTAATATGCTTTATTTCATCTCGTTTCACTTTATATTATTGTTTCTATGAATGTGGAAATAGTACAAGTTCCAACTTAAAATTTTAAACAGTAAGTCTTGACATTTCTAATTATCAAAAATGCTTGAAAATATGAGCTCCCAAATTTTCAACCCCAGAAGGAAAAGCGAACAAATTTTAAACAAATTTAGTGCATGTAATCATGTTGATTAATATGAATGCTTTCCATTGGAACTATGCAGGCCACTTAAAACTTCATCTCTGAAAGTTCTGTTTGTGCATGTTAGGTGACGCAGAAGACAGAACAAGGAAGAATGAGGAAGAAGAAAGTTTGTGGAAGAACTGCACAAAGGAATACAGAGGAAAACTATTTGGAAAATGAGATCTACCTTGGATACATTAAGAGATTTGTGGAGTAGGGGGAGGAAAGGCAAAATTGGGTTAACTTTTACCGTGGCAATTTGATGCTTCATGTCATTTAACAGTTGAGCATCACAGGCACCTACTACTGATAATATCTTGGGAGATGGAGAGTTCTACAAGAAAGCACTTTTGTGGGCATTTTCACCATAGAAAACTGGGAGATAGTGTAAGTTCTTCTTGCTGGATGAAAGCTAGAGCTTGTGTCAGGCTTCACTAAGCACACAAGGCTCTGATTTTGTATCATTAAAGACTCATTATCTCTTTTAACTTCTGTTGAAAGCATTCATCCATAGCCATAGCTACCTCTGAAACAATAGAAGCTACCAGCTTAGTAATAATGCATTTTTGCCAGCTTAAAAAGCCTTTAAAGATGGATTGGATTTCACAACAAAGGAACAAAAAGCCCCTGTATGGGGAGGGAGAGAATGAAGAGTTATTTCTATAAGTGATTTACTTTAAAAAAAGAAAAGAAAAGAAAGAAACTATAGCTGGATTTTGAAGATTCCTTCCTTAGCTGTCACTGCATCTGGCATATTTCAGTTTGTGGGGAGAAATGCAATTTGTTTCAAAGGAAATGGAATCTTACTGTCTTTTTAATACACAGTCACAAACAAAAACAAAAATTAATAAGAATGAAACACAAATGTTATATTGATGTTTGTATTTTTTTTTTTTGGTCCTTTATTACATTGTCAATAGTCCTCTCCCTTGAATTCAGTGTTGGATTATTTGGAAGTTATTCTATATTTACAGATTTTGTTTATGCATTCCTGATACCTCTACTGCATTATCTGATGCCATGATATAGTTTTCAGTCTTATAGCTGCCATAATCTTCTCCTGCATTCAGTATATCTGCGTCAGTTTGTTGTCATAAGGGAATTTTGAAGGGTATATTGCAGTGCATGAATCAACGGAAAATGAAATGCACTAGAGACATGATCAGCCAGTTTTAATTCATTGCAGAAAGTCAGAGATACCAAAATGCATTTAATGTAATCTGATCTCTTTATTCAAGCCTGAATTTATGAGCAATTCAACAGGAGCAGACTGACAACTTTTATTTTGAAGTCACCTATATCAAATACCAATTTAATGTATCACCTACGTATTTATTTACACATATTGCTCAATGAAAAGATAAACCTTTGAGTATAAATTTCTCTCACCAGAGGGGCAAAAAAAGTCTGGTAAACATTTTCTGTAATGATCGTGTCATTATAATGTAGGTAAGCTTTGTGTTACCATGTAAATCTGTAGTAGTACCAGAAAATGGATTATTAGCACACAAGAGCCTTATTCAGCCTTGTGATTCAAATGATATGAAAGAGAGTAGGGATGAATCCATTGATCCTGCTTAGACATGTGAAGGACCAGGGAAAAAAAGGCCCAGAAAAATTGTGGTGTGTTTGTGTGTCCTGAAGCCTTTGTGTGTGGGGGGGTGGGGGGGCAGGAAACATTATTTAAAAAAAAATAAGTTGGCTTGGTGAATATTTTCTTTAAGAATGATGAACACAATGTTTAAAACAAGATGTTCCTGTATTTACTCCCACAAAGTTATTTCTAAAAACTATATAACTGGAAGACTATTCGGTAACATAATGCACAGCATCTGATCATTGTAATTCCTGGTCTTGGTTTTATTTTCTCAGTTCTTTTCATAGGAATGAATGTGTTATGTCTGCGTGGCACTATGGAGATCTAGACAAAATAATTTTCTTTCTTTTATGAATGCTGAAGTTTTCTTCTTTTTGTATTGTTTGTTGCTAGATCCTAAAAAAATTGGCAAAACCAAAGAATTTCCCTGCAGTTCAGGACCCTGTAACTCCATTTCTAGTGTCATGAGGTATTTAGGTAGAATACTCTCTGCTAGAGAGCTTGAGTCCATTTCTCTGCACTACAGCACTACTTCTCTCTAGTAGATAATTCTAAGTACCCCCCCCCCACAGCATCAGACTATAAATCATGAGATCCCATAGGATGAAGCCATACCAGTTAAAGTGCTATCAGGCTGCTATAAATGCACAGTGTAATACAGTCCATGTCAGTATCTCGCCCATGGACCCTCAGCGCTGTGGATCAGGTCAGCAGAGAGGAAAGGGGGTGAAGGCACTTTGCTTCTCCGCCCCCTTTCCTCTTCACCCATTGAGTTCAATCTGGTTGAGAAGGAATGAGGCTTGCTTTCCTCCTCAACTGGATTGAACCCTGAGGGATGCCTGCTTTCAGCAGCTTTGAAGGGCACCCTTGGGTTCAGTCCAGTTAAGGAGGAATGAGGCTTGCCTTTCCCTCCTCAAATGGACTGAACCCCAGGGTGCCCTTTAAAGCTGCTGAAAGCGGGCATGCCTCACAGTTCAATCCAGTTGAGGAAGGAAAGCAAGCCTCGTTCCTCCTCAACTGGATTGAACTCTGAGGGATGCCCACTTCAGCAGCTTTAAAGGGCTCCCTTGGGTTCAGTCCAGTTAAGGAGGAACAAGGCCTGCCTTTCCCTCCTCAAATGGACTGAACCCCAGGGTGCCCTTTAAAGCTGCTGAAAGCTGGTGTCCCTCACAGTTCAATCTGGTTGAGGAAGGAAAGCAAGCCTCATTCCCCCTCAACTGGATTGAACTTAACGGGCGAAGAGGGAAGGGGGCAGAGAAGCAAAGTGCCTTTGCCCCCTTTCCTCACCACTGACCCGATCCACAATGCTGAAGGTCCATGGGCGAGAAGCCTTGTTTTAAACACACTCACCTTACCACTCGGTCCCTGGATTTTCGGAGGCAGTGAGGCGAGTGTGTTTAAAGCAAGGCTTCTCACCAGTGATGCTCGGGCCTTGCCACCACCTTCTAGATGGCTTCAGTTTAATTTCCCCATGGAGGGCAGGGAATCAGAGGGCCAGACAAGGCCTGGGCATCACTGCCAAGAAGCCTCATTTTAAACACACTTGCCTTGCTGCCCCTATCACTGCCAAAAATCCAGGGACCGGGGGGCAAGGCAAGTGGCGGCTGGCGTGGGCCTCGATTCCCCCCCACCTTGGAGATGGTGAGGTATTCATTTTTTTTTCAAATTCGCAGGGGCTTCTGCAAATATAGAGGGACAACTCTATTATTTTCACCATTAAGACAGGCCCAGAGAGTCCTGCAGTTCTGGCGATGCAGGGCTTTTGCCCTGTTCTGTCCCCAGGCAGTCCTCATCACCCCCAGGGCAGAGAAGGGGCTAAGATGGGATGAGGTAGGGCCCTTTACCCCATTTAAAAAGAATACTTGCTTTAAACCATTCCCACTGAGAAGGAATGGATTGGGCCCTGCATGTCTGCAGAAGCCCATCCTAACAGGCCAGTCTATTGCTGCAACTGCTGGTCTTACTCACTCTCTCCAAATCAGGAAGGAGTCCTGCAGCATGTGACCTGATCACATGCAGGGGGCCTTGCTCACATGTGGCGGGCCAGCTTCCTAGCTTCTGGAAGAGCCAGAGAGATGGTGGCAGCGGCTGCAGCAATGGGCCAGTGTGCCTGTCTGGAACTCCTCCCATTTCGTGGAGGAAAGACACATACAGACACACATACATTTTCTGACTCCAGGGAGAATTCCAACATATTGCAGTTTATAAAAATAATCCATGTCCACAGGAGGGTTTGTGGGTGGAGAATCAGGGGTATTCCAAATATCTTAATATCCAGAGCAAGAAAACATGTGTTCCCATGGGGTGGAACATTTGTGCTGTGTAATTGTCAAGTCTCCCTTGTTTTTTGTCAACAACGTAACTAATACAATTTCTTTGTCTACACTATTTTGGTGAGGGGGGAAAAGTGTAAAGAGGAGTTAATGAAACTTGGGAGATACTGTTTATAACTCTACATGTGACAATGTTTTAAAATGTCTACCTGGTAGGTGTAGTTTTGTAGTAAAACATGACTCTAGAGGATTAAAATATCCATCTGTCAGGATGAAGATTATGTGTATGAATTTTATTTTAATTTTTAAATCGAAAGTATTATAATGTTTTTAATTATCACCTACTGTAAGTATATGTTTCATTGCATTACATCTCTCTATGTAATACAGTATCTATATCCTTGAGAGTCTGAATTGGCTAGTTTGACAGGATGTGTTTTAAATGAATTGATATGTATGTATACAAACACACATACCAATACTTACTACTAGTATTTACGTAAATAGCATGACAATTTATCTGTCTTTTTCATATCGACATTTTCTCATTTCTCTTGTAATGTGTACTGAGTCTCTGTAGATGTGAATGGCTAAATATTGCAGATTTTCTCTACAATTTGTGTAGTCTGGAATTTCACTGACTCCTGCTGAAAACAGAGGGGAAAACCAGTTCCTGTCTAGCTCAACAAATAATGGCTATGTAGGCATATTTAATTTTTTGCCATGGTGCTGGGGATTCTGCTCCAGCCTTGTAATTATGTGTTCTCACCTCTCCACCTGTTTTAGGAGCAGAGGTGCCTAACCTTTGAACTGAATGAAATAAGGTTCCCTTAGGCCCTATCAAAGCCACTCTCTTTAAAGGATTCACACATTGATTAAAGCATACCTTAATCAATACTGCATAGTCTTCATACATAATATGAAATGCTTCCTGCCATTGCTCTTTCTCAGATGGTATTTTCTCTGCTAAGAGTTGAAGGTACCCCAGTTTATTCTTGATGACCAAGATCCGACATCAACGTAGTGTAAATATCTACTGATGGAGTTACTCCATGCAAGCCCATACTGAATGCCAACATAGTGCAATGTACGTGGGTAATTGGCCAATGAACATGGCTGCCAACCCATTGTGCAATTGCAATGTGCAATGTGCATCGGCGATGCACATTTGCATGCTATTCTGTGTATTTTAATGTGCTACCAAATGCACAATGGTCCCATATGTGCAACTCTGCTTATGTTGTTGTCATCTGGATATTTCAAGTCTCCCTTGGTTTTTGTCAACAACATAACTAATACAATTTCTTTGTCTAAATTATTTTGGTCGGGGGGGGGAGTATAAAGGGGAGTTTATGAAACTTGGGAGATGCTGTTTATAACTCTACACGTGACAGTGTTTTAAAATGTCTACCTGGTAGGTGTAGTTTTGTAGGAAAACATGTATTGTCCAACCCACCCACCCCCCACAAACCTCTCTACAGGCATTTTACAACTTATGGCTGCCTAAGTCACAAATTGAAGTTCCCCTATGTTTGTTTTCTCTTTTTGGATGACAACATACTTATGGCTCTTTTGTACATTTAACATTCAGGCCAGATGATTCTTCTGTAGACCCAATTTCCTTGAAATCTGCCATGCTGGAAAAAGGGAATTTTGTTTTTGTGTCATAATCTTTTCCAAAAAGTAAATGTGGCAAGGAACAGAGGCAATCTCATCTCAGCCCCCTTGGTATAGTGACTGGTAGGAATGAGAATCCAACCCTCCAGGTTCCCCAAGCCTGCCAGTTTGATAATGATACTGTTTACTACCACAGCCTATACATTACTGGCAGGAATGTATTTAGTACCCCATCTGATGTCCTTACATTTTGGAGATTTAAGATAGTATGGAAACTCAAGGTTCATCCACACTACACAAATAATCCAGTTTGAAACCAAATTATTTGCCATGGGTCCTTCCTATAGAATCCTGGGATTTGTCGTTTGGTGAGGCATCAGCACACTTTGGCAAAAAAAAAAAAAGGCTAAGGACATTGTAAAACTACTAATCCCAGGATTCCATAGGAAGAAACCATGGCAAATAATCAAATTTCAAATTGGATTATTTGTGTAGTGTGGATTAGGCCATAGCCACTTGGACCAAGCATTTGGGGCCTATTACACCTATGTTGCACCAAGTTCAATGGCTGCTTGTTCACTTCTAGGCCTAATGTAAAGTGTTTGTCTTCACCTTCAAAGCACTAAAAAGTTTGGGACCAGGTTATTTAAAGATGACCTGGACTCATGTGGACCTCCTTGGACCTTAAGGTTGGCTTCAGAGACCCTGTCAACCCAACTGCCTTCAACTAGTGTGATCTTCCTCATTAATTATTTTTGCCACCTTGACCATGCTCTGATGTTGTTTGGCCATGTGTCCTAGTTTTCATCTGAGAAATGTTGGAGAGTACAGGCCTCAATGTTGCTGCTGCCAGGGCTTAAACAAAAAGAAGACTTACACATCACAGTGCTGGTATTCTTCTACTTGCCTTGTTGCAAATAGCACAATGAACACATCTTAAGAACATTTAAAAGGAACAGTTGTCTACCCCAAATCATTTTTTCACTGCCCTCTAGGAGCCATAAAGCCAGGAGCAACCTTCTTGAATCTGTTGAGAGACAGTCAGGTAGGTTAAGTGGGAGCTTCCCTCCCCCAGTTGAAGTTTGTTTTGCTGGGAAAATATGGGGAAAAGGAAGGGTAGGGGACAATCCAAGTTATTTTATTGTCTGAGGCAGAACAGCAAGTGCCATGTTCCAAGTCAAAAATGTGTAGTAGTCAAAGCCAGACACATTATTTTGGTACATAAATCTGAAATTTAACAAATACTTCTACCTGGGAAGTAAAAATACCACAATAATAAATCAAATACTAAAGAATTTGCTGCATTTTTGTGACACTGCCAATCTCCCTCAAGTGGTGCCTCACACAACCTAACAGTAGAACTGGCCCTGGGGATGACAAGCAACCAGAAGAAGGCTAGGACCGAGAGGAGCAGTGAATGAATCCCATTTTAAAGGGCCCTAGGAAATGGAACAAGCTGTTTTAGGAGGAGGGACAGTTAATTTGTTGACTAGACTTTGATATAGAGGTTGTGCTTTTTTTAAATAACTCCCAGAATCCCCCTGACAGTGTAGCCAGCTGCCAGGCATGCAGAAACTTAAACCAGAAATGCTACACTCAGTGAAGGACAAAACAGACCTCTTACAGCTGCAGGAGTTCACCGCATACCATGCAGATGTGGACAAGTTTACATAGGGACCACTAAACGCAGTGTGCAAACACAAATCAAGGAACAATGAGAGACACTGCAGACTGGGCCAGCCAGAAAAATCACGGTAGCAGAACATGTTAGAAACCAACCTGGGCACAAAATGTTATTTAAAAACACAGAAATTCTGGACCAGGCCAACAACTATCATGTCAGAATGCATAGAGAAGCTAGTGAAGTCCACAAACACCTGGACAACTTCAACAGGAAAAAAGAAACCCTAAAAGTAAACAAAATCTGGCTCCCAGTTTTGAAAAACAATAGAATAAAAACCCAACACTTACAAAGGAATTCCACCCAGGGACAAGGGGATTTCCAGGAGATAATGGCCCATCAACCAACCATTAGCCAAACAGACACTAACAAGCCTTGCATTTTTATACCCAGAAACTAACCATTCAATTACACAAATTCACATATACTCCCCAACAGGGGTTCACAGTATATAAACTCCACACACTCCTACCCAACCATTCTCTGAAGATGCCAGCCACAGATGCAGGCGAAATGTCAGAAAGAAACTATTGTAGAACATGGCCTCACAGCCCCGAAAAAAACCCAAGGAAAATCGATCCTGCCCCTGTTTCTTACTACACCATGAACATTTCGAGACAGAGGGTTCCTCTCATACTAGCAATTAGAAGGCACTGCATAGCTATTCTGTCTTTTTGACTGGAAGTAAAAAGATGGAGGAAATTGTGAAAAAGCAAGGGGGGGATTATGCATAGAGGGTGATATCATTTGAATTCCCTGCAAAGCTCAGTGTCACTCACTTTCTCTTCTTCATGCTGAAAAACTAGGATGATCTGAATCAGTCTGTAGCAGTGATTCCCTCCCTTGCCCCCCATGTGTGTGACTATAAAATCCATCAACCTAGTTAGCACTGGTCATGCTGGCTAAGGATGGTGGGCATTGTAATACAACATATTGGGGAGACCCCAGGATGAAGGAGGTTGGTGTGTTTTATGCCTCCTGAGAAAACCTGCAGCTCACAATATGTTTCCTCCAGGTTAATCTGATTTCTGTGGATGTATGTGCACTCTCCACTTGTTCTAATGTTACATAGCTAAACTCAAGAACAACTTTCAAAAATCATCAGAGATGGTTTCCACCCATTGTCTCAATACAGAAGTTTCTTCATTGGCTTGTAGAAGCAACACTAGATTCATTTCCCCCTCATCTTGATTCATTCACAGGTTTATATTTGTACCCCAGCTTTCCCCCAGTGACCTCCTCCAATAACTCTATGAAGTAGGTGAGAATGAGAGTGTTTGACCCAGGACATTTTCAGATGGGCTAACCCCCCTGCACAGAGGTCGGGATGAGGACTGCGCTGTCCTGCTTCCAGCAATCGATTTCACACGATGCTGTCCTCCTCCCACCCTTTGTTCTTGCTTCCTCCATGCTGCAGGGATGAGAAAGGCATCACTGTTCATTGACAGAAACTTCCATCAATGTAAATCTCCACTTATTTTGTTCCTACAGGCAAGACACTAGCTAATTTTTCACCAGTCTGCGAGAATACAAGGGTTTCTGCATATGACTGCTAGTCATACTTCATACTATCTGCATATTTATTCAAATTGTCTGACTTTTATGCAGTCTGTGTATCTTTAACAGGAATGCCCTTCCAGACTACACAGTGCATTCACACAGGTAAGGCTTGTGTGTCAGCTGTGGCTGTTCCTTAAGACATTGAATATGGCCGTGGTGACACATGCCTTATTAGTTATATCCTGTTTGGATTACTGTAATGTGCTCTATGTGGGGCTGTCTATGAAGAGCTTTTGGAAACCTCAACTGACCCAAAGAGCTGCAGGCAGATTTTTAACTGAAGCTGGCTATAGGGAGTATACAACTTGCTTGCTACAATTATTTTTCTGGGTACAATTCAAACAGCTGAACTACAAAGCCCTATATGGCTCGATGAAAGTTATATGAAAGACAGTTTCTCCTTATATGAGCCTACCCATGTCTTGAGATCTGCTGGGGATGTTCTTCTCTCTGCCCCACCCCTCTAACAGGTACATCTAATGGGAACACAGGAGAGGGACTTCTCAGTGGTTACTCCTAGGGTCTGGAACTCCTAGAGAGTTAGACTGGCACCCTCCTTGCTATCCTGTCATAGGCAGTGAAGACCTCTTTGTTTTAGCAAACCTTCCCTTTAATAATGATCTTTTAGCTGCTTTTAATTTTCTTGATTATTTAATTATATTGTTAACTTTTGTTTGATGTAGTTTTTAAGCTGTAATAATAACAACAGCAGCAGGAGCAACAACAAAAACAACAATAATAATTTGCATAAACATGCAGATCCCTGTGCAGAAAAAAATACAAGTAGATTTCCTGCTTGTATTTGCTGTGAAAAAAGCCAGGGTTTTTTTTTTTTCCATGCAGGAATCAGTATATTTCCTCTGCAGGAAAACCACATGTATTTTGGCTGAAATGAATCCTACCAGTAAAAAGCAAAATCCAATATTTCTGCAGGACTAGGGGCTTGAAAGTGTTAGAGAATGAGAAGTGTTAGAGAATGATATGTACTGGTGATGGGCTTGTGCAAGCAGTTCCCTCCATTCACCCAGCAGCATAATGGCCCAATTTACACAGTGGTCACAGCGACCCCACCCACCTACCTACTCTTGCCAAGGTGGCCACAGAATGGCCTGCAAGGGAGCACCAGGAAGCTCCCAAATGGGTTCTGGGCAAGCTACCTCCTCCCTTTCTAGCAGTTTTCTCCCCTCAGTCTTGTGGCAATACCTTTGTTAGGCCAGTGAAAAAGAGGCCCAAAAGGTTCAAACTTTCAGGTCCTCCAGATGATGTTACCCCCCTCCCCCCAAAGTAGGCAAGGCAGGGGAGTGAAATTATTTCATCTTCAAGTCATGTCAAAGAAGATTATCAGACATGTCAAGAGTGGTGTTACAGCAACACCAGGAGATTGCCAAAGGGCTCCCTTATCAGATGACATTGTCCCCTCTCGTTATGCACCCATTCTGCTCCTGTTCTGCCAGCACTGCTTTTTATTGATGGGAGAATCCATCAATAGATCCCCCATTCTGTTTCTGTCACAGATGTTCCTGCATGCGACAAGGTGCCCCATTATGCTGGTGAGATCCCAGCGTCAATGGGAGGTCCCTGCCAGAACACTTCCTGGTGATAGCAGGACATCCAGGTAAGTGACACACTCTTTATGACCTTCCCCAGGTTACTTGTTAATTTTAAAGTGTGTTTTTGTGCTTGCTCTCACTTTTTTTGTTATTTTTATTTTTGAATTTCCACACTCACGTCTTCTGGCAAGAATCCATGGGATTTTGATCCAGGAAGTGAATGGAGCTCCTTTCACTCTTGGGCTGCCCTGTCAATATGAGACAAGGTAAATGTGGTGGGGAGGGTGGTTGTGGTGGGACTGGGACAGGACAGGGGCGGGAGTGGAGATTGTGGGACAAGAACACCTTTTTCGTTCCTGTCTGATAATCTCCAAAGTCTGTCTTGTTGTCTTAAAATATGTTTTCATATAATTTTTATTAATAAATAAAATAAAAATAAAATGATCTGTTCCTTTCCAAAAAGAAACATTGAATATATATATGAAAATATACATTAAATAAAAATGAATAAACTTAATTTCTTTACCATATTTGTCCGTGTCATTTCCTATACAATTGTAACTGTTCACTGTTTTAAATATAGAGTGGTATATCACTCCATTTTATAGATCAGTGGTTCTTAACCCATGGTCCACAGACTACCAGGAGGCCTCAAGTTCCTCACAGGGAGTCCACAAAGGCTTGAAGGCTGCTCAGCTTAACTTCTCCCTGCAGTGGAATAGCCATATGGCAGGAGCCTGGCAAAGGCTGGCTTGGCCTGCACATTGCCATTCTATCCACTCCAGCCACAAACTTGCATGAAGAAATGGAAGAAAACTCTTTCTTCCCCCTCCAGTGCCTCTCAGGGAAGGTTTAACGGATGGTGCAATTGTATTATTATTATTATTATTATTATTAGGGTTTAAATCTTGAATCTTGGGGGGGCCACAGCAACAAAAGATATTTAAAGGGGGTCCCTGGTAAAGCAAAGGTTAAGAGCCACTGTTATACATAATACATACACTGATTATCTTTATCTTAACTTGATTTCCCATCATCCAGTTACTGAGTCTTCATGTATGTAATTCCATTTCATACTTAGTAATTTGTTGATACCTACAGATTGACATTTACATTCACACCTGTCCAAATTTGTAGGATCTAAATGCTCCTTTTCTTACAATTTTAGTTTGCTTTCCCTTACTGCCTTATTCCCTTATTTCACATCTTATTGCCACTTACAAGTCTCTTATCTCAACTGATTTATTATTACAGTTGGACCCCATTTCTTTCCTCAACATTTTATAACTTCTTTATTATTTATTTATTTATTTATTTATTTTTAGGTATTTATACCCCTCTCATTAGCCCCAAAGGCTCTCAGAGTGGCTTACAAACAGCAACAGCATTTTATACACCTACAAGACTTTATAGCATGCTAGGCACTAAGCAGTTTCCAAGTTGTGTTAGTTAACTTCTTTCCAGCATCCAGCAGTTTTCAAGCCTTCAATTCCACATATGCTCATTGGACAGTGCTTTCCACTGCACCTGGTCAGCCCTGTGTCATAGCTCCCCATATCTCCCACACAGCATGGTTCCTGAGTGGCTGGGGAATTATGGGCATTGTAGTACAAAATAACTTTCCTAAACTCTGATCAGAACCACAGCAAGTTGGCACCCTAGTATTGTATATTACGCCAGTCTCCTTACTTGGCTTTTTGATAGCCTCGTCTCTAGTAAAAGGACTTACTATTGAACTTTGGTTTTATTTTGCTCAGTTCATTCTGTCTTGCTTGTGATGCTGCTGTTGGGTTAAAAAAACAATAATAGGCAAGGCCCAGGTCAATAGCAACACGGGGAAAAAAATCTACTGCTTGGCTAGAGCTTTAGCTGACAGCTCCAACTGAGCAGTTTAAAAGGCAAGTGGACCCCCTTGTAGGCTTCCGTCAGTCAAATGTCAATCAGCTGCAGGGAAATCTACCCTACCTTCCCTTTGCCAGGAGGAGAGAAAATATATGTGTGGCATCTCCTTGAGTCAGTATGAAGAATTAGCAATGATGCTCAAAATGTTAGCCATCAAAATTTCAGTAATTCTGACCCTTACCTGCTGAAAATCCAAATACAGATTTTAGTATAGTATTCTGTTTGTAAGCTTGTGGAAAAGACCTTGTGTGATTTTCATTATTCAGTTTTCTGGAGATAGGAACACTGTCAAGATGGCACATCACCACAGTCAAGCTCAAAAACCAGAAGGTGAAGGGTGGACAGACCTGGGGGCCATTCACACTACACAATTATAGTGCTATTATCCCACTTTAACTGTCAAGCTTCACTTTATGGAATCCTGGGATTGGCAATTTAGGGATGGGACATTTAGAGATCTCAGGCAAGAGTACTCTAGTGCCTTGCCAAATACTCATCCCAAGATTAAAAAAGATGGAACTATTGCAGTTCAAGTGGAATAATGGTGATATAATTATGTAATAGGAAAGGTCCCACAGATGTGAATAATTGCTATGACCTTTGTAAGCAAGGGCTTGGAAAAGTGGCTTTTTTGAGAACAGTTTCCAGAATCCCCCCAGCCAACATGCTGGCTGGGCGATTCTTAGAGATATAATCCAAAAAAGCACTTTGCCAAACACTTGTTACAATATTACTTCTGTTTGCTACATGAGAATTATGCATATGAACATGCATAATTAATATTAACAAACTAGAATGAAATTCTCCTCTGAATTTAAACTCTATATGTGCTATTTTTGTATACCAAAGAAGACTAACATGTGCACTAGGAAAAACAAAAACATATAACAGTTTGTTGTTATTTAAATTTGGGGATCACATTTATAATAAATTATATTTATTTTAATAAACGATCAACCCACACACAATTGCAGTAGGGGAAGGAAGAATATTAAAAAATATTACCCCCAAAATTGATCAAAAACATGTTTCTTGTGAAATTTTGATGACAAAAATCCTGGACTGGACAGGATCTTTGCAGTTTGCTGATCTTTGCTGGTTCTATGCGAAATTCACATGTGGTTGTTCTGCACAGACAATTCTGTTTTCTGTGTAAAAGTTGTTGTTGTTTGTTTTTGTTGTTGTTAATTGCTGTGAAGTCAACATTCATGTATGGCAACGTTATGAAGGAGAAACCTCCAAGTCACTTTGGGTTTGTCTACACAAAGGATAAAAATATGTACTTCCTCCAGATCTGGTGCAATTTGTACACTCAGAGCATGGAGTGATTTGTACACACAGAGCATGGAGTGAATCCGCTCCTTTTAGCCATTAATACAACTGAACAGAAACTGTGTGGACAGCTAAATCAGGCTGGATCTAGAGTGATCCAGCTGTCCACACATCTACACACTCACTTCTGGCCTCTCCCCCACGATGCCACCAGCGCTGCTGCCTCACCTGCCAGCCAACAATGTGATCAATGAGGAGAGGGTCACTCTAAGCCCTCCTTGTTGATCACATGGTGCGGTGCCCGATTCTGACTCATCAGTGGCAACAATGATGGCCAGGCTCTGCAGAGGGTCACTTGGCTGGTGGGTGAGGCTGCGGTGGCACTGAGGGGGACAGGTCAGTGGGGCTGTTGAGGTGATAGCCCATCTGCCCCTCTAGACTGCAGCATGGATGCAGAATGGATCTGCATTGGTATGTGTAGCCAGTATCATGTTGATCTGGGGCAGTCCTGGGACATAATGCTCTTGACTGGCCTTGGATTATGGTGCTGGTGTAAGTGAGCCTTTTGTTTTCTATAGTTCTGCTCAGGTCTTGCAAACTCAGGGCAGTGGCTTCCTTGATCAAGTCTATCCACCTGTAATTCAGTCTTCCTATTTTCCTACTGCCTTCTACCTTACCAAGCATTATTGTCTTTCCTAATCTATCATGTTTTCTTATAAGTCCAAAGAACAACAGTCTCACTTTAGTCATCTTGGCTTCTAGGGAGTGTTCAGGTTTGATTTGGTCTAAGAACCATTTATTTGTTTTGTTTTCTTTTGTTTTCTTTTAGCAGTCTTGGGTACCTATAGAATTCTCCTTCAGCATTAGATTTGAAATGAGTTGATCTTCTTCCTGTCAGCTTTCTTCACTGTCCATCTTTCATGCACAGAAATTGGAAATACTACTGCATGGACAATACTGACTTTAGTATGCAATGATATATCTTTATACTTGAGGATCTTGTTTAGTTCCTTCATAGGTGCCCTTAACATTCCTAGGACATTTTCAGATGCCCTTTACCGTGCAAGCAGCCTCCGGAGCAGTAACAAGGCTGCTGCACAGCAGGGGGTCAATTTTGGACGATGCCGTCCCTCTCTCGGCATCATCTGTGACTGTTCCGGCTAGCATTGAAGGCGGCCGCGCTATTTTTTACTCATGGACAACTTCCGTGAGTGAAAAATAGCACGGCCACCTTTAATGCTAGCCGGAACAGTCACGGACAATGCCGATAGAGGGATGGTGTCGTCCAAAATGAACTCCTTGCCGCGCAGCAGCCTCGTTACTGCTCCGGAGGCTGCTTGCATGGTAAGGGGTGTCTGAAAACGTCCCTAGTCTTGTGATTTCTTAACTACAGTCTCTATTCTGATTTATGACTGAGCCACAATATGGAAAATCATTATTTCAGTGTCTTCATTGTCTACTTTACCGTTATATAAATCACCTATGGTCATTATTTTTGTTTTGTTTTTTAATGTTCAACCCTAAACCTACCTTTGCACTTTCTTGCTTGACTTTCTTTGACAGTTGTTCCAAGTTTTTACTGCTTTCTGCTAGAAGTATAGTATCATCTGCATAACTTTGGAGCTTACCACACTCCAAAGAAAAGCATAAGTGCACCAGGAATGTTCCGTTTTACGTGCTGCCTTACCACATGATGCTGCTGTTCTTTCATTCCAGTCCTGTGGTGGACCAAGGAAAAACTGTGTCTTTTTGCTAACCAGAAAAACCTGTTAGCAAAAAGATGCAGTTTTACCTTGGCCACCTATGGGACTGGAATGAAAGAACACTGGATAAATGATATCATGTGATAAGGCAGCACAGAGGACAGAATGTTCCTGCTGCACTGCCACTTTTCTGTGGAGTGCTGTAAATCCCTTAAATTTTTTTTTCTGCATTACTTTTTTTTATTGAACATTATAAGAATAAAATACATTAACAATATCATACGATCTTTCATTACTTATTTTTACATTTTACCTACAAATCATTCTACTTGCTCATCTTATATCTAACAATTTCTATATATTATCATGTTTTCTAAATTTATTATATATACCATATATATACAATACACATTTAATTGACTTCCTTTCTGGTTGCTTCAAATATATTTCTTCCCATCATGTACATCTATTTTGTCCTAAATACATGGTTTCTATATTCTTCAAACGCCATTCCATACAAAAGTCAGATTCTGCTCTGTATGATACAACAAATATATCCAAATATATTAATATTTTTGTAAGTTCTATTAGTGTTGTATTGTTAACCACTTAATGAACAGGCCTAGGGGATCACTATTACATTTCCCCACCTATTTGTTAGGTATTTAATAATGGTTGCCCAATCTTCGTTATATTTGTCAGTTATTTGGCCTTTTAATAGCATTGTTAGTCTGTCTAAGTTAAGGGGTAAATCCCTTAAATTGTTGATGTTCCTTTCTCCAGTTTTCATGCTTCCTTCCTCCAAGTGTTATCCAGCTTTATATATGATATGCTTGGGGTACAAATTGAACATACAGAGTGATAAAATATAAGCTTGCCTGAGCTTCTTGCCAACTGGTAACCATTCAGTTTCCCCATATTCTGTCCTGATGGTGGCCTCTTGTTCTAAGTACACATCATTGCTAATAAAATTAGTGAAGAATTATGTCTCTAGACAGTAGACTAGTTTAGTGAATGTAAGACAGGCTTGGGGTCAAGGAGGAACAATTGAAAGGCAGTCACTAATGCCCCAGCAGTTGCCTCCTAAGGCAGTTGCCTCATGTTGCATAAGGGGATAGCCAGCCCTGACAGATCAGAAAACTTCTTGGGTCTCTTCTGTAAATAGGAGTCCTATTCTGCATCCTGGGAAAACTACACAGTGAAGGTCCCGCTCAGGGTAAGAAAAGCCAGAGCACAAGGAGTGGCGGTTCCACCAATGCGTACAGCTCTATCAAGGCTGTGAGCCTTTCAGGCTCTGCCTCTGTATTTGTGGAACAGTCTTACTTTGCACCTCTAGCTACAGGAGGATCATACTCGCTTTTGTAAAGGGTTGAAAACCTTCCTCTTCAGTTTGCTGGATTAAACCACTGAATGTGCCTAAGGTGGCCAAGATGGGTAGTGACTGATGAAGATTTTGTTCTTAGTATATTATTTTAGTATTTTAGCTTTTTATAGGGTTGTGTTTTATTGTTTCATTTTTATCTATATATGTTTGATGCTCTGCCCTTTGGGGAAAAGGGCGTTATAAATGAAAGTTGTTGTTGCTGTTGTTGTTGTTGTTGTTACCTTTGCTCTGGCCCTTCATGAACCTCATAGTGCCATTGCTATTGCAGGTTAGTATGAGGCCTGGCACTGTGAAATAAGCTTACCAAATAATATGCAGGATAAAAGGAACCAACAAATTCAAATTACAAGAAAGGGAATTGCAACTAAACATTAGGAAGAACTTAATGATGGTTGTATCGGTTTGACCCTAGAATAGATTTGAATGGACAGCGATGGATTCTTATACATTGGGTGTTCTTAAACAAAGGATAGATATAAGCACCTCATGGCTGCTTTAGTGGTGGATTCCTGAACTGGTGCAGGTTAAATGGCTCTCAGCATCCCTTCCAACCCTGTGATTCTAAGGGTTTCAGATCCAGATGAAAGTGTCTTGAAAAAAGAATTGGGGAGAACTACTAAGAAGGAACTGCAGGTCAGCATGAGAAATAATTGGAGAATGGAGCAAACTTCTAAATAATACTGTAGAAACTTTGACTGAGTCACCCAGATACTTTTCAAGTTTGGAGGTTTAGTTTAGAAAATCATAGTCAGAAGTTTTCTACAGACTTACTACTTTCACAGTATCTGTGAGTTTTCCCTAGTGTGCTCTTTTTTCTTTTTTGCTTTACAGTGTTTACAGTGGTAGTCATCTTGGAGGAATTACAATTCATAGCAATTATGTGCAGAGGTATCTCAGGGTGGAGGTTAAATGTAATGATACCATTGGTCTCAGGTTACTGAACAGATTATAATTCAGTTATTTAGGATTTGAAGAAAAGAGTATGTTAGCAATAAAAAATTGGCTTCCAGCATACACATTCTATTGTACCTCAAGAGGAAATAGGAATTCAAAATCAAGCATTAAGCTGTAAGCTCTGTGTACAAATTCTTACTTAGGAGATAGGTGAAATGGAGGGTTTGGAAAAGAATTCAACTTTTTTTCCTTTTCTTCTCTTTCTGATGATGAGTCCTCTGATCTGCCAGACAGTATTATTTTCCCATTTGGTGGGCTCTCTCGGTACTAGAATCTTGGGCATTGTGTTCAAAGTTCCCCTCGGAATGATTTGTGTGAAAGAATGGATCCTAGCCACAGTTTTGCATCCCTGGCAGCCTAGAAAATTTATTAAGAGCACAATAGCATGGAACTGCTGAGTTTCTCATGAAAACATCTATGCGGGCCTACAACCCCCCTCTTAGGGACCCACAGGCATTTCGAAGGAGCAACAATTTTATGAGCACAGCTTGAACCCAGCTGTCTATGGCTCTCTTTTGGTCTATGGCTACAAGACAAAATGCAACATGAGATTTTTTCAAGCATTCCAAAGCCCATCTGCCATGTAACCCACTTATCTTTGTGGCTGCAAGTTTATTATTGATCCAAAATGGGGAAAGGAAAAAAAAAGCAACAAAAGGAAGAAATGCAGGGGAGAAAAACCATAAATCCATTCTTTTGTTGTTCTTCCAGCAGCATCTGTGAGCAATTGTCACAATTACTATCAAACTGTATTTGACTGGTTGCCAACATGAATTTTCCAAAAAACCCAAATGTAAACAAACTCTGCAAGTGCTTCCTCATTTGCCAAGCTAGTAATTATTTACTTTGTTTGGGGCTAGCATTACTGTCAGCTCAGCTTTACAGACCTATAATGTGTTTGCTAATGAAACCATGAGGTCTAAAGCTACATATTAACCTTGTCACCCTTCAATTTTGATCTCAATAAAGTTTCACCATGGTTTTGTAAACTAGTGTTGGAGGGACAGGCAAGTGATTAATTATATTTTTCCGTTTTCCTTTATCCAAGCAAATTGCTAATCCTTAAACCTGCCTTGCATTCGAAGGTTAACTGACTAAATCAGAAGCTCTCATTTACAACTGTCAAAATTACAATCTTTACTCTGGAACTGAAAGTTGGCAAACATACCTACTAATAATGAACACCATCAATGAAAAATCTAATTTCGCTCGAGAGTTTATAATACACTAGAAGCATGCTGAAGAGACAGAATAAGCACATTCTTAATCAGGAAGTCCAAGCCTTAACAAAGTACCTCAGAGGCTGACCCTGGGACCCAGCCTAGTCAGTTCTCATGATTTCATGTGATGGGTTCTGAGTCCTCTTCAGGCACAGAGGGACTGGCGGATAGTGTGAATTCGCCAGCCTGGCACACATATGAGGAAAGCCCTCTGTCTTTGCCTAGTCAAGTGCATCTTAACCTATGTTATATAGGGAATCAACAGCCTTTTTTCTCCAATGTGTCAAGGACCAACACCATATTTCTGCTTAGTGGCTAAAACTGTTGCTTTCTTTCCTGCTAACTTCCTGCAGACAGGCAACCCATGAGTCAATGATTGGCAATGGTCCACAGACCACCACTTTCAGCAGCACTTTCATGGAAGACTGAAAAATTTACCCAGCTCATTTAAAAAATTATATTAACTTAAAATATCCACCAGGTTCCTAAAAGCCAGATAGAAAGAACATCGCAGGTTGATTTTTTAAAAAATGAATATACAATTTGATAAGCCCAATAAGAAATAAGCCTAAACTCTCATTTGATACTGAAGGAATGTAAAGCCCCACCATTATACTTATTGTGGAGTAGTATTGTCAGTTCAGAATTATCCCAGGTGCTCAGGTCTCCAGGCCAAAACCTGAAACCTAGGGACAGCCCCAGTTATATAATTCAGCATGAAACATTGAGTAGCAACCACAGTTAGTCCCAGCTTTTCATTCAAACACACACAGACAAAGAGAACATATTTTCATGTTTGGAAATTAAAACAGAATTTTCAGTTCAAGGGGCTGTTCCCAGTTTAGGGTGAAATATGGGGATTACTCCTTCAAACTTACTTAGGAAGATGTGATTTAAAAAAATTAATAATCTTGCCCACTTGCTTCTAGCTAGAAGATGGTTGCACAGCACAGCAGAGGGTAGGCCTTGGTGCAACAATGACTGGGAGGGAAGGAGGAAGCTAACTAAGTAAATAAATACATAGGGCCTGTCTACATTGCAGAGATACAGCAGACTGACACCACTTTATCCACCATGGTTCTCTCCGATGGAATTCTGGTATTTGTAGTTTTGTGAAGTATTTAGCCTTTTCTATCAGAGCATTCTGGTGCATCAACTAACTATAAATACCAGGATTCCTTAGGATAGAACTATGGTAGATAAAGTGTGTCAAACACATGCATTTCTGCAGTGTAAACAGGCTAACAGACCCCCTGGAGAGTCTTTGCAAGTTGCAGCAGCAATTCAGGACTGCGTCAGAAGAACGCTACAAGAACAGAAAGGGCAACATTACCAGACACTCACATCCTTCAGCCATTCCAGGGGCATAGTGTGGGCATGAATAACACATCCCTTTTTATTGATGGGCCTAAGCCATCAATAAAAAAGGGACGCATGATTCACGCCCATGCTACGGCCCTGGAACAGCTGAAGGATGACATTATCTGGTAATGTCGCCTGTTTTTTGTTCTTGTAACGTTCTTCTGGTGCAGTTTTTGCCGCATCTCATAAAGTCCTCAGTTAAGCCTTACAAATTGTAGCAAGCAGGTGCTCTACCACCTGAACACAGCTCTTTCCTCTTGCCTGGAGTGGAGGCTACCAAAGCTGCAGAATGTGCACCCTTCTCTCCTGTCTGGAAATGACCCATAAAAACTGGAGACTTAGGGCCAAGCCCTGAGATCTGTCAACCCTATGCTGGAGGTCTCTTTCTCCAACTTTGTAATGGCAGCCATATGGTAATATCCCTAGGCCAGTCAGTGACCATTTGAGTAGGGGTTAGGGTGGTGGTTTACCTAGGCAATGCCTGGTTCCCATTTAATAGCCAGGGGGGGATGTGTGGTGCAAGGAAGTCCTATGCAACATCTGAGAAAGTATTTGTGATCCTTGCATAAATCACAAAGAGGATTTTGGCCACCATCCTCTGATACAATAAGATCAGTACCTGTCCATACAGTATCCCCTACTGATATATTTGGTGCATATGGGCGAGAAAAGAGAAGATTAATCTCTGTAAAATGGTACAGATTGCCACACCTGTTAAGGGCAAGGTTTGGGCCCAGCTGACAGGTCATTTAAGCACTTATCCTTTTGTGGAAGTACATGTCTAGTTGTGAGATGTGAACCTGGTGCTAGAATATCTCAGTTGCATAAAGGATCCTCACACACACACACACAGAGAGAGAGAGAGAGAGAGAGAGAGAGAGAGAGAGAGAGAGAGAGAGACTGATAATCAAGTTACTATAGGTATTTCAGCTGGACATCAGATGAAAACAGATTTAGTTTTTATTTCTTATAATATTTAAACTTGAACACAGGAGAACGAAAACACAGTTTCACCTGCAAGACTTCCTGTGTCCAGTACTGAAAGGTCACAAATTCAAATGCCAGGTCCCCAAAACTCAGCATAAATCAGATGGGGATTTTCCCCACTAGTGTAAGTAAAATGCTTTAAAAATAAAGAAAGCTTACAGATTCAGAAGTCACACATCCTTGCTCCTTCTTGAAATTCCCTTGGTGGAGAGAGGAGGAGGGGTGGTCTAGCTTCAGTCTAGTTCTAATGGAAGTCCTGTAGTCAAGTGATATGTTTTCAGTTTTCCAGGCAAGGTTATGTACTTAGGTTTCGAGCTTACACTTTTGGAGTATACCCCCAGAATCTGCCAGCCAGCATTGACCACTGGCTATGCATAGTAGGGCATTCTGGGAGATATAGGACATTTTCAAACAGCGTTTTAGCGTGCCTACCGTGGGAGGAGCTTCCGGGAGAGGGACGGCGCTCTTGCGCAGCAGGGGGTCGTTTTCGGACGCTGCCGTCCCTCTCCCGAAATCATCCGTGTCACTTCTGTGAACCTTCGGAAGCCGCAGAGCCATATTTTAATCACGGAGGTTGCCCGTGAATAAAATATGTCACGGATGATTCCGTGAGAGGGACGTTGGTGTCCGAAAACGACCCCCTGCCGCGCAAGAGCGCCGTCCCTCTCCCGGAAGCTCCTCCCGCAGTAGGCACACTAAAACGCTGTCTGAAAATGTCCATAGTCCAGAAAAGTAACCATAGGTTACCATAGATTACTGCCATAGATGCAATGGACGCACACTTGTTAGTATGCCATAAATAAGGCTACCTGAAAATGTGTCCGTGATGCACTTCAGCCCATACTGAAAGGCACCCCTGGCTCATGCTCTGAGCCAGCAGAGTCTCAACTGGCCACTGTAGGATGAAACCCTCTACGTGATTCAACCACACACTGCCAGTATTCAAAGGTCTTGCTTCCTGCTTACAAGAAACAACAACTATTAACCAGGCATTGGAAGACTTCAGAATGGTGGCATTTTCTTTGGTAGCTGCTAGAAGGCCAATCAGTTAGCTTGAATACTTTCAAAGCACCAGGTCCTGTCTGATCTCAAAAGCTAAACAGGGGCCTGGTTAGCACCTGGAAGAGAGACTGCCATGGAATGTGAAGTGCTATAGGCTCTATTCAGAGAAAAGTAATGGCAAATCTCTTCTGAATACATTTTGCCAAGGAACCCCTGTGATAGGGGAGATTTTCAGACAGGCTAAATATGGCGTAATACCAACACCAAGAGATCGCTAAAGGGCTTCCTTTTCAGACGACGTCATTCCCATGTCATCATGCTCCTGTTCGGCTGTCATTATACCGGTGCTTCTTTTTATTCATGGGCTAAGCAGTGAATTGATCCCCCATTCCGTTTCTGTAACAGAATGATGTGTGATTGAAATTGTGCCCCATTATGCTGGCGCAATGCCAGCGTCAATGGGAGGTCCATGCCGTAACACTTCCGGGTGAGATCAGGACATCCAGGTAAGTGATACACTTTTTGGCACCCTCCCTGGGTTTCTTGGGATGTTTTGAGCGTATTTTTGTGTTTGATGTAACTTTTGGACATGTATTTTGCTTTTCCTTTTTGAATTTCCCCCATGCTCGTATTTTCATGAGAACAGCTGGGACTTGAAACCAGGAAGTGAAAGGGGCTCTGTTTGAACTCCTTTCACTCCTGGGCTGCCCTGCTGAAGGAAGGACATGCAAACAGGGTAGGTCTGAATTTTTTAAAATTTTCCATCATTACAGGGGCAGGAGAGGGGAGGAGAGGAGATTGTGAGAGGGGAACACTTTTTTTTTGTTCCCCTCTGAAAATCTCCAGAGTCTCCATAAGTTGGAGTTGACTTGAAGGCACATAACAGTAATAAGAATCCCAAGATCTCAAACAAGAGCTGTGTGCAAAGTAATGACTTAGGAAAGCAGAAGTAGAACTATGGAATAGGGTGCCTGTGAAGACGCGTTCAGCCCAGGAATTTGTTTTCTGTACCAGACCTAGAGCTGAAATACAGAATTTTACACAGACATCTCCTGTTTTCAAACTAATTTCAATGGATAGTTTTGGACTGCAATTGTGAATACTAATGGAGACAGAAGCCCTTCTTGATTTATTATAAATCACCTAGAGATCTACAATTAAATTCCATCCTATGCTTTGCCCTTCCCTGATATAGCTGACCTAGGAAATGGAAGAATCCCTTGTTTCCTTTCAGAAAGCCATCACAAAGAAACACAGAGGGTTTAGGCTCTGCCTTGTTTTCTGAATGGCTAGGAGCCATACATGGCTGTATAATGGTGACTTTGCTCCATTTTTTGCTGTCCAGACTCAGACAGGGGAGTGGGGGAGATTCTACACTCCCTTTTCCCCACTAAGGTCCTGATCTGGATCAAGGGCCTTGTACATACGCTAGAGTATAACAGTAACAACAAAAAACATGACTACTATCTGCTAGCTACATCTTTAAAGTCATGGCTGCTTTGGCCCTGAGCTGAAGAATTTTCTGGATTTTGATATCTGCCATAACCATCTTCATCCTGATTTCCCTCTACTTGATAGCCAGACTCATGACACGCAAAAGAACACATTTTTCTCCATAAACAACATTCAGTTTGAGAGGAATATTGGCAATGATGTTCCTTTTCAGCAATCCAGATGCTTGTAAAATAGATTAATGCTTATGGCACTTCAGAAATCTCTCACTGAATAATTCAATTTCATAAACCATTTCTTATACAAAAGATATTGAATCTTAGGAATGCTAGTCCCACATAAGATGACACCCTGCCACAACCATTTAAACTCTTTTATAGCTGTTGGGATTTTTTAATGATTGCATTTAAAAAAATTATTGTTGTTCCCAAATTGTTAGTAATTCTTATATATTGACACATCATATCTGGTTGCCGGTGGTGGAGTTGCATTACAACCAACATTCCTTCTTTTCCAGACAAATGTCAGGTGAAAATATTTCCTTTGAAACAATCTCTTTTACCTCTTCCAACCCTCACCCAGTTTAGTTGACAGAAACTGAACTTTGACAAAATGCTAAAATTTTGAGGAAAATTAGTGTTTCACATAAAACAGGGTTGGACAAAGTGCAGCAGCAAGGCCACATGTTGTACAACCAAGCTGGGTTTTTTTTGTTCCCTTAATCCCAACCCCACTGAGATTTAGCGGTTTATTGCACACCAAAGTAAAACGGCAGTGCAGCCGGAAGTTTCCATCTTCCATGCTGCCTTACTGAATGATGTCATTGTTTTTCTGTTCTGGTCCCATGGGAGACAGAGGTAAACCTTGTCTTTCTGGACAAACCTGTTAGCAAAAAGATGCAATTTTACCTCCATCTCCCATGGGCTCGGAATGGCAAAGTGATGACATCATGCAGTAAGGCAGCGTGGAACCTTCCGGCTGCATTGCCACTTTACTTTGGCATGCGATAAGCTTCTTAGTACAAGCAGGGTGGGTTCCCTCCAGGTCCCATGTGACTGTAGGCCCACTGCATGTGACCAGCCTTGTTCACATGCTGAGGGACCCCTGCCTGGTTTCTGGGCAAAAGACCTGTGTCATCTGGACTTCATGGTTCTGGAATGGGGGCAAGCTGGGGTATATGGCCCATGTAGATAAGCCTTTTGCTTCAGCTAGGTAGTGGTGATGGAAAGAGTATATTTTTTCTATAGATCTTTCTTAATGTTTTTGCTTGCCATTTACCATTTAGTAACTACAGGTTCATTGTTATACAGTGTTTGTAGATTCTTTATACTTTATCTTCCCAACAACTGTAGGACCACCATACAGCAACACACACCCCCATCAACTACACCATTGTATTTAATGGGACTCTTGGTTATTTCTGTAGTTTTGTGCCTTTGAATGTTTGTGAGATTGAGTCCTCAAGTTGCACTGCTGTCATGGAAACCTGGAGAAAATGATGTGTGACTCGTTTAATTGCAAGCTATAATGTATCACCAGTTTAAATGGTCATTTCTTTTTATCTTCTGAAAAGGTGTGAATAAATCTCCCCTAGAGGAATAATTTTGTTTAGAGTCAGATAGCAATGGCTGGGAGTGACTAAGCACAGGAGTTTAGATGCATTTTATATTGAAATCAATATGAATCAAGGAAACAGTCTAATATTTTGTTACAGTGTAAGATTTTTATAGTTGGCTATAGAAATACAAGAATCTGTTCTACAGCTTCTATGCAACAGCAAAACATCACTTAAGACTCAGAAACAACCTTAGTTTAGCAAGCAACACTATGAACATGATACCAGTGTAAGCAAAGGCAAATAGGCACTGATGGACACCGCCCCCCCCATCTTTCATCTGTTCTGTGGTGGAATGGCATGTGCTTTCTCATGGATTTCATTTTGAGTGTTTTCCAGTTTGTAGGCTCAAGTTTGTTCAAACAAATCCTTCTCTGAAACACAAATCATTGGCAGAAGCTAAATTTTGTGTAATTGGATTGAGCTATGAGCTTAAAGATGAAGGGGACAAAACCATGTCCCAGAGCTCTATTTGATGCTCTTAGCGTCTTATCTGTGGCTGTTTTATACCAGGCATGAAGACTGTTATTTGTTCACAGTGATTTGTACAATTTACAGTGACATTTTATTTCAGTGGGAATCATGTAGACAAGCCATAACACACATCTACGTTTAGTTGTTTTCTCTGTTGCTTTTGATGAGCTATCACAGGAATACCTCTGCAGAAGACAGTGCTTGAGAGGCAAGGATTTAGCATATAATGCCAAGATGAATTTTGCAAAGGGCTGAGGATAAGGGACTACAATGGAGTGCAGCAGAAGGCTTGAATCGGAAGTAGCTTAGAGAAGAGCAAAGCTTCAAAATCCTGGTTGCAGGGTATTGTAAATCAGTAGTTTGAACTTGCACATATGGCATCTGGTAGAAGGAAAATACAGCTTCCCACCCATCCCGAGCCAACCATGTAAAATATTCAGGGATATTTGATTCCCTAAGTTAATTAAGAAACCCACAAAAATCATATCAAACAAAATATGGTTGGTTGTAAACACAGTAATGTACCATCTATCTTCATGAACTGAACAATAAATTGGCCAACAACTTGTGATTGATCCTGGCCAAAAGTGGTTCTTCTTCCTGTGATTGTAGATAAGAGTGTTAATTCTGACAAAATCAAACATTGCAGACCTTTCTATGAGTTTTCATCATACACAAGTGAGACTTGACAGCCATGGTTAATTTGGGGGCTTAAGGCTGAATTTGTATGCACATTTATACTTGGGAGTAATCTCCTTTTAACTCCCTAAACCTACTTCTAATGGAACAAGAATAGGGTTGGGTTACTTGTTTGGCAGCTGCTTTACTTATGGCAATAATATTAAGTTTTCTGTTTGGAAATTTTCAGGAAATGTGCTCCTTTTTTATTGTTTGGTGGAATGTGGCCCACTGTGGGTTTGGGGGCTGAAAATGTGTCCCAGAGCCCCAAAGTTTCCTACCCTGCCCTATTGTTTAAGAAGCATATCAGAATCAGACAAAATGCTGGAGATATAGTGATGTACAGTCACTGTCAGTTGAGAGGAAGCAGCCAAGTTGGCAATATTAACTGGTTGGTTAATTTGCATAACAGTGCCCAATAGGATTGACTCTGGAGCACTTCAGATCTTCTTTAAAGTCTCAGTGAAAGACCTTCCTAATTCTTCTACCATCTTTTTGCCTTTGGTTTCCAACTTAAAGAAGGAGAAAAAACACTGTGAAATTGGAAAACTCATACCCTTTCATCCACTCACGTTCTACCTTCATACAGTTTTAACTCTTTTCTTTTGCAGTTGTCAAACTCTTGAACCAATATGGCAATTGTAAGAAATATAAAGTGTAAAATGGACAGTTGGTTCTTTTGGATTTCAATAATTCATTTACCAATAAGTCCCATAATTTCTTTTTTTAAAAAACCTTTTAAAAAGGATATTAACAAATGAGTATTACAAATGGTTCTCTCCCAAAGTGGCAAATGGTTCTTCTCGTATTTGATTTCCCTTCCTGAAACTCTTATAAATAAAAGAAAGATGCCATTCAGTCATGATTAGCTTGGGGATGTGTGGGAATTCCAAAACTTTAGAAACCTTCAGCAGAATTTTAATGTAGACTTTCCTCGGTTAAAGTAGAGCGGAGCACTGGGCTTTTTTATTTGGCTGTCATACATTTGTATTTCCCAACATATTTCAATGGCTTAGGATAGATTGCAATAGATATCTTCCCCCATGTGGCACCCTCCGGATGTGTCGGAGTGCAACCTTCATTTAGTCCAACACAACTGGTGGGCATTAGCTTGGGGGAAGCTGCAATGTATTCTTATTTGATTTCAGCCTCACAAGAAAATGGAGATGGAAACTTTGTGGATTTGCTAAGGCCAGTTAGTGAGCTTCATGGTAGAAGAGAACTGAATCTTCCACATTCTTATCTAAGATCCTGTCTGTAATATACATCACAAGTTCTAAGCTCTTGTCTTTTAATCAAGTTGCAAACATTTAGAGTAACACAGTGAGTAAGGAGATTATCAGACGAGTGCCTAAAAACGTTATTATGGCACTATATTTTACAGCATTCATGTTCTGGCACAATGACACATGTTTTCACACACTGCTGTGATAATGATACAAAATTGCCCCAAGAATCCAGCAATACGAGTACTCACACAGTTTACTTCCTGAGATTTTGGCATGTCTCACGAGAAGACGCGAGCACACTAAAAAGCCCCCAAACACTAAAATCAAAAAAGGAAACATTCAGAAAAGCACAGATACCCATTTAGAAACTTGCAAGCAAGATGGGGAGGTCCATAAAAGAGCGTATGGTACCTAGTTTTCCTGTTTGCACCTGGAAATGTTCTGCAAGGACCACCGATTAACGCTGGAATCACGCCAGGAGAACGGGGCACATTTTCACACACATATAAATCCAGAACACAAATGCTACAGGAGATCAATTTTTTATTTCTCTCTGACAATGAAAAAAAGAACTCCCTTGTAACGGCAGCAGAATGCTTGCAAAATGCTTGGGCATGATATCATCTGATAAGGAGGCCCTTTGCGATCTCATGGCTTCGTTATAATGCCATTTTTGATGCATCTGATAATCTCCTAAATTTTCTCTACGGGTGTCCTACTGCTTTTAATGGTCTACTTTTTGACAATCCGCTTTTCCAACAGTAAACAGAAATATTTCTCTCCTCCACTCCGTCCATCCCACTCCTCTCAAAACCTCACCTAGTCAGAAATGTCCTCAAGGAAAAGGTGGTAGATTGTTGTTGTGAGCTTCATGCAGGTGTACTTCATTTGGAAGCTTTTTCTTTATTCCACCTGCCCCCCATCCATCCCTTGCTTCTCCGCTAATCCCATCCCATGCATTCTAATTGCATGTGCCAGTTTCTCGTGCTCCTAACAGCTTCACTGCTCTTACAGTCATCTTAAAGACTGGTATTTCAATGATTTCCAGTTTTTGACAATGATCTAGTCCCTAACCTATTGAATAAGTAGGGGATACCTGTACAGTATATACATTTGCTGAGTAAATGTCAGTCGTGAAAGAGAACACTCAGAAAATGTCTGAAACAAAGACTGAATCAAAGTATATCTTTCTCTTTCATTACTCCCTTCATTATGAGTGGTAAAATTAGGCATTTTTGTGATGGGGGAAGGTACAAGAAAATACAAGATATAAGAAATGCATGTGAAAATGATGGTTTACTGACCGTGATGGTAAAGACACTTCTTTCTTGTAGCTGCTTGTCATTGGCCACTATTCTCTTATCACAAGGAGCCAAGCAGCAACAGTCCTTGGAAAGTGACTTTACAATTCCTCATTCTTAACCTGGTGCACCGTTGTTTTGGACTACAATACCACCTGCAACCTGTGGCTGTGCTGGCTGGCAGGACTGATAGTTTCAAATCTCTGGAGGGCATCAGGTTGATTGAGACTGGACACTACATCAACAGTGGTTGGCTTTTGAGGATTTTAAAAAAAGAATTGCTATTGGGAAAAGAGCTTGTTGGCTATTCTATCTTCAATACAAACAGCAAAAAGAGGATTTGGTTCCCCTTTTTGACAATTTATCTTCATTTTCAGAGTTCCTTAACTGAGATCCTCTGACTCAGCAGTATATATATGTACATGTTTGGAGGTTTTGGGGGAGTGGGGGTGTTGGACAGAAGTCAAGGACAAATAATCAGAATAGTCAGAATGAGATAGGGGGAGATTAAAGATGGAGATAAATTTGGGCTGGAAAGCCTATTAAAGATAAGAAAGTCTAGGGACTTTGTCAGATGCAGCAAATATAGCATCATAAGGACGCCTAATGATTGTGAAAAGGCATGCATACCAGATGACATCATCCTTTCATGATCATGTAACGTCCAAAAGCTGTTCCAATTTATTGACGGCCCAAGCTGTCAATTGATCTCCACTGGTGCTTTTGTGCCAGCATTGCTGCCATTTCCATCCTCGTGCCATTGTGCTCAGTAAAATACAGCTTCAATTGGCAGAACACTTCTGGGTGAGATCGGGACAGCCAAGTAGGGGATGGTCTTTTTTTTTTTTTTTTTTTTAGCCTCTTCATTCACTTGTAATTTTTTCAAGTGTGTTTATGTGCTTGTGTGTACGTTTTAAGTCTTTTTCTTTAACTTTTAAATTTGCCACACCCGTCTTCTTGCAAGAATTGGCAAGATCTCAACCCCAGAAGTGAATGGAGCTCAGTTCATGCTCCGCTACTGTCGGAACTGCCACATTGACACTGCTAAAGGTAGGTCTGGTGGCATGAAAACAACACAAAATATGCTGGGAAAAGAACGTTTAGGGGGAATAATCTAATAAAGTCCACAGTCACACCAAAGGTCTGTCTAGTCCTATTTTCTCCACAGAGATCAACTGGATGCTTCAGGAAGCCCTCAAGCAGAATTTGATTGCAATAGCTCTCTCTCAGGATCAGTCCCAGATGTGACCTTCTCCTGTCAAAATTCTTGTACAGTAGGACCCCCATACCCACTGACTGATTCATTACTCACTGATTCAATTATCAACATGGTAGCACACCTACCATATAGTTTTCCTAGAAAATGTGTCATCTCTAGCTAATTTCTGGATCCTCCAAGACAACCCTATGGTATTTAAAACTGGAGGTCCCATTATTTTCAATGGTGTTCACTATTAGCCACAGTTTTCAGTATCCACACCCCCCCATGAACCAATCCCCAGTGGATAAGGGGGTCCTTCTGTAATTCAGTGTGTTTTATTTCTGTGCTTGTATTTGATGTTTGCATTTTTCTGTAACTGCAACAAGTCTGAATTTTACAAGGAGATGAGGGAGGGTGGTATGTGTCTGGAAAATTGGATGAGTGGCCTTGCACCTGTGGGAAGTCTGTGGGAATGGTAGATGGAGCCCATTCTCAGTGAGAAAGGGGAGTGTGGATGATGAATCGCCAATGACTATATAACCAACCAGATTTTGTAGATTGTAAATACTTTTTGTTCTACTGCTTTGTAAATAGTTTTCATTCGAAGCAATAAGTTTGTATGGTTTGCTCTTTAGATTAATGTAGCAATAAAGCTTACTGTTTTAACTCTGAAGCTGCCGGTTACTGAATCTGAGGAAGCCAGTACAAGACACTCTCACCCACTGTGGCTCCCCAGCAACTAATGTTCAAAAGCTCGCTGCCCTTCTTATATAGAATGGTCCTAGATGCGATGAACAAAAGGACAGCTGTGAGCTGAGAAGACCAGAAGGCAGCTGACCAATCTGAAGGCAGCTGGAGCTAGCCAATGAGAGAGCAGCTGGGAGCAGATAAATAGCCCAGGCTCTGAGAAAGAGAGAGGAGGGACCGTTTGTAGAGAGGAGAGGGACGGTTCTTAGAAGAGATAGGAACTGAGAGAGTTCAGTGAAGAATCAATTGGTCAGAGTTCCTGAGGGAACTAAGTTTTAAAAGGATAAGAGTGGAAGAAAGGATAATGTTTATTATTTACAGAACTCTAGTAGAGAGAGGGTCCGTGTTGTTAAGTTGTAACAGTCAGAAGAGATGAAGTATTGTATATGAAATAGCTACATTGGATATGAACCTGTAACTCAGAACTGTTATTACCAAGTTTTAAGAACAAGAAGTTGTGCCTGCATGTTTAAAAGAAATACACCATTCTACTGTTTTATTAAAACCTATATTGGCCTCTGAGTTAGTATTTGAAAACCACTACCATTGTGTTATCAGTAGATAATTGATGGGGAGGTGACAAGTGCCAACAAGCTGGTCACTTAAGATTTTAAAGAGAAATAGTCGGTGAGACGGTGGTGGTTTACCACACTAGGTCAATTCTAGAAACCGTTCTCTCCCATCCTGTATTCAAAATGAATGCCTGCAGAAAGGAGTGTGGTATGCTAGCTCTGTCACTACTGTTCTTGATGAGGTGGCTTGACACATGTTCAGGGGGAGAGAATTGAGTGGGGTTTAGAGCATGGTTTTCATAAATTTGTATCGTCATATATCTTGAAGTTTTGGAGTGAACGTTGCAAGTAATCAAGTAAAACTATGAACTAAACTCAAAGTTCTTACAGAATTTTCCAATATTTGTGTTGATGATGAAATAAAGCAGCATGGGATACCCAAGGATGAAATCTAATTAACTAAAATTAATTAAACTATCATTTCACTTGGAAATTTTGTAATAAAAAGACAAATTGATTTTTTTTTATTTAACAGACTGATTGAAGTCAGAATTTTAGGGTTAACTTAATTCCAAAATTATTAATTATATTGTTAGTTAATTAAATGATTGAAAGTGCTAGAGAACATACAAATTTTACATTTCCCACCTGGTTCTAGGGGAATTTTGATAGCCCATGTGGAACTCATTAAGCTAAAGGAAGGGCATGGGCAAGGAAGTGAGATGATAAGGGAGGGAAAAAAGCAAAAGAAGTATCATTGGATGTGTAACAATGAGAAATAGTGTTTCCAAAAACTCAGGGAGCACTTCCCTTCTCTCAAAACAAGGACAAACAGTGTACATGTGTTCAAAATTATGGATGATATTTTTCAGCTTCATTCCAGTAAGGTTTTTTAAAAAACTATTTTTATTAATACATAATTTTATAATCCAAAAACTACACATAAGGAGAAAAATAATGAATAATACACACAAATACATCTACAAGAACACAATATAATATAATCTCCCCACCTAATCTATTCAACCCCCCCTTACCTACTCTATCCCATCTAACTAAACCATCTAAACGTCCCTTATTCTTGTTTTCTTTTTGCCTTTTGTGTGATGGTTTAGTTAGATTCCAGTAAAGTTTTAATGCAAGCATTTAACTTACATTTCAGTAGTAATTTAACAATTTTCATTGTTTTTTTCCCTCTCCTAACACAAATACAGGGCTTGTCTACACAGGCAGAATAAAAGGTACCTACATTATACTGGGGGCCGATAGAACACATGATATTCTTGAGGATTAAAATCAAAAACAGTTCTTTTTGGTGCCTGGGGGCTTAGATCTGATTTAAAAATAACTATCCTTTATACCACACTTTCCTGGAAAAAAACTCAGTTTATTGTATGTGCGATCACCACCGAGTTGGCTTCAGTATGAGCTGGGGGTGAAGGGGTTTTTGGGTCACCTGACTGTTTCTACCAGGAAAGCTACTTCCTTTGTATTTATGTTTTGCCAGTGTGCAGTTGGTGTTATTTATTGAAGATACATTTGTGAGGATATATGTATATCATTGTTAGTGCACCTCTGCTTATTTGCATATTCACATGCATGATAGGAAAATAATGCAAAGTATTGGACATGTGACCATAGCAGGGCCATCCTTTTACACTAAAGTTAGCTCATCTAGGGGAAATGTGTGGCTAGTAATGCCAATCTAACTTCACTTTAACAAGATATGTTTGGCTTGAACAAGATGTGTGCGGGGTCATTGAGGACCAGAAAAATGTGATCTGAAGCAGAATTTTTTTCGCCTGTGTAGACAAATCCATGGTTGAATTGATCGTTAGGATTATTAATGATTAAATAGCCACCTTAACTCTTTTCTACTATTTCCCTATCTTTGTTATTGTTGCTGTTGTGTGCCTTCAAGTCGTTTCCGACTTATGGGAGTACTTAATTTGGGGGCATCTGTTAGTGACTTCGCCATCATATAAGGCAATTCTTGGAATCCTGTTGGTGACATACACAGGCATTATGTCTACGTATATCCTTTTAGGATTGTTGTGGAAGGAGGGAGCCAACAATAACCCTGCAAGCATGCAACCTACCCCTTTGCTACTGGAGTGCCACCCATTCCCAGGCAGTGCATGGCTGCATTTTTGCACCCAGACTCATGAAGAAAACGTCATCCTCCCAGACCTCTGTAGGATCCCTCCCAGAGCCCCAGGAGGCCTTGGAAGATGCTGTTTTCTTCATAGGTCTTGTTGCAGAATCACAGATGGATACTATATGACTACTCCTGGTTCCCTCTGGGCACTGAATCACTGTGAGGGGCACTCCAGTAGCAAAAAGGTAGATTGCATGCCTGCAGAAAGGGGGGTGCAGTCTTGGAAGGACTTTAAACTCCATCAGTACAACATAGAATCTTAACCAATGGTTGACACAAACAGATATAATCATGCCACAAAGAGCCAAGGCCCTAGGAAACAATTTAGGGCACATGCATCCACCTCCCAGTGAACTTATGCCACAAAAAGAAACTTTTTTTTCTGCAGTGCCCTCCACTTCATCAAGAAAACTAATAGAAGCACTTCCATATGGAGAAAAAGTAACTCCAGCCAAAACAAATTGTTCAGCTTGTTACAATCGCTATGAATCAGTTCATTGAAAAAAATGGCATAGCTACATTTTCTTTTATTTAAAGGAATTGGTCATGTTTTTATCTTCCTCATTTAAGGGGAACTTCTGAACACATAAAAATACTGGATGAGTGAGACAGTAAATAATACCGTGCTATGCAAAAATACAGATGGATGTGAGAATTTCTAAATTTGGTAAAGAGGGAAAAAAATAAGAAAGCAAATTCACAGCTCTATTTTATTTCCTCCCAAAGGGAGAAACAACTCATCTATTCAATCATTTATTCTTAGATAATGGCAAAGCCTCATATATCTGTAATGTGATTTAAAAAGGAAATGCAATTTCAATTAGAAAGGGACTAACTGGCGCACAACATTTTAAAACTAACAAACAACTGCAAATTTCATACCAGAGGGAGACATACAGCTGGTAAGACTCCGTGCATAACTTCTTATGATCGGTCTGTTAAAATATCTAGTACTTTGTTGGTCATCACATAATCAGAAACTTAAAGGTTTCTGGCTTTTTTGTTTTGTTTTGTTTTGTTTTCAAGAGGCTAATTCATTATACTGATAGCTTTGGACTTTATGATTTCCAGGGGCTCAGTTACATAGCAGTTTTTACCCTGGGGAGATTCGAAAAATCGTGATCTCGAATCTGCCCCTCACTGTTCCCATGATTTGTCGCGGGTAGCAAAAGTCTTGGTTTGTTTGATTTGTTGTTTACACGTACCTCCATCCTGGGAAAGAGGCAAACAGCAGAGCTGAATTTTGATTGGTTGGACTTTGGAGGGGGTGGGCTTGCAAGGGAAACTTTGCAATTGTTGATCCACCATTTTTAAATTGCCCCGCACAGGGTCCTCCGCTACCTCCAAAGCCCAGCTGGCAGACACTGCAGCCAGCTGAGAGCCTTGTGAGCGCCAAACAGCCCAGACCTCTCTCCCCTCACCTAGCTGGCCCTTTCTCCTAGCTTACCACTGGCTGCAGAGGCTTCTTCCACCGAGGGACCGTTCCCTTGGTGACAGAAGCCATCGTAGTCAGCAGTGAGGCAGGCAAGCGTTGAGCGGGCCAGACGTACCCACCTCCCCTAGCCCATTTTCCCTACCACAGCCACTGCTCTCATGGCCTAGGGGAGGCTTTCTCCATGACAGACAGTCATGGAGAAAGTGCCTGCCACTGAGACAGCTTGTTCTGCCCTGCGCCAGTGCTCCCACGGCTGGGGGAAATTTCTCTATGATTGTCAGTCACAGAGAAAGCCCCCCTGGCTGTGGGAGTAGCAGCAGCAGCGCTGGGTGGGAAGAGCTACCTCAGCCGGGGGCGCTTTCTCCATGACTGTCTGTGGTGGCAGCAGGGAAAATGGGCTAGGGGAGGGGGAATGTCTGAGCCGCTCAGCTCTTGCCCACCTCACCACTGACTAGAAGAAGAGTTTGGAAGAGTTTTGTGGGGCTGACGATGTATTGGGGTCCATGGTGAGACACAAGTGTTCCATGGATCTCATTTTCCCCATCACTGCATTAAGGAAATGACTATAAACACTTATTTAAGAATGTGTGCCTGTGGCTTACAAATAGCACTTGTTAAGGAGGTGCCCTATCATGATTGGGATGCAGTGAAGGGGCTTTGAGTCAGTGTAATGCATTGTTTTGAGTGATCTGAGAGCAGGGTTTGAATCTCTGCTCAGTCATGGAGACCCACTAGGTGACCTTGGGCAAATCACACTCTCTCAGCCTCAGAGGAAGGCAAAGGCAAACCTCCTCAGAACAAATCTTGCCAAGAAAACCCCACAATAGGGTCACCTTAGGGTTACCCTAAGTCAGAAACAACTTGAAGGCACAGAACAACAATGAAGGGGCTTTGGGGAGATGCTTTTAGTAGAAATTGGTGTGGAAAGAAAGTGTTAAACTCCCTATGATTCATAACAGCCCTGAAGTAAATGGAGAAGGAACAAGTGTGGATTCTTATTGTTAATAAAGGGCCTGTCTGCATGGGGAATTTACCCCATCTTGGAGCCCTGCAGTCCTGATGATGCAGGGCTTTTGCCCTGTTTTGGTCCTGGGCAATCCTCATGACCCCCGGGGCAAAGACAGGCTAAGACTGGGGTAGGGCCCATTACAGCATTATAAAAATATACCCAGTAAAATCTGTTCCAGCTGGCAAAAAAAATGGATCTGGCCCCAGGTGGCCTCAGGAGCCCATTCTGCCACAGCAGCTTGTTGCTGCCTTGCTTTTCCATAGCCAAGAAGGGGCCCCACAGCATGTGACAAAGGCTGGTCACATGCAGGGGGCCTTCCTAATATGCTGCGGGCTGGCTTCCTGGCTCAAGGGAGAGTGATGTGGAGGTGGCAGAAAGGACAGGCTGGCATGCTCTTCTGGACTCCAGCCCATTTCATGTTGGTAACTACGGCCATATCCACAGGCCATATCCACAGGTGGAATACATTGGCAGGAGGCTTCTATATTCTGGCGCATGTTGATGAGCCCAAAGATACATCCTTGATTCTTTTGATTCACTCCACACAAGGGGATAAGATTAACATCAGAAGTGTAAGTTGAATTCCTCAATCCACTTCTGGTTTAATACTACAGAACGAAAGCTGTCTAAAGAGAACTGAAAAGTGCCTCCATGCTTAACTTCATGCCCTCCAAGTCAAATTCCAACTCTGGTTTGAAGCAGGCTAGATTCACATAACACAAGTGAGAAATACAAACTCATCATTCTCAACAAGCAGTGTGTGTGGGAAATTCAACACAGGCCAAAAAAGACAATTGGCTAGATTTCAGAAGCTGGCAGGATTCCTGCGGTTTGGGAAATCCACACTCCATGTGAACTTTAATTTTATCAACAATTTTAGCTCTTGCCTGGGAATGGGAACATATTATTAACTAAAATTTATAGACTTGCACCAAAACCTGTAAATCATGAACCACAAGCTCAGTCAGTTCCTCTTAACTCTACCACTTGATCTTATTATGGTCTGTTTACTGACTGCCTCAGTTCTTCTCTTATTAATATCAGCTTGAGAATGTCAATGGCTGGTCAAAATGTGTAAGAGACATATGGCATTTATAAGGATTATACCTCCCAAAGTTTGATGAAGAACATTAAAATATTTTATTATTGGATTCTCCACTCCCCTGATGAAGCAGTCCACATTTTCTCCTAAAACTAAAAACTTTTTAAAAGACATAGGAAAATGAAATGTTGTTTGGAAAGAGTCATATGCATCTTTTTCTAGAATGATATGATGAATGATATAATGCTGATATTCATTATATTTTTAATATCATTTTCTTCATTATATACATGAGAGAAGGGGAGTTACTGCAGTATGGATCCTTTCTGTGTCACTAGGGCAATGTGAACAGTATCGTGCCCTGGGGAAGGAGCTACTTTTATAGAACTTTACTTGCTATGAAAAATGAGTCCTGTAGTTAACTGCCATCAAGTCAACTTCAGCTTAAGGTGTCCTTATGAATGAGAGACCGACAAGTCACCCTACCAACAGTAGCCCTGCTCAGGTCTTGCAGATTTAGGAATGTGGCTGCCATGATTGAGTCTATCCATCTGGAATGCAGCCTTCCTCTTTTCCTGCTGCCTTCTACCTTTTCAAGCATCATTGTCTTTTCTAGTGAAACACATCTTCTGAGGAAGCACATAAAATGTGTTTGTCCCAGTATCTGGAAAGTGCGTGAGCACTTATTCTTGTACATATACTGTTACCACCTCTCCTGACTGTGAAACAACCATGCCAAGAGACTGGGTTCATCCTGCTGCTGTGATGGTGCTTCACATCCTGTAATCTGTAAGGGGCTGTGCTGCAACACCAGAGGAGCAAACCCTATTCTTGCAGTCTTTTCACAATCTTTCATATACATCCAAAGTATGACAGTCTCAGTTTAGTCATCTTGGCTTCTAGGGAGGGTCCAGGCTTAATTTGCTCTAGGATGAATTTATTTGTCTTTTCAGCAGTCCACGGTATCTGTAAAACTCTTCTCTAGAACCACATGTCAAATGGGTTCATTTTCTTCCTAACAGCTCCCTTCACTGTCCAGCTTTCACAATGATACATAGAAATGAGAAATACAATGGTATGGGCAAGCCTAATGTTAGTATTCAATTACTGTATACATCTTTACACTTCAGGATCTTGTCTAGTTCCTTCATAACTGCCCTTCCAAGTGTTAGTCTTCTTCTGGTTTCTTGACTGCAGTCTCCATTCGGATTAATGACTGAGCCAAGGTATAGAAAACCTTGAACTATTTCAATGTCTTCATTCTCTACTCTAAAGTTATATAAATCATCTGTGGTCATTATTTTTGTTTTCTTAACATTCAGTGTATACCTGCCTTTTCGCTTTCTTCCTTGACTTTCTTCAGTAATCGTTCCACGTCTTTGCTATTTTCTGCTAGTAATGTAGTGTCATTTGCATATCCTATATTGTGTATATTCCTTTCTGCAATTTTCATACCTCCTTTCTCAGAGTCAAGTACTACTTTATGATGATACATTCAGTATAAAAGTTAAACAGATAAGGTGATTAAAATGCATCTTTCCTTGATTCCCCCTTGGCGATTGGAAACCATTCTGTTTCTCCATACTCTGTCCTGACAGTAGCCTCTTGTTCTGAGTACAGGTTATGCAGTCAAATGTTATGGCACATCCATTTCTTTAAGAGTGATCCATCGTTTTTCATCAGCTATACAACCAAAGGCTTTGCCATAATCTATAAAGCACAGGCTGATCTTCTTTGAAAATTCTTTAGTGTGCTCCATTATCCAGTGTATATTTACAATATTGTCCCTAATGTCTCTTCCTTTCCTGGACCCAGCTTGGACATCTGCAATTCTTGCTCAATATATGGTAAGTGTTTCTTGTTGAATTTTCTGCATCACTTTGCTTTCATGGGAAGTTAATGCAAAAGCCCTGGGGTTACTGCACTCCCTGGTATCTCCTTTCTTGGGGATTGGAAAGTATATCGAGCATTTCCAATCTTTGGGCCATTAATTCCCCCCATATTTGTTGATGGATTTTAGCTAGAACTTGAGTAGATTCTGTCTCTGTAAACTGAAGCAGCTCTATTGGTATGCCATCTGTTCCTGGTGATTTATTTCTTCCAAGTGCTCTGAGTACAGCTTCCACTTCACTTTTTAAAACTGAAGGTTCATCTTCAAATGGTTCTTCCTTGAATGAATCCTTTATCCTTTCATCTCTTTTATATAGTTCTTCCATGTATTTTTTCCATTATCTTTTTATTTCTATTTGGTGATGTAATGTTTTCCTTTGCTAGTCATAGAGCAACCCACTCTTGGGGATTGTCTAAATGGTGAAAATAAACCTCATGGAACTCACTGGGAGTACGACCTGTCTAAATGGGATCCTACTTTAATCCACAGTATTCGGAAGGAGGGAAGCCCAAAATGGCAAAAACAACATTGGAAAAGCCTTTGCAGCTTTTTCTGTAGTTTTTTTTTTTTTTAACCAGCAAGGTGGAGCACACTTATGCTTATTAGGACAAGCAATTCACTTTGAATTGCTTTCCCATACAAGAGCATGTGCAAAGCTGATTGGCCGGGTGAGTGTGGGGGGTGGAGCTTGCTAACAGGGCAAACAGTCCCTTTCTTTGAACTTGAAAAATCACTCTATCGCTCCAGTGCACCTTAGACAACTTTAAGAAAAAAGAGGTTCTGGCATGTGAAGCTCATGGGTGCTTCTGGGGCCAAAACACCGTCAAGACAAGTTGCTGCTACTGCCGTTACTGCGAGGTACTGCATTTCCCCCCTTGTATAGACTAGCCCTTGGTTTAAATTTCTCTTTGATTTCTCAGATCTTGTGGAAGAGGCCTCTTGTTTTTCCATTTTTGTTGTCTTCTTCTATTTCTCTGCATTGATTTTGTTATAGTAGTTTCTTTGTCCCTGTACACAAGTCACTGAACAGTTGCATTCAGGGTTCTGGCCCTATTTCTGTCACCTTTTCCTTTTGCTTCTCATCTGTCCTTAACTGCTTGAACAGTTTCATCTGTCATCCAGTGAGGCATCTCTTTCTTTTTGAATGCCAATAATGTCTTTTTTCATTCCTCCCTGATGATGCTTGGGGCTTCAGTCCAGAGCAATTCTGGTTCTCAGTCAATTAGGCTTAATAGAGCAAATCTATTTTTACCTTATTTTAAAATTCTATGGGGCTGTGTTTCAGGTTGTATTTTGGCTCATTGTCTAGTTTAGTGCTCTTTTTTTTAGCTTTATTCTGATTTTTTATATTATATTAGCAGTCCGTGCCATAATCTGCTCCTCGTCTTGTTTTTGCAGAGATAAAGGAGCTGCTCCACCTTCTGCTTCCTATTACGTAGTCTATTTGATTTCTCTATTGGCCAGCAGGTGATGTCCATGTAAACAGTCACCTCTTCTTTGGTTGCCAAAAGAATGTGTTTGCGATGAACAAACTGTTGGCCTAACAAAATTCAACCAGTCACTCTCCTGCTTCATTTCTTGATCCTAGGCCAAACTTATGCCTCTGTAGTTGGAGCATAAACTTGGATTATGGTTATATTGATGGGTTTTCCATAAAGTCTTATTGATATTATTTGACATAGCGATATATTGTTTTTCTGCTTTTGCTACCTCTCTCCTCACTATAAATGACACCCCATTTCTTCTTAGATTTTCATTTTCTGACCATTGTGTAATTATCAGACTCAAAATGCCCAATTCCTGTCCACTTTAGCTTGCTCACACTAAGTATTGCAATGTTTTTATATTCCATTTCTTGTTTAACCATGGAGATTATCAGATAGGAATGAAAAAAGTGTTCCTGTCCCACAGTCTCCTCTCCCTCCCCAATCTTGTCCCAGCATGAGAACAAAAAGTTTCAGACCTACCTTATTCCCACTTCCATGACAGCCCAGGAGTGAATGGAGCTCTAATGGTACTCCATTTACTTCCTGGAATGAAATCCTGCCCATTCTTGTGAGAAGACGAGAGCGCGGGAAATTCAGAAATAAAAAGCAAAAAACAAGCCTAAAAGTGACAGCAAGCACCAAAACATCCTTTAAAATTTCAAAGTAAACAAGGGAAGTTTTTTTTAAAAAGTGTGTCACTTAGCTGGATGTCCCAATCTCACCAGGAAGTGTTCTGGCAGGGACCTCCCATTGATGATCGGATCTCGCCAGCGAAATGTGCACCTTTTCACTTCTAGGTTGTACAAAATACAATCCATTACAGAAATGGAACAGGGGATCCATTGACAGCTTGTCTTATTAAAAAAAAAAAAAAAAGAGCTCCAGTAGAACAGCAGCTGAATGGGAGCATTACGAGAGTGAGCAATGTCATGTGAAAAGGAAGCCCTTTAGCAATTTCCTGTCATTGTGATAATGGCCTCTTTAGAGCATCTGATAATCTCCTATGTCTAGCATCCGCTGATTCATGTTTCTCACATTCCATGTCCCTATATCTGTTGTGAAGCATAGCACTATCTCTTGTTTCATCTTAAAAATGTTTCATCATTGGGTTTCTGTGGTAAAAGACATTCAAAAGGGGTTTGCATTGCCTCCTCCTATCCAGTACTAACAAATGTTCGTTCTCTGAGAGATCCTCTGCCAGTGTCACCCTCCACTACTGCTGCTGCCTAGTAGCTGTTTGGCACATTTAGTCTGGCTTTTCAAACTAAAGCCTATCTGGCATGGGAGACCCTACCAGCTGCGCTGCTGCCATCAGCATAGCATCTTACCTCAGAGGATCACAGAATCGCACCAGCACAGAAAGGTAGTGTGATTGGTGGGAAATAACTAGTTACCTATAATTAATTTCTTTTCCCAATGATGAAAATGCATTACAATTGTAACTTAAGGAGAAATAATTCACCTCTTCTGTCATTCAGTGATACTTTTTAGTTACTTTTGTAGTTAATGTAAGTGTGAGTCCTCACTGAATGACTGAGGAGGAATGTCATACAGTCCATGGACTGCCTCATCTGGTGCCTCATACTATTTAGCCTTGTGCTTTGTAATGACAAAATGGGTGGAAGGTTGATGTGCTTTTTTTCCACAAGTCACCAGTGTGTAACATTCAATTGATTTCGGAAAAGTAACTAAAGGTTACTAGTTTATCTATTTTTTGAAAAATGGGGAAAATCAAGAGTTACCTTTTAAAAAAGTGTTGCTACAATTTTAACAAATACTCTTTGGGTTGAGAACTATAAATCAATGATTCATTTTTGAAAGTAATTTTCTAAATTTCTGCTCTTCTTCATGACATGGTGTCACTCTTTTCAGAAATTGGGCAACGCTGACATGGGAAAGAAGCTGTAGTCTAGCCTCTTTTGAAATAATTCACATGAGAAAAAGCCCTAATGGCATAGCGACATCATAGAAAAAGAGGTCCTCTAAATGCAGTGAAAAATAGCTTCTATTGTCCACAATGTAGGGCTGCTGACTACTGCTTGGTCATTCCAGTTCACTATAAGATCTCACCTTAGCTGCAGAAACTATCAGGAGTGTGTAGAGCAGCAGTTTATGGCTAGCATATTGTTGGTGTCAGGCATAACTGGTGGTTATACCTCCATATCTACTTTTGAAGACATTGTAGAAGGAGATATCTAGTACCTCTTTCTAAAAGGCTATCACCTCATCATGTGGCCATGGCGCCCACATCCTGAAGTGGGCCCCCAGGCCCCTTTGGTTAAAGATCTTTGCTAAGGTTAAAGGCAGTAAGATGCTCTACAGGATTTAGGATAATATTAAAATAAATCATTTTAAATGATGACACAAAAATAATATTTATATTTATTTTTTTAAAAAAACCCTAAATGAATTTATATAATAAAAACTTACGATAATCCTAGGCCCCCCCAGGCTAGAGCTCTGTTAGTGTACCCCTGTAGGGGCAATACCCGAGGAGATTCCAGGTGCAACTCTGTCTCCTTGGCCACTGATCATATGTAGACTGTATGTAGACTCACCCAAGGAGTAGTCTTACACTGTGTGTGTATAAGCTTCTCCTTCTTTCTCCTGTATTCAAAAACAGTAGGTTTTACTCTAGGAACAGCCCCACAACCAATGAGTGGCCAGAGAGAGAGAGTTGCACCCAGCCACAATGCTGTTGTTGTGCTGGAAGAGGAAGCAGTTAGGTGAAACAAGCACCCTTTGCCTCCTTCTGAAATTATGTACATGGAGACCTAAATCCCACCAACATGAGACAAGACCTCAGCCTATGTTTTCTTATCACCAGCTGGTGGTGGAACTGTATGTGCAAACAGATACAGCAATTCCTGGCCTGATTCTACAGTTGAGAGTACGTATGCACAAATGGTAGCCAAGATCCTACAATGTGCTTGTATAGTGCAAATCTGCACTTGTGCACTTATATGGTGGTTGCACTACACCACTCACTGTTTCCACAGTCCCAGGTAACCAACTGGGAAATTGAAAGCACAGGATGTGTCACCTATGGATACACAACTACATGTGCAACAGTTACACTTGGGCATCTCTGCTTACACAACTGTGAACAACTGGATTTGTGGAAACAGTTGGACAATACACCACAGCCAAACAAACAAAAAAGTACAAGCAGATGTGTAAGGAAAATTGCATGTGCATAAAACACAAACAGGATGCTAGCGCTGGTTAAATCATCAGTGAAAGTATGGTGCCTCAGAGACAAGTTTTATTTGACATAAGCTTTCATGGACTCCAGCCCATTTCATCCAAAAACTCATGCCAAATAAAAACTTATTAGTTTTTAAGCTACCACCAGACTCCTTACTTTTGCTGCAACAAATTTAGATGGCTATGGTTCCCATTTTTGGGAGAAGGGGAGAATTATATTCCAGTCCATCTATTCCCCTTCTTGTTGAACAGGTACTCATGATGATGTCCTGATGACATGGTGCCCACTCCCAGCGATTGCATGTTGGACCATTGCCATACAATGACTTCTTGTTTGTTCCAAACATGGCTCATTTTGACTGATTTCCTTTCAGATGATCTTAACTTGGGATTCAACTTGGCAGCTCTCAAGAGTATGATTCACAAACCAATTATTAATATGAAGCACTTGGACTTAAATCAGTTAAGTAGCTATGCCCTATACAGCTTTGGAGGTCTGAATTGTCTGAAGGATTCTCTTCCACAGCGTGGTATGGTGGTTTGAGTGTTGGGCTATGACTCTGGAGACCAGGCTTTGAATCTCTGCTTGGTCATGAAAACCCACTGGGTGACCTTAGACAAGTCACACACTCTCAGCCTCAGAAAACCCTGTGACAGATTCACCTTAGGGTTGCATAAATTAGAAATGACTTGAAGGCACACAACAACAACAACAACAACAACAAACATACCTCATTTCTGTCTAAAATTATCATGCTGAAAATACCACTTCATTTGATACTAACTACTGCAACTCAAAAAGTGGCTATGTTCTTTTCTTCCTGACTGCCAGTTATACTGAGGGTGGAAATTTGCACTGTTGTCTCCTTGGATGTAGATTTTATGTGATGGTTTTATTTGTGGGTGGGTGGGTGGAGGGGGAAGCCTTTCTTTTAAAATAACTCAGGTTCAAAAATATTTGATGTTTTCAAATCTATAACTAACTATTAGTGAAACGTTCTTCTAAATACAAACCACTCCTGGGGTTGAATTTGTATTTTTGGAACTATATCCATGTATATTTAATATTAACTGGTGCTTTATTTAGATAACACTGTTTATCTTGTTTATGACTTTTCTCAAAGAAAGAGCTGGGTTTTTTTAAAGCTCTTGTCTTCCATAGAGTGTTTAACCATTAGAGATTATATGTTTGTTTTTTTTAAAAAAAACATTCTCAGTTCTAATGTAAGAATTTTCTCAAATGCAATTGAAAAAAAAAAAAAACAACCCAGAAAATAAAATGTAGGTTTTACTTCAAATATATGAAGCCTTGATAAGTATTTACTGAGCACTGTTTGTTTTTTGCCTGTTTTTTTAAAGAACCCTACATACCAGCAAACTTGTTTAAATGTATTCAAACATAGTCATTTTTCTTCACTAGCTTAGGAAAACTGCAGTGTGAGCAGGGATGATCAAATATGCATCCCATTAAGAACTATATATCTTGTGTCCAGACATTTATTATGTTACAAAATGGAAAGATGAATGGGTCAAACTCTAAATCAATGCATATGTCTGTAAGTCAGGATTCCCTTTCAAGGCAGGGGAGCATCTTAAATTAGACATTCCTTTTGAAAAAGGCCCTGAATATTTCTGTACTCCTACAAGAGGAAATATTCTTCCTTTTTTCTGACTGCTCTGTGTGTGTGAGAGAGAGAGGGAGGGTAGGAGGGAGGGGAGAGAGATTAGAAAGAAACCCCTAACTACCTACAAAGTAACTAATGGAAGCAAGCAAGATGAGTGGGTTGGATTCAATTTCAGTTAGACTTAGGTGTTCTTAAAAGCCTGTGGGTTTAACTTTATGTTGGTTTGAACAATGTGTGGAATGTACTGCATGAGATTTCCAGATATCACCACACTGGCCTGCCATTGCCCTCCCATGGAGTGGCCCAGTTCTGACCTTAGTGGTGTGGTTGTAGCATCTGTAGAGTCACTTCCAACCTTGCTCTGATAATGTTGTGTTACTGAGTAGACATAATTTCCAAGAGTGGAGGTGCCTCCAGGATTATTGCTGTGAGATGTGCCTTGAGGTACAGGCAATTTGGAATCGTATCCAGTGATTTGTCTACGTGAGGGGGAAAATGTGGATTGATGTTCATTAATGCCAATTCGAGGTAGCTTCAGTTTGTCCTAACAGGGTTTTATTGGGCAAAATCGCAGGCATGCAAAGCTATCTGCTTTTGCTGTCCCAACGGGCATGCCTGCGAATCAAAATGGAGGGCACAAGTTAATTACTTGCATTTTTATTGTCACCAGTTGCTGCCACCGAACAATATTTTTTAAAAAGCATATCTAAGGTGTGAAAGTGCGATAATCCACCTAAATAAATTTTTAAAAGGAAAAAAAAACTGTTTTGTCACCTTAGCGCACGATTGCTAAGGTGGAAATCCAACATGGCGGTTCTGGACACTTGCCTTGTTAGCAAGCTCTGCCCCCTGCACACGTTTGACCAATCAGCTTTCTACAGTACCACCCCTGCATCCTCTGATTCAATTATCCACAGTTGGTGACAGAGGGGGGGGTGGTCAGGGGAAGGAGGGGATGAGGAGAGTTCTCACCTCCCTTCTCCCTTGGGATGACTCTCAGTTGCAGCAATGGCAATGGAGGGGTTTAAAGGAAGAGAAGGACAAATTCTCCCTTCCTTATCCCTTCACCTCTGGGATGGCTGTCGGTGGTGACGGGTGTGTGTGTGAAGGGATAGGAGGAAGAGTTCTCCCTCCTTTCTGCCTTTGCCCCTGGGATGGCTTCCAGTGGTGGCAGTGGTGACAGGGGCATTTGCTATTTTCCACAGATTTCATTATCCATGGGCCCTCCGGAACCAATCCCCCGTAGATACAGGGGTCCTACTGTACTTCTGCTTTTATTGGAAAAGCAAATGAATGCAAATTGGCTTGTCCCAATGAGCGGGAACATGCATTCCTTCTGGAGTTTTTTAAAAACTGCAGGAAAATCTGCAAAGGCATTTCCTTCTGAGTTTTTGGTGGATTTGTCCCCCCTCCTGAATACTGTGGATTGAGGCAAGATGGGTTTAGACAAATAGTATTCTCCTCAAAATCTATGAGGAGTATTTTTGCCATTTAGATAACCGCTAAAAGCAAAGATAAAACAGAAAGAGGAGTAAAAAATTCAGGACTCGAGGTGGTGTGGTTGACGTGGACAAGTGGGCAGGCGCCGGGGTCCAAAGGCTCCTATTGAATTAAATGGCTTGAGGGCATCTGAGTCAGACCCTATTGCATTTAGACCAAGCAAGATGCTGGATATCATGGAGGGATATTATAGGCAGATATATGCTCAGAAGAACATAGATTTAGAAAAGATGATGGTTTTTTTCTAAGCTTTTTCAGAGAATCAGATGGGCACCCTCTATAAGGGTTCGAGTCCAGAGGACAGGAAGAGGTTGGTCGCTCCTATAGAAGAACAAGAAGTTCATGAGGTCAGAGTTCAGGGGAAGGGTAAGTCGGCCCCTGATTTTTCCCCAAAGGAGGGCAATCCTACCCTCCCAAAAACTGGTGCCCCATAGCTCTGACCAACGTAGACTACTGCATGTTGGCAAAAATACTGAACAATCAGCTGGCTAAAGTGGCTGATAAGATTGTGATGGAAGCACAGTCCAGTGCTGTGCCGGGTAGGACTATGATAGACTCTCTTTGTTTGTTTCGGGAAGTGTTCCAACTCAGCAAGGAGGGAGCTTGGACTGGTCAAATCCTACAGGTTGACCAGATGAAAGCTTTTGACAATGTAGATCATATGTTCCTATGGGAAGCCCTCAAGTGGAAGGGAGTGCCAAACAGGTTTATTGCTTTAGTTAAATTGTTTTATAGGGATGCAGAGGTAGTTTTGCAAGTCAATGGTCATACAGGAAAAACGATTAAGTTAAATTCTGGGGTAAGGCAAGGTTGTCCGCTGAGCCTTCTCTAGTATGTTATTGCTTTGGATGCTATCCTGTGTAAGATTAGTTTAGACAAGAGCATCTCAGGGATCCAAATCTCATGTCTGTTGGACAGTTCGTGGTTGGTTCGGTGTGAATCTGTTAAATTTGTTGCCCATGCTGATGATGTGTCCTCTTGGTTAAGGACAGGATGGACATTAAAAAGGTTAAAGATGCCTTTGAGGCCTACAGTTGAGCTTCTGGTGCTCGACTTAACATGGAAAAAAGTTTTTTGATCAGGATTTTTGCTGCAGAGGACAAGATGGCAGCTGTTCCTCTAAAGGACGTGACTGAAGGAAAAGAAGGGTGGCAAGCAGAGCAGGAGGCAAAGACGGATAGAGTGAAGATCCTGGGGCTGAACTTTGTAGTGGCTCCCAAGGGATGGAAAGAAAATTGTATTGCTGGTTGGGAAAGGTGAAGGAGAGGGTGGCCCTTTGGCAGAGATGGAAGCTGACCATTTACCCGAGAGCCGCTTTTGTAAATACCTACCTGCTTCCGGTGGCAGCCAACTTGGTGGCCGTTTTCCTGCCTCTGGATTCAGTGAGTAAAAAAGCTGATCAAGTTCTCTTCAAGTTCCTTAGGGGAATGGCCATGTTCCCCCTGGCGAGAGCAGTGGCTTATGGGAAGGTAGAGCAAGGGGGCCTGGACTTCCCAGCCCTGGGACCTATGTTCATCACCATCTTTTCTGCCCAAAATTTTGGGAAAGTTTCTCTATTGCAAAAGGGTCAGATTCAACCACAGGCTTGGCTAGTTTTGTTTTGTGAGTGCTGGATGGGGACTAGATGGGGAAAGACTTCGTGGGAGGAAGGTTCATTAAGTTTTAGGTTTTCTTTGCCTGAAAAATTGAAAGCACCAGATTATATTTGAGAGACTTTGTTTTTTACATAAAGAAATATAAAATTCATGCTGAGGAGTTGAAGGGGGAAGACAGGCCAGGTCAGAGCATCAAGAGAGTTTTGTATAGGAAAATAGTGGAGGAGATTTACGTTAAGCAATGTTTGCAAAAACGTCAGGCCAAACCAGATTTATCAGAATATCTAAAACAGCAGACTAGCCCAATTGAGTTTTTCATGGACAAAAGGGTCCCCCCAAAGTTGTGGGACTTGAGGTGGAGGCTCTACCATCAGGTTCTTAATCTGAGGGGAAGGAAACCGTGGACCACAGAGGATGAGCAGACTTGTCCTCATCTGAAATGTAAAAAAGCTAATATTTTGAGTGGAGTGGCACAAAAGGAAACAATCAGGCATTTTGCCCAGGACTGCCTGAGTGCCCAGGAAACATGGGAGGAGGTGGCCCGGGTCCTGGATTGGCCAGATTTGGCATAACAGGCTTGGGAGACAGTGCTTAGGGGACTGAACCTCCAGAGGGTGTTAGGAAACCCAAAAAGTCAGTGGGCCAAAAGAGGAAGAGGAAGAGGAAGGAGTCTGGTTTCCTGGCTGTGAATTTTTGGATAGTGCCTGGTCCACGGTGTGCCTGGTAAACCTCAATGTGATGTTGGAATTATTTTTCCAAAAACAAAGGGAGGTAAAGAGTCAAAATCTGCAGGATGTAAAAGGTCCTGCTTATTATGTGAAGAACATAATTGAAAATTTAGCTCTGAGTGAAAAAGAGAAATTGCCAAAACATCATCAGAAAAAGTTTTGGCCGTGGTTTAATGAGACAACCCCAGGAATACCTTAAGGGATATCTTTAAATATATATTCTATTATTATTTTTGTATTATTTTGTATTATTATTTTTATTAATCTTTTATTAATTTTTTCTTTTCCAAATATGTATAATTGCAATGTGTAAATATAATGTTCATTGGAAAAGAAAAAAGAGTGATTATAGTGTGTTTAGATTAAGAGGGAAAATGTGTTAGTGTTAGGATAGATAGTTTTATTTTTGTATTAGAAAAGAGGAAAACATTTTTTTAAAAAATAATTGCATTATTGTTACAGCCTTTTGAGGTCGGGTGTATTTTTCAGTAGAATGGTCTTATTCCAATAAAAAAAATTCCTAATCCTCAAAAATTCCTAAAATTTGGGAACAAAAGGGTATGGAGTCTTTCAGCCTTTCTCTTCCCCAGTCTGGATCAGCCCCATCCCCAATTTGCATAGGGGGAAAAAACCTTCTGATGAACTGAACTTGGTCTCCCACCCTACATGCAGATTGCAGTTACTGCTGGCAGGTTGCTGCTCTCCCAAGAGCCTGACTAATATCCTGTCCCAGTCAGGTCTGTGGATATGTGTATGTGTGTCCATGTGTGTATGTCATATCTTACAGAGTCTTATGTGTCTTAGCATGGAGAACAGACAATGGAACCAATAGATGCAGACGAAAAACTTCTGGGAAAACCAATCCAGTGAGCCTGGGTCCCATAGACAATGAATATCCTACACACGCCCTAAGTTATCAGAAATTTCAACTGGCCACCATTTTAAAAAATGTTCTTTATAATGGTAAATGTAGCTGACGACTGCCAATCAGGTTCTAGGAAAGAATTCATCTAGGTATATATAACCCAGGGAGCTTTGCAGTTGCAAAATTCTACTGGAAGACCATGGCTGCTGACACACTGCAGAAATAATGCAGTTTAACACCACTTTAACTATCATGTCTCCATCTTATGGAATTCTGGGATTTACAGTTGGTTGATTGTGGCACCAGAGCACTCTGACACAGAAGGTGAAATAGCTCATAAAACTACAAATCCCAGAATTTCATAGCATTGAGCCATGGCAGTTAAAGCAGTGTCAAACTGTGTTATTTTTGAGTGTGTCAGCAGCCCATGTGTTCATGGGACATGAACTTAGAAATCCACCCACTGAACTTATTGTTCAACCCACACAGTTGAACAGATACTTGTTTCTTTTTCAGTTCCCGTATATATGAGGTAAGTGTACAGTTTGACAAAGTGAGACCCTTCTCACTTTTCTTAGTTTCATTCTGAAAATGCTCTAAAACCTGAAGACTTAAGTTGATCATTATTTTTGGCCCATTTTGCTTCTTTACTGAAGTCACCTTGCTGCCAAAGGTCACTTTGCTTACTGAAATGACTGATTTGCAGATTCACTGTGCTTACTAAAATAAACTGATGTTTCACTCTGTTGCAGGAGTTGGCAGCTGTTGGAAGTGAGGAGGCCACATTCTCCCCACAGGAAACTTGGAGGGCCACACCCCTTTGCCATGTCATTCTTGTTAATTGCCATCAAGCTGGCTTCAACTGATGGCAATCCTATGTATGAGAGACCTACAAGAATCACAGAATCATAGAGTTGGAAGGGACATATGGGCCATCAAGTCCAACCCCTTGCTCAATGCAGGATCTCCATCTAGAGCATTACCAGCAAGTAGCTATCCAGCCTCTTTTTGAAGACATGCTGTATAGAGGATACCCCCACCACCTCTCTAGGCAATGACCCCATTGCTGAACTGCTCTCACTCTCAAGAAGCTCCTTCTAAAGTTCAGTCAAAAACTACCCTCTTGTAACTTCAAATCATTAGACCTAGTTCTACCCTCTGAGACAGCAGAGAACAAGCCTGCACTCTCCTCTCTAGCTACCCTTGAGGTATTTAAAGGGTACAATCCTGTCACCCTCAGTCTTCTCTTCACCAAGCTGAACATGCCTTCAACTTTTTTTTCATATTTGTTCTCCATACCTCTTATCATCCTCATTGCCCTTCTCCGAATCTGCGCCAACTTGTCTATATCCTTCTTAAAATGAGGTACCTGAAACTGAACTGAACTGAACTGAAACCAGTACTCCAGATGAGGCCAGACCAGTGGAGAATATAGTGGAACTATTACTTCCTTCAACTTGGAAACTGTACTTCTAGTAATGCAGGCTAAGATAGCATTTGCCTTCTTTGCTGCAGTATCATCCTACTGGCTCATGTTCAGCTTATGATCAACAATAATCCCAAGGTCCTTTCCACATGTAGTACTGCTAAGCCAACTATCCCCCCCCCAACCTATACCTATGCATTAGTTTTTTGTGGCCTAAATGTGGAATTTTGCATTTGTCTCTATTGAATTTCATTTTATTAATTTCAGCCCAGTTTTCTAGTTTATCAAGGGCCTTTTGAATCTGATTGCTATCTTCCAATGTTTTATCTGCCCCTTCCACTTCTGTATTATCCACAAATGTGATAAGGATTCCCTCTGCCCTATCATCTAAAACACTGATAAAAATATAGAAGAGTGTCAGCCCCAGGACATAAACTTGTGGCACTCCACTTGAGACTTCCTTCCAGTTTGAAGTACAGCCATTGGTGACAACTCTGTGAGCATGGTTTCGAACCAATTATGAATCCATTTGATGATGTTTCCATCTATTCCATATTTAGTCAGTTTGCTAATCAAACTATCATGGCAGACCTTATCAAATGTTTTGTTGCAATCCACATTAATGACATGCACATCATTCCCACCATCTACTAAACTAATGACTTGATCAAAAAGATACAAGGTTAGTTTGGCAGGAGTTGTTCTTGACAAACCCTTGTTGGCTCCTAGTAATCACTGCATCATTGTCAAGATACTTGCTTAATAATACTTATTAAGATTCTGTATTCTTAATAGTCCTGTTAGGTTTTTGGTAACTCAGAGTTGTGGCTTCCTTGTTTGAGTCCATCTAGCTGTAATCCATCCTTTCTATTTTCCTACTGCCTTCCACTTTGCTGAGCATTATTCTCTATTCTGCATACAGTGGGCCCTTGGTATCTGCTGGGATTTGGTTCCAGAAACCCACTCCACACACATGGTTACAAAAATCTGTGGATGCTCAAGTCCTATTATGTACAATGGCATAGTAAAATGGTGTCCCTTATAGAAAATGACAAACAACAAGGTTTGCTTTTTGGAATTCCCCCATCCTAGGAATATTTTCAAGCTTTGGTTGGTTGAATCCACAGATGCAAAACCTGTGGATACACAGTACTCACATACAAAAATGTCTTGCCCTCAATGCCTTTTAAGGGATGTGGAGTTATTTTTGCAGGTTTTTGTCCCCTGGGCTATTTTAGGCCTGGGGGAGGCCTGTTTTTTAAAAGGCCTCTCTTTGACCTAAAATGGCCAAGAGGAGGTAAAAATGTGTGTGTGTGTGTGGGGAAATACCTGCCTGTGCCCCCAGAGAGCATCTAGAGGCACCTTTGACCCATGTTGGTCACAACAATAACTTGTATATGGCCCGTGGTCTGCATTTTCCCAACTCCTGCTCTATAGAAACCACTAGCAGCAATAACTTCACCCAGGGCTTAGCTGCAGATCCTCCCTTGCCTTGCTTTCCCTACGTACCAAGTTCCAGCCTCCTGGGTCTCTTTTATATCTATCCTTCCTTCCTTCCTTCCTTCCTTCCTTCCTTCCTTCCTTCCTTCTTTCCAAGCTCCTTCTTGTTATCACAACCAAGTTTTCATGCATCGTAACTACATTTTCACAATCCCAGATAATTCAAAAACTCAGAAAAGTTACATACTCTCCATCCTGATCTTTGCCGAACCTTTGCAAAGATTTGGCAAAAGAAGTCTCTGAAGTGTGAAGCAGGTTTCAAAACTGTCTAAAAAGTTTTTGCCATCTTCCCCCTCCCCATCACAGTGGGTAGAATACTTTGGAAATGTTTTGTTCTTGAGTGCAAGCATGAAATAAGTGAAGATTCTTCTTCGTGGTCTCTGTGAATCCACACATAAAGGGTTAATCCTGCGCCTGCGCAGTAGCATTCGGAAGTCGTTAGAGTCAATTAGCCATTAGATTGAGTTTTGGCGGTAATCCCGCCCACCATCCCCTCCAGGCTATATAGGCCCTCCTCGAGCCTGCCATTTTAGTTCCTTTTTTTCCGCCGCGTTAGCAGCACGAGGAACGTTGTTGGAGTCTTAGCCTTCGGACTTGGATTCTGCACCCACCCCTTGGTCTCCCTTTCCCTGGTTTTCTCACCGGATAGGATTCTCTTCAACTCGACAGACGGATCTTCCTCAGTACGACCCCGAATTTACCGTCGGACCTCGAAACCGTGAGTGACCACATTGCCAGAATGGCGTCGACGGGCTTTTTCAAAGCATGCTTGACTTGCGGGGCTAAGATGCCCGAGTCGGACGGGCATTCCAACTGCCTGATGTGTCTGGGAGAAAGACACGATGTCCGGTCCTGCCGCCACTGCAGCGCCTTCACCCCCCAGGCGAGGCGGAACAGGGAGAAGAGGCTGAAGGCCCAACTTTATGAGCATGTGCTCTCGGGCTCGGCAACGACTACGGCCCCAAGGCCCTCGACGTCCAGCTCAGTGCAGCAGCATACGCAACCCGCTAAGGACCCCTCCAAACCGAAATCCCGGGACCGGGGGAAAGAGGTGGCCAAGGGTTCTTCCTCGAGATCGAGGAAGTCTGACTCCGAGACGGCGGACGGTACCGTCCCGAGAGATCACGGTACCGCTACACTACAGAAAGAGAGGCCTAAGACAGTGAGACTTACCTCCCCAAAGGCCATCCCACAGGAGGAACCGCCGAAGAAGAAAAAGAGGCGGTCCGACGATTCCCTCTCGAGTGGGACTCAAAAAGGCCGGACACCGATACCGGACCACTCCCCGGGTCGCAAGTCCCCGGTAGTCTCGCCCATCAGAGTTAGCCTCTCCAAGCTTCGGTCACCGCCGAGGGATACATCCCCGTTGTCAGTGGGGGATAACAGAGAACGAGAGCTGTCGGAAGGGGAACTCCAGGAACCGGAGCTGAAGATCGTCGAAGTATCGACAAGCTCGATAGAAAGAGAGGGACGGCACCGATCCCGCTCGAGATCGATCACCTCGGTATCACATCGGTCCCGCTCGCCCCAGACAATCCCGTCGAGGTCGGCCTCCCGATCACGGTCCCGCTCTCCGCAGCTCACCAAGCCTGCCACCCCGCAAAGGTCTCCGCGTCGGTCTCTCTCCCACTCCCGGGATTGCCACTACTCTACGGAAAGATCTCCACAAGGATCACATATCCCCCACCGGTCCCATTCACCGAAGGGGTCACCGCGTCGGTCCCGTACCCCGCGAAGAACCCGCTCACCACGCCGGAGCCGCAAATCCCGCTCCCCGAGACGCCGGCACTGGTCCCGCTCACTGAGACGTCCACGATCCCGATCTGCATCATCGGTCTCATACATCTCTGAAGTGGGGACATCGGAGGAAGAGTGGCTGTGGGAGCGGTACGGCCGTAGGTATTACAATCGCCCTCACAGGTACCACCGGTACCACCCGTTCGGGCACTACTGGGACCCCTACTACGAGGACGTCTTTGACCCCTCGTCACGCTACAGGGTTCGAAGACAGAGACCACCAACGGTCCCTAACACGCACCCCAGAAAAAGAACGCCAACCCATCACTACGCCACCAACGGAATCTACACCCAAGTCGGGTACCGGCACAGCCCCGGGTGACTTGGACAAAAATAAGGGACCGGCCCCATCGAGATCACCGTCGAGGTCGCCTTCCCGTGAGAGGCCACTCCCACATAGCCCCCCACCTAGAGGCTCTCCATCCGGAGCGACAGCGCCCCCCAGGCGCCTGGCACCACCGAGAAGACCGGTCTCAAGAACCTCCTCGGCCCACTCTTCAGACTCGGACTCGAGATCCTCTTCCCCATCACCGAGACCGTCCCCGGTACCGGGCGGGGCGCGACCGGACCCGCCGTCGCCTTCGGATGATATGAAGGCTTTCGCCGACTTTATGCACCGACTAGCAGGCACCTTGGGGATCAAAACCACACAGCCAGAAAAGGAGGTGGACGACCCCATATTCGAAGACCTGCAACAGAGAGCACCGTCCCTTCCCTCCTTATCCATCTCACCATACCTACTCCAGGTATTGAAGTCGTCCTGGGCTACACCATCTTCCACGCCACCCACATCCAAACGACTGGACCATCTATACCGAGTCTGCACAGACTCTGCACCATGGCTTTCAATCCACCCAAAACCCAACTCGGTGGTAGTCGAGTCAGCTCAGATGAAGACATCTCAGAGACTACACTCCACCCCGTCAGACAAGGAGGGCAAGAAGCTCGACGCCATAGGCCGTAAATTCTACTCCTCTGCCTGCCTCCTCACTAAGATGACTTCGTACGCGGCCTGCATGGGAGCTTACCAGAAGTTCCTATGGGACGCCTTGTCGGTCCACATCTCGAAGTTGTCTGAGCAGGACCAACGAATTGTCAACTCCTTCAGGGAGGAAGGTTTGGCTCTAGCGGGGTACCAGCAGCAAGTGGCTAAACACATTGCAGAATGCACAGGCAAGATTGTAGCCAACTCCATTGCGGTCCGCCGCCATGCATGGTTGCGATCGTCTGGGCTGTCACATACCGCCCGCTCTATCATTGAGGACCTTCCCTTCGACGAGCTGGGTCTATTCCACGCAGACACAGACTCGAAGCTAGAGCACGTGGAGAAGATGAGGTCGACAGCCAAGAAATTCGGCCTGCCCAGCAGCCATCACCCGACAAGACCTCGCCTGCCCTTTCGCAGGACGGGATCAACATACCGCAAAAGATACAGCCCGCCACCCTCCAGACCACCACAGTCCTCCTCATACCAGCCCCACAGGAGATTCCAATCATTCAAGCCCAAGCCGCAGTTTCCCAAACGGAAACAGGAGTCTTCCAAACAACGTGCCTGACTTCGAAGAGCCACTACCACCACCAGACACCAACGCTGCCTCCCCACCCCATACTACACCCTCTCCCGCAGAACGCCTCTCAGAGGCATTCCATTCATGGCAACTCATTACCTCAGACCGTTGGGTCCTGAATATTATAAGGAGAGGATACTACATAAACTTCGAAGAGCTTCCACCCCCGAACCCACACAGGGGAACCCCACCGTCTCCACTCATCGTGGAAGAAGTCAACACTCTCCTACGAAAAGGCGCCATCGAACGAGTCCCCCGCTCATATACGGGAGGCCTCTTCCTCTCCAGATACTTCATCATAGAAAAGAAGGACGGAGGCGGCCGCCCCATCCTAGACCTGCGAGATTTGAACTCATTCATCCGCCCACAGAAATTCTGTATGGTTACGCTCCCATCTATTCTACCTTTCCTGAGGGCAGGAGACAGGTTCGCCACCTTGGACCTGAAGGACGCTTACTTTCATATCCCAATCGCGCCTCCACACAGGAGATTCCTCGCCTTCGCGGTCGGCAGCGCGGCCTTTCAGTTCAAGGTCTTACCGTTCGGCCTCTGTACAGCCCCAAGAGTATTCACAAAGTGCATGGCAGTGGTAGTGGCCTGGCTCAGACAGAGAGGCGTAGTGGTGTTCCCCTACTTAGACGACTGGCTCTTTACGGCCCATTCGGCCGAAAAACTGGACAGAGACATCAAGATGACCATCAACTGGCTCGAGCGACTGGGTCTAATGATAAACTACGAGAAGTCGCATCTTCGCCCCTCATGGCGCGTCAGGTTTATAGGAGCCTCCCTAGACTCCAGAGTAGGGAGAGCGCTCCTACCAGACGACCGGTTCCACACACTTCAAGCAGCAGTACTAAAGTGCGCAAACCAACGGAGATCCACAGTGACAGAGGTGCAGCAGACTTTGGGCTACATGGCCTCTACTACAGCAGTCACACCCTTAGCACGACTACACATGAGACCTCTCCAGAGTTGGTTCATCGCAAGGTTCAACCCGTATGTTCACGGGCCACGCAAACGACTGACCATCCCCCGACCACTCAGAAAGTCCCTCCTCTGGTGGGCGAACCCACGGATGGTCCAACGGGGCCTGCCTTTCAAACAGCTAAACCCCACAAGAACCATCACGACGGATGCGTCCCTATCAGGTTGGGGGGCTCACGCCGAAGGACTGTCTGTCCGGGGACGTTGGTCACGGGAAGAGAGGTTACTGCACATAAACGCCCTGGAACTCCTAGCAGTGTTCAAAGCCGTGAGGGCATTCGAACCCTCCCTGACCGGACAAGTGGTCCAAGTGGCATCAGACAATACCACAACGGTCTTCTACATAAACAAACAAGGAGGAACGCACTCACCGACGCTCCTGCGACTCACCCTGGAACTCTGGCACTGGTGCGTGAGACGAGACATCACACTCCTAGCCATACATGTCCCGGGCAGGACCAATGACCTGGCGGATGCGCTCAGCAGATCAACCACCAGCAACCACGAATGGGCTATGGACAGACAGATGCTCGCCTCCCTCTTCTCCCAATGGGGCACCCCGACAGTCGACCTCTTCGCCTACAAGGACAATGCAGTGCTCCCAATGTTCTGCTCAAGGGGCCGCCGGTCACGGGACAGCCTGGGGGACGCGTTCCTATGGCAGTGGAAGGGTCCCCTGCTTTACGCCTTTCCCCCTTCCCTCTCATCCCCAGAGTGATTTCAAAACTACACCAGGACAGGGCCAGATGCATCCTAATAACCCCATGGTGGCCCCGGCAACACTGGTTTGCCCCCCTCCTCAGGATGGCATGAGGACGGTACCACCGCCTCCCACAGAAACCGAACCTTCTATCAATGGCAGACGGCCAGATTCTCCACCCGGACCTCGACCTGATCAACCCAACAGCATGGCTGATAACGCCGTGATTCCTCTTTCAGAGGCAGCAAGGGACATCATCAGAGCAGCACATCGGCCTTCAATGGTGAGGGCCTACGACTACAAGTGGAAAAGGTTCTGCTCCTTCCTAGAGGAGAAGAGGATTCCGCTACGCTTAGCGGACTCCTCTAATCTGATGGACTTTCTAGCTGCCTTCTCAGACAAGAACTTTGCAGTCTCTTCAATCAAGAGCTATGTAGCAGCAGTATCTTGGCATTTCCAACGCCTAGGTAAACCATCCTGCTTTAGAGACCCCAAGGTAAAAGCCTTCATCAAGGGCTACACTAACCTACACCCCCCAACATTGGGGCCTACCCCTGCTTGGAGTCTGGAGATAGTATTAGCGGCCGTAGCTAAGGCCCCCTTTGAACCAATAACTACATGCGATCTACGCCTCCTCTCCATGAAGACGGCTTTCCTGGTAGCGATCACATCGGCGAGACGAGCCAGCGAACTGTGCGCGTTAAGGGTAGACCCCCCCTACACACGCTTTCACTCTGACAAGGTGGTCTTGTGACCGGACATTGCCTTCCTGCCTAAAGTGGTATCCTGCTTCCACCTCAACCAGGACATAATACTCCCTGCCTTCCCTGACCAAACGTCGGATGACGGCCAACAGTCGCTCCAATACCTGGATGTCAGAAGGGCGTTAACTGTCTACATCGACAGAACCGCGCAGATGCGAAAGTGCAACAGACTCTTCGTCTGCTATGCAGGCCCAAGGAAGGGCAAGCCGGTATCTTCACAACGATTCTCTAAGTGGGTAGCAACGACGATCAAGCTAGCATACCAAATGATGAATAGACGGCTGCCGGAAGGCATCCGTAGCCACTCAACCAGAGCTACCTCCACCTCCACGGCATTCCTACAAGGGATCCCGATCCAGGACATCTGCAGGGCAGCCACATGGGCGACACCCCTGACTTTCGTCAAAGTTTACAAGATAGATTCTACCTCGAGAGAGGACGCGGCTTTGGGTCGAGCGGTCCTCATGTCCTGCATTGCACAACGGACTTGACGAAGCCCATAGACTTTGGACATCACAGCGCAGCTACCTCTGATAAGTAAATAAATGACCCTACAGGGTCCCCTTTGGCCTTTTATTGACTGGCGTGTGGTGTCTCCTCCTTTTACTTCTGCCTTGGGTTTAGATAGGACACACCCCCCTCCTGAATGTTAGCTTGCTAATCTACCCTTTATGTGTGGATTCACAGAGACCACGAAGAAGAAGGACAGGTTGCTTACCTATAACTGTAGTTCATAGAATCATAGAATTGCAGAGTTGGAAGAGACCACGAGGGCCATCCAGTCCAACCCCCCTGCCACACAGGAAATCACAATCAAAGCATCCCCGACAGATGGCCATCCAGCCTCTGTTTAAAGACCTCCAAGGAAGGAGACCCCACCACGCTCCGAGGAAGTGTGTTCCACTGCCGAACAGCTCTTACTGTCAAAAAGTTCCTCCTCATGTTGAGGTGGAATCTCTGTTCCTGGAGCTTGCACCCATTGCTCCGTGTTCCAGTCTCTGGAGCAGCAGAAAACAAGCCTGCTCCATCCTCAGCATGACATCCCTTCAAATACTTAAACAGGGCTATCATATCACCTCTAAACCGTCTTTTTTCCAGGCTAAACATACCCAGCTCCCTAAGTCTCTCCTCATAAGGCATCGTTTCCAGACCTTTCACCATTTTAGTTGCCCTTCTCTGGACACGCTCCAATTTGTCAATATCCTTTCTGAATTGTGGTGCCCAGAACTGGACACAGTATTCTAAGTGAGGTCTGACCAAGGCAGAATAGAGTGGCACTATTACTTCCCTTGATCTAGACACTATACTTCTATTGATACAGCCCAAAATTGCATTGGCCTTTTTAGCTGCCGCATCACACTGTTGGCTCATGTTCAACTTGTGGTCTACTAGGACTCCTAGATCCCTTTCGCACGTAGTCTCATTCAGCCAGGTCTCTCCCATCCTATATTTATGCATTTCATTTTTCCGCCCTAAATGCAGTACTTTACATTTCTCCGTATTGAATTTCATTTTGTTAGCTTTGGCCCAGCTCTCCAGTCTATCCAGGTCATTCTGAATTTTGATCCTGTCCTCTAGGGTATTAGCTACTCCTCCCAATTTGGTGTCATCTGCAAATTTGATAAGTATGCCCCTAATTCCCTCATCTAAGTCATTGATAAAGATGTTGAATAGCACTGGGCCCAGGACAGAACCCTGTGGCACCCCACTGGTCACATCTTTCCAAGACGAAGAGGAGCCACTGCTGATCACCCTTTGGGTTCGGCCGGTCAACCAATTACAAATCCATTGAACAGTAAACTTGTCTAGCCCACATTCTGCAAGCTTGTTTACAAGAATGTCATGGGGAACCTTGTCAAAGGCCTTACTGAAATCAAGGTATGCAATGTCCACAGCATTCCCTTCATCTACCAAGCTGGTAACTTTATCAAAAAAAGAGATCAGATTAGTCTGGCATGACTTGTTTCTCTGAAACCCATGTTGACTTTTTGTGATTATGGCATTGCCTTCTAAATGTTCACAGACTCTCTGTTTAATGATCTGTTCTAGAATCTTCCCTGGTATTGATGTCAGACTAACTGGACGATAGTTGTTGGGATCCTCTTTTTTCCCCTTTTTGAAGATGGGAACAACGTTTGCCCTCCTCCAGTCTGCTGGGACTTCTCCTGTTCTCCAGGAGTTCTCAAAGATTATTGCCAATGGCTCTGAGATTATATTTGCCAGCTCTTTTAATACTCTTGGATGTAGTTCATCTGGTCCTGGAGATTTAAATTCATTTAGATTAAGAAGGTATTCCTGTACTACCTCTTTACTTATTTTGAGCTGGATTTCCCCTATTGTGTCCTCTGTTCCATTCTCCTCAGGTTGGTCCTCCTTTTCCTTTTCTGAAAACACTGAGGCAAAGAAGGTGTTGAGTAATTCTGCCTTTTCTCTGTCCCCTGTTAGCATTTTGCCATCTTCTCCACGTAGCGGCCCTATCATTTCCCTCTTCCTCCTTTTGCTGCGGACATACCCCAAAAAACCCTTTTTATTGTTCTTAACCTCCCTAGCAAGCCTGAGCTCATACTGCGCTTTAGCTTTTCTGACTTTACTCCTACACGTGTTCGCTATCTGTTTGAATTCTTCTTTGGTGATTTCCCCCCTTTTCCATTTCCTATACATGTTCCGTTTAAAACTTAGCTCCATTGAAAGTTCTTTAGTCATCCATCCTGGTTTCTTAAGACACCTCCCATTTTTCTTCCTCAATGGTACTGTTTGAAATTGTGCCTTCAGTATCTCCCTTTTGAGAAAGTCCCATCCGTCTTGAGGTCTCTTCTCTTTTAGTATTCTTGACCATGGGATCATCCCCAGTATTTCCCTGAGTTTACTGAAATCAGCTCTCCTAAAGTCAAGAATACGTGTCTGACTATGCCTGGCTTCTCCTTTCCATTGTATAACAAACTCCAGGAGAACATGATCACTCTCACCTAAGGATCCCACCACTTGCACCCCATTAACCAGGTCGTCTCTGTTGGTTAGGATCAGATCTAAAATAGCTGACCCCCTTGTTGCCTCTTCCACCTTTTGGACCATGAAATTGTCTTCCAGGCATGTAAGGAATTTGCTAGACCTTGTAGTTTTGGCTGAGTTAGATTGCCAGCAAATATCAGGATAGTTGAAGTCACCCATCACTACTACATCTCTCCTTTCTGCATGTATGTTCATCTGTTCTAGAAAGGCAACATCCAATTCCTCCGTCTGATTTGGGGGTCTGTAGTAGAGTCCCACAATAACATCCCTGTTGTTTCCCTCCCCTTTAATTTTTATCCAGATGCTCTCCACCTGGCTTCCAGTATTGATGTCGTGGATCACTTCACTGGTGTAAATATCCCTGACATATAATGCTATTCCTCCTCCTTTCCTGTTTGGCCTGTTTCTCCTATAAAGGTTATACCCCTCTATTCCTACATTCCAATCATGAGACTCGTCCCACCAGGTTTCAGTAACGCCTATTATATCATATTTGTTTTGTAGTGCAAGGAGTTCAAGTTCATCTTGCTTATTTCCCATGCTCTGTGCATTAGTGTAGAGACATCTGAGACCATGTGTTCCCTTTACTTGCTCCCTGTGCAAGTTTTTTTGCCTCCCACTGTTGGGTCCTTGTGCTGTTTGCCTTGTTCCCTCTATGACAGTTTGACTATTTTCTCCAGCCCTTTTGCCTTCCAGAATACTGTCTCCCTCCCCCATTTGACTCAGTTTAAAGCCCTCCTGATCAAATTCTTGAGACTGTTGGCAAAAATGTTTCTTCCAACTGTTGTAAGATGCACCCCATCTCTTGCCAGAAGTCCCCCCGCATGGAAGCGCAGTCCATGATCCAAGAATCCATTTTGTTCTCGGCGACACCATCTACGGAGCCAGTTGTTTACGTCGGCTATTTTCCTCTCCCTTCTTGGACCATGCCCTTCAACTGGCAGAAGAGACGAGATGCTCTCCACCTGGCTTCCAGTATTTCTTCCAGTAGTTCTTCGAGTGGTCATCTGTGAATTCACACAATCCCACCCATCCTCCCCTCAGGTGTCCTGGCTATCTCCTCAAAAAAAAAAAAAGAAAGGGGGCTGCAACTGTGGCTATTCGGAACTAAAATGGCGGGCTCGAGGAGGGCCTATATAGCCTGGAGGGGATGGTGGGCGGGATTACCGCCAAAACTCAATCTAATGGCTAATTGACTCTAACGACTTCCGAATGCTACTGCGCAGGCGCAGGATTAACCCTTTATGTGTGAATTCACAGATGACCACTCGAAGAACTACAGTTACAGGTAAGCAACCTGTCCTTTCCACCCCTAGTTTCTTGTGACTTATAAGGGCTTCAAACAGTTGTGCATTTACAAGTATACAGATTGGACGGTTAGAAAATAAAGAACAAAATAGAAAAGGGGTGTGAGTCCTGAAACAACAATAGCCGTGACACCCCCTCCCAACCTCTTCTGCCAGACAAGGCCAATTCCTAGAAGGAAGGGAAGAGTTTCACTGGAAGATTTTCTTTTTCATGAATGTTGCCATAAGTCAACAGGAGACTTGATGGCACATACTCATACACTCCTCATTGAGGATGTTATCTCTCCCCTCCCACCTCCTTCCAGGCAGTAGAAAGCAAGTGGCTTGCCAGAGGGCTCTTATACTTTAGCTATTAGCCTGTGGCTTATAGCCTATGGCATATCCTAGAAGTGCTTGAAGTTTCCCCTTTGCTGATTTCAAGTTACACATATTGTTCTCTTCATATGCCTAGGCAGGTGGCAGTAATACATTTCATCAGTCACTGACCATGAACAGGACCCCTGCTATTCTTCCCAATCAAGTGTCAGGCTATACATAGAATAGAATTATAGAATCATAGAGTTAGAAGGAACCACAAGGGCCATCTAGTCCAATCCCCTGCCCTGCAATAATACAAAACTAAAGCAGTCCTGAGAGATGCTCATCCAACCTCTGTTTAAAGATCTCCACAGATTGAGAGTCCACCAGTGTCTGAGACAATTATTCCACTGTCAATCAGCTCTTATAGTAAAAAAAAACAAACTTCCTAATGTTTAGGTGCAATTTGTTTTCTTGGTTGCTCTTCTCTGGACATATTCCAGCTTGCCAGTATTCTTCTTGGAATTGGCGGGCCCAGAACTGCACAAAGTATTTCAGGTGAGGTCTGACCAAAGCAGAACAGAGTAACACTACAACTTATCTTGATCTGGACACTATGTTTCTATTGATGCAGCCCAAAACTGCACTGGCCTTTTTGCCTGCTGCATCACACTCTTGACTCATGTTTAGCTTGTGGTCTACTAAGACCCCTAGATCCTTTTCATATGGATGATTTTCAAGCCAGGCCTCACCCATCCTATATTATGCATTCCATTTTTCCTGCCAAGATCTAGGAGCTAACTTTTATCCCTGCTAGAATGCATTTCATTAGTTTTGGCCCAGCTGTTGAATATGTCAGGGTCATTTTGAAATCTGTTCCTTGTCCTCAGGGATATTAGATACTCCTCTCTTAACTTGGTATCATCTTTAAATTTGATAAGCATGCATTCTCTTCCATCATCTAAATCATTTTTAAAATTGTTAAACACCAGCTCCAGCACAGACAGTATTCTGAGGCATTCAACTTGTCATTCCTTTCCAAGGATGAAGAGTGCAATCGCTAGGTTTGGTCTGTCAACCAGTTACAGATCCACCTAACTGTAACACTTTGTAGCCCACAGTTCACCAACTCAGTTGAAAAATATTATGGGGGACCTTGTCAAAAACCTTACTGAAAACCAGATATAGTACATACACAGTACTCACCTAATCTCCCAGGCTTGTAATGCTATCAAAAAGAGAGATAAGATTATCAGTGTGATTGAAGTCTTCCATTACTACTATATCTCTTTGTCACATGAACCTAGGGAAGACCAATTTGTAAAACAGTACCTTACTTATAAAATCTTATAGCCATAACTTCAATAACTCTTCAGTTCAGTGTGTGATCAGAGATATGGACCATGTCACAGTTGATATCATTCCTATAAATTGCCCATCTTTTATCAGCATAACAGAATATCAATGAGTGATATTAAACTCAAGAAGTTTGTGATTCTTTGGAGGCAAAGAAGAAACAAAAAGAAAATTTAAATTCAAAAAGAAGATTGAAATCCGGTTAAGAAAGAAATCTTGGAGAAGGGAACAGGAGAATGTTTTATGAACCCTGGAGTGGTCTTGATAGCCATGCCTCAACTTGTTCAGAGGTAATTTAGACTCTGTTTATGTAACACAATAAATTATGTCAGTACTTAGGTACAAAATTAAAAAGGGGAAACAGATATTTTTCAAAAAATATTTTATTCCTTGTTTGTCAGTTGGCATGAATCTTAACCTATAATTCTTTTCCCACCTTCATCTTTAAAGAGAAATCATATCCTAACTCCTGAAAAATTCATTTATCTGACATGAAAGTGTATATCAATTTTATTTTTCCCCTCTATACTTTATTTTATTTAGAAATATTAAATGCACAATGTTCACACAATTATTAATAACATCTTAATCATGGTGTGGAGTTATACTGACTTGTAGGCGCCATTCACAATACACAATTATAGCAGTTTAATGCCTGTAATTGCCTTTGTTACATCCTAGGAAATTCTGGGATTTGTTGTATGAAGAGTTAGCAAAATCATCATCATCATCATCATTATCATCATCATCATCATTTAAGGACATCAGAACAATACATATCCCAGGATTCCATATCATGCAGTTCCTGCCAGGGAGAAGAAGTAGAGCAGCTTCTGGACAGCCAGTTTCCTGCCAGTTTCCAGGCCAGTTTCCTGCCAGGAGAAAAAGGAGAGCAGCTTCTGGAGAGCCATTTTGACTGGGGAGATTGATATTTTTTTAAAAACTGTTGGGAGAGGCTGCTTGTTGCTGAGGCAAGCTCCTAACAGCGCACGAATTTCAGTGACCAAACAAAAATACAGCATACCTAAAAGCACAGCTTAGCGTTCTCAGCATTACCTAAGAGTTCTTAGATTACCTAAAAGCTCTCACCATGGACACTGAGGGGACTGCGGCAGTCACCTGCAACACTTGTGCGATGTTTGTCTTGTCTACAGATGTGGAGAACTTCACATGCACCAAGTGCAAGCTGGTAGCCCTCTTGGAGGAGAAAGTCCAGCAGCTGGAGACACGGGTAGCTACACTACAACAGATTCATGAGCAAGAGGTTTTACTGGACAGAACAGAACGAACAGTCTTGGACGGGGACTGCACAGAGGAAGTGGCTGCGGAGGAGAGGGTCACTTCACAGACACAGGAAGTAGACAGCTGGAGGAATGTCACACACAGAACAAGAAAATCCAGGGATTCTTTGAGCAGCTTGCAGCTACAGAATCGATTTGAAGCCCTTTCCCTTATCAAGGACAATGAGGAAGAACAGCATGGACAGACTTCAGGGGTAGAGCAGGGGACCTTGAGAGGACCACCGCAAGGAAAAGCAGCTGCGAAGCCTCAGCGGAGGCGTGTGGTGGTGGTGGGGGACTCCTTGCTGAGGGGTACAGAAGCAGTGGTATGTGGGCCTGACAAGATGACTCGGGAGGTGTGTTGTCTCCCTGGGGCAAAGATCCGTGATGTGACCGAGAGGCTGACAAGACTCGTCAAGCCTACGGATCATTACCCCTTCCTTTTGGTCCATGTGGGAACCAATGATACTGCAAGGCACAGCTTTCCCAAGATCAGAAGAGATTATGAGGCCCTGGGGAGGAAGCTGAAAGAAATGGACACACAGGTTGTCATCTCGTCTCTTCTGCCTGTTGAATGGCATGGTCCAGGAAGGGAGAGGAAAATAGCCGACGTAAACAACTGGCTCCGTAGATGGTGTCACCGAGAACAATTTGGATTCATGGATCATGGACTACGCTTCCATGAGGAGGGACTTCTGGCAAGAGAAGGGGTGCATCTTACGACAGTTGGAAGAAACATTTTTGCCAACAGTCTCAAGAATTTGATCAGGAGGGCTTTAAACTGAGTCAAATGGGGGAGGGAGACAGTATTCTGGAAGGCAAAAGGGCTGGAGAAAATAGTCAAACTGTCATAGAGGGAACAAGGCAAACAGCGCAAGGACCCAACAGTGGGAGGCAAAAAACCTTGCACAGGCAGCAAGTAAAGGGAACACATGGTCTTAGATGTCTCTACACTAATGCACAGAGCATGGGAAATAAGCAAGATGAACTTGAACTCCTAGCAGTACCAAACAAATATGATATAATAGGCATTACTGAAACCTGGTGGGATGAGTCGCATGATTGGAATGTAGGAATAGAGGGGTATAACCTTTATAGGAGAAAAAAGACCAAACAGGAAAGGAGGAGGAATAGCATTATATGTCAGGGATATTTACACCAGTGAAGAGATCCATGACATCAATACTGGAAGCCAGGTGGAGAGCATCTGGATAAAAATTAAAGGGGAGGGAAACAACAGGGATGTTATTGTGGGGCTCTACTACAGACCCCCAAGTCAGATGGAGGAATTAGATGATGCCTTTCTAGAACAGATGAACACACACGCAGAAAGGAGAGATGTAGTAGTGATGGGTGACTTCAACTATCCTGATATTTGCTGGCAATCTAACTCAACCAAAACTTCAAGGTCTAGCAAATTCCTTACTTGCCTGGAAGACAATTTCATGGTCCAAAAGGTGGAAGAGGCAACAAGGGGGTCAGCTATTTTAGATGTGATCCTAACCAACAGAGATGACCTAGTAAATGGGGTGCAAGTGGTGGGATCCTTAGGTGAGGGTGATCATATTCTCCTGGAGTTTGTTATACAATGGAAAGGAGAAGCCAGGCATAGTCAGACACACATTCTTGACTTTAGGAGAGCTGATTTCAATAAACTCAGGGAAATACTGGGGGTGATCCCATGGTCAGGAATACTAAAAGAGAAGAGACCTCAAGACGGATGGGACTTTCTCAAAAGAGAGATACTGAAGGCACAATTTCAAACAGTACCAATGAGGAAGAAAAATGGGAGGTGTCTCAAGAAACCAGGATGGATGACTAGAGAACTTTCAACGGAGCTAAGTTTTAAATGGAACATGTATAGGAAATGGAAAAAGGGGGAAATCACCAAAGAAGAATTCAAACAGATAGCAAACACGTGTAGGAGTAAAGCCAGAAAACCTAAAGCACAGAATGAGCTCAGGCTTGCTAGGGAGGTTAAGAACAATAAAAAGGGTTTTTCTGGGTATGTCCGCAGCAAAAGGAGGAAGAAGGAAATGATAGGGCCACTACGTCGAGAAGATGGCAAAATGCTAACAGGGGACAGAGAAAAAGCAGAATTACTCAACACCTTCTTTGCCTCAGTGTTTTCAGAAAAGGAAAAGGGGGACCAACCTGAGGAGAATGGAACAGAGAACACAATAGGAGAAATCCAGCTCATAATACAGTACAGGTAGTACAGGAGTACCTTCTTAATCTAAATGAATGTAAGTCTCCAGGACCAGTGAACTACATCCAAGAGTATTAAAAGAGCTGGCAAATGTGATCTCAGAGCCATTGGCAATAATCTTTGAGAACTCTTGGAGAACAGGAGAAGTCCCAGCAGACTGGGGGAGGGCAAACGTTGTCCCCATCTTCAAAAAGGGGAAAAAAGAGGATCCCAACAATTATCGTCAGGTTAGTCTGACATTCTAGGGCAGATCATTAAGCAGAGAGTCTGTGAACATTTAGAAGGCAATGCCATCATCACAAAAAGTCAACATGGGTTTCAGAGAAACAAGTCATGCCAGACTAATCTGATCTCTTTTTTTGATAAAGTTACCAGCTTGGTAGATGAAGGGAATGCTGTGGACATCGCATACCTTGATTTCAGTAAGGCCTTTGACAAGGTTCCCCATGACATTCTTGCAAACAAGCTTGCAAAATGAGGGCTAGACAAGTTTACTGTTAAAAGGGATTTGTAACTGGTTGACCGGCCGAACCCAAAGGGTGCTCAGCAGTGGCTCCTCTTTGTCTTGGAAAGATGTGACCAGTGGGGTGCCACAGGGTTCTGTCCTGGGCCCAGTGCTATTCAACATCTTTATCAATGACTTGGATGAGGGAATTAGGGGCATACTTATCAAAATTGCAGATGACACTAAATTAGAAGGAGTAGCTAATACCCTAGAGGACAGGATCAAAATTCAGAATGATCTGGATAGACTGGAGAGCTGGGCCAAAGCTAACAAAATGAAATTCAATACAAAGAAATGTAAAGTACTACATTTAGGGCGGAAAAATGAAATGCATAGATATAGGATGGGAAAAACCTGGCTGAATGAGACTACATGCGAAAGGGATCTAGGAGTCCTAGTAGACCACAAGTTGAACATGAGTCAACAGTATGATGCGGGAGCTAAAAAGGCCAATGCAATTTTGGGCTGTATCAATACAAGTATAGTGTCTAGATCAAGGGAAGTAATAGTGCCGCTCTATTCTGCCTTGGTCAGACCAAACGTAGAATATTGTGTCCAGTTCTGGGCACCACAATTCAAAAAAGATATTGACAAATTGGAGCATGTCCAGAGAAGGGCAACTAAAATGGTGAAAGGCCTGGAAACCATGCCTTATGAGGAGAGACTTAGGGAGCTGGGTATGTTTAGCCTGGAAAAAAGATGGTTAAGCGGCGATATAATAGCCCTGTTTAAGTATTTGCCCTGTTTAAGTATTTGAAGGGGTGTCACGCTGAGGATGGAGCAGGCTTGTTTTCTGCTGCTCCAGAGACTGGAACACGGAGCAAGGGATGCAAGCTCCAGGAACAGAGATTCCACCTCAACATTAGGAGGAACTTTTTGACAGTAAGAGCTGTTCGGCAGTGGAACACATTCCCTTGGAGCGTGGTGGGGTCTCCTTCCTTGGAGGTCTTTAAACAGAGGCTGGATTGCCATCTGTCAGGGATGCTTTGATCAAGATTTCCTGCATGGCAGGGGGTTGGACTGGATGGCCCTTGTGGTCTCTTCCAACTCTACAATTCTGTGATGCTATGATTCTATGATAACTATTGTTGTTGCTGTTGTCATTGTTATTATTTCTGTTCTGCTCTTCTCTCATTCTGGATTTAAGGCAGCTTACAACAAATGAAAAAACACAAATCAAACTGCTGCATTTGTGAAAAAGTGTGAACGAGAACTCAGAATAAATAAAATTTGCCACAAGCACTGAAAACACACCACATTTATAATTATTTACTGCTTGCTTCTACAGTTTTTGAAATATCATTCCAAGGTACATTTTTCTCTAAGGCTATCATGCTGAGGGCCCTTGGTGGTATCTCAGAGGTCACATAAGAGGGTGGGTCTCCCTCTCTGAAGCTGAGGAGAGAGGTTTCCCATAGGGGTGGCTGAGACCCTTGCTTCGCCAACATTGGAGCTCCAGTTCCAGCAGAGGCTAACTCAGGAGGTGCATTGTGGGTGGATCAGGGGAGGCTTTGGATTTACATGAGCCAAAGCCCTTTCAGTACAAAGATGGACCTTTGATGGTGGGTGGGGGGCATCAGTGAATCTTGATTCTCCTTCAATTTTCTCTTCCATGGTTCTGAGTTTTTCACATCTTGCATTGAACTGGATTGCAGAACTACAAGACATGTGCCATCCTGTCTCCGAGGTTCCACATGTTTAGCCTCCTATGTTCACAAATCCTACAAATATTCAACTCTGCTAACATTCAAAAAGCAGAATTAGCAACTGCACAAAAAGGGCCCTAGGATTTTTAAAAAATCTTTATTTTCATTTTTTAAAAAATAAACAATATTTTTAAAAAGATTCCTCTATGCTGCAGCCCCTATAATTTTTTAATGTTCAACAATTATAATTCTAGTCACAGTTCAATACCCCAGTCAAAAGAAGGTATCCTGAGCCTGGTTTATTCTCAGCCACAATACAGTTCATCATAACAACCTGGGTCAAAAAATGTTCCTCCAAAATTCCAAATGCTACTGCAGGGATTCTGAACTGATGCTGAATCTGCAACAGAGAATATGAAGGGTGCCCATACTCCCTTCAGGTTTTCCACTGTTATATCTTTAAGAAATTGAGCATGACAAATCAGTTTGTCAGAAAAAGTAGTATTCTACCTCCTCCATGAAATCCTACAAGCCACATTCTTTACAAGTTGCCTTGTAGGATTTTCCAATCTCCATTCTAGCTGCTCTTAAGATTACTGAGATAAGGTTGTTGTATAATTCTGGAAAGAATATTAGAAAGTATTTTAGAAATGATTTTTAAAAATGTTTTTTGAGTATTGAGAATTCTTGATGAGGAGAATATTGCACTGATGAGAATCCTAGCACTTTGGGACTTATTCTGTGCAAAATTCACATGTGGTTGTTTTGTAGAGAAAACATAATTTTTCTGTGCAGAAAACAGCTTTTTTTGCACATAAAATATTTCCATGCAGAAATATTATTTTCTGCACAGAAAAAACTTGGTTTTTATGTAGAAATTGCTGTTTTCTCTGCAAAACAACCATGTGTGAATTTTGCACAGAATAAATCCTGAATTGTGAATAGACTTCAAAAACTGTGTGGTTTTTAAAAATCTTTCTTGCAATGGGAAGACAATTGCTAAACTTGCTTATTGCCTTCTTTGTGAAGAAAATTAGTGACAAATTATATCCCTATCTATAATAAATTTTTATTCTCTTCGCCAAATATTGATGATAACAATAATGTACCTTCAAGATGGGCCAGTGTAGTGTAGTGCTTTGAGTGTTGTACTAGGACTCTGAAGACTAGGGTTCAAATTCAGACCACTGGGTGATCATGGACAAATCATATTCTCTCAGCCTCAGAGGGAGACAAAGGCAAACTCCCTCTCAACTCCTCTTACCAAGAAAACCCTGTGATAGGCTCACTTTAGGGTTGTTATAGGTCAGAAACAACTTCAAGGCACACAAAAACAATAACAAATCTCTAAGGTGTATTGCCTAGTTACTCATTTGGGCTATCCAATCTCCTACTTTGACTGAGTCAGTGCTTTTAGACAATATAAGGAAAGATGTTCTAATGAATCTATTTATCCAGACCCCAACTAAGAAAGACTGGAGATATCTTGGCTGATTCTATGTAACTTGATTAGGCACATGTGCCATCTGTAAGCATCCTTCAACACACTCTCCTCTGATGTGGCAAATATTGACTGATTGATAGGGCGAGGACCATACTCTGTTCCAACCTTCTTATGGGTTGGGGTGTTTAGGTTTGTTGGGGTGTTGGCCTACCACAGGAATTTGTTGTTAACACAAATACCTTTTATATTTGTTAGTCAGCATCCCCATCATAACACTTATTTCAATATACCTTATTTCACAAGTTTTAGTTTATCCTTACAGGATGCAGACAAGTATTCAGGTGAACACACAGAGTATCAAAACAGTCCATGAAATCTCTTTTCCCACATATGCACCTTTAAGGGGTTTAGTGTAATGAGTGGAAAATTCTTTTGTTGCAAAGAATTTAATTCCATTTCATTCCTAGAATGAGGCAGTCAAGCTTAGGTGGTAGAACACCTAGCAGCAAATGGTCACTAATTTAGTTGCGTGGTCTATATTTATCACCATGACAAGGCATAGGGTTTCTGTCTCTCTCACCTCAGAGGAAGGTGAATGAACACTAAAAAGTGACTGTAAAAAAGAAAAAAAAATACTGTTAAATAATATTCATGTGACCTCTTCAAACCACAAGGAAATGAGGAAAATTTCCTAACTCTATGGTTGAGGATAAGCCATTTTGCCAAGTACCATGCTATGTACCTTGGTCCTTCTCCTTTGGGACCACCAAAAACAAAAACAAAAAAAAACCTCACTCTCCAAAAGCCAAATTTTTGGCTTACAAGGAAATCATATTAACCAATTTAATATTTTTTAAAATAATTTAAACACATTAACAATGTCTCTCTCTCTCTCTCCCTCTGGCTTTTCTTCGCAAACGAAGATTCAGGAAGGACTCATCCCGTGCTTTCTGCAAGCGCGCTGATGACTAAAAAGGCCAATCCAAGATAAACAAGCCCGGTTGCAGAAAGCACAGCAGAAGGTCTCCTTGGGTGATGTTTCTGGATTGTGATTCTTTCTGTGTTGTCCTTTCTCTTCAAGACTTGTTCAGCATGAGTTCTCAAATAAGGCTGCAGCATTGTGGGTAGTGCGTCTCCATGCCTCCCGATTTGAGGCCAGGGCAGACCGTTGTTGGTGATCAATTTGGCCGAGCCTGAGATGTTGTTTCAGGGAGTCCTTGTATTGCTTTTTTGGAGCACCCCTCTTATGCTGACCCGTGGTGAGTTCACCGTAGAGTACCATTTTTGGGAGGCGATGGTTAAAATGGTTTAAAAACAGGTGTTTGTACAGATCTGGATGAAATCATGTCCCCCCCCCTGCAAAGTTTTAGCTTGATATCAAAATAAAACCACTGCCAGTGCCCATAGGGCCTCCAAGGGGAAAGTGTTCCACAATGGGTGTGCCACAGTGGAGAAGGCACAGTCAGTATATTGTCTCCACTGGTGTATATTGTCCCCACCAACATACCTCAATTCTCCGACAATTATATGTAGGAAGGTGGGTTTCTGGAGACTCTATATGTGTGTGTATGTGCCTTCAAGTCGCCTGTCAAATTATGGCAACCCCATGAATTTCATAGGGATTTCTTAGGCAAGGAATACTCAGAGGTGGTTTTTCTAGTTCCTTCCTCTGAAATATAGCCTACAGCACCTGGTGGTCTCTCATCCAAGTACTAACCAGAGCTGACCCTGTTTAGCTTCCAAGATCAGACGGGATCTGATGCCTTTAGGGTAATACCCTAAAAGCACCTGATCCCACCTGCTCTTGGTTTGTACTTGGATGGGAGACTAGGTGGTTTTAATTCTATCAGTCTTTGATGTTGTGATTTCCTCTTTAAGTGAAATCTTATTAATTTGGATCTCACTAACTGGGTAGTAACTAATTTGCAAAAGGAAGAGGCTAACGTAATGCCAAAGTATTATTTCACATATTGTGTGAAATAACCCTGTGGATGTGGTATTCATTTATTTAATGCATATCCCACCTTTCTCCTGGCTCAGCACTTAAAACAGCTTATGACAGAGAACAAAATAAAGTGCAGCTAAAAAACTAAAAGTATTCATGTTTTTTAAAAATAAACAAACAAGCAGTCCTATTATTATATTAATTTAAAATAGTTTAAAACCTGGTGAAGATAAAAGTACAACACAGCCCATTAAAAGACCCTTCTGCCATAACCAGTTGACAGTCAAAGTCCTGACTAAATAAAATACTCTTTGCCTCCTGGTGAAAAGGGAGCAGAGAGAGGGCTAACTTATCTTCCAGTGGCAGGGAATTCCACAGCCTGGGAGCAGCCACTAAGAAGGCTTTCTCCCATGTCCTCACCAATTGTGCCTGCGGCAATGGTCAGAAAGAGAGAAAGCCCTCCCCCAAATATCTTAAAATTTGGGCAGTATCTCACTAATGTAAGATTCCTCTTCTTTCTTTCCATGGTTTGGGAACAACTATCTCAAAACAAGAATGAGAAAAATACATCAATCCAAACATTGATGGACTGCTACTCCCATCAACCTTTGCCACTGATTATGCTGGTTAGGGCTGATGGGAGTGCAGTCCAACAATATCTAAACGGATACACATTCCACGTTTCTATCTTGAAGTATTATTTGTATCCTCATGTTTATGTTCCTTACAGTGACAGATGATGAGGTGCATTGAATCTGGATTAATGCATTGAAATGGCTGCTAGGAATTGTCTCCTGCCTTACAAGTTACTTCAACCTGAAAATGAAACTGGTCCATACAGATTGGGAATTATATTGATCACTTTTGATCTAGATTTTGTACATAATAAGCCTGAAAATACAGGGATATTTAACAGCAATCTGTCTATCTGCCTTTTTGCTTATCTACTGACCAACCGGCCTCCCATTCCTAATTTGCATGAAGCTATGAAAGATTACTCACTCTCTTTCTTCTCAAACTCTGCATTTCACTCATCAAAATGCACATTTCAATCATTCATGAAGGCCCTACCTGCTGCAGTCATTAAATTTCGTATCTTCTTTTATCACATCTAGTCACTTAATTTTTACTTACTCAATCACATTTATTGATCAACAGCATTTATATTACAGCTAGGGCCCTGTAGGTTTAGTACTTCAAAATGTAGTAGCTGAACTACACTAGCAAAGTGTATACTTGGAGGCACTACATTTTGAAGTACTAAACCTCAATCATCAATATAGGTGGTTCATCCTATAAAATATATGATTAGATTATCAATCTAATTATAGTAATTACAGTCACCTATATTGATGATCGAGGGTGATGATTTGGCATTTTCCAGTGGTGTTGTATATTTTTACTAGCTTGAATATTACTGAATGTATCAACTCAAGAAGCAAGGCCAATGCACTGAATGTAACCCTGTGTAAAGGGATGTGAAAATATGTCAGTTTCATTTTCATTGTGTTTCTCAGAATCCCACTGCCACTATTCATGATATGTTCATATGCATTACCCCAAATGTACCCACTTTTATTCATTTTTTCAATCAACTAAAGAGTATCTGTGCACATTTCCCCCAAATATATGTATTTCTAATTTTGTATTTTTTGTTCAAATGTATACGCAATATTGTGCACAGTTTTCTTTACCAAAATGCATTACAAACCTTGCAAATGTACAGATTTGTCCTATTACCACTCTTCTGAGGTACAAAATAGAACTTTTCATACAATTTCTTTAAAAAAAACCCCACACAATTAAATGGATTTCTTTTTTCATGCCTTGCAATTGGACCAATCCAGTCTCTGATGGAAACAGGAGGCAGTAATTCTAAAACCAGGGCCAGACTTTGCAGAACCTGGGACAACTCCCAAATAGCACTCCAAGCAGGAAGCAGCTGATTAACTGATTCTTGCCAAAGCAATTCATCATTTCTCAATTCCAGGATGATAATTGTCTTCAGAGATATTTTCAAGAAGTTCCCAAGAAAATTCAAGCTTGGGTAGGCCTAGCTAGAGCAGACTCAATGGGATTTACATAAGTGTTGACTCTGAACAATTGATTCAGTGAGTCTTGTCTAGCTGGGACTGCCAATAGGATTCAGGCATAAGACTTCCAGGGCAGATGCGCCTGACCTGATGTCCTTTTTGGAGGATTCAAGGAAATGATTCCCACCATTGGTTTTTCATGGTTTTTTTTCCTGGGCTGTGAGGCCATGTTCTGGAAGAGTTTATTCCTGACGTTTCGCCTGCATCTGTAGCTGGCATCTTCAGAGAATGGTAGTGTAGGGGTGTATGGGGTTTTTATACTGTGAGTCTCTGATGGAGAGGATATGTAAATTTGTGTAGTTGAATGGCTAGTTCCTAGGGTGGGAGGATATGCAAGGAAGATTCGTGTCTGGATAATGGCCTATTGTCTGCTGGAAACAGACAGAGTACTTAAAATAAACAAAGTTTGGCTACCAGTTCTGAAAAACACCAAAATCAAAATTTAACACATGCAAATGAACTTCCTCCAGGGACAGGGGTGTTTCCAGCAGTGCGGACTGGGCCAGCCAGAAAAATCAGCAGTAGCAGAACATGTTATAAACCAACCTGGACACAAAATGTTATTTAAAAACATCAAAATTCTGGACCAGACCAACAACTATCACGTCAGAATGCACAGAGAAGCTATTAAAATCCACAAACACCTGGATAACTTCAACAGAAAAGAAGAAACCCTCAAAGTAAACAAAATTTGGCTACCAGTCCTGAAAAACACTAACATTCTAACTCAACACATGCAAATGAACTCCACCCAGGGACAGGGGGATTTCCAGCAGACAATGGATCATTAGCCAAACAGACACTAATCCTCCTTGCATATCTCCACTCAGAAACTAGCCATTCCAATACACAAATTTACATATCCTCTCCAACAGGGGCTCACAGTATATAACCCCCCCCCCCACTCCTACCCAACAATTCTCTGCAGATGCCAGCCACAGATGCAGGCAAAACATCAGAAATAAACTCTTCCAGAACATAGCCTCACAGCCTAGAAAAAACCCACAGAAAACCTATGGATGCCAGCCATGAAAGCCTTCAACTTCACATAATTTTATACAGTTTTTCAAATTAATATCTGTTATTTAAACATTCTCCCATGAGTTAAATATCAGATAGCATCTGATTTAATTTTAATATTTTCTTTATTTAGGGGTCATGTTTCTCTAAAGAAAGACTGCAATATGTACACTTGCCATTATATATATATATATATATATAGAGAGAGAGAGAGAGAGAGAGAGAGAGAGATGTTGTGTGCCTTCAACTGGTTTTTGACTTATGGTGACCCTATGGTGGAGCTGTCACAGAATTTTCTTAGCAAGATTTGTTCAGAGAAGATTTTGCCTTTGCCTTTCTCTGAGGCTGAGAGAATGTGACTTGCCCAAGGTCACCCAGTGGGTTTTCATGGCCGAGAGGAGATATGAATCCTGGTTATAATCCAACAATGAAACCACCACACCACACCACAGTGACTCTCTCTCTCTCTCTCTCTCTCTCTCTCGTTTGTGTTTAAGTGAATGCGTGTGTATCCTGTTACAAAAATCAAGGCAATCCAAACTACCAAATAACACCAGCTTTCTGTAGGGAACTAATATCTATACTGTAGGTTAAACTGTGGCTTTTACAAGCGACCCCTATCCAAAAAGCAACTGAAGTTACATGGAGTTTTTCCAATAATGTTAATCCCAACTGACTCCTTTGAAGCTGCCAGTTTTGCTTCACTGACTTTTCCCAGACTCAAATACATGACTGCAAGACTTGTTTTAAAAAAACCCAGTCTCAAATAAATTATTATATAGTAGCCTTATTATACTACTATATAGTGCACTCATGAAAACAATCATGGATATTGATATATATTTTAACTGGAGGCAAGGGGAAAGAACTCAGCAAGATTTTTATTCCAAACTTTCTCAGACCAGGATGATCACACCAAAGGGCAAAATGGCTAAGGTGAAAGAGAAGCAGGAAGGTGCTTCCATTGTTTCTGGGTGGGACTGAAATTAAACTGCAGCTATTAACATGATCAGAAAAGTGCTGGTGGCAGTGGGGCAAGGACAGAGAAATTAACCTTTTTTTCTGACAGCCCCCACCCCATTGAAGCAGCCTCTGCTATTCCAAAAAACAGTAGGACCCCTGTATCTGCTTATTCATTATCCACTGATTCAGTTATCTGCAGGACATAAAACAGTGGGGTGCTCAGCGGTGGCTCCTCTTCGTCTTGGAAAGATGTGACCAGTGGGGTGCCACAGGGTTCTGTCTTGGGCCCAGTGCTATTCAACATCTTTATCAATGACTCGGATGAGGGAATTAGGGGCATACTTACCAAATTTGCAGATGACACCAAATTAGGAGGAGCAGCTAATACCCTAGAGAACAGGATCAAAATTCAGAATGACCTGGATAGACTGGAGAGCTGGGCCAAAGCTAACAAAATGAAATTCAATACGGAGAAATGTAAAGTACTGCACTTAGGGCAGAAAAATTAAATGCATAGATATAGGACGGGAGAGACCTGGCTGAACGAGACTACGTGCGAAAGGGATCTAGGAGTCCTAGTAGACCACAAGTTGAACATGAGTCAACGGTGTGATGCGGCAGCTAAAAAAGCCAATGCAATTTTGGGCTGCATCAATAGAAGTATAGTGTCTAGATCAAGGGAAGTAATAGTGCCGCTCTATTCTGCCTTGGTCAGACCTCACCTGGAATACTGTGTCCAGTTCTGGGCACCACAATTCAAAAAGGGTTTTGATAAATTGGAGCATGTCCAGAGGAGGGCAACTAAAATGGTGAAAGGTCTGGAAACCATGCCTTATGAGGAGAGACTTAGGGAGCTGGGTATGCTTAGCCTGGAAAAAAGACGGTTAAGAGGCGATATGATAGCTCTGTTTAAGTATTTGAAGGGATGTCACGCTGAGGATGGAGCAGGCTTGTTTTCTGCTGCTCCAGAGACTGGAACACAGAGCAATGGATGCAAGCTCCAGGAACAGAGATTCCACCTCAACATTAGGAGGAACTTTTTGACTGTTTGGCAGTGCTGTTCGGAAGAGCTGTTCGGCAGTGGAACCCACTGCCTCGGAGCGTGGTGGGGTCTCCTTCCTTGGAGGTCTTTAAACAGAGGCTGGATGGCATCTGTCGGGATGCTTTGATCAAGATTTCCTGCATGGCCGGGGGCTGGACTGGATGGCCCTCATGGTCTCTTCCAACTCTACAATTCTATGATTCTATGATTCTATACCATGGAGTCTTCCTAGAAAATGCCTACAGAGGCATCCTTTCTAGATATTTTCTAGATCCTACAAGGCAACTCTATAGTATTTTAAAGTCGAAGTCCCATTATTTTCAATGGTGTTATCTGTTATCCATGTTTTTTGATATCCAGGGGGGGCAGAACCAATCCCCTGCAGATATGGGGGTCCTACTGTACTTGTTTGTACTATCTAACAGAGCTTTTTAATGTACTGCTCTCAGAATTTCCCACCCAGATGTTTTGGTTTTAAACTGGTGTCAGCAACAGACTGGATGAGAGTGAATGAAACTTAATCTAGGCAAGACAGAGGTCAAATGATAGAATGTTAGAGCTGGAAGGGGCCTCACAGGCCATCTGATTCAATCCCTTGCCATGCAGGGATACATAGCTAAAGCACTCATGAAAGACACTCATCCAGCTTCTGTTTAAAGACCTCCAAAGATGGAGAGTCCATCACCCTCTCAGGCAATCCATTCTGACTACAGCACTTCTGAAAGATGCACATCCAATCTCTGTTTAAAAACCTCCAAAGAAGGAGAATCATCAGCACCAGTGACAGCACTAGGGGGGCATGGAGAGGCCAAACCACATCAGGTGACACCATCAGATGCAGAGGTGACAGCAGCCTTAGTAATGCCACATCCCACCCGCAAAAGCAGTGTATTCCACTGTTAAACAATGCTTACAGTTAAGATATTTTCCCTAATTTTTAGGTGGAATCTCTTTTCTTGCAATTTGAATGCATTCGTTCATGTTCTTGTCTTGAACCAGTCCAAAGGCAGACCAAGCAATAGGGATTCAGCTTGTGCTGAATGAGGTTAAACCCCCTCTCAAAATGCAAGTTCAATCTGAGTGCACTCCTGGATTCAATCCTGCAGTCCTAGGTTTCTGCAGCCACCAGGAGTGCATTTGCATACTTAAAGCTAGTGTGCCGGTTGCACCTATTTTTAGAAATTTCTAATCTGGCGTCAGGAAAACATATCTTAGTTGCATCCCAGGTCTTGTCTAGACAGACTATTTACCCCATCATGCTTCTGTCTTAGAAATCTGCAGTCCTAATGTTGCAGGGCTGCTGCCCTGTTTTGCCCCCAGGCAGTTCTCATGCCCACAGGGCAAAAATGGGGGGGGGGGAGAAGACAGAGTAAAGCCCGCTAAACCGTTATATTAAAATACCCAGGAAAACAGCCTTAGCACAACAACAACCACCACCAAAAAACAGATTGGGCTCTGCATGACTGCAGGATCCCATACTGGCATGCTGGGCCATCACTGCAGCCGCTGTGTCTCCAAAGCCAGGAAGGAGTCCTGCAGCATGTGACCAAGGATGGTTACATGCCAGGGGCCTTGATCACATGCTGCAGGTCATCTATCTGTCTCCGGAGAGCATGATGTGGATAGCAGTGGCTGCAGAGACAGGCTGGCGAGCTGGTATGGACTCCATCCCATTTCTTTCAGATATGGGGGAGGAAAGGGTCTGATCTGCAGCGAGAATATGCCAGCAGGGAGCCAACATATCCTAGTCCATGTAGATGAGTCCCCATTAAGATTACTACAATGCACAATATGTGGAGCTCCTTTGGAAACTGTTTACAACTATAGCAGATTCAAAATGCTGCAGCTATATAACACCCTTGTTACAAGACATAACTCTCTTGTTGCAATAGAATCAATGGCTATTAGTTCACTTCCAGGCAGAAATAAAAGTACTTTGGTCACACTAGTAGTGGTGGAGAAACTACTGTACCTTTCTGCAGCGTAAACAGAGAGATATTCTTGTCCAGTGATCATTCCATTCAGATATTACCTTTTAAAAAACAGCTTCTTCCTATCTATTAAGGAATTTGTTAGGGTTGTGCCTGGACCTCCAATTTGGTGTGGAGATTTATGATTTAGGATAAGGAGATATGCCCTTTCACATAGTTTAAACCCAGCCTTATAAGAATCTGCCTTATATGCATCTGCCTAAGTTTTAAAACCTTCAGGGGAAAGCTTTCCCTTGGTACCATCATCATCACTAGCACATTTGGTGAGGACATGAGAAAGGGCCTTCTCAGAGGCTGCTCACTGGCTTTGAAATTCCCTCTCATGGGAGGTTTGGCCAAGCCCTTCTCTGCCCTTTTTCCAGCAGTGGATAGGCTTTTTGTTTAGATAGGCTTTTGCTTGTTAACTGGTTGTGACAGAAGGGGTGTATTGTACTTTCATCTCATTTGCTATGTTTTAAGTGTGTTTAAAACTATTTTAAATCTGTGGTTTAACAGGTTTCCTAGCTTTTTTTTTTTAAAAAAACTTTTATCAGTAGGTTTTTGGTGTGGGGTTTTTTTTTTCATCTGTTTTGTAAACCTCTTTGGGTCATGTGCCAGGAAAAAGGTAGGATAGAAAAGGAATGGATGATTGAATACATAAACAGTTTGTAAAAAATTGGTTTGTTTATTTGGAAAATCAGGAAAATCTAGTGTCCAGCATCAAACACTCTGAAGGCTACGTGTCTGAAATTTGGTTGGGTTAATTCCTTCTTAAGTGTCAAATATGTCTTCAGAAGTATATAGATGTGTAAAAAAAAATACCCAAAGAAACAAAAATTAGACTTCCATTTTGGTTTCCCCATACAAATCAGTGGGGGAAATGAGTGATCCCGATGTTCAAATCCTGATTCAGGGTCTGGATCAGATTAAGTCTGGCTTAATCCAGACTGATTTGGGCTCAGAAGTAAATCATAAGTCTCCACACCAAACTGGAGGTCCAGGCACAACCCTAACAAATTCCTTAATAGATAAGAAGAAGCTGTTTTTAAAAAGGTAATATCTGAATGGAATGATCACTGGACAAGAATATCTCTCTGTTTACACTGCAGTAAGGTACAGTAGTTTCTCCACCATCACTAGTGTGACCAAAGTACTTACACAGGAGGAATATATCTCTCTGCCACCTGTCCTGTAATGAAACTTTAATTCACCCAAAGAAGTCATGGCTGGGGGTGGGGATCCTTTAAAAGAAAAGAGAGAGAAAAGAAACTCAGCACAAATGCTGCCTCTTCCCAGATAGGGCTGTCAATAGTTGTGCATTAATCTTTGAATGAAAACTGCAGGGTAAGCAACATCCTGACACATATCATATTTGAAATAGGCCAGAATAGAGGCAAGTAATAAAGTATCAAAACGTATGGCAATCCTATATTGTAAACTCACACCCTGCAGCGAGAGATAATAAAGTAGCATGATACATCAGCTCTCTAAGCCAGGTATTTCTCTGGAATACCTCATAATTATCAGACCGGACAAGGAAATTGCAAGGATTGGCAGGTATAGTATGCATCTCTCTGAAGTTTTTTTAAAAATTTCTTTTTTCAGGGTGTTGATACATGTACGTGTGTGCTGATAAGAGTGGTGACAGAAACAGAAAAAAAAATCCCCAACTGCTTCAGGGGATGGAAAAGAGGACTGGATAGAAACCACCTTCCTCCCCCTGCCCTTCTTCCTCATGCAACAGATCCTACATCAAAAGACAGAAAGAGCGTCTCTGTTCTCTTCACAGTTAGCCAGAATTCCTTTATCACTCATCTCTGAGAAATGCCCCATCAAAGAAGCAATCCAGGGTTTTTCTTTCCACTCTGTCAGCCAGAGCTGAAGCCTTCAAATCAGTATCCAAACTTTCTAAAAAAATTCTTTGGTATGTCAGAAGTCCTCCTGAAAAAGATCTGTGAAATAGATTTTTCCACTTAACAGCTGTGTTTATGGCATATGCTATCTCTCACTATCTTCTTATAAGCCAGGCATATAAAACCTTTCAGACTGGTATTACTCAGCAAGGGATTAATCTTTTCAAACATCTCATCCTCGACCTGAATGTTTGCCTTAGCAGAGGCTATAATGATTACTTAGCTTGTACTATGTCTAAACAGTCTTAGATGCACATTCAGGTTTCCTTGGCACTGAGACAAATACATACGTCAGGTAATAAATGTGTATTTCCCATAGGTTAAGACTTAAAGGTTTTAGAACCTCGTAATACTTTTGAACTTGAAGCCTACGTTTTACTTACCAGCTTAAATCTCAACACAGGCTTCATTTATGATTATGAATATTTCACTGCAAGTCACCTGTAATAATACTTGCTTAAGACAGACAGTGGTGTCCTATAGGTTTCAATTCCAAATCTGTGCCTACATATGTGCAGCAGAATTCATAGTATTCTGCCTAAATATACACCCAAGACTGTTGACAGATTGTACAGGCCCAATAAATGAAAGATTCTCTCTCCAGGAACTCAGCCTCAGAATTCCAATGGGGAAAAAAGCCCTTAAACCCAGCACTGTCTCCTGAGCAATTTGTGGGCTAAACTAGGAAGTTGCCACAGAAATGCTGTAAATCATGAACAAAACTAAAGCAATTTATTTTTATGTTTAAATTTTTATTTATTTATTTATACCCCGCTCTTCAGCCACAAGGCTATCGGAGCGGCTTACAAATTGTTTTAAGCAATAACAATTTACACATCTACACTGCGTTAAGCAGTTTCTAATGTGTGTTAGCTAATTCCCCCCACAAGCAAGGTAAAATTGCCCAATTACATAGAAGTGGGTGTAATTTGCAATACATTTGACAATTTGGTTTTATATCCATTTTTGCATACAGTATATAGTATGGACAATTTGATCTTCACATCTGATATACCTGTATAATTAAATATGAATGTGGGGGTCATCTATGCCCTGGTAATTCTTATTTCTATGTTGCTGTTGTTGTGTGCCTTCAAGTAATTTCTGACTTTTGGTGACCCTAAGGCAAACCTATCATGGGGTTTTCTTGGCAAGGTCTGTTCAAAAGGGGCTTACCTTTGCTTTCTCCTAAGGCTGAGAGAGTGTGATTGGCCCAAGCTCACCCATCAGGTTTCCGTGGCTGAGAGGGGATTTGAACTCTTGTATCCAGGTGTTACCTGAATTGCATGGTGTCTGTTGGACCAACTTGTAACTTCTCGTAACCCCAATATTATATTGGGAAATTTTAATTAGTTCAAAAGTATGGCCATGAGTGGTTGGGTAACTTCAGGATCTTTACACCTGTGTATATCAGTACTCAGGGCCAGTTTAAGGAATTTTGGGGGGCCCTGCATATGCTTATCTCAAGTCAATGTAACTTAACTCAACCTAAACTATTCACAGTACAGAATATTCAGATTATTACTAATAATGTTTTTGCAGGAGGAGGGTTACTATGGGCCCCCCACAATGATGGGGACACCTGCAGATGCTGATACTGTGGGTGCCTTAAACCAGCCCTGTCAGTACTCACTGAGGAGACTCCAAACCAAAATGGAAAAAAAAGGTTTTTATTGAAAAATAATCGCAGAAGCATTCACACTTGTATTCACATTCACAGGCAATCACACAAGGCTAGCAAAGAATTAGGATGAAGTATTTGGATAGAGGAATAGATTTGGGGAATGGGCTATCATTACCTGTCCAGAGAGCAGAGATTCATACAGCAGAGAAAGACTCAGATTTGGATCTGAGAGTCACACAGCAGATTGGCAGAGTGACAAGATATGAGGAGATGTGCACACTTTGGTTATGATTTGAGGTAATATTTATAGCCACTATCATACCCTTAAGTTCTAAGTGTAGAACAATGCTTGAGTAAGTTTTCCAGAGTTAAACAATGGATGGTCCAGCTTTGCTGATTGCCGCTAATGGTTGGGACATTAATATTGATGGCTTTAAGGCAACCTTCACATTGTGGGCAGGCAGAGGTGTGAAAGAAGATCTTTGCAGGATAATGGGTGTTCTGGTCACGTGTTTGTTTTTGGAGTGTGACTCAATGCCAGGTGCATCTAGGAGAGATTAGCACATTCCTCCCTAACAACTATCTGAGAGGCTTTGCTTAATTGTGTCCTGGGCGTGTCTGTTTTGGGGGAATTTCCAAGACCACTTCATAGGCTTCAAGTAACCTTCACTAGCCCTCATGTTTGGGTTGCTCTGGTCTACTGAAAACTATGTGAAGCATCTAATAAGCCAAATTATACATTATTGGAGGGAGGAAGTATAAGGCCAGGTAATACAGGGTCATAGGCCAACACTCAATCCACAACATCATACTGGCTCTCTATGTACAGTTGTGAGAGATTGACAGTGAGGAAAGCTGACAGGAAGAGATTCAACTCATCTGAAAATGAGGTGCTAGAGGAATGTTCAACAGATTCCATGAACTGGCAAAAAGACAAATAAATGAGCCTGATTGCAAATCAAGCCTGAACTCTGACTAGAAGCCAAAATGACTAAACTGAGGCTATTATATGTTGGACATATTGTGAGATGACATGACTCATTGGAAAAGATGGTAATGCTTGGTAAAGTAGAAAGCAGTAGGAAAAGAGGAAGACCACATTACAGATATATTGATTCAATAAAGACATGGCCTTGTGTTTGCAAGCCCTGGGCAGGGTATTGATCATTGGGATTCTTGGAGGTCTCTCATTCAAACAGTTGCCATAGGTTTGCCACTGCCAGTTTGATGGGAATTAACAGCAATAACAACAATAACAACCATCTGTTTTGCATCGTGATTATAAAACAGCAAAACAAAATAATCTCCTCTCATATTTCTTCTTCTACCTTTGCCTCTGGAGTACTGGGAAGCATAATCTCCTCAGATGCAAAGATTGACAAAGAGATTGATCACAGATTAGCAAAGGCATATAGCGCATTTAGAAGACTTCACAAAAGAGTCTGGAGTAATAAACACCTGAGGCAAAGCACAAAAATCAGTGTGTATAGAGCTATTGTACTGTCTATTCTCCTTTATGGATCTGAAACATGGGTCACCTATCACCACCACCTATGAGTCCTCGAATGCTTTCATCAGCACTGTGTACACACAATCCTAAATATACACTGGACTGACTATGTGACGAATGTTGCTGTCCTTGAGCAAGCAGGGATCACCAGTATTGAGGCCATGATATTGAGAACACAGCTGCACTGGGCAGGGCATGTTTCTACGATGGAGGACCATCACCTCCCAAAAATAGTACTCTACAGTGAACTCGCCACAGGTCAGCGTAAGAGGGGCGCTCCAAAAAAATGATACAAGGCCTCCATGACAACATCTCAGGCTCAGCCAAACTGATCACCAACAATGGTCCGCCCTGGCCTCACATCAGGAGGCATGGAGACGCACTATCCACAATGCTGCAGCCTTATTTGAGAACTCACGCTGAACAAGTCTTGAAGAGAAACGACAATGCAGAAAGAATCACAATCCAGAAACATCACCCAAGGAGACCTTCTGCTGTGCTTTCTGCAACCAGACTTGTTTATCTCGGATTGGCCTTTTTTGTCATCAGCGTGCTTGCAGAAAGCGTGGGATGAGTCCTTCCTAAATCTTCGTTTGTGAAGAAAAGCCAGAGAGAGAGAGAGAGACAGACAGACAGACAGACAGACAGACAGTTTGATTGTAAAAACTATAGTTTGCAAAGATTACAACAACCTATTGCAGGAGCAGGCAACTGTAGCATGCCTGGGCTGCATGGACTGTCAAAAATGCAGAAAAGTAAAACAAAACATAGGAGTCTAGAATTTTAATGAAAATTTTACACAGTGCAGGGGAAGGGCAGCAATCTATTTAAAAGGCAATTTGTTGCTCCTGGAGGCTTCTGGAAGAGGACATTCAGCATTTTTGTTTTGGTCCAGAAAATGGGTGGTCCAGGGAGTCTGGGAGGAATCAGGTGCCAGAAAATCAGTCTTGGGGAGCACACGCAGCCCTAAAGTTGCACTTTGTCCCCCTGGCCTATTCGGTACAGATATATGTTAAAGAACCAATTTAAATAAGAAAGTATTAGCTTTAAGCTTGAATATTCCAAAAAGAGTTCTTTGCTTCAAGAGCAAATCCACAATGGAATGAATGTCCAAAAGAAATCAGAATCTATTTCCATGGCCATTTTTTAAAGCATAAGGGTGGCTTCACATATGTGGAATGACATCTCACCAATCAAGCACTACAGGCTAATTTTACATTTCACTTTATATCACCTCAAACACAATGCTTTAGTTTTAGAAGCACTTAAAAAAAATTTTTTGGGGGGGGGCAACAACTCCCAGAATTCCCCAGCTGGAATAGTCAGTGGCCATGGTGGTGAGGGGCTGTGAGAACTGTAATCCAAAAATAATCTTTCAAGCTCCACATTTAACGTAGCTTAACTCAGGTCAAGAGGCTGGACTTGACGGTCTACTGGGCTCCTCCTTGTTCTCCGACTCATTTTAAAATTCTACTGGCTAAATTTGTATACTGTCTTTCAAGGTAGTATACATAAAGAGAAGTCGAAATTAAAATAAAACAATGAAAAACAACTCAAACCCAACAAGCTCTGGGGGAGGGGGATCAGCTAAAAATCACACAAAAGAAACAACAGCAAGAATAAAACATAGTCTAGTAACTAATAACTTTCTGAAGCCAAAGCATTTTAATGTACTACAGAGCTCCACAAACAAAGAAGTCAAACACATAGCCCAAATAGGCTATCCCACAACTCTGGATCTGTGAATCGGAACACTCACCTTCTTTTGGAAGTCAGTCTAACTTCCAAGCATTGGAAGACATTACATAGATTAAAGTATCTATAACTGAAACAGAAATTATCATCCAGAATACAGTTGATTGGATATGCATTGGGTGGAACCAGCCTACTGAAATGGATAGAGTGTTGAGAAAAAAACAGAAGAGAAACTTCTGTAGAAGTATGGTAGGGAAAAAAAACTTTACCCTACCAGTTATTGGCAAACCGTGTCTTGATATGGACTACAGCACCTGGGATAGCCTGGAAGACAAACAGAAATTCATTGCCAGGTGCTCAGGGCAGATGGATTGTCACAACAGATGGTAAGAATTGACTACAGTTGCTCTGAAACCTTGGAAGAAGATTGGGATCCATCTGGGACAAATACTGTACCTCAATCTACACTTCACATTATCCATTAGCACAAGGATGAGCAACTTTTGGCTTTCCAGATATTGTTGTACTACCATTTTCACCATCTCTAGGTAATAGCCAAGAATGATGGCAGTTGCAGTTTAACAACTTCTGGGAGCCCACCTGCTGCCCAAGCCAAACATGTACACCTTTCTAAATTACATGGAATGCCCATCACACACGTGGTGAAAACCTGAGTTACACTCATGTCCTGTTGGCAGGTTTTCCATATGCAACTTGTTAGTCACTGTGTAAACAGAATGCTAGACTAAGCAAGCCTTTGGTCTCACCCAGCAGGACTCTTATGTTCTTCCACATTTACCTTGAATTTCTCTTAAGGTGAAATTTGATGGCAACTAGAATTATGCTAAATCTTGCTGGGAAATGTCACTAACCTTATCAACATTCAATCTACTTCCTTTGAAATGCAGAAGGATGGACTTGGCTGGACAGCAGGGTCCTCCAAATTGCCACAACTTTACTCCAAATTGGAGTAAAATCCAGACATTTAATAAACAAAAGAGCCTGTTAGATTCGATTCTGTGTGCTGTGTGTGACAGCACCAGGGAATGAACTCAACTACTAATGCTTGTGTGAAAGGATAATTATATAAAGCCTTAAACTTTATTAGCTGTTAAACTATTTGAGTCCTTTCCATAATTACAATTCTTTAAATAAAGCTGTACTTGGCAACCTAGTTGCACATTTTATAGTTTTTCCAATGAATTTTAAAGCTTCACCTTTTCAGTGTGAGGAATGTAGCCATCACACCAGGGAATCCATGGCTGCCAGCCTCTCCATATGTTCTGTCATTCCTACACTTGTAAGCCCAGTTGCTGTATTGCTCTTGCAACAAATGTAAATACAGTTCTGACTGGGAATTCTCTAGGCTGAATAAACTTCAAAAGATGCTATTCCAGTGAACAGTGTTTTTGTCTGCCTGCCACTATGCACCTTTTTAAAATGTCCTGTTTTTCAGCTTAAATTATGCAATGGTTGCCACTTAAAATTTAAGAGATGCACTCGTGATGGATTCAACATATGGTCTTGTAGGTCACAAAGGACTAAACTATGCTTCCTTGCCATAAAAGCCCAGTTTACATGTTATGGTTGCCAGGCACTGGCTGCATTAAAGTACTCCATGAGTGAATCTGCAAGGTGAGTAACTTCACCATGTGGGAAGAAATCATTCAGAATGTTGAAAAGTTAATTTTGTGTGTTTGTGTAAGTAAATCCCAGCTAGAATAGACCCATTGAATCAAAATGGACTTAGTAAACCAACACTCACATTGATTCAGTGACTTATTAAATGATGCATGGAACCACATTGATTCAGTAATTTTACTCTGTGGTGTTACTAAGGCCAGTGTCAACCCACCCTCCACAGTGCCACCTGGTGTGGTTCAGCCTCTTCACACACAACCTAGTGCCATCGCTGATTCTACTTCAGTTGGAGCTAACAATTGAATTTAGTTGTTCAACTACAACTCTCAGTATCCCATAGTCTAACCTTGCTGATGGAGGCATTGTCAGAGTTAGTCCAAAAAGTAACCTTTTGAAGCTCTACAATCTTCACACGGTAACTATAACACGTAAGGAAAACAGACGTCTGAAAACCTGGTTCTCACATCTGTAGACATGGAAAATAGCCTAAATTGATACTCAATTACAGGGACTTGTGGCAATTACTGGAAGCTGGCCATAAGCCTCAATGAGCATATAGATTATATGTCCAGCCTAGGGATTCTGGAAACTAGTTAAGAATACTATTGCACTGGCCTAACTTCATGCCAGCATTGTGGCTATGTTCCTGCCTGGAAAAAATTTGGAACTGATGTAATCTGTCTCTTCTATCATCCCACCTCTTCTCTGTCCCTTTTCCAGATCTTCTGCCAGCAGATCATAGCCAGGAGAGTAGTTCTGTTAGTACATAGCACTGTTAGCAGATTGCTGAAGTGGGATCTACTAGCAGATGAGTGGAAGGGGCTTGTTCCTAATCTTAACCCCATAGATGGGCATAGGACTGGATTGTAAATCTTTATTTACTAGACTAATCTTACATCAGTCAACCACAGAATCATGATGATGGGACATAACCACCAATCAAATTCCTTGACCCAAACTCCGCATCTTGTTTTCTCTGATGTACAGTAGCAAGTTCCTGCCCTGTTTCCTTTTACATAACTTCTGAGTAAAAGATTCTCAACAGTTTTTCAGCTGAATCTATTAAGTAGGATTCCTAAAATATAAACCCATTGGTTCTTAATGGAAGTCTAAGTAGTGTAATATATGATTGTCATGACATTTTATTGAAATGCAAATACAACCGAATGAAATAGATGGGAAAATGTTCTCTTTTGGCCAAATTCACTTAATACCTTTACTAGTTCTGCTGGGTCTGATAAAACACACATACATACACAAAGCAAAGCGCACACACACACACGACACTTCTCATTGTAACTATAAAGTCTATATCCACTTCTTTTAAGATGACTGGGTGCCAAATTGATACTGACAGCTTCAGGGTAAGCAGCAAATAAGCAATGACATAACATCAATAAATATTGCATACAAGAATGTTATATGTTGTTTAAACAGACTAATATATCACAGTTTCATACTCACTCCTGGTTACTCATGATAGTGCATATGAAAACATTACTTATTTTAATGACCCAGGAGGACTAATGACACATACTGTAATTAATGAACACTGCATGCACAATATATTTGGATTTTAGCCAGTTGCTTCTCTTTGAAGACCAAAAGGATTTTCTTAGATAGGACCATATCAGTCCTATAAATAATCACCTGGAAGTAAATCTTGCTGAACTCAAGGGGACCTATTAGCAAATATACTTGCCTAAGACTGCACTGTTGTCTAACTTACAGGTCATACTTGTTTTTGCAATCAGTAAATATAAGAGTTTTCCTGTAAGTTAAACATCATCTGAGCTGATCATTTCTATTCATCATGCACAACACATCAGCTGTATATATAATTCTTAGGTATGTTGCCTTTCCCAGTGTGCTGATTGGCTGCTCAGGAAACACACTCCAATCACCATCCACATACAAATTCCCTCTACACCCCACAATCTACTCCTGCCACTAAATCTGCACTCAATCTGTATCCCCCAGCCTCACAAGGGCCACTCCCTCCCCTCATTTCCTCATCCACTCACCAGTCATGGGCTGCAATGGGACCCAGGCAGTCAACTGGCAGCAGTGGTAGCAGCAGTCAACTTGTCATGAGGTCTACTGGGCGTTTGGGGGGGAGTTTTTTTAATGGCATATGTTACTCCACGTACAGCTAGTTTATATATACTAGTCATATGTAGTGGCCATGCTGGCTGGGGGATTCTGGAAATTGTAGTCTAAAATGAAACTTTTTCAAGCTCTGTTTTTTGGTTCCTTTGGTTTTCTTTTCAGGTGATGGGATCTGACGATAATTTACCATTGCTATATAAACCACATTTCTCAGCTAACAATAAAAGAATAAATGAAAATTATTAAAGCAAATTTTAATTAACTGAATGAGATTTGATGTTCTTTAACCAAATATGACAGCAAAATTCTCCCCAAATTTCCATTGTTCTTAAATGACCATAAACTGTTGTTCTAGGCTTTGGCAGAATTGGGTCACTTTTAAGATCCTGCCTCCAACTGGGCTTCTTCCATACTTTCCTGTAATAAATCTCCACCACATTCTTTTCTTTTAAAGAACCAACATAGACAGCTTTATGCCAGCTGAATTTAAGCAGCTTTCAGACAGAATTGCTACAAGTGGTTTAATTCAACAAGTTTTAGATATAAATATGGTTTCCATGTCCAGAAAAATGAAAGCAATAGGAAAAGCCAGAAATGGTCCTGGAGCTGGCCCTACAAATGAGTGAGGTGGTTGCCTCAGACAGCAGATATTGGTGGAATATTAGAGGACAGAGCCATGTCAGCTGTATCGTCTGCCCTGTGGGTGGGGACTAGCAGTGGGATACTGGGGGGCAGAGCTATGCAAGCTATATGGCCTGTGCTGAACCTCCTGAGCAGGTCTCCCACTCCTAAATGCAGTGAAAGATGTTGCCCCATTGTTCCAGTATCAAAGTAAAGTTCACATTCCAGTTTGGTCCATTTCTATACATCTAATGGAAAAGGTGCCTCCTATGTTTGGGAACTGACCACCTCCACAGAGATTTCCCCTGTGTGTGCCTCATCCAGGACAGTCTGCTCCAATGTATCCAAGAAAACCTCATGCTCATTAATATGCTGAAGAAGAGATACATGGGCCTCAAGTTGCTGGACCTTCTCTTCCAATAAGGACACCAATTTGCACTTGCTGCAGGTATAGCAACCTAAATCCTCTGGGAAGAATTCAAACATACCACATCCTCACCATCCATATTCAGTAGTCTTATCTAGGCACTGAAACAGAGGTCTGGATCTCCCAACAAAACACACCTGTTATCCTTGCCTGTTAGCTGAACTCCAGGTTCTGGAGCTGAAGCTATATAGAGAGCTAGTGGCTGCTAACCCCTCCCTCAACCAAGTCTCTGACTCACTTCCTCTCAGAAGATGCCCTGCCCTCCTGAGACCATGTGCTCAGGTAGCACCCAGGCTTACACACAAAATAACAATAGAACACTGAACACACAAGTACACCTCCACTCAGCTCACACAAACATCCAGCCTTAAGCCAACAGACACAAGTTCATCAAAACAAAAGAGAATAATAGAACACGAATGAGCATACAAGGAAGCAAGCCTCCTCACAGCTCACATGAAACAAACAGCCTTACCCCATCAAACACAACAGCTTTAACCCAACAAACTCTCCCAAAAGACTCTCCTGGGCTGCAGAGGTTTAACATGACAGACACAAAATCGCCTTATCCTCTTCTGCCACGCCCATACAAAACACCTTTGTTAGTCTTGCCTGTTAGCTGAGCTCTGTTTGCCAAGCTCCAGGGACTGGGGCTGCAACTATATAGAGAGCTAGTGGCTGCTACTTCCTTCCTCAGCCAAGTCTTTGTATACTCTGTTTTTTGTGAGCTGTAATTAATGTCTTCTGCATAGCAAAAGCCAAAACCACCTTTCATGTGTGAAACTTGTTTAAGTTTCTTCTGGTCTACTGAAGTTTAGCAAGTGGTATCATTTTATAAAGACACAAGTCTGTTGTCACATGTCAATATTGATGTGCAGCCATTTTAATGTTGTTTAATTTCCTCCTCACCTACAGTAAAAATTCCAATAGATCTATAATCTAAATGCCTAGCAATATAGCTTCTGTCAAATATGAATAGTACTGCTTGATGGTTTTATCTGTACAAGCAGATGGGATGCCAGAAGATGTTAATGACCAACATTTTCATGGGAAGATTAAAAGAAATCAATTGCTTGTTTTAGAAAAATGTGAGCCTTTGCACATGCACTTAGCCTGATTTGAATTGCCATGGATTTACTGCTAACTATTTTATTTTCTCTTTCTGGAAGTGTTGCAAAATAAATTAAAGCAGGCCTTGCTATTTTCTAATGCTTTTGAACCAAGCCAGAGCTATGAGAGATATTACTGCTCTTGTTTTACCCACTGTGCTCAAGTAAGTAAGTAAATAAGTCATCTGTTTATATGATTAATATGTTTCATGAGAAGCAGATGTTAGCTATTGAAATACATGTGAAAAAAACAATGTCAGAATATGCAACTGTGGAAGATTTGTCTGAAGAGCTTGGAAGAGTTACTTCTTTGGACTACAACTCACACAATCTTCCAGCCAACATGGGGGATTCTGAGAGTTGCAGTCTGAATAAGCTCCAGTAGTCTGTACCAAAGCAGTTTTGATTTCCTGTTATCACCTATTGTTGCTGTTTCCCAAGAAGTCAAGAGCAGGAGTCAGGGAGAAAGAGTGAGTGAGCGAGCAAGCCAGAGACAGAAGAGCTTAGAAGAATTTACCTGGGTGCCGTTTACATGGCAAAATAAATCCTCAAAGAATGCGACAAGAAGCCTGATAGTTCCCATGCATTTCGAAGTCACAGCGCCCTTTTCAGAAGGAGGGAGAGTGAAACACCCATAAGTCGTGCAGTATCAGCTTTCACTAGTTTTCCCGACTTCTTTGATAAAGTTCATGAAAATGCGCAAATTGGTCATGTGAACTGACCATTCGCAAATGTCTGTGTGAACTTGTAGTGACCTTTTCGAATTAGCGTGAGCAGAACTGAATCCTGATTGGTTAGAGTGACCATTGTACCTTCTCTGAATAGATGGACGGGTTGGAGAAAGAAATCCACCGAGCCTGCCATTTGCCCCTTCTTCTGCTTGCAGTCCACTTTGGGACATCTGCTCTGAGCCCTTCCTGTTTGTTTCAAAGGAAGGCTTTGGGGGCAGGGAAGATGATCAGGAATGGGGCTAGCCCCCGCTTGGATGGTGTGTGTGTGTGCATGCTGAACCGGACAATCGCTCCATCGTTCTTTTGTTTTTTTTGTGTTTCTGTCACTCCTTTGTCTTTATTTAAGGCTTTGGGGGCAGGGAAGACGATCAGGAACTTGGGTGGTGTGTGAGTGAGCATGTGTGTGTGTGTGTATGTGTGTGTGTGAGCATGCTGCAACTGACAGATCGCTCCATCTTTTTTTGTTTGTGCTTTACTTCCCTCTCATTATTTATGGTCAATTTTTGCCTCACCATGACCCCCTCCTTGCTCCCTCCCCACCTCCTGCCTGGCTTTAATCATCTGGAGGCCATGCCCCCCTACCTTTGCCTGTGTAAACTAATGAAAACTGAAACTGGCTGCATCTTCCAAATAAGCAAGAATTCATGTGAATTATGCACTGCTAATGCAAAAGAACGGTAATCCGGAATTTCACGAACTTTATCCTGTCGTGGAACTGGCACCCAGGTCTCTCAGTTTAGTCCTGGTCCAAGATATATTATTACCTGCAATTAAGCCCAAATAGCATGACCCTCTTCAATGAAGACATGACTATGTGGGCATATACTTAATTTATAGTGATAAGCATAATTATAAGGGGGTCCTTGGTTTGTGTTCTTGAGTAGAGTTTGCTGATTTACTAGCTCATTTCAGAAATGCAAAGGCTATAGGGCAGGAGGTAAAGCATATAGGGGAAACAGGGGTAGAGGCACTGTACCTCCTTCCATATGTGAACTCTGCAAACCTTTCCATATTGAGGAGAACGGTGTAAAGGTTTTTTTTGTTTTTTCCCCACATGTTGGGTGAACATACTCTTGCCCATGACCAGGAACCCTTTATCATCAGAGTTCCTCCATGGGAGGATCATAAGTTCATTCAGCCAAACATACATAGCATATCCCTTCAGATCTTCCTAGTCAGTGTGGGAAGATGTCAGGCATAGCAGCAAATTACATAAGAAACATTCTTTCTTTGTGGAATTTTAGATTTTAAAGTGCCATATTCAACACTGTTTTATCTTCTACTCTAGCTCTAACATTTGCTTGAGGTACTGCCAGTTTCAACACTTTCTTTGCTAAGACAATAGAGACAATAAAAGGGGTGCCATTTCAAAGGAAGCCATTCAAGATCCCATGAACATTTTGCCAGCAAGATGCTACATATGAAACTTTCATTCATTAAAAATATGTATATTGATAATATGAAATGCATTGGGATAATGGTGAATTCCAAATAAAAACCTTGAACTTATTCAGAAAGTCGGAATAATCTTCTCATGACTCTGTAATGGTGTACTACTCCAGACTGTATTGTTAATTTTATGATTGTATTTATAAATTTAATTTTAAAAGGTTTTATACATATGTACAGGTCACCTATGTGGGATGCATTCCCAGACTTACTGCAAGTACTTGAAACTGTGGGTAATAGTGAACCCCATAGCATCACGCAGGAGGACCTAGGAAATCAGCTCCAGCACAACTGTATGCATGACTCATGCTGGAGGACTAATTAAATGCCTAGCAAAACCATATTCTTTAGATGATGGATAATTGAAACTGAGGGTACCAGTTTGGTTATTAATACCTTCACATAGACTGGGAAAAGTTTCTGTCAAAAAAATCCTGGAAAGATGCTGGCAATCAGTGTGGATAATACTGAGTTAGCTGGACCACCGATCAAAAGATAGTTTCTGTTGGGTTATGAATTGGAAGTGGGTGGAATCCAATGCATGGAAGGACTTTTGATACAGCAGTTATCTCTGTTAGGAAAGGGATTTTCTATGATTACCCATTTCCGTTGTAGTCCCTGCACACCCACCTACACTGAAGTGTAGAGGAGTCTTTAGAACAGTGCAAAAATTGCCATGGAGAGCTGCAGAAGGAAAGAGGAATAAGAGGATATTGCCTCTTCTCCTCTTATGTTAGTGGAGAAATCCACTGGATCAAAAGTCATTCAGCTGGCTGTCAGGATTGAATTTGACCCATATATGTTCTGAACACAAGCAAAAGAAAAAGAAAAAAAAAGCCCCCCCCCAACTGATCAAATTTAATGCAGAATGGTAGCGGCATAGCTTGTGTGGCCAAGAAAAGAAAAACAGGGGAAATGTTAACCTGTCATTGCTTTCATAGTTTCTGTAGTGAAAAAATACTTGGGGTAAAAGGGTTTTAAAAGACTCTTATGTGATTTAAAATGGAAGGAATTCAGCAAACTAAAATATGAATAGGTGAACAATCCAACTTACATTGCCTCAGAGCTTTGCCACAACCACAAATCAATTTTTTTTAAGATACAGGGAAGTACACATCTGGAAATGAGACATATGCTGAACTCCTTTTCTTGACTAACCACAGCAAGTAAAGGCTTTTAAAAATACATAACTTGTAAAAATGACAGGAAAACAACACTCCTTTGGATTATGGTGGTATAACTGGTTGAAAAGTTCAAATTCTGTATATTTACAGATTTATCTTAATTTACAGACCAGTATTTTGCTGGCACTTATTTTTAAAAAAAGGTTGAAACTTTCTTTAAGGTAAGTTTTTCAAATCTTGGTTTGGAGCGAACTTGGAAGAATAATTTTTTGGATCATAACTCCCAGAATCCCTCAGCCAATCTGGCAGGGAGATTCTAGGATTTCTATTCTGGAAAAGTTACTTTCCAAGTTCTGCATTTGGATCTTAGGAAACTGTTCCATACCATCAACTGAATCAGTGGTCTGATAACCAGGAGTACTTTCAAGCATGATGACCACTGACTATCAGAATCTCTTTCTCATCCCTGATATGCTGTCTCTAGGATCAGAATCAAGACATCTTTCCATACAAGCTGCTGGGGAAGAACATCAGATTAAGGCTGTTGTCCTCATGACCTCCTTCTGGTCCTCCTAGAGGAATCTAATTTAGTGCTATGGGAAACAGGATCCTGGATTGGTTAGGTCTGGTCCAACAGGACTCTTATTACTCCCTTATGTTCGGTAGTTGCTCTTCCATGAGCAGAAAGAACTTCCATACATACAAGATTTCTGTACATCCCTTCCCACCTGCTTCCTCCCAATGGATAATCGCCTGACTATCAAAAGTGTGATACCTGTACTGTCTAAAATAGTTTTATCATTCTGAACATATGAACAGTGTGTTTTTTTACACTGGTCTTGGTTGGTAGTCTTTAAATCAAAGACTTGATTTAAGTCTTTGGGCCCAATAAGTGCCCAACTCCTCTAATAATGCTTGTAGCACTGTATGTCCTAATATGTGATATGATACATACTGGTTTTTTTCACCCTTGCAAGCTTGCATAGCAAATTAATGTGAAAATATGATTAGACACCCACCTCACATGGGAGTAAATGGCAGACAGCCTAATGCATGAACTCAGTTAAACCAGAAGGCTGATTTTGCTCCACTTGAGCTAATTTTTCCTTCATTGTTTTGTGGACTAGGTTATAAAGAAGGTTCAAGTCAGTGACAATTCTGGCACAAGCAATCTTAATACAAACAATTATCCGGCATATCCATCTCTGTCACTCTTCATGGCCTCTCTTTCTGTCGTTTGCCCACCAGACAGTAATGTCCTTAGATCAAATATTCTCTATAAATTGAGGGAACATTTAACTGATTTATGAGGCTTTTAGCTATTACCTACTTACCTATCCAATAAAAGTGGTTACATTATATGACACACACATGGTACTCCCAAAGGTCCGAACTTCACTCATAAAGTGACACATGCATCAAACAGTAATGAGATTTGCTGAAGCGAATCTATCATCATAGAGCAAAAAACAACAAGCTTTCTACAGAAAATATTTCCTTGCTTTTTCATTAATTGTACAGATTTTGTCAGTATTATTCATATGCTTTTTCTGCATTACAGGAAAACTCATTTTCTTGTTGTTGTTTTTCCAAAGAAAGAATTATTGATAAAATGCTAAAAAAGAGACAAATGCAGCCTTAAGAGGAAAGAGTACTAATGGGGATAAGCCTTTTTCCTGCTTTTACAACTTGCTTTTGAAGTGTAGTAAAGAGCTAACTGATAATCACTGTACAGAAAGGTTCAGTAAACACTGGATTCCAACCTACTCTTAAGCAGGGATGGAAATAATATTCAAAAATATTCCGAAATGGTTGAAAGATATGTTTCCCAAGTGTTAAGAAAGCCTCATGGGAAGAATCCTGGACTGACAAGAATCTTTGCATTTTAGGACTTATTGTATACAAAATTCTCATATGGGTGCCGAAAATAACAATTTTTCAACAGACAAAATAATAACTTGTTTTGGCACAGAAAATGGGGCTTTGCATAAAAGATCATGTTTTTTATCATAGATTAATTCCTGTACAACACCTTGGGACATATGGGAAGATTACTACAGAGGAATATTAGTCCCTCCCAGTGGCAATGAGCAAGCTAATATAATTATTTGTCCTCACATGCAAAGACAAAATAATAATAATAATGAATAATAAAATTTATTTATATCCCGGCCCTCTGTGAACAATCGGGGTGGCTTACAAGAGTAAAATAATACATAATATAAAACAATTCAAAATCCCTTCCCCCTCTTAAAACATTATTAAATCAATAAAAATTAAAATCAACATATAATACAATTGTTATTAAAAAAAAATCCCTTCCAAGTGAGCAGCAACAGTTAGGAGCTCCAGAATCAACTTCCAAAGGGGCTTCCTGAGGCCGGGAGTAGCTATTCCGGAAAAGCCTGCCTGAAGAGATCCGTCTTGACAGCCTTTTTAAAGCTGTCTAACAATCTCATCCGGCAGGCTGTTCCACAATTTGGGGGCGACAGCCGAGAAAGCCCTCTGGGAGGTGGTCGTAAGCCTGGATCTTTGTGGCTGCAACAAATTCCTCCCAGAGGACCAGGGAGCGTGGGGAGGATTATAAGGGAGAAGGCGGTGCCTGAGATAGCTGAGAATTTACATCTCTTCTCTTAAGAGTTTGTGAAAATGACCACAAAATGTTAGGTCTTTAACACAACTGGGAAGTATTGTTTTAAAAGTTACCTATCCTCAAAAGTTTAGCATCCCTAATAGACCCTTAATGACACTGTCAGTTTTGAAGATATAAATGAAAACATAACACATAAAGATACTTTTGATAATCCTTTGTGTGGCAAGAAATAAAATGGCAAAAACATGGAGGAATCTGCCAGGCCTTTCATTGTGAAGGAAGTTAGAGTTTTAGGCCTTCTCTAAATGGGCTGTTTACCCCATCTTGGTCCCGTCTTGAAGCCCTGCAGTCTGGATGATGTAGGGCATTTGCCCCATTTTGCCCCTGGGCAGTCCACATGACACTTGGTGCAAAGACGGGGCCAAGATGGGGTAAAGCCTGCTACACTGTTTTTAAAAAAATATCTAGGAAAACTGCTGCAGTCAGCAAAAAACTGATTGGGTGACTGCCATAGCCCACACCACCACACCAGCCCATCACTGCAGATGCCATCTGCTGTCTCTCTTCTGAAGCCAGGAACCAGGCCTGCAGCATATGACCAGTCTGGTCACATGCAGAGGGGGTCTTGCTCATGTGCTGCGGGCTTGCTTCTTGGCTTTGGAGAGTGGGGCATGGGGAGCAGCAGTTGTAGCAATGGGCCAGCATAGCAGTCTGGACTCCACCCTGTTTCGTGCTGGTAATGGGGGAGGAATGGGCCTGATCTGTGGGCAGAATATGCTGGTGGGAAGGTGGCGTATTCTGGCCCATTTAGATGAGCCTTTAATGTGGGCCCAGTTGGAGAAACTGGTTTTTAAAACTCATAAGGCAAGACATGAGATTATAGAGGACAGTTTTGAAATCACATTGTATCCTTTTATTAGGTATACTTCACAAATTAACTTTGCCTATGGACCACCACTGAAACATCATTTTGGACTGACACATTGTAACATGACTTTGTTTTTGTTTTTTGTTCTTTAATTGGACTGCCTTTGTAACTATACTGTTATTACTGAAAACATTGCCTGATTCTGATATGAAAAATAAAGTTTTTCATATAGTTCATAAGGTTTGATATGAAAAAGAAAGTTTAGCATCCAAATTCTTTATTTGGTGCAGGAACTATAAGATATAGCTGGATGAGAATTTCATTTCACTTAATTTTTGCCAGCGTATTTTGAAATGTTTTTATGCCGGCAAAAGAACCCCCTTTACCAGACCTACATCCAGCAGCATCAGAAAGGCAGTCCCAGCAGTAACAAAGCACAAACAGTGCCAAATTTCGGCGATTCTCACAAGAAGATGCCGAACATGGTAAATTCAAAAATTAAACCAAGACAAAGACATACAATGTAGACACTAGCACAGAAAACACACTTTAAAAGTCCCAGGTGCACTGTGGAGGTTCATGAAAAGTGTGTCCCCTACCTGGCTGTTGCAATCTCACCTGAAAGTGTTCTATCACTGATGCTATACTCACATGAGCACAATGGCACGAGGTTTCAAATGCTGGCAGTGCTGGCAACAAAGCATGACAGGAGATCAAGTGACAGTTTGGCCTGTCAATAAAAAAGAACAGCTTTTTAACAAGATAAGATTCAACTTCTGTGAGTGAAAAACAGCACGGCCGCCTCCAATGCTAGCCGCAACACTCACGGATGACGCCGAGAGAGAAACAGCGTCATCCAAAATTGACCCCTTGCCGCGCAGCAGCCTCGTTACTGCTCCGGAGACCACTGAAAGAGGCGTCTGAAAATCTCCTTCATCTTCTTCTATGGTCATTTACATCCCATTTGGATTACAGTAATGCACTCTACTTGGAGATGCCTTTGGAAACTCTTTGGATTTTCCAGCTGGTCCAAAATGCTGCAGCCAGGTTGCTGACTGGGGCAGGTTATAGGGGTCATATAACCCCCTTGCTAAAACAACTCCACTGGCTGCTGAATTGTTTCTCAGTAGAATTCAAAGTGATGGCTGTGACCTTAAAGCCCTACACGGCTTGAGTCCAGACCTTTTGGGGAAAAAGGGCCTCCCTATATGAGACTGCCCATGCTCTAAGATTTGCAGGGCAAGACTGTATCTTGGTTGCACTGCCATGTGAAGAAGATCTGGTGAGTTCAAGAGAGAGAATCTTCTCAGTGGCTGCTCCCAAGTTATGGAATTTCCTTCACCAGGAGGTCTGGTTGGCACCTCCTTGCTGTATTTCCACCAGCAGGGAAAATACCTTTATATTTCAGGAAGGTTTGGGGTTTTAGTGTATGCAGCAGGTAAAGCTTTTTATGGGTGGGTGTGATGTTTTTATTTTATTACGTTTTAGGCATCTTTAATGCTGTTTTTAATGTTATTTTTAACTTGTGTTTTTAAACACCAGGAGTGTGTGTTTTAATGTTTGTATTAACACTTTTAAAAATTGTATTGCGGTTTTAAAATGTTGCATGCTGTCTTCGATCCCATGTTGGGAGAAAGGCAGGATATTAAATAAATAAATAAATTTCCTGAATCTCCTGATGTTTCTGTTGTCATCAATATTTCATGTGTGAGTAATTGATTAAAACCACATGGGATCAGGCTGTTAATCTCATCTAAGTAGCAGGGGTGGAAATGGTTTCACACAAAGATTTTTTTGTGTTGATGTTTATGATACTATTTCATTTCTGATCCAATGCTGCTAGAATAGCTCACATATGTGATCAGGGAGGGAAGTTTCTGAGAACTGCTCAAAGGCCCCAACTCAGCCTTTCCTGAAATATATAATTAAAAGAGCCATCAACCTTCTGGAACTTAGTGACCCTAACTACTCTGGGGAGAAGTGGGCTTTGATCTTAATATGCATGTACAGATAGACCCCCATATCCATGTGATCCATACCTGCAGATTCACTTACCTGCATCTAAAAAAATATGCTCACTAGGCATCTTCTAGGTTCTCTAGCATGAATATATGGTATGCTTCTGTTGGAAGATGACCATAGAGTCGTGCTGGAGGACCTAGAAGATGCCTAGAGAGGTGTTCTCTCTTGGCATCTTCTAAGTTCTCCAGTACAACTCTATGGTGTACTTGGGCCAGAAGTCAGTCCTTTTAATAGGGTTCACTATTAGTAATTGTTTCTGGTATCCATGGTAAGTCTGGGAATATATTCTCCATGGATACAGGGCTCTATCTGTATACATTATTGAACTGATAGAATGGAGAGCTAGAACCTGAAGCCATGTGCAGTCAGATGGAGAATGTCCTAACATGGGTAGGATTGAAGGTGTGAGCCAGTATGGTATAGTGGTTTGTGTGTTAGACTAGGAGTCTGGGAGACCAGGGTTCCAATCCCCAGTCAGCCATGGAAACCCACTGGGTAGCTTTGGGCAAATCACACTCTCTCAGCCTCAGAGAAATGCAATGGCAAACTCCACTCTGAATGAATCTTGACAAGAAAACCCCACAATAGGTTTGCCTTAGGTTCACCATACATCAGAAACAATCTGAAGGCACATAACAACAAGATTGAAGGGGAGGGCTAGAGCTGTTACCACCCATAGTATCTACAAGGAAGGAACTGCTAAGTTTTCTCTCTCTTAGAGGCTGTGTCATAAACCAGTAGCAGTATTATCCTCCCATCATCACAGAATTTCAGTTGAGGAGATGGAGGACTAAGGTCTGAAGTATGCAGTTGCCTCAGATATGTCATGTTGCAGACGCAGAAACAGAAGAGATTTAGGAGATTATCACATGGGCCCTTGTAAACCGTTCCTGTCCCAGTACCCACTCACCCGCCCCACTCCCATCTCTGTAACAGTTTTTTTTTAAAAAAATTCACACACTTACCTGTTCGCAGCATGAAAACTGCTTCACATCCCCTCTGGCATCCCAGGAGGCCTCTTGCCGAGCCCTATTCACTTCCTGGTAACAAAATCCTACTCATTCTCATGAGAGAACGATCATGCGGGGAATTTAATAATAAAAAAATAACACAAATGTCAAAATGAAAAACCAAGCCCCAAAACAGAATGTAAAAACCCCAAGTAACCCGGGGAGGGGGGGAAAGGGTGTAACTTAGCTGGATGTCTCAATTGTTCCTGGAAGTGTTCTGGCACAGACTTCCCAGTGACGTCATGTGATGCTGGCATCATGCCAGCAGAATGGGTCATCTTTTCACTCATCTGTCATTCTGTTTCTGTAACAGAATGGGCTTCTTATTGACAGCTTTTCTCCATCAATAAGAGGAAGCAGGAGGGGAACAGGAGCATCACAGAAGAGGAATGTTGTTGTCTGAAAGGTAAGCCTTTTAGCGATCTCCTGTCATCCCTATCCTGGGATTTTTTTTGCCTGTGTGATAATATCCTTACACTGCAGTCCTATTGACATTCACCTAAGAAGATATTTCATTGAATTCAATGGGCAGTGCTACCAAAGAGTAGACAGGCATAGGGCTATGTTGTTAGCAGTTTTTCACCATGTTAATTGTTTTCTTATCTACAACACTGAAAAACTGCTTTGGCCACAATTGCACCAGAAAAGGAAAGGAAAGCCAGTGATGTATTATTGTTTCTTTTACATTTTCCCAAGTGATACATTGCTCAAGACATTCAGTAAACCCCTTTCCTCAGATCTTCACTCAACTACATGTAAAATTTTATGGGATAATCATGAACATGGAATTCCTCAACCTCCTTTGTGGGACCCACAGCCTCAGGGGAAGGAAATGGCAAAAAATCCTCTGAACAAATCTTGCCATGATAGGTCCACCATAGGGTCACCATAAGTCAGAAACTACTTAAAGGCACACAACATCTCCATCCATATATATTTTTTTAATCCTGATTCAAATAGGAACTGACTGCTTCATGTTTCCCACTTCAATCACTCCATAGAAATAGTAGAGAAGGAGGCAGGACTTCCTTATTCTACTAAGTAAGAAAAAGAAGATTGCTCCTCTGAGACAAATATTGCATTTCTACACTGTCCCAGCCTTGCTATAGAAACATGTTTGACATGCATTAAGCTAAAGTGCCTTTAAGATAGTTTGTATGGTAAGAAATCTGTGCAGCCATATGCAAAATGAAGGGAAAAGACTATAGCAACAACTGGAGAGAAAGCTGGATTAGTTTCAAAATGGAGTCATTTTCTGTGGTGTAAAATAAATTTGCTCCTAAATTTCTCTTTAGTAGGCAGCATGATGCTGAATTCTTCTTAACAAATTTAATAACACAATACTTTCTTTTTTCATTTAGTATCTCCCCTTTCCCCAATACTGGACCCAAGGCAGCTTATAATTTATTCCTGGTTTCAACAGTATTTTGTTTTAACTTACATTATAAGCTGCCTTGGGTCCAGTATTGTTAAAACAAGGAATAAAACAAAGCTTAAAAATAATCAAATAAGCTGTTCTAATAAAAGCATTAACTGAGAAAATTTTAAAAACAGTTAAAACATTATAATGACATTATCTAATAAAAAAAATACAGCACATCTCATTGTTTTAACTTCCTGTTGTTTTAATCTTGTTGTACGCTGCCCCGGTTGCCAAGCAGAGGGGCGGGTTAAAAATAAATTATTATTATTATTATTATTATTATTATTATTATTATAAAAGACCTTCTGCAATGAGAAAAAATGAGAGAATGGACCAACCTAGGGCTCATCTACACTGGCCACTTAATCCAGGGCCAGTCCAAAACATCATGCTTCAGATTGGCCTGGATCAATCACAATGGCAGCCATGTGCACCAGGCTGAATCCAGTGCAGCAGTATGTCATTGTCCACATAAGCCAGCTGGGCTGACACCGCATCAGCACTGCTGGCCCATCCCCTATTTTCAGAGCCACTGCCACTGCCTCACTGGCCAAGCAGCTCCCCATGAGAGCTTGGGCAGCGGTGTCACATCTGCTGAGGTCAGAACAGGGCACCCAGATACGTGAACAACAAGGTCACTCTACCCCCTCCTTGTTGATCACATGATTCCCCCATTCTAATAGCAGAAGCAACACTGCTGGCCAGGCTCTTGCAGGGAGGTGCTTAGCTGATGAGATGTCAATGGTGGCGGCACCTCCAGTCCAACCTCTCCAATGCGGATCCAACCCCTACCTAGTGCAGGATAAGGGAAATGGAGCCTTGTTTGCATGTGGACAACTGAATCAGGCTGAATCGGGCCCGATCCAGCTGTCCAGACAGCGAAAGAACCCAAGGTCCCTTCAGAATTTCTGGGAATTCAGAGTTCCCCCCGACTTTGCTTAGTTTGGAGCAAAGTTGAATTAAAGCCAAAAATTATTTTTTTTTCAATTCCTCCCTGGAAGTAGCTGTACAATGTCTCAACTGCCAGAACCAGATTCATGGCAAGTCTGCTTTTTTTGGGGGGGGGGGCTGGTGTAGACACGCCCTTAGCCTTATGAGGGAGGGAATTCTACATCCTGGGAGAAGATGTATAAATATGCTATCTATAAAGCCATCTGTATCAACACAAACCTCAGTTTTCTGGGAAATTTGGTGAACACCTTTGATTTGGAAATGTTATTGACTGGATAGTCATGCTGGCTTGGGGAGTGTGAGAGTTATTATCCAAACAATAACTTTTCTAAGTTTTAATTTCTTTATAATCCAGGTTTTGTTTTCCTGCTTGCAAACTTTCCTTTCCTCTCTGACCTACCTCATGCTTCCTTTGTGAATTCCAGAAAAACTAACAGTAGAGATTCCTGCACCCCCTCCCACCACTCCCCACACCTGCTGATGCCCTGTGTATTCCTTTGGGGGAAAGGCTCTTCTAAGACAGATCAATAAACAGATAAATCACACATAGACACATCAACAGTGGGATTTTTAGCCTAACTTATAACTTCTCCTGGCCACACAAACTAGCCGTTAATAGTGTTCGATTCTCCTGTTGCTACAGAATTAAACATTAATTTTTAAATGATTGCTCCAGACAAATCAGGGGCTGGGGGTATGATGAGAGGGCAGGAAATGGGCAGCACGTCATTCTAGCCATTTATTTATTTATTAAAAATTGGGTCCCTAGTCACAGAGCAGGGCTGTTTTGCATTTTAAATAAAATGATAACTCAAATTAACAAGGGTCGCATTAAACTAAATTATGCTTCAAAAAAGAAAATCCAAGCTGACAAATATTGGCCACAATTATTGCTTCCCCCTCTCCTCAACTCACCTTTATAAAGTGACCATATGTTCCATCTCTCCTTCTTGGCAACTAGAAGAGTTACAAACAGAGTCTCTCCCTTGCTGAGCATCTCTTTCCATTGTAGTGCTTCTGTCTTGAGGCATCATTTAGTGAACAGCTGTAATGGTGTTATTAAAAGCATTACAAGTATTTTAAAACAAAATAGCAGACATATGTGCCTACTGTCAAGGCGGGCAAGCCTCTCTAAATGTCATGTTGAGTGCTGCTGCGGCTGGAAAACAAAGCTGCTTTCTTCTGCTAATGATACTCAATCCAACTCACAATCTGTCCATACTAAGAATTTCAAACTGCTTGGGGTCACACACTTCATAGGTGCTGCCCATCCAAGAGCAATTTCAAAGAGATGATAGCCAATAACCTCTCATCTGCATGAGCTGGTTCATACACTTTTGGAATGGGGAACTTCTTACTGCAGTGATTACACACGCACACGCACACACACACACCTCTACTCTTCTTTCTCTGTTTTCCCACTGAGTTACACCTCCATGGGCAGAATTGTCCTTTGGTATGGGACAGGAATACTATAGGTTTGGCTGCTGGGAGGAAAATGGCCCATTTTTTCTTCCTTATGGGAACAAGTGAGAAAGTCTACATGGAAGAAACAGGAGAACTTCTCAAATGCCCACCCACCCCCACCCTGGGCAGTCAGTTCCCATACTAATGCAAAATGCAAGCATGTTTTTATTGCGTTTTCCTTTCTTTTCCCACTTGGATTTTTGAACAATGCAAAATGCACATATGCTCTCTTCAAAGACATAGCCATGTTAGTCTGCAATATCAGTAAGCAAGGGGATCTTGTATCACCTTTGAGCATGTTATCAGACAGGGCAAATAAGGCATCATAAGGATGCCGAAGGATTGCGAAAGGTCACGCGTACTACATGACATCGCCCTTTCGTAATCATGTCCTGTAAAAAAAATGTTCTTTTTTATTGATTACTTAAGTCGTCAATTGATCCCCCGTGGCATTTTAGTGCCAGCATTGCTGGTGTTTGAAACTTTGTGCCATTGTACTCACATGAATGCAGCACCAATGGCAGGTCTGGCCAGAACACTTCTGGATGAGATCATGACATCCAGGTAGGTGATGCACTTTTATGACCCTCCCCAGGTTACTTGGACTTTTTTTAGTGTGTTTAGGTGGTTTTTGTAACTTTTTCTCTGTTGTTTTTGTTTTTTAATTTCCCATGCTATGTATTCATGTAAGAATATGTGGGATTTCAAAGAAGAAGTGAACAGAGCTCCCTTCACTTCCTCTTTCATTGCCAGGGAAGACTTTGGACAGGAGGGAAGGTAAGTGTGGTATGGGGAGTTCTTTTGCTGGCATAAAAACAGCTAAGTTATGCTGGTAAAAGAACAAGGTTTAGGGAGGTAGTCTGATAAAGTCCTGAGACTAACACAGAGAGAGAAGACTGTAGCATAAGTTATCATAGATCCCCTTGCTTACATGCTCTTGTTGTTGTATTTGAGAGAGAAACTAGCATTATGTAGGAGGGAGTACAAACTCACAAAAAGGGAAGGAGGGCAGAGCAGAAGCTGAAACATCAAGAGCAGACCTGATGGTATTGCAAGTTGCCCAGCAGCTCAATTGAAACTAAAATCCAAGAGAACAGGGGAAGTTGCCTTGTACTACAGTAGATTATTGGTTTGTCTAACTCAGTAATGTCTACACCAAGGATAGGAGGGTCATAAGTCAGGAAGGTTATGACCCTCCTGATTTTGGTGAAGTGTAACTCCCATTTGGTAAAGGATCTTGGGGGTTGCAGTTCAACAAATTTGGAAGGTCACATGCCATCCACCAGAAGTCTACATTGATTGGTGGCAGCTCTCTGGGGTTTCATTCACAGTTTCTAGTCCTACCTGTGATTTAACCTGCATGCAAAGAATGTGCTCTGTCTCTGAGCTATGGTTTCTCCCCAAGGAAACAGAAAATAAGCCCCATCTCAACTGCCTTAGAGGGAAAGCTTCCATTCTACCAGTCTTCCTGGATATAGTCAGTTTAGATAGGAAAAGATAGCCTCAAACCAAGATAAAAACTGCAGACGAGGAGAGAAAAAAAGAACATAATGGAAGAATGTGTAGTTTCTTGAACATCCAAAGCTGCTTTTCGCAAATAATCAATCCCATGCCTAAATCTCTGGTTACAACCTCCCTGAGAAATAGGATGACAAGTGTTACCTAGGAATGTACTGTGAATGCCAGTGGACCAATAATCTCAATCAGGTACATGTCTATCTTAAGATACCCTTTATTTTGCCCATTCCATTCACCCCACTCTTCTACAGCATCAAGGTGAAACCAGCCACATAACGATAGAATATACTAGTTTTTCCTGTTTCCAGTGGGTTTGTCATGTTAGTTTGTTGCAGCAAAAACAATGAAGAGTCTTGTGGCACCTGAAGAAGTCCACAAAAGCTTAAGCCAAATAAAATGTGTTACTTTATAAGGTGCAGCAGAATCTTATTCTAGCTAACAATATAACATAAAGATAGGATCACTATATGCATTTAAAGCAAGTTATTTTCAAAAAATCTGGCTTCTCTCTCACTGTCTTTTTCCTTTTTAAAATTTCATTCAAAAATTGTAATAGATGATCTAATGCATAAAATAAATGATAAGTTTTTTTTTTTTAAAAAAAAATCTCCAATGTTTTGAAGACTTCAGTAACACTACAGGGTTTGTCTTCAGGCGTCTGCTCTTTAAAATGATCAGATTTCAGTTTAATGGTGTTTATTTCTTTCCCTTTAGAATATGTCAAGTTCATTAGATCTCCGCCCATGTATAAATCTGGCCCATCAAACCACAATTTGCACTGTCAGCTCCTATGAGTGAAATCTATTGTAGCTACAGAGCTGTCCCGCTTTTGCCTTTGTAGCAACTTTTAGACCACAATAACCATCATCACTTTTAAAAAGGCAGATCCATTACATTTCCTCTGTTCCTGCAACCCCACATTAAGCTAATATTATCTATTTCCCAAGTGAAACAACCCCTTCCAGTCCTATCAATTATTAATTCCTTGCTTGCAGCTAATGTTTTGTTTGAATTATTTAAATGCATCTTCATTTATCAATAAACATAAAATGTTAAACAAAGAATACTGATGAAGGGCATTATTTAAACCATAACATTTTATGAGATTATTTCAAGCGCCTTTTTTGATTTATTAGCACAATATGTTTTATAATTATTTTTCCATTTTTTAAAACAAAACAAGGCCAAACAAAAAGCCTATGGTTCTGGGTATCACCAAGAGATCTGGAAGTTTACCGAGTGCTTTTCGGGAATGCTACGTTCTTGCATGGTTCCTTAAAGAGAATATAAAGTATAATATACAACAAACTCCCAATCTATTTGCTGAGAAAATTCAAGGAATGGTGAAGATACAAGATGCCTGTGATTTATGATAGCAAACCAGCTGCAGACCCAACTGCTGTGTTTCAAGCTAAAATCTCTTTATACATATTTTTAGTAAATAGCTTGCCTGTATAGTTAAACAAATCATTAGTATTGTAGTTATTGCTTCATATTATTTATCCTTATCTTTCACATGCTCTGGCTATAGAAGAAAAGAAGGGAATTAATCAATACAATGTGAAAAGACTGGTGCTTTTGGCTTAAACAGCACATGGGACATCGAATACTTGCTTTCCTTATTGTTTGATTGCCCAATGTTTCTTGCTGCATCATGCCTTGGAAAAGAATTTGGCCCCAGTTCATCTCTCCCTTTCCCCCTCCCTCCCTCCGTCTGTGAGCAACAGATGGAACAGCTTGAAAGTGGTCCTACAAAGGTAGCTACAAACTTCACCATACAATCATATTTCATATCCACACTTTAACTGTCATGCCTGTATCTTAGTAAATCATGGGATTTATAGTTTTGTGAAGTACTGTGAACTTGCTGCCGAATAGACATTGTGCATTCCCAACACTAAAGCTCTCTCGACTAATTCCTTGATACAGGAGGAAATCCACTATTCTTGTATTTGTAACGAGTGGCCACCCTGCTTCTGCCAAAAAATATCTAACAAAGCAGTCAACCACAGTTAAACAACTTGTACTATTAGGAACATTTGAACATTCAGTCTGAAACCATTTTCTTCTAATTTGAACCCCTGATTCAGACCCAGTCTCTAGAACAACATAAAACAATTTTCTCCACAACTTCAGATAGCTGAAGCTGTCTCTAGTATAGGGACTATGCTAGGACCTGAGATTTTAGGGCCAAACCAGAGACCTAGGGACAATCTATTGTGATGTCACAAGAAGCAAGGGCTTGGAGATGTTATAAGGAACAGCTCCTGATGATGTCATTCTCTGGCTTTTCTTCACAAACCAAGATTCAGGAAGGACTCATCCTGCACTTTCTGCAAGCACGCTGATGATTGAAAAGGCCAATCCGAGATAAACAAGTCCGGTTGCAGAAAGCATTAAGCATGATATATTAAGTATCAACCATGGTCGCATGGTTATTTAATTTAAAAAAAAACAGGTCTAACCAATGAGGAAAATATATACAGTGGGACCTCTTTGGATCCATGAGGGTTCAGTTCTGGGACCCCCTGAAAGTGACAAAAAATGTGGATGGTCTATGAATGCTTATTTACTCTATGAATGTTTATTTATTAAAATAACTTTTCCTAAAGTCTGGTGTGCATGTCTGACCACTCAGCTTTCCTTTCTTCACTATCATGAATTCCAAGATGACATCCACTTAATGATCCCATCACTTTTCTCTTCTGCAACCAGTTCTATGCTGGTAGATTAGGTTCAGGACAGCTGGTTCTCTTGTGTCTTCTTCCACTTTCCAGGACATAGAAATTGTCAACAAAGCAAATTTTGAATGTATTAGAGGCAAAGGCAAATCATGAATGTATTTCATTCTTGTCAGAGTTTGAAATCCAACAGATATCTGGGTAACTGCTATGGCTTAAATACAACATCTGGACATCTGCTAGAGTGTAGGGACTTCCTCCCTATACTCTCCTTTTCCTATCCCCTTCCTGCATCCCTTCATGTCACAGGATGCTCCACAGGTTTTAACAACCTTCCAGAGTAGGGTTTTTGAGAAGAGTGGGGGGAGCCACTCCCCCTCTCCACCCATTACACTAATGGAAACAGATCCATCATTTGAAATGATAGCACTGGATCACTCAAAAATTTCTCTGCTCTTTGAATCAGAGGTTTTATGAGAATGGAAGAGCATGGCTGGGAGGGGGAGTAAGTCTGATCTCTACTTGACTTCCCAAAATGCACAATTAGAGTTGATTTGACTGTATCACCCATACATACACCCACATGGGTGGAGTAAGTTAGGACATGGGTTATACATCTGATTCTTGACATGGTATTCATAATGATGGACCATGGTGCCATCTCAAACCAAAAGTACAGGATAAGGCCACCCACCCCCACCAGATCACTAGTGTCAGGTGTCCAAAAGCAGTCCAAAATCAGAAGCAATCTTTGATATGCCAATACCAGGTTTGGGAAATGGAGGAAATGGACCCAGTTCCATATTTCAACAGCTCATTTATAATTGCAGTGTGCACATAGAATTGTAGAATCATAGAGTTGGAAGAGGTATGGCTATGCTTTAACGTTTTATTCCAGTAGTGGAAAGCACACTTTCATGGAATTGACAGAAGCTGTCCTCTTATGAACATAACCTCTTTAAAAATGAAAACAAAACAGACAATCCCATAGATCATATTCCTACATAATCAGATTTGAGAATATAGAAAAGTGCATTGTTACCTAAAATTTGGAAAAACTCTTTCATATTATTTAATGTACAATAAACAAAAAATGTACCCAGTTATCCAGATGAGCAGACCTTTTATCTTTCCAGAATCTTTTAACATTTCTTACTTTTGTGTAATCAAAAGACAGCTTTTATGTAATACACAGGACTTTATCAGACCATGCAAATACGATGTTATAAGGACTCCCAATGATTGCAAAAGGGTGTGCATACTAGACGACGTCATCCTTTCATGATCATGTATTGTTAAAAAGGCATACTTTTTTGATGGCCCAAGCCATCAGTTATCTCCCCTAGTGCTTTTTTGCCAGCATTGCCAGCATTTGAATCCATGCGCCATTGTACTCATATGAATACAGAGTGAATGGCCAGTCTGGCCAGAACACCTCTGGGTGAGAGCATGACATCCAGGTAGATGACACAATTTTTATGACCCCCCCCCAGTTTACTTGGAAATTTTATAGTGTGTTTATGTGTGTTGTGTAACTTTTTTACTTTGTTATTTTTGTTTTTATTTTTGAATTTCCTGAGCTATGTATTCTCGCGAGAATCCACGGGATTTCAATAGAGGAAATGAATGGAGCTCCGTTCACTCATTGCCATGGAAGCCTTTTCACACAGATGCAAGGTAAGTGTGGTATGGGGAGTTCTTTTGCCGACATAAAAACGTCATAAATTATGCCAGGAAAAGAATGGGTTTAGGGGTTGGTCTGATAAAGTCTGCATCTAATTTGTTAAAATAAATCACTGACATCATGCACCTTAACCTTACCAGACTGCTTCAACAAGGTTGTTATATTGTGTCTGCTTTCAGATCTACCGTATATTCCTGCATACAAGACTACTTTTTAACACTTGGAAATCTCCTCAAAAGTGGGGGGGGGGTCTTATACCCCAGTAGACCTTTTCCCCTGCTGTGAGAATGATTGAAGTGTAAATGGCCTGGGCAGTTTTCCCAGCAGATCCTTCCTCCTGCTGTGAGAATGACTGCTTTGCATTCGAAGAGTTAAATGGCCCTCTATTTAGCTCAGGAAAGTCAAAATGATGTTTCTTTTCATGACAAGTTAGCCTAAAATTAGAATTTCTGGATTCAACTTCTCATTTTGCATCAAGTTTTGTCTATGGTGAAATTCTCTTGTCTGCCAATGTGGCTCTAAAACCATTAATGTGCTCATTCAAAAATTTGGGATTTGATAGCTTCATATTAACCAACTTAAAGTATTAATGCAACCTTACTTTTCAAAGATTGAACACCACAGAGATTTTTCAAAGTATCCCATGCTTTTTTAGCTGTTCTCAGTCCTTTAATTTCACAGACTATTCCATCATCTACAGCCACTGAGCTGGCTGGCTGGTGGGGAATGGGCTTTCCAGCCAGGTGGCTGGCTGGGGGGGGGGGGACTCTATATTTTAACTTAAAAATTGGGGGGGGTCGTCTTGTGCGCCCAGTCGTCTTATACGCCGGAATATACGGTATATAGGAAGTATAGCTTGGGATGGATCACACATGTAACCCATATTACTGTGTGCATCAGAGTACATACTGCATGATACTTTGAACAAGGTACTTCAGGTGCTTTATGGATGTTTGTGAAAAATTCAGTGGCTCATTCAGAGGAGGGGTATGAACGGGTAGATCAGAGGTTAACAGCTAGACAGCACACTGAAAAGTATATAGGTCACCTAATCAGAGTCTTCCTTTCTGTTATGAGATGCTTCACATTTCTATTTAATGTACAGTAATTTATCCCAAATGTGCACTTAAATGTGGAAATGCAAATGCACATCTATCTATTGAGACTAAAGATGCATCCAGACTGATTAAAAAGACCAGGAATTCCCAGATTTTGTTTCTATTCTTTCAAGTTTTATTTTGGAGATCCATACACATTTTGTTTATCCAAGAATATTTTCTGTCAGCTCCTGGTACAATCAGGGACTTTTTATACCAGTTCCCCAAACTGGTTTACTTTAACCCAGTATAAAATCAGAAAGAATAGGAACAAAATCTGGGTCTTTTCAGACAGTTTGGGTGTGCCCTTAATTATGCAGATTTGTGCCACTTTTTCTCCTCTTTGCTGTTGAAGAACTTCCTCTTTGTGGTGACATGTGTCTGCCCTCCTGCCCATAGTGTGTGATAACCTGGACCAATGTATGAAAGGAATCTGAGAGAGAGCTTAAAGAATTACATATAAAATCTTTTTGATCAGACTAGCAATTCTGTTAAAGAATGAAATGTTAAAAAAAAAGTTTCATATCCAAAGAATTAACAACCTGCAAAACTATCCCCACAGGTCTACACCCCTGCTCCAACACATGTCCTTCACAATTTCAATTCTATGATGAAAAAGACAAATTATGAAAGCATACCATTGCATGAAATTTGATTCTTGATAAACAAGCAAAGGTGCCACCTTTTTTGAAGGTGCTTTTAGTTTCACTTCTACTTTTAGAACTCATTTTTGGTCTATCCTCCTGGACAACAAGTCTGAGAATGCTGAGTGGTTTGTGTGAGCACTAGACTCTCTAGATTGCAGCAGACAACAGAATGCACCATCATGGCTTATTATGCCATTCCCAGAAGTGCTAATATACTATATCAATATTTCCTGGAACAGTACTGTGTTGTAGGATGAGCTGATTGGCTGAGTCGGTGGGGCAATAATTCATGAACATTGCAAAGCTGCAGTTTAGCGTACCCACAAGTGTAGGGGAGGGAGGAAAATGGGCTCTCTTTATCTTGCCATCCAGCTACAAGTAGGTAGATTCATGTCTAGCCCCATTTAAAAAGCTTTCAGTGTTATTTATCAATTTAGTCACTCTTTAAAAACAATGGTACATTAGTTAATTCTGATATTACAGTGAAATTCCAATGGAAGAACATATTACAGCCACATTAATATCACATTAGCTCATCGTGATTAATGTTATTGCTAAGAATGAATTAATAATGATTTGCTTCTTCACCAAGCTTCCCATTCCCCCCACCTTGACATGAAGAGGATCCATGGCATTGATTATCACAAATATAATGGATTGATTCATCATTTATGGGAAACGGGGACACTCTTCCCATAATGCTCATCCCCCCTGCATTTCAGTAGATGGATTATCTTTGGCAGGAACTCAAAACTATCTATAGATCATCCACAGAAGTCAATTATTAGTGTCCAACACCATGGCATGAGTACTAGGCTTCTGCTGGGAATGAATGTACAAATTGAATGAAGCTTAGGCAAACCTTCTGAGTTCTGTAAAGAAAGTACCTTGTAACCAAAGCGATCCATGTTCCTCTTTCCTCTGAACTACATTCTGTTTAGAAAAAGGACAGATGAATTTATCAGTTTTGGTTTCATTCAATTTCATGTTGTTGTTGTTTCCCTTCCTCAAGTTAAAGTCTTCTCATTTCCTCATAGAAATCTTTTATAAAGTCCACAGGAAAATTTGTCTGCATTTCTCAATAATATATGGACTTTTCCCTAATCTATACATTTTTGCAGGCAACTTCTCATCCTTAAAACTCCATTTTGTTCATATTATTCTCACAGATACATTTTGAGTGCATTTCTCCCTAATATTCATTTTTATGTTTTTTAAAATAATTCTGCAATTATCAACAACATATTGATTCATACATTGAAAAGGGAAATAATTTAATTAGGCAAATGATTGTTTAAACCAAATACATTTCTCCTCTGTTTCTCCTATTACCTGTTCCTCAAGCACTGCAGGGGAAATTTCTGACATCCTGAAACATCAATGCTCTGTTGTTATATGTATAGGGATATACATCATACTCAGCCTCCAAATATTTCCAACACTTTTCAGGAATGTATGCATCCCCACACATTCTGAACTAGGGATGTAATTCTTCCTAATGTTATTCTCAAAGGGAGCAGTGAGTAATTTTAGAAATGTCCCTCCTGCTGTGAGAAAGTCTTTGAAAACGGCACAGTTTTTGAAGATTATTTTCAGTTCAGGACTTATTCTGTTCAAAGTTCACACATTTTTTGTGCAGAAAATAGCAGTTTTTGCACAGGAAACAGCTGCGCTGCTTTTTGCACACACACAAAAACCCTCCATGTGTACATTTTGTGCCAAATCAGTCCTGCATTGTGAAGGTTCTCACCTGTCTAGAATTCTTTTCACCAGGGTTTCTGGACACGCAACAAACACATTTTTTGCCATTTTGGGGGTGGAATAGTTTCAATTATTTTTTCCACCCCTACTCTGGCCAATTGTGATGTAGAGTAGGAACATGTGGGAGTGCTACTCTGGTACTGTTTTCCCAGCAGGTGTGATGATATAATCTGCTAGAAACACATACCAGTGGTGTAAACTTGTGAGGCTGCAGAAAAGGTCTGGCCTGCTGACACGTTCATTGAATGTATAGGCTCACACTGGTCCATATGATCATGTGAACTTCATGTATGTTAAAAGATGTGAAAAGTCTCCCCAGTATTTAAATAGGTGTATATGGGTTTAAAAAGATACCTATGTTTTGAAGTCTCCTTTGGATGTATTATTATGGAGGCTGTCATTGATGAGCTCTTCCATTTTTTTCCACTGCACCACATAATCTGATTCTCTGCTAACTTCTTTGGCTATGGTTTGCACAACCAATTCTATTCAGTGGTTAATGGAGAGAGGGGGAAATGGGGATGGTTTTGTTTCACATTAGGCCAGAGATATTGAAAAAAGTCCAGTGATATTAGGTCTGGTTTGAGGGTGACTTTAGTTCTGCATAGAGGGTAAACCACTACTAGGGTTTATCCCACTCCATTCTGAAAACTGTCTGGGCAATATTTCCAACAGGCTCCGGGTGCTAGAAAACAAAAATAAAATTGTTTTAACTGTGTGTTTTTTTAAAATAGATGTGTCCAATTCATGGTCTGGAAAATTATTAATCAAGGTACACATGCTTTGGTTTCCTCACATCAGGGTACTGGGAGCATCAGATCTCCTTTTCCAAATTATATACAAGTAAACATGCACTATGAAAAGTGCAAATATTTGAAAAAGGCATACAGTGGTGAAACGTGTAAAAATATATAAGTTAGGGAAAGTGTATACTAAGATAAACACAAATTTCTGTGGAAGAAGAAATACAAGTCTGTCAGTGCAGTATGGAACTTGGGTTTGTCTGGATGAGAAGATATAATGCTGATTGCTGTGCATTAACACAAATTCACAGCAGCGTTCATTTGTCTCCATGGTCCTTTGGCAAAATCACTGGGATACAAAGTTATCCATGTTTGAAGTGCACAGGCAGCCATGCCTGGGAATCAAGATGGTGGCCAAGAGTGAATTACTCATGTTATTATTTTCCACAAGTAGTTGCCACTGCACATTATTTTGTTAAACTGTAAATCAAAGGTGTGCAAGTGTGGCCTTCTGCTTTAAAAAGCTGTTTGGTTGCCTCAGCGCAGCAAAAAAGTGCATCATCAACAACACGAAACTCCAAAATGGCACTTCCGGCCACTTCATTGCTGGCAAGTCCACCCCCCGCACATGTCCAACCAATCAGCTTTCCACTTCTGCCCTCGCCGAGAATATGCTGTGATGCAAATTGGTTGTCCAAATGAACGATAATGTGCATTTCTGTGCATTATTTTAAAAACTTTGGGGAAAGCTGCAAAGGCTCTTCTTGTGCAGTATATGGAGTTTTTGGCCCCCCTCCTTCCGAATACCGTGAATCTCATTCACTTCTTATTAGGACAAAAGGTATTCTACTTGCATTCTATCAGGAGTATTTTCCCAATCTAGACAACCCCATGGATAGAATGGGATGAAAACATTGGGAGCTTGAAAAACATAACAAAAGTAAAGTAGAAAAATTACTTTTGAGGCTACAAGTCCCAGAATCCCCTATTACCTATACTGGCTAGGAGATTCTAGAAGTTGTAATCAAAAATAACTTTTTTGGGTTCTAAGATTGTCCCATGTTTACTAAGTGCCATCTGTCCAAAGGAGCTCCAAGTGATAGTACATTATCAGTCAAAATTCAGTTTCTGCTCTTACTTTGCATTTACTGCTTTATTATATGCCCCTTTTTATTTTGATAATTTAAGAAAGGAGCCATTTCAGATATTTTATTCATCTCGAGAGAAAAAATAGCATCGTATAGGAATTCCACATTCCTACATTCTAAAATAAAAACATGTTCAAAGAAAGTGTGCTTTTCCATGTTGTTGAGAAACATCAAAAAGACATATGTTCACCCACACTGCAGATTTTAATTGAGGAGGTTATACAAAACATTCTGAGTTTTAACAGGGAAATCCATAACTCATTGAAAAGCTATACTGTATAAGGCTAGTAAAATGAGGTGAGTGAATATTGTTTGAAGATTAAGAATATTGTCAAGCCTGTTCCCATCTGTCTGTCTCTGGGCTCATTTACATAGAATCATAGAGCTGGAAAAGACCACAAGGGCCATCTAGTCCAATCTCCTGCCCTGCAGGAATACACAATCAAAACATTCTCGGAAGATGGCCATCTAGATGGCCATCCATCCACATGGGCCAGAATAAGCTGTCTCCCTGCCAGCATATTCTGCCTGTGGATCAGGCCCATTCCTCCCTCATCACCAGGACAAAACAGGAGGAAGTCCAGACTGCTATGCTGGTCCATCGCTGCAGCTGCTGCCACCGCTCATGTTCCACTCTCTGAAGCCAGGAAGCTGTCACGCAGCACATGAGCAAGTCTCCCTGCTTGTGACCAGCCTGGTTACATGCTGTTGGCCAGCCTCCTGAATCCAGAAGAGCAAAGGCAGATGGCAACTACAGCGAAGGACTAGCATGCCAGAAAGGGCTCCAGTGGTCATGCAGGGACCGATCCACTTTTTGCTGGCTGGAGTGGATTTTACCAGGTATTATTTTAAAATGGAGTAAGAGGCATCACTGCATCTCCCCCTCCATCTTGGCCCTGTCTTTGCCCTGCGGATTGTGAGAACTGCCGGGGGGGGGGGGAGGGCAAATGCCCTGTGTCGTCTGGACTGTAGGGCTCCAAGATGGGGGCAAGATAAGGTAAATAGCCTGTCTAGACAAGCCCTCTGCTATACTTCCAAAAATGTGAAACCTAGACCCTTGAAACTTGGCATGCATACTAAGGGAACCCTGTCGGTTTGCATCTCAGCATTGTTTGTTTCTTTTAATAGATTAATCTAATTAACAACTGTCTGTAGCCTGGTACAGTACAGTATCAAATTGGTTCACTAGATGCCCTTGGCTTACTTGGTCATGATATAGCAGACAGGCTTATCAGGAGTAAAAGGTTTACTCAAGAGTAAGGTGTCTACCTACTAAGAAAAAGCCTTGAGGTTTGGTTCAAATGCATGTAGATGATTTAGGGTGGGACAACGGAGACAAAACTATAAAAGCTTTCATTTCCAGTCTTCCCACTGTTGGAACAATATGGGTCCATCTTTTCCATAGTGCAACCTATCTGTTTCTGACTTAAAAGTATGTATACATAATATATGTGTGTTTACAGAGAGGTAGAATATAGAAAATTTGGGTCCATGTGTCCCATTTTATATATAGTAAGCCCTTGCTTATCTGACAGGTTAGGGACTGCATCAGTATCAGAAACTGGAATTGGCTGAAAAGCAGAACCCATGTAAGGAACATAGGGGATTTATTGTGGCTTGCTTGGGACTGGATGTGCATACCCATGGGCACCTGTGCCTGCCTCCACACTGCTTGGAAAGTCATTCAGTTGGCTTATTGCTCTTTGGAAAACCTTGCAATCCTAGCATATGTGGGGTGTGTGTACGTATACTGGTCAACCATTTTATGACCAGTAAATGTACACCATATGATTTGCACAATCTGGCTAACTGGATGTGGAGGACTAGACTGTGGCAACTGAGCCAGAGAGAGAAGAAAGGGAGAGGGGGGGAGGGGGAGGGGGAGAGGGAGAGAAAGAGAACAAACAAACCAGGGAAAGAAAAATGCAAGACAGGAAAGGAAATGAAAGGCAATGAGATGAGGGAGATAAAGAGTTGTAAGCCAGGAGAACAAGCGTGGTATAGTGGTTTGAGCATTGGACTATGACTCTGGAGACCAGGGTTCGAATCCCCTGCTCAGCCACTGGACAAATCATAATTTCTCAGCTTCAGAGGAAGGCAATGGCAAACTCCCTCTGAACAAATCTTGCCAAGAAAACCCCACAACAGGTTTGCCTTAGGGTCACCAAAAGTCAGAAATGACTTGAAGGCACACAACAACAAACCAGGAAAGAGGAAGACTTCATTACAGGTGGATAAGGAAGCCATGGCCCTGATTTTGCAAGACCTGAGCAAGGCTGTTGATAACAGAGTGTCTTGGAGGTATCCCATTCATAGGGTCACCATATGTCAAAGTCAACTTAAGGAAAGTTAACAACAACAAGAACAACTCAGTAAAAGCTAATACTGACCCGGTGATGATCAGATGTGGGGAGAGAGAGAGAAAAACTGAGACCAAAGAGACAGAAAGAAAAAGTTCAGGTGGGAGCAAGGTGTGAGAAATTGTTTGGCTGGGGGATAAACTAATGAATATTGAACCTGGATGCAGCTGAGCACTTTCAATAGTAGAAAGCAAAGAACACCCGTTTTGTCATAGGGCTTTTCTATATGAGACAATAAACTGTGGATTAGTGTGCACTAATGCTGAGTCACAGCAGCTTTCATTTGTCTCCACAGTGGTTGTTTTTTCAAGAACGTAGGCATGCAAAGCCATACACATCTGATGATCAAATGGGCATGCCTGTGAATCAAGATGGTGGGCATGAGTGAATTACTTGCATTTTTATTCTCATCAGTTGCCACCGTGCAACAGTATTTTTTTTAAAAAAACAAAAAACAAATCCAAGGTGTGAAAGTGTGATCTTTCGGTTAAACAAACAGGACAAAAAAAAGGCTGCTTCATCACCTCAGTGCACGATCGCTACAGTGAAAATCCAACGTGGTGGTTCTGGGCATGGCCTTGCTAGCAAGCTCTGCCCTCTGTGCACATCTGACCAATCAGCATTCCACTCCTGCTCTTATCAGGAATGTGCAGAAATTGAAGATTTGCCCCCCCTCCTTCCGAATACAGTGAAATGTGGGATCCCACTGGGACAAAAGGTATTTTCCTCAAATTCAATGAGTATTTTCACCATCTAAACAACCTCATACACAATTGACATTAACATTGGCAAAAAGTTCATAACTTGTATTTGCCAACAGATCCTCAATGTAACACTAAGGACATTTTCAGATGGCCCTTAGCACGCAAGCAGCCTCCAGAGCAGTAACGAGGCTGCTGCGTGGCAGGGGGTCCTTTTCGGACACCGCCGTCCCTCTTCTGTGACCATTTGTGGCACATACATGAAGCTTTGGAAGCAGCCACATCATATTTCAATCAGGGGCAACTTCTGTGATTGAAATATGATGCAGCCACTTCCAAAGCTTCACGTAAAGAGGGACGGCGGCGTCTGAAAAGGACCCCCTGCCGCACAGCAGCCTCATTACTGCTCCGGAGGCTGCTTGCGTGGTAAGGGCTGTCTGAAAATGTCCTTTGACCTCAGTCAAATGTTGCAATAAAGCTAGATGGTTACTCCATCTCCCCTAACACCATAACTCCAGTCCCTTGCCATGGGCACTGGACCATAGTCACCTGTGGGCTGAAGATGTCCCACCCATGGTCCTAGAGAAGGGTACCTTTTATTTTAAAGAGAGCTACATTAAAAGAAAATTGGAATTTAGGATTGCAGCACTAGTGAAGTAATGGTACAGAAAGCTGCCTAATCTATTCTCCTTTGCTAGAAAGAAATCAAATTGCAAAATCAATTAGAATAATTAAAACTTCCCAGGCTAAGCTTTTAATTACGCAACACTTTAGTTACGACTCTCTTCTGAAAACAAATTTACAGTCTGGTTGCTCAGTGCCAGAGAGTTAAAGCCAGCTGTTCTATAAAATCTAGGGCTATTGGGAGTATTTTTCTGCTTGTCAATTACTATTTTTAACATGTACCAATATTACATTGATAGCAAGCCACTGTTCATTCTCTTCCTCCACTCCACACAATCCCTTCCCAACTTCTCTTCATTATAATCCACCCTTTTCATTTGCAGAAGGAAATTCTTGGTGACTTTTGTATGAAAAGAACATTTTCTAAAGATTTTCGGCTCTCAAACAGACTGCCCATCCTGTGATTGCATGTAGACAAAATTGCTACAAACAAAATTGTTCTTATAAGGTCCCAGATCATCACATAAAGCTAGTATCCATTTGCAAATTCTTTAAAGCAGCTTACTTAAGTGCAATGCTTTTTACTCAGTAAAACACATAGACAATTTTGTACAATGCTTTGTGGCTACACTGTAAATGTCTCAAGCACAAGACTCTCCCATACCAAGAACCAGTTTTCCCTTATGCATAAGGAGCTTGTATGCTGATCATCCTAACACAGCTACGTCTTTGAAGTTTTCCCTTGGTCACAGAGGGGAACTGTGATCCCCCCCGCATATTGTTGAACTGCAGCTCCCAGCTTCAGTGAGATCTGGAGGACTCACAATTCCCACCTTGGCCTTAATAGAGCTGGCAATTGGGGACTTCCAAATGTGTTTGATCTACAAGTCCCATCAGCCCTAGATAGCAAAGCCAATGGTGAAGGATTATAGGAGCTGTAATCCAAAGACATATGGAGGGCCACAGTGGTCTTGCCCTGATCAATATGCAAGGTATATGTATGTAAAATGCTCTGCATCTGCATTAAAGTTGTCCACTTCCAAATGTTGAGAGAGAGGAGATCTGTGTAATCAGTTAATGTATAGACTGTGTGTACAGAGTCTTCCTCCATGAACTTGTGGCAAGACATGGGAGGAAGTTAAGCACATGAAAGAAAATGCAAATACAAATCTCCAATAATGGAATCATAACCTGGAAATTGAAGAATACAATTATAGCCCGTTGTTGTTGTTGTTGTTGTTGTTGTTGTTGTGAGACTTCAAGTCGTTTCTGACTTATGGCAGACCTAAGGCAAACCTATCCGGGGGGGGGGGAGACTGGCAAGATTTGTTCAGAGGGGGTTCGTCTTAGTCCAAGGTCACCCAGTGGGTTTCCATGGCCAAGTGGGGAACCATGGTCTCAACAGCTGTAGTCAAATACTCAAACCAAAATAGTCTCTGAGAGTCCCAGGTTTTGTTCTTGTACAAACTGATTTTATTTTGGAATTCCACATCATGCTTTCTTCATCTTTAATTATTTCTTGAGAACTCCCACATTACTGAGGACTTTTCATTCCTACTTCCCATACCAATTTAAATTAACCCACTATTTTTGGAAATGGAATTTATCTCTACTTGGTTGTCTTGTTTGTATTATCCTGGAACTACTAAGATAATTGCCACCAGTAAACACAACTATTGTTTCCAGGACACAGGTTCAACATAGATCATGTAAAGGAAAGAGGAATGTTTCCATCAAAATAAAATGATCCATGTTTAACTAGTAAATATTTCTAAAGCACGTTAGTACATTGACTATAACCCCTGAATAATAATAAAGAAGGATCAGTGAAAAGTTGTGAAAATCATTTTCTGAAATGTTGCATAAGTCTAAATGTGACACATGATCAGTGGGAGGGGAAAGAGAAAGAATACAATGGAGGGGAAATGAGGCAAACCTGGGATAGTTCAAAAAGGGTTTGGATGCAAAGCTGGGAATGTGGAGATAAAATCAAAACAAAAAGAACTAGAAACTCCCAATACTTCCAGAGACTTGTTTTGATTTGTTTTGTTTAAAAGAAGGCTGCAGTTCTAGGCTCCTGTACTTGAATGTTACTATCATCAAGACCAGTAAGATTTCCTTGAACAAAATGTGGATGGAAATGTTAATTAAAATTTGTTGCTATTGTTGTTGTTAGTCTCCATCAAGTGGGCTTTGACTTATGGTGACCTCATGAAACAGAGAGCTCCATGAGCCCGAGTCATCAACAGCCTTGCTAAGGTCTTGCAAATTCAGGACAGCTATTGCTTTCTTGGTTGAATCTCTCTCTCTCTCTCTCTCTCTCTCTCTCTGGCTTTTCTTCGCAAACGAAGATTCAAGAAGGACTCATCCCGTGCTTTCTGCAAGCGCGCTGATGAATCAATTCATCTGTAATGTGGTCTTCCTCTTTTCCTACTGCCTTCCTCTTTATCAAGCATTATAATTTTTTCCAGAGAGTCATGTCCTCTCATGATGTGTCCAAAATACAATAGCCCCAGTTTAGTTATTGGCTTCCAGTGATAGAGCGGGCTTGCTTTGCTCTAGGACCCATTAATGTGCCTTTATGGCAGCCTGTGTTATCCATAGAACTCTCCTCCAGTGCCACATTTCAGATGACTAGAATTCAAAGACATAGCTATGTTAGTCTGGATTATCAGTTGCAAAAGGATTTTGTAGTATCTGAGATTAACTGAGAGAAAGAAGTTGTAGCATAAGCTTTCTTAGATTTGGGGCTTTGTCTAGACAGACAATATACCCCATCATACCCCTGTCTTAGAGTGCTGCAGCCCTGACAATGCAGGACATTTGCCCTGCTCTGGCCCCAGGCAGTCCTCACCACCCACCAGACAGATATAGGGCTGAGACGGGGGAAGGCAGACGAGGGCCCACACAACATTTTAACATAATACCTGTTTTATTCTGTTCCCACTAGAAGGAATGGATCAGGCCCCAGGTGTATCTGCAGGAGCCCATCCCAGCAGGCCAGCATTTGCTGCCGCTGCCATCTCCCTTACTCTCCTGGAAGACAGGAAGGAGTCCTGCAGCATATGACCAAGGCTTGTGACATGCAAGGGGCTTGGTCACATGTTGCAGGCCCCCTTCTTGCCTTCTGAAACAGAGAGGGAAATGGTGGTGGTGGTCGCTGCAGGGATGGGCCAGTGTACCTGTCAGGACTTCCTCCCATTCCATGGAGGCAACAGGGGAACTATGGACCTGATCTGTGGCCAGGTTACACCGGTGGGAAGCTGGCATATCCTGGCTTATGTAGATGAGCTCTTGGTCTCCATTCATCTGAGGAAGTAGACCAGGTCTATGTAAGCTTATGCTACAACTTCTTTCTCTTAGTTAGTCTCAAAGGTGCTACAAGATCCCTGTGCAACATTTCAGATGAGTTATCTTCCTGTCACCTTTCTCCATTATCCAGTTTTCACAACCATACATAGAAATTAGAAATATCATGGTACAAATGATACCATGATTCTGACATTGGTATTCAAACATCTTTACTCTTGAGGATTCTGTCTAGGTCCTTCAGTTGCCCTTTCTAGTCTTAGCATTCTTCCAGTTTCTTGACTACACTCTCCATTTTGCCTAATGACCGAACCAAGTTATAGGAAATCTTTAACTGCAACCCTGCTTTTGCACTGTCTTCTATAACTTTCATCAGTAGGTGTTCAAAATATGCACTGGTATTTCTCTTTCAGTAATCTAACCTGACGGACAAAGCTCAACTGCACCCCAGAAAAAGCACTTCCATTTTCCTGCTATCTCTATTGCCAGATTTTCCACCCAACATGCATTCTTTCATCATCTGAAATATCTGAAAAAGGCTTTCAGGTACCACAGGCACACATTATAGAAGCCCCTACAGATATTATTGTGCTTGTACATTCAACTTGTGGTTGAAAGTTGCACCCCACTACACATGCTTGCTATTATATATTCACACTGTCTGCAGATAGGCAGGTTGCCCATGTATGTTAGCATGTACATCTGATGGAGATGTTGTTTGCTGCCCTTTCTCTGGGCCTGCCATTGATGGCTTGGATGCTGCCAATGCTAGCATTCAGTCCTAACTGGATAATTTTGAAGGGAATGCAGCTCACAACATGAAAAGGTGTAAAAGAGCTGGCACTGGCCTAATCACTGCCTACTCCAGTTAACAGAACTCAGGGGGTAGAATGGAAGATATCTGGTGCATTTACAACATTTTTTCTCACTTGTATATCACAGCATAGTCATATGGAGAAGCAAAAAATTAGCACAAAAGGAGCATGGGGTGACTATGGCTAGGCACATGTATACTGTGGAATCCTACTTTAAAAGAGTAGGCTTTTATATCCCCTGGAGAAGGCACTGTGTTATCTTGATTTATGCAAATTATTCAACAATTCAATTTTGGGCATTCTCTCAGTTTCTATCTGCTTCTGTTTTCTGAGTGTCAAAGAACCTTGGTGCATTGCAGAAGAATCAAGACAGATCCAGGTATAGTTGTTGTTTGTTTTTTTTTTTTAAGGGAGATCAGTTACTATATATTTATTCATGCCTATAGAGCTAGGTGTAACCTGAAATCATCCAATTACATACAAAGTCAAATTTAAATGTTTCTAACTTTCTCCCACTTTCTGTCTTAAGACTGCAAAGAGATGTAGGACTTTATCAGACACACAAAATATGGCATCATAACGATGCCACATAACCTTTCATGGTTATGTCTCTGCCAAAACCCGTAGTTTTTAGTTGATGGCTTAAAGCATCAATTGATCATCCCTGCCATTTTGGTGCTGGCATTGCTGGCATGTGAAACCTTGGGCCATTTAAATCTTGTCACTGCAGCGAGAATTGCCGGTCTGGCACGAACACTTCCGGGTGAGATAGGGACATCCAGGTAAGTTTTGCTCTTTTTATAACCCTCCCAAGGTTACTTGGATTTTTTAAGTGTGTCTCGGTGCTTGGTGCAACTTTTTATGCATTAATTTTGTTTTTATTTTTGAATTTCCGGCACTACAAAGTCTCATGAGATTTTGGATGAGACTCTGTTCACCCCCTCTTTATTGCTGTGGCTGCCTTTGCCAGGAGAGGAAGGTAAGTGCGGGGGGGGGGAGACCGTTCTTTTGCTAGCATGAAAATGGTTTTTTTTATGCCAGCAAAAGAACATTTTCAGGGGCTCATCTGATAAAGTCCATAGAATCCATGGCTTCAATGCAAGGAACATTCCCTACCCCCTGCATTAGTTTACTGGACTTCTAGAAAACTCAAAAGCTTGCACTTTATCTTGTGACCTTTGGCCTAATAAAGGTATTGCTCTAATAGGTGAGTGTTCCTTGGATATAGGGCTCTATAGAAAAGAGAGCAACAGCATTACTAAGACTGGTGTCACCCCTCCCTCTGATGGTGTCACCTGGTGCGGTTTGGCCTCTCTGCACACACACCCAGTATTGCCACTGAAAGAGATGTAAAAGTGATTTATTTTAAAATTAGCTTACGGTACCTGTATTTCTGCAATTTAGTTATTTTCACACTAATAGATCCTTCAACACATATTCTGTTTTGGCTCTCTTTTATGTTTCGCCTTGATCTCTTCCTTTTTGTGCATGCTACTATCATTTTTATAACACACTTTAAAAGAAAAAACCTTTATTTTTCAATAAGTGTACTTTAAAAATAGATATTTATCTTTCATTTTATTTATTGAAGAAGCTTGGCAACCTATTTTGGGAAATACCAACAAAGCTATAATTTTGAATCATATTCCTGCACATATGGTATTAATATATTTCCGTCTTGCATTCATGCAATGCAGCAACAGATGTCGAACATTTCTGTTTTTAATAGGCCTCTGATCTGATAAGAGTCCTTTTCAGGAACAAGCAGCAATATGGCTTTTGAGCTACAGCACATTTACAAGATTGTCTCTTCTGAGGTTTATTTTGCTAATGATTCTATTCCTTTTCCAAATAGCATTAATTTTGTATGGAGGGTTTTGTAGTGAAAATAAGAGAAGGTATTTTACAAAGTTTAGTCATTCTCAGGTTTTAAAAGATTATATTAAACTAGACATTGAAGTTCAGTCGTAACCTATATCCACTAGTCTAATTGTAGCAGCTTCATAACCATTCACAGATGTACTATTGAACATCCTGAGGTTATTTTTCAGTAATTATTCTTAGGGCTCCAAATTTTGTATCTGAAATAGGAAAGTGCTTAAAAGCCATTTTTGAGTGTGATATCTTGGTTGTATTTAAAGGTTTTTACAACTGAGGTTGTTTTCAGCACTTGGGACAAGCAAGTTGCAAGTAATGTAACTGTAGTGGGTACTCTTCTTGGTAATGAGGGCACAAGGAAGTAATCATGTAAAAGGAATGTAATAAGTATGAACAATAGTGTTGTGAAGTGTAACTTTTTCTCGGCACCTTTAAAAATACTTTTTGAGGACCTACTAATGCATTTAAAGACATTTCTCATAAAGATTTTTCACCTTCTATGCCATTTTCTTATCAATCTCTCCCTCCTTTTCCAAAGTAAGGAAAAATAGTGGAAACAATAATCAGATATGCAAAGAGTTATATAATTAGTTACCTTTCTTAACAATGGAGCAAGTCACAACAACAAATTGTGTTGCTAATACTATAATAAGTGTAGGAAATGATTTTTTTTTAAGGAATGCTCTAAACTCATGTTTTTATATTAGGAATATTTCACATAAATTTGCCCTACCTTTGTTTTTGTGTGTGTGTGTGTGTGTATTGTCCATCATAAAGCTAAAAAGCGTGGACCAAAGCCAACACTGCCTTGACATCTCACGATACACTGCATGTGATAATCTTTTTCTGACATATAGTGTTTAGGCTGCCAACAGGTTTGAAAGCCCAGTCCAAGCAAATTGCTGCCTGATGTGCTATCGGTGACCGGCTCTGGATATAAGTGCCCTTTTTTCATCTGTTGGAATGTTCCCCTGGGCTCACCAGTGGGAATTCCACTGGTATAAGACCCCTCTGGCCACTTTCAGCCTCTTCTTATTGCAGGGAGAGGAAGGGGACAGAAATATCAGTTTTATGAGCTGCCTTCCACTTCTGCAATCAGTCAGGTAGCACTGAACTCATCTTCGTTTGTGAACTCAAGTCACTATCAAGAGCATTTGGCAGAAGGCTCATCTACATGAGCTGGGATATGTCAGTTCCCCACCAGCATATTCTGACTGCAGAGCTGGCCTGTTCTTCCCTTGTTCACCTCAGTGAAACAGGCCAGAGTCCAAACAGGAACACCAGCCTGTCCCTGCTGCTGCAGGGCCCAATCCAGTCTTTGCCAGCAGAAAAGGAGTAAACTGGGTATTATTTCAAAATGGTTTGTTGGGCCCAACCCCACCTCCCTCATGTCTCAGCCCTGTATCTTTCCCAGGAATCATAAGGACTGCTCAGGGGCAGAATGGATCAGATGACCTGCATCATATGGACTGCAGGGCTCTGAGAAAGGGACAATACAGGGTATTTTGCCCATGTAGACAAGTCTAGAGTGAGGCACTGACCTCAGGAATCAGATTTCAGATGTCACTGAAGAGCATCCAATTGTCACTTACTTGCTTTGCTATTTTTTATGGCCAGGGATAGAAGTAACTTTCTGCCTCATGTGGCAAAATAACTTGGCTGACTTTGGGCACTGTGAAATTTGATGGATGGGTTGTGGAGGGTGTCATTTGCAGCTCTGCCTCAGGTAGTAAAGTCTCTTGGGTTGGTCCTGCATGAAAGGGAGTGATTGACTTTTTCATCAGCGATGGGATTCAGGTGATGAAGACTTCTCAATGGGATTAAGCAAAGATTTCTTTTTTTAATCAAAGGGGGGATATCCTCCATATCAGTATGAACAAGAAGCAATGTTGCAATTATCCTGAATATCTGCAGCATTACATTTTTGACAGACAAATATGTGAAATGTTGAAATAAGGAAAAACCAAAATGGACCTCATCAGTGTTTCTTCTTCTGAAGTAGTCCCCCACAACCACAAATATAAAGCATTAAACACTTGGGAAGACTATAATGACAAAATCAGACAGCTACAAATTGTGATGTTAGGAAAAGCCCAGATTTCCTCCTACCATTCCCCCACCTCCAGAAAAGGATTAACAATGCATTAAACAATAATACTCGGCAGATAATTATATCTGCCTGCTTTACCTTGCTGCAAATGGCAATCAAATAGAATCTACACTTGCTAAGTTTATATGTTGGTGTGCAAAATCCTATTTGCCTTCATTAACAAACGCTTAGGGCTAATTTCTCAGCTGAGATCATACTTTTTATCCATTCTTCATGCTGTGCTTTCATCAGTGTTACATTTTGATTTGAAAACACTCATAGATGGCAGGGGCATGGTGTGGCTGCTTTGATTCTGTTTGATTGAGTGCCTTAATTAGGTCATTCCCCCAAAAGTGTGTTTTAATAACCTATGTCATTACCAAGCAAGGAGGTGAGGTTTGAATTCTGCTGTAAGGATGCTTCTCCTGCCTCAGACATCTGTTCTGAAACTTAACATGGCAATATACTCACTGAATTGCATGAGCAAATTTGATTAGTTGGAACTTCTGGGAATATTTTACAGCTGATTAACCCAGGGACCTTATCGTTAAATATTGGCATTGTATAGATTGACCAAAATCCAAGTGAATGTCAGATATTAAAGGCTATAATTGCAAGTTAACTAGAAGATGAAGGAGACTTAATCTAATGATGACTAGGGTGAAATATTGCTAGCATCACCACATTAACATGACTAAGCTAGCTAATTAACATGGTTATCTTATACAAAACCAGTTAGGCTGAATTTCATTATAGATTAATTTTGGTTTATTCAAGACTTCTCTTGAAACTTTTTTTTTTTTGCTTTGTGTGATGATGATATTGTTCATTTGTTTTTTCTGCCTAGTGTTAGAAAACATGTTAGAAGGTCACCTCAATACTACAAGTGTGTGACTTCTTTGTAAAGAAAATATAAATAACAAGGCATGTGGCCAATTTATGGATACCTTTTCAACCCCACCAATAGGACCCTAATGTGCCATACAGTTTTAAAGTGGCATCATGATGTAATGGAGTACATATGGAGATCTTAAAAAGAAAGGTTGCTTTGGAGAACAATTAATAATAGCACCCTGAAAAAAAATAAGTAGGGAAAATAAATGTGGAAATCCTCACTAGGGAAATTTTCATTTCACATAAGATTGACTAATGTGGCTCCAGAGTAGCAGACTCAGCTCTTAGGTTAGGAAGCAATGCATGCACAATTAGGCTGAACTTGGCTATTTCTGAATTAGATTGTGAAATGCTTTATTGTAACCATGCTTAGATATATGCTTTCCACCTTCATTACACCCAGTGCAAAAACATAACAAAGCTGTAAGAAGAGTGTTGCTTCTTACTTGCAAATATATTTATTAGGATCAACTAGGGATTAAAAAAGCAAGAAATTAACTTTCTAGTGTCAGAGATAAAATCCGAATGATAATCATGAGAAGCACTACTGTAGGAAACCTGCAAAGGCAATGCCATTCATTGGAGACAATATATTGCATACTCTCCAACTGTTTTGATTTAGCAGGGACAGTCCAAATTAAACCTCTTTTCCAGTTTACCAGATGCTTTTCAAATGTGCCTGTTTCTCTCTCCTCTCCCAACTTCATCCTTGGTCCTCACCTTCACTTTCTGCAAATTGAGTTCCAAATGCAAGAGCAGCTTGCACTGAGTTAACTCAGCAGGGAGAAAAGGAGTCTTGCCCTTCCTGTAGACTCAAGGAAAAGTAAACTGCTACAACCTCTCCTAGCTTGTGTGTTCTTCCTCATTAATAATTTTTGCCATCTTGGCCACAATCTGATGTTGCTTTGTCATCTTTGTCCTTGTTTTCAACTGTGAGATATTGAAGGGTATGTATACTGACCTAGCATGACTAGGGAGATTATCAGATGACCCATTTTAAAATGTTCTTTTGTTGGCATAAAATAAACCATTTCTGTGCCAGCAAAAGAACACTCCCCCCCGCAATTACTTCCTCTCCCAGAAAATGCTCCCTGTCAATAAAGAGGAAGTGAATGGAGCCTCATTCACTTCCTCACTTGAAATCCCATGGGACTTCATTGCGTGGGAAATTTAAAAATAAAAACAAAATAAAGACATTTAAAGTTGCACAGAGCACCTAAAAACACTGTAAAGGTCCCAAGTAACCCTGGGAGGGTACAGAAAAGAGGGTAGCTTACCTGGATGTCCTGATCTTACCTGGAAGTGTGGTGGCAGGACCACCCATTGAGGCTGGAATCTCACCAGCAAAATGGGGCACTTTGTCACACAGAGGCAAATCAGGAACAGAAATGGAACAGGAGATCAACTGCCGGCTTCTCCCCATTAATAAAAAAGAATGGGCTTGGAATGGCAGTGGAATGCTTAGGAGGCGATAGGGGATGTTGTCCTCTGATAATTAAGCCCTTTTGTGATCTAATGGCATTGTTATAATGCCATTTTTGATGTGTCTGATAATCTCCCGAGTCTGACTCAGGTTGCTACAATAATCCAAAGCAGTTTTGACTGTTTTGGAACTACCTGTATGTTTCTTTAGACTGAGGCCTAGGTGTCTCTAGGACACATTCTCCTCATCATATATTGAGCACTCATTGTGAAGGCATGCAGTGTGTGACTTTTCTATGAAATGTATTCTTTTTTAGAAAGGCAAAACTTTGGCTGTATATGTATATATCATGGAAAGTTGTAGGGAAAGGACATATAGAGTATGGATCCACTTACGACTTTATCAGATTAGTGGCTAATAATGCTGTAATTCCACAAATGAGGAAAGTGTATACATAGTGGCATTATTACTTATTATTGTACTCTGCTGTAATTGCATGATTCTAACATCATGGAATTATCACATGATGACCATTAGCAGAAAAATAAAGTAAAGTGTAAACGAGTCTTTAAAAACAACTATTTAAAGGATTTGTATTAGGGTGTTTCTGTGTGGCTAAAGCGATATTAAAAGAATAAGGGACTGTAACAGCCTATAGGACTGAACTGAATTTGGATATTAATGCTGGAGAAGAGAGCTATTTGATCACATAATTAATAATTAATTAATTGTTTGTGGGTTACAAAAGGGAAATATTAACTTAATAATTTGTTTGTAAATTGTGCAATCAATTAAATAATTATAATTAGTTAATTAAAAAATTGATGATTTGAATGAATGACATAAGAATTGTGTAGCAGGGAATATTTTAAGGGAAATTGAATTAAATAATGAAAATAACATCTTTTCTTGGCAACATTTGTAGAATATTATTATTATTATTATTATTATTATTTATATCCTGCCCCTCTATGAAATGCAATTGGGGCAGCTTACAACAATTAAAATATACATCCAAACCCTCAGTCCCACCCCCACCCCTTAAAATACAATTAAACAATTTAGGAATTAAAACATACTTTAAAAATAGAAAAAGATAAATAAAATAAAGAATAAAATATAGATTTATAAATTGAAATTGAAAAGTGATACTACAATAATTGTATTGGAGATTTAGATATCATATAATATAAAATTAGAAAAGTGTTACCAGACTGACAGAAATTGAGGGGAGTCTGAAGGAAGTGGAGAAAATTAAAATCTTTGATAAAGCTACTACATATTTAAAAATATAGAAGGGTTTCTGTTGAAATTTAGGTTTATTGTGAATAATAATTGTGAAAAATGGGTTGAAAGATCTTAAGTATTAAGCTTCTGTTTTAGATCTGTTAACAAGTTACTATTAGAAAGAATATAAATGGAATAACTTGAATTGTGAAAGTACCGTATACTCCGGCATATAAGACGACTGGGTGCATAAGACGACCCACCATTTTTTATGTTAAGAGTTTGCCCCCCCTCCAGCCAGCCACCTGGCTGGAAAGCCTGCCCCCCACCAGCCAGCCAGCTCAGTAGTTGTAGATGATGGAATAGTCTGTGAAATTAAAGGACTGAGAACAGCTAAAAAAGCATGGGATAATTTGAAAAATCTCTGTGGTGTTCAATCTTTGGGAAATAAGGTTTCATTAATAATAAAGTTGGTTAATATGAAGCTATCAAATCCTAAATTTTTGAATGAGCACATTAATGATTTTAGAACCACATTGGCAGACATGAAAACCCCTGGAGAGGAAATCCCCCAAACTATGCAAATCTTCCTGGCAAGTTTACCAAAATACAATCCCTAAGTGGAGGGCAATTTAACACTTCAAAGGCAAAGCAATCATTCTCACAGCAGGGGGAAGGATCTGTTGGGGAAACTGCCCAGGGAATTTACCACTTCAAAGACAAGGCAGTCATTCTCATAGCAGGGGAAAAGATCTGCTGGGCATATAAGACGACCCCCCACTTTTGAGGAGATTTTCAAGTGTTAAAAAGCAGTCTTATACGCAGGAACATATGGTAAATATTATAGGGGTGTTATGACTGTTTATTCAAAAAGATTTTGAATTAAGAGAAGAGACACAGATAGATAAAGAGACACTGATAAATTACAATATACAAAATAATGAGTTTTGAATATACTTAGAAAGTAGAGGAAAATAAATAAATTAGAAATGTCTCCTACAGATATGTTTAGATAAAAGAAAATAGAAAGGATTAAAGAAAAGTAGATAAAGCAAGTATATAGGAAAGAGAATAACAAAATGGGTGGAGGATATGATACAGTCTGGGAAAATAAGAATGGATAGAGAATGGAAAAACAAACTATGGCATCTGGTATAAGAAATCAAGCAGCTAAGGCACAGGCCTTATCACAGAGGAAGAGATCAATAGAACAACAGAAAATACCAGACATAAACTCAACTATATTGGAAGAGATAAGAAAATTAAGTTTGGAAGTAGAGAAGGAAAGACTGGAGACGAAACAAGAATTTATACAGATGGGGGATGAAATTAAACAAGACATAAAAAGGGAATTGAAGGATATCAGACTGACAGTTGGTAAGGTAACTACAGATATGATTCAGGTAAAATAAAAAATGAAATTATTAGAGGATGAAAACCAGAAATTGAAAGAGACTATATTAAAAAATGAAAGATACACAAAGAGAAGAAACAAATGAAATGTTGAGATGGGAACAAAAATCTTGACAAAAATGTTTAAAGATAAGTGGTTTGGTGGAATCAAAGAAAGAAAATTCATATGAATTATTGGCACCAGCTCTAGCAGAATTTATAGCATGAGATAAATGTGAATTTAAGCAAGAAACAGATAAAATGTTTCAAATTAATTATTGGTGAATGAAACAGTGGGGTATATCTAGAGATATTTAAGGATATCCCAGGAAAGATTTTACAAAGAAGAAAGCAATATACCTTTCTAACAAGGCTCCTGAGAGTAAAAGAGATAGCTTATAGGTGGAAATCCCCAGAAGGCCTTTCATTTGGATTAAATAAAAAAAGATGGAAATAGAAATTATAGAATCAGTAATTTTAAGCACGCATCAAAAGGCAAATGTAATGTCAATTACCTTACCTGAAAGGACTAGAAATCATATAGGAAGTCAATCAAGAAGAGAAGTGTATGATTAAAGGCACATATTCAGGAATGTATAAGTTTTATAGAAGGAAAATGATGTGATATAATTCAACAAAACATGATATGGAATCTACTTTGATGTAAGATGACATGCTAACAAGATGAATGTGATTAATATTTGATTGTAATTATAATTTAAAAAGAAAAATAATTAATAAAAAAGATGGAAAATAAATACAGCTGAGAAAGCTAACGACTTCTGTGAAAAAAATAAGGAAGATATGACAGTGGAGAAAAGTAAAGAACAGGAAAGTGAAGACAGTCAAGGGGAGGAGGATACAAGGGAGCAAGGGAAATCTAGAGAATTTAAAAGAAGGATTCAGAAAGGAAGGGAGATTGAGAGAGACAAAACCCAAGAAACATTTGGAAAAGTTAGCCAATTAGAAAAGAAGGGGAAATACAGAGAAGAAGAGACAGAGAAATAGGGCTACAAGATAAACCTGAAGATGACGATGACAAAGCTTAATTTTTTTAAATCTTGGAACGTTAATGGTTTAAACAGTCCACAAAATTGCAATTTCCCCCCCATTATTTGACAAAATTGAAATTAGACATAATCTGCCTCCAATAAACACAAATTAGAAATAAAGATTTGAGATTAATACAGAATTTGAAATTAGGCAATTTATTTGCTACAGCAATGGTAAAGGGAAAAAAGGGGATAGCAATTTATATAGATTTGAATATTGTAGCAGAAGAGCACTTTTCAGATGCTAGAGGAAATTTTGTAGGAGTACAAGCACTATGGCAAAATCAGAAGATATCAGTGATAGGAGTTTATGCACCATTGAAGAAAGAAACAGAATTCTATGAAAGATGATGGGATAAACTAGTGGAATATACAACTGAAAATATTGTGATGATGGGAGACTGGAACAGTGTTATAGAATCATATATGGATAGAAAAACAAGAAAAAATAAGGTAACTGATCAAGGGAAACTTCCTAATGCTTCTTTTGAAATGAAAGAAGCACTGAAATTAGATGATATCTGGTGACAGAAAAATGGCAATATGAGAGACTTTACATTTTATTCAGATAGGCATAAATCTTGTTCCAGGATAGATTTATTCTTAATGACAAAATATTTCCTTGAAAACTCAAACAGTAGAAATTCTACCTAGAATTATGTCAGACCATAATCCTAACATGATGTCGCTTAAAGGTTTAAAGAAAGAAAATAACTGGTGTTTAGGTGAAGCCTTATTAAAAATGAAAAATGAATTATGAAGCCTTATTAAAAATGAAAAAAATCTTGGAAAAAGCTAAAGCAACTTTAAAATTGTTCTTTGAGGAAAACTTAAACAAAGGAGTAAGAGTTGATATAGTTTGGGATACCAGTAAAGCCTTTATGAGGGATTTCTTCATACAACAAAAATATGAAATGATAAAGAAAAGGAATGAAAAAACAACAACTTTACAAGATGAGATATAAATGAATGAACAACTTTTAAAAGATAACCCCTCTCTGAAAGAACCAAAAATAAGAATCCAAAGAGTACAACATTTAATATCCTTGTTACTTATGGAAGAAATAGAAAAGAAAATAAAGTTGGCTAAACAATGATATTTTGAGAAGGCTAATAAATCCGGAAAATGGCTAGCATTCAGATTAAGGAAAGAAAGAGATAAAAGACAAATAAATACAGTTATCCCTTCCCATTTGCATCTTTCTGATTTGCAGTTTTGTGTATTCGTGGTTTGCAGCTATTGCTAGAATAAAGCAACAGTACTGTTAATTGCAAGACCTTGTCCTCCTTCCTTCCCCCTCCCCTCCTCCTGACGGGAAAAACCACAATCTCCACACCACCATGATTCTGTAAAATTTGCAAAGTAGCTCCACTTTCCTCCACTCTGGCAGGAAGATGGTCTCCAACCCACCCCATCCACATCCTCTCCCTTCTCTTCCTCCACTCTAGCCAACAACAGTGCCTGTTTCTCCCTTTCCCGCATGATGCCTTCACCACATTTGCAAAGTTCCTAGGCCTTGCACTTCTCCCAGTCCTCTTATACTGGCAGAAAACCACCCCACCTCTCATTCCCAACTGGATTCCAAACCTAATTACCTCTTTAAAACTCGGGTTCAACCCTGTCTCTCCTCAAACCCAAGAGAAAAACATAGCCACTGCTCGTGAGCACGCACACACACAAACCTATCCCCCCTTGCCTCTGCTGTCTCTGTGTCCCAACACCAGTACCTAGTACCTCTCATTCCCAGCTGGATTCCAAACCGAATTACCTCTTTTCTCAGATTCCACCCCGTCTCTCCTCAAGCCCAAGAGAAAAGCACCTTTACCATTACAAAAAACAATGAATGAAATTATAATAGGAAACCTACCAGAGTCATGGAGAGATGCTAATATTGCTCTGATTCCAAAAGAAAGTAAAGAAATACCAGAAACAAAACACTGTAGACCTGTATCTCTGCTAAGTGACGGTTATAAAATTTTTGCTAGCATACTTGCAGAAAGACTTAAGAAAATCGTAGGAGCTTGGATCTATGAAGACCAAAGAGGCTTTCTGCCAAATGGGCATTTAATAGAAAATACGTGAATATTAATAGATGTTATAGAATATTTTGGAAAAAAAACTGATAAACAATTGGTGATTATATTTTTAGATGCTGAAAAAGAATTTGATTATGTTAGCTGGGAATTCATGATAGAAACAATAGTAAAAATAGACTTAGGAACATTTTTTTAATATGGATCAGAGCAATATATAATGAACAAAAATGAGATATTGTAAAATTCAAAGGGGTACAAGACAAGCATGTCCTCTTTCCCCATTGCTTTTCATTGCAATCTTGGAAATATTAAATAATAAAATTAGAGAATAAAAACTTATTAAAGGTGTGAAGATGAAAACATATGAATACAAACTCCAGGCTTATGCAGATGATATAGTGTGTGTTTTTACAGATACCCTAAAGAATACTCAATATCTAACACAGACATTGAGAGAATATGGAGAGTGTGCAGGGTTTAAGATAAACAAAGAAAAAACGAAGATACTCATGATGGATATGAATAAAATGGACAGCATAGAATTAGAAAAATATCAAGGTTTAAAATAGAGAAAAAGTTAAATATTTAACATCACAACGAAAAACTTGAACAAGAAGATTTGAAGAAACAGGTTAAGCTGAAGCTATCTTTGATGGGATGTGTAGCCGCGATAAGGATGAATGTACTACCAAAGTTACTTTTCTTGTTCTAATTTATTCTTATCATTGTTAATGAAATACCCTTTAAGCAGTGGCAGAAAGATATATCCAGGTTCATCTGGGTGGGTAGAAAACCAAGAATTAAAATGAAACTTCTGCAAGATACAATAGCAAGAGGAGGCCTAGGACTGCCGAATTTGAAATTATACTATAATGCATCTTGTTTAGAGTGGATTAAGGACTGGATTAGATTAGAAGACAAAAGATTGCTATTATGAGAAGGAATAATTATGATATTTGAATACCATGCTTATTTGTTTTATGATAAACTTAAAGTAAACAAAGTATTTCGTAATAACTTTATAAGGAAATCCCTGTTAAGGGTTTGGGGAAAATATAAAAGATTGATTACTAATAAAATTCCACAATGTGCCTCAATTAATGAAGCCTTCCACAGACAAGATGCTATGGCAAAAAGGTAGATGGCTGACATACACAGACATATTGGAAGAGGATGCAGGAAAATATAGATTGAAATCAATAGAAGAACTGGGAACAGGATACCAATGCAGTTGGTTTCTATATAGACAAATAAAAGAAAGGTTCAATATAGATATTTTTTTAAATATAAAATAGACTTTCAAGATTCAGATTTAAGAAAAATACTAAGAAAAAGACCAATTGATTTCAAAACTATATAAGAATTTGCTAAAGATCAAAATGGAAAAAGAAGCAAGGAGTGTATGATTAGTTGGGCACAGGATACCGGGTGTAACATAGAATTGGAAGAATGGCAAAGGACTTGGAACAAAAGATTGAAATACACCCCAAGTCAAGATTTAAGAAAAAAACTATTTTAAAATGCAGTATATGTGGTATTTGATGCCCCAAAGATTAACTAAAATTAACAAAAATATGGATAACAAATGTTGGAAGTGCAGAGAAAAAACTGGGACGTACTTTCGTATGTGGTGGGTATGCAAAAAAACAAAAGATTATTGGAGTAACATCAATAAAATATTATCTCTAATATTGAATTGTAAGGTAGAAATGGATCCTAAATTATTTTTGCTGAACATACCAAAGAAAGAGATTGAGAATAAATATGGAAAAATACTGGTTTACATTATTACAGCAGCTAGAATAATCTATGCTAGGAAATGGAAAGAAAAAAAATTCCTGACACCACAACTTGGATATCTAAGGTCTATGAAATGATGGAAGCAGATAAATTAACATATTTGACAAGAAATCAAACAATAGATAAATTTTTAAAAGAATGGAAAAAGGTAATTAGGTATTTAGAAATGAGTGAAGGTAAAATTGCAGTCAGAGGTTTAGAATAAAAAAAGGGAAATGTGATAAAAATTAAATAAGATATTTAAGAAACAAAGATTAACAATGGAGCAAGGAAGAAAGAAAGAATAGTATGAAGTTCAAATACACTATTATTTATCTAAAAATAAGATAAAGCAAGAGGGGAGGATAAAAATGTTTGTTTGTTAGCTATAGTCACTCTAAATGGAAAGTAGGAAGTAACAATGTTTCCTGTATATATGTATTTTATGAAAAATTGATTAAATGTGAAAGTTAGAAGAATGTTGTAAATATTGTAATTTTTTCTTTAGTTTTTGTAATGTCATGACTTTTAGGAGATTTTCACATGCCGAAAATATCGCTGCCAGAAACCGGGACAGAAATATTTCTGTCCTGGAAGCAGTGCCGCAGTTCGCACGCTCACCTCCCTCTCCCGTTGTTCCGTCGTCCTCGCTTTGGGTTTTTTCCTCTCTCTTCCGGAATATTTTATTAACGGCAAACTCCCGTTAGTAAAATATTCCGGAAGAGGGAGGAAAAAACCCAAAGCGAGGACGACGGAACAACGGGAGAGGGAAGTGACCGTGCGAACCGTGGCGCTGCTTCTGGGACAGAAATATTTCTGTCCCGGTTTCTGGCAGTGATATTTTCGGCGTGTGAAAATCTCCTTAGTTTGTGTGTTTATTATCTGAAAGGTGAGATATGGAAATAAAAATACTCATAAAAAAGAATGGGAGTTTACTTCTGTGATTTATCATGGGCAAGATTTAGGTGGTTCTGGTGAGAAGAACTGAGTGTGCTTAAAACCTCCAAAAAAACCCTTTATTAAGAAAATAAATCAACACTTAAACACACCTAAAAATGTGCAAACAAAATGGGACAGTTCATACAAAGAGCATCCTGTGGATAGTATTCACATTCTCACCCGGAGGTTTTCTTGCCGGAAATGGGTAGGGGGAAAGAGGACCTCCCATCCATGCTGTAATCTCACAATTACAGTGGGACATGTTTTCACATGCTCTTCAATACTGTAAAAATAGTGATATTGAGAGCTATTTACAGCTTGTCCCAGCAATGGAAAGTGATGCCTTATTCATGGCTGGAACACACAGTAAGCACAGGAGGACTATGATGTCATGCGATGGCAGGACCCATTCATGCTATTGTGGCACCGTAATTGTGCAATTTTTGCTGTGTCTGATAAAGTCCATTGTCTATGCTTACAAGGGCATTCTGAGAAATAAAAGCTAACAACTCAGTGCAGATCTTTCACTTTTCAAGCATCCAGCACACCCTAAAATAATTCTTAAAGACAAAATCACAGTTTTGAGAGGGATATTTTATAGGTTTAAAAACAAATCAATCAATTAATTGCATATAGATATATAATCAGTGCAAATCCAACTGCTAATCCCAATAGAGAACACTCATGTAATCACTTGCCAAATGGTAAATCAACACTTGGGTAAATTGTTTTTCCAGTCGTTTCCATAGTTCAGATTATCAATGAGACATAAACTCTGTAGATTGGCTTGAAAAAAAGGCATATTGGAATTACTATAAAATTGCCAACAATTTCAAATACATACATACATACATACATATGTACATTTATGTCATTTGCTTGTTCCCCTCACCCCCATGGTTATGTACAAATGGATATAAACAATAGATAAAAACATGGATATTTTAATGATCAAAATCCTGCCAGTTTAAGACTGGAATAAAGTCTGACCTCACGCTAGCTCATGCTCTGCATAGCCAGGAAACTGGAAGCTGGATGGAGTGTCTAGGATCAGAAAAGATGCTTCACCTTGGCTTGATCTTCAATTGCCTTATAAAGCACTGACCCTACTACAACGGTTCTGGGAAATACTAACACCACACTGCTAGTTATTACCAGAGATGCCACTTTCTCTCTACTATATAAGAGGAGAACATTAATCTCCCATTGTGGAACCCATCCTTCCAGGTTCTGATGTAAGCAATAAAAAGGCGTGAGCCAGCTCACAGGAAGATTGGCATAACAATATAGGCTTGGATGCTTCAAAAGGAGATATAGTACCAGAATGGGGTGTGTGTGTGCCTTTCCTGAGCATTTCATCCCCCTCCACTGGATTTGGGTATGAAAGATCAAGCCAAAGTGTTGGTGCATGCAGGATAAATTGTAAGCAAATAGAATTTGTACCATTGCATAGCAACTTTATTAGTTACCAAGCATATCTGAACAGTAAGTAACCTTAGCTTCCAGTTTCCTGGTTTTGTAGTGTGTGAACCAACAGGAGATTGCCTTAATTCTCATCTCAAATGAATGGCTTTAAAAAAAAAAAAAGAACCAAAAGCATTGAATCTATATGAGCACGGGCATGATCCAGAAGAAACCTGAGCCTGTATACTTCCAGAAAATGCATGCACACACATGGTGCTTTCTTGGGATTTCACAACGTTGGCCCAAAGCCACTACACACGGAAGACAGTGAGCCCAGGTGACTGCTGGACACCCAAGATACCTGTAAATTCTATATGTATACATATATTTTAATTGCAACTCCCATGCACAACAATTTCTCTGTTTCATGCTGAAAGGCTGGCCTGTTGTAATGTAGCCTCTTAATCCCCAAGCATCGCTTGTTACCAATAAACTATTTTTCCATACTAAGTTCTTTATGAATGTTTTAATCCCATGCTGACAAAGCACCTGCACCATTCCACACTCCTCTACAGCATAAGGTCCCATTGATTTCAGTTACATTTTTGTACATCTCATTCACTACATCAAAACTCAAAATCCAGCACTGTTTATTTTCATCTTTCACACACTGAGTTTTTCAAAGCCTGAAAAGTTTGAAAAATGTTTTAAGTTTTGATAATACCTTTCTACAAAGGTCTGCGCTGAAGACAAAATTAGGTTTGCACCCCTTGTTTGCCCCAGTTTGGCTTGGAATGGTTTGCAGACCACCCACTTTGATTTAAGTCAAAATCAGGATCTAGCGTCAGGACATCCATAGCTTTCTGTGTTTACTAATTGACTAAAATGGGGCAATCAAAAATTGCTATAACTGGAAGATGTTTGCAGGTATAACAGCCTTTTTCAAGCTGAGAATGGCTGTTTACTGAAATAGGTAAAGGATATAATTATACATGACTACTTCTACAGGAGCTCTGAAATCAAACATTTGAAATATTACAGCAAACATATGCAGGAGAATTGACATCCATGCCCAACATTGTTAGGAACTGTGATATCACTGAGGGCTTATCTACACTAGGGTATTCCAGCTCCCCGTTGGTGTATCCTGGCTCCAGATCTGGCCCATTCTGCCACTGTTACTCCATGAAATGGGTCAGAGTCCCAACAGAATGTCAGTCTGTAGCTGCAGCCACCACTGCCGTTCCAATGCCATACATCCCCTCCCTATAATATCTCATAATTGGCAATATTAAGACACTTCATGGGGACTAGTAGACCAGGGCAGACCAGATAGGTGAGGTTAAATGGAGGTCACAAGGACCCAAAGAAGGTGTTGTGGAAAAATACTAGCAGACACACTCAAGATAGGATTAAGGACTTTATCATGCTACACTGGTATCATGCTATTATTCCATTTTAACTGCTCTGGCTGCCTCCTGTGGTATTCTGGGGTGTGTAGTTTAGTGAAGCCTAAGAGCTCCCTGGCTGAGAGTTCTAAATGCCCCTCCCTAACCTGCAAACCCCAGGGTTTCACAGGAAGCAGCCATAGCAGTTAAAGTAGAATAATAGCACTATAACTGTGTAGTGTGATAATCTCCCTTAAGTGAAGCTCCTAGTAAACAAAGCCATTAATGTGGTATGTGCTAATCCTCTCTTGGGGCCCCCTGAGCAGTGAGTCACACATCACAAGTGACCAAGACAAACAAGTGACCAAAGCAACATTTATCCCCAGGAAGTATTCCTCATCACACCTTTCCTGCCCTACAATATGAAGGTTGCCATAAACCAATCAATTTCTATCTCTCAGCCATAAAGAGTAATCAGCAGAGTTTTGGTTTCCTTTGTTTAAATGGTGGGAGACCCATCTACGCTTTGTTCTAAGCACGAACACCTCTTCTGGACATGAAATACAGTCTAAATATTAGAACCCAAACAATAGCAAGGTGTGCCACTGTACTGCTGTGGATGACATTCTGCCACTCTCTGTCAGTGTGCTCCTGGATCGGACTTCAGTGCCACCCTCAGACTTTTGCTTGAGCAGTCTCCTCTTTGGACTGGTAATTATTATCCTATCTCCTGAATCTATCCCTCTATGCAACCTTTCAGCCTTAAATCTTCCAGTGGCCTTGTGTGGTTCTTCTGAGCATGTGCTGCATGTTTGAGTACCCTCTGTGTTATTTTCCAATAAAAACCATTTATTTTACTTTAAATGGAGTTCTCTGCATAGGTGAAAAGATATCCAAAGTTACCCAGCCTCTCACAGCCATCAATTTGAGCAAATAATGCCCCCAATAAAATAACTGAGATTTTGCACCATGGGTGGGATCCCCACAGCCCACCCATTTCTTCAGATAACAATGTGGAAACCAGGAAGGGGGCCCACAACCTTGCTCATATGCTGAGGGACCCCTGTCTGGCTTCCAGGAGTGCCAAGGAGCTGGTGGCAGCAGCAAGGAAAGGCTCCCACAGACATGGGGGGAGGGTGATCTGGGTTTTGGCTACCAGTAACAGAGTAAACCAGATATTGTAACAGTTTATTGTGCCCTACCTTGGCTTGCCCCTGTTCTAGCTCCATATCTGCCCTGTGGTGGTGAGGACTGCCTAGGGCAGATCAGGGCAAAATGCCTGCATCATATGGACTGCAGAGCTTTGGAATGGGGGATAACCAGCACGTTTAGCCCATGTACAGAAGCGCTGAGTCTGTTTTGTTGTGTTGGTTTGGGGAGAAAGGTAGAATATAAATAAAGATGGTGAAGAGAAGGTTTTAGTCCTCTCACTTCACCTGGGAGTAAGCCATATTGAATGCAATGAAACTGATTGCCCTCACCGAGATGATATATTTAGGGTTGCATTGTTAGACTGCAATTCTATAAAAATGTATCTGAGGAAATGACCCTTTGAATATAGTTGGCCTTATTTTTGAATAATTTTCTATTTTTGTTATTGTCATTTGGTTATTGTTGTTATTTGCTGTTAAGCCAATTTCAATTTATGGTGACTCTATAAATGAGAGACCTCCATAAACTCTAATCATCAACAGTCCTGCTCAGGTATTATAAACTCAGGAAAGTTGCTTAATTGATTCAATCCATTTGTAACATGGTCTTCCCCTATTCCTATTGCCTTTTGCTTCCCTCAGCATTATAGTCTTTTCCAATGATTCATGTTGTCTCGTCATATGTCCAAACTACGATAGCCTCAGTGTACTCATTTTGACTTCAAAGGAGAGTTCAGATTTTATTTACTCTTGGACTCATTTGTTTGTCTTTTTCTTTTTCTTTTTCTTTTTTGACAGCCCATGGTATCATTAGAACACTCCACCAGCACCACATTTCATGTGAGTTGGTTGTCTCCCTGTCAGCGTTCTTCACTCTCCAGCTTTCACAACCATACAGAAAAAGTGGAAATATGCAAAGGAAGAGGGAATAGGGATCATATTGCTAATAAAGGTTGTATAATGAAAAGTATCAAAGAATTTAAGGAAAAAAATCATCCTGTGCTTTATAGATTATAGCAAGCTTTTGTATAGATAATGAGAAACTACAGTTCACTCTAAAAGAATTGAGTGTGCCACAACATCCGATTTTCCTGATTCAGAAACTATTTTGGAGACTAGATATCACTCTTAGGGCACAACATGAAGAAACAACATGGTTTCCAATTGGCAAGAAGTCAGAAAAGGGTGCACATTAGCACCCTATATGTTTAATTTATGGACAGAACATATACAAAAAGCAGGATTAAATTTACAAGAAAAAGGTGAGGAAATAGGTGGGAAATGGACATCAATCTAATTTGAAGCTACAATAAGAATTGTGCAAACATAAAAATGTTGTTATGTGCCTGAACGTGTAGCTATTCAAGCAGAAATGATTGCATATATGTAGGTCACTTCTGAATTGTTTCACTTTCTCCCAAACCTCACATTTTCACTTTTTGAAGATTTTGAGTGGGATCCAAAGAAATGTGCTGTACAGTACTGTCAATTCTCTTACCCATGAGGTAATGGAAGATTTCTTGCACTGCAGTTCCAGAAAGTAGCAGAGGTTGCAATGCAATATAGGAAAGAATGAAGAAGGAAAGTATAGGCTACAGTGCATACATTCTAGTTGACTGTTAAAATGTCTTGACAAAGCAGCTATACAGTGGGCTCTCAGTATCTGCTGGGATTTGATTGCAACACACCCACCCACCCACACACACACACACCATGGATACCAAAACAGTTGAGTGCTCAAGTCTTGTGATACACAATGGCAGAGTAAAATGGCACTCCTTATATAAAATAGTGAACAGCAAGGTTTGCTTTTGGGATTTTTTTTTTCTGAATATTTTCGAGCCGTGGTTGATTGAATACGTGCATGCAGAACCTGTGGATACAGAGGGCAAACAAGGAATCATGCAAATGGCGGAAGCTGTCTGCATTTACCTGAAAAATATTCCACTATTTTTTCCATGCAACAGTTTTCATGCAACATTTTCCCACTAATTTGTAAATAGATATTCCACGAGTAAGAGAAAAAGACCTTCCATGAATGAAAGGTGATCACTTTTGGATCCACCCTTTGATACTGGCCTGTTCTTAACATAGATGGGCCCAAGTCTAGAGGGAGACAGTTTGGCCAGTAGTGAGCTTATATTTTCCTGCGTCCTTTCTTAGTCTGTAGTGTCATTTCTAATTTAAAAGAAGCTGTTGTTTGTTCAAGGGAATAGAATGAATCTGAAGGATTAAGGGGGAAAACTCTTCTAACTGGTTTTTCTTTCCACTTTGGGGGAAAAAAAATGCGATTTCAAGTTTGTTGTTAATTTTGTTTTGTTCTCCTTATACCATTTACATGTGTTTTGAAGAAAAATACTAAATAATTGACTCTATATTTATTTACAGTAAGTAACTATATCAGTGAATTCCACCAGACAATGCTAATTAACAGCATAAGCAGATCACAAAAAGGACATTGACAGCAGAATGACTATTACTAATTTATTTGTCTTTTTTCAATTCACTTAGAAAGATCTTTGGGAGTACAGCACGTCAGCCTTGTCAGGCATTACACTGTAGCTGTCAGCATTTTGACTGATGTAGAAGCACTACCTGCTCTTGTTTGCCCTTCCTTTCACTTGAGTGCACACAGGTAAGACAGCTTGTTGGTAATTTTTATTTAATGCTTTCAGTATCTGTGGCTGCTCTTTTTTATTGAGAGTTCTGACAATAAGAAATTCCACTCCCTAAGACTTCCAAGATTTCAACTGCAAGCACTTCACCACTTAAAGAAGGTTTTCCTCTGGGATTAGAACACTCTTTACATTCTTCTCCAGTGCCTTGTGATCTCAGAGACAGCAGTTTAGGTTGTTTGATTTAGGGAGGAAAGAAAAGCACACTTCTGGAAAAACCAGTGATGAAAAGAGAAGAGTGGTAAGAATTAAAGGTGGAAATGATTTGGTAGTTCTTAAGGAATGGTTCACAATTATTTTGGAGGAGTGGAACTCCCACAATCCCACAGACAGCGTGTAATTTTACTAAGCTTTGGAATGGTCTGTTCAATTTTAAAATATCTTGCCTGTTTTTTTACAGGCTCATAGAACCAATATAGAGAGGGCAGGTTTTGTAATCCATAAAATTCATCTCCTACTCTATGCAGGAAAGCCAAAGCTAGAACTTTTTTAGCAGATGGCTACCAAGCCTACGCTTGAGATATCCCGCAAGGTCCTGTCCTCCCCACAGTGAGGCAATTGGCTTCATGGTCAAGCTGTTACTTCTTTTAAGATGTTTCTCTAAATTTTTAACTGAAACCTACCCTTTTCCCTGAAGCTCATTATATGTATGAGGTCTGCCTGTTAAATAATGAGACTTACACAATAACCCATCTTTATTTATATGTATTACAATTCTAATGTGTGTCCCCTTCAATATACTCCCTGTTGAAACTCACACACCAATGCAGTCTTGTTTTCCACTAGTCCAGATCAGTTTTTGTCAGCTGTTTCAACACATATGCCATTTTCTTCTTTACTGCATCAATTGACTCAAAAAGTATTCCTTTAAGCACTGGTTTCACTTTAGGGAAAAGAAAAAACTCACATGGTGCCAAATCTGGTGACTACGGAGGATGTTCAAGTGTAGTAATGCATTTATCAGCCAAAAACTGCTTCACAGAAAGTGCTGTGTGACCAGGCGCATTGTCTTGGTGAAGAATGAAACCATTTCCCCACAGTTCTGGCCTTTTATTTCTGACTCTTTCTCTCAGCCTTGTCAAAGCTTCCTTATAATAATGCTTGTTCACTGTTCTCCCTTCTGGAACCCGTTCTGCCAAAATTACGCCCTTGATGTAAACCACTCCCAATGAGCATGGCTTTGAATGTGGACTTGCTTTGACGTACTTTTTTCATTCTTGGTGATGATGGTGTTTTCCAGTGCATTGATGGTCATTTTGTCTCAGGATCATACTGAAAGATCCAGGTTTCATCACAAGTGATGATTTTTTGAAAGAGGTTTGCCTGAAGTTGCTGCAGAATATCAGTGCAAATTTCCTTGCAGCACTCTTTGCAAAATTTTCCACACAGTGTCTTTGGACTTTTTCAGACACCCCCTCACCACGCAAGAAGCCTCCGTAACAGTAACGGAGCTGCTGTGAGGCAGGGGGTCCATTTCGGACAACGCCGTCCCTCTCTCAGCATTGTCCGTGACTGTTACGGGTAGGATTGAAGGCAGCCATGCCATTTTTTACTCACGGAAGTTTGTCTGTGAATAAAAAATGGTGCAGCTGCCTTCAATCCTACCCGGAACAGTCATGGATGACACCAAGAGAGGGACGGCATCATTCGAAACGGACCCCCTGCCACGCAGCAGCTTCATTACTGTTACGGAGGCTTCTTGCACAGTAAGGGGTGTCTGAAAAAGTCCTTTGTCAATTTTCATGACTTCAGCTATCATTCGGACACTGAGTTGGCAGTCTACTTGAACAATCTGGCTGATTTTTTCCACAATTTCTTCAGTTGAAGTGGAAGGTCATCCAGTGCATTCATCGTCTTCCACATTCTCACGTCCTTTTCTGAATCTTTTGTGCTACTCAAACAGATGTGCATGAGACATGCAGTCTTCCCTATAGGCCTCAGTAAGCATTTGAAAAGATTCCATTAGTGTTTTGTTCAATTTTACTAAAAATTTCAAATAGACACGTTGCTCAACTTTTAAACTTAGCATTTTCCCGGCACACAACAGACAACACAGCTGCTTTAGATGGTTACTGACAACTGAATGGCCAAGAGTGTTGACGTTTGTCATGCAGGTTCAGACATATTCAAGGCCAAAACTCAAGTGCTCACAATCAGTTCTCCCTGATTTGAAAGGTAGAAACACAGTCTCATTATTTAACAGACAGACCTCGTAATTCAGTTCCTGAGGGAGCAGAGACTTTTACCCAACAACTGTTCGCTGTTTGTGTGGGGCAAAGGGGCGGTTGCCAAATCCCACCATGGAGGGTCTGACTTCCAGTCAGGTATTTGAAGAGTAGTATAATGTCCCCATCAAACTAAACATTAGGTATTGGAAAAACATAGTATGACCCTGGAGATTTTCAGATGCCTCTTATAGCCTCTTGCTGCACAAGCAGCCTCTGGTGCAGTGACGAGGCTGCTGCGCGGCAAGGGGTCCATTTCGGACAACGCCGTTTCTCTCTCGGCGGCGTCCATGACTGTTGCAGCTAGCATTGGAGGTGGCCGTGCTGTTTTTTACTCACTGACAACTTCCGTGAGTGAAAAACAGCGCGGCTACCTCCAATGCTAGCCGCAACAGTCACGAACGACGCCAAGAGAGAAACAGCGTCATCCGAAATGGACCCCTTGCCGCACGGCAGCCTCGTTACTGCACCAGAGGCTGCTTGCGCGGCAAGAGGCTGAAAGAGGCATCCGAAAATCTCCCCTGTATCCACAGTACCCATACGCACAGTTTCATTTGCCTATGTCTCAAAAAATATGTTCTCTCTAGGTATTTTCTAGATCCTCCACTGTGGTTCTGTGGTATGTTTCTTCTAGAAGTTGAAAATGCCTAGAGAGTGTTCTCTCTAGGAGTGCCTAGAGAGATGTTCTCTCTAGGAATCTCTAGGTCCTCCAGTATGACTCTATGATATGCTTGGGCTGGAAGTCACTGATTACAATAGGGTTTTGTTATTATCCGCAGTTTCACATTTCCATGGTAAGTCCAGGAAACTATTCCCCGTGGATATGGGGGTTATACTATTTTCAAAAACTGGTTAAAAATGGGTTCAGTGTAAGAACTGGCCTTTTAAAGTGTTTTAATGCTTACTGCTTAACATGTTGATTGTTTAAATAGTTTTGTGGCAAAGTTTTTAATGATTTTTAAAATTCAGCTATGTTGGTAGCCACCATGAGCATTATTTTTGTTTTAGTAGAAAGGTCGGTCAGAAATACAGTTGCCAAATTAAAAATGGGAGAGGGCTCCTGTACCTTTAATGATTAAGTAGAAGAGGGAATTTAAGAATTTTATCAGATAATCCCCTTAAAGGCATTCTTTTGCTAGCATCAAAAAATCCATTTTTATGCCAGCAAAAGAATGCCCCTCACCACACTTACCTCTAATCCCGGCAAAGGCTTCCCTGGCAATGAAAGAGGAAGTGAATGGAGCTCCAGTCACTTCCTCATTCAAAATCCTGTGTATTCTCGTGAGAATACATAGCATGGGAAATTCAAAAATAAAAAAGTAACACAAAAAAGTTACACCAAGCACCTAAACACACTAAAAAAAACACTTCCATGTCACCTGGGGGGGGGTCATAAAAAGTGTGTCACTTACCTGGTTGTCACAATCTCACCCAGATGTGTTCATGCCGGACAGGTCATTGATGCTGCACTGACGTGAGTACAATAATATGAGGTTTCACATGCCAGCAATGCCAGCACAAAATGCCATGGGGATCTACTGACAGCTTCAGCCATGAATAAAAAAACTACAGGTTTTGGCGGGGACATAACCACAAAAGGGCAAGATCGTCTGATATGCATGCCCTTTTGTGGTTATGTGGTGTTGATATGTCACTGTATTTTAAGCATCTGATAAATCCTTAGAAGGTGTCACTGGTCATGCAGCTGGATAACAAGCAACATCTGCTGAAATTTCTTCTTCTACACAACCATTACAAGTAAAAGAGCCTCTCCAGTTTTCACTCTGGCAAATGTAGCCAGAACTGTAATAATAACAATGACAGAAAAACCTTAATCATATCTGGGCAAAGATTTGAAAAAGTTTGTGAACAATTAACATGTGGGGAGGAGCTTAGTTTTATTCAGAAGAGCAGGCCCTATTTTGAATTATTCTGTTGAAATGTGTTAGGAGTTATTTTATTGGTACCTTAAACAGTCCACTAAGAAAAATACACATGTCATTGGGACTTTCACAGTGTGCCATGTTGATACTCAGTAAAATAAATGTGATTGTCTCAGCTGATTATCAACACATGTTTTTAATGCTTTCCCACATATAAGCATGCTTTCCATGTAGGAAGTTTATACTGTTTAAAGTGCCCCCCAATACTGAAAGTCAAAGCCTTTGACTTTGGTTATGATTCTTGGGCAGAACACTTATTTTGAGTATACGGATTATAATAATATCTAAATACCTGGAAAGTATAAGGAATGATGAGTTTAGCAACGACAAGTGTAATAAAGTACAGTAACCACATGTCCTGTTTTTTCCCCTGAAACTGTCCTACGTTTTCATATCATGTTCCAATAGCCAAAAAGCATTATATTTAGTTTTGGAATACCAAGTCCTTTAAAAAAGGAACACTGAAGTAATTAAATATATATTTATAAGATTAATACAATTAAATGTGCTATTTTAGTACTGCTTGAGACTTATTATTATTATTATTATTATTATTATTATTATTTCTTACCCACCTCTCCCTGTGGATCGATTGAGGTGGGGAACAACAGAGTTACACACAACAATATCAGTTAAAATACATATCAGTTAAAAATACATAATCCCATTGAAATGCATAATATCAATTTAAAAGAACAAACAGAACCAATACATATTAAAATAATTTTAAATTCACAGTTTAAAAATAATCTGGATAGGCCTGCCAGAAGAGACTGGTCTTTAATGTTATTTTAAATTCAATCAGTTTATTCAGACAGTTTGTCCTGCCTTTTTAGCTCAAACATATGACGCTCATTACTATTAAATGATGAGAAATCTAGGGGATGGTCTACATGAGAGATTATACTCCTGATCCAAGCACGTTATTGCAAATGCACAGCAGAGCTCAAGTGTCTCAACAGTATTTTGGACCACTCATGGGAAACTGAGGTAACCCATCTTTTTCTTGTCTAAACGGAGTGGGACGTGAATCAAGATGGAGTCAAAAGGTAAATTACGGTGCTGTGTTTACCATCCCAATGGGGTGTGGGTGTCACGCTATTTTTTTTAAAAAAACTGTCAACCAACTTTGCACATGTGTGATTGACCACCTCTGTTGTTATGTACTTCCTATGGTGCTTCTTATGCCTGTCCCTTCTGCCTCCCTTCCCACCAGCTTCAGCTCTTATCTGGGAACGTGATTTGATGCAATCAGTTGTCCCAATGGGTGGGGGTGAACATTTCCATTGGGTTGTTTTTTTAAAAAAAAACTTTGGAAAATCCATGAAGGCTTTTCCTGTGTAATTTCCCCAAATTTTGGTCCTTTCCTCAAAAAATGATTGGCTGCTTCAGGATCCCATTTCGACACATGGGATTCTCCCTGAATTCTAAGAGGATTTATTTCACATCTAGAATGGCCCTGGGTAAATAGTAACTCTCTCTCAGTCTGATCTACCTAATTAGGTCTGTTTTGAAGCTAAAGTGGAGGGAACAGACCCTTGAGTATTTTGCAGGATAAAAATGTTGAAAAGAAATAAATAACTATAGATTTTGTGCAGAAGTAATATGCTGCTGCCTCTGCAACCCTCACTGACAGAAGTAAGGGGTATTTTTTTAAACTCTTTGTTTAAGATTAGACAAATTCATAGATAATAGGTCTATGAACAGCAATTAGCTATGATAGTTAAAAGAACCTCCAGGGTGTCAGTTACATGGCAGTTTTTATCAAGGGGAGAAATGGGATTTCCTGGTCCCAAGTTCGTCCCTTGTTGTGTACATAATTTGCCACTGAATGAACAATATCCCGGGATTGTTGTTTACATGACAAAAGCAAGATCCTGAGACATAGTATCCCATTTTTGTTTGTTTGTTTGTATACATGGGAAAAGGTACCAGGATTTTTTTTTTAAAATCTGTCGGTCAAGGATGTGATTACTTGTTTTTTCACAACCTAGGTGACGTACTTCCTTTAGACATTCCCACCACGAGTGATGCTACTGGCTGCCGCAAATGTTTGTTCAAGCTTCTGCATTGGTCAGAGAAGGAGGGCAAAGGCAACCCCCTCTGCACAATTTCATTTTAAAAAAAAATCCCCTGATGGGCTTGCCACAGAGGTTAATGCCAAATAAATGTAAAAATCCATTTAAAGGGAGAATGCCAGCACAGCCAGACAAGCCATTTAAAAACTCAAGCCTTGTTGGTGCAAAAGGAGAGGCGAACGGGGAGCTGGAGCTTTGCAGGGAGAGAATCCATTTAAAGGAAACAAGCCACTGTGCAGGGGACGGGGAGGGTGACTGACCCTTCCTTCTCTGAACTCTGTGCCTGCCCCTGCCCACCTCAGTTTCCTGCCACCACCAACTCCTGAGATATTTTGTGCTGACCTGTACCCATATCCAATTTTCTGCAACCTCCCGAGACTTTTTTTAAAAACATGGGACAAACTGAGGGATGGAAAGTCACGCTCCTTGGAGGATATATGGTGCCCGCCCTTCTGAAAAGCTCTAGATCATCACAATGAACTTGTGAAGAACCAGGGTTCATCACAAGTTCATCTCATGACATTTTCTTCGTGTAAATGGCCCCCTGGCCACTTTCACATAAACAGAGAAAATGCAACACTTAAAGCAGAAGTTTAAAAATGGACACAATGTAGATAAAATTTTGTCTTTTTATTTTTTTATTTATTATTTATACCCTGTTCTTCAGCCACAAGGCTATCAGAGCAGCTTACAAATTGTTTTAAGCAATTGCAATTTACAAATCTACACTGCATTAAGCAATTTCAATGTGGGTTAACTAATTCCCCCACAAGCTGGGTACTCATTTTACCAACCTACGAAAGGATAGAAGGCTGAGTGAACCTTGGAGCTGGCTGGAATCGAACTTGCAATATGGTGACTTGCAGTACTGGCATTTAACCACTGCGCCACCAGGGCTCCTTGGAGGCGCAGGACTCCTTGTCTGTCTGTCTGTCTGTCTGTCTCTACTTATCTATCAATCATTTCATACCATCTATATCTGTGGAGATTATCAGGTGGGAACAAAAAAAGCATTCCCATCCCGCAATCTCCTCTCCTGCCCCTCCCATCCCTGTCCTGGCAGAGTAACTAAAAGTTTGAGATCTACCTTATTCATGTATACATCTCTGCCCAGGAGTGAATGGAGCTCTAACAGATTTCATTCCTGGAATGAAATCCCGGTTGTTCTTGTGAGAAGACAAGAGGGCAGGAAATTCAAAAATAAAAAAGCAAAATACAAGCCAAAAAGTTACACCAAGCATCTAAACACACTTAGAACTTTACAAGTAACCTGGGGAGGGTGCAAAAAAGTGTGTTACTTTCCTGGATGTCCTGATCTCACCAGGAAGTGTTCTGCCATGGACCTCCCATTGACGCTGGGATCACGCCAGTGAAAGGGGCAACTTTTCACTCACAGGACATTCCATGACAGAAATGGAATGGGGGATCCATTCATGGCTTAGCCCATCAATAAAAAGTAGCACTGGTGGAATGAGAGCTGAATGGGAGCATTACGAGAGGGGAATGACATCATGTCAAAGGAAAGCCCTTTAGTGATCTCATGGCATTGTGATAACACCATATTAGAGTGTCTGATAATCTCCTGTATCTCTGCAGATTTAGAAATAACAGAAATAAAACACCATCGTGGCAAAGGCTTTGATCAAGTGACCTCTGTGCCTGCTCAGACTGAAGTCCAGGTGCTAACGTTTGATGGGCAACAAAATGGCCGCTGCTGCTCTTCTTTCATATAGTTCCTGATCTTAAAATGCAAATAGAGGATGTGCCTCTCTATAAAGGAGGATACATGACCATCCTAATTTTTCCTCCCAATATTTTGAAGATAAAATAGATTTGTTTTCAACCCATTTGAAAACAATGGTGAAAAGTCTGGGAGCCATGCCCTATAAAGAGCAGGGTATGTTTACACTGGAGAACAGAAGGTTAAGAGGTGACATGATCTCTCTCTCTGGCTTTTCTTCGCAAACAAAGATTCAGGAAGGACTCATCCCGCGCTTTCTGCAAGCGTGCTGATGACTGAAAAGGCCAATCTGAGATAAACAAGTCCGGGTGCAGAAAGCACAGCAGAAGGTCTCCTTTGGTGATGTTTCTGTGTTGTGATTCTTTCTGTGTTGTCGTTTCTCTTCAAGACTTGTTCGGGGTGAGTTCTCAAATAAGGCTGCAGCATTGTGGATAGTGCGTCTCCATGCCTCCCAATGTGAGGCCAGGGTGGACCAATGTTGGTGATCAATTTGGCTGAGCCTGAGATGTTGTTTCAGGGAGACCTTGTATCATTTTTTTGGAGCGCCCCTCTTACGCTGACCCGAGGTGACTTCACCATAGAGTACTATTTTTGGGAGGCAATGGTCCTCCATCCTAGAAATGTGCCCTGCCCAGCACAGCTGTGTTCTCAATATCATGGCCTCAATGCTGGTGATCCCTGCTTGATCAAGGACAGCAACATTCGTCACATAGTCAGTCCAATGTACATTTAGGATTGTGTGTAGAAAGCACTGATGAAAGCGTTCGAGGAGTCGTAGGTGGTGGCGATAGGTGACCCATGTTTCATAGAATCATAGAATCATAGAATCATAGAATTGCAGAGTTGGAAGAGACCACGAGGGCCATCCAGTCCAACCCCCCTGCCACGCAGGAAATCTTGATCAAAGCATCCCCAACAGATGGCTATCCAGCCTCTGTTTAAAGACCTCCAAGGAAGGAGACCCCACCACGCTCCGAGGGAGTGTGTTCCACTGCCGAACAGTTCTTACTGTCAAAAAGTTCCTCCTCATGTTGAGGTGGAATCTCTGTTCCTGGAGCTTGCACCCATTGTTCCGTGTTCCAGTCTCTGGAGCAGCAGAAAACAAGCCTGCTCCATCCTCAGCGTGACATCCCTTCAAATACTTAAACAGGGCTATCATATCGCCTCTTAACCATCTTTTTTCCAGGCTAAACATACCCAGCTCCCTAAGTCTCTCCTCATAAGGCATTGTTTCCAGACCTTTCACCATTTTAGTCACCCTTCTGTGGACACGCTCCAATTTGTCAATATCCTTTCTGAATTGTGGTGCCCAGAACTGGACACAGTATTCTAAGTGAGGTCTGACCAAGGCAGAATAGAGTGGCACTATTACTTCCCTTGATCTAGACACTATACTTCTATTGATACACCCCAAAATCGCATTGGCCTTTTTAGCTGCCGCATCACACTGTTGGCTCATGTTCAACTTGTGGTCTACTAGGACTCCTAGATCCCTTTCGCATGTAGTCTCATTCAGCCAGGTCTCTCCCATCCTATATTTATGCATTTCATTTTTCCGCCCTAAATGCAGTACTTTACATTTCTCCGTATTGAATTTCATTTTGTTAGCTTTGGCCCAGCTCTCCAGTCTATCCAGGTCATTCTGAATTTTGATCCTGTCCTCTAGGGTATTAGCTACTCCTCCCAATTTGGTGTCATCTGCAAATTTGATAAGTATGCCCCTAATTCCCTCATCTAAGTCATTGATAAAGATGTTGAATAGCACTGGGCCCAGGACAGAACCCTGTGGCACCCCACTGGTCACATCTTTCCAAGACGAAGAGGAGCCACTGCTGAGCACCCTTTGGGTTCGGCCGGTCAACCAATTACAAATCCATTGAACAGTTAACTTGTCTAGCCCACATTTTACAAGCTTGTTTGCAAGAATGTCATGGGGAACCTTGTCAAAGGCCTTACTGAAATCAAGGTATGCAATGTCCACAGCATTCCCTTTATCTACCAAGCTGGTAACTTTATCAAAAAAAGAGATCAGATTAGTCTGGCATGACTTGTTTCTCTGAAACCCATGTTGACTTTTTGTGATTATGGCATTGCCTTCTAAATGTTCACAGACTCTCTGTTTAATGATCTGTTCTAGAATCTTCCCTGGTATTGATGTCAGACTAACTGGACGATAATTGTTGGGATCCTCTTTTTTCCCCTTTTTGAAGATGGGGACAACGTTTGCCCTCCTCCAGTCTGCTGGGACTTCTCCTGTTCTCCAGGAGTTCTCAAATATTATTGCCAATGGCTCTGAGATTATATTTGCCAGCTCTTTTAATACTCTTGGATGTAGTTCATCTGGTCCTGGAGATTTAAATTCATTTAGATTAAGAAGGTATTCCTGTACTACCTCTTTACTTATTTTGAGCTGGATTTCCCCTATTGTGTCCTCTGTTCCATTCTCCTCAGGTTGGTCCTCCTTTTCCTTTTCTGAAAACACTGAGGCAAAGAAGGTGTTGAGTAATTCTGCCTTTTCTCTGTCCCCTGTTAGCATTTTGCCATCTTCTCCACGTAGTGGCCCTATCATTTCCTTCTTCCTCCTTTTGCTGCGGACATACCCAAAAAACCCCTTTTTATTGTTCTTAACCTCCCTAGCAAGCCTGAGCTCATTCTGAGCTTTAGCTTTTCTGACTTTACTCCTACACGTGTTTGCTATCTGTTTGAATTCTTCTTTGGTGATTTCCCCCCTTTTCCATTTCCAATACATGTTCCGTTTAAAACTTAGCTCCATTGAAAGTTCTTTAGTCATCCATCCTGGTTTCTTGAGACACCTCCCATTTTTCTTCCTCAATGGTACTGTTTGAAATTGTGCCTTCGGTATCTCCGTTTTGAGAAAGTCCCATCCGTCTTGAGGTCTCTTCTCTTTTAGTATTCCTGACCATGGGATCATCCCCAGTATTTCCCTGAGTTTATTGAAATCAGCTCTCCTAAAGTCAAGAATGCGTGTCTGACTATGCCTGGCTTCTCCTTTCCATTGTATAACAAACTCCAGGAGAACATGATCACTCTCACCTAAGGATCCCACCACTTGCACCCCATTAACCAGGTCGTCTCTGTTGGTTAGGATCAGATCTAAAATAGCTGACCCCCTTGTTGCCTCTTCCACCTTTTGGACCATGAAATTGTCTTCCAGGCATGTAAGGAATTTGCTAGACCTTGTAGTTTTGGCTGAGTTAGATTGCCAGCATATATCAGGATAGTTGAAGTCACCCATCACTACTACATCTCTCCTTTCTGCATGTATGTTCATCTGTTCTAGAAAGGCAACATCCAATTCCTCCGTCTGATTTGGGGGTCTGTAGTAGAGTCCCACAATAACATCCCTGTTGTTTCCCTCCCCTTTAATTTTTATCCAGATGCTCTCTACCTGGCTTCCAGTATTGATGTCGTGGATCACTTCACTGGTGTAAATATCCCTGACATATAATGCTATTCCTCCTCCTTTCCTGTTTAGCCTGTTTCTCCTATAAAGGTTATACCCCTCTATTCCTACATTCCAATCATGAGACTCGTCCCACCAGGTTTCAGTAATGCCTATTATATCATATTTGTTTTGTAGTGCAAGGAGTTCAAGTTCATCTTGCTTATTTCCCATGCTCTGTGCATTAGTGTAGAGACATCTGAGACCATGTGTTTCAGATCCATAAAGGAGAATAGACAGTACAATGGCTCTATACACACTGATTTTTGTGCTTCACCTCCGGTGTTTATTACTCCAGACTCTTGTAAAGTCTTCCAAATGCGCTATATGCCTTTGCTAATCTGTGATCGATCTCTTTGTCAATCTTGGCATCTGAGGAGATGATGCTTTCTGAGTAGGTGAACTGTTGAACGTTCTTGAGCACAGATTTGCCGACGGCAAAGTGGGGATGGTGGTGTTTGTCCTGTGGTGCAGGCTGGTAAAGAACTTCTGTTTTCTTCAGGTTGACTTCCAGCCCAAGCAGCTCTGCAGCTGCTGCGAAGCAGGATGTTAGGTGCTGCTTCTGCGTGGGCAACAAGGGCAGCAGCATCAGCGAAGAGAAGCTCACAGACTAGATAGTTTAGTGTCTTAGTGTGAGCCCTCAGAAGGCTTAAGTTAAACAAGCTACCATCAGTACGGTAACGTATATAGATGCTGTCGTCTTCATCGAGCTCTGCCATAGCCCTTTGGAGCATCATGCTGAAGAAGATTGTAAATAAAGTTGGTGCAAGAACACAACCTTGCTTCACTCCATTAGTTATTAGAAAGGGCTCTGAAAGAGCATCGCCATATCTGACTTGACCGCGCTGGCCCTCGTGTAGCAAGATAATCATTTTAAGGAATTTGGGGGGACATCCTAGTCTTTCCAGGATCTGCCACAGACCTTTTCTACTCACAGTGTCGAAGGGTTTGGTGAGGTCGACAAATGTTACATAGAGACCCTTGTTCTGCTCTCTACATTTTTCTTGCAGTTGTCTAAGGGCAAATACCATATCTGTAATACTCCTATTGGCTCTGAAGCCACATTGGCTTTCAGGAAGACGTTCTTCTGCAATAGCAGGAACTAATCTGTTCAGGAGTATCCTTGCAAGGATTTTTCCAGCAATAGAGAGCAGTGTTATGCCTCGATAGTTTGAGCAATTGGATTTTGCTTCTTTTTTCTTGTACAGGGTGATGATGACTGCATTACTGAAATCTGATGTCAGTTCCCCTTTTCCCCAGCAATTCACAAGGAGATCGTGGAATTTATCATGGAGTACATGACCTCCATGTTTCCAAACTTCAGGTGGGATTCCATCAATCCCAGCTGCCTTGCCGTTTTGCATCTGTTGTATGGCCTTAAGGGTCTCTTTCAAAATGGGAGCTATGTCCAATTCTTCGGTTTTTGTATCATATGTTGGATAGCTGAGCCTTGGACTACTTGGTTGGCACTTAAGAGACTTTGCAAATGTTCAGCCCATCGATTCAGGATGGAGGCTTTATCAGTAATTAATGTTTGACCATCCGTACTGATAAGTACGGCCAAACACTGCTTTAAGAGCTTCATAAAATCCTCTATGATCACCCAGATCTGCACAGCGTTGTGTCTTTTCTGCTATATTGATCCACCACTTGTTCTGCATGTCTCGGAGTTTTTGTTGAAGTTTACTACATGTGAGGCGAAAAGCTGATTTTCTTACATGGCAAGTTGGCTGGGCGAGGTATGCCTCGTGAGCAGTTCTCTTCTTTGCCAACAGCTCCTGGCTCTCTTGGTTGTTTTCATCAAACCAGTCTTGATTTTTCTTGTGGGAGAACCCAAGGGATTCTTCCGCAGACTGGAGGATACTGTTTTTGATACGTTGCCAAAGCACTGTGGGAGAAGGATCTGTAGGATGGTCTTCAAGTTTTGTTTGCAGATTTGCCTGGAAATTGTCTCTCATGGTAGCTTGTTGAAGATTGTTAACTTGGAGTCTCTTCTTTAAGATGTTACTCGTCTTAGATTTGAACTTAAGATGAAGATTTAGTTTACATCTGACGAGGCGATGATCTGTTTGGCATTCTGCACTGGGCATCTCAAATGTTTCTCTGGCAGACTAGAACATAGTCAATGAGGTGCCAATGTTTGGATCGGGGATGCATCCAGGTTGTCTTCAAGCTATCTTTCTGCTGAAAGATTGTGTTTGTAATAGTCAGCTGTTGTTCTGCACAGAACACTAGCAGGAGGCGTCCATTATCATTGCAGTTTCCAACACCATGCTTGCCTAAGACACCTTTCCAGGCTTCGGAGTTCTTTCCGACTCTGGCATTGAAGTCACCAAGGATAATAATTTTATCTTCTACAGGGACTTTTTGTATGAGTTCGTGTAGGTCTGTGTAGAATTTGTCTTTCTCTACAGGGTTGGCTTGAATAGTGGGGGCATATACACTAAAGAGAACAACATGTGGGAGGCGTAAGGAAATAAATGCGATCAGAGTGTCCTGTTGGCAAGGTTTCAAGTTTGGAGGCAATGGAGTTTTTAATCATAAAGCCTACTCCTGAAAGATGTTTTTCGGTTTTGGGTTTGCCAGACCAGTAAAGTGTGTAGCTGGCGCCGTGTTCTTTAAGGCTGCCTTCCTCATGGAGACGAATTTCACTAAGAGCAGCGATGTCGATATTAAGTCGTGATAGTTCATGGTCTATTAGGGCAGAACGACGCTCACACTGTCAACTATCTGCAGAGTCTCACATGGTTCTGATGTTCCAGCATGCAAGCGTCAGTTTAAGTGTCCAGCATGCAAGCGTCAGTTTATTTACACCTTTGGAGGCCGGTGTGTGCCTTTGTTTCTTTGCCTTGGTTTGACCGCATCAGAAGATGCCCGTTGGCCGCGGCTAGCCAACCAGATAGATGGGGATGAGCTTTTGTTAGGACACCTTTTCTAGGCCCCTCTCCATATGGAGCAAGCAGTGCTCTCCTTTAAAAAGGCTGCTTGGTCGTTCAAGATGCTGCTGAACAAGACTGTCATCTCCCGGGTCAGCCTCGAGTGACCAAAGTCCTGAACTGCCTGCATGCAGGGTTGGGTCTGTGGCTTCCAGTGCATCTTTACACCTGCCGTTTCGTCCCTTGCCCATCGCTACAGGGCTTTTTTGGAATTGGATTTGTCCTTTGAGCCTATGCAATGGATTTTTCTGGTGGAGCGCAGCGTGCACAGAACTGGCCTCACCCTTTAAACCAAAGGTTCCTCTGCTGGCCTTGCAAGCATGGACAGTAGCAGCGAGGTCCTTGGGTCATAGGTTTGATAAGAGTTTCCTTCTCTTAGATGGTTGACCTTACAGGGTTGGATGAGAACCATCTGCCTGGGTTTGGGATTAGAGTTTTCCTTCTCTTAGGACGGTTGCCAAAAGGCTAGAGAGCCCATCCTGCCCTTTGACGCTCTTTGTCAGACCCTTCGGTTTTGACCTGTCTGGCATGGGAGACCCTACCAGTGGCTATTATGCCACCACCAGCATAGCTCATTAGGGTACGCAAGCCTCTCTCCCATGACAAGGGGGCATCAATATTGAGGGGTGACATGATAGTCATGTTTAAATATTTGAAAGGATGTCATAGTGAAGGAGAAGCAAGCTTTTTTTCCGCTGCTAGGACTAGACTAGGACACAGAGAAATGAACTCAAACTACAGGAAAAGATATTCCACCTAAACATTAGGAAGAACTTCCTGATAGTAAGAGCTGTTTGATAGTGGAATGTGCTGCCTCGTAGTGTAGTGGAGTCTCTTTCTTTGGAAGTTTTTAAACAGAGGCTGGATGGCCATCTGTCAGAGGTGCTTTGATTGTGTATTCCTGTATGGAAGAATAGGGTTGGATTGGATGGCCCTCATGGTCTCTTACAACTCTATGATTCTATGAGTCTATGGGCCTGTCTAAACAGTGAAAATAATCCTCATGGACTTTGTTTAGAATCCTACCTGTCTTAATGGAATACCACATAATTCTGCCATATTCAGAAGGGGGAAATCCTCCACAAACCCCAACGGCCCTCAGGACTTTCCCCAAAGTTTAAAAAAACTCAGTGGAGAATGTGCATTAGTGATCATTAGGACAGGTGATCACATTTATTCAAAAACCCCAGAAAAGTGGAAGTAAAAAGCTGATTGGCTGGATGAGAGCAGGAGGTAGGACTTGCTTAGAAGGTAAGTGTCCCACCATCTTGATTTTCACTTTATTGAAGGAGCAATCATGTGAGGAAACAGCCTTTATCTTTTCTTTTTTAAAAATTATTTATGTAAAGTATTGTACCATTGCAATTTCACACCCTCGATATGCTTTTTTTTAAAAAAAAAAATCCATTCAGCGGAGACAATTCATGAAAATAAAAATGTGAGTTGCGGCCACCATCTTGAATCATAGGAATGTCCATTGGGACAGCAATAGCGAGTAGCCTGGCATGCCTGCGATTTTACCAAACACCCTTAGGACAAGACAGTAATCCTAATTCAAATATGCATGAGTTCGCATCAGTTCACATCAGTTTGCATCGCCCCCCATGATTCTATGATGCAGTTCACTGTCATTCTCTCCCGCCTGTTCTGCTGCTTCAGTAACATTGCATTTCTTCTTCCAGATTGACAGTTGTCTCTTCTTAGACAGCAAGTGTTGCCACGCATGTGCCAAGGGACACTGATAATAATACCCTCACGGCTGCTGGAGCTGCATCAACTTTCTCTGTTTCCTGCTTACAGTTTCAAAGTGGCAGAGCAAGCACATGCATGCACACCAGAATAACTAAATGAATACATGCCAGACTTTATTATGAACTGTGGAACTCCCCCCCCCCCCAGACACACACAAACCCCCATATCTGGCAAACTGGGATCACCAAGATATCTATGTAGTTGAGCCTCCTCAGGAATTATCAATCAGAAATATACTAAATGATCAAGCAGTAAGAAATATAAAGGACAGCTATTGTGGCTGAGCCCTCCCAGGAATAATAAAGGTTGCCTGCAATTTATTACATGCACACTTACTTGTGAGTAACCTACACTGAACATATGAAGGGCATGTCTTGTGTTTGAAAGCGTCTTGATGTTTCAGAATGTTTCAGTAGTAATGGATGGGGAAAGTAATTTGCCATCTCCCTGTAAGGATCAGCAAGTAGGCAAAATTAATAACAACTTGCCTCACTAAGCCCCTCCCCCTGCTTAAAAACAGTTCTGGTGTCCCTATTTTGGACATTTGAAGGGGATACTTGCAAATGGTGACCTGATTGTGGGAGGCAGGGTGCATGTGTGTGTGCCAGGAAGTCAATATTCACTCAAGAAAGACACTGAAGCAAAGTCAAAGGTGAATTTGGGATTCATACCGGAAACCTCTGGAGTGATAAGGCAGGGCCCCTTGTTGCAAACCACTCAATACTGCCCAGTAGTTCAAGAAGGAAATTCTCCCCAGTCCAAGAATTGGATAATTAACCCTTATGCTCTTTCAAATTGGCCTAGTAATAAATATTTTCTAGTCAGACTGGCCAACAGCCAGCCTTTCGCCTTGCTGTGGTTTTTGGTTCCATTTTAAATGTTTACAATGTGGACTTGTATCCCAAAACACAGAATAGGTTGATCTGTATCAGGCTTGTTCCAAGGGAGTTACAATTCCATGTATTTTTATTAGTATAACTTTTTGGATTAAACTTTTCAGTGTTGAGCTAGCCCACCCAGCTGAAATTACAGTAGGCACACTTCTCATGAGACCAACTTCCATTATATTAAGAGCTAGAATGACAAGCTCCTACTGAGAGAAGCTTAAGCATGCCTCTAATTTATACATTGGACAATGGACTGAGACCAGTTTTATTGTTCACATCTTATCCCAATTTTATTACCTGAGCACAAACTTTCACACTGGAATAAGAGGACAGCAGACACATATTTTTAAAAATGAAGAGTCTGGTTTCCTTCCTTTATCCATTTGATGTCTTTGATTTATGGAAAAGATATACATTTTCAGTTATGATATTTTTTGCAGTTGGGCCAATCCAATACATACACACACATACAAACACACACACTTGAATAATGTTGTTGTGCTGCCAGAACTAAACAATGGTTTATTTAGCCATATTTGTTCCTCATACAGAAAAAGTACATTCCTGATAGAAAGTATGTTTCTTTTTCAAACTTATGGGGTTTATGATAAATGCAACAATTGTATTCAAAAAGATAGGCATGCTAGCCTGTTTCAACATTAAAAGATAGGAATCCAGTAGCACCTTTGGAATTTACTGGGACAAAGAAATTTCCAGCATCACTCTATGTATCGATGAAGTGGACTGTATCCACAAAAGTGTGTGGTACAAATTTCTTCTTCCCAATAAGTCTCAAATGTGCTACTGAATTCCTCTATGTCTTTTCCTGCAATAATAGTGCAATCAAAAACAATCCAACAGCTTCAGTCTAACCTATACAGCAGGAATTGGAATCCTATTTGTATATTTAATGATATTATTTATTTAATTATTTATTTTATTTATCCCACCTTTCTCCCAAGATGGAATTCAAGGTGACTTACAATAATTTTAAAAAGATTAAGCTACAACATAATCACCTTTTTGGTGAAGGGCAGGGCTCTGGAATGGCCTCTCTAGGTCCTGGGAGCCAGGGGGTGGGAAAGTCACAAGTCAAAGTCTCAAGGTCAATATAATGGCCCAAAGACAAGCAGAGGCTTCAAGGCCCTGCCACGTGGCCAGTTAGAGGTCTAGTCAATCCATTCAACCAATCTAAAATAGCATCCACCACACCAGAACTAAAATGGCACCCGTCACCCTCCCTGTGGTCAGTTAGACCAACCAAAACTATTCAAAATGGCATTTCCCATTCCCTGTTGCCCTAAACAAAAATGGCTCCTCCTGTACCTAACCTAAGGATGGCTTAGCTTTTCCCAAAACAAAAAATGGTGTCTGCCATACCCTAAACTAAAATTATGCCCATCATCTTAATAAAATGGCGCCTGACACATCCCCAAAACAAAATGGCATCTGACAGGGCATGAAAAAAAGGGCATAAAGAAAGGGGTGCCTGGCCTAGTGGACTGGAAATTAACCCTCCAAGAAAACAACCTGCACCCAAAGGTACACAAACATGACCCGCCTGTAATCCGGTAAAGGCCTATTCAAACTCTTCCCCTCCCAGGCCCAAAAGGGCCAGAAAAACTACCCCCAACCTATCACCAGGAAGAAAGGGGGGAAATCCCTCAGTAACCAAATTTTTAAAACAAACACATAAACAAAACTCCAGGGAGGGGTGAAGGTGGACCAGATTGCACAGCAACACCTGCAACCTGAATGTTGCGATGTGACCAGACCCAAACAAGCACGGAGGAAAAGAATGGAAACAAGAGCTGGAAAAGAGCAGAGAAAAAAAGCTTACAAGGAACAAAGGCAAATGCTTGAATTGTAGTTTGTGCAAAGCAAACAACTGGAGATCTGATGTCTGGATGTGCACAAAGCAAAGATCCAAAGAAGGTTTGTGAGGGGGTGGCAGGACCCACCCCTACCATGTTCAATGACTTGACTCCCAGTGCCTAGCACAATTAATTCTGGCCTCTAATCATGGAGGCCATCAAAGTGCACCCTCCCCTGCTGTGCCATTTGCCACGTGGGTCCTGGTACATATTCCAGGTGCTACAGCAAACTATATAGGAAGAGCAGGCAAACTCTGGAGGCTCAGAGACCAATTTATGATCCCTCAAGGCCCAGAACAGGTAGCATCAGCTCCCCAAAACAAAATTGGAAGTGGCAGGAAGCCCACTTACATTTTTGCTTTTAAAAAAGCCACATATTTGGAAGAGGAAGAGAGAAAACAAGGTGCTTGGGGCTAACCCTATCTATTGCTTAAATGTAACATTCTACATTCTAGAGGCTTTCAGGTGCAGGGATGTTCACTTTTATCATCATCATCATCATTTATATCCTGCCTTTCTCTTGATAATGGAACGCAAGGTGGCTAACATTATATTCAAAACAATGCAAATTAAAAAACAATACAAAAACCAAAATAGAAGTATAAATATACTGTAAGATTTAAAAAACAATTAAACAATTCAAAAGTTAAAACTTTAACCATTAGAAATATTGTATTAAAATGCATTGAAAGACTATATATAAACGCTAGAAAACCTTAAAAACAGCACCACAAACCCAGTCAGTTTGTAAAAGCCTGATTGCACACACACACACACACACACACACACACAATAATCTGACCTGCCAAAGGAAAGAGAGCAAGGATGGGACTATCCTGGCCTCTCTAGGGAAGGAGTTCCAAAGTCTGGGAGCAGCCAAGGAGAAGGCCTTCTCCCTTTTCCCACCAAGCAAGCCTGAGAATATATTTTCAACTCGAGGGTTTGGTTCACCCCCCATGTCTCTGACCACTACAGCTGTAGGGACACCACATGCCACTCACAGGCTGTAGAGAGGTCTGTAGCTGTTCCCATCATCCACTTGCTATGGTCTCTCTTCTCTAAAAACTTCTGCCTGCCTGCTGCCCACTGAGAAGACCATGTTCTTGCCTCCTTCAATAGAATTTCATTTTGGCAGGATGAATTACACCTTCATGATGCACTAAAGGTGGCATTGGATGCAGCAGGGTCCTTCAGATTTGATGTTTACATTGGTGCACCCAAATATGAGGAGTGGGCTCAGGAAGGAGTGTACTTGGTTGACCATTTGCTCTTTTGGCATTTTGTGTCCAGGTTGGTTTATCACATGTTCTGCTACTACTGGTTTTTCTGGCTGGCCCAGTCTGCAGTGTCTCTCATGTTCCTTGATTCGTGTTTGCACACTGCATTTAGTGGTCCCTATGTAAACTTGTCCACAGCTGCATGGTATGCGGTAAACTTCTGCAGCTGTGAGAGGGTCTCTTTTGTCCTTCACTGAGCGTAGCATTTCTTGGATTTTTCTGGTTGGTCTGTAGATTGTTTGGAGATTGTGTTTCCTCATCAGTTTCCCTACTCTGTCTGACTCCTTTGATGTATGATAAAAATATCTTCCCTTTGGGTGGCTGTTTTTCTTCTTCATTCCTGTGCTTTTTTCTGGGTTTGGCTGCTCTTGTGATGTCTGATCTGGACATTAGCTTGTAGGACCCAGTTTAGGTGTCTCAGTTCATCCTCCAGATAGTGGGGTTCGCAGATCCTTTTTGAATGGTCTACCAATGTTTTTATTGTGCTGTCCTGGGTGATGCTTAGAGTTCTTGTGTAGGTATCTGTCCATATGTGGAGGTTCCCTATATATCTTCTGGCCTAACTGTTGGTTTGGTTTGCAGATGACTAGAACATCCAAGAATGGCAGTGTTCCTTCCTTCTCTTTTTCCATCGTGAATGGGATATTTGGACGGATGCTGTTCAGGTGGTTCAGGAACGAGACCAAATCCTCTTCTCCGTGGTTCCAAATGGTGAAAGTGTCATCCACATATCAGAACCATGTTGTGGGCTTTTTTGGTGCTGTTTCCAGGGCTCCCCCTCTCCTCGCTGGCTGGCCATAAATGCATTGCTTTTCAAAATGTTCCATGTAAAAGTTTGCTTTCATGGGGCTCAGGGGGCTGCCCATGGCTACCCCATCTATCTGTTCATAGAATTTATTATCCCACTCGAAGTAGCTTGTGGTGAGGCAGTATTTGAACAAGGCTGTGATGTCCTCAGGAAATATTTGTTGTACCATTTATTTGAAAATATTTATTTGAAAATATTTCAGTACCATGGTGTCCATTATGGGGACTTTGGTGAACAAGGAGACACATCAAAACTGATCAGTCTGTCTCCAGGTTTTAGTTTGATGTTGTTGATTTTATCTATGAAGTGAGCTGAGTCTTTGATGTAGTGAGGGGATTGTCCTATGTGGGTTTGTAATTGTGTGGCCAGAAACTTGGCCAAGTCATATGTGGGGGATCCGATGGCACTCACTATGGGTTGGAGTGGAATGGAATCCTTGTGCATCTTGGGAAGTCCATACAGTCTTGGTGGGAGAGCCTCTGATCTGCATAGATTCTGGTGTAGGATTGGCTGAATTGATGAGTTCTTGTTCAAGGCATTTGTTTTTCTAGTGATTTTGTTGGTTGGGTCTTGCCTGAGTTTTCTGTATGTTGCAGGGTCTAAGAGTTCCCTTATTTTTTGTCTGTATTTTTCTGTTTCCATGATTACTGTGGTATTGCCTTTGTCTGCTGGTAGAATTGTCAGGAAATGACATGGATGTGAACACAAGATGGAGCTGTAAGCTTAGTAATGAAAGTAGTTAAGCTCCAGTGGCAGGTGTGTGTGTGAGTCAGCACTTGAGAGTACGCACACTTGAGATGCCTGAGGTAACAGGCATTGTTTAACTGCCTATAAAAAGGAGATGGGAATTATCTCCAGTGTGGGTTTGTTGTGGATGGTGGTTGGTGAAGCAGTTTGTTGGTTTAAGAGAGATTGTCCTATACTCTGAATATATATTGTAAATATATTGCAAACGAAGATTAAAGCCCTCAAGTTGAGTGAAGGCTGGCCTTGTTGCTGTCTTTATTTGGCAAGCCAGAGCTCAAGGCAGTGTGCTGGGGTGAAGGAATTTTTCCTTCTCAGCCTGAAGTCTTTTGCAGAAATCTCTCCAGAAACCTTCTCCTTGGCATCCTGTCGACGTGGAACAATTCTGCAAATGGTTGTGGTGGACACAGCACGTCTTTCTATGCCCCAACAAAAATAATGATTTCTGGGTCTGCATTGAGATCCTTGATGGCTTTTCTTTCTTTTCTAGTTATGTTGCTTGGTGGTGGTTTTGCCTTCCTCAGGATCCTAGTTGTTTCTCCTCTTATCTCTTCTGCCTCTTCCTCTGGGAGACAGTAGAGGGCAGATTCAACATGGGCAATGATGTCTTCAACTGGGATTCTAGTGGTGGTAACTGCAAAATTGCCTCCTTTGGACAAGATGGATGTTTCTTCTTTTGACAGTTGCTGTTCTGTTCGGTTGATAATAGTCCGTGATGTGTCCAGCTGGGGGTTCTGTTGGGGTTTGTGGCATTTGTCAAATTTTTGTTTCTGCCTTTCAGTGTGAACCAACATATCTTTTTCCATTTTTCTGTAGGTGAGGTTGTCAATTGTGTCCCTGTCTTGGGTGTTCATTTTTTGACTGATGTTGAGGTGATGTTATAAACCAACTGATGTTATAAACCAACCTGGACACAAAATGCTATTTAAAAACACAGAAATTCTGGACCAGGCCAACAACTATTATGTTAGAATGCACAGAGAAGCTATTGAAATCCATAAACACCTAGACAACTTCAATAGGAAAGAAGAAGCCTTAAAAGTAAACAAAATATGGCTCCCAGTTTTGAAGAACAATAGAATCAAAATTCAACACTTACAAAGGAATTCCATCCAGGGACAAGGGGATTCCCAGGAGATTTTTCACACAGGGCCAAAATGCCCTATTACTGCCCTGCCACCTCCTCTCCCATTCCTGCCACGGAAGAACGTAAATCTTTCTCACACTTACCTTAATTCTGCTGCAGGAATGGGCTCCCCCTCCCCTCGCTGGCCGGCTATAAATGCAGCCATTGTAAGGCTGCTTTTATGACTGGCCATCTGAAATGTTATCACATTATCGCGTGATAACGGCCAGGTGGTAAATTTAAAAAATAAAAGTTCCCCAAACATAAAATCAGTTCATCAAGCACAAAAACACACTTTAAATCACACAATCAAATCAGGGAGGATAAAATAAAGGGTGACACTTACCTGGATGTCCAGATCGTACCAGGAAGTGCTCAGAATGGACCTCCCCTCCATGGCTGTCATTTTGGAATAGGAATGGGGCTCCTGTTCGCACACCCGTGATTGCGTGATAGCGACAGAACAGGAGGTCTATTCATTTTTTTTTTAATTTGGCATTCACGTATGTATACATCAGATACAACAAATACAATGTTTAACATATACACATAATGTCTATACATTCCTACTTCCCTTATTTACCAATCGTACTATACTATCTAACTTATGGTATAATATTTGATACAATAGTATAATTCTATTATGTTAGCCTATTTTAAATAAACAAAATACATTATTTTCATATACTCAATTCCATCTTATAAAGGTATGTCTTAATGACTTCCTATCTGGATGCCTTTAAGAATTACTCAATTTATAATGAACATCCTCATCTACCCCCCAAATTAGAGGGGGACCTTTCATTTAACTTGGCTTCTATACTTCCGTATTATCTGATAGTAACATTTTATTATAGATCTCTGATGCTACTATGATAAAGAGAGAAAGGAGAAAGGGGAATAAGAAAGAAAAGTGGGTACGTGAGACGGCTTAAAGAATTATTATCCCTTTTCCCCACCTATCCGTTAGATATGTAACAATCCTTATCCAGTCTTTTTGATGTTTCCCTTCCACTTCACCTTTCAGTTTCATAGTTAATCTGTCCATATAGTAAGATTCAAAAAGTTTCTCCAGCCATTGATCTATGGTGGGAGAGTTCTTATTTTTCCACATTTTCGCATATACTATTCTAGCCGTTACAATCATGTAAAAAATTATCTTCCCATGCTCAGTTTCCTCTGATCTCTCTATCATCCCCAGGAGGAAGGTCTCAGGTTTCCATTTAAGACAGATATTTAAAACATGGTCTATTGTTTGTTTAACTTGTGACCAGTATTTTCTCGCTTTCTTACATTGCCACCATAAATGGAAAAAGGATGCGTTCTTCTCTCCGCATTTCCAGCATGTATTCTGAGTTCCTTTATACATTTTTGACAGTTTATTAGGTGATAAGTACCACCTAAAATACATTTTGTACACATTCTCCCGTAAATTTTGACTTAATGTTCTTTTTATTTGGTTTATCCACAGATGTTCCCATCTGTCTAAATCAATTGTGTGGCCAAAGTTTTGTGCCCAGGCTATCATATTGGATTTAATAGTTTCATCTTCCGCGTCCCATTGTAGTAATACTTTATAGAATCTCGTGATCATATTTTTATTCCCCGCTTCAGTAATGTTTTCCCATTGCGATTTTTCAGTCATTATTCCCTTCAATTTGCTATCCATTTTAAATCTTTCTTTCATCTGTGTGTGCAGATACCAATGGCAGTCCAGACCATCTTTTTTGATTTCCTCCTGAGTCTTCATTAAATAACCATCAACACCCCTTTTAAGAACATCTTTATACCTCAACCATTGATTCGACGTTAAACCTTCTCTCTTATGTAGTGCTTCATGGGGTGATAGACAGGTGGGTAGCTGATGGAAAAACCTAGTTTTGACTCTCTTCCAGCACTTAATCAATGATCTTCTTATGCAATGGTTATGAAAGTTCCTGTTAATTAGATCCTTGTCGTAAAAGAGATAGGCATGCCATCCAAAATAGTTCCCTTCTCCTTCCATCGCTAATAGTTTCTCGTTCTTTAGTGTAACCCACTCGTTAATCCAGGTTAGGCAGCTCGCTTCATAGTATAATTTAAGATTTGGCACATTTAATCCTCCTCTTTCTTTAGCATCTTGCAGCACTTTCATTTTTACCCTCGGTTTCTTCCCCGCCCAGATAAACTTGGAAATATCCATTTGCCATTCTTTGAATATTCTCTGTCCAATTTCTATTGGGATAGTTTGGAAGAGAAACATCATCTTAGGGAGGATATTCATTTTTATTATACTTATTTTGCCAAGCCATGATGTAGTCAAGCTCTGCCAATTATTAAGATCTCTTCTGATCTGCACCCATAACTTTTTGTAATTATTGTTGAAAAGTTCTTGATTATTACCCGTAATATTTACTCCCAAATACTTTGCTACTTTAACTGTCTTGAAGCCTGCTTGTTCTACCAAATCGTTTTCTTCGTTTTTAGTAAGATTTTTGGTTAACATCATTGTTTTCTCTTTGTTTATCTTCAATCCTGTTAAATCTTCAAATTCCTTCAAAATCTTAATCAAGCCCGTTATCTCTTCTTGAGGATTGCTTAGAGAAATTACTATATCGTCTGCAAACAGTCTTATCTTAAATCTTGACTTTTGTATTTTCACTCCTTTTATTTCTTCTCCTTCGTTTATTCTTATGTTCAACATTTCCATTACGGTTATAAACAGGAAGGGTGAAAGTGGACATCCTTGACGTGTCCCTTTCTGTATTAAAATCTTGTCTGTTTTCTCCCCATTTATTAACAATTTGGCAGTTTGGTTTTGATATATAGTTTTAATCCATTTGATAAAGTTCTCCCCTACTTTGATCTGGTCTAGAATTCCAATCATTGTTGTCCAATCAACATTATCAAACGCCTTCTCTAAATCCAAAAATATTAATGCCAATTTTTTGTCCTTGTGCATTTCATGATATTCAATCAAATTTATAATATGCCTGATGTTGTCTTTCAGAAATCTGTCCGGTAGAAACCCACGCTGATCTTCCCCTATCCACTCGCTCAGTATTTTTTTCAGTCTGTCGGCCAGAATCGAGGCAAATATTTTATAGTCCACATTTAAGAGAGATATTGGACGATAGTTCTTAGGGTCTTGAGGATCTCTATCTTCTTTATGGATTAGAGTGATATATGCTTCTCCCCATGACATTGGATAAGAGCCTTTCGTTATCGCATCCATAGTCTGTTTAAATGGGGTCAAAAATTGATCTCCCAGAATTTTATAAAATTTAGGGGTAAATCCATCGGGACCAGGAGCTTTCCCAGATTTTAATTTTTGGATCTTTTCTATAATCTCTGCGGCTCTTATTGGTTGATTCAATTTGTCCCTCTGTTGTTCTGTGAATTCTAGAATATGGTACTTTTTAATTTGACCATTAAAAAAAGCCTCAAGGTTCCTTCCATTTTTGCCTCTTTTCTGATAAAGTAGATCGTAGTAATTTTTAAATATCTGTTTTATCTTAAATTGTTCTGTATATACATGTTCTCCTTGCTTCACTTTACTTATATTATTTCTTTCTCTAGATTTCTTTAATTGGTATGCCAACCATTTTCCAGGTTTGTTAGAGAACTCAAAGTCCTTTTGTTTTAAATATTGTAGTTTTATCCTAATTTCTTCCATTGTTTCATGCGCTGCTTGCTCTCGAAAAATCTTTAACTCTCTGGTTGTTAAATCATCATACGGATTTAATTCCAGCTTTTTCTCTCTTACTCTAATTTCTTCTTGGATTTTTTCTATTTTCTCTTTTTTCTTTTTCCTCAAGATACTGTTTTGTTGAATAAAGAACCCTCTCATAGCCGCTTTAAAGGAGTCCCAAACTATTGCAATATTGGTGCCTTTATTAAGATTTTCCTCAAAAAACCATTTTATTTCTTGCTTCACTTTTTGTAAAATTTCTTCCCTTTGAAGCAGGTTATCATTAAGCCTCCAATTAAACTCCATCTTCCTTCCGAGTTTCAAATCAAGCATTACCGGATTATGATCAGAGCAAGTTCTAGGCAAGATATCAATTTTTTGAATACAGTTGCATAATTTGCGGGAAAGCATAAAAAAATCTATTCTGGAGAACGAGTGATGCCTCTCAGAGTAAAAGGTGAAGTCTTTTGCCTCATTGTATTTAAATTGCCATGCATCTACCAAGGAAAGCTCTTCCACTAATTTTTCAAAACTCTTAGGAAGTTTACCTTGGTTTTCCTGAATTCCTCTTGTTGATTGCCTATCTAAGATAGGCGAGATTACACCATTCCAATCCCCACATAAAATAAGGTTATCGTGATCATATTGTATTAAATGGTCCAACAATTTGTAGTAGAAATTACTTTTCCCCTCTAGTGGGCCATATAACCCCACAACTAATATTTTTTTGTTTTGAATGGTAATTTCCACAACCAAAACTCCTTTGCGAGGAGGTCTATTCATGATGAAAAATTGTGATTACATTGTTCTGGAACAGTCACAGGAGCAGGATGAATGCAGGACAGAATGGGGTCAACGTTGTCCGAAAGGGAAAACCCTTCCTGACCCTGTTCTGTTCCTGCCACGGGATATATAGCCCGTGTGAAAATCTCCCCAGCAGATAATGTCCCATCAACCAACCATTAGCCAAACAGACACTAACAAGGCTTGCATTTCTATACCTAGAAACTAACCATTCAATTACACAAATTTACATATACTCCCCAACAGGGGTTCACAGCATATAAACTCCACATATACTCCTACCCAACCATTCTCTGAAGATGGCAGCCACAGATGCAGGTGAAGCATCAGAAAGAAACTATTCCAGAACACGGCTACACAGCCCAGAAAAAAACCAAGGAAAATCTATGGATGCCAGCCGTGAAAGCCTTCGACTTTACAGTACACACTGTGTTTTGTATAGTTCGTTTCAGAAAGTAACAACAGTTGATATGTAGCTTTACATAGAGAAGGAACTTATTAACAGCATTATAGAATAATAAGAGTTTGCATCTTCTAAGCTTCTGGTGAGATTAAATTCTTACTTCCAAAAACTCCAGGCTTTTAAACATAAAACCGTCCAGTTTAATGGCAGACAAACGCCATTGGATACGAAGCCCTGATGTGAATTAAAGTGACTTTGCTGGGGTGTCTGCTGTGGAGGTGGTAAACTTTTTTACTACCACCGCATCTGCAACTCCTCTGAGGGCTTGTTTACACTGGCCAAAATATTCTGCCTTCCGGCTGGAGTATTCTACCCCCAGAGTTGGCCTGGATTCCCAATCCCCATTACTGTGATGAAGCAGGCAGAAGTCCACAAGGACATGCTGGCCTATATCAGCGGGCACCTCCCCTGCTGTCACACATCACACTCTCTGAAGCCGGGAAGGATGCCTTCAGCATGTGATCAAGGCTGGTCACATGCAGGGGGCCTTGATCATGTGTGGGAGTCCCCTTCACAGCTTCAGAGTGAAACCAGTAGTGGCGACAGGCAGCAATACAGGTCAGCGTACAGGCGTGGACTCCTGCTCTCCCACACTGGACCTGGGAATTATTTTAAAATGTTTTAAATGTGTTAACCCCAGCTTCTCTCTGGTTTCACCTCAGACATTGTCAGGACTACAGGGCTCCAACTGAGGGAAAATGGGGGGAAATTGACCATTTAGACAAGCCGACAGCTGACCAGTTGAGCTCCTGAATTGACCAGGACTGACATCAGCACAGCTCCCATTCAGTTCAAAGCATCTATGGGAGGAACAGTGGTAAGTTCAAGTATGGCAGTGGATCCACCAGCCATGTCCTGGAATTTGTGTCCCATGGTATCCACTGAAGTGTGGAATCTGGTTATGTGTAGGCTATACTCAGAGGAAGGCAATGACAAACCACCTCTGAGTACTCTTTGCCTAAGAAAAACCTATGAAATTCATAGGGTTGCTATAATTTGACAAGCAGCTTAAAGACAAACATACACACGCCAGTTTCCTGCCAGGGAGGGCCAGTTTCCTGCCAGGGAGAAGAAGGAAGCAACTTCTGGACAGCCATTCTGACTGGGGAGATTGAATTTTTTAAAAAAAAACTATTGGGAGAGGCTGCTTGTTGCTGAGGGGCTTGAACTTTGGACCTTGCCCTTTTACCCTCAAGAGCCTTCCTGTGAGTCACACCTGTGAGTCACACCTGTGAGTCATTAGGGGGTGGAGCTGTGAGCCTAGCTCTATATAAGTCCTTGCAGAGGCTTTCCAAGCCAGTTTCCTGCCAGAGAGAAGGAGAGCAGCTTCTGGACAGCAAGTTTCCTGCCAGTTTCCTGCCAGGGAGAAGAAGGAAGCAACTTCTGGACAGCCATTCTGACTGGGGAGATTGAATTTTTTAAAAAAAAACTATTGGGAGAGGCTGCTTGTTGCTGAGGGGCTTGAACTTTGGACCTTGCCCTTTTACCCTCAAGAGCCTTCCTGTGAGTCACACCTGTGAGTCACACCTGTGAGTCATTAGGGGGTGGAGCTGTGAGCCTAGCTCTATATAAGTCCTTGCAGAGGCTTTCCAAGCCAGTTTCCTGCCAGAGAGAAGGAGAGCAGCTTCTGGACAGCAAGTTTCCTGCCAGTTTCCTGCCAGGGAGAAGAAGGAAGCAACTTCTGGACAGCCATTCTGACTGGGGAGATTGAATTTTTTTAAAAAAAACTATTGGGAGAGGCTGCTTGTTGCTGAGGGGCTTGAACTTTGGACCTTGCCCTTTTACCCTCAAGAGCCAGAGGCAAGCGCCTAACGGCGCGCGAATTTCACTAACCAAACAAAAATACAGCAGACCTAAAAGTACAGCTTAGCATTCTCAGCGTTAACTAAGAGTTCTTAGATTACCTAAAAGCTCTCATCATGGACACTGAGGGGACTGCAGCAGTCACTTGCAACACTTGTGCGATGTTTGTATTCTTGTCTACAGACGTGGAGAACTTCACATGCACCAAGTGCAAGCTGGTAGCCCTCTTGGAGGAGAAAGTACAGCAGCTGGAGACACGGGTAGCTACACTTCAACAGATTCGTGAGCAGGAGGTTTTCCTGGACAGAACAGAACGAACAGTCTTGGATGGGGACCGCACAGAGGAAGTGGCTGTGGAGGAGAGGGTCACTTCACGGACACAGGAAGTAGACAGCTGGAGGAATGTCACACACAGAACAAGAAAATCCAGGGATTCTTCCAGCAGCTTGCAGCTACAGAATCGATTCGAAGCCCTTTCCCTTATCAAGGACAACGAGGAAGAACAGCATGGACAGACTTCAGGGGTAGAGCATCGGACCTTGAGAGGACCACCGCAAGGAACAGCAGCTGCGAAGCCTCAGCGGAGGCGTGTGGTGGTGGTGGGGGACTCCTTGCTGAGGGGTACAGAAGCAGTGGTATGTGGGCCTGACAAGATGACTCGGGAGGTGTGTTGTCTCCCTGGGGCAAAGATCTGTGATGTGACCGAGAGGCTGACAAGACTCGTCAAGCCTACGGATCATTACCCCTTCCTTTTGGTCCATGTGGGAACCAATGATACTGCAAGGCACAGCTTTCCCAAGATCAGAAGAGATTATGAGGCCCTGGGGAGGAAGCTGAAAGAAATGAACGCACAGGTGGTCATCTCGTCTCTTCTGCCAGTTGAAGGGCATGGTCCAAGAAGGGAGAGGAAAATAGCCGACGTAAACAACTGGCTCCGTAGATGGTGTCGCCGAGAACAAATTGGATTCTTGGATCATGGACTGCGCTTCCAGGCGGGGGGACTTCTGGCAAGAGATGGGGTGCATCTTACAACAGTTGGAAGAAACATTTTTGCCAACAGTCTCAAGAATTTGATCAGGAGGGCTTTAAACTGAGTCAAATGGGGGAGGGAGACAGTATTCTGGAAGGCAAAAGGGCTGGAGAAAATAGTCAAACTGTCATAGAGGGAACAAGGCAAAAAGCGCAAGGACCCAACAGTGGGAGGCAAAAAAACTTGCACAGGGAGCAAGTAAAGGGAACACATGGTCTCAGATGTCTCTACACTAATGCACAGAGCATGGGAAATAAGCAAGATGAACTTGAACTCCTTGCACTACAAAACAAATATGATATAATAGGCGTTACTGAAACCTGGTGGGACGAGTCTCATGATTGGAATGTAGGAATAGAGGGGTATAACCTTTATAGGAGAAACAGGCCAAACAGGAAAGGAGGAGGAATAGCATTATATGTCAGGGATATTTACACCAGTGAAGTGATCCATGACATCAATACTGGAAGCCAGGTGGAGAGCATCTGGATAAAAATTAAAGGGGAGGGAAACAACAGGGATGTTATTGTGGGACTCTACTACAGACCCCCAAATCAGACGGAGGAATTGGATGTTGCCTTTCTAGAACAGATGAACACACATGCAGAAAGGAGAGATGTAGTAGTGATGGGTGACTTCAACTATCCTGATATTTGCTGGCAATCTAACTCAGCCAAAACTACAAGGTCTAGCAAATTCCTTACATGCCTGGAAGACAATTTCATGGTCCAAAAGGTGGAAGAGGCAACAAGGGGGTCAGCTATTTTAGATCTGATCCTAACCAACAGAGATGACCTGGTTAATGGGGTGCAAGTGGTGGGATCCTTAGGTGAGAGTGATCATGTTCTCCTGGAGTTTGTTATACAATGGAAAGGAGAAGCCAGGCATAGTCAGACACGCATTCTTGACTTTAGGAGAGCTGATTTCAATAAACTCAGGGAAATACTGGGGATGATCCCATGGTCAAGAATACTAAAAGAGAAGGGACCTCAAGACGGATGGGACTTTCTCAAAAGGGAGATACTGAAGGCACAATTTCAAACAGTACCACTGAGGAAGAAAAATGGGAGGTGTCTCAAGAAACCAGGATGGATGACTAAAGAACTTTCAATGGAGCTAAGTTTTAAACGGAACATGTATAGGAAATGGAAAAGGGGGGAAATCACCAAAGAAGAATTCAAACAGATAGCGAACACGTGTAGGAGTAAAGTCAGAAAAGCTAAAGCGCAGAATGAGTTCAGGCTTGCTAGGGAGGTTAAGAACAATAAAAAGGGTTTTTTTGGGTATGTCCGCAGCAAAAGGAGGAAGAAGGAAATGATAGGGCCGCTACGTGGAGAAGATGGCAAAATGCTAACAGGGGACAGAGAAAAGGCAGAATTACTCAACACCTTCTTTGCCTCAGTGTTTTCAGAAAAGGAAAAGGAGGACCAACCTGAGGAGAATGGAACAGAGGACACAATAGGGGAAATCCAGCTCAAAATAAGTAAAGAGGTAGTACAGGAATACCTTCTTAATCTAAATGAATTTAAATCTCCAGGACCAGATGAACTACATCCAAGAGTATTAAAAGAGCTGGCAAATATAATCTCAGAGCCATTGGCAATAATATTTGAGAACTCCTGGAGAACAGGAGAAGTCCCAGCAGACTGGAGGAGGGCAAACGTTGTTCCCATCTTCAAAAAGGGGAAAAAAGAGGATCCCAACAACTATCGTCCAGTTAGTCTGACATCAATACCAGGGAAGATTCTAGAACAGATCATTAAACAGAGAGTCTGTGAACATTTAGAAGGCAATGCCATAATCACAAAAAGTCAGCATGGGTTTCAGAGAAACAAGTCATGCCAGACTAATCTGATCTCTTTTTTTGATAAAGTTACCAGCTTGGTAGATGAAGGGAATGCTGTGGACATTGCATACCTTGATTTCAGTAAGGCCTTTGACAAGGTTCCCCATGACATTCTTGCAAACAAGCTTGTAGAATGTGGGCTAGACAAGTTAACTGTTCAATGGATTTGTAATTGGTTGACCGGCCGAACCCAAAGGGTGCTCAGCAGTGGCTCCTCTTCGTCTTGGAAAGATGTGACCAGTGGGGTGCCACAGGGTTCTGTCCTGGGCCCGGTGCTATTCAACATCTTTATCAATGACTTAGATGAGGGAATTAGGGGCATACTTATCAAATTTGCAGATGACACCAAATTGGGAGGAGTAGCTAATACCCTAGAGGACAGGATCAAAATTCAGAATGACCTGGATAGACTGGAGAGCTGGGCCAAAGCTAACAAAATGAAATTCAATACGGAGAAATGTAAAGTACTGCATTTAGGGCGGAAAAATGAAATGCATAAATATAGGATGGGAGAGACCTGGCTGAATGAGACTACGTGCGAAAGGGATCTAGGAGTCCTAGTAGACCACAAGTTGAACATGAGCCAACAGTGTGATGCGGCAGCTAAAAAGGCCAATGCAATTTTGGGCTGTATCAATAGAAGTATAGTGTCTAGATCAAGGGAAGTAATAGTGCCACTCTATTCTGCCTTGGTCAGACCTCACTTAGAATACTGTGTCCAGTTCTGGGCACCACAATTCAGAAAGGATATTGACAAATTGGAGCGTGTCCAGAGAAGGGCAACTAAAATGGTGAAAGGTCTGGAAACCATGCCTTATGAGGAGAGACTTAGGGAGCTGGGTATGTTTAGCCTGGAAAAAAGACGGTTTAGAGGCGATATGATAGCCCTGTTTAAGTATTTGAAGGGATGTCACGCTGAGGATGGAGCAGGCTTGTTTTCTGCTGCTCCAGAGACTGGAACACGGAGCAATGGGTGCAAGCTCCAGGAACAGAGATTCCACCTCAACATGAGGAGGAACTTTTTGACAGTAAGAGCTGTTCGGCAGTGGAATGCACTCCCTCGGAGCGTGGTGGGGTCTCCTTCCTTGGAGGTCTTTAAACAGAGGCTGGATGGCCATCTGTTGGGGATGCTTTGATTGTGATTTCCTGCGTGGCAGGGGGGTTGGACTGGATGGCCCTCGTGGTCTCTTCCAACTCTGCAATTCTATGATTCTATGATTCATTGTATTATAGAACTACAGCAACTCTCAACTAATTAGTTTGGGAGAGGGCATTATAAGGTTTATTCCAAATAGAGCTATCCATATATAAAAGTTCAATCAGCTATTGATTAACTTTTTAAAACTTTTTTAAACAGGAGCAACAGGTTTTAGAAGCTGAATATCATTATACCTCTGTTGCTCATCAGACATTTAATTACTTCAGAACAGCTGACAGTTTTCTACACATAAAAACCCTTTATAGTCATGACAGCAGAGATAAAAAGATGAGAATCCTCCGCTCAAATCATTCAGTGACACGATGAAGACTTTTAAAGCAATAGTTTAATTCATTCTGATTAATTTTATTAAAGTGCATTTGTTGCCATGTTAGTGCCCCTGAACTGTGCAGAAATGACAAGCATAAATGGAAAATACCTATGCTCCTAGAACAGGAGGAACAAAATAAAGTGCCTGAACTTTTCTGAAAAGGATGACAATACCATCAAGACATAAGTTGACAGACAGAGTGGGGATAACTGCAAATATCATATTTGCATAGTCTGGTGCAGTGCTAATCAAAGTAATGGTCTATGAACTGTTGGTGGTTCACAAGCCATCAGCTGCCGGTCCTTGGAGACTTTCCGGGAAAGAAAGAAACAATTGTAGCTAATATGGTACCATTCCCTGATACACTGGGGGAAAAAAATACCGGTTCTCCGTATCAGATAGTTTAAGAAGACTTGGCTGGAGCTCTATTGCAGAACAATTTAGGATAAATCTGACTTCTTATGGGTTATGAACTGTGTGGACAGCTACACCATGACAGTGAAGTCGACGATAATATATGTCTTTGCCACCATCATATCCTACAGAATAGATCAGTGATATTTTTTTAAAACTGTGTTAGCACGCCCTACTATCCCCTCCTCTGATATCTCAAAATTGGAAGTATTGGACACTTCTTGGCATCAAGTTGACCAAGGTGATCCCAAAAGAGGTCAGGTGGAAGTCACAAGGACCTGGGATGTGTCTTAGAAATATGTTACCAAGCAAGCCCAAACTAGGATTGTGTGGAAGTCCTTTGGTAAACAAAACAATTAAATGAGGTATGTGCTAATACTTCTTGGGCACCTCAGCAATGAGTTATCCACTTAAACAATCAAATGACTTTTCCAACCCCAGTCCCAAGAAAATCTCACCTCAGAACCCTCCTCCTGTCCTGCATTGCAAGGTTGTCGTAAACCTATCAATTTCTATCACCCAGCCATTAACCCAGTCATTAAGTTTTGGTTTGGTGAATGCAATTTGTGTTACTTCCAATAAACACACTTTATTTCACTTTAAACTGGAGTTCTCTGCAGTTAGTACTGGTATACATAGGTGAAAAGATTCCTGCAGTTACCCTCTTCTGGCAGGCATACTATTTGAGCTAATAATTCCTACATCTAGATTTTTGGTGGGTCTCAAAGCACCTCCCACCTCTTAGGATAACAACTGGGTGAGGATTTCTTCACTCCTGTGCTGGAGGTGTCAGCAGCTCATTGTAAGACATTTACTACATGTTTTGCAACCAAAATTGGCTATATTAGCCTTGACTTGTAAATTGATATATGGGGAGGTTAGGCTGATGTAACTTTGACAACTACTTATCACGCTAGGTGTTTGGTTGTTGTTTTTTTCCATTTGTACATCTTGAGGATGTGGACAGGATGTCCAGATCAGTGAGAAGAACAATGTGTTTACTCAACCCTTGCACTTCCTGGCTGCTCAAATCAGCCAAGGTGGGATTGCCATAGTTAAGGGAGGTGATTAATGCCTCTTTATGGGAAGAAACTGCCCCCTCTTGTGTATTGGACTAAGTGGGACTTACTTCTGAATAACAATATCCGAAACTTTTTTACTTAGATGTAAAGGTTCAAAGCATGCTAAGTAAGACTAACATTTCAGTATACCAATGTATATGCATAAATGTTTGGGGGACTTAGGCCTCGGTTCAGATGTTCTAAAAACTCTCTATATGTAGTGGTCCCATGCCTTCAGTCACATGAAAGAGGTGAGATAGATATGAATATCAGTGAGACAACCACACTGATATTCATCACATAGAATCATAGAATCATAGAGTTGAAAGAGACCACAAGGGCCATATAGTTGAACCCCCTGCTATGCAGGAATATACAACCAAAGCACCCCCAAGAGATGGCCATCCAGCCTCTGTTTAAAAACCTCCAAAGAAGGAGACTCCACCTCACTATGAGGCAGCGCATTCCACTACTAAACAGCCCTTACTGTCAGGAAGTTTCTCCTAATGTTTAGGTGGAATCTCTTTTCCTGTAGTTTGAGTCCACTGCTCCATGTCATAGTCTTTAGAGCAGCAGAAAACAAGCTTGCTCCTCCTTCACTGTCACATCCTTTCAAATATTTAAACATGGCTATCATGTCCCCTCTTAAGCTTCTCTTCTCTAGGTTAAACATACCCAGCTCCCTAAGCCGTTCCTCATAGTGGACGGTTTCCAGACCTCCCACCCTTTTGGTCACCATCCTCAGGACACGTTCCAGCTTGTCAATATCCTACTTGAATTGTGGTGCCCAGAACTGGACACAGTATTCCAGGTGAGGTCTGACTACAGCAGAATAGAGTGGCACTATTACTTCCCTTGATCTAGACACTATACTCCTATTGATGCAGCCTAGAATTGCATTGGCTTTATTAGCTGCCACATCACCCTGCTGACTCATAGTCAGCTTGTGGTCCAGTAAGACTCCTAGATCCCTATCACATGTACTGCCATCAAGCCAGGTGTCACCCATCCTATATCCACACATTTCATTTTTACTGCCCAAGTTAGTATCCTACATTACTCCATGATGAAATCCATTTTGTTAGTTTTGGCCTAGCTTTCTAATTTGTTAAGGTCATTTTGAATTTTGATTCTGTCCTCTGGTGTATTAACTACCCCTCCTAATTTGGTGTCATCTGCAAACTTCATAAGAACGCCCTCTATTCCCCCATCCGATCATTGATAATGATGTTGAATAGCACTGGGCCCAGGACAGAATCCTGTAACACCCCAATAGTCACTTCTCTCCAGGATGAAGAGGAGCCATTGGTGACCACCCTTTGGATTTGGTCAGTCAACCAATTGCAAATCCACCTAACAGTTGCATTGTCTAGCCCGCAGGTTACTAACATTTTTTGCAAAAATATCAGGGGGGGGGCTTGTCAAAGGGCTTACTAAAATCAAGATACATACTTCCACAACTTTCCCTTCATCTATCAAGTTTGTAACTCTTAAAAAAAAAGAGATAAGATTAGTCTGGCATGACTTGTTTTTGAGAATCCCATATTGATTTTTAGTGATCATGGCATTCCTTTCTAAGTGCTTACAGACTGTCTGTTTAATGATCTGCTCTAGAATCTTTCCTAGTATTGATGTCAGGCTGACTAGGTGGTAATTATTGGGGTCTTCTTTCCCCCCCTTTTTAAAGATGGAGACAACATTTGCCCTCCTCCAGTCTGCTGGGATCTCTCTTGTTCTCCAGGAATTCTCAAAGATTATTGACAGTCATTCTGAGATTACTTCTGCCAGTTCTTTTAATACTCTTAGATGTACAGTTGTCCCTTCACATTCGCTGGGGTTTGGTTCCAGGACCCACCATGAATACCCAAATCCATGAATACTCAAGACCCATTATATGCAATGGCATAGCAAAATGGTGTCCCTTATATAAGATGGCAAAATCAAGGTTTGCTTTTTGGATTATTATTATTTTAAGAATATTTTCAAGCCATGAATACTTAAATCCGTGAATGTGGAGGGACAACTGTAGTTCATCTGGTTCTGGAGCCTTGAATTCATTTATACTGGACAGGTATTCCTGAAGTACCTCTTTACCAATTCTGTGCTTCATTTCCCCAACTGCATCATCTGCTACATTTTCCCCAGGCTGAGCAGTGTTCTCCTTTTGGGAGAAGACCAAGGCAAAGACCTTTTGGGAGAAGACCAAGGTTGAGTAGCTGTGCCTTTTCTCTGTTACCTGTTAGCATTTTGCCATCTTTTCCCCACAGCAGTCCTACCACTTGTTCTTTCTTTTGCTACGGACATATAAAAAAAGCCCTTTTTATTGTTTTTAACTTCTCCATAAAGCTTGAGCTCCATCTGTGCTTTACCTTTTCTGACTTTCCTGCTACATGAGCTGGTTATTTGTATAAATTCTTCTTTGGTGATTTCTCTCTTTTTCCATTCCTTGTACATGTCCCTTTTAAGTCTTAGCTCAGTTTAAAGTTCTTTAGACATCCATACTGGTTTCTTTAGAAACCTCCCATTTTTCCTTCTCATTGGAACTGTTTGAAGTTGTGCTTTCAATATCTCACTTTTAAGAAACTCCCATTTCTCTTGAAATCCCTTCTCTTTTAGTATTCCTGACCATGGGATCACCCCCAGTAATTCCCTAAGTTTTCTGAAATCAGCTTTCTTAAAGTTTAGAATGCATGTCTGACTATGCTTGGCTTCCCCTTTCCTCTGTATAAAAAACTCTAGGAGAATATGGTTATTCCCCCCCCCCACCTAAGGATCCTGCCACTTCTGCCCCATTAACCAGATCTTCTCTGTTTGTTAGGATCAGATCTAAAATAGCTGATGCCCTAGTTGCCTCTTCCACCTTCTGGACAATGAAATTGTCTGCAAGGCAAGTGAGAATTTGTTGGACCTTAAATTTTTGGCAGAATTGGACTTCCAACAAATTTCAGGATAGTTGAAACCCCCCATTACTACTATATCTCTTCTTTCTGAATGTGCAGTCATCTGTTCCCAGAAGACATCGTCCAAGTCCTCAGTTTGGCTTGGAGTTCTGTAGTAGACCCCAACAATGACATGCCTACTGTTTTTCTCCCCCTTGATGTTTACACAGATGCTCTCAACCTGGCTTCCAGGATTTCAGTAATGGATCTGTTCACAGATATACAAATCCTTAACGTATAACACTACTCCACCTCCCTTCCTCTTTGGTCTATTTCTCTGAAATAGGTTATACCCTTCTATTACTACATTCCAATCATGACACTCATCCCACAAGGTTTCATTGATGCCTATTATATCATATTTGTTTTGCTGTGCTAAGAATTCAAGTTCATCCTGTTTATTTCCCATGCTCTGTGCATTAGAATACAGACATCTAAGACCATGGGCAATTCCCCCCATCAACCTTTCAAAGGTTTTATTCCTCCCACTGTTGGGTTCTTATACAGTTTTCCTTGCTCTCTGTATAACATTTGGGCTGTTATCTCCAGCACTTGATGAACCCTTGCCCTCAAGAATACCATATCCCTCCCTGAAATTGTTCTATCAAATTGCATGAAATGTGTGATTGAACTATGCATTGCCATAAGCATGCTGGAACTGAGCCCTTGTCAGCATGGTTACATTTAAAGGGCCACTACATTTCCTTGGAAAATGTTATGATAACAAATTAAGAAAAATAAAAGTATCTTGCATATGAGAATTTGCTTCTCCTAAGAATATATATTAGGAAATGCAGCCAAAAGGCCAGGAGCAAGACAGCATATGTGCTGGAATTAGGAACTTGGGAGGAGACTGAGAAGAAGCAATTCTTTACTACTGTCACTATACAGCCAGAATTCAGAAAAGAGCATCTTAAATAATCAAAGGGCTGTTAAATGAGATCTGTAGGCAGTGGTTAAGAGAGATAAACATGCAGAGCCTTCAAAAGAGCTGGCTGGTAGGAGACTGGGAAACATTAAAGCATTGTATAAGCAAGGGGTTATGTAAAAAAGAACTGAAGAGATGGCCCTTGATTTATTATGTATAGAAAGAAATAAACCCACAGCCCTTAGAAATACCCTTACAAAGCCAGCAAACAAGACCCTTGAACATGATTGCACCTACTATCCCTGCCTCTGAGCTCAATGTGTCAATGCGGTCTGTCTGTATACACCACTGGGAAGAAAGCAAAATGTTTGTGGATGTGGAAGTGATATGCATGTAAGTTCTGTGCCCAGACAGTTAATTAGCATATAGGGAGTACTCCATGCAGAAAAAGAACATACAAAGGGGACCACAAGGTCACACAGAACTTCAGGATGCCATACTTCCTCAAACCTCTTTCAGCTTCCACATTCATTGGATATTGGAAGATGTTCCACACAAGTACAGCGAGACACATATAGAACTCCTTCCAACATTCAACCCGAGTTAGTATAAAACTTAACTAGTATAAAGCCTAGTTAGTATAAAGTTAGTATAAAATGATTAATGCATTTAGTTTATCACTAATAAGCTTTTGAAATCTAATTTAATTGCATTTACATTAGAAAGGGGAAAATAACTTATACGTTCATCTTAAATTGCTATTTACATTTATAATAAATGTCAGGATTAAAAATCTTACCAGGATGAAGCTGAAAAGTATTCACACACCATTATTCACACACGCACACACAGACCTGCTTACCACTGTTTTGAGCATGGGACAGAAGGAATCAGCTGAAGGCATATCCACACTGATTAAAAAGACTGGAAAATCCCAGGTTTTGTTCCTGCTCTTTCTGGGAGGGGTGGGGTTGCAGATCCATGCTATGTTCAGCTTATCCCAGACTATTTTGGATCAATGTGAAGTCAAAGGCTTTCATGGCCGGCATCCATAGATTTTCCTAGTTTTTTTCCTGGGGTTTTCTGACATTTTTGCCAAGCGAAATGTTAGAAATAAACTCTTCCAGAACACGGCCTCACAGCCTGGAAAAACCCTAGGAAAATCTATTTTTAGTCAGTTTTGGGTATAATCAGAGACAAAATGAACCAGCTCTTGGGGTTGGTTTATTTTAACCTTGTATTTTCCAGAATGAAGTAGATCAATTTACTGGCCATCTGTTTCTGCTGTCTTGCTTTCAGCTCTCGAGGTAGCCCCTCCTATGATGAGGTTTTCAGTGATGTTTGTGGGGGGGGGATGTCTTTTAGTCACAAGCCTGGATGTGACATGTGACCAAGAGGGAGGACGAAGGTGGAAGGATTGGAGGAAGATCAAAGAAAAACACCTACAGAAAAACCAAGCACAACCCTCTAAAAAGAGGAGGGGTGGGGTGGGGGAAAAACCATCCACATGGATCTGAAGTCCTGGGTAAAATGCTACTTTGAAACAGAAAACCTGAAATATCTCAATAAATGTTTGGAGGTGGGAGGAGGAATATGCAGGTACAGTTTCAAACAATCGAAACAAAAAGTCCTGGAAAGTCTCAGTACTTTCAGCCAGTCCAGATAGGCCCTGAATGAAGTTTTTGAAAGCCCCATTTCTCACACACCCCATCCAAATTCCTTCTTTTTATTTCTCTTTCTTCCCCTGTTTTATTCTTTCCTTACCCCACCCTTTCTGTAATATACCTGATTCCCATGTAAATTCCAGCAAAACATCCCAGGGTTAAGAGCTTCAAAGTTAAGTTTCCTGGGACAAATGAGGAGCTCCTATGTGGTAGCCAGTGTAGCACAAGAGGCAGTGCTGGATAAACCTAACAAAAATCAGGAAGTAGTTTTGTAAAAATCCAAGAGGAACAGGCTTTGGGAAATTTATTGGACTTTAGCGCTCTCTCTCTCATTGAAATACTTAATTCTGGAGTTAAGTTACTATTGAAATTCCAACTGAAGCCAATCAATTAGGTTAAAAATAAATTTAAGTAAGTTACATGTTTTTGTTTAAAAACCCAACTTAATTGATAAATTAGTAGATTTTTAACAAAATAAGTTTTTATCTCTGCACCAAACATGCGGACATCAAGGGAATGGAGGGTTGACATGAAGCATTTCATGTTATTACCAATCTCTTAAATTCATAGCTCAGTCCTATTTAGGGAAGTGGGTGGTTGAATCTGTTAGTACAGATTTAACATACCCAACCGATAATCCTATTTTTCAAAAGCCTCCTTCAGATTTTGCACAATGAATAGGGAATAGTGATCCATTTCTGTTGGGACTCTAAACATTGGTTACTTTGTTAGCCCTACTCCCTTGATATCTTTGTTTAGATCTATCTGTACAGAAGATGCCTACACATGAACTAGCCTGGTATTTGGGCTGGAGCAGTTTATCATTATTACAAAGCTTTCATATCGTTGGACTTTCTGGTCTGGCACCAAGAAACAGCCACATGCCAAATACATTGATTTTTCTACAGTATTTTTTTCAACATAATCCCAAAAGCAGCTGATGCATTATTTGCATTAGTTTTTAAGAGTAAAATCCAATGGTCTAAAAATATTAAATGTATAAACAGAAGAAGTGTCTGCAGATTTTGGGAAAACATTTACTCAGATCTATTTTGCATACTTCCACAGAAGCTTTTTAAAAAGCACAGAGGGATTTGAATTAATTTAGAATAATCTCTGAATTGTGGTTTCTTCTCTGTGTAAATTCTCTTACTGGAACTGGGTATAAAGTACTGTAATGGCAGCATTGTTTGTCAATGTCCTCCAGTGATTGTTAGCAGTGGATTCTTGCACATATTGTTCCAGACAAAAAAATTAGTATTTTGCATTAGCAGAGGATAATTAGGCAATAAGATACAAAAGCGAGTGGGGTTATCATGAGATAAACACACACGTGGGGCGTTATGAGGCACAGCCAAGTATCTGTAATCCCCCTAGGGTATGATTATCTCATGATAACCACACACACTGGAGTTGTCTTATTGCTATTATAAAATATCTTTATTATAGGAAGAAATGTGCATTTTTGTGCTGAAAGAAGGTGGAGCTGGCAATTTGGAATGCAGAGCAGCCTTTTCAGCAGAGCTGTGTGTGTGGTTTACATAGATTAATCTATCCCCTTGGAAGGTTTCCTCAGCCAAAAAAAAAAAAAAAATCCCTAAATCTAAGCATTCATAATCTGTGGTGGTTAGATGAACCTAGCCAGAGTACTTGGAAAATTCCCACCATGCTTACTTTGCTGTTCAGTTGATTGCCAGCACATACACAAATGTTTCCTATATATCTGTATCTATATAATTTGAGAGTTTAAATTGAACCATTCCCCCAATATCTTTTCAATCTCCAAATCCACAAGAATATGTTTTATAATTTTGTGGCATTCCTTCTACATTCTGTACACGTTGGTTCAGATCCAGGATCTAAAGTGGTGGCCAATATAGTGGTGGAGGGTACAATAACCAGTCATCACAGCAGAGGAGGGCTGAGGAAGAGGTGGTCATTCTTGCACTGGCATACACTGTTTAGCAAAGTCAAAGGTGGGGACCAGAATGGTAATTGCCAAGCAGGAAGATCACTACTAAATGACCATTAGTACCCAGCACATCCAGAGACCTCACAATCATGTCTACAGTATACCAGGTACATTTTGTGCATTTGTGTATTGAGCTGTCTTTCAACCAAATGATAGACACCAGTAAAGCCAGGAATCTCCCTCTGCTTACTATCCTCACTGGATTGGCTTCCCCTGATTGCTGCCCATCCCTTTCTGTTTAGTGGAATTCTTTCTATATATGCTGACCTCCACTCACAGAAGAGTTAAGTGCATCTAAGGGCACATGTGTACAGGCAAACCAATGATATACATGACAGAATTATAAAGGTCAAGATGAAAAAGAGATTTTAAATGAAACTGTGCTAATGAAGGGAAATGAGAATCAGCAAAATAGGGAAAGAAAGGAAAAGTTTGGGCAATAGCCAACATTTCCTGAATGTGATCACCCATCAAAACGACTACTTCCTGTAAGAAAATGGAATCCAGTTCAATAAACAACCATGTTATATGGATATTTCCAGAGGAGCAATCATGTGAAAAAGTTGTTACAAAACCAAAAAAGCCAAATCCAATTATTAGTCCTAGGACTTTATCAGACGCACTAAATATGGCATCATAAGAACATCACATAAATGTGAAAGGGCACCCTTTTGTGTTTATGTCCTGCCAATAAGCCAGTCTATTTTATTGAGGGGACAAAGCAATCAGCTGTGCTTTTTTTTGACAGCATTGCCAGCGTATGAAACCTAGCGCTTTTTTCCCCACGTACTTACTCCGTCAATTGCTGGACTGGCCAGAACACTTCTGAGTGAGATCGTGACATCCAGGTAAGTGACACGCTTTTTATAGAATCATAAAATTGTAGAGTTGGAAGAGACCACAAGGGCCATCCAGTCCAACCCCTGCCATGCAGGAAATCACTATCAAAGCATCCCTGACAGATGGCTATCTAGGCTCTGTTTAAAGACCTCCAATGAAGGAGACCCCACCATGCTCCAGGGAGTGTGTTCCACTGCCAAACAGCTCTTATTGTCAGAAAGTTCCTCATAATAATTATTTTAATGAAAATAAAGAAGGAGAAGTCTCAATTCAGAATGTGTGGGAAGCAAGTAAGACTGTTATTAGAGGAGTATTTATGCAGATAAGTTGTGAGAGAAATAAGAGAATAAGGGAAAAAATGCAAATATTACAAGATATAGCAAGACGGAAAGAAATGGAACTAAAAAATGACCCAACCATCATAAAAGTGATTAATGAATTAAAAATTGTACAGAACCAGATGAAAATGGATACAATACAAGAAATAGAGAAGAAGATTAGATTTATGAAGCAGAAATATTATGAGCAAAGTAATAGAATGGGAAGATGGTTAGCATACAGGTTGAGGAAGGCTCAGGATAAACAACTAATATTGAAAATAAAGGATAAAAACAACCTGGTGGTAAAGGATCAAGAAATTAGGAGATGTTTCCGGGAATTTTATACAGCCCTATTCAAAAAAACGCAACCTGAGCATACAATGAAAGAAAGAATAAGAGAGTATTTAGATTAACAAAATATCCCCAAAATAAATCTGCAACAGAGAGAAGAATTAAACAAAAGGATTACTATCACAGAGATTGAACAAGCAATTAAATCACTGAAGGCTGGTAAGACCCCAGGTCCAGATGGTTTCTCAGCTGGTTATTACAAGACTTTTAAAGATCAGTTAAAGCTACCACTGTGTAACTTGTTCAATAGAATTATGAAAGGGGAGGAGATACCTCTTTCCTGGACAAACGCAAACATAGTCTTAATATTGAAGGAAAACAAAGACCAAGAGGAGATGAGAAACTATAGACCAATCTCTCTGCTAAATACAGACTACAAGATAGTTGTGACAGTCTTGGCAGAGAGATTGAAGAAGATTCTGAATGACTGGGTAAATCAAGACCAAACAGGGTTTATTCCAGGTAGATACATGAGAAATAATATTAGGAGAATATTAAATATTATAGAATATGGAGAAATGCACCCCGAAAAAAGATTGGCCATGCTATTTTTGGATGCCAAAAAGGCATTTGATAGTGTAAGTTGGCAATTTATGTTGGCGGTAATGGAGAGAGTCAAACTAGGGGAGAACTTTATTCAAGGAGTGAAAGCAATATATAAGAAACAAACTGCTCAAATTATAATTAATGGACAAAAGACTTCTGAGATAAAAATTGAAAAGGGAGTGAGACAAGGGTGTTATCACCTCTACTCTTTATATTGTCCCTGGAGATATTATGTAGGAATATAAGAGAGGAAAAAGAAATATCTGGTGTGCGAATAAAGAAACAAGAGTATAAGTTATCAGCTTTTGCTGATGATATATCTCTAACATTGTTAGATCCAGCAAGATCAATTGGTAAACTACAGGAAAAGTTGAGGGAATCTGGGGAGATATCAGGTATAAAAATAAATAAAGAAAAGACGATAATCTTAACAAAAAACTTAACAAAAAAGGAGGAAGAAGAGCTAACTAGGATAACGGATTATAAGCTACAAAGGAGAACAAGGTATTTAGGAGTCACGATAACGAATAATAACCTTGAACTAATAGAAAATAACTATAATAAAACATGGCAAGAGATTAAAAAAGACTTAGAGAGATGGGAAAAATTAAGATTGTCAATCATGGGGAGAATATGGGCTGTCAAAATGGTAATATTACCAAAGATGCTGTTCCTTTTCCAAAATCTACCAGTGTTATATAATAAAAAGCTATTTAAATCATGGGACAGAGACATATCAAAGTACATATGGGTAAGTAAAAAGCCGAGGATCAGATGGAAGGTCCTACAGGATGAGAAGAATAAGGGGGGGCCTCGGGGTACCAAATCTAAGACAATATTACAACTCAGCAGTCCTAGTTTGACTACATAAATGGTTTCTATTAAATAATGATAATATCTTAACGTTAGAAGAAGTGGATATAAAGTTTGGATTTCATGCTTATTTATGGTATGGAAAGGATAAGGTAGATAAAAAATTCAAAAACCACATCGTCAGGAAATCAATGTTGTATGTTTGGAATGAGACAAAAAAGAAGCTATACTTCAAATTACCATTGTGGGTTTCACCCCAAGAAGCTTTCAGGAGTACAGAAATGATAAATATAGGAAAATGGCTGATATATAAAGACTTGACTAAAATGCAAGCTGGCATGATAAGATTTAAAACAACAGAGGAATTAAAGGATGATCAGATAGATTGTAAATGGTTTCAGTATAGACAGTTAATAGAGAGATTTAAGATGGACAACAACCTAATCGGAATAGACTATCAGTATACGGAATTAGACAAGGTCTTGTTAGAACACAAAGAAATAAAAATTTCAAAATTATATAAAATCTTATTGAATGTGGAATTAGAGTCCAAAACGATTAAAAAAAACATGGTTAAATGGGCCCAGAATATTGGACACAATATCTTATTAGAGAACTGGATAGAACTGTGGAAAAGGAATATTAAATTTACATCAAGCAAGGAATTAAGAGAAAACTGTTATAAAGTAATGTTCCGATGGTACATGACACCACAAAAGCCTGCAAAAATATATAAAGAAAAAGATTCAAAATGTTGGAAATGTCAAGAACAAGAAGGGTCCTACTATCATTTGTGGTGGTCATGTAAAATCGTCAAAAATTTTCGGTTAAGTATGTATAATTGCATTAAGAAAATACTGAAAATTGAATTTAGATTTATACCAGAGATCTTTTTATTAAATCTAGTAAATAATGAAATACCAAAAGAATTTTAAAACCTGTTATTTTTTATGACTACAACAGCCAGAATAGTACTGGCTAGATACTGGAAACGAAAAGAAGTACCAGGAATAGAGGAGTGGATATTAAAAATGGAGGAAACTGCGAGAATGGAAGAACTTACCTCATGGATTAAATTTAAAACAAAAAAACAAATTTAGGAAGGAGTGGGAGAGATGGATTGAATTTTTAGAGTTGGAATGGAATGAATTCGCAGTAGTCTGGTTTTCTGACTAAAAAAAATGCTTAGTGAATATAACTGGTAATCAAAATATATAGAGGGTGGAAATCAGAAACATAGACTTATGTAGGCTGATATGTATATCTTTGCTGTTAGATTTACCTTTGTATGACAGAGGATGTGTCAATTTCTTGGAGAATTAGGTACAGGCCTGTCTTATGGGATTGTGAGAATTGCAACTAGAAATAAGGCCAGTATTTATAGTCATCCCTTCACATTCGCGGGGCTTAGGTTCCCCAGACACCTGCGAATGTGAAAATTCCACGAATAATGACTGCCCTCCCCCTCCCCCGCCCAAGCGACCATGGGGCCTCCGGAGGCCCCATAGTCGCTTTCCCTGGACTCCCCACTCCCTTCCAAGGCCTTCACGGGGCCTCTGGAGAGTCTCTGGAGGCCCCGTGGAGGCCTCCCCGGCCCTCCCCTCCCACCCCGGGCCTTCACGGAGCCTCCAGGAGGCCCCTTGTCGCGGTTTTGGGAGGGCGGGGGGGCCGTCCCAGAACCGTGAATAATCAAAACCGTGAATGCTAAGTTCGCGAATGTGGAGGGGCAACTGTACATATTTGCTGTAAAGAAACAGAGATAGGAAGGAAAATAAGTCCTGATGATAAAGAAAGGTTAAAAGAGAGAATATGAGCAAGTCCCCGCTTCAGCAAGGTAGGAAGTAACCTAATGTTTCTGTAGTAGTGTAATTTATGTATTTTATTACTATAATGTATTATAATGTATGTTTGTTCAATGTTGACTCTATGTAGTATTTGTGGGAATTGTTTTGTCGGGTAGACTTGGGTATATTTGTGTATACTTGTGTATTTGTGTATAAAATCTTTTTGTCTTAAAGAGAATAAAAAAAAGAAAAAGAAAGTTCCTCCTAATGTTGAGGTGGAATCTCTGTTCATGGAGCTTGCATCCATTGCTCCGTGTTCCAATCTTTGGAGCAGCAGAAAACAAGCCCGCTCCATCCTCAGCGTGACACCCCTTCAAATACTTAAACAGGGCTATCATATCGCCTCTTAACCATCTTTTTTCCAGGCTAAACGTACCCAGCTCCCTAAGTCTTTCCTCATAAGTCATCGTTTCCAGACCTTTCACCATTTTAGTTGCCCTCCTCTGGAAACGCTCCAATTTGTCAATATCCTTTTTGAATTGTGGTGACAAATTGGAGTGTGTCCAAAAGTAACCCTCTCCGGGCTACTTGGAAGTTTTAAGGTGTGTGTATATGTGCTTTTAAAAACTTTTTGTGATTTTTTTTTTGTTTTGTTTTTTAATTTCCCATGCAAATGTCTTTTGAACGAGGAAGTGAACAGAGTTCGGTTCCCTTCCTCTTCATTGCCGGGGAAGCCTTTGCCAGGAGACAAAGGTAAGTCTGGTGGGAGGCATTCTTTTGCCAGCATAAAAATGGCATTAATTATGCTGGCAAAAGAATGTTTCAGAAGCTTGTCTGATAAAGTCACTAGTCAGAATATACCCAGTGTGTGATAAATAAATCCATAGAGCTAAGCACATTACACTGAGAATTAGTTGCAATTGTTGTTGTTGTTGTTTTGAAAAATTTCTTTAACAAAATAAGTGAAGGTAGTTCATTTAAAAAAAAGACATTGTTTTTTGATATACAACTTTTCACAAAGAAAATTCTTAGAAAGTTCTGTAAGATATTAATAAAAAGAAGCCCTAGTGGTGCAGTTGTTAAATACCAGTAGTACAAGTCACCATGTTGCAAGTTCGATTCCAGAGGGCTCCAAGGTTCACTCAGCCTTCTATCCTTTCGTAGGACAGTAAAATGAGTACACAGCTTGTGGGGCAATTTAACACACATTGGAAACTGCTTAATGCAGTGTCAATGTGTAAATTGCTATTGCTTAAAACAAATTGTAAGCCACCCTGATAGCCTTTGTGGCTGAAGAGCGGGGTAAAAATACCTAATTACATTATTTTTTTTTTAATGAAGCAATATTACTCAAATACCTATTGGGCCCATAAATCCAACCTGCAACATTGGCTCCCACTGCATCTGGTATCAATGGTCGTTTTTATTATGGTGTTGGTTTGTTTTGTTTGTTTGTTTTTGTTTTTGTTTTTCCCTTCTACCAGGTTCCCCTCTTTCCTTCTTATGCACAATGAACTCTGGAACTAGTAGTTCTTCACAGACCATGTTCATATCCTCCAGCTGTCCCAGTTTGGCAGGGACAGCCCCAATTAGTGTTCTGCTGTCCCACTTTTTCAGCTGCTTTAAAAATGTGTCAGTTTCTCTCTCCTCCTCTCCCTTTCCCCTTTTGTCCCCAGCTTACGTCTGTTCCTGAAAATTGAGTTCAATGTGCAAAAGTGGCTTGTACTCAATTGATTCAGCAGAGGACAGGAGGAGTCAGAATCTTGCCCTTCCCTGTAGACTCAAGCAAAAGCAAACTGTTGCAGCATCTTCTAGCTTGTCTGTACTTCCTCATTAATAAAGACTCTAATGTCTCATTAATAAAGACACTGGCTGATGTCTTTGGCCACATGTCTCCCAGTTGTCATTTGTGTAGCATATGCCATGTCACATGGGAGAGGAGAAATCTGTCCTTTTGTTTAACCACACTAGAGAAGGGCCTGGGTCAGCAGCTCAGTACTCACTGCTCTAAAACTGTTTCTGATTAGATCTAGGGAACCTCACAACTTCTTTTTACAGTTGCCCCTTCATATTCTCTGGGGTTTTGTCCCCCCCCCCCCATGAATACCAAAATCCGTGAATACTCAAGTTCCATTATATGCAATGGTATAGCAAAATGGTGTCCCTTATATAAGATGACAAAATCAAGGTTTGCTTTTTGGATTATTATTTTTTAAGGAATATTTTCAAGCTGTGAATACTTAAATCCATGGATACCAAATCCATGGATACAGAGGGACAACTGTACATTTAAAGCAGTTGTTGGGCTTGGACATCAACCCATATATCTTTATGTGGAACTGGGGAATGTCAACATTAATCTAGGAGAGATGTTTTTATAAATATTCTCAGTCATGAGCTACACTTTAGCCTCAATATTTTCCTCTCATGATAATGATACTGCAGTCTGGATTCATCCATGGAGTATCCTCCTCTCATACTTGGGCCCTACCAGAAGAAATAGTGGAAAGGATGAGTGCCTTTGTTTTCCAGACACTAACTTTTGTTTTGCAGAGTGTGGTTTGTAGAGGGCCAGACAGATGCACCAAAGACCTTAACACTGATGATTGGTCTGTCACTGGTAACAAAATAGCATGGCACACAGATGAGAAAAATCAGGCTGAATTTTGTTCCTATACATTCCCATTGTTATTGAGCAAATCTTAATCTGGAATTAGCATTGAAATAGCCTGTAAATTGTGTGTTAAAATGTAATCAATATTTGTATTTGTGTTTGGGCAGCAAAATCTGTGAAGAAAGCTTCATGGGATTTATTTCCACTTAGAGACCTGAATGGTGGCCTTCAAAACGTGTCAGTTGTAATTTAAGATTGGTGTTTAATATGGAATATGGAGATCAATCCAATTGATTTCATTGAATAAAAAAGTCCTTGTAAGGATATATGGGTACACATTTTTAAATGCAACAAGCCCAATAATTGGTTTAAATGTAAAAATAAATTGTGTCTAGAGATATCCAGCCCAGCCATAGCCAATGCTTTATTGGTTTTTACATTTCACTAACTGATGGGCTTTCATGTAAAATCAATATTATGCAGTCAAATATATTTTGCTTTGTTATGTTGTGGGTTCAGTTAGCTGAAGTACAATTTTCATGTCAGAGACCAAACCTTTATTTTGCAATAAACTTGCTTTAAAACAAAGGGGAAATTGAAAGGATCACTTTTGCCTAATAAATATTCCAAAGCTTTCCTTGCAATAAGGTATGGATTTTATCATGCGATTCTTTGTAGGTTGTATTTGTGCATTGGGGGGTGTATATTCATTTTCTTGGCTAACTCCCAAGCTTTTAATTAAGTCCCTGGCTATTCCATCCTTTAAAAGCAATTGCCATCCATTAGATGGATACCACAAAAAAGCAACATTGGCATCCTTGCTTAGCAGAGAGGAATGAAAGTAGGTTGATCATGCTACACCTACACTGAAGTTGACAGCAATGGCACATTGTTTTGTAATGGTGTGGAGGGGCATATGTTTTGTTCCCTTTGGGCATTTTTGACAGTTTTAATAGAAATGAAAGGCAGTTTTTCCTATCAGAAGAAACCATTTCTTTGCTTTACTTGAAATTGTAATTCATGACTCTCAGCGGGGGTGGCGGGGGGAGAAGAACCGAAGATAGCCAAGTAAAGTGAACTGGACATATCCTGCTTGGTTTTGCTTGAATGTTACCAAACTGCATTCCAGAGAACTCATTGTCACAAGAGAAAGACCTTGGCAGGGTAATGTATTTGGAACACAGACATTGCAAGAAATAGTAAATATAACTCATTTAAAATGGCTTGAAATGTCAGTCCTCCCTTCAGATAGCCATAGCTTCTCATATTGCAAAATGGCAAATTTTACTTCAGGGCAGAAGGATCATGTTCCTATGACTGGGAACTCAAAAGGCCTCTTTGGTGCTTTACATCTCAGGAGGACAATGGATGTTTTGTGAGAATTCCAACAACGATAAAATAGTGTCTGCAGAGAGTGGAATTCTCTCTTATGTTTTCTCACTTTTCTTGCTGATTGAACTCCACAGCACACACAAATATATATCTCCTCTACCCCCACCTTGTTATCATCCTTCCACAAAAGCCTGGAAAAAGCAGGTGCAATTTTACAGTCATCTGAATTACAAAGCTATAATTACTGGGAGATTTCACATTTTCATGAAAGGAAGTTTCTTCTGTTACAGAGTTCTCAAACTGAAAATTGGCATTTCAGACCAGCTCCCTCTTCCAACCCTGCAATTCTGAAACACTCAAAAGGTTAAAAAAATAATAGACCTAAAAAATAAATATACATGTCGCTTATTGAATTCAGTGGAGCAGAGAATTCTTCTGGACTCACGAATTCAGTCAGAGACCAGTTTTACACTTTTTTAGTCATAATTTAAAACAATTGAGCACACACCATAAACATTGAGTCATTGGAAAATGAAGTCTGGTGAACCATTCACAACCCAACTGAACTAATATGTTAGAATATTATAGCTTCAGAATATGTGAAGTGAATGGTAAATCTGCTCACAAGTCACTCCGGCAGAGCTATGGCTGTAAGCATTTACATAAAAATACATGGTTTTGTCAAACCAAAGATATATTTACAGCACATGAAATGCCCTAGATCATCAAATGACCTAGACCAAAACTAAATGGGGGAGGGGGAAGCATGCTGTTGTGGACACAGCTCAATGTTCTTTTTTCCCCTAAAAGGCTATGAAGTTGAAGGATATGAGTAGGATCTGCAAGAAGAGGTTGCAGTATAGAGTTTTTCCATTGCTCCCGGGAGCATGACCCAAACTAAGGGATTCAAATCACTGGAAAGGAGATTTGGGTTAATCACAAAGAAGAATTTTGTGGAGGTAAGAAGTGTTCAACAGTGGAATATACTGCCTAAAAGTGGTGGGCGCTCCTTCATTGAAGTTTTTTAAACAGAAGATGGAAGGCCACCTGCCAGAGATGCTTTAGCAATGGATTTCCTGCCTTGGCAGAAGAATGGGCTAGACCAGATGAGTCTTGGGATTCCTTCTAGTCCTATGATTCTATTGTTTCAGCAATTCTCACATCTTTTTCTTCCTATGTCCAACCCAATTATTATCATTCCATTCCCAAAGAACCATGATCTGTCTTCACTGACTGTTTTGCATTCTCCCTGCTCCTTTTAGCATTGTCCTCTCCCTCCCTCCCTTTCTGGACATCTACAAACCTTGTGGTCATGGTCCCCACATCCTGAAGTGGGCCCCCAGGCCAGGATTTTTGGTGGGTCCCCTACCTATTGCTAAGGTCAAGGGCAGCGAGATGCTCTACAGGATTTAGGATAAAAATTAAAATAAGTCCGTTTAAATGATGACACCAAAGTAATATTTATATTTATTTTTTTTTAAAAAAACTAAATGGATTTACATAATAAAAACTTACAATAATAAACTCACATCAGGGGCCCCTCCTAATCCCATGGCCCCAGGCTAGAGCCCTGTCATCCTCCCTCTTGTGGGGGCAATGCTTGGGTTCCCATACATCTGCTGCCATACATCTTTTCTGTTCGTGTTTAGTACCATTTAGGGTTGCCAAATAATAATCAGGAAAAGAGCTCCTATAATTTTAATGGTTAAGTGAAAAAGGGAATTTCAGGCGTGTCATGATGGAGATCCCATCATGCTGCCTTGAGGTTGATTGCAACTCCCATTGTTCTGCAAGAGAACTACAATACCCTTTATGTGTAAACAGTATTGTCTTGCCAACATGGCATCAGGTAAGGAAAGGGTTAACTAGAAGGGGGTCTGAAACACCACCTCCACAGAAGCTAATGAGATGACATCTCAAGGACATCACATCACCAGACCAGAAATGGCCAATCACAGCTCTAGACCTAGGAGCCCTAACTAAGATATAACTGCTTTTGTGTAAAGCCATTTTGCCAGACTGAAACCATGTGGCCTTGAACAAAGACAAAAGGAGCCTCTCTATACTCCAACATGGGAGAGCCAAAGGCTGGACAATGGCTGGTAGAGCAAGTGCCTGGCTTAGCTCCCAGCTTTCCCTGTTACCATCTGAAAGAAACGGCCTGCAAAGTAGAGAGTAGGATTTTTAGGGCGTCTTTAGGCTGTGTTATGGAATTCTTTTAATTTCTCCACTTTGGTTGGATGTAGCTAAATTTTAGTAATTGAATCTAATTTAGAATAACTGAATGCTTTATCTGTGATATCTTGCTATTTCTGTAACCTTAAGCATGCCTGAGGTTTGGAAGAAGCCTGCCTCATGGGAGATTGTCTAACTGAACTTGCTTGAATAAATAGTCTTCTTAATCTTCTATACACTGATGCTGCATGCATATATACCTCTTGGTTTCGCTACAATTCTCTGTCTCTCTGGGGATAGGAGGGAAGAGTTGGTTGGTTCACAGTAGCGGGTAGTCCCCCTGGGTTTCCAATCTCTCACTGGGCTGGCTATAAAAACTGCAGTGAGTGGTGGCAGCGATTTTGGCCTGTAGGGGGCACTCTGAGTGTGGCTACTCAGGTTTACCTCTACAGGAGAGCAAATTTGGGGGTTCCAAGGCGAGAGCCCTTTTAGCCCTTAACATGGTGGCAGCCGTGGAGATGGAGGTTCTGTGATTTAAAAAAAGCACCTGCTGAAATGACTTTTAGACAACTATGAAAGGTACAGGAGACCCGTCCTGTTTTTTTACCCAATAACCGTAGTGCCATTTGGGTTATATGAAGACCACCAGCACTCTGCAAAGATCCTATACCTTTAAGTCTCAAAGTTTAAAGTTTACTTGACACAAACTGCAATTTAGCCAGTGAAGTTGTCCTGTTGTGGAATTGAACTCACTCTCTCTCTCTCTCTCTCTCTCTCTCTCTCTCTCTCTGGCTTTTCTTCGCAAACGAAGATTCAGGAAGTACTCATCCCGCACTTTCTGCAACCACGCTGATGACTAAAAAGGCCAATCTGAGATAAACAAATCCGGTTGCTGAAAGCACAGCAGAAGGTCTCCTTGGGTGATGTTTCCGGGTTGTGATTCTTTCTGCGTTGTCATTACTCTTCAAGACTTGTTCGGCGTGAGTTCTCAAATGAGGCTGCAGCATTGTGGATAGTGCGTCTCCATGCCTCCCGATGTGAGGCCAGGGCGGACCACTGTTGGTGATCAATATGGCCGAGCCTGAGATGTTGTTTCAGGGAGTCCTTGTATCGCTTTTTTTTAAAGCCCCTCTTACGCTGATCCATGGTGAGTTCACTGTAGAGTACTATTTTTGAAAGGCGATGGTCCTCCATCTTACAAGCGTGCCCTGCCCAGCACAGCTGTGTTCTCAATATCATGGCCTCAATGCTGGTGATCCCTGCTTGCTCAAGGACAGCAACATGTGTCATATAGTCAGTCCAGTGTATATTTAGGATTGTGGGTATACAATGCTGATGAAAGCGTTCGAGGAGTCATAAGTGTCGGCGATAGGTGACCCATGTTTCAGACCCATAAAGGAGAATAGACAGTACAATGGCTCTATACACACTGACTTTTGTGCTTCGCCTCAGGTGTTTATTACTCCAGACACTTTTGTAAAGTCTTCCATATGCGCTATATGCCTTTGCTAATCTGTGATCAATCTCTTTGTCAATCTTGGCATCTGAGGAGATGATGCTCCCCAGGTAGGTGAACTGCTGAACGGACTTAAGCACAGATTTGCCAACCGCAATGTGGGGATGGTGACTATTACAAACATTATCTTTCAGCAGAAAGATAGCTTGAAGACAACCTGGATGCATCCCCGATCCAAACATTGGCACCTCATTGACTATGTTCTAGTCCACCAGAGAAACATTCGCGATGTCCGTCATACTCGAGTGATGCCCAGTGCAGAATGCCAAACAGAGCATTGCCTCGTAAGATGTAAACTAAATCTTCATCTTAAGCTCAAACCTAAGAGGGGCAGCATCTTAAAGAAGAGACTCCAAGTCAACAATCTTCAACAAGCTACCGTAAGAGACAACTTTCAGGCAAATCTGCAAACAAAACTTGAAGACCACCCTACAGATCCTTCTTCTACAGTGCTTTGGCAACATATCAAAAACAGTATCCTCCAGTCTGCAGAAGAATCCCTCGGGTTCTCCCACAAGAAAAATCAAGACTGGTTTGATGAAAACAACCAAGAGATCCAGGAGCTGTTGGCAAAGAAGAGAACAGCTCACCAGGCATACCTCACCCAGCCAACTTGCCATGTAAGAAAAGCAGCTTTGCGTCTCACATGTAGTAAACTTCAACGAAAACTCAGAGACATGCAGAACAAGTGGTGGATCAATAGCAGAAAAGGCACAACACTGTGCTGATCTGGGTGATCTTAGAGGATTTTATGAAGCTCTTGAAGCAATGTTTGGACCTACCTATCAGGTCCAAAGCTCCTTATACAGTACAGATGGTCAAACATTAATTACTGATAAAGAATCCATCCTGAATCAATGGGCTGAACATTTTCAAAGTCTCTTTAGTGCCAACCGAGTAGTCCAAGGCTCAGCTATCCAACATATGATACAGAAAGTGATGAAAAATGAACTGGACATAGCTCCCACTTTGGAAGAGACCCTTAAGGCCATACAGCAGATGCAAAACGGCAAGGCAGCTGGGATTGATGGAATCCCACCTGAAGCTTGGAAACACAGAGGTCACGCACTCCATGTAGAATTGAACTAATCACCTGACAAAGTGGGCCAGAATTCAGAAAAACTTGTGCCAAAGAAAACATGGTACTCTTTAAGGTGCTACAAGATTTCTTGTTGCTTTTGCTGATTAGAAGGGTTTTTTTTAAGCTATACAGTCTATCTGCATGACAGTGTTACAGGATTAGTGTTAATTTTAAAAATATTTTGTAAGCTGTAGATCCCTGAATAGTCAAGGAATAAGCATGTCTATTTCAATTATATGACAGGAATGTTTGTGTGTTAGACAGCATAACATTAAGAACTTAGGTTTACAGGTTAGTTCCAAGCATGAAGGAACAGACTATCTGTTTATCAGACATGGCAAATATGGCATGATAACGATGACAGGATACCACAAAAGGGCACCCCTATCTCACTACGTCATCCTCGCATTCTCCAAGCATCTCACTACGTCATCCTCGCATTCTCCGAGCATTCCGCTGCCCTGAATATGGCATTCTTTTTTTATTAATGGGCCAAGCCATCAATTGATCTCCACTAGAACTTTTTGTGTTATTGCCCGCGTGTGAAACCTGCTTTATCTTGTAAATACAGCATCAATGGGCTGTCCCGGCCAGAACACTTCCAAGTGAGAATGCGAAAACTGGGTACGGGAAGCTCTTTTTATGAACATCTCCATTTTGCTGGCAAGTTTTTAAGTGTGTTTCAGTGCTTGTGTGTTCGTTTTCATTGTTATCTTTGGTGTTAACTTTTTGTTGTTAACTTTTTAGACTTTGAAGAGTACTTGCATCTTCTCACGAGAACTGCCAAAGCCTCGCCCATGCAAAAATGCATAAGTAAACAGCACTAGCGGTCATGCTGCAATAATTCAGGGGTGGCTTTTTCTTCTTCTTATAGCAATGTGTGATAAGAAGTATTATTATGCCAGAACACTTACACTTTTATATATGAGTATAGTGAGACAAAAACGTTTTTAAGACACTCATCTGATAATCTCCTAACTAAAATCAAAGTGATAAGAAAAATCCTGAGAGAGAAAGCAAACAAATGGCCAGTATATAAAGAAACAGAACATGTACTGTATAGGCATGAAAGGGTTAGGATGACTGATGGCTGATGCAATCTGATGGCAGGCAGGCAGGAAACAGTGGCCTCACAAGTTATTAGTCACTGATAAAGGCCTAGTAAGATCTCATGTCTGATTTGTGAATGTGGTTAAGATTTTATGTATTTATTTATTTATTTATTTATTAGAAAATGAATATGAAAGAATCTAATGATGATGTAAAAGTTTGATGCCTGGCATGGAATGTAAAGCAATGGATGAGTATTGTACCTAGCTGATGAAAAGTGTACAGTATGTTCCACCCTAAAGGGTGGGTGGGTTGTGTATGTCCATGTGTGTTCATACACAAATGTTTATAACAAAATAGCCTAAAAGATAATTAATCTGCCTGGTCATTCAACCATATAAAAATCCTAAGATTACAAGAATTAAGAATGCTTAAGTAGAATGTTGATGCTAACTTTGCTTGTTTGGCCTATAGGATCATGACTTGGGAGCCCATGCACCCAGATGGTGATGAGAGGGATCTAAAAATAGATACAGATTAGCTGACAAGTCCCCCAGTCTAAAGAGATGAAGTGGGGAATCATATCTGTTTCAATAAGCAGCTATTAAAGATCCAAAGAAGGAAATTTGGAACCGTAATACAAAAATGTATCAATTCTCTGCTCCTGCTTGCTCAAGGAAATAAATGATATAAGTGAACTCAGTTCTCATTTCCCTGGCACAATCATTATGTGGTTGAATATGCTGGAATAGACCAGCCAGAGAAGATTAATGTTGTGTGTTGCAAAGAAACAAGGGTGATTTGCTCATGTCTCTTGAGGAAAAGTAAATTCATCATCACAATATTTCCTTCTGTTTAGATGCACCATCATGATGGCATGCATCTGTTAGATTGAGGCAAGGACACCTGACTGTATGCACTATGTGGTGTTGGTTACAGATAGAGTAGGTCTGGCAGAAGGCGGGAGGGAGTGGCTCTGTCTGGCATGGGATTCAGATCCATGAGGAAGGTCCTCTTGGTTTGCCAGCCTGATGAGTGGTAGGGGATCAATGCAGTGGTGTCCACCCATGTGAGGTCCCTTTGCTGTCAGCCCAGGGTTACCCACCAAGTGAGTTCAGCAGGTTGGTTGATGTCTGGATTTGGAACCATGTTGGTGCCAACCCTATTTGTAGCAATAACCAATAAAAATTTGGACCTAAAGACATCTGATCCCATCTGATCTTAGAAGGTAAGCAGGCTCAGCCTTGGTTAGTACTTGGTTGGATTTGTTGGTTGGAAAACCACCAACAAATATGAAGTGCTGTAGACTATATTTCAGAGGAAGGAACTGGCCAAACCACCTTGGGATGTTCCTCGGCTAAGAAAACTATGAAATTCATGGGGTCATCATATGTTGATAGGTGACTTGAAGGCACACACACACAAACTTTGTTCCAAATAAGATGCATGGGTATATTCTTGGAAGCAGAACATGACTTGCCCCTAGACCTGCAAGTGGAATCATACCCAGGAAGCATCACAGAAGTGTGATTATGCTTGTAAACAGGGCACATAGGAAGCTCACATCTTGTTTTCAAGCAAAAAGTACATTTAAAAAAATTCTCTCTCTCTCTCTCTCTCTCTCTCACTCACTCTCTCACACACACACAGAGAGAAGTTGCTCATTCCAGCTAGACACACTTTCTTTGGAAAAGAGATTTCACCTAAATATTAGGAATAACTTCTCGATGATAATAGCTGTTCGACAGTGGAATGTGCTGCCTCAGGAGATTATCAGATGTGGCAAAAACCACATCAGAAGAATGTGATGATAACAGAAACGGGTAACACTATCAGACAACGATATCCTTCAGCATTCCAGGGGTGTAGCACGGGCATGAATAAGGCATCCCTTTTTATTGACAGCTTAGCCCTATCAATAAAAATTGAAGTCTCACCCATGCCAGTGCTATGCTTCAGGAACAGCTGAGGACGTGGGTGTCTGATAATGTCACCCTTTTTGTTATCGTCATGTTCTTCTGACACGGTTAGGGGTATGGTTTTTTGCCCTGTTTCCCCACATCTGATAAATTAGGAAGAACCTCCTGACAGTAACAGCTGTTTGGAAGTGAAATACAGTGCCTTGGAGTGTGGTGGAGTCTCCTTCTTTGGAGATTTTTAAAGAGAGGCTGGATGGGCATCTGTCGGGAGTGCTTTGATTGTGTGTTCCTGCATGGCAGGGGGTTGGACTGGATGGCCCTTGTGGTCTCTTCCAACTCTATGGTTTTATGATTCTAAGTTCCATGGAACTCAGCCTAGGTTTTTATAGGATTGCACTGCCAGGAGACCCAGTCCCTGCAAATCACAGAAAACTGTTGTGCAGCCCTTGTACATTCTTAATGTCTTGAAAAAGTTTGGACGGCTAGGGAATGGGAACCACAGCTTATGCAGAGACAGCAGAGCTAACCTGGCCAAAGAGCATCCTTTCTCCTGATCCCATTTAATTTTATTGACTCCCCATTTCCAGTTTTGTCATTAAGTAGTGAAACAAGAGTACCAAAGGCCTCAAATTCTAAGACATAGAAGGGATAAGAGCATATTTTAGGGAAAGTGCAAACTAATAGACTTCTTAATAATGCTATATGTTGAAATTGGATTTGTATGTGCCTAATGGTACACAGCATGATATCTTTATTTGGTAATGGAAAAAAGGGAATGTTAATAATTTCATAGAAGCAGGAGGTTAAAGCAAATGATTGTCTGGATATTGCAAAAGTAACTGTGATTTTCTGAGGAAACACCAGCCATAGTCATTTAAAAGAAGAATGAGCAAAGTTGGTCTGCACAACCCTAACTTATTCATGTTTACTCAGAAGTAAATTCCACCCATTTCAATAGATCTTACTCTCAAGGAAACATATGCATTAACACTGGAATTGCAGGAAGCAACAGAGACTTTGAAGAACATAAGCAGTAATGGTAAAAGGTTAAAACTAAATCTTGAATAGGAATACATACAGCTATAGATAAGACACTAAAATCTGGTGAGAGAGGCCATGAGGACCCTCAGAAGCTATAAGCAGACAGTGAACTTAAGTGGCTAAAGGTTATTGGTTTCCAAACAAAAAAACCCAGAATGTTTTCCTTTCCTGAAGACAGGTGTGTCATGTACCGACTTCTCCAGACTCAGTGATCAGCAGTTTCAGAATTTAAAACAGAAAACTTTATTATCAGAATAATCCAAAGAACAAGTTTGTTGCTCGGAATGAAATCTAACTGACAAACAGTTACACTAAAAGCATATTCCAATCTACAAAATCTGGTGGGCTATACAGTCATTGGCTACCCATCATCCCCAGTCCCATTTCCCACCGTACCAGGGTTCAGACCCAGAGTTGAGACCCAGGTGCAGTGCTTACCAAAACCATTATAGACACAGAGCACATACTCCCTTTTTACAGTTAGGCTACATACTTGTTAACGGCACAGAAAAATGCAAACACAATTAGCTGGAAGGTTATACTGCAACACTGAACTTGGCAGGAAAAGGTCACACCTGGGACTGATCCTAGTAAGGTGCCATACAAAACTCTGTCTCTACTATACATTCACCCTATACTAATCTATCCTTAGTTCATTCAAACAAAATACACTAGTCTATCCTTAGTTCATTCAAACAAAATACAAAGGATTAAATGCAGTGTTGAGTTAAAGTGCTTCCCCTACAGAACTGTCTCCTTCTTTCTCTTTTGTAGGTTTCCCAGCCCTCTGGAACAGATTTTGAGGGTGCACAGGACACAGTGGGGAGGGGCAATTGGCAACTGACACCCCCATTCTGTGATGAAATTCCTTCTGCTGGCAGGATGACACTATTTAATCCAGGCCACATTAAGCAGAAGTAAGTAGGAAGCCATTCATAGAACTACTGTTATATGATCCCCAACGAGTGACCATTTACTATCTTTTGCCTCCTCAGCTGGGTTTACTGATTGTTTGTAAGAACAGTTTAGCTTCATTTGGCTGTTTGTATCTTTGCTTAACAAACTACAATGTCCTTTTGCTGTGTTTCTGCTCCCTTCCTTTACAGCATTCCTGAATGAAACATAATAAGTTTCAGTTCCATTTTCAGACTGCCTCACACTGGCATGGGGATGTTTGAAGCTCTCAAAAAATAACCTTCCTAACTTATTTATTTATTTAAATTTCTATACTGATCTCCGCCCCCCTGCAAAGGCTCCCCAAGGTATTCACAAACCAAATTTTCAAAACAAAGAAATAAAGTGGCACTTAAAATAGTTAAAACACAACAACCATTATTACTGAGAATTCTCTTATCATAGGACTTTATCAGACACAAAACACACTAACGTTTCTGTCCCACTATTAGCGAACCCATTCCTGTCCTGGCACAATAACCCAAAATACCAAACTTACCTCTGGCAGCGTTTAAAAGCAGCCCAGGTATGAACAGAGCACTAATGGAGCTCTGTTCACTTCCTGGTTAGAGATGTTGCTGATTCTTGCAAGAAGCCTCGAGCGCGACAAATTCAAAAAAATAAAAATAAAAATAAAAACAGGAATAGTTTACACAAGCACAGAGACACACTATAATAAGTACAAGTAACCTGGGGAGGTTAATAAAAAAAGTGTTGCCTACCTGGTTTTCAGAACAGCCAGAAGTGTTCTGGCCATATTAGCCATTGACACTGTATTCACGTTGAGTACAATAGTGTGAGGTTTCAAATGCCAGCAATGCCAGCACTAAAGCACCATGGGGGATCAATTGATGGCTTGAGCCATCAATTAAAAAATACAGGTTTTGGCCAGTACATAAACGTGAAAGGGCAACATTGTCTGGTATGTGGGCCCTTTTGAATTTATGTGGCATCATTATAATGCTGTATTTAGTGCATCTGATAATGTCCACAGTCTAAATTCTGTAACTTTACATATACTTAGTTATGTAGCTAAGAAACCCTGTTGGAGAATTGCCAAGATGTGTAACAGGACACCGGCAAGAGTGTCTCAACCTGCACCGGCATTCCCTAATCGGTGTCCCAATGCTTAATGGGACCAATGCACATAGGTTCCAATGCACATTGGTCTTGTTGTATATCAGTCAGTTTGTTGGCTCTTCTACATAGTAGGGGTCATCTACACAGCAAAATAAATATGAACAGCATGCGAAAGATCAGTGATCTGTTCACATGGTCATTCGTATTTATATGTGTCATTCAGAGGGTGGGCGGCTAAACAAACCTTAAAGTCTGTGAGTGGTTCATCCGCAACCCTTTGCTGGATAAATCCGTGAGCAGTTCAAATTGTACAATTGTGTATACATCACAGTCTCACAGATTTGAACAAGCAGTCTTGTGATTAGCCAATCCAGCCAAGGGGTTGGGCTTGTAAAGAGGAGAATCAGCTGTGGCTGCCATTTTTTAAAAGGTATAGCAGAGGAAGAAGGAGCCGGAGCTAGGAGCAGCAGGAGGAGCAGGGTGGCTAGTTGGTTCCCTGAAGCTTGCCCAGCCCAGCCCAGCCCCAGCCTCCTCTCCTGCCACCCTTGGTTGGCTAGCTGTGTGGAGCAGAGCACACCAAAACCTTTTCTGCATCATCATCATCATCATCATCTGGGAAGCGAGCTAAGGACTCTCCCTGCCTGCCTGCCTGTCTCAGCTGCCCTCTCCCTCCTCCTCCACCTCCTCCTCCTCCATTCCTCCGACTGTGCCCCTGAAGCCTTGCAGACAGACAACAGGTAGGGTGCAGTGGAGTGCTCTGGTGGTGGGGAAGGAGCAGTGGGAGGCGCAGCAGCAGCTGCTGCTCTTGCTGCAAGTGAATGAATGGGTGGTGAGGACACCAGGAGCACGTGCAAGGCTCCGCTGGAGCTCGAGCCCCGGTTTGGGCACAGGAGGCAGGATGGGGATGGGGAGGCCTTGGAGGGTTCCCTGTGGCCTGGTTGATAGGTTGGGGAAGAGGGAGGAGGAGGAGGGCCACTGTGTGGGGACAAAGGCGAGTGCGGGCTTTGCGGGCACGACCTGGGAAGGGACTGGAGGATCCAAAGCTTGTCCCCCCACACACTCCGCAGAATCCCCAGCCAGTGCGGCGGCACACTCGCCAGCTGGGCTAGGGGTCATGTGGAGTTTGGGGGGACCTAAAAACCATGGTGCGAACGCCCGCCGTTTCATGTCTATACATATTTTCCCCCTTCGTGTAGACAAGGCCATAATGTAACAGCATCCCTTTACTGGATGCAGATGTTATGACATTGCCTAATTCTAATTCCCACAGACATAAATCCACTTATTAAGACATAAGTCTTCAACAGGAGTGTGGCCCTAATAATTTTTTTTATCCGTTAAAGGCAAGTTGGAACAAGCAAACGAGCTCTTCAGAGCCCACTTAAAAACAGAGAAGGAGCCACAAAATGTTCCATAAGGATGGGGCTGCCATAAAGAAGAGCCAGTATCTCATTCCTAAATAAATGAGATAAAACTGATAATTGATCAAATAAAGAGATTTTATCAGTTGACAGCAGGACCTGCTTGCCAGTCTTGGTTCCACTGAATCAATAGTTTCACCAAGGTATGGATTATCGTTCAGCAGTTGATTCAGTGGGCCTACTCCAGCAGGTGGAGATTTAGGCCTTTTCTTTCAACCAGTGAGCTAACAATCTATTTTTTCATCTTCATCTTCTAAGACACTATCCTTCCACACAGAGACCCAGACACAGGCTGACACAGAGAGGTGCTTTTTTAGCGCAATAATTTCTCTCTTTTGCTACAAAGCTCAGCATCAACAACTATCTTCAGGGAAATGTAAAATGATTGCTGCTTGTCAAATCAAATTTGAATTTAATGGATTCTCCCCACCCCCACCCACAATTTATTCTGAAAAATCAGATGTGGTTGATAGCTGCTGACAACTGGAAGGCCCACTTCAGCAACTGGAAAATAATGACACCCAAAGCTCACTAAGCACTTTCTGTTGGCCTGACTTTGAAATGTTTAAATACTCTTGGAATATTTGAGAATATGAGGAACAAAGAAGCAATCATCCAAGCAAATGTGTCAATGTACAGTTGAACATAACCATTATAACTTCAACTGACACATTAATTTCAATGTGACTTACATGAATGCATTTTAATATTTTTAATGTTTAATGTTTTTAACTTATAAATTGTTTAATTCTTTTTAAAATTTTGTATACTGTTATTTTTACTTTTGGATTGTTTTTAACTTGTATTGTTTAAAGATGTTGTTTGCCACCTTGAGTCCCATTGTTGGAAGAAAGGTGGCATATAAATGAATTTAATAAATACATTAATAAAGTTGAAAACTACAGACTTGCAGGGGGGACGCTCACATAGATATGAATCACTTAATTACTGCAGTATCAGGGCTGTGTCCCCTGTATTGAGAATCTATCACATGTCTAATCCCACAAAGCAAACTTTCACTTCATCCCAGGTGCAATGCTTTTAAGTGGCCTGAGTAATTCACACTTTCAGCTAGGATACTTCAACTGTTATATAACTGGGAATGTAAAGGATGCAACCTCCATCTTTTCTAATCTTTGGGTCAGTGGCTTCATTTTCTAGCATCCTAGAAACATATCAATGGATTAATTGATGAAAAATTAATAACTGCAATCTCAAAGATGAATTAAACCTTTCCACTGAAGTAAAGAAAATGATACACCATGCAAATTAGACTAAAATTATTTAGGATGCCCAAAGAAAACAAAGTGCGAATAGGCAAGATCACTCTGCAATATATTTTATATTTCCCATAATCAAGAGCAATAATCAGAACTGTGTCTTCCATTATGCTCTCTGTGGGCTTATCTACACAGGCTAAGTACCCTGGCTTGTCTCTGTCTCAGAGCCATGCAGTCCATATGATGGAGGGCATTTGCCTTATTCTTCGCTGAACAGTCCTTACCACCCCAGGGCAGATATAGGGCTGAGACGGGGCAAGCCAGAGTAGGGCCTGAAAACTGTTACATAATAATAACAACCAGTTTAATCCATTCCCACCAGCTAAAGCCCAGATTGAGCCCCACATATCAGCAGGAGCCTGTCTGGCATGCTGGCCTTCACTGCAGCCATCAGCTCCCTGGCTTTCCTGGAAGCGAGGCAGGGGTCCTGCAGCATGTGGCTGGCCACATGCAGAAGGACTTCAGTCACATGGCTTCTGAGATAGCAAAGAAAATAGGGATGGTAGTGGCTGCAGGGATGGGCCAGTGTTCCTGTGTGGATCCAGCCCATTTCCTCCAAGTAACAGGGGCAGAATGGGCCAGCTCCACAGACAGGATATGCTGGTGGGGAGCCAGTATATCCTAGCTGTTGCAGATATGCCCCATGTGTATACAGGAGACATATTATTCAGCAGTCCTGTATGCCAAAACTGAAGTCTACATCAATATACACTGGGGCATTGGCCAAAGGGGGGGGGGAGAAAGAATAAGCAACAAGAGACACGTATATTCCCCTTGGGACTATTTTGACCCACTGTGTCTCGGAATTAAACCAAAAAAACCCCACCATCTAATAGTGGGAATAAAAAGTGGCAGCTGTTTCTCCACTTATTTATTCCAATAGTGGGAATAAAAAGTAGTAGCAAATAGTCCAGGATAACAAAAAAAAAAAATTGGGGGGGGGGCTGGCATCCTCTTGGCTAGGCCCAGCTAGAGTAAACTCATTCAATCAATTGTTGAATGGGCAGTCAACAGGTAGATATATCTAATGACTTCAATGTGTCTGCCCTAGTCAGGACTAAAATAGGATCTAGGGCATGGTTTGAATTTTTTTTAAAAAAAAACAAACAAACAAGTACTACAGCTATAAATATCTCAACCTCTAGCAACATTTGCCTCATTGTTTTTTCCCCTAGAAACACATGCAATTGGTTCATGTATTTTTTAAGGATTTTTTTAAAAGAAAGAAATATATAACAAAAAAAATTAAAGCATTTAGGCACCTGTTTGTACATGGGATTGAGAGATCTTCCACCTCTACTTTCTTTCTTTCTTTCTTTCTCTTTCTTTCTTTCTTTTTGGGGGTTTTTGGTTTTGAGACTTGAAGAATTTTTCCCTCTTTATTTTCCTAGGACAGGAAACCAGCAAAGTTGGCTCAGGAAGCAAGCACTGGAAATCTGGCATCTTGAGAGCAGTCATGACCTAATTCAGATCTGTTCCATCCATCTCTAGATTTTCAGTGTGTTTTTTTTTTAATAAAGTTTAAAAAAAAAAAAAAAAAAACAAACCCTCTTGACTGTGGCCCAAATAAGTCAAAACCACAAGCCTAACTCTAACATGTTTCCCGATTCCTTTCCTTTATATTACAGGGTATATTTCTGTTTCCTTTACTTCTATAGGCTTAATAGAAGAAACCCTTTAAAGTTCATCCAAAGACCACTTACTCTGACATGTGGTATTAATGTTTTATGACTGAGCTTCATTGCATTTCTTATATTTTCAGAGAGCATCTGAGCCAGAAACATTTTTTGGAAATGGAAGTAATGTGGGCATTTGGCAGCATACCACTTTCAAAGAAAACTGTTACTCTACACCAAAGCTATCTGAAATGCAGGTAATTTTGATTACCCATGAATTACCCTTTGGTAGGTGTTTGACTATATGCACATCTCTACTCCCAACGTTTATATAATATCATCCAAAATTATGGTTTACATTTACATTCAGGCTGTCAGTCAAGCATGATGCTACCGACAACAGTAATTAGTAGTGTTGCTCAATTAGAGAAATGAACAAAATATCCTGTTGGCACCCACAGAAAGTGATTGTTAACAGACGGCTTGAATATCACCTGTTGTATATTGACAGATTTCCTCTGTTGTTGTTGTTGTTGCTTCTACATGTGCATGGCAATTAGATTGTCAGAAAATACCCTTCCATTGAAGGTTTTTAGAAATAGGGATTTAGTGCAGTAATGTTGCTGTAGTTGTGTGCCTTCAAATTGTTTCCAGTTTACTTATCATAGGGTTTTCTTGGTAAGATTTGTTCAGAGGAGGCTTGCCATTGCCTTCCTCTGAGGTTGAGAGAGTGTGACTTGCCCAGGGGCAGTGATTAGGTGGTGCCAAAGTAGAGTTGTACCAAGAAAGAACCAGATGCCCAGGTTGGGGTTTAAACTGGCCATAACATTTATTTGCATAACAACAGCATACAGATATTACTAAAAGTATACAAAGGTAGTGAGTTGAAACCCGAGGTTGCCACGTCTTGTCCCCTGCCCCCATTGCTGTATATAAAATCTGCTACACCAGTTTGTTTTCCCTGGCTGCACCGGAGCAAAAACATACCCAACTACAACACCATGGAAGAGACTGGTGAATAAAGCACAAACTTGTGCAGTTGCCCAATCTGCAAAGTGGCCCATCTAGAGCTTCACCTTTCCCCCTGAAATGCCCTTCTCCCTACCTAGTCTTTGTGTATCGGGTTCACCTTACTCACCTAAATTACCACAAGTTGTGAGGGGATAAAAAAAACCAGCAGTCTTGATCTGATGCGTACATGTAAACAATGTTTGCAGAACTGAATAAGTCATACAGAATTACATGCAGGTTTGACAGATAATAAATCAGCTTGATAGTAGAACATTAGCTAACCAACAACCTGACCAATGGAACATGGCCAGCAAACCCATCACACTGCTCCTCAAAGGCAATCAGCAATTGCCTGATGAGCCTGAAATGCAGTGGCAGGTGGATGGGTGTCTGGTGCCCAGCCAATGAAAGAGGCCAAGACATGTACAAGAGCCTATAAAAGGTTCCCTGAAGTCTCATGGGAGTATGGCCTTCTCAAGACTTCAAAATCCTGAGACATTAGGAAGTCTTGTGAGGAGAACAGATCTCATGCTGGCTCCTTGCTGCAGCCATTGAGCTATCTGCATTTGTTGCATCTCCAGTCGATCAGCTGCTCGACTGAACTCAGTACCAGCAGCCTCAGCGCAACTTCATGCACTCATAAGAGTCAGCTTTAAGGGACTCTTGTACCAACATTAGATAACTGTCTTCTATCTATCCATTTTCCTAGCTCAGATGTATTCTCTTCTACAATAAAAGTAAGTTTTGCTTTTTAATCTTATTAGAGCATCCTGCATATTTTTTATCCTGTTTAAACCACAAGCTAATATTGCACTGGGGCTATGCTTCACTCTGCATAATATAAATGTGAATAATTTCCTATGCTATTTGCATTTATCCCAGTTCTTTGACATCACTTTGGCAACAACAGTGTCATGCTGGCACTACAAAAGCAAGACTGCAGGTCATACTTTCTATTAATTAACAAAGATTACCTAGTTTCAATTCCAGAATCATTGCAATATCACATTTACCAAAGGACAGCCTGCCCCAGGAGATTATGAGACACTTGAAAAAAACACCCAAGCAGCTCACAAGAACAACGTCACTATACTACCAAGGGGTCCCGATATCACACAACGTCATTCTCCTGGTGTGCTTGCTCCATTCTCCCTCCATACTGAATCGACGAAAAAGGCGCCGCTTTTCACAGCAGAAACTTCTTCATCACTTCAGCACAGAGGGAGAATGGAGCAAGCACACCAGAAAGACAGCACATGCAATATCGGGACCCATTGGCGGTACAGTGATGTTGTTCTCACAAGCTCCTTGGGGGCTTTTTAAATGCATCTGATAATCTCCCCAGTGAAGAGGCCATGTCTTTTCAGCGGTGGTATCAAATTCAAGGAATTGCTTGGCCAGGGAGGTTTAGCTGCATACAGAATCACAGAATCACAGAATTATAGAGTTGGAAGAGACCACGAGGGCCATCCAGTCCAACCCCCTGCCACGTAGTAAATCACAATCAAAGCATCCCCGATGAGCATCCAGCCTCTGTTTAAAGACCTCCAAGGAAGGAGACCCCGCCACGCTCCAAGGGAGTGTGTTCCACTGCTGAACAGCTCTTACTGTCAAAAAGTTCCTCCTAATGTTGAGGTGGAACTACACTATCTTGAGTTTCTGCCTCACACAGGCCTTTAGTAATCAATGCAATGTTACTGCTGTTTTGACCTGGATTTATTTTGTTCTTTTTATGGTTTCATTATTAATAACTTGGGTTTTATGCATGGTTTGATGTTTGCTTTCTTGCTTGTTTGTTTCAAATTAATTTTATATTTATTTATTTGCATTATATTCAGCCTTTCTCCCAAAATAGGACTCAATGGGCCTTGTGCTATACTAGAAACTGACAGCCTAAAAAAATATTTTTAAAAAATTCCCCTAGTCTGGTATTTTATGCCTTCAAAATTTTGTAAAGCTCTTGTTATCTGAAAAATCTGCTTAAAAATCTTTACTTCAGGACTTCACTTTGATTATTACTTTATATATCTAACAAATAATAAATATTAAGTGGCCATGCTGCCAGAGAGATTCTGGGTGTTGTACTCTAAAAAAAAAAACTTGTCCAGGTTCTGGTTTGTTACTTTCATTTAAAGGTGATTTAATTATTAAAACCTAGCTGACTTCTATAGCTATTTTGATATCAAAACAGTTTGCAAAACCAGCATGGCATAGTGGTTGAGTGTTAGACTATGGACTTTATCAGACCACCCCCTAAAGTTGTTCTTTTGCCAGTATAAAAAAAATCCATTATTATGCCAGCAAAAGAAGGTCCCCCACCACACTTACCTTCTCTCCCAACAGGCTTTCCCATTCATTGGCCTCCTTTGAAATCCTGTGCAATTTTATCACGTGAGAAATTCAAAAGTAAAACAAAAAATAAACATCAAAAAGTTATACCAAGCACCTAAACATATTTTAAAACTTACAAATAAACCAGGGAAAGTTTTAAAAGGCTTGTCATTTACCTGGATTTCATGATCTCACCCAGAAGTATTTTGGCCAGTGTGACCATTGTTGGGGTAAGTATGAGGTGAAAACACAATATTTTTTTTATACCAGCAATGCCAGCACAAAAGTGCCACAGAGATCTAGTAACAACTTAAGCCGTCGACTCAGCCTTCCATTAAAAAATTGGTAAAATGAGTACCAGCACACTAAGAGCTGGGGCGACATGCTGTGAAACTACTAATATGGTTTCCAATAAGAAAAACAACAGCAGCAGTCGCTTATTTAATGTACAATGCATTCTAGAAAAAAGAGTCACTTCTGCACGCCAGCAGCACTATCTACTGGCCCTTACATTATCTGTGTTGTGCAACTGTCTATAACTATTTGTAATGTATAACTGCTGTACTATGTTTGTATTGATTTCTGATCTGTGTAACATTGTATAACTTGCTGAACTGTATTAAAAATTGTATGTGATGAACTGTACTGTATTACTGTGTGTATTGCAACGTATGTACCCCGCCCCGATCCTGAGGGGAGAGGCGGGTAATAAATAACTCAGTATTATTATTATTATATTATTAAAAAGGTACAGGTTTGGGGCAGAATGTAACCACAAAAGGGTGACATCATCTGATTTGCATTCCCTTTTGCGGTTATGTGGTGTTGTTATGATGCTGTATTTGACTTGTCTGATAAAGTCCTATGACTCTGGAGACTAGGGTTCAAATCCCTGCTTGGTCATGAAAACCCACTGGTGACCTTGGGCAAGACACATACTCTCAGCCTCAGAAAACCCTGTGAAAATGCCTTAGGGTCTCCATAAGTCAGAAATGACTTGAAGGCACAACAACAACAACAACAACAACAAAATCACACATTTGTGTACCTGCATTTGTGAAAAAAACAACAACACTGGATTACATAAGAAAGAAGCTGATGGAACTTTATCATGGTCATGTTCCATCCATGAAGCCCTGGTCATGTACCAGCCAGTGACATCTATCTATAACATGAGTGGACAATTGTAGAAAGATAGAGGATCACATTAGCTCTTTAGGGCGGAAAAATGAAATGCATAAATATAGGATGGGAGAGACCTGGCTGAATGAGACTACATGCGAAAGGGATCTAGGAGTCCTAGTAGACCACAAGTTGAACATGAGCCAACAGTGTGATGCGGCAGCTAAAAAGGCCAATGCAATTTTGGGCTGTATCAATAGAAGTATAGTGTCTAGATCAAGGGAAGTAATAGTGCCGCTCTATTCTGCCTTGGTCAGACCTCACTTAGAATACTGTGTCCAGTTCTGGGCACCACAATTCAGAAAGGATATTGACAAATTGGAGCGTGTCCAGAGAAGGGCAACTAAAATGGTGAAAGGTCTGGAAACAATGCCTTATGAGGAGAGATTTAGGGAGCTGGGTATGTTTAGCCTGGAAAAAAGACGGTTTAGAGGCGATATGATAGCTCTGTTTAAGTATTTGAAGGGATGTCACGCTGAGGATGGAGCAGGCTTGTTTTCTGCTGCTCCAGAGACTGGAACACGGAGCAATGGGTGCAAGCTCCAGGAACAGAGATTCCACCTCAACATGAGGAGGAACTTTTTGACAGTAAGAGCTGTTCGGCAGTGGAACACACTCCCTCGGAGTGTGGTGGGGTCTCCTTCCTTGGAGGTCTTTAAACAGAGGCTGGATGGCCATCTGTCGGGGATGCTTTGATTGTGATTTCCTGCGTGGCAGGGGGGTTGGACTGGATGGCCCTCGTGGTCTCTTCCAACTCTGCAATTCTATGATTCTATGATTCTATGATTCTATGACTCTTCATGAAACCTTGACGGGCTGCATTTTCCCTACCGCACCCACTTGCAAAAAAAAATCAAAATCAAAAGTTTTTGTTTGAAATTTTGTTCCAAATCTCTGAGGGGTACAGGGACATTTTCACCATGTTTTGGGATCTCCAAATGTGGTGGAAATGCCCCCACATCCCCTAGAGGCATTTTGGAACAATTTTTTAAAAAGCAAATTGAAAACTTTTGATTCCTTTGGGATACCCTGGGGGGCTACAAAAACAGCCCTGGGGGAATGCATGCAGGCAATGGGTCATACTTTGCCCACATGAATGGGAGACATGAGAGACAGAGACTTTTCTGTAGTATCCCCATCCTTATAGAACACTAATCTGCTGTGAGAAGTGTGTTATCTCAAAAGGCAAGCTACAAAGATTTTAAATAAATAAATGAAGTGTTATTAATAATCCTGCCTATGTCAAAATAAACCAGATATTACAGGCCAGAACCTCGAAAACATGGGTATCAAAGGGAGGAAATTCAAATATTGTGGAAACTTCTTGCTTAGGAAATGCTGGCCAAATAAGGGAGTACCTGATATTAAATAGTCCATTTCATTATTACATAAAAACCTGATGTTTGAGAATAACCTGTACCACTGAGGTGTCTTTAACATCAGCTCTCACCTCATCTGATCTTAGTAATTCTTTCTCAGGGCTGGTTTAAGGCACCAGCAGCGTCAGCATCCGCAGGGGGCCCCATCATTGTGGGGGCCCTATAGTAACCCTCCTCCTGCAAAAACATTATTAGTAATAATCTGAATATCCTGTACTGTGAATAGCTTAGGTTGAGTTAGGTTACATTGACCCGAGATAAACATATGGGGCCCCCAAAATAAAGCATTGCAGGGGCCCCAAAATTCCTTAAACCAGTCCTGCTCTTTCTCCTCCTCCTCTTCGAACAAACAACAGCATTTGGATAAGATTTGTTATATAATATAATATTCCTTAAGAATCATTGGGAAAGCTTTTTATAGGATCATAGAATCATAGAGTTGGAAGAGACCACAAGGGCCATCCAGTCCAACCCCCTGCCATGCAGGAATACACAATCAAAGCATTTCCAACAGATAGCCATCCAGCCTCTGTTTAAAAACCTCCAAAGGAGATTACACTACACTCCAAGGCAGTGCATTCCACTGCCGAACAGCTCTTACTGTCAAACATTTGAAATGTTTTCCCTTGTTATTACTTCTAGAACTGTATTTTATCTATTTTATGTTCTTATGAATCACTTTTCATTCAGTAAACTACATTTTTAGAAAGAACAAGTTTTTGATCTACACATTCTGTCAGTCGAATCTTGCCAAAACTGAGAAAAAAGAAAAAGGCACACTTCCTTCACTGAAGATTTCTTATAGCCTACTTAGTGGAGCAACTTACTATTGACAAAATACCTGAATTATTTAAAAACAAATCTTAAAGGGGCAATGATTAACTTTTTAGTGTAAACAATCTTGTGAGTAGACTAAGGACATTATCAGGACAAGCCAAATAAGGTGCCTAATAATCGCGAAAGGGTACACATACCACATGATGTCATCCTTTCATAATCATGTCCTGTTAAAAAAACGTTCTTTCTTATTGATGGTTCAAGCCAACAATTGATCCCAATGGCGCTTTTGTGCCAGCATTGCTGGCATTTCAATCCGTGTGCTATTGTACTCACATGAATACAGCGTCAATGACTGGTCTGGCAAGAACACTTCTGGGTGAGATCATGACATTCAGGTAGGAGACACACTTTTTATGACCCTCCCCAGTTTACTTGAGACTTTTTTTTTTAGTGTGTTTAGGTACTTTGTGTAACTTTTTGTGTGTAATTTTGTTTTTTATTTTTGAATTTCCCACGTTGTGTATTCTCACGAGAATACACAGGATTTCAAACGAGGAACTGAATGGAGCTCTGTCCACTCCTAGCTCATTGCCAGGGAAGCCTTTGGACAGGAGTGAAGGTAAGTATGGTATGGGGAGTTCTTCTGCCAGCATGAAAAGGGCAAAGTTATGATGGCAAAGAATGGGGTTTAAGGGGGTGGTCTTATAAAGTCCTAATTAAAAATATGGGATATAAATGCCAAATTATTTTAAATTCATTTACATAGATTAGAATCGTTATGTCATCAATAAGTGCAACTGTCAGCTATAGTAGTTGGCCCAACTGTTGGCTATAGTGAGGAAGGCCCTCTTCTGTGCAGGAGTTCATTTATGGTACCATTCCAAGTCAACAAAATGCCAAAATTTTCATCCATTCACACCTTGCAATCTAGAATGAAAGATAGGAAAAACAGTCCACAATAATTGGGCCACAACTGCTGTTGAAACACTATAAAATAAGTCACTGAAACATGACAGTGTTGGAGCTATGTCAGGGGTGGACAACTGTATGGGGGCCGGTAGGCAATTCCCCCCTCCCAGACACCACCCTACTGGCCATACTGTTTACACCACAGCAAACCCAAATACCTTAATTTTTCCCCATCAGTTCCTCTCAAAAGGACATCAGGAATTGATGTCTAGTCCCTTTCTGACACTATTATAAGAGGGATTGCAGAGGAACATAGAGATATGGGGAGGGGGGTAGTACAAAGTCCTAAAGTGCTTGTGGAGACATTTTGTATCTTTTCATACATTTAGGCATGTTCTGTGTGGTTCGGGGGCAAAAACTGCTCAGAAACCACATCGTTTTCTTTAAAAAAATTGGTTGGTAGGAAGTTTTTGGGGACTGGTGGGGGTATTCAGAGGCCACAAAAGTGGAGTCCAGGGGCCACATGAGGCCCACAGCCTACAGTTTGCCCACCCCAAGCAAAGTAAATGTCATTAGAAAAGAAGAGGTTACCACAGAGAAGACACATTTCCAAACTGCTACCCCACCACACCAGCTTTTCTTGGAGTGAGGGCATACACAGGGGCTTCAAATATTGCCCTCATATTTTGAATTGGTCCATATGGGAAGGGGCAGTATTTGAGGTGTTGGGGGTCTTGAGCTATGAAGGGCCTTATAGGTTAAAATGAATACTTTTGGTCTGGAGAGAAACTGGGATCCAGAACAGTCAAAAGGCAGGACCCACAACCATTTCTCAAATGTCGAGTCAACAAGCAAACCTACTCTGATTTTGAGCCTGTCACTCCACTGGGAGATACCATTATCCAATATTGTCTTTGCAGAACTCTTGGCAATACAAATTCACAGTGTGATAGTCAGGTCAATTCATATAACTGTAATCCTGTTTATCCCATACTAAGAGCTTATTATCCAAATATTTTCTGTTGTGAATATGTTGGACACCTACCAGTCAATCTGTGTAAATATACCACACTCTTCTTAAGTCAAAGTCATTTATATTATCAAAATGCCTTGTTCCAGGAGGACATGGATGTTATGTTTGCAAGCAACCTTAAGCAATTAACTAATTACACACAATGAACATGAACAAACCAACATTACCCACTTTTAAGTCCAAGATATGTCAGTGAGAGAAAATTAAAAACATGATCATTAAAATTATTACTGTCAACAACAAGAACAACAACAAACAACAACAATTCTTTTGCCCAGAATAAATCGAACTGTGAGTCCCACTTAGAGTAGAATAACTGAATTAATGGACGCTTAATGTACATATTGAGTTACCAACTTCCTATTGCTTTAATTCGGTCTACCTGAGCTAACTACAGAGGAAGTGAGTGCATTTAAGCCATCGTTGTTGCTGTTGTTATATCATCATCATCATCATCATCATCATCATATTGCAAAATATATAATAAACTAGCTGGACCTGGTGTACCATATGCCATTAAAAAACTCCCCCCCAAATGCCCAGGAGACCTCATGACAACCCTTTGAGGTAGGCTGGTGAGTTTAACTCGCCCACCCACCATTCGTTCTGCCCCCTGCCACCGCCACCGCTGCTCGTTCTGCCCCTTGCTGCCCCCACTGCTTGTTCTGCCCCCAACTCATTCTGCCACTCCCCCACTCGTCCTGCCCCTCCCACCACTTGTTCTGCCCCCACCACTCATTATGCCCTTCCCACCACTTGTTCTGCCCCTCCCCCACTCCTTCTGCCCCTCTCCCACTCGTTCTGTACTTCCCACCACTTGTTCTGCCCCTGCCCCCACTCCTTCTGCCCCCTCCCATTTGTTCTGCCCCTCCCTCCACTCCTTCTGCCCCTCTCCCACTCCTTCTGCCCCTCCTCCCACTTCTTCTGCCCCTCCTCCCACTTCTTCTGCCCCTCCCACTCGTTCTGCCCTCCCCCACTCTTTATGCCCCTCCCCCACTCCTTCTACCCCCTCCCACTAGTTCTGCCCCTCCCCCACTCCTTATGCCCTCCCCCACTTCTTCTGCCCCCTCCCACTCATTCTGCCCCTCCCCCCACTCCTTCTGACCCTCCCCTCACTCCTTATGCCCCTCCCCCACTCCTTATGCCCCCTCCCACTCGTTCTGCCCCTCTCCCTACTCGTTCTTCCCCCCACCCCACCCCCTGCACTCCAGAACACACAGGCATACACCACATCCATCCCCATGTTACTCACTAGCGGCCATGTTTGAGATCTACATGGTTCCACCCCCAGTGTGCTGATTGGCTGCCCAACAGACCTGTGATTGGTTGATCAGTTCCCTAAGTAGCCAATCAGCACACTGGAAACAGCAACATACCCAAGAGAATTTTATATATATAGATATTATATAGTATATAGTGAAAGGACAAGGCACACAAAGGATGGATAGTGAAAAAAGGTAGAGCAAGGAGGTCGGTTCTTCTACCTTTTAATCAATTGAGGGGGTCTATACATGCTCTTGAGAATATGGAATGCTATTATGAATATAGTTTTGCATGCATGGGAGTGCTACTGATCAGGAGAAGTTGGTGGTAGAGGATTTCTGCATGTAAATCCATGCAAATAGGAAATGCAGTGTGAATTCAAAGATAAATGCAATAGAAAAGAAAATAGATGCCCAATTTATTAAAACAATATTAATATAACAATAAGGATAACCGAGCCATTAAAAATAGTTCATCATTTTTCAAGAAAAACAATGGACACATTTTATTGTACACCCATCCGGAAATAAAGAGGTGGACAATAGTGATGGGGTTAACTAGGCCTGCATTTATTAATACTCATAACCTAAACTTTGCAATGGGCCTGCTACGAAATCAGCTGGGGAAGAATGTTCTTCCCAACCACCTCCCCAGCTACATATGGGCAAGCACCCAGGCCCTGATGCCTTCTTGTACTCCATGGGCTGACATTGCCCAGTCAGTCAATACAACCAGGAAGACACTCTTGGGTTAGTACCCCCCTCTTGGCATGAGATTTGGGTATCCTGGGGAGGGGACAACCTGGGCCATTCCCAGTGGTTATTGGTCTCCCCAAACCTGAGCCCTATACAATCTGGAACCTAAGTTAAGGAACCCCTTTTCACCCCAAAGGTGCCTGAGGGGTGGTCACCGTCAACCCCCAAATTCTCCTTTCCCACACTTTCCTGCCACCCCAGAAGCAGGGCATACTTTAGCTCCTGGATCACATAAGGCAATGTAAAATGGCCCCAAGGCCGCGCTTCAGGTCCCTAATGAATATGCCATTGCCTGCATCTGTATCATCCCATCACTGTGATACAACTCTGGCAAATCATACAGATCTCTGGGCAAGGCAAGAAAATTCCCAAACTCCAGGCCATAACATTCTTCATTTCCCTATTAACTTTGTGCCTGGCTCTGTCCAGGCACTGGGAGGCTCCTCATCCCTCCAAGTCCTCCTAGGAAGTAAAGCCGACCAATCCAGGACCAACCTAGGCCACTTCTGCTGCAACTCCACCAGGTGCTCTCTTGCCTGGATAGTAAGGGCCTTTCCTTTGACCAAACTGAGGTCATTTTCCCCTAAATGTTTTATAAATAAGCCAAACCTCTCCTTTCATGCAACAACAGAGAGCGCAAGCCTGACCAACTCAGTCCTCACAAACCCAGCTGCTTAAACATGACAGTCACAGACACCACCAGCTACAAGCCAACTGCCATGTGCCAGGCCTGACTGGCTGCCCAATATACATGACTCTGACTCTCCACCTGTGATGTGGTGCACCCAGGCCTCATATGGTGTCACACATACCTAAAAAGGCTCTAGCTGGTGTGACATCCTGGCAGGTGAACTTCAAATGCCCCACGAGCTCCTGGATCTCCCTGAAAGTGACCATCCTACACCCATAAAACGCATTAACTCTAGACTTCAGGTCCACTAATTTTGGGAGGTTTGGGGAGGTAACAAAATTGGCCCACCTCTAGAAAAACTCATTTGGAGATGGGGCCCTCTGTCTTCTCCTTTGCCAGGAGAACTAATTCTTGAGAGAGGCACAAAAAGGTATGAGAAATTGACACTGCCTAGTGGGTCCACCAGGAGATAGTTGTCTAGACAGTGTGCCACAGACACCATCCTGGAAGCCTGCATGAGGGCCCACTCAAGAAATGAACTGAATTTTTCAAAAGCTGAATATGAGACAGAGCATAACATAGAGAAAACATGTCCTCGAATTCAAAGTCTAGGAGCTCAAAGTCCACCGGGTGGACTGGCAACAAGCAGGAAAGCAAATTTAGTATCACACTTACTGAGCTTCGCTCCCACCCCACAGTGACACACCATCTTAACCACATTGTTGAACGAAGTATAAGGAACCATGTATAATCATCCAGAAATTGATTGTTTACCAAGTCGCCCTTGGGCTATAACAGATCATGTATAAGACGATATTTGCCTGGGGCCTTCTTGGGAATGATTCCCAGTAGATGAGCCCACAAGTTTAGAACTGGAAGCTTACTAAAAGGGCTAGTCACCTTGCCTTCCCAAACTTCCTTGTCTATCTTCTGCTTACAACCACTTCTAAACCTTGAACTGATTTCATGTTGCAGGCTCTGAAGTGGTGCCTCACACCCTCAAAAGGAATATGAAAGCCAAACGTAAGTATTCTGTATCCTCTCTCCTGGAATAATGCTCCAGCTACTGACAACTGCAAGAACTTGATTGGGCTGGACCCCTTTTCCAGGTGTGGAAAATGTCCCACCTCCCTTCTTGGCCTGATGGTCACCCCTTTGACCCCTGTCTTGGATCCTGGTGCAAGCACTGCTGTCTGTTACAAATGCCATGTGTTCCAAACTCCCAACATAGGAAGCAGGGTTGAACTGCCTGCCCTGCTGATGGGCAGAGACCCAATGACAGGGTGTTACAATTTGTCAAATTGTCACTATCTGAATTCTCCCCCTGATTTGGGCTGGCAGACAGCTTTGGCTTCATAACTTGAAGCCCACCAGTTCTGTCTGTCTGCACCCAGGTGTGAGGCCCAAGGTCTCCACAGGCACCTGCAGGCATAGAGCGATGTGAGGGCCTCCAAGACCTATCACACATTAGATAGGGGGTGTTAGCAATCAAGCCACCCGGCTGGGAGCCTGCCCCACCATGGCTGGCTTACCCAGCCAACACTCACTGCCCCACATTCCACAAGCTCAGCAGAGGCAAAAATTCTTCTCCTTATCTCACTTGGCACTGCTGCACCAGGCCTAGCCACTCCTTCACTGGGTGAATGTCACAATTTGGGCCTCCAGGCCTGCTCCATGTTCACAACCTTCCTATCCAAGTATTCACAAGGAAAGAGTCCAGGTCAAGGACATTTGAGGCTTATATGGCCTCCAACTCTGCCCCCGATATCAACACAAAATGATGGAAGCATTGCCCACTGAGCCCACGTGTTCTGAGGGGCATGAAAATCTGCCCTGCCTCTGCAGATCACAGAGGTGCAGCAGCAGAATGGTAATTTTAAATGAATTTATGACTAAGTGCCTAACCAACAATTTTGTCTGAGCCTCTCCTCCTTTTCCTCCTCTTCCAGGAAACTGACAAAGATTTTTTTTTTCTTGCAACCCAGTACTGACTTACTGACTTGTATCTTAAAATATCATCCCACCATTAAATATGCAAAATATGAAGGACCAGTAAAGGCCTCTTCCATATTAAAAGAAAGAGAACGCTAAAGTGTGTAACTTGGATAGGCAGAGCTGATATCTTCTTACTTGTTGTCAATTTTAAAACACAAAACTGTAGGCCACTATAAGTAGTCAGTAGGTAACAATGAATCAGTGGCCAAACACAGAGACAGTAAATGGCTACCAATTCTCTCTCTCTCTCTCTCTCTCACTCACTCACACACACACACACACACACACACATAGTTTTGTCTCAGTTCTACCTTAAGTGCCTCTGTTGATAGTACAGTATGGTTGACTTTGCCAGATGACCTACACACAGCTTCATATCATGATGAATGCAGGTTCATAACAGCATGCTGATAAAATAGGGAAGAAATTTTGTTTACCAATATTGCAATTTTTCTATCAGAAGCTGAGACCCAGAAGCATAAATCCACACTAACATCAGCCTTGGGAATTAATTCTTCACATTAGAAACAAGATTAGTTCCTGCTTCTGAGAAAACATGGCTGTATTATATGTACAGTGTTACTTGTTGCCTGGACAACACACTGTTAATTCCAATAGATTCCTTTTATCATAAAAACAGATTTGCACTGAAGGGCAAAGACCACCTCCATATGCATCCAGACTGCATTACAATCTAATCCATCACCTTATACATTTATAGGTGTCTGCTTCTCCTGGCTTGCTGAAACAGTCACCATAAAAATGTCCATGTGAAAAGTCAGTTTAAATGTCGTGTGTTTTCACTTGGAAAGTATCTAGTTGGATAAGCACCAGTTCCAGCCACCCAAGTTCCAGTGACAAATTAAATAAACAAACAAATCCTTCTTCAGCGTATGGATGGTCACAAGGGGCTTTGAACAGTATTTGGGACACTGGGAACCTCTTGTTATTGCCTTCTCCTTTCTGATGGTGATTGAATTTTGCATTAAATAAAAATAACACTAAAGTAAATTTTCCACCTAAAAATAGTGTCAATTTGATTGTGAATGCAAAATAAGAGAATCATTGATATCCATTGGGAAAACATGTGGATAGCAGGTTTCCCAGCTGAGGCCAATGAAGTGGCGGACAGTTTGGCACCAAGCTGGGAAGCTGCAGTCAGTGTGGCAATGCATTTCCTAGGGGAAGGTTTCCAAAACAGTGTGTATGCAGCAGGAGGTGCCCATTGCTCCAATTATTTGCTAATTAGATTTATATGAGTGCCTAGCATTTATCCTTTGGAAAAATCAAACCCCATGCTCTATTATAAAACTACTTTTTATTTGGATTTGGGCTTACTAAACATGAATAGTAACAGTTGTGTCTAGAAGACAGTGAGAAATAAGCCTAAAGTTGTCCCGCAGCTGCGCCCTGAGTTTTTTCTGGGATAATCAGCAATGCTATGTCATGTGCTCAAAAAAGAAAACAGGAAGGGATGATGTTTCAAGTAAGATAGGATTTTTAACAAGAAAAAAAATAAAGAAGAGTGGACAACTTTAGACAAAAATAAATAAATAAATAATTTTTATTTCATTTTATACTAGCCCAACAAAAAATAACAAGTAATGAGAATATTGCATTTCAACAAAAACAAAAAACAAAAGTATTGTGACCTTACTTCTCTATATCCAATGTGTAGTTCATTATAGTTTACCAATCCTTTTCTTTTTCAAATCTTGTTTCTCCTCTGGATTGTGTTTTCATTACAGATATATCTATTTTTTTAAAAAAAATATTGCCAAAGATGAGTAACTCGACCTGGTAGTCCTGTTATTTCTGTATTCACATGTTATGCAGATTTCAAATTTTATGCAAAGATAATCTTTTAGTATTCTATGTGCTATTATAAGCTATAATATACTATAAGCTACAGATTTACTTAAAAAATATATTTCTATAGTAGACTGGAATCCTACATTGATTCACTTGGGAGACAGCAACACTGAACTCCTTTCTTCCTACTGGGGTAGGCATCGGGGCCTAATGATTTTGTCCAAATCTGTACAGACACATAATTTTAAATGGCTTTAACAAGCTTTAAAGTAATAAAAAAAGATAGATTTGGAAGGGACCACAAGAGCCATTTAGTCAACTCTGACAGTGAAGGAATCAACAGATAAAAGGTTTCTAAGAGGTGGGCTTCCAACCTCTGTTTTAAATGCTCCAACTAAAGAGAGTCCACCATCTTTCAAAACAGTCTGCACCACTGACAAAGAGCCCTTAACATCAGGCAGTTCTTCCTAATGTTTAGCTGGAATCTTCTTTCCTAAAGTTACCCACTGACGGTGGCAGCACTAGGGTTGTGTGGAGAGGGCAAACTGCACCAGGTGAAACCGTCAAGGGAGAGGGGTGACACCAGTCTTAGTGATACCACAGCCTGCTGGGAACCCTTCTTAAATTGTGGTGCTCAGAATTAGACAGAGTACTCCAGGTAAAGTCTAATCTATGTTCTCTATTACTTCATCCAAGTACTGTACATTATAAAGCTGTTGAACAACACTGAGCTAAGGACAGAAACCTTCAGCAGCCCATTTGTCACTTCTCCAGGATGATGGGAAAACATTGGTGAGCACTCTTTGGGTTTGGTCTGTCAACCAGCTACAAATCACCTAACAGTTGCATCATCTAATCCACATTTTATCAGCTTGTCTGCAAGGATATAATGGAGGACTTTGTCAAAAGACATTCTGAAATCAAGAACAAAACATTCAACCGATCTACCAATTCTGTAACGAGAGATAGGGAGAGACAGACTGACCAACAGACAGACACAGAGAGAAAAAAAGACAGGGACAGAAAGAATTAAAGAAATATGGCATAACTTATTTTTGAGAAACCTATGCTGGCTGTTAGTGATATAGCATTCTTTTCTAAATGTTCACAGATTGACTGTTTAGTGATCTGTTCTAGAAGCTTTCCTTGTAATGACAAAGCTGACAAATTGGTAGTTGCCCAAGTTCCCACCCCCAACCTTTGAAGAAGGGTACTTTTGAAGATGGTCTTCCAGTTTGCAGGGACCTCACCTATTCTCCAAGGATTCTCAAAGCTTATAGACAGAGGCAGTTCATCTGGCACTGGACACTTGAATTTATTTAAAGTAGCTAGTTATTCCTGTACTGTCTACCTATTTTCAGCTGAAACACCTTTGCTGTGTCATTCATTCTATTTTCACCACAATGAATAGTTTTCCATTTGGGAGAAGATGGGGGTAAAGTAGGTGTTGAGCTGTTCTGCTTCTCTCTGTCACCCATTAGCATGTCACCATTTCTGGAGTTGGGGGAAGGGAGGACCTGAGGAACAAGAACTTTTCCCCTACAAATAAAGGCTGTCCATTTGTGTTCCTCTTTGGTATATCACCCCTTTTCCAGTTCTTGCACACGTTCCTTTTAAATATCAGTTCATCCAAAATCCCCTTATGCATCCACCCTGGTTTCTTTAGACACCTTCCATTTTTCTTTTTCATTGGATTTATTTGTGATTGTTCCTTTAATATCCTACTTTTAGAAGTCCATCCTGAACTCCTTTCTCTTTGACTACTTCTGAGCATGGAATTGCACTCAGTATTTCCCCAAACTTATCAAAATCTGATTTTTGATCCAGAGTGTACTTTGCAGAACACTCAACTTTCTCTTTCCTCTGTATAATGAATACCAGCAGAATATGGATAGTTTCATCTAAGATTCCCATTCCTTTAACATTGACTTTGTAGGTGATTCCACTGGAAAGTATCAAAGTAGTTGCAGTCTCTCTTTACCAGTATGTCTTGCCTTTATTGGCAATATGTTTCAGAAAAGCATCATCCAAGTCTGGCTTGGAGGTCTATAGCAGACCCTTCACAATGAGGTCATTCTTGTTTCATTCACATATAATTTTTGCCCAAATGCTCTCAACTTGCCTCCATTGCTCTGTGTCATGGATCTGTTCACTACTTTCTCCCTTCTTGTTTGGTCTGTTCTTTATTTTTGAATGGGATAATACCTCTCAGATACTACATTCCAGTATGAGTCCCATCCCACCAAGTTTTAATCATGCCTATTAAATCTTATTTGACTTCCTGTGTGAAAAGTTCAGATTCATCTTGCTTATTTCCCATGCTCTCTGAATAAGTATAGAGACATCTGCAAACATGGATCATTCTCTTTGGTTGCTTCCTTGTTGTCCCCCTCCCCTCCCCTGCTCATTGGTGTTCACATACGATCAATCCCACTGACACTATTGTCCGCAGCACTTGTTGTCCCCTTGTCCTCTGAAATACTGTATTCTTCCCCTGCAGGATTTAATTTAAAGCCCCCCTGATCACATTTATGAAATGCTTAACACACATGTTCTTACCATTATGTACAACCCTTCTGATGATAGAAGTCCTTCATGGTAGCACAGAACATGGTCTAATAAACCAAACCAGTTATCCACTTGAATTATTATTCTCTCTCTTCATGACCTTTAACAGGAAGGAATAATGAGAAAACAACCTGTGCCCCCAAGGTATTTCACTTTCCTCCCCAGAGCCTCATGATCATATATGTTAAAGGCTGTGTCTGGTGGTATCATTTGTTCCAACAAGGTTCACAACAAAGTGATTATGGTCAGTGGGTCAGATGAGTCTTAGCAGCCTCTGTCTCATGTCTTGAATCCTTGCACCAGAAAGACAACGAATCTCTCAAGACAATATATTTTTGTTTAATGTACTTTTAGTCAGTTTAAATAGTTCCATACTGTTTAAAATCTTCTAAGAGTTTACATCATTTTAAAAATATATTTTACATATGCCACTTTGAGATCTTGTGAGATAGGGTAGATTGGAAATGTTTTTAAAACTAAATATAGAAATAAACAATGATTTCCACTTCCCCTTGCATTTTCTATGAAATGTGTGTATAAATGGTACAAACTAACAATGAAGCTATGAAAACATTAACTATCAATGCAAAATTGATGAATCTAATTAATCTATTATATGTTGAAAATGTGTCTTACGGAGGCGATAAGGAAATTAAAAATAGGGAAAGCTCCTGGACCAGAAGGATTCACAACCAAATTTTATAAGATGATGGAAGAGCAGATTTTATTTCCACTCAAAAGAATGTTGGATGTAATAGCTAAAGGAAAATACCCTCAAATATGGGAGGAGGCTAACATCACACTAATCCACAAAGAAAATAAAGACCCACACAATCCAAAAAACTACCGTCCTATATCATTACTTAATGTGGACTACAAGATCTTTGCTTCGATATTGGCCAAAAGACTTTAAAAGGTACTGAAAGATTTAATAGGGGAAGAACAGAGAGGTTTTCTGCCAGGAAGATACATGAAGGACAATATTAGACACGTACTGAATCTGATTGATTATCACAAAAATATTATCACAAAGATAAAAAGTTGGCCATGATATTTTTGAATATCGAGAAAGCTTTTGACAATGTAGATTGGACTATACTGTTAGAAATTTTGGCTAAAATCAATGCAGGCCAGACATTTATAAACTGGTTAAAGGCTATATATCATAAATAATCAGCAAGACTATTGATAAACGGGGGGGAAGTGGAAGATATACAAATACAAAAAGGCACATGACAAGGATGTCCTCTTTCCCTGCTCCTATTTCTATTAATAATGGAAATTCTAAGCAAGAAAATCAATGGAGAAGACAAAAGGTATAAAAATTGGAAAATATAGATACAAATTAAAAATGTATGTGGATGACCTGTTAATTTCATTGAGTGACCCACAAGAAGAAATTCAACCTCTAATGAATATATTGAAAAGAATTTGAGATACTGGTCGGCCTTAGAGTAAACAAAGAAAAAACAGTCATACTTACAAAAAATCTGGTAAAGAAAGATGAAATGGAACTAACTGAGAAAGCAGTTTAAAATAGCAAAGACAGTAGGATACCTTGGTATCAACATAACAAAACACAGACTTGTTCCATAATAATTACAAAAAAATGGGTGCAAATAAAAAAGGATATAATCAATTGGCAACATCTGAAAAGTTCCTTTCTAGGCAAAATAAGTGCAATTAAGATGAGCGCGGGATGAGTCTTTCCTGAATCTTCGTTTGCAAAGAAAAGCCAGAGAGAGAGAGATACTGTAAAGATTAATGTTCTTGTTCCAGACAATTCCGATAATCCAATCACAGAAAGTCTTCACTGAATGGCAATCAGACATGTCTAAATGTATATGGTCTGGTAAAAAACCAAGAGTTGAAATGAAAACTCTCCAAGATGCCAAAGAAATAGGAGGACTTAATGTGCCAAATTTAAGATTATACTATGATGAGTGTTGTATGACATGGATTAAAGAATGGGCTCTGTTAACAAATGAAAGGCTTTTGACTATTGAAGGTGAAGGTGATGGAAACCGTTATGGCTGGCATGCCTATCTGTTCTATAATAAAGGAACAATAAACAGAGACTTTCATAACTGTTGTATTAGAAGCTCTTTAATTAAAGTCTGGAAAAAATACAAAAATAGACTATTCCCCAAAATACCAACCTGGGTTTCCCCACATGAAGCATTGTACAGTAAAGAAGGAATCCCAACACATCAGTGGCTAAAATATAGTGATAAATTGAAAACAGACGGAGAAAAATATATACTGAAAACTCAAGAAGAAATGAGGGGAAATAATCTAAAGTGTCACTGGTATCTATACCAGCAAATGAAAGAAAGATATAAAATGGACAGTAAACGAATAGGAATCATGCAAGAAAAGACAGAATGGGAGACTATCATTCAACTAGAGAATAAATACATGATATCGAGATTTTATAAACTGTTTTTAAAATGGGACATGAAAGAAGAGATAATTAAAACTAATATGATAGCCTGGGCACAAAACATTGGTCACACAATTGACGTGACCAACTGGGAAAGAATGTGGACTAAGCAAGTAAAAAGAACATTATGTCAAAATATTCAAGAAAATGTATACAAAATGTTTTTTCAATGGTATTTATCACCACATAAACTATCCTTGATGTATAAGGGAACACCAAATATATGTTGGAAATGTGGAGATAAGAACAGGACTTTCTACCATTTATGGTGGAAATTTGATCAAATATTGGAAACAAATTCAACGAACAATTGAAGAAATCTTAAATATTAAACTACCGTGGAAACCAGAAATATTTTTACTAGGAATGGTCGAAGAGAAAATAGAAAAGAAACATGGAAAAACAATTTTTTATATGCTAGTTACAGCCAGAATAGCTTTTGCTAAGCTGTGGAAAAGCAAGAAATGTCCAACTGTTGACCAACGGTTGGAGAAATGTTATGAGACAATGCAACTGGACAAATTACAACCGAAGAGAACATAAAAGACTGGACTGATATATCCAAATACTTGGAAAACAGATGGGGGAAAGTTGCAGCAATCAGTAACTTGTAAAAATAAGGACAAAAAGAAATAATGTATTAAAAGGGTGGGGGAAGGGGAAAAAAGAGATAAGGTTTGATTAAATTTTTTTTAGTTGAATATGTGACTGTTCTTTAAAAAATGAATGAAAATGATGAGTGAATAACATGAAGATTTGGTTTAAGCTGATATTAGTAAACAAGCTAAAGAAACCGTAGAATGGAAAAATGTGATAAAGATGTACAGTAAGATTGTGATATATGTAGGATATGTCAGACAGGAGATCAGATGATATGATACAATAAAATGGATACAGTACAAGAAGCAATAGAAATATAACTGTTGTTATTGATGGTTTTGGTTTAATTGTACATAGAGCAATGTACTGTTAGAAAAAAGAAATAATGACTAATATTTTACAAAAGAAAATGGATGTATATATTTATATGTATATATTTCCAATAAAAAATTATAAATGAAAAAAGAAGAAAATGTGTCTTACAACATTCTTACCTGACCCCTTGTGACTATCAGAGTTTGGAAAATTTCCTTTTTAGAGTTTTCATACTACTATATCTCCCAGAAATATGTCATGTATTGGCTTCTTCAGACTCAGCGACCAGTTTCAGAGTTCAAACCAGAAAATGTTATTGACACAGTAATCCACAGTAAAGAGCTAACCCTACAAGTTTGTTGCTCAGAATGAAACCTAACTAACAAGCAGTAAACTAAAAGCATACTATATCTACAAAATCTGACTGGCTAGATAGTCATTGACTATCCATCATTCCCACTCTCAGTTCTCACCAAACCAGGGCTCAGCCCACTTTTCCCACAACTGAATCCAGGTGCAGGTTTTATCAGACAGTATAGAACACACACTCTTTTCCCAGTTTTGACCACATACTCGTTAGCAAGAACAGAGGAGTGCAAACACAATTAGCCACAAAGTGATACAACAGAACTGAACTTGGCAGGGAAAGGTCAGAACTGACAGTTGCATATGTCACTTTATCTCAGAAGTGAATCCCATAAGGATCAATTGAATTTTAATTTCAGTAAATCAGCATAGGATTGCAGCCTGAATCACTACAAAAAGTCCTGTGTTATTTAACAACTAACAAATTACAACATGAACTTTCATGGAGTTTAACAGTTCTATGAAGTGTTATTTAGAATTTTGTGTATAAAAAAAGTGCACTTATATATATGAAATCTAAGGCTTCATACACACACACACACACACACACACACACAGAGTTATATATAGTCCATCAATGTTCATATTAAAATAATAGACTGATTAGTCGTTAAAGTGGTGCTACAGGAGTCTTATTCCCCACACACACACACAACAAACTGGTATGCTTACCCTTTTGGAAATCAGGTATCTGATACTGATGAATTATAGCTGAATATGAGAAGTGTTTCCATTAACACAGTATAATATTGGAGGGGGTGTGAGATGAAAGAAAAGTGGCTTGAACAACAAATATTTCCATATGTAATGTAACTGCACAAGTGTAAGACAGTTCTTTGCAGAAATTAGTATTTGCCAAGGAAGAGAGCCATGATGGGAAAAGGGAGAACTGAAAAGCAAGTCCACAACAGTAATGTAATGCTATGAAATTAATTACAAAACAAGACAGCTTGGGAAATTGTATTATTCTAGGGAAATGGGGAATATGATCATAAGATGTAAATTGTGATGTCACCACAACAAGGAATGAAAAATATTTATTTTGGCTTGAGCTTATATTGCAGGGTATCAAGTTATTACTGTAGCATAATGCCATAAAGATTACATTGAGTTACTAGGAACTACTGAAAGAGCTATTGTAGAAAGGCCTCTTCATTGCTCTCCAGCGTATATTGGATTTCATTGCATTATGTAACTAAACTCACACTGATGGTAATTTTTGGAAAGTTTGATTAAAGTAGTTACAGTAGCTGATGAGAATGGCTGTTTTTTGTTTTTGTTTTTTACTTCTGACATACTTGGAGAGATGAAGAAAGAGTAATTGCCAGCAATACTCCATGTGGTGCTTTATAAATCTTAGTGTGTAGCTCTTGAGCTCAAGTTATAACCTTAAAAGGCATTTGCTTATACAGTACAGTGCAGAAAGATCTGTTTGCTGGAGCCAGCCAAATGACAACTCACCGAACAGGAAAGCATTAGGATTTTTAGCTGGGTAATGTTCCTACAAACATCCCATGCTGTGCTAATAAAACTATTGTGACTGGCATCGTTTGCTGTGGAAACTGACAGATGAAGCAGTTAAGTAGTTTTTCAGAAAAGTTCCAACAGTAAATCATTAAAGCATGCAAACAATCCTCCTTCATCAGCCTGCAAATTGTTTAATAAAAGCAAGCACAAATCTAAAACAATGTAAACAAACAAATCGGCACCTAATGAACATCCCCCAATGCTCACTGTAAATAGATCTACAACTCAGAGAACATTTATCCAACACGTTGTCAACTCATTGTAAACACATCTACAACTCATTACCCAGTATGCTGTCACCTCATTGCAATTAAAGATGGCTGCAGGCTAACAGTAGTGTTACTTTACACACAACCAGTTTAATAGCCTGAGGAAAAAATGGCTCCAAAGCGCTGCTACTTGGAGTTAAACAGCATTGTACACCTTTTGCTTCTGACCCAATACAGGGAGCCTCAAAGCAGAAGTGATTTTCTCTTCATTGCTCATATGAACCAATGAACACATTCAACAAGTGGCATATAGCCACAAAGAACAGCTCTGCAGTATAGTACTTTCTTCTTCATTTCTGCCATAGATATGACATTTTTTTGAAGCAACAGACCCCAAGTAACTGATTTTTGCCTCATAGCTGCCAGTCTTCTATTGATTCAGATTTTCCGCAAGGACATTCAAATAATACCAGAGGAGAAAATTCTGGAAGCAACTACAGTCAGCCCTCTGTATCCATGGATTTGGCATCCATGTATTCTACCATCCACAGCTCCAAAATATTCCCCCAAAAATAAATTCCAAGAAGCAAACCTTGATTTTGCCATTTTATATAAGGGACACCATTTTACTATGCCATTTCATATAATGGGACTTGAGCATGCACAGATTTTGGTATCTATGGGTGGTCCTGGAATCAAACCTCTGCAGACATCAGGGGCTAACTGTATATTGAACATCAAATCCCTTTTATAGTACAGATTGATAGCTGAAAAAGGGACCAAAAAAGTCCCATGACTGACCACATTCTCCAGGCCCAACCACCTTATCTTGCAAACTTCTCTTCAAATTAGCACACATACACATTTTACAGAACAACGTGATATAGAATAGAGGAAATCACAGTGGCTTTATTAATGAATTTGACACATAATAGCAATGCATGGCATGTGGAATCACAATGGGAAAGCAATAGAAGGACTTCCTCCAAAATACTGTGTTACCCATAACATAAAGTCAACAGTATATTTGATAAGTGGACAGCTCCACTGGGGTAGGAGAAGTGTTACTGATATCTGAGTGGCATCGGGATTTCTAAGCTGCTTTGTCAATGCCTACCTATAGTGTCAAAGATGATCTCACCTAACTATATCCAGTATGTATGTATATGTGTTGTGTGTACACACACTTGAGAAGAGCCTAGAGATATGAAAAGGGCTCTAGTCTACCTTGGAAACATTTTTAAAAACCACCCTTCCCCACAGGTGTTGTGTAAGTGAGAAAGTATGAGGTCAAACAGAGCAGAATTAGCCTTTTGACAAAGTTTTGACTTCAACAGGTTACAGTTGTCTAAAAGGAAGTTTTGATTCTTGGAAAGGTAGATGAAGAATCTTTCTATCAGTATGTTAAACCTGAGGCATCACTCACTTTGTGTAACTCTCCAAGGTCACCTTGACACACAGATGACTGGTAATATACAAAGGATCTGAAGAGGAGGGAGCTCTGTTGGCTTTCACTCTCTACAGGCTGATTACTCATAGCGATGTGATTATTTTGCAATCCTGTGAAAGTGTAAGCAGCAAGTTAGTCAACTGCAAAGAAAAGGCAAGAAGGAATCCAACCTGACATAGAATGTAACTTTCTAAATATAATATATAATCAACAAATAGACTCCTCCTCCTTGCCCCCGCCCACACTTTCTACTTCTGCTGTGCTGAAATTTATGAAGATAGGGGAGAAGCAAAAATCTCCAGTCTGTTGTAACATCCAGTAGAGATCAGACAGATTATTGATGGGGATTGTCAATGTCCCTATGGCAAAACAGGCTGCCGTTGTCTCAGTCACTTGGCAGCATTCATTAAATTCATTATTCAGCCAGATGTACTCTGGGCTATATGTGTGTCTCTCTCTCACACACACACACACACACACTCCTCACAGACTAATCACAAACCCATGGAGAGCAACAGAACATTCCCTATAGATGTAAGTAGGTTTTATTTTTAAGAACCATAAGCATTCCCAAATATAACCTTTAAAAAAAAAAGCCTTCTGCCCATTACTTGAACTTATTTTTAAATTCTGACTTCACTGCTATAGTCTGTTTTCTTTAGAAACGTTTCTATTCTTCATTTTGGCATGGGTATTATCCCAATCATTCTAGAAAATACTCTCTCATGATTAAAACCTGGCTTCTTTACAAGTTACATTTTATCTGTTAAATATATCCATATCTTCTTTCTCTAACTGCACAGGAGGTCTAGAACAACATCCAAGAATCTCCAGGACAAGCAACCTTTATTTTCCTTAACTTCTTTCCAAACTGTCTCTCATGTCAGACAAAATATTTATGTCTGTTTCCTCTGTAGACTCAGTATAATCAGAGACACTAATTTACTGTGAGTGGAAAGTCTAAATTCCCTGTTCAAGGGTAGTTTTCCCATATTACGCCACTATCTGACTATGTCCTTTTTTTGCCTTCTGAAACATAAAGATTTATATGTATGGAAACAAAATTTTAATCCTTAGTTTATATATTGAGAAATGGAGTAAGGCTCCAAATTCCAAATGGCAGACCCCATCCCCAAATACTTCAAACAGACAAATGTAAAAGATGCAAGGTTTAGTGAGGATACTTGCCAGACCTATTTTGGAAGGATTTCCTATTTATGTCCCCTGCCCCCAATGGGCTTTTACAGGTACCATGGGACCTCTTCATACAGATTGCTTTTTTTTTTTTTTTTGGCACAGAAATTAATCTCTTTATAGGGAAGAAAAAAGAGGCAACATCACAAGTGAATTGACATGTGTGCATATTTTGCTGCAAGCATGCCATTTTCTACATGATGAATAAAAGAATCATGTCCAAAGGGGATGGGGAGAATTTTGGAATAGAGAGATAAGTCTTGTCCTGATTTAAAAATACCTTTTTCAATCTCAGGTGAATTTTGGGATATGGCTGGCACTGAAAGAGGTACTTTAAAAACATCTGCTTATGGGTTCCCCTCTCCTCCTTTTCTTTTTATTTGATCAGCAGATTGTAATGTGATATCTCAAACTACTTTGAGAAGCTCAGTTTCAAAAATGGTTTGCCATTTAGTGTGGTTAGCTATGTGATGTGGGGGAAGTTTCTCAAAGACCAAGCTCTCTGGGGCACACTGAGCCAAGGTAGTTATTTCAATATCAGGCAGGATTTTCTAATGGAAAGACTTTAGGTTAAATGCCTGAAAGATTCCTAGCATAACACCAAAGATTCCTGAGCAAACCTAGCAGTCATGACATCCTCTTATGGATTGAAAACTGATAAAAGAACAGGAACAGACAGAAGGAACAAATGATCAGTTCTCAGAAGAGAGGGAAGTGAGCAGTTTAGTCTCCCCAGGATAAGTATGGGGACTGATGCTTTTTAAGGACTTTATCGGTCAAGCCCCTAAAATCGTACCTTTGCTGGCATATTTTGTGCCATTTTTATGCCAGCAAAAGACCCCCCTCACCAGACCTTACCTTCAGTCCCAGTAAAGCAGTGCAGGCACTAGCAGAGAGTGAAAAGAGCTCTGTTCACTTCTGCACTCATGAACTCCGCAAATCTTGCGAGAAGACTCGAGTGTGGGAATTTTAAAAAATAAAGAACAAGAAACACAAAAAACATTCACACAAGCACAAAAACACACTAAAAAATTACAAGTAAATCAGGGAGGTTCATAAAAAGAGCATCTCCTACTTGGCTGTCCTGATCTCACCCGGAAGTGTTCTGTCAATCGCGCTGCATTCACGTGAGCACAATGGCGTGAAGTTTCAAATGCCTGCAATGCCAGCAACAAAGTGCATGGGGAGATCCATTGATGGCTTGGGCTGTCAATAAAATAGAATGGCTTTTTGACAAGATATGATTGCATTATTAGGCATCCTTATGATGCATATTTGTCACATCTGATAAAGTCCTAAGTTGTTCATAAATCATCTGAAGTTAGGGGTGAGTAGGGAGACATCCATTTTTGGTGATAACACAGACTTACTTAGGAAAACTTAGGGCTTGATGCCCATACTCAGTGAGTCCCTAGACTATGATACCACTGAGGAACAGTATGTAGATATACGTTTATTACATTGTCTAGTAACAAACTTACTTAGGCCACAATCTTGTATGGTTCAGTGTAGTACAGGTTGAGTCTCCCTTATCCAAAATGCTTGGGACCAGAAGTATTTTGGATTTTGGTATATTTTAGATTTCAGAATGTTTGTATATATATAATATGTTGGAGGTGGGACTCAAGACATATACCTTATGCACATAGCCTGAAGGTATTTTATAAACAATATTTTTATTAATTTTGTCCATGAAACAAAGTTTGTGTACACTGAACTATCAATAGGAAATCTGTCACTATCTCAGCCACCTGTGTGGACAATTTTGGATTTTAGAATATTTCGGATTTCAGCATTCCAAATAAGGGAGACTCAACGTGTATGCAGACCTATGCTAGGCTGAGCCATATGCCACTTTATTGAACAGTCTCTCACATCCCCATAGCCAGATTTCAAATAATTACACGAGCACTGAGGCCTCTGCAAGGCCCCAGTGGAACTCAACATTTATGTCATCATTTTGTGACTGGCTATGGGGGCATAGCCAGATGCTTCTGTGATCCTGCCTGCTCTCCACAAAGAATGGAATGCCGGTGGAGGGACTTCAAGCTGTGTTCAGTAAGTCAGTGGAGCTTTTGGCAGTGTGAGGAATGGAATACCAACCCCCACACCAACCTTTAAAAAGGACATATGCACACATAAGAGAAACTTACATATGTACATGTCCCTAACAGGATGCCAGCCCAAAGGTGGTGAGAATGAAAACAGATTGTGAAAAGCTTCAAATGAATCTTGCAAAACTGGGAGAATGGGCAAAAAAATGGTAAAATCTATTCAGTGTAAACAGGTGTAAAGTGATGTATGGGGAGAACAAATTTTTTTCCCAAATTCACTTATATACTGATGTGACTTAAGCTGTCAGTGGGTGACCAATAAGGGTTTCTCAGGGCCTGTGGTAAACAGTTCAATTGAAATGACAAGCCAGTGTGCAGCTGCTCTAAAAATGGCAAATTCCATGGTGGGTATAAGTGGAAGGGAACTGCCAACATATTACTGCCCTTATGCAAATCCTTACCTGGTCATTTTTGCATTAAAAAAGGATATTGCAACGTTGAAAAAGTGTCAGAAGAGGGCAGCTAAAACGATGATGGGAACAGGCTGAATGCCCTCCAATGAAATGTTACAAAGTTTGGGACAGTTTAGTTAACGGGGGGGGAGGGGTATAATTAAGGGGAGATATGATAGAGATGGGTAAAATAATGCTGTGTGGAGCATTGTTTGGATACTTTGTGATGTTGTACCCTGCCCCAATTCTGAGGAGAGAGGCGGGTAATAAATAAGTATTATTATTGTTGTTGTTGCGGAGAAAATAGATGAGGAGAAGCTTTACTGCCTCTCTCATTAATACTAGAACTACTGACATTAATGGTGGGAAATTTAGGAGATATAAAAAGAAATACTTTTCCACACACCATATACTGAAACTGGAATTTGCTATCACAAGATATAGGGCTCATCTACACAAACCAGGATACAACGGCTCCCCACCAGCCTATCCTGGCTGCAGATCAGGCCCGTGTCTTCCCTATTATCTCAACAAAATGGGGCAGAGTCTAGACAGGAATGCTGGGCCATCACTGCAGCTGCTGCCACCATCTTCCTTGCCCTCCCAGCATTGAAAAAGCCAGATGCAACATGTGACCAAAGATCCCCTGCATGTGACCAGCCTTGGTCACATGCTGCAGGACCTCTTCTTGGATCAGGAAGGATAAGGGTGACTGGCAGCAGGAGTGGTGGACTGTCCTGCTAGGATGGGCTGCTGCAGACATGCAGGGCCCATTTGTTTTCCCCCCAACAGCAGTGGAATAATGCAGGTATTGTTTTAGGACTTTATCAGACAAGGCAAAAATTGCATAATTAGGATGCAATAATTGTTGGGAGTTTAAAATATTTGAGATTGGTATCTCAGTAGCAGAGTTAAAAAATCACACTTTAACAGAAGGGTTTATATTGGCAATACAGCTAAGCCAGCCCAAAAACCGGTCCTCCCCTTCACACAGAGTCTAACTGAGATAATAAAACAAGCTTAGTCTTCTTTAAAAGTATAAAAGGTAGTTACAGAATATCTTGTGCATAGTCATTATACACAGGTTCATCATCTTGAGATATGCAAGCAGGAAGTTAAATATAAATTCTACATGCTATTAGCTATGGAGCCCTTAGAAAATATATGTGCTCCATGGTAAAAGAAAGAAAGAAAGAGAGCAAAAAGATCTGTTCTGAGCTGGTCTTCAGAACAAAGCGATCAAAAGGGTTGCCTACCTGCTCAGGATGAGCATAGGAGTCATAAACAAACAAACAGGAAGTTTAGTCATAAACATTCCCTTCATGCCCTTTTAACTATTTAACTAACATGCAGCCTCATGCATGTAAAGGTTGCAAATCCCAATAATAATAACATAACAGGCTGACATGATCAGATGACATCCTCCTCCTCCTGTGGCCAGGGTGTGCACCAGCTGCAAATAAGGTAGCACTTTTATTCATGGGCTAAGCTGTGAATAGCTCCTCAATATCATTATTTTCACAGTACCATATTGAGGAGTGTGCATAACCAGTTACCACTGTAATAACGAGAATACATCGTGAATGGGCAGTCCTCTTTCCCTTGTTCCCGTTGCCACAGAGAAAACTTCCAGGTGACAATGGGAAAACGATTGATAGGATGCTCTTTTTATGTACTGTCCTGTATTTCTAGCAAGTTTTTATGTATGTTTCAGGGCTTATCGGTGTATTTAATTTGGTTTTCTTTTTTTTTAAGTGTTTTCGGTGTTTTTACGTGGACTCGTGTCTTCTCATGAGAACTGCCGAGATCTTGCATCCTGGCTAACACAGAAGTAAGTGGATATTTCTCTTAAAGGTTCATGCACGGGCCAGTTAAAAGTGTTAAAATATTGTTAATGAAAGGTAATATATTGTTAATGAAAGGTAATGTAAAGACAAGTGTTACTGCTGTGGGACCTTTAATCCCATTCTTAAAATGCAAGTGGTGGTTGTCTGATAATTTCAGTTATGATGCCACAATGTTTCCTCCTTACTTACTTGTATTAATATAGCATTTTAAGATGCTAGTCTGATAACATCTTTTGAAAGTTGTTTTAGGCCCTACCCAACTTTCCCCATTCTGAGCCCCATTTCTGCCCCAGAGGTTGTAAGGACAGCCCAGGGGCAGAACAGGGCAAATTCCCTGTGTCGTATGGACTGTAAGGGTTTCAGATGGAAGAAAGATGGGGTAAACTGCCCATCTAGATAAGGTCAAAGTTATGGCTCTGAAAGGGGACTGGATAAATTCATAAATTCATGGAGGATAGGGCCACAAGACAGGATGGTTAAATATCTTCTCCTGTATCAGAGGCAGTATGTTTCTGTATATCAGTTACTGGGGAATGAAAGATGGCAGGTGCATTTGCATTCAGATCCCGCTGGTAACCATCCCATAAGCAAGTGATTAGACACTGGAATAGATGAGCCTTTGATTTGTTCTAACATGGCTCTTCTTATGTTCTTATAGGATTAGTCCATTATGAGACTAAAGTTCCATATTTTGAAAGGGTTGTCAGAATGTACTAAACTTAAACCCCATGGTTCCATGATAGAGTTATAACTACAGCTTTCTTCCTCCCCCTCTTCCTCCTCCTCCTTCCTGCAGAGAAACTTATACCTATGTTGTGGTTGGGTGGTGGTGGTGGGGTGGTAACACTTCCACATAGAGACCACCATGCTTAGTTGCCATGCCCTGGGACCTTTAAAGGCATGGCCTGAGATCTTGTGAAGATTCAAAAGACCTGTCTGAAGTGCAACATCTTTTTGTGGCATCTCACTCAGCTTGACTTTGCATCTTTGGTTGATTGGTCAACTGGTTGGTATCTCTGTACAGAATAAGTCAGAGGACATCACACAACAATAAAATAGAGTGTATCTGGGTGCTTTAAAAAAAGATTGAGGAATATGTAAGGAGGAAAAGGTATAAGCATGCAATTTTTAACATTTTAAACTTTTTCATTTTCTTTTCTGATTTTGTAATTTTCAATACTTATAAAGCAAATTCAATTTCTATAACTACTCAGTGTAAGAAACTGGAAATTAAATGTGAAGAGGAGAAGTAGGGAACAAAACACCTTGTACATCTGCTACGTCAAAGATGAGGTTATACACAGGGGGAAAGGGCAATAAACACACCTTAAAATAAGGATGAAATGTACAATAGTATCATTTATCTTTTAACAGCTTTAAGGAGTCTCTGATAATTTCTTGGAAAAGTGGTTCCCCTCCTTCATCTTTATTGATTCAATGAAGGTATGGAAGTACAGCGATATTAAGCTCTATTTTTATTTATTACTTAGTTGGAAGGAAGTTACTTATGTTTATATATGGCTGCATGAAAGGCCATACTGTTACCATTTATTTTTATTGGTCTTGTTGAACAAAACAAATGGTGTTTGAGGTTGTTGTTTTCTAAAAAATACAAAAAACAAATGTGTTTTATGCATAATCTTTTCACTCCACTGTTGTTTCTGTGACAGAAGGCTGCTTAGGTATAGGTCAGAAATCAAATTACTGCATTTAAATTTACTTTTCTGTTGAGTGTTAGCCTCCCCCCACATTTTCTGACAGCAGCTTTGTCATTTTTGTGAGACAGATGTTTAATGGAGACATTACCAGTGGAAGCTGTAATCTTTTATGAAAGGAGAAGCAGGAAGGAGAGCTACTGCACCTGCTGAAATCCTACCTGCCACGTCACTGTTAAAGGTTCTGAGGCTCCGTCTTAAAAAAGGCCATCCAAACTGGAGCGGGCTATGAGTCAAAGGTGCTGTAGGCTATATTTCAGAGGAAGGAACTGGCAAAACCACCTCTGTGTATTCCTTGCCTCAGAAAACTCTATGAAATCTATGGTATTGCCTAAATTTACAGGTGACTTGAAGGCACATACACACAGACACAAGTCAAATGCAGAATAAGCACTGAAAGCCATTTTTTAAGATTTCATATTGGAACCAGTGTGGGATGGTGTTTGCTTTTGAGTAAGTTTGCTGCTCACATTTTGTTTGCTTGATAATTGATTTTCTTACCACTTAATTACGCTACCACTATTTTGACTTGTTTCTTGCAGTACGTATGTCCAGCATTGTAGGTGTACTTTGTGGTTAGATATGCATGTTCGAATGCAGAATGCATTAGTAGTTAGCTTTCTAAGAGCTGGTAATTTTTTAAAAAAAAAAAATCATAAAGTTGAGGAACTTGATGCTCTAGAGCCAAAGCAATAGTCTTATACTTACATACTTTAAACTCTCAGTTTACCTTTTCAGAATGTTGTCATTGATTTCTTTGTTTGTTAAAAATAAGGACAAAGGGGGGCAATTAAGAATTCATACCAGGTGTTAAATAAAACAGCAAGTCTTTCTGCACGTTTAAAGTACAGTACAAGCCCCATATCCCTGGGACCAGTACCGACAGTTTCATTCACCTGCAACTGAAAAATTATGTTCTCTCTAGGTAGTTTCTAATTCCTTCAGCATGATTCTATGGTATGCTTCTGCTGGAAATTGACCATAGAGTTGTGCTGAAGGACTAGAAAATGCCTAGAGAGGTGTTCTCATTAGGAATCTCTAGATTCTACAGTGCAACTCTATGGTATGCTTGGGCTAGAAGTAATTCATTTCAATAGGGTTCGCTGTTATCTGTGGTTTCATGTTTCCACAGTAAGTCCAGGAACATATTTCCCAGGATATCAGGAGCATTATACTGTATACATTTCACTGAATTCATATTATAAAAATATCAATATTAGTGAACATAAGAAGATGCTGTGTGACTGGTTATTACTTGTTAATTAAGGTGACATGCTGACTCAAGATGTTTTCTTATCTGAAGTAAAGCCTAATTCTGCTCCTCCTTTCCAATCCTATACTGAAGCAATTCTTTAAAAACTCTTGCTGCTGCAACATTTAGACACAAAATGCTTCCCCTTATCTATCATCTTCCTTCTTTTCTTCTGAGACTGTAATTCTATGCATAGAATTATCCCATTGAAAATAGTGGCTTCCTGCCGGCATATTCTGCCCACGGATAAGGCCCGTTCCTCCCCCATTACTGGCGCAAAACAGCTCTGCCTCTGATACTGCCACAGTGCCCCACTTTCTGAAGCCAGGAAGCCAGCCCGCAGCATATGAGCAAGGCTCCCTGCCTGCTACCTTGATGCAGAGAGTGTGACACAGACAGCAGCTGCGGTGATGAGCTGGCATGGCGGTGTGGGCTCCTGCAGTCACATGGAGCCCGATCAGTTTTTTTGTTGGCTGAAGTGATTTTTCCCAGGTATTTCTTAAATGCAGTGTATCAAGCTTTACCCCATCTTGGCCCTATCTTAGCCTTGGGGGTCATGCAGACTGTCCGAGGGCAAAATGTGGCAAATGCCCTACATCTTCTGGACTGCAGGGCTCAAAAATGGGGCCAAGACAGGGTAAAATTAAGTTTTCTCTAAAGTTCCGTAGTCTGTGTACATGATATTTTGGTCATCGTTATTTGCTTTTTTCCCTCCTGCATGGGGCAGGGGAACTACAAAGAAGAGCAGGGGACTACAGAAAGATCTGCAAACATAGGAGCAAAGACACACATACAAAAGTTGGCAACTTTGATTGGAAATAAAGGAATCCAGCTGGTTATTTACTACAGAAAAGTGAGCAAGGTTGTTTAACTGCATTTGCCTTCCGACCACTCCTTCATTAATTGCATAAATATCTACACTTTGTTCTTGTCTCCAAAGCTCACATTAAGCGACCATGCACATTTCCTTTGAAAAGTCTTGCCTGAAAAGCAGAAAATGGCAACTGCACAACATACAATAAGTAGACCTCTTGTTTATATGTTCCCTCTATTAAATATAAAACATTTTCATTTCCTTTGTATAAGAAATTCAATAGGACCAGGAAAAAGGGGTCAACCAAGTACTATGACTCCCACTATAAAAAGTGAGTGGTGCTAATATTCCTTTTTCAGCTCTCCTGCGACTGCAAATAAGGAAACAGATAATATATAGCTTTCATAAAACTTCAGGTACAGTGGAGAATTAGCTTGAGAGCTGGCGCAAGCAACTTGCTAACAGAAGGTTGGCCAAGATTGCAGATTTATGCTACAACATTTAAATAGTTTTCTCTTGAGGTTAGCTTGGAACTATTGGTTGGCAGTGGGCACACTTGGATGTAATCCTAGGAAGTAGTAGGCAGTGAGAGAGCTTTATGCCCTAAAGAATCTATTAGCTCTATTAGGGTTCTATGCAAAAGGATGGTTAAAAAAAAGAAAATTTGAAAGTTTTAAGAATTTGAACATGTTCTCTTGCAGCATAATACATAATTATGAAAATGCAACTGGCGCGGGGAGAGAATAGAGATGGGAATGAATTGGTATTGCTATGCCTATATAAATCTGTGTGTATGCTACTTAGCACTGACATATGGTTTTACCTCACTATGAGAAAATTAACATTAGGGGATCTTTTTAAAAGGTCATGTTTTACATTCAAATGTAAACATTTAGGAGGTTTTCACCTTCACATTTAAGCCTCAAATTGAATTCAGGCACAGGTAATTGTGTGGTCAAAACAAGGTTATCCACAGTATGCCCAGGATAATTTTAGTATCTCAGGAACATGAGGTCACAGACCAGAGTTAAGAAGGGAGATTAAGCCAATAAGAAATTCAAGCAGCCTTTAATTGCTTAACTGGACACTGGGTGTGGGGACACTGCTGAAGAATGCAAGAGATGCAAGATTTGTCAGTTCAAGAAAGAGCTGAGAGAGTGGGGAGAAAGCCCCAAATTAAAACAAACCTGTTCTTTTAAAAGATTGTGTATGGTTAACAGGAAACACTACTGTGGATTGTTAATGCCCCATCTTCTCTACTATTTCAAAAACAGAAGACAAAAGCACTCTGTATTTCTTGTAAATAACTGAGATTTTGCTCTAAAGTTTTGAGATTCTGATAGCAACTATGTCTGTTAAGAGAGAGCTGCACAATCCTAAGAAGCCACATGGACTAGAGCAGTGATTCCCAAACTTTGGTCCTCCAGGGGCTCATCGACACTGGCATGCATTATGCTCTGGACTGGCCTCAGATCAACCACAATGGTGGCCAAATGCACCAGACTGAATCTGATGTGATGCTGCATCATTGTCTACATGGGCCAGCCTGGCCAACACCCCATCGTGTATGCTGACCTGCCCCCTCCCTGGTTTAGGAGATGCTTCCTTTGCCTCGCTGAACAAGCAGCTCCCTGTGAGAGCTTGGCCAGTGGTGTTGCTTCTGCTGGGGTTGGAATAGAGACCCAGACATGTGGTGAACAATGAGGGGGTCGCTTTATGCCCTCCTTCTTGATTGCATGAGCACCCTGTTCTGACCTTAGCAGAAATGATGCCACTGACCAGGCTGTCACAGGGAACTGCTTGGCCAGTGAGGTGGTAGTGGCAGTTCCAATTGGGATCCATCCTCTTCCCCACACTGCTCAGCGCAGGGTAAGGAAGGTGGTGCTGTGTTTGCAGGTAGACAACTGGATTAGGCCATATCTATTCTGATCCAAGTGTCCAGACAGCAAAAGAACCTGAGGTCAGTCCAGAGTTTTCGGGAAATCCTGGGATTTTGGTTTGAAGTAAAATCAGGTCAAGGGCAAAAACTGTGGTTCTTCCTCAGAAGTAGCTGTATGTCATCTAGACTGCCAGCATCAGATTCAGTGTGAGACTGCTTTTTTGCTGATGTAACAAGCCCCAGGTGTTTTGGACTTCATCTCCTAGAAGCCTTAGCCACCTTGGCCAATAGTCGGAATCCTGGGAGATGAAGTCCAAAATATCTGGAGGACCAACATTTGGGAGACACTGCACTAGTGCATGAACAAATCTCCATATTTCAAACTCAAATCATGTCATTTTTGTTAAAGTCATGTTAAAGTTAGTACTTGCTCCACCAAACAACAGAAATAGAAGTCTGCATTCCAATGACACTTTGCACTGACATCTATAGCACCAAACTGAGAGACAAGGAAGAAATACTGACAATGGAAGAACTTGAAAGCATTTCCATGAATGCACGCAAAAGCTGGTTTTCTACTTGCTGGGTCAGGCTATGCTTATCATGCCTGTCCTCATCCTGCTTAGATAGGAGAAATCAATAGAAGGACTGGTCCATATTACATCTGGTTTGTGGTTGTTGAGATGGAATGATTCATTATGCCTCATACAGGACCCTCCCCTTGGAAGTGGTTGTATTGCTCCTCCTCCGACAGCTTTTGCTAGCATAATCCCTGGCAGCTGATGGCAGCTGACACAGCAGAGTTGGATTGCAAGGAGTTTCTGGATCCAGACAAGGGTCCCTCCCCAAATTGGAGCAACCAGTGGCTGAAGCAGCTGAGGTGCTCCCTCCTCAGCAGGGAGCAGATGCTGAAGTTATATCCCCCATCCTTTGAAGTCTAGCAAAGAGGGACTGAAAAGCTTCACAAGAATCAGTCTTGAACAGGAAATGCTGACTCATCAAGCAGCTGGATCCAGAAGCAGTAGAAATCTCTCAGCAACTGCCGGGAAACCTCATTGCTCACGATGAGATGTAGGTGTCCTTTAGACTTAGAATTCTTGTCCTTTAGACTGGCTACATTTGATGACTCTTAGGAATTTATCAGACGCGGCAAAAATAGCGGGATTATAATGTCATGGTAATGTGAATGGGCACAGCTATTGCATGGCATTGTCATCTTTGCATGGCTACTCTGTGCCCCAGCCACGAACAGGGCATTGCTTTTAATTGATGGAGCAAGCCATCAACAGGTCACCAATATTGCTTTTTTCACAGTACTGAGGGCATGCAAAAACATGTCCTGTTGGAATCACGAGATCAGTGAGAAAACATCCAGGCGAGAATGTGAAAACGAAGCACGGGACACTCCTTTTATGAATTGTCCCCTTTCGTTCGTATGTTTAGGTTTGTTTCAGTGTTTGTGTGATCATTTACTTTCTTAATTAAGGGGTTTGTGGAGTTTTAAGTGCACCCACATCTTCTCGCAAGAACCACCAAAATTTCACCCATGTTAAATTCCAGAAGTAAACTCTCATTCTTAAACTGCTAATGGTCATCGTGCATTAATTCCATGACGTTTCTTTCGTGTTATTACAGGTATGTGCAATAATAAGTGTTATACTGCCACAATGTTTCTGCTTTCCTCTGCTTTCCTCTGCTTTCCAGTGTTTTTACATGCTAGTCAGATAAAGTCCTTAGTTTCAGCCCTTTTTTTGGCTTTGGTTATCTGTACTACTGGCTTTGTGTACAGTGGGCCCTTGGTATCCACTGGGGTTTGGTTATAAGACACCCCCCCCCCCGGATACCAAAACCCATGGATGCTCAAGTCTCATTACACACAATGGCATAGTAAAATGCTGTCCCTTATATAAAATGGCAAAATCAAGGCTTGCTTCTTGCAATTGGGGGGGGGGGTCAGAGATGTTTTCAAGCTGTGGATGGTGGAATCTGTGGATACCAAATCCGTGGATACAGAAGGCTGACTGTAATGACTTCTGGACCAGCTTATACTTCTCCCCTGTGCCATCTTTCATCCTCTTGGATTTCCTGTTTATGATTTAGACTAGACTGACATCCCTGTAGCTGCTTCCATTATGATAATCTGTCTCCTGTGGCCCTGCTGCACGTAGGCATAGGCCAGTTGGATTTTAACTCAAACTCCAAGGAGCTAATTAAGGTGGTGAATCCTTGTCACCTTGGATAGCTCCTTTAAAGTTCAAACTGGATTCCCCACCCTTGGGACCACCAATTGCTACTGGTCACAATATGGCAGAGAACAGAGCAACTGTGTCACCCTGGCTTCACTTCCACTCTGAAAGAGCCAACAGGGTCCAGTTAATTGTTCTTAAAAGATCATAGCAGGAGATGAGTCTTACACAATGTACTACTAAGGCAATTCTCCTCATTAATGTGTGTTGAGATATCAGGACAAGGCATTCTTCCCTTGGGCAGGATTAGTACATGATAAGCACATCGCAACTCAGCAAGTGTGAAGCCAACCCACCCTTCCACTCTTTCTTGGACTAACTTCCAAGTTCTTCTATTTTTAGTACTGCTTTTTTTTGGGGGGGGGGGAACTACAACTCCCAGAATCTCCAGCCAGCATATCCACAGAAAAAAAAAATCAGTACTTGTATGATGCAGTAAAAACAGCAAAGACTCTTACAGACTCTGCAAGAGTCGGAAATTATTTATGACAAAAGCATATGCCTTCATCAGGTGTATGACACATTATCCTGAGTTACATAGGATGATGGGGATTCAAAACTGTGAGGTGAAAGAGAAATGAATTATTGAAATCCATCTTTTCCCTCATTTCTTTGCTATGCTACAGTTTAAACTAGTACTAGCCTATGAACAAATTATCTTCTACTCCCTCTAGGGACAGAAGATAGCCATGGAGCCTACAGTCTCTGGAGATTTCTCTTTTGTTCTCATGCTAAGCATCTTTGAATTAATAGATTTTCCTTGGTTTTTTTCTGGGCTGTGAGGCTATGTTCTGGAATAGTTTCTTTCTGACGTTTCGCCTGCATCTGTTGGCTGGCATCCTCAGAGAATGGTTGGGTAGTTGTGTGTGTGGAGTTTATATGCTGTGAACCCCTGTTGGAGAGAATATGTAAATTTGTGTAATTGAATGGTTAGTTTCTGGGTATGGAAATGCAAGGCTCGTTAGTGTCTGTTTGGCTAATGGTTGGTTGATGGGCCATTATCTGCTGGGAATCCCCCTGTCCCTGGGTGGAATTATTTAGTAAGTGTTGAGTTTTGATTCTATTGTATTTCAAAACTGCATTTTAACTGCATTTTAATTTTATTTTAAGGTTTCCTGGACAATTTCAACAGGAAAAAAGAAACCTTAAAAGTAAACAAAATCTGGCTCCCAGTTTTGAAATGCAATAGAATCAAAACTCAACACTTACAAAAGAATTCCACCCAGGGACAGGGGGATTCCCAGTGAATAATGGCCCATCAACCAACCATTAGCCAAACATACACTAACAAGCCTTACATTTCTTTACCCAGAAACTAACCATTCAATTCCACTGGCGCCATGATTGTACCACATTTGCTGCATCTGATAATCTCCTAGGCCTAAATTCTTGGGAGATCTTTAGTTTTTTTAAGCAATTGGCCCTATCATTACTATTTGCTATCTTTTGTTCTGATAGATCAATGATCACATTTTGGGTCTTAGTACAATTTTTTTTATTTGATTGGTCTTTTTGTTAACAGCCTTGAGTGCCATTCTTTTGTCAGAAAGTTGGATTATTAATAAATATATAGGTGAACATAAACATATAAAGCACAGTGCTATTCTTGCTGTATTGCAGCTACTTCTTTTCAATTAATACAGGAAGATGTTTTCAGAACATAAAGAAAAAGACAAGTTCCTGCCTGGAGAATCTTGCAACTAAAATATAGCTAGTGTTTGTGGGATGACAAGGAAGGATGGATGAAGCAAAGGTAACAAAGGATGAATGCAAACACACACACATATACACAGTGGGGTCCCTCCATATTTACAAGTTTAGCTTTTGCAGATTCAATATTTGTCTGGAGGGGAGCAGAAAGAAGGCATGAAAATGAAAGAGAGGAAGAGAGAGGGGGAGCTCCCAACAGAAGGACAGCTGGATGAGCCATCAGAGGGAAACCATTCAGCTGGTGGACAGAAAGCATGCAGGTGGGCAGGCTGCTGGACACAGGAGGCAGGAGATACCCCTGAGGGCCCTCTGGTGCTGTCCCCACCACTGCTAAAGAGATGCTGCTGGATGAGACCCCCAGCTGGCTTCTGCCTCCTCCTGGCCGCCATCCTCCTGCCCAGGGAGCCCATATCCTGGTCACCTGCTGTCCTGCCCACCTATGTGGCTTCAGTCCTCCTGCCTGGCATCAGTGGAGGTGGTACTCAGAAGAGGAGGGGGGTAAGGGGATCTGCTCCCCATGTTCCCCTCATGGCCTCCACACCACTCACCCTGGCCACCCTCCTGAGCTCCTTCTCTCCACTGTGCTTGGCACCACCACATACACCCCAGCTGTGGGAGAAAGAGACAGGGAGGGCGGGCAGACAGAGAAAGAAACAGGGAAGGCACATGAGTCCCCCGGGGGCCACAGCATTGGCACCTTATCTCACCCTCTCCAGCCCCTCCCCACCCCACCCGCAAGAGGGACCCAGAAATATTTGAAATTTCTCCACTTTTGTGGAGGTGCTGTGCCTCTAACCACCATGAATGTGGCGGGCTGCCTATATACACTTTAATTTCACTTTCACAATATAGAATTACAGCACTATAATTCCACTTTAAATACATTTTCTATTCTTCCATTATAATTATAATTCCACTTTATATGATTCCACTATAATTCCTATAGAATCATGGAGTTTGCAGTTTAAGGAGGAGCATTAAGAACTCTCAACCAGAGAGCTCCGGTGCCTCACCAGATGACAAACCCCAGGATTCCACAGAATTCCACCATGTTAGCTGAAGTGGGAACAAAGTGCTATAATTCCCCAGTGTGAAAAGGCCCCAGCTGATGGGTTGAGAGATAGGCACCACAGGAAAAAAATTGAGATGGGTTTGGCTCAGTGGTACCAAAGTGTCTTGACATCACCAAGCTGATGCCCTCCGATATTTTTGGACTACGATTTACATCATCCATGTCCATGGTAGTGCTGACTGAGGCAGATAGGATATGCAGCCCACCACATCTGGAAACTTGGCCTGGGTTGGGCCATGATCATTATGTGTTGTATTAGTTGTTGAACTGGGACAATTTATTAGCACTTCATAGTGACTTGATTTTGCAGCATCCACCAATCATCATCATCTTTGTCTGCTGAGTAAAAGACAAAAGGGAAAGAATCAGCCTAGCTTATCTTGGTGGGGAGTTCCACAGCCTGGAAGCAGCTACTGAAAGAAAACTCTTTTTCCCCCCAGATGTTTTCAGTTGCCCTATTTCATAAACATTCAGTGTTCAAGAGACATACATTATAAGGACATTATCACACAAGCCCCATTGCCACTGCAATTGCATTTGCCAAGTGAATGGATAGAAATCGGCAGCACTCAGTATCAAACGTCCCTTCAATAGCGCACCTGGGGCTGTTTCAGCCACTGACAATCCCATGACTATCTTCTGGACTCTCCCTTAACCCTCTTCCTTGCCCTATTGCCCTCCCCAGCATGCATTTCATGTTATTTATGTTTATTTTTAGTTGTAATGCAATTTGGCAATTATGGCAATGAAATTTAGTGAAACAAAGAAAAAAGAAAATGAAACAAAGTGTGTATGTGGGAGAAAAACAACCTGTTTGGAGATAGCTGGGGGGGAGGGGGAGAAAGGAGGAGACTGAGACCATGTGACTGCCCAGTCTTGGAACTGCAACTGGAGAAATTTTTCACACCTGAGAATTCATGGCACAGCAGCACGATTGGGAACTTATTGACATATGTTCTCTGTCCATGGCAAGGGATGCTCTAACCATGCTTTGGAGGCAAAGCAGCAGTGATTTGAAGGCAACATCATCTGATAAATCTCGCCAAAGGCATTATTATTCAACTTTAATTCTGCTTTAAAAGGGTCATGTGATAAAGTCCTAAATCTGCAAATAAGAGACACTGCATAATATTGGAATGGTTATTTTTCTAGATGTTGGAAAACAACTTTGGATTTGTCATCATTCAAAGAGGAATAATAGCTCAATGTAATGGAGAAGTTAAATCCAAAATGACATCTCTACTTTAAATGACCTCAGGCTAGGGGCTTGGGAAATACCTCTGCCTCAGGCCTTGAAGAGTTTCTGACAGGGTAGAAAGCTCTACGTAGGTGGACTGCTGCTTCAATTCCGTATAAGGCTCCTTTGTATGAAGATCAGCACTTTTGTGAAAATCATGCCTTTATTGGCCATGTTCTGACACAGAACTGACCTCTTCTACACAACTGAATGCAGTGAAGTAAAATTTGACCTCTGGATCACCTACACTGAAAAAAGGTTGAATGTTCTGGAAGATATCAAATTGGTGATGCTGGATTTAATTGCCTTTGTTTATTGCTCCTTGATACCTACTATTATTGTCTGATTTATTAATAGTGGTTTCATTTTGTGCAGTGGGGGAGGAACCTAGTTCCCTTTGTCTGCATATCCTTTAGCTTCAAGAAGTTCTTGAGAGGACATTTATTAGATTTAAACCAATACCTGGATGGCATTACTGCTAGAGCAGCAGTGCAGATTTTAACAGAACTTACATGGCAAATCTTGTTTTATGCCTCTCAACTCTTTCTCTCATAGCAGAATGAGATAAAGAATTGATTAAGGAGGAAAAAACCCAGAAGAATAAATAAAAGTGAAAAATCTGCTGATGCAACACTACACAAAGAATTGTATTGCTTATTTTTAGATTTATGCGTGGAAGACAAAGAAATCCATATGAGCCCTGCCTCTATCTCTCCTTCCAGCTCTTAAAAAAAAAAAAAACAGGGAGGGGAGAGTAAAGTGTAATCACTTTGACATTATTCTGTAGCAATACCTTTTTTTTTTTTTATTCTCCACTATTGATTTAAAGCTTCTCACTTTCCTTACCCCTGTCAAAACTCCAAGCACATGTCCTAAGCCTGGGAACAGAAATCAGTATTGTCTTGTTTTGAGTGCCATTGCTTAGCGATCTTAAATGGTCCCTAAACCCTTTTGTCAATATACATTGATGGGATCCACAGGCACTCTGAGTGATCCCACTCTTGAGGGGCATAAACCAATAGCAAGGTGGGTAGAAACAAAAACAAAACAAAAAGTGGTGAAAGATTGGAGAGAGAGTCTGCTCCAGGCTAGAGTTGGTAAGGCAACAAAACAAAGCCGAATTGTCCATTGACAAAGTGTCAGACATTTCAAATCTTTGATTAGCTCTCTGGCTAATGCCATGCTAAGCAGAAACATTAGTCTACCCCCTGAAGCAGAAGCAGGCACACTTCTGCATACACACACATACACACACGCATTCACGCACACACACAAGTCTTCAGGGAAATTAAGCAATGCTGATGAAACAGTGTATGGAGAAAGTTCTTGGATAAATTAACAATGCAATTACATTACATGACACGCCAGAAGATGGATGAGGAAAACTTGGTCTGTATCATGTTCTGTTTTTAAATTGCAATTTATTTGAGGGTTTTAATGGATGCCTTATTAAAACATCTTGGCATTGGTCGGCTTCAGCGTATGTCACTGTGGCCCATGATTGATGATACCCTCTGTTGCTTCCCTTGCACTTTTTTTTAAGCAGAGGGAACGAACAAAAGGCCCATATTTGTATTGATCGTGTGAAGGTGTACTGCCTGAGAGCACAGTCTAATAACATTCTCTCTTAACAGAACTGCTCCACATGAAGGCATTTATTGTAAGAACTAAAACTGTACAGAATAAAAGAGCACTGGATAAACAGAGGGGCAAACAAAAGAGGAGGGCAGAAGAGAAGCAGAAGGAGAAAGAGAGAAGAGAACAGAAAGACAAAAGACCTTGAAGCAACTTTGGTTCACAATGCATTGAGGAAGATATACAACCCATAATAGTTTTTTTTTTAAATACAATTTTAAGTGCATGGTAATTTTTAAAATAGAGAAGCTAGAGAAGGAATGAGCAAAAAAAAAAGTCAAAGAAAATGGGTTTTCCATATAATTTAAAGGAACAAAGACCTAAACATAATAGGGAACACTAGCCCAGGATTGGATCACATTTGCATTAATGATTTGGTCATTTTTCTTTCTACATCCTATTGTCTCTCTTCCACATGTTGCTGTTAATCTATTTGTCAGATCTGCTAACCAAAAAGAAGAAGAAGAAGAAGAAGAAGAAGAAGAAGAAGAAGAAGAAGAAGAAGGAGAAGAAGGAGAAGAAGAGAAAAGGAAGGTGGCAGAAGACTGAAAAACCAAGCACCATAAATCTCTTAATTACAACCCACCAGGCTGTTCTGGCATGCAAACCCACCCGGTTCCAGTGGGATTTGTGCAAAATGTGTTCCTACTAGGCTTTTGCCCAGTGTTCTCTCTCTTTAAAGGGTCATCATATGTTATGAATGTGGCTGACTTGATTATTGAGGATGGGCCTTAGAAGAAGAGTTCTGCCTAACTTGGGCTGTGGTGGGTGACCAGGGGATTGACAAAAGGACATGATATTTCTTAATCTTTAGAAATGGCTCCCTTGCCTTTACAATGTCATGGCCTTCAGCAAGTGAGAATGGCAGACAAACAGTTAGCAGCAGCTTAAATTTGGGCAGAGATAGAGCAAACAGATTTAATGTTAGATGAAGTCCTGGAAGAGGCTGACACTGTTCCTATTGAGCAACCTGGGGCCCTTTCACACTATACAATTGTAACACTATGGTTCCATTTTAACTGTCATGATTCTGTCCTATAGAACCCTGGGATTTTCTGTTTAGGGAGGGATACTTGGAATTCTGCACCACAGAGCTCCAGTGCTTCATCACAGTGCTGGAGTCCACAGAATGTTGCCATGGTAGTTATAGTGGAACTGTGGTGTTATAACTGTATCATGTGAAAAGGCCCCTGCTGCAAGGTCACTCTGGGAATAAATAGATCCTTCAGACAATAAAATCTCAAACCCACCCACTCACACACCAACACATTTGACCTGTCTGTTTTCTGGCTGAGTGCCCCTTTCCCATGGCCTTTAGGTGGCCAGGGGATGAAGAGGGGAAGCCAGGCAGCCAGCTGGCTCTGTTCCTACAGCCAGCTGCAGGAAGATAATGTCATCCTCCTAGACCTCTGGAGGACCTCCCAGGAGATCCAGGAGGACGTCTTTGTCTTCCTGTAGATGGCTACAGAAACAGATGGCTATTGGGAGGGGCACTCAGTCACAAAGCAGGTGTCTCAGGAGGGAGTCATAGAGACTGGAGCTGCTGCAATCCTCTATCTACCACAAACCAAAAAGTTACATATGCAGATGTAACTTTCTGTTCAAACTGTATAGTACCCAACATGATGATGCCATCAATCACAAAGACACCATAAAACACTGTTAGTTTCTTTCACAACAAGAAAACAGACTCTGCATAAGGAAACCACCCTGATACTTCTGACCACTTGGGGAAGGGTTTTTTTATTTATTTATTCATTTTATATCTCACCTTTCTCCCAAGATGGGATACAAGGCAACCTACAATAATTAAAAAAAATACAACTAAAATATTACAAAAGTTAAAAATAAATTAAATCACTACCATCATCAAAATATTATTAAAATACTGTATAACAGTTAAAAACACAGCAAAGAGTAAAAACATAATATCAATTAAAAATACAAACATTAAAAGCAACATATCAATTAAAATTTACATTTCAAATGTCTGCCTAACTAGAGACCAACTAGATCTCTCATGGAAGGGCATTCCACAGTCTGGAGCAGCCACCCAGAAGGCTTTCTCCCAAATCCTCACCAACTGCTCCTGAGAAAATAAGCAGGTCCGAGACATTTTGTTGCCTGAAACAGAGCAACAAATGGTGCATCCCAGTCCCAAAAGTCAACATGGAATCATAAGAGACCATAAGGGCCATCCAATCAACATGCATAGTGCCCAAGACCAATTGAGTCTTTTCAGTACCTGAGGCAACAGATCTCACAAGTATACCTTCTTCTTGCTGGCAGTAAAATATACTCATAATAAAATAAAATGACTTAACAGTTTTCTTCCCTTTCATAACACCTCCCCCCTTAATCGGCTGCCTGAGTCACCACCTCACTCTGCCTGGTTGGGTCCAGATCTGTAGCTAATATACATTTATCTGTATCCATTTCAATTTTTGTAAACCAGCTTGAATTTGAGTTCTGGGGAAAATGAAGGAAACAGATTAGATTTACAGATTAAATAGGTTAAATATACAGACAAACAATAGGTCAGCTTCAGGAATATGAACCTCTGTTTTACCAATAGGAATCATTTCCAATATGCAATGGAATTTTTCAGATTGTTTACTTATTGTATTTCAAGAAACACCTGTGATCATAGACACCTACCGGCCAGCCAGCCAGAAGAAGACGACTCTGGAAGACTGTGAGGAAGCCTTCCTTCCCCATTACACCAGAGTAAAGGCTGCTGAGGCAGCAGGGAGTTGGGGTGTGGCCAGGAGTGGCTGACTTTAAAAGTCACTCCACCACCCCCACCCCAGGAACACCTACCAGCCAGCCAGCCAGAAGAAGGAAACTCTGGAAGACTGTGAGGAAGCCTTCCTTCCCCATTACACCGGGGTAAAGGCAGCTGAGGCAACAGGGAGTTGGGGTGTGGCCAGGGGTGGCTGGCTTTAAAAGTCACTCCACCACCCCACCCCAGGAACACCTACCAGGGGCCGGGAATGATCTGGGAGTGGGAATTGAGGTTGTGTGGGGGAAGGGAAGGTATGGCAGCAGCAGAGTGAAAAATTGTTACAAAAGAAGGCAGGATCGATGTTTAATATCTATCCTGCCTTCAGTTCACTCTGTTTCTCAGAATAAATTGGAGAGCGCACCAACCATTCCACATACCCTTACTCTGCTCCTTTGCAATACCAGGTCGGTTAAAAACAAGACACATATTATCCATGACCTTTTATTGGATGAGGCTGCCAACCTGGCATGCTTTACGGAGACCTGGCTGGGAGAGGCCAGTGCTGCGACTTGGGCGCAGGCACTCCCGGCTGGGTACTCAGTTAGTGAGCAGGTAAGGAAAAGTGGGCGGGGGGCGGAGTGGCTCTGGTTCATAAAAACAATCTAACCTTGACCAGGAAGCCTATCCGGAACACAGTCCACATCGAGTGTATGTACCTAAGCCTGAAGTCCAGGGATAGCTTAGGGATTCTGTTAGTGTACCGGCCACCCCGTTGTCTAACAGACTCCCTAACCAAGCTAACATAGCTGGTCTCAGAGTTGCTGCTGGATCCCTGTCCACCTTGGCTGGCCACCCAAGGGGGCGACGCATCGAGATTACTCCTTAGAGATATTATCAATGTGTCCTTCAGGGAGGGGTCTGTTCCACCCTGTCTGAAGGAAGCGGCGGTTAAGCCGCTCCTGAAAAAGCCTTCCCTGGACCCCTTGGACAGGAGCAACTATAGGCCAGTCTCCTTGCTTCCTTTTCTAAGCAAGGTGATTGAGAGGGCGGTCGCTTCCCAACTCCAAGCTGTCTTGGATGAAACCGATTATCTAGATGCATTTCAAACTGGCTTTTGGACGGGATATGGAGTGGAGACTGCCATGGTTGCTCTGGCTGACGACCTCCACTTGGGTATCGACAGGGGTAGTGTGACCCTGTTGGTGCTCTTGGACATCTCAGCGGCCTTTGATACAAGAGATCATTCCATCCTCCTGGATCGCCTGAAGGGGTTAGGAATTGGAGGCACTGCTTTGCAGTGGTTCCGTTCCTTCTTCTCAGGCAGATCCCAGAGGGTGATGCTCGGGGACAGTTGCTCTATCAGAATAGAGCTTAGCTGTGGCATTCCTCAGGGTGCCATCCTGTCCCTGATGCTATTTAACATCTCTATGAAGCCGCTGGGAGAGATCATTCGGAGGCATGGAGTGCGGTGTCATCAGTATGCTGATGACACCCAGATATACTTCTCCATGTCTCGGTCATCAGCTTCGACTTCAGATGGTGTCTCTCCTCTCAATAATTGTCTTAAAGCAGTAATGGACTGGATGAGGAAAAACAAATTGAAACTGAATCCAGACAAAACGGAGGTACTAACAGTTACAGGTCCGAAACCAGGTCTGGGAATACAACATCCAATCCTGGATGGAACTACACTCTCCTCCAAGGACTGTGTTTGCAGTCTGGGGGTGCTCCTGGACCCGACGCTCCAGATGTTTAATCAGGTAAATGCGACGGTCAGGAGTGCCTGTTATCAACTTTGGCTGATATGCCAGCTGCGCCCTTTCCTGGAAATCAGGGACCTCGAAACTGTAGTACATGCACTGGTAACCTCCCGTCTGGGTTTCTGTAATGCGCTCTACATGGGGCTACCCTTGTGCTTGACTCTGAAACTTCAACTAGTTCAGAACATGGCAGCCAGGTTGATTTCTGGTGTTTCCAGAAGAGAGCATATAACACCTGTGCTAAAAGCTCTCCACTGGCTGCCTATTAGTTTCTGGGCACAGTACAAGGCGTTGGTTATGACCTTTAAAGCCCTACATGGCTTGGGTCCAACTTATCTCCAGGACCGCCTCCTTCTGTACGACCCTCCCCGCGCACTTCGGTGACCTCTGGGAGGAATCTGTTACAGCCTACGAAAACAAGGCTGTCGGTGACCTCCCAGAGGGCCTTCTCTGCTGCCGCTCCCAGATTATGGAATGGCCTGCCGGACGAGATCCATCTTATTACCACCTAAGACAGCTTTAAAAAAGCTGTCAAGACGGATCTTTTCCGGCAGGCCTTTCCTGAATAACTATCCCGGCCCAAGACTCAGCTGTCCTTCTGAGCTGCAATTAGATTTTTTAACTATTGTATGTTTTAATTTTTTTCCTTTCTAATTTATATATTTTAATTACTATATGTTTTTAATCTTTTATAATTTAATATTATTTTAAGGGGTGGGTGGGCTAGGGTGCTGTGTCTATGGAGTTTTATATTGTAAGTCGCCCCGATTGCGTTGCAGAGGGGCGGGATAGAAATAAATTTTATTATTATTATTATTATTATTATTATTATTATTATTACAGATGCTGCCTTCTCTCTCCCAAAATATGTCTTAGGAGATGAGAAAGACAATGACTTCACATCCAGCATTATTACCAGTGAACAGATATGTAAATGTGGCTCTAGCACTGGAGTAAAGATAGTAGTAAAATAAGATAATCAACCACAGATGAGCTGAAGTAAAATTTCTCCCTCCTCGTCTCTCAATATTAAGTGGAGGAAGAGTGCCAATATTGCCTCAGTTTTAGTGGGGGAAGAGTGACAAGCATATGTACAGTGCATAGAATTGTAAAAAAAAACCATACACTGTTTGGGTCTAAAATATACTTGATGAAATGATGAAAATTAATTAAATTGCAACCCTGATGTTATGGGTCATATTACTTTTCAGTCAGGCTCTTTTCTCCCTGGTTGCTCACCCAATCCTCCTTACCACCTGTTCTTCTGGAGAAGTTATCTTCTTCTCTAATATTGTTGGCAATGCTCCTACTGCTATTGCTATCCACCTTCAGTGCCCTGCTTCATCCATTCTACTTACTAGTTTCTCTTGTCTCAATTTCCATTTTCATATCCCCACTCTTAGATTGTCCTCATGCTGTTGACACCATTTCTCATTGTCCGTTGAGCATGAGTGAATTACTCACATTTTTATTTTCAGTTGTTGCCACTGAACAGTATTTTTTAAAAGGATGTCTAAGGTGAAAAGTGCAATATTCTGCCTAAATACATTTTTTTAAAAGAAAAGGCTGTTTCGTCATGTCAGCACACAATTGCTAAGGTGAAAATCCAACACTGCAGTTCCAGGTGCTTGCCTTGTTAGCAAACTTGTCCCAACAAGCTTGTCCCAACAAGCGGAAATGCTTATTCCCCACGGAGCATTTTAAAAACTTTGGGGAAAGCCATGAAGGCTTTTCCTTCAGAGTGTTTGGTGGATCCACCCCACTCTCCTTCCTAATACTGTGGATTGATGTGGGATGGCATTTAAACAAATTGTATTCTCCTCAATTTCTATGAGGAGTATTTTCACCATATAAACAACCCTTGTGTATCTCTCTCTCTTCCTCCACTCATCCTGTTTTTCTCTCATCTCCTCAGTATACATACACACACACACCCCTCACCCGCTGCAGGCCTTCCTTTCCATGCATGTCATTCCAGAAGCCAATGTGTTGGTGCTGTAAGTTTGTGTTCCTGATTCTCTCTCTACTTCTTGATGTTATTGATCACACTTTGCACTATTTTCTGCTGCTGCAGAGTGAAAAACACCTGTGATGACGGGTGGGGATTTTGCAAAGGAAGGGAAATATAGAAAACAAAAAGCTATTTGCCATTTGTTCACATGCCTTCAAGTCACCTGTGAACTCATGGCGACCCCATGAATTTCATAGGGTTTTCTTAGGCAAGGAATATTCAGGCGTAGTTTTGCCATGTAGTTCACACACAAAAATGCTTCAAAAACACATGAGATGATGTTGGGAGGGGGATTACTATATACTGTAACTAAAGTTTCTTTTTTCTTTTCTTTTTTAAATAGCCACTAATGTTACTAATATCAAATATGTGAGTTCTGATTTCTGTATTTTATAAAATCTTTGTCTTGCAACATACCAGTGATTAGCTATTGCTTCCTTCTTTCAAGATTTTAACTTGAGAGGCGTTATGAAGAAGACAGCGTAGTCTTTATTTTTAAAAAAGAAAAGAAGACTGAGGTTTGTCACTTGAAACCTGCAGATTCTAGCAGTAAATAAATAAATGACTCCTACAGGATGTCTAGACAGTGAAAATAATCCTAATAGAAACTGCAGAAAATACCTTTTCTCCCAATGAGATCCTGTGGTGATTCACTGTACTTGGAAGGAGGGGGGCCAAAAACTCCAAAAACTGCAGGGGGGAAAGCCTTCATGGCTTTTCCCAAGGGTTTTAAAATAATGCATGGAAATGCACATTACTGCTTGTTTGGACAACCAGTTTGTATTGCAGCTCATTCTCAGCGAGGGTGGAAATGGACATTGATTGGTCAGATGTGAGTGGAGGCTGGGCTTGCTGGCAATGACATGGCCAGAAGCGCCATTTTGGAGTTTTGTGTTGCTAACTGTGCACTTTTTTCCTGCATTGAGATGACCAAACAGCTTAAGTGGAAGGTTGCATTTATGCAGCTTTGATTTGCAGTTTAAAAGAAATGTGCAGTGAGGACAACTTGCTGAGAATAATAACACGGGTAATTAACTCTTGGCTATCATGTTGATTTGCAGACATGGCTGCGTGTGAACTTCAAACATGGATAGCCTCACATACCAGCAATTTTGCCAAAGGAACATGGACCAAATGAATGCTGCTGTTTATGTGCAGCAATTAGCATTATATCTTGTTGTCTAGACAACCCCCTGGTAGGTTTTTAAATAATACAAATAACTGTTTCTGCTCTGACAAAATACACTCAGTCATATGTTGCTCAGTCAGTCCACTGATGTGTTGCAGAACAGCTGCATCTAAGGTCACTGTCTAGATAGCAGATATGCATGCAGTAATAATGACAGAATATGAGACTTTGTCTCAGAAAACAATAACTCCTGAAAAGTACTCAGGGGTCATGGTAGTGAACTCTCTTGTGCCTGAGTGCTGCCTTAAGTGCCTGTAGCAGCTGGCTAAGTGTAACAACAGGTGGTCCTACTTGGCTGATAGGTTCCTCCAGAGAGAAGCCTATATACAACTAGCAAATGAAGAGGGCTAGAAGGAAGGCTGTTTTATAAACGCTGATACTTCTACAAATATCTGTTTTTCTGAGATGACTGTCAGGTGTTTCCTACTTGTATGCCATTGCATGTGGGGAACAGCAGAACACATCTGTTTTGCCGTATGTCTCCTTCTCCTCTTCTTTGGAGGTTTTTAAACCGAGGCTGGATAGCCATTTGTCAGGAATGCTTTGATTGTGTATTCCTGCATGGCAGGGGGTTGGACTGGATGGCCCTCATGGTCTCTTCCAACTCTATGAGGCTATACGATCATAAAAAAATCTGCATGGGGGGCAAAAATACGAACAGCCTGTCATTCGTATGCATACGAACCGGCTATACGATTTTTTAAACCCCCTAAACTCTGTATGACTCCCTCTTCCCGAAGCTGGCTGGAGCGAGCAAGCCAAGAGGCAGTTTTAAATCTCCCACTGCTTTTTTTTTTTTAAGATTCCTGGTTTGCGGACAGTCGGTTTTCCCTATTTACAATATAAAATAAAAATAAATAAACATATAAATTCACGGACTTACCGGACACTCACTAGCCGGGAAACCAACATGGCGGCCGCTCCCAATTTCCCTCCGTGCTAGCCCCACCCCCTCTACTCGGCCAGCCAATCAGATTACACAGCCTGTTCATATGTGTGCGAACGGACCGTACAGACCCGTCAGCCATCCGAACGGCGTACAGATTTCTCTTCGCGATCCGCTTTCCCTCCCGAATGCCGCGTGTGCGTGTTTCAGGGTGGAAAACCAGCCCCCCCCCTCTTTTGCATTCGTGTGCATCCGAACGGCCATTTGTACTGAAGTGCGAACTTTTGCACGCCGTATGTATTATTGAAATCATGTAGACAGGACCTATAAATCAAATGAATCATTGGTATTGAATGTGTTGGTTAATGAAATTTTTAAAAAAACCCAAAGTAACCCCTGTATTGGCACCTGTGATAAAGTGCTGATACAGGGGCTACTTCGTTTTGTTTTGTTTTATTTCATTAACCAATACACTCACCAAATTTGGCAAACATTGTATTTTATTTACACTGTCAAATTAAAAGATGGGGGACACACTGAGGCTACTGCTAGAGATGGCCACTGTAATCGCCCATGAAAAGATCTGTTGCAGATTTTGAAAATGCTAATGGCAGAGTGATCTATGTGGACCCTGCCAATATATATCCAAAGTCATCTCCATTTCTTCCACTAAAAAGACACAGAAGTAGAAAGTCTATCATTTACTGAGTGTTGCTTAGAAATCTATTAGACACATTATTGGTGTCAGAGATGAACATTTAGAAAAAATGAGATTCATCTCCACAGCAAAAAATCCTGATAGGAGTCAGATGGAAAATATTTCCTATGTACAAGGTTGGTCAGAGGGTCAGTGCAGAAAAAGGACAGTTGCAGCAACAGCTAGAGCTTCAGAGCCATTAAGGGCAGCCCCCCCCCCAATTTGGGAGTCTGGCATCCAATGGTTTTTCTATATGGAGGACCTCCATATGAGGACATGAATTTGATACAGACCAAATTACCACTGGAGCTACTTTCATAGGCCATTTCCACTCATAGAAGGGAGGAGAAAATTTCTGCTGTGCCCATAGAGAAGCTGCTCTAGAAGACTAAACTACCCTGTGGACAACAGTAGGCTCCTGTGGGGACAGAGGGATTGGGGAAAATTGCATCCCCACTTCCTCTCTCCCTAGAGAGAGATATCTGTTGCAGGAAGAATCTTGAATATCTGGCCTTTCTATATAATAAATAATAAATATAATAATAAAATTTTATTTATATCCCGCCCCTCTGCAACGCAATCGTTTAAATCATGTAGACATGTATATGTTTTTGAATGACATTTTCCATCACCTCTGACCACTGGCTATGCTGGATAGAACTAATGGGAACTAGGTTCCAACAAGCTCTGGATTGCTACAGGGGTCAAAGCCCTGCTTCAATAGACTGGAGTCCCTCCTGTAAACTGAAGGAGCTCTTCTATTTATGGAATGGAAAGTCTGGATACAACAGGATTTTCCTTGGGTTTTTTTCTGGGCTGTGAGGACGTGTTCTGGAATAGTTTCTTTTTGGCATTTCACCTGCATCTGTGGCTGGCATCTTCAGAGAATGGTTGGGTAGGAGTGTGTCTGGGGTTTATATGCTGTGAACCCCTGTAGGGGAGTATATGTAAATTTGTGTAATTGAATGGTTAGGTTCTGGGTATAGAAATGCAAGCCTTGTTAGTGTCTGTTTGGTTGATGGGCCATTATCTGCTGGGAATCCCCCTGTCCCTGGGTGGAATTCCTTTGTAAGTGTTGAGTTTTAATTCTATTGTATTTCAAAACTGGGAGCCACATTTTGTTTACTTTTAAGGTGTCTTCTTTCCTGTTGAAGTTGTCCAGGTGTTTGTGGATTCTGGTTTCTAGATACAACCTTTTTTTAAAAAAATCTTCCTTGTTTTTACTCCACCCTTCCAACAGTTCTTACTATGAAAGTGTTTCTCTCTCTTTCTTTCTTTCTTTTTTCTTTTCTTTTCTTTTTTCTTTTTCTTTTCTTTTTTTTTTTTTTTTGCATTTTAGCAGCAAACCTGATGCCAAAGTTTTAGCTAAAGAGCTATGTTAAAATGGCTGCCATCAATTTAAAATCATTTTTAACAAGACAAAAGAAATGGCTTCTGAAAGAAGAGCTCTCATGCACTTAAATGAAAAGGCCACTTTGTCCCTTGTGATAAATCTGTTCTATTCAGATTTGGAACCAATTACAAAGGCTTTTGAGCTTGCATGGCAATGATTTTATTCTTCTGTAATTTCCTTAAAGAATAAAAACCAGGCTATATACATATATATGTATGTATATATGCGTGTGTGTGTGTGTGTGTGTGTGTGTGCATACACTGAAATAAAACATGTCAAACACAATAATTTGTTCTTTTTGTCAGAGAGGCTGGTCTTGACTAAAAATAAGCTGCTGTATCTATGACATCTAAGATAAATAAAAAGATAGTTTTCTAGCACAAATACAGCCTCCCTCTCTTCAGCATCCAAAGGTCAAAAGCTGCAAAACCTAGTCCATTAACCTCTCTAAATGGTTGTGATATTAAAAACTGACTCTCAATATCCAAGGGTCATGATCGAGAGCAATAACCATCCACAATAAAGAATTATGGCTCTAGTACATTATCCATCTATAAAATGGTCATTTACGACCCCAGCTCACTGGCCATCTGTGCCAGCCATAGGCCACCCATCTCCAAGAATCATTACACACATTCAATTATGGGGTTATGATAGAAGTTGTAAAGTCTTATTAAGTTTTAAAAGAGAGTGTAGAGCTACTTACTTACTGCACATTTAGCAAAGCAGCAGAGAAAGTAAATGTCAAATCTTCTACCTGAAGGATTTAGCCAGGTACAAAAAACAGGTAGGAAATGACCACTGAATGGATGCTTCTAGGTGCAAGATCGAAGCAGGGAAGGTAGATGGCTAATCTTCTACCTGAAGGATTTAGCCAAGTACAAAAGACAGGTAGGAAATGACTACTGAAAGGATGCTTCTGGATGCAAGATGGAAGCCAAGTTTCATGCTACAACATAGATGTTTGACATTTAATTAAAAATCACCAGGTCAGTGGATCATCCAACTTGCTTCCACAACTAGTGTGAGTTCGTTGAGAGGTGGAGCATTATCTCATTGTATGGATCTAGTTACTTTGCACTTCATGCAACCTCTCCTGCCTGTTTTATAATTTTATTTTTTTAATTTTAAATTTTATATTGAAACTAACAAAAAATAAAACCATACAGATTAATACATACAATACAATCTCTCTCTGGCTTTTCTTCGCAAATGAAGATTCAGGAAGGACTCATCCCGCGCTTTCTGCAAGCGCGCTGATGACTAAAAAGGCCAATCCGAGATAAACAAGTCCGGTTGCAAAAAGCACAGCAGAAGGTCTCCTTGGGTGATGTTTTTGGGTTGTGATTCTTTCTGCGTTGTCGTTTCTCTTCAAGGCTTGTTCGTCGTGAGTTCTCAAATAAGGCTGCAGCATTGCGGATAGTGCGTCTCCATGCCTCCCGATGTGAGGCTAGGGCAGACCATTGTTGGTGATCAATTTGGCCGAGCCTGAGATGTTGTTTCAGGGAGTCTTTGTATCACTTTTTTGGAGCGCCCCTCTTACGCTGACCCGTGGTGAGTTCACCGTAGAGTAGTATTTTTGGGAGGCGATGGTCCTCCATCCTAGAAACGTGCCTTGCCCAGCGCAGCTGCGTTCTCAATATCATGGCCTCAATGCTGGTGATCCCTGCTTGCTCAAGGACAGCAACATTCATCACATAGTCAGTCCAGTGTATATTTAGGATTGTGCATAGACAGCACTGATGAAAGTGCTCGAGGAGTCGTAGGTGGTGGCAACAGGTGACCCATGTTTCAGATCCATAAAGGAGGATAGACAGTACAATGGCTCTATAAGCACAACACATTAATCATTCTTCACATAATAATATAAAACAAATATTTATATAAATGATTCCCACCACCCTGGGACCTCCATCTTGCATTCATACGTCTTTCCAAAACTGCATTATCTCCAATGCTGGTTTTTGTTCCCTCACCCCTTTATGAATACAAATTCTAGATTGTTGCTCCAAGTATCTCCAAAATCTTTCTTAACAACCATTCCCTTTTTTTTCTTTGATATTGCATGTTAATTTCTCATTAATTGCTAAATCCCATACTTCACTGTACCATTCCTCTATCTGATAGTTGCCTTGTATTTTCCATTTCCTTGCTATTATTAATCTTGTCGCTGTCATCAGATTTGTAAGTAAATCCTTAATAACTTGAGATTTTTGTATTTTATCATAAATTGATCACCATGCTATTTCAGGGCTTAAACCTTATTTTATGATTTTATAGACATTCCCAGAAAGGGATATAAAGTGTGAAGGGGAGGAAATGCCAAGTTAGGTACCAACCAAAAAATGCAGCTTTTGAAGATCTTAGAACAAAGCTGCCCCAATCAATTGATTTCATCAATTGAATAAAAATAAAATATTTAATTACAGCCACTGAGAGGTACAAAAAAAATATGAAAGAAATACATTAAGCATGCAATCCTGTGCTCTTTTACTTTGAATGAAGGTCCATTGAATTCAATGGTACATATTTCTGAGTAGACAGGCACAGGATTGTGCATTATATTATTATTCTTTCTCACTCTGAAATAAAGGAAATGCAGCTTTATCGTCATGATTTTATGTTAGGATTTTTAAAATAAATTGTTCTGCTCATATGTGATTGAGGTGTCATGTTTCACCATTTGCAGAATTCAGATTTCCTGAATTGCATCAATAACCATCATTCCCACACAGCAAAAAATTTAAAGCTTGCTTACCAGCAGTAATAATTTGTAATATTTCATGCACTTGTCATACAGTTGTGTAAATAGTCAATATGTGTGTTTTGCCTGGTGCAGTCATTTTGGATGCCCCTGAGAATTGCTTTTTAAAAATAAATAAAATCCTTCAACTAATTGTTTAAGCTGACAATATCCTTGTAACAACTCCAAGAGATCATTCCCCCATTTATAAATCCACTGTAGCTCTCACTACATGATTATCACATCTTCTAAAATTGTTCCTCAAAATATTAAAGGTTTTCCTCCCTCTAAAGAGGGATACATCCTCTTTGACACAGAACGGCCTCAACTTTAAAAGAAGCACTTGCAGATGGGGAAAAGTTGAAGAATCCTAAATGGACTGGTCTGAATTGCTCATACACAATTGTTTTGTCTGGAATATATTTTCATGTTGTTGTTGTGTGCCTTCAAGTAATTTTTGATTTATGGCAAACCTAAAGTGAGCCTATCATGGGATTTTCTTGGCAAGAGGTGTTGAGAGGGACTTTGCCTTTGCCTTCCTCTGAGGCTGAGAGTGTGTGACTTGCCCAAGGTCACCCAGTGGGTTTCCATGGCTGAGGGGGGGATTTGAACCTTGGTATCCAGAATCATAGTTCAGTGCTCAAATCACTACACCACGCTGGCTCTCTCAAGCAGTTCAGTTACACAAATAATTGAAAATTTGGAGTTAGCTTATTTAAGAAAGAAAACTCAATTTTCTCCTTCAGGGACTCACCAAAATAATATGATTTGCAGCAACAATCTGGTCAAAAATATGAGGGGGCAAAAGCAGATAGAATGTCTCCTACTTTTATGTTCTCAGTGTTGTTTCATTATTCAATACACATAATAACACACTTTTCTAATCAGGTATTTGTTGACACCAAAGTAGAAAACTAAATTCTTCCGTGAGGAAAAAAAAAGTAAGTCTTGCCACCACCATTCAGATGGAACTGGTAAAATTAAGATATTATATTCTTTTTGATGGGACAATTCCAGAGACTTCACCTCTTCCACTTCATGCGGGGGGGGGGGATATCTATGGCAAAACTGGGGAGAAATGGTAAACTGGAGGTACTTTCATAAGTTTAATCAAAAGTTGCTCGCATAAGTGATTCGTCCTCTTGCACAAGCCTGAGAGCTCTGAGATCTTTCTAGTTCTGTTCCTCTCACAGCACATTGGGGGGGAAAACATTGGGGGGGTCTCCGTGACTGCTCCCAGGCTGTGGAACTCCCTACACAGGGGAAGCTAGATTGTCTCCCTCCTTCTCCGTCCATCTGCAGACAAAGGCCTTTTTATTCCAACAGGCTTTTAAAACGGTCTCTTTTCAAGAACAGAGTTTTTCTATTACTATTTTTTTTAAAAAAAATCTTTTGCTTTTAATGGATATGTTTTAGATGGCTTTTACATCTATAGGTAGCTTAACTGCATTTTAAATATAACTATGTTTTTTATCTATATGTGTTTCTACTCATGTTCCTTCTCATTTTGTAGGCTGTTTTGAGTCCCAGGAAAAGGTGGAGAATAAATAAACCAATACAATATAATACAAAGCAAGGAGGTATGTGTATGTGTATCTCCAAAGAGTAGACTCACCATTTCCCTTTCTAATTCTGGTCTAAACTGTTCATTTATTTCAGGACGCTAAAGCTAGGACATTGTTCTGTAGATTTATATAGTCATTGTAAATAAGTATGTAATTTAGGATGGGTATCTTTCGTAATACAGTAACAAACACCTGAGGTGAATCACAAAAATCAATGTGTATAGAGCCATCGTACTGTCTATTCTCCTTTATGGAACTGAAACATGGGTCACCTATCGCTACCACCTACGACTCCTCGAGCGCTTTCATCAGCGCTGTCTACGCACAATCCTAAATATACACTGGACTGACTATGTGACGAATGTTGCTGTCCTTGAGCAAGCAAGGATCACCAGCATTGAGGCCATGATATTGAGAACACAGCTGTGCTGGGCAGGGCACGTTTCTAGGGTGGAGGACCATCACCTCCCAAAAATAGTATTCTACGGTGAACTCACCACGGGTCAGTGTAAGAGGGGTGCTCCAAAAAAAGATACAAGGACTCCCTGAAACAACATCTCAGGCTCGGCCAAATTGATCACCAACAATGGTCCGCCCTGGCCTCATATCGGGAGGCATGGAGACGCACTATCCACAATGCTGCAGCCTTATTTGAGAACTCATGCCGAACAAGTCTTGAAGAGTAATGACAACGCAGAAAGAATCACAACCCGGAAACATCACCCAAGGAGACCTTCTGCTGTGCTTTCTGCAATCGGACTTGTTTATCTCGGATTGGCCTTTTTAGTAATCAGCGCGCTTGCAGAAAGCGTGGGATGAGTCCTTCCTGAATCTTCGTTTGTGAAGAAAAGCCAGAGAGAGAGAATATAATACAAAGCAGGGAGGTATGTGTATGTGTATCTCCAAAGAGTGGACTCAACATTTCCCTTTCTAATTCTGGCCTAAACTGTAAATTTATTTCAAGACGCTAAAGCTAGGACATTGTTCTGTAGATTTATATAGACATTGCCAAATTGATCACCAACAATGGTCCGCCCTGGCCTCACATCGGGAGGCATGGAGATGCACTATCCACAATGCTGCAGCCTTATTTGAGAACTCACACCGAACAAGTCTTGAAGAGAAACGACAACGCAGAAAGAATCACAACCCAAAAACATCACCCAAGGAGACCTTCTGCTGTGCTTTCAGCAACCGGACTAGTTTATCTCGGATTGGCCTTTTTAGTCATCAGCGCGCTTGCAGAAAGCGCGGGATGAGTCCTTCATGAATCTTCGTTTACGAAGAAAAGCCAGAGAGAGAGAGAGAGAGAGAGAGAGAATAAAGTATGTAATTTAGGATGGGTGTCTTACGTACTACAGATATATATATATATATTATGACTGAAATATGTATCTGTGAGCAAAGTCACTGTGAAAATGTTGCCACATTCAAAATTCAAAGCAAAATGTAAGATTCAGCTGAACCATCTTATGAATTTCAGAGGGATCCAAAATAATAAGACCACTAACATTTTTCAGGGACTGCAGCTCAAACAGCTTTACCTAGAAGTAAATCTGACTGATATAAATGGAGTTGGCTCACAAGGAAACATCCATATAATCAGACTTAAAATTTTATTCTAGTCTTGAGGTGATCTGGTCTAGGACTAGGCAATATACCCCTCACTCTGATATGCCATAATGCTATTGCTGACCAGCCATAGAATTATGAAACCAGACACCAAGAATTGTCTTGGAAGGGGACACTTTATTTGACCAAGAACCTATTTAATCTAAGTTGAATCTGGACAGGTGGGAAAGGGGAGAGCAACCTAGGACATTTTCAGACAGTGCTAAATGGAGCTTATCGCGGGATGAGCTCTCAGGAGAGGAATGGTGCTCTTGCGCCGCGGGAGGTCATTTTCGGACGTCGCTGTCCCTCTTCCGAGATCATCAGTGTCACTTCCCTTAAGATTTGGAAGCGGCCGCGCCATATTTTAAGCATGGAAGTTGCCCGTGCTTAAAATATGGCGCGGCAGCTTCCAAAGCTTAACGGAAATGACACTGATGATCTCAGAAGAGGGACGGTGGCGTCCAAAAATGACCCCCCGCCGCACAAGAGCGCCGTTCCTCTCCCGGGAGCTCATCCCGTGATAAGCTCTGTTTAGTGCTGTCTGTAAATGTCCCTAGAGTGGGATCAGCAGAGGTCAGGTGTCACGCCATGACTTCCTCCTCAGCCTTCCCATATGGTGAACCACCTGACCCTCTAGGGCAACCCAATAACTGGGTTTCTCCCCATCTGGTCATCTATTGGAAGGCAGAGCTGAGAAACCTCTCACACACCCCTAAGTCACAGGATTTAAATGAATACAAAGCACCCCAGGTGAGCTTCCTTCCCCAATCCTTCAGGTCCCACGAACTCAAAAGGCAGTTTCAGAACTCTCCCCTTCATCAAAAGAATACCCTCAATATCTGTCATGGGCAAGGGATAAGCATCTGCTAAGTCCCTTTCCCCCATAAGGGTGGCCAAAAGGGCCCTCACCCCTTGTTGCAAATTCTCCAGGAACAACATATTACCCTCCTTGGATAAATGCATGCCATCTGCTCTGTAGAGCTCAGGGTACTGAAACAGTACATTGGGATGCAAGAGGGAGTGGCCCAACCCCCTGTTTACGGCATTACGAATTTTCCTGTTTACCCTTCTACGGGCTGTATCAATGCATCAGGGATGACCCTCAACCCAGCAGACTTGGCAAGGCAAAATGATCAACTACATCAATATTATTCCCAGCCATTTATTCTGAATGACCAGAAGTCATGCAGAGCCTGAAAGACAAGGGCCTTGCCGTTCAACAAACCTAGGTCATTCCCACCCAGGTGAATGACCAAACGTGAGGAGGTGACATCTTGCACTCCCTAAGCAATAAAGGCAACAAACCATGCCATCGAAAGCCTCTTTTACCAAGCCACTCCATGGTGGTCTGGCTACTTAGCCCAAGATGAGCACCAAAATAGACATTTCAGGCCTGACATGCCACCAAATAAACCACACTGTGGCTGCAGTTCAGGACCCACTGCCTCTCCAAACAGAACCTAGAACCTGGAAAATACAATAACATTAGAAAACAGGACCATACAATTAATGAATTGAGAGGTCGGACATATCTCTCGTACGTGTGAGATCTTCAACACCCCATATAACGGATTGCTCCCACACTCAGTCCCATGGCAAAAACTGTAGAATCTGCCCAATTCCTAAACAAATATGTCCCAAATTTAACTCCTTGCAGACTTAAGCACTGCAAGGCCTTGGAGACAACAGTCCAGAATTGGCATTTGGTAAGGGGCAAAAAGTTAGCATGACAAAATAAAAGTCTCAGCCTAAATCCCCTAACCCATCCATAACTTTGTAAGGCATGAACAGGGCATAATGGTGGATCAAAACAAAGCCCCAATGGTACTTTCCAAATCTTAGAGGTATGAATCCACAATACGGCTTGTTGTCCAGAAAGGATTAAATCCCTTATCTCCAATGCTCTACCAGATATATCCCCTCTAGAGAACATGACCAGCTCACTAACCCACAAGGCACAAACAATGAAGTGGTGATAGATGCCACATGGAACAAATGGCTTCATAATCTGGGATAAAGGTTTGCACCTATCAGACACTCTACAACTGTCCTAAGACCAACCCTCCACACTCCACAGCCTCTGCCACTGTCCCAAGACCAACCTAGCTCAAATGGACTTAAAAGTTAAATCCCAAAACCTCAGATGGACACAGAATTACAAAATGTATGAAACAGGGATTTGGCTAAAGAGCCCAAAGCCCTTTCCCAGACCTAACCTTTTCAAATTCCAAACCATGTTTCTTGTAACTTCTTCTAGCTGTGAAAAGAATATTATAATGAAGACACTGTAGGGTAAAGACCCTGACCAAATACATGACTTGTGGGGACCTGGAGGACAAGGAATTAATAACTGTACTGTGGCCATTTTATCACACCAGACATGGACAGAGGAATTAGCCAGCTCCTTGGCCCAAACGCAAAGAGCCACCATGATCAGGGGGGGGGGGAAATCAGGAATGTTAAATCTGACAACAAACTTGCTTCAGTCCACTCCTCAGGCCATGGGCATGAAAATATACCCCAAAACCAATGGAGCCAGCTGCATCCAAATATACCTTTAAGGCATCCTCAATCCTCAGTTCATTTCACCAAAAAGAAATCCCATTACAAGAAATTCCCACCAGATCCTGAAGTCTTCCCTAATCCCTTTAGTAACCCCAATCCTATGATAACATCAAAGAGAGGCCCTTAAAAAGCCCTATAATGTGTTACAACCCTGCACATGAAATTCAAATGGCCAATGAACTCCTGAAATTCCTTAAGTGTAGCCTTCCTACACACTACACACTCAGAAACCACATCCTTCAAATCACTAAGGGGCGGTCTAGACAAAGGAATAAAATGTGAATTGGTGCACAGAAATGCCAATTTGCAGCAGCTGTCATCTATCTCAATGATTTTTGGCAAGATTGCTGGTGTTTGAAGCTCTCTGTGTTTACTGTTCACATGGAGGCATGCCAGCGAATCAAGATGGTGGCTGCAAGTGAATTATTCACGGTTTTGTACTCCCCAACTTGCCCTGGCCAAACATTACTTAAAAAACAAAAACAAAATCCAAGGTGTGGAAGAGTTATGAAAGAAAAGAAGGAAGGAAAGCCTGTTTCATTGCTTCAGCACATGATAGCTATGGCGACAATCCAACATGGCAGTTCCACAATCTGCCGTCTTACCAAGCTCCTCCCCTGCACACATCCAACCAATCAGCTGTCCTCTTCAGCAATGCGATGCAATGTGATTCAGTTGTCCTAACAGGCAAGGGTATACATTTCCATCAGGGCTTTTTTAAAACGCAGGAAAAGTCCCAGAGGCTTCTGATGCGGACTTTCCCCGATATTTGTTCCCCCCCTCCCTCTGAAAAGGATGGAATACTGTGGGTTCCCATTTGGACACATGGAATTCCCTGTGGATTCTAAGAAGGGTTTTTTTTCACCATCTTGACTACCCCTAACCGTCTTCTTGGAAAACCTACAGTGTTGTTCCACAGTATTGATCTCAATACCCAGAAACACCAAATGTTGGACTTATCAGACGTGCTAAAAATAGTGTCATAACGACACCACATAAATGTGAAAGGGCGCGCAGATCAGATGTTTATGTATAGTCAAAATCCCATACCTTTTAATTGATGGCTTAAGCTGACAATAGATCCCCCTGCTGCTTTTTTGCCAGCATTGCCGGCATGCGAAACATCAGGCCATTTAACTCTCATACTTATCCCAACAATGTCCGGACCATCCAGAACACTTCCGGGTGAGATTGCAAAATCCAGGTAAGTGACAAACTTTTATTGGCCGTTCCCCCTGTTACTTGGAGGTTTTTTAATGTGTGTGTTTGTGCTTGGTGTGACTTTTAGATGATTATTTCTTTTTTATTTTTTAATTTCCTGCACAATTAAATTGCACAGGATTTCAAAAGAGGAGCTCCATTCCCTTTCTCTTTATTGCCAGAGCTGCCTTTGCTGGGAAAGGAGATAAGTGCAGGGGGGGGGCATTTTTTTGCCAGCAAAAGAACATTTTAAAGGGAACGTCTGATAAAATCCATTAACTGTGTTCTTCTGTACTTCATGGACTAAGAACACTGAATTCTGATGTCAATGAATAAAACTCTCTCTCTCGTCAAGAAGGCACATTGCCCTATCCCCAGTGGCCCTATGATCAAGAAATCATCCAAATAATGAATAAAGCCCTTTTACCCAGACCTACGTTTAAGGGCCCATTCAAGAAAAGTACTTAACTTTTAGCATCAAATGCAAGACCTCAAGGAAGCCTACAAAATTAGAACAATATTTTAAAATAGCTAATATTTTAATTGTAAAAAAACAGGCAGTGGCAATGTAATAGACAAATTGTGACTAGAGTCAGGAAAACCCATCTGACAAACTGTGAATTCAGAGGTATCATCTGTTCTGCTCCCCATTCCTTGGCTATCAATGGTCATTGAGACCCAGCGGTTTGGCTCAGTTTAAGCCCACACAAAGGAGATGTGCTAGTGGGAGCAGCAAGGAGGCCAATAAAGGCAACAAAGCAAGGAAGCTGTGGGAGACAGAAGTGTCAAGAGAGCAGAGGTGAACCAATGATGCAGATTTATCCTCTTGACTTGAGCTACAAAAGGATTGCCAGATACCACAGTCAGGGAGGGGGAAGCTGTGCCATGGAAGAGAGTAAGAAAGGAGCAGAGGTCCATTACCCAGGACTTGCATATAAGCATTTGCCTGAGGCCCTGCATTTGCTATAGTCCCCACTTACATATTGGAATTGACGCCCCCTTGTCGTGGGAGAGAGGCTTGCGTACCCTAATGATGTTTAGAGCTATGCTGCCGGTGGCATAATAGCCACCGGTAGGGTCTCCCATGCCAGACAGGTCAAAACCGAAGGGTCTGACAAAGAGCGTCAAAGGGCAGGAATCGGCTCTCTAGCCTTATGGCAACCGTCCTAGGAGAAGGAAAACTCTAATCCCAAACCTGGGCACATGGTGCTCGTCCAACCCTGTAAGGTCAACCATCTAAGAGAAGGAAACTAATCAAACCTACGACCCAAGGACCTCGCTGCTACCGTCCATGCTTGCAAGGCCACAGCAGATGAACCTTTGGTTTAAAGGGTGAGGCCAGTTCTGCGGATGCTGTGCTCTACCAGAAAAATCCATTGCACAGGATCGAAGGACAAATCCAATTCCGAAAAAGCCCTGTAGCAATAGGCGAGGGATGAAACAGCAGGTGTAAAGATGCACTGGAAGCCGCATGCAGGCGGTTCAAAACTTTGGTCGCTCGAGGCTGACCCGGGAGATGACAGTCTTGTTTGGCAGCATCCTGAACGACCAAGTAGCCTTTTTTAAGGAGAGCACTGCTTGCTCCATATGGAGAGGAGCCTAGAAAAAGTGGCCTAACGAAAGCTCATCCCCATCTACCTGGTTGGCTAGCCATGGCCAACGGGCATCTTCTGATGCGGTCAAACCAAGGCAAAGAAGCAAAGGCACACACCGGCCTCCAAAGGTGTAAATAAACTGACGCTTGCATGCTAGAACATCAGAACCATGCGAGACTCCGCAGACAGTGGACAGCCTGAGTGTCGTTCTGCTCTAATAGTCCATGAACTATCACAACATAATATTGACATCGCTGCTCTTAGTGAAGTTCGTCTCCATGAGGAAGGCAGCCTTAAAGAACACAGTGCCGGCTACACACTTTACTGGTCTGGCAAACCCAAAACCGAAAAACATCTTTCAGGTGTAGGCTTTATGATTAAAAATTCCACTGCCTCCAAACTCGAAACCTTGCCAACAGGACACTCTGATTGCATTATTTCCTTACGCCTCCCACATGTTGTTCTCTTTAGTATATATGCCCCAACTATGCAAGCCGACCCTGTAGAGAAAGAAAAATTCTACACAGACCTACGCCAACTCATACAAAAAGTCCCTGTAGAAGATAAAATTATTATCCTTGGTGACTTCAATGTCAGAGTAGGAAAGAACTCCGAAGCCTGGAAAGGTGTCTTAGGCAAATATGGTGTTGGAAATTCCAATGATAACGGACACCTCCTGCTAGAGTTCTGTGCAGAACAACAGCTGACTATTATAAACACTATCTTTCAGCAGAAAGATAGCTTGAAGACAACCTGGTTGCATCCCCGATCCAAACATTGGCATCTCATTGACTATGTTCTAGTCTGCCAGAGAAACAGAGAAACAAACTAGGTCTAACAAGTCAAATTTTGGGGGAGGGGGTTAAAACAAAGTATTAGCAAGCTGCCTGCTGAAAATCTGTTCCTCCCAAAGCCCCCTGGCCAAAATTCCCACAGGTGGATCACGCAGCTGTAATGGCAATCTGCTAGCCAGTTGTCCCATACAACCCTCCCCCTGCTCAAACCACAAGGCAGCAAGAAAAACAGCCACTCAATCTCCATCCTCCTCTTCAAGTGAAGTGTCATCCAAGAGGAAGTGAAGAGGGGTGGATCGAGCTGATAAACACCCTAGCTCTTCTGGGATCTATATCAATCAGGGTGCAGCACTGCCAATGCAATATGAGCTTGTGGTAGAAAACAGGACAGACATGCTCAAGATGCTCTTTAAAAAAGTTAAAAAAGGAAAAGCATACTTTTAGTGTTTCAGGAAATCCATCTTGGGATAGGAAAGAAGATAGACGAAAGATTACCTATATTTTAGTAGAAGAGCCCCTAAAATAGGCTCTTAAGGGAGTGTAATCCTTCCTGAGACAGAAGCCTCATGGATGTTCCCTTCCAAAGGGAAATGGACTAATTAATCTTTTGGAAGATGGGGGAACTGACCTGTGCAGCCAGGAGGGAAGCAAAATGGAGATCAAATAAAGAAACAGATGAAACAAAATGGCAGGCATGCTCTCTAGATTTCCCTCCCACTAATCACTTTACAAGCATTGATGCCTCTTTGCTTCCAACAGCTCTGTCCCCAAATCCTTGGCATCATGGCGGATTGCTCCTGACGTCATCAACGCTGGCCCTCACCTCCAATGGAGGCCAGCAAAAGTGGGTCCATTCCTGCAGTACTTTGCGACATTTAGGTCCTGAGCCATATGTGATAAACCCCATAAGGATTGTGATCTTACAAAAAAGATAATATTTCAACCCCTCATTTTGTTTAGAAGTACACAAAATAAAATGTGTTCTTATTTTGAGTAGAAAATCATTTTAAAATGTCAACATGGTGGTATATCCAACCCAATCCAATTTTGCATTTAAAAAATATAACCCTGACTGATGTTACTGTTGTTGCTGCTGCTGCTGCTAATTCATTTGCCTTTTCCCAAATGCTGTGACTCAAGGCAGCTTACAAAAGTTAAAACAAACACACATAAAACATTTACAGTCATAAATAAAACATATAAAAAGGTTATTATTGAAATGCATTTACATTTTCCTACATTACAGAAGGTCAGATATCAGTCAAGTTTTGTCTGAAAAGCTCTAAAAAGCTGCCAAAAAGGTGTGTGTGTGTGGGTAAGTGTGGGTGGGAGAGTTTACATGGCAATATATTGAATTTATTTACTATTGTTATTATCATAATCTTTCCTCAGTGATTATTTAGCAATTAATATAACTCAAAAATTACAATTCTCTTCCACAATATGGGATTACTTCATACTCTGTCTTCTGTCCCTAGTGTTTTTATGTGAACTAAAAAGAGAAATGTGCATTTTTCTCTCTCACACAGTATGATCTCTGTTGGCTGCTATGATTAATAAAATATCTACATCAGCCCATATTCTCAGCAGGCTAGTTTGGTTGTAGGAAATGATCTTTACCTTTTGTTCTGCTGAATAATATGTAACTATTGTTCCTTGTATTCCATATTTCAGAACTATTGGCATAGCTGCTATTGACAGAAGAACAGAATGATTCACCCCAAGCCAAAATGTGGAACTCCAAAGAAGCTGAGGGCTCAATTTTAGGGTATGGACTTTAGCCTTTGAAGACTCAGTAGCTTCTGATCAGCATTCTAGGACTTGCCATTTCCAAGTTCTACAAGCTTGGAAAACCTTGTTTAGCCTCTCAGGCCCTTTTCCTTTTCCTTCTGCCCCAATGAGACACAGTTGACATTTGGTATGGGTGGGGCTCTTTCTGGTTGCCTACCCAGATTGTGGGCCTATCCTTGGCTTTGAAAACATTGTTTGGGTAGGCATTTTTAAAAATATATCTATATCTATATCTATACCTATATCTATATATATTAAAAGTTTCCAAGTACTCTAAGGAGATTTTCAGACGCCTCTTGCTGCACAAGCAGCCTCCGGAGCAGTAACGAGGCTGCTGCGCAGCAAGGGGTCCATTTTGGATGACGCCGTTTCTCTCTCAGCGTCTGTGACTGTTGCAGCTAGCATTGGAGGCAGCCGCGCTGTTTTTCACTCACAGAAGTTGTCCGTGAGTAAAAAAAAAAAAAAAGCGGCCGCCTTCAATGCTAGCAGCAACAGTCATGGACAACGCTGAGAGAGAAACGGCGTCATCCAAAATGGACCCCTTGCTGCACAGCACCCTCGTTACTGCTCCGGAGGCTGCTTGCGTGGCAAGAGGCGGCAAGAGGCGTCTGAAAATCTCCTAAAAGTCTCTCTCTCTCTCTCTCTCTCTCTCTCTCTGGCTTTTCTTTGCCAATGAAGATTCAGACTAAAAGTCTACACAGATAGATACAGATGTAGATATAAAGAAAAAGAAAAAGAAAAGAACAAATAACAAAGAGATAAAGAAGAGATAAAGAATACAAAATAAGAATGAAAGAACTAAAGAATGGCTTCGAATCTTTCTTCCAATGGTTATATAACTATAATTATTTCAAGTCCTTCTGACTATAAATCCTACAGTTCTCTTCTTTCTATCCCCAATTTCATATTGTTTCCCAACAAGAAGAAATATTTTCCTTATTCCCTAAATTAGCATAGCAAATATTAAGATACAGTCGTCCCTTCACATTCCCGAATGTGAAAAATCCGCGAATAACGACTGCCCTCCCCCTCCCCCACCATAGCGAACATGGGGCCTCCGGAGGCCCCATAGTCGCTTTCCCCAGCCTCCCCACTCCCTTCCTAGGCCTTCCCGGGGCCTCCGGAGACCCTCCAGAGGCCCTGTGGATGCCTCCCCAGCCCTCCCCCCTCCCTCCCGGGGCCTTCGTAGGGTCTCCGGAGCGTCTCCGGAGGCCCCATGGAGGCCTCCCCAGCCATCTCCCGGGCCTTCGTGGGGCCTCCGGAGTGTCTCCGGAGGCCCCATGGAGGCCTCACCGGCTCTCCCCACCCCCTCCCCGTGCCTTCATGGGGCCTCCGGAGCGTCTCCGGAGGCACCGCGGAGGCCTCTCCCAGCCCTTCCCCCTCCCTCCCTGGGCCTTCATGGGGCCTCCGGAGCGTCTCCGGAGGCCCCATGGAGGCCTCCCCGGCCCTCCCCACCCCCTCCCCGGGCCTTCATGGGGCCTCCGGAGACCCTCCGGAGTCCCCATGGAGGCCTCCCCAGCCCTCCCCCAGGCCTTCATGGGGCCTCCGGAGTGTCTCCGGAGTCCCCATGGAGGCCTCTCCCAGCCCTCCCCCTCCCTCCCTGGGCCTTCGTGGGGCCTCCGGAGCGTCTCCGGAGGCCCCACGGAGGCCTCCCCGGCCCACCCCACCCCCTCCCCGGGCCTTCGTGGGGCCTCCAGAGCGTCTCCGGAGGCCCCGCGGAGGCCTCTCCCAGCCCTCCCCCTCCCTCCCAGGGCCTTCATGGGGCCTCCGGAGCATCTCCGGAGGCCCCATGGAGGCCTCCCCGGCCCTCCCCACCCCCTCCCCGGGCCTTCATGGGGCCTCCGGAGACCCTCCGGAGTCCCCATGGAGGCCTCCCCAGCCCTCCCCCAGGCCTTCATGGGGCCTCCGGAGTGTCTCCGGAGTCCCCATGGAGGCCTCTCCCAGCCCTCCCCCTCCCTCCCTGGGCCTTCGTGGGGCCTCCGGAGCGTCTCCGGAGGCCCCACGGAGGCCTCCCCGGCCCTCCCCACCCCCTCCCTGGGCCTTCGTGGGGCCTCCAGAGCGTCTCCGGAGGCCCCGCGGAGGCCTCTCCCAGCCCTCCCCCTCCCTCCCCGGGCCTTCATGGGGCCTCCGGAGCGTCTCCGGAGGCCCCATCGAGGCCTCCCCAGCCCTCCCCCAGGCCTTCATGGGGCCTCCGGAGTGTCTCCGGAGGCCCCATGGAGGCCTCTCCCAGCCCTCTCCCCTCCCTCCCTGGGCCTTCGTGGGGCCTCCAGAGCGTCTCCGGAGTCCCCATGGAGGCCTCCCCAGCCCTCCCCACCCCCTCCCCGGGCCTTCATGGGGCCTCCGGAGACCCTCCGGAGGCCCCATGGAGGCCTCCCCAGCCCTCCCCCAGGCCTTCATGGGGCCTCCGGAGTGTCTCCGGAGTCCCCATGGAGGCCTCTCCCAGCCCTCCCCCTCCCTCCCTGGGCCTTCGTGGGGCCTCCGGAGCGTCTCCGGAGGCCCCACGGAGGCCTCCCCGGCCCTCCCCACCCCCTCCCCGGGCCTTCGTGGGGCCTCCAGAGCGTCTCCGGAGGCCCCGCGGAGGCCTCTCCCAGCCCTTCCCCCCTCCCTCCCCGGGCCTTCATGGGGCCTCCGGAGCGTCTCCGGAGGCCCCATCGAGGCCTCCCCAGCCCTCCCCCAGGCCTTCATGGGGCCTCCGGAGTGTCTCCGGAGGCCCCATGGAGGCCTCTCCCAGCCCTCCCCCCTCCCTCCCCGGGCCTTCGTGGGGCCTCCAGAGCGTCTCCGGAGTCCCCATGGAGGCCTCCCCGGCCCTCCCCACCCCCTCCCCGGGCCTTCATGGGGCCTCCGGAGACCCTCCGGAGGCCCCATCGAGGCCTCCCCAGCCCTCCCCCAGGTCTTCATGGGGCCTCCGGAGTGTCTCCGGAGGCCCCATGGAGGCCTCTCCCAGCCCTCCTCCCTCCCTCCCCGGGCCTTCGTGGGGCCCGCGGAGCTCCGCAGAGGCCTCTCCCAGCCCTCCCCCAGGCCTTCATGGGGCCTCCGGAGCATCTCCGGAGGCCCCAGGGAGGCCTCTCCAAGCCCTCCCCCCTCCCTCCCCGGGCCTTCGTGGGGCCTCCGGAGCATCTCCGGAGGCCCCACGGAGGCCTCACCGGCCCTCCCCACCCCCTCTCCGGGCCTTCGTGGGGCCTCCGGAGTGTCTCCGGGGGCCCTGTGAAGGCCTCCCCTGCCCTCCCCCCTCCTTGCCAAGGCCTTCGCGGGGCGTCCGGAGGGTCTCCGAAGGCCCCGTGGAGGTCTCCCCAGTCCTCCCCGCTCCCTCCCAGGGCTTCCACGGGGCCTCCGGAGGCCCCGTGTCACAGTTTGGGGGGGGGCCGGGGGGGCCCTCCCAAAACCGTGAATAATCAAAACCGCGAATGTCAGATTCGCTAATGTGGAGGGGCGACTGTATTCATTATTTTCTATAGTCCTATCAAGAAATTAAACCATTAAATTCTATTACATCATTCTAAATAATATTCAATCTTATCCTTACCACACACATAATCTTGTTAGCATGGGTACATATTATTAATATTATTAATCTATTACATGTTATAAAACAGTTCTGCATTCATTTCATCTTTTAACTCCAATATTTCTGATACAGTTCTATTTTATGAAATTATTTTGAAAGCCATATCCACATCCAGTTTTCAATGTCGAACTTTTTCAGACGCCTCTTACCATGCAAGCAGCCTCCGGAGCAGTAGTAAGGCTGCTGCGCAGCAAGGGGTCCATTTTGGACGATGCTAACCGGTTGTCCGTGAGTAAAAAATAGCGTGGCCGCCTTCAATGCTAACCGGAACAGTCACAGACGACGCTGAGAGAGAAATGGTATCGTCCAAAATGGACCCCTTGCCGCGCAACAGCCTTGTTACTGCTCTGGAAGCTGCTTGCACAGTAAGAGGCATCTGAAAATGTACGTCATAAATCTTGTGACCATATTTCATAAACTGGCTTCAGTCAAACATTTTTCCTACCATTACTTTTAAATTTTAATTCTTACTTTTTTCCACACCTATACTACCAATGGTGTCCCCTCACCCCCTAGTCTTCACTCTCCCTTGCATCTTAATGGTCTACTCATCTCCTTCCAATTCTCTGTGTTAAAATAATTATCCTGAGACAACATACTTTTCATTTCCATCTCTTTCTCACCCCCGTCCTCTACCTTACAGGCTAATCCTTTCATTAAGGCAGCTTGGATCTACTTTTTCATGTGACTAAATTCCATGCACATCATCTCCAGATTAGCTTTCCCTTTCTCTCCCCCACCCCTTGCACCATGATACCCATCTTGGAATCCAGAACTTCTGCAAGGTTTTTCCTCAGTTTTACAAGCTAATCCCTCCAATACATCAACTTGGGTTTGTTCTTCCACAGAAATTTCCACACCCATCCATTCAGGATTAGCCTCTTCCTTCTCCTACATCACCCCTGCTTGCACTTCATTCTCAAACAGTTCTGTCTTCAAATGTTTAATTCTGATTATCTTCTGTCTCAGATCTTCTCTTATATCATGTCTCAGTCTCTGCATCAAATTTGGGAGTTCTTAATTTCTCAGCAAACAGTTCTCAATCAGCAGCTCCTATAGAAAATCCTGGAAAAGGTCCACCTTTCTTCAGTCCAGGAATCACAGAATTAAAAGCTACGTCTCAACAAATCCCTCATCACTATCCCATTCCAGCCAGTTTTATCAGCTTCAAAAAGATAATGTTCTTCAATTTTTCATGATGTGATTTATCCTTAATAAATTCAATTCAATCACATAATTTAAAAAAATCCTCTCAGTCCATAAAAATAGATTATCTTTATTTTATTCCTTTGAACACATCCACCATCAAACGTCATTTAAATCTTGATCTTGTGGGGCAAATTTCACTTACTCAGTTCCTATTTGCAAAAGAAGGCAGCTTCTTTTGGAGCTTCTGTTCTGCTACTTTGATCAGAATAATTCTTCAGTTTTAAAATCCCAAGGTTTTGCTCCAAAATTTTAAGAAAGAAGTCTGTGTAGTTAAGTGTCCTTCAGATCCTCAGATACAATCAGCTGCATTCACGGCATAGGCATTATGTCACTCCCTTGATCCTTTCTCATTCCTTCCACGTTTACTTACGAGAATTCTGGATGCTCATGAGCAATCCCCTTGCTTTCTCTTTAGTTTAGGGAAAGTTTCCTGGGCCAGAAGCCCCTCTGACCAGCACTTATGCTGTGAAGGCTTTCCTCACTGAAGAGTGCTAATGAGGGGCATCTGTATGCCACATATTCCTGCCTGGAAGTCCCTGCTTAGGTAGGCATTTTTAATTAGAGCCTTTACTGCCACTCTGCTGAGAATGATATTGTTCCATGACATAGGGCTCTTAAACACTACACAATTATTGCCCTATGATCCCCATGCCCTCCAACATTTCACCAATGAAAACAAAGACACATTGTGTTCAAGCAACACCAGAGTGTGATAAACATTATTAATGAGGACAAACATACAAGCTAGGAAAGACTGCAGCAGTTTGCTTTTGCCTGAACCTACCAGAAGGAGAAGACTACACCCCTTCCTTTCCCTTCCCCACTGCTGTGTTAGTTGAGTGTGAACTACTGTTGCTCTTCAAAATCTCTTTGCAACAATTGAAGTAAGCTGAGAACAAAGAGGGAAACTGGAGGATGAGAAAGAAACAGGGACATTTTAAAAGCAGCTGGAAAAGTGAGATGACAAAGGATTTAATCCAGGTCATTTCTGCCAAATCAGGAAAGTTAGAAGGTATGCACTTGAGTTCTTCCATAATATGCCAGAAAGCTAGTCAAGAAATACATGGAGAGAAACTAGAATTGTGCATAGGTTAGCAGCTTCCCATTTTCTAAGATTTCAAGGCCAAAATCTAAAGCCAGGAGGTGGACTCTTGTGAAGTCCCTTATGTTTTTATTGTTTTTGTTTTTGTTTTTATTTTCTTTTTTCACGTTTATATATTTTATATAATTTTAAGTTTTTAACTTGTGATTTTAAAAATTGTTTTAAATTCTATTTTATTTGATGTTTTTGTGAGCCACTGTGGGTCCCATTCTTGGAGAAAAGCAACATTAATTAATTAAGTCACAGACAGTGGGCCATATATAGCAATTGCAAAATACTATATCATGTGCATGTTTGTGTAAAAGAGAAATACACAGTATGGATTTCCTTCACTAACTCTTAAACAAATAATATGCAGAAGATATAGATGGCCATAGACTAGTATTACTAAAGTCATACCAATACACTAATTTCAGTGCACAAAAAGAACTGTACAACAGATACATAGGACTAAAATCCTATTGTTAGTCCCAACTAGACTAAAGCCATTGAATCAACTGGATTTACTCCTGTGTTGACTCACCAATTGAGTCAGTGGATCTACTCTAGTTGGGACTAACCAACAAGATTCCAGCTGGAGCCTTTCCTAGATATCTTTACCTAGAGATAAAGAAACAGGGGAGGAAAGGGAGGGGGAGTGAGGGAGGAAGAGATAGAGCTCACAGAATCATAGAGTTGGAAAAGACCACAAGGACCACTCAGTCCAACCCACTTTCATGCCACCCAGCCTCTGTTTAAAAACCTCCAAATAAGGAGACTCCACCACTTTCTGAGGCAGCGTGTTCCACTGTCAAACAGCTCTTACCATCAGGAAGTTCTTCCTAATGTTTAGGTGGAATCTCTTTGCCTGAAGTTTGAGTTCATTGCTCCATGTCCTAGTCTCTGGAACATCAGAAAAAAAGCTTGCTCATCCTCAATATCACATCCCTTCAAATATTTAAACATGACTATCATGTCACCTCTTAACTGTCTCTTCTCCAGGCTAAACATGCCCAACTCCCTAAGCTGCTCCTCATAAGGCATGGCTTCCAGATCTTTCACCATTTTGGTTGTCCTCCTCTGGATACGTTCCAGCTTGTCAGTATCATTCCAGGTGAGTCTGATCAAAGCAGAATAGAGTAGTACTATTAGATCTCTTGATCTAGACACTACACCACACTCATACGCCTGTTGATGCCACCTAGAATTACAGATGGGAGAAGAGAGAGCAATCAGCAGCAAGGAATGGGAGTTGGCAGGAGTTGCTTCTGGACCAACTGGTTATAGAAACAGGAAGCAGGGATATTCAGGCAAATAGGCCCAGTATCCCAGTATATCCTAACTACCTGCATAATAAGACAACCTTAGTTTAGAGCATGGGGGGGGGGGATAATAATGTGGCCAACAGCTACAGTGGTTCCTTTTCCAAGCTCTGTGCTGCTTGTGGAATGCTTACTGCCATCCCAAAAGCAGTCCTCTTTCTCCCTTCAAGTCCTAACTGTTGCTGCTAAAGCTCATGCACCAAAAAGGCTAATGAGTCATGAAACTGGCACTCTGTTCACTGCCTTGTTCCAAAGGGTTCAATAGGCCCCACTGCATGCACCCATCCACTCTTCCCCCAGTAGGGTTGCCAGATCTCAGGGCCGGGCCCTCACCTTCAGTCTTCAGGGTAAGGGGTAGGACTCTCAGGGCAAGAGCACTGCTTGAAAAGTATTCAGAGACATAGCCATGCTAAATCTTGCATTAGCATAAAAACAGACCAACTGAGGTTCCTGTGGCTGCCTTATCACATTGTGATAAGGCAGACCACTACCAAGAGAGGGCTTGATGCATCATTGTTCACTGCCTCACTCTCTAGCATCTTAGAAATTCCTCTGTTGAGGAAGTCTGAATGGTTTCAAACTTAGATTTTTGAAGAGCAGCATGGGGAGATGTAGCTATGTCTCCCAGGGTAGGATCTTTGGCTACATGGTGTTTTAATTTGAATGACATACTCTATCTATGCAATTGTGGCTGATGCTTAAGGTATTATGCTTAATGACAGTGCCAATGTAATAGTGCCTTTGGAACATCACCAGGGCCTGCTTCCTGTGACATCACAAGGGTCATTCCTATGTCTCATGCTTTGGTAGTGAAATCTTAGGTCTTGGGATAGTCTTGAATGACCTGGGAGCTCAACTTCCCTTGCTCCTGAATTTTTGGTCTGCTGCCATTGAGGAAGAGAGATACACAGACCAACAACATTGTGCTCAGCCAGTGAGCCCTGGCACCAGTGTGGAGTTGAGGAAGAGTTGGATTGTCAGGTTTTAAAGCCACTTCATAAAATGAAATCAGACTTTCTCCTGGCTTGGAGATTTGTCTCCTCTCCTGTAAATATCAATTCCCTGAGATCTCAGCAAGCACCTTCAGACCCAGCAACATTAGTTGAACCTGGTTTCCAACCCTGACTTTTCCATACATTCATTGTTCCATTGTGAACAAACCCTATGCACTTACACATTATACACAGGTAGTGATATATGTACCATTTGAGAGCTAGAAAACTATTTACAGGTGTGTATACACTTCTACATGTATAGACTCTGTTCACAAACCATGAATGCCGCAAAGTCACATTGTGGCCCTAAACCCCCCACCCCCGCACCTCTTTAGTCTATGTGCATTCTGACCTTTTAACAAGAAAGTCATGGTTGTAGCTTTGCCAACAACTTTTTTGAATTGGGCCCCATTGGAAGGCACTTCTGCAGTTTACTGGAGTCCTAAGATAGAGAAAGATGATAGCTTAAAAGAATTTGATCTTACAGGAATTTGATAGCTATCTAACATGGCCATATATTAAATTATAAAGGTATTCATAGGTCCTTGTGCTGAAACTGTTTTGAAATTATTTTTTCTTGTCCTCTCACAACACCCAGACATAAAACAAATTGAGGAAGTAATGCAGGTAGGGTTGCTCAAGGGAAAATGACTAAAATATAGAACAAGAGATGCACCCTGGGGGCCTGGTATTTTCTTTAGGAAACTATGTGCTCATCATCTCTCATATACCACTTTATATGATGAACTTAATGCTTTCTCTTATTTTATTTTATCTGGGTGTGCTGAGTGTATCTAGTGCTTTTATGTGTCCCTTTATTTTATTGATTCTTTCTATACTCTAAAAAATAATGGGCTTTTAGAATCCCACTGCTAGAAAAATTTATCTTTCTCACTTTCTTGTTCATTTCTTTTTAAAACACACACATTTAGCCAGTAACCTTTATACATGATCAAATATGATTGGCCAATTACAAAGCCTAAAATACACACACACACATACACCTGTCTAATGGCGTTTATGGTACTGAGGGAAAAGACACATGTATAGTTATGTACATTCGGCTGTTTTGTTGCCCAGCAGTGACCCACCTATTGGCTATTTCTGCCCTGAAATCTTTGTTGACATAATGTCGTGTGATAGCCAAGTATGCTTTCTTCATACTGCTGAAATTAAAATTCCATCCCAGTGAATAAGACTAATTGCTTCTTCAACCAAAGCTGGATTGTTGGTTTTATTAAGGGAGCAGAGGAGATGTGGAGAAGGAAGGGGGTAGAAGCAAAGGTCAGGGTGCCAGCAAGACTGCAGTATTCAGTTACACATGAAATGATTTGTAATTCTGAGTAATCACTTAGGACAAGCCCTTGCACCATTTTATCTATACATGACTCTAGGCCAAAGTCAATACTCATAGTAAAATAATGAGATGAAGCTAACTGAGCCCTTTTATTAATGCTCCAAGGAACAAATCCGATGCTTGAGCTTCTCCCATAGAAAGTATCCACTTCTTCCTAAAAATGAACAAGTGGGTCATGATGCCCAGTGGCAACCAGGATACCTGCTTTTACAGCAACCATAAGAAAACTATAAGAAACCTCCATCCACCTTTTGTGTGTTTTTTCCAATTGTTGTTGTTGTTTGCTATCATGCCCTATGAAGCTGCGGGTGAAACTACATGAATTTTGCATTACCTCTAGGCTCATTAGAGAAATCTGTCTTTCTCCTAATAGTTTCTTCTGACTGGAGGTGGGAGGAGGGAAGGGGGAAATCACATAAAGCAAACACAATGAACCTAAACAGATAACACATGGTGTGAGGTATCTACAGTTTCTCTAAGTACTGCCAATACTCTGCAAGCTAACTAAACCAGCTGCGCAAGGTTTCATTGAAGTTTACGTAGGTACGTATTGTAGTAATCAATATTATTGTTTTGAGTTCAGTGACAGCATTTTGAAGGCTTGCTGGTCCCTGTTGTGAAAGGACTCCCCATTTCTGCTCATGGAATAATACTTATTTACTACTATGTTCACTATAATAGAAGTTTGGCTAACTGATAAGAAAGAAACTGACTTCATTACTCTTTTGATGTAGCTTCTGTTGGATTTTTAAACAAAAGTTATTTTCTTTCACGTGAGATCATTATTTCTTTCATTAGCTTGATAGCATCCAAAGCCCCTCTGATACTTTCTGTTCAAGTATTATCATTATTTTTTCAGATTATATGTCATGGCAGAATGGGGCTACTTGAGAAACAGGCTATGCTTAACAAGACTAACAGTTCAATGAACAAAGTAGGCAAGCCAAGTACTGGGATTTTAACAGTTTAAATCTGATTGACTGAAGTCTGCTCTCACCACAATCATTAGCAATGAAGTACAACCCACTGATTTTAAGCAAGTTGGTTTATCACTTTAACTTTAGTCCTAATGAACTCACCCACATACCAGATTAAAACCACCCACATTATTCCATCTGGTTTCTGTCAGGTTGCCAAGTCCTCACTGAAAGAACACACAGAGAGAACACAAGGAGAGCACTACTGAATCAGACCAAAGGGTCTGAATCTAGTTACCCAAAGGGAGCAGTCAGATACCCAAAAGCAGGGATTAAGAAAAGGAGCCCTGTCCTACTGGTTGTCCCAACCACTGGTGTTTTGAGGTGGCTGGCTGTGATCCTGTAGGTAGCCATCATGATCCTGGCCCTCCAGTGGTGGATAGTGGTTTGTATGTCACTGGAGTGGTGAATCCACTCTGGTTTTTAGTCTAAACTGCAGCTGTCCAAAATGTTGGACCTATGTGGAGGATATGGCTCAGCATCTTGGATAGCTTCTTTAAAGTTCAGAGTGAAACCCAGAGTGGATTAATTGTCCCAGTGGCACAGAAGCCACCATCTGTCACTGCGGCCATCCCATTAAACATCTCAACACAATGGCTTAAGCTGCAGTCACTGAGGTTTTCCCTCTGGTCCTCAGCAGGTTCCTTCTTAACACTTTCTCCCACTTGATCTAGGATAAGTCCAAAGTCTTAGAGCAGGCAGGGAAGGATCATGTGGGTAAAGGAACTGGTACAAGTATAGAAAAGGGGTGGACAGAGGTATCATAGGCATATAGCTCTGCTGTCTTAAGGCACTGCAGGCTCTAGGCAAAGGGCAGACAATTCTTTGTCTATGCACAGGCCATACATAAAGTCTACACTTTTTGTAGAATGAAGAATGCATGCAGTCCAATCATTTGCCTGTTTGTTTAGGAAACACTTTGATAACACTATAACTGCCATAACTGCATCCTGTGGAATCTTGGGATTTATAGTTCTTAGTATACTTAGAATTCTTTGACATACAGCCCTAAAGTTGTTGCACTGCAGCTTGCTAGAGTCTGCCTATGCTCAGGAGTCCAGCCAGCAATCAGGTTAGCAGAGTAGCAAAAGCTTGGTCCAGATGCTTCCAACATGTTCAATGTTCAATGAATAGATGGGCACACGTAGTGTCTAAAAACTAACAGTCTTTATTGTTTACATCCTAAACTACAAACAAAATCATTGCTCTAATAGCTAAGCTTACAGTTAGGAGTCAGTCAAAGAAATCAGTTGAAGAAGTGAAGTGAGCTGCTGATATAGGGTTTCCTAGTTCTAGCAAGTTCTAGCAACTCCCCTTCATTCAGTTGGTGACTGGTGACATCATCCCTAGCATGCTATCTCCCTTTTATTAGTCATACTGAGATAAGAGAGCAGAAAAACATCAGCTGTCTACTCTACTGCCTAGCTGTTTAACCTTCAGCTTTGTCTTCTACAGATAAATGGAATATATGGTATCTCTTTATGACATAAATTTCCAAGAGTTACACATTCAAAACCCTAACAAAAGTGATGTGCTAGAAAAGTTTAAAACTGTTCCCAGGATTCCATAGGACAGAACCACAACATTTAAAGTGGTATTAAACTGCTACAATTGTACAGTGTGTATACAACCTAGGTTTCTGCTTAGGCTTGCTCCTAGGACTGATGTCTTAAACATTTGTATGTTTGTTCCTGTCCTGCTCCAACTTCAATGAAGAAAAGAATGACATGATCTGAGAAGAAAAGAAAATGATTTCTAGGAACAGAGCCAAAGCATTTTGCATAGATTTAGGCAGCATTTTTTTCCTGGCTATGAGCTCTTTAAATTACTTATCCATGAAGCTACATCCTTTCATTTGCTTGTTCAAGATTTCTCCCTTCGGTGTGAATGGTGCTCAATACCCCTTTGATTCAATGAATAACTTGAATGATAAGAGTAGCTGTGAGAAAACTCAAGATAGTCTGATGCATAGCTTTGTTAATCTGAAATAAGCAACCAACATGTCTGAAGGAACTGCATTTACTGTTTTGATGAACTACAGATCTGCACTACCCCAGTTAAGGTTCAGGTCTTGTCTGCACCAGCTGCTTAATTTGGGGGCAATCTGGAGCATTATGCTCTGGACTGGACCTGGATGGACCACGATGGTGTCAACATGCACCAGTGCCAGAGCATGTTGCTCACACAGGCCAGCTAGGCTGAAACCACTTTGGCCCCATTGGTCCATTACCCTCAGTGCCACCACTACTGCCATCCCTGCCTCACTGCCAGCCCAGCAGCTCTGTCCAAGAGCCTGGCATCTCCCATTGCTGCTGGTGAGGTAATCAGAGGGTGCCCATGCAATCGACAAGGAGGGGGAGAGTGACCCCCTTCCTTATCAAGCACATGGCACAGCACCCTCTGCTCACCTCACCAGCAGCAATGGAAAATGACAGTTTCTCAGGCAGAACTGCTGGGTCTGCAGGCAAGGTAGTGGTGGCAGCAGCAGCAGTGGCACTGAGGGTGATGGAGAAATGGGGCCAAGGCACTGGATAGGTGGCTGTGCAGGCAGCTCCAGCTGCAGCCTGATCCAGCTGTCTGTGCACCAACAGACCTTGGAGACACTCTGAGTTTTCCAGCAAACATCGGACTTTCCTCTGAGTTTGCACAGTGTGGGGCAAAGTTGTGTTAAGGGCCAGAAAGTGAGGCTCCTTCTCCAGATGTAGCTGTATGTCATCTGGAGTGAGTACATTTTTGGCCCTTGCAGACAAGACCTCAGTGGTGACTAGTGCCTTCCATAGGAGAAGGAGGAGGAGGAGGACTTTGCTCCATGTTTTAGTTCAAATCTTAAAAGAGCCTTCAAAGTGCTGAACCCTATATCCAAAATAAGTTCTACACCTAAGATGCCCTTAAAGTTCATACTAAAACTAAGAGTCGATTCACTACAGTAGCAAAAAGGCTGCATTGTTGGTCGAATTTAAATTGGCACAAATCCCAAGTACACTTCTGGATCATTTCTAGCAATCTGGGCATTTTCACAACACTAGCAGCAGCAGCAGCTGTACATGGCTAGGCCTGGTGGCAAGGCACAATTTCTACTGGCCTTTGGATGATGCCTTCTCAACAGTTGTTCAACAACCATTGCTTGCTGCTCATCAGTCTCCTTTCCTAAGCTAGCCAAGTTGTTGTTGGAAGTGGTGTTGGAGTCCTCATAGCTTCTTTTGGTGGGGGATTTCAACATATGGTGACCTCTCAGCTCTGGGGGTTCCTAGATAAGATGGTTTATCTAGATCCATTTCAATCCAGCTTCAGGCCTGGTTAGTGGACAGAGATGGCTTTGGTCACCTTGGTAGATGGTCTATGCAAAGGATCAGATGGGAGAGTGTGTCTCTATTAGTTCTGCAAGACTTCTTAGCAGCTTTCGATACCATTGACCATAGTATCCTTCTGGGCCACTTCTCTGGGATGGAACTTGGGGGCTTTGTTTTACAGTGGTTCTAGTCCTTCTTGAAGAGGCAAACTTAGAAGGTGGTTGTGGTGGATCCCTGTTCAGTGTGCTTGTCATTAGCCTGTGGGGTTCCCCAGGGCTTGGTTTTGTCCTCCATGCTGTTTAATATGTACATGAAAACACTGGGAGAGGTCATCTGGAGTTCTGGGGTCTGGTGCCATCAGCTGCTGATGACACTCAACTCTATCTCTCCTTTATATCTAACTCCAAGAAAGCAGTTTCAGTGCTAAACCAGTGTTTGTTGTCAATTATGGACTAAGTGAAAGCAAACAGACTGAAACTTAAGCCAGACAAGACTGCCTCAGTTGGAAGTTAGATCAGGGAATAGAGATTCAGCCTGTGCAAGATGGAGTTACCCTCCCGCTGAAATCTTTAGACTTGCATCTTGGGTGTACTCCTGTACCTGGATCTGAGCCTGGAAGTTCAGGTTGAGATAGTGACCAGGAATGCATTTGCATACCTAAAACTAGTGCACCAGATTCACTCATTCCTAGAGGTGTCAGATCTGGCTATGGTGACACATGCCATGATTACATCCCATTTGGATTATTTTAATATACTCTATGTGGGGCTCTCCAATGGACTGACTATGTGACGAATATTGCTGTCCTTGAGCAAGCAGGGATCACCAGTATTGAGGCCATTATATTGAGAACACAGCTGCGCTGGGCAGGGCACGTTTCTAGGATGGAGGAACATTGCCTCCCAAAAATACTACTCTACGGTGAACTCACCATGGGTCAGCGTAAGAGGGGCGCTCCAAAAAAGCGATACAAAGACTCCCTGAAACAACATCTCAGGCTCGGCCAAATTGATCACCAACAATGGTCCGCCCTGGCCTCACATCGGGAGGCATGGAGATGCACTATCCACAATGCTGCAGCCTTATTTGAGAACTCACGCCGAACAAGTCTTGAAGAGAAACGATAACGCAGAAAGGATCACAACCCAAAAACATCACCCAAGGAGACCTTCTGCTGTGCTTTCTGCAACCGGACTTGTTTATCTCGGATTGGCCTTTTTAGTCATCAGCGCGCTTGCAGAAAGCGCGGGATGAGTCCTTCATGAATCTTTGTTTGCGAAGAAAAACCAGAGAGAGATGTGGGGCTGCCTTTGGAAACTGTTCAGAAACTGCAGCTGGTCCAAAATGCTGTGGCCAGACAGCTGACCAGAGATGGTTGCAAGGAAAACATAACTCCTATATTGCAACAACTTCACTCCCTACTGTCTGTTTCTGGGCACAATTTAAAGTGTTGGTTATGACCTTTTAATCCCTTTATGGCTTGTGTCCAGACTATGTGAAAGACAGTATCTCATTCTATGAGCCTGCTGACTTTTACAATGTTCAGAGAAAGGCTTTCTCTTTGTTCTGCCAACACCACAGTTGTGCTTGGTGGGGATAAGGGGCAGAGCCTTCTCAGTGCTGATCCAAGTTTTCAAATGCTCTCCCATGGGAGGCTTAATTGGCCCCCTGTTTACTCTTTCTACCAGAAAGCAAAGACCTTTTTATTTAGGCAAGCCTTTGGTTTTTAAATTATTGTGGCAAAAGGGTCTTTGGATAGGGTATATCATGTTTTAATCTTTTTTCTACTGTATGTTTTAATATGTTTTTAACTGTCATCATTCAATGTTTACACACACACACACACAGAGAGAGAGAGAGAGAGAGAGAGAGAGAGAGAGAGAGAGAGAGATACTTTTGTATCAAATAGGGTTTTAGTGTACTTTGTTTTTAACTTGATGTGAGCCACTTTGGATCCTATGCCAGGAGAAGAAAGGAATATTGTTATTAAATAAATAAATAAATAAATAAGTGGCCATTGCTATGGAAACAGGATTCTGAATATCCATATTAGGGAGTAAAACCAGTAATTGTAAATAGCTAGATCCAGGACAAAGTTTCACTGTGGGAGTGATTTCTTATAGGGGTTATGAGGTGAGCCTCTACTTAGAAATTCCAAAGACAGCAAAATCAACACTAACCAAAACTTTTGCACCTACAATTACTGGCTCAGAAATTACTTACACTGTCCTTAAGTTTTGCTTAAACGATAGCCATTTTTTAAAAAATAACTGAAGCCAGTTTTAGTTGCTTCCAGTACAAGCCTACATGTGTCTATTCAGAACTAAACTCCTATAGATGTTTTTATAGAATTGGATCTTTCAGGTTGTGGGGTTGAATGCTTCTTGACTGGACTTCATCAGTGCATACTTTTTTTGAGTTTCTCTCTTCAGTCTGGATGTGAGTTTCACTGGTCTTAACGCTGTGTTGCTGGAGACTTTTCTTCTTGGTGATCTACCATAGCGATGAAGAGTGAGGGAAAAGTTATGGCCCCCATGGGGTGCAGAGTTCATTTTCTGATTCAACAGCAAGAGTTCTAATTTTCTGAGGATGTTTCACTGACATAAATAATTTGGACCTGAGAGAACCAGTATACCAACTCAGTGGTTCATTGGATTGAGTCAGAGAAGTCAATCGAAGTACACCAAAGGTGTGTTGGGTTGTAAAACAGAATTTTCACTGTGGTATATTTGAATTTCTGAGGTTGTTTTATAAATGATCAGCACTCACTTTTCCCTAGGATTCTTTATTTTACTAAAGAGTGCTATATTCATTAAAATTAAAATTCCATGGGGGAGCAAAATTCTTATTTTGGGTGGGGGGGTCCCAATTTGCCACTTCACCCCCGTGGGAAACCATCTTATGGCAAATTAGAATACCTGTCAAGTTACTTCAATATCACCTCCACTGCTTTTCAGTAGTGTTCCATGCTTTCAGATGGGGTCTTTCCCCCTTCTGCCTGAAGATGTCAGGGACTGAGTCTGAGGACTTTTTCAGACCACCCCACCAAACCCTGTTCTTTTGCTGGCATAACTTCTGCCATTTTTATGCCAGCAAAAGAACTCTCCATGCTACACTTACCTTGCATCTGTGCTAAAGGCTTCCCCGGCAATGAATGAGGAGTGAATGGAGCTCCGTTCACTTCCTCATCTGAAATCCCGCAGATTCTTGCAAGAATACCTAGTGCAGGAAATTAAAAAACAAAACAAAAATAACACTCAAAATGTTTTTACAAACACACTTTAAAACTTACAAGTCAACTGGGGAGGGTCATAGAAAGTGTTTCACCTACCTCGATGTCACGATTTCACCCAGGAGTGTTCTTGATGGACTGGCCATTGCTGCTGCATTCACATGAGTACAATGGTACATGGATTCAAGTGCCTGCAATGGTGGCACAAAAGCAATTGGGGAGATCTATTGATGGCTTGGACCATCAATAAAAAAAATTACAGTTTTTAAACTGGACATGTTTGCGAAAGGGTCACATTGTCTGGTACATGTGCCCTTCCTCTATCATTAGGCATCCTTATGGTGCCATATTTGGATGATCTGATAAAAGTCCTGAGACTTTTTGGATACTGTCAAGTCCTCTAACCATTTAAAATTAAATCTGTTTAAGTGTTAATAGAGTCATATCATATGGAGTCATATCATATACTTTACAGCTGTCCCAATTTGGCAGGGACAGTCTTGACTGATCCTCTGTCATCCTGCTTTTTCAGCTGCTTTTAAAATGTCCCAGTTTCTCTCTCTTCCTTTCACTGTCCCACTTTGTCCACAGCTTACTTTATGTGCTGCAAACTCAGTTCAAAGTGCAAAAGTAGCTTGCACTCAGTTAATTCAGTGGAGGGAGAAGAAAGGAAGCAGCAGAACCATATAGACCCAAAGCAAAATGCTACAGCCTCTGCTAGCTTTTTTGTTCTTCCTCATTATAGTCTTGCCATCTTGAACCACTCTCTGATGTTGCTTGGCCACACACATCCCAGTTTCCATCTGTGAAATGTTGGAATATGTCATATCAACAAATGCACAATAGTACTATATCTGTCTTGAAAGAGGGAAGGGATGAGGAGAGAAAGAAGTCAGTTTAACAATGATGAGAGTGGCTTTCTGAACATCTAGACTTGAGGAAGAAAAAAAAATGGCACGCACAAATGAAGAAGCAAATAGTGTTACAATATTGAGGAAAGAATGGCATATTTCTTCCAGTCAGCCAAATGAGGTGAGATAGGGGAGGCAGAGCAGCCTTAGGCAGCTTTCAGAACAACATTCCCAATGATGAAATAGGACCATTGTTTGAACACTCAAACATTCATTTGTGGGAGTGGAGATTGCATTTAGGTCATGCGGGAAAAAAGCAGTGTGTTGCCCTAGCTATCAATAGCATAATACTCTTCACAATGGATCCTACTGTGAACTAAATTCAGGCCCAGTAGGTGCAACTCTATTGTCTTCAGTGAAGCTGCACTTGCTAACAATGAATTGGAATTGGTCCCTAATCAATTTATACAACTGAAATTGTTTACTTTCATTGGAACTTGTTGTGTGGTGGACCACAGAGCTCAGTAGCCTATTGGTGACAAGGAGTAGCACCCAAGACTTCATTAGACCATAAAAGACTAAAGAAGTTCAGATTTTCCTTTTTTTCTTGATGAGATACTCTGAAATGTTGTGTCTGCACAAATCTATAAATGGAGAGCTGAGATATTATTATCTTATAGTCTTCCTTTATAGATAGATAACTATATACTACCATTATTTATCTGGCACCCAAATTAAGACTTAAATTCTTGACTTTTAGTCTGAAAACCAAAATGCTGTAGGGCATGCTGTATTTTATTCTCAGTTATGTTTTAAATGCTTTGAAATTGTTTTACATTAGTTATGTTCTTTTATAACCTTTTAATTATAATCATTGGCCTAAATCTTGTTGTTAGTCCTGACTAGAGTAAACGCATTGACTCAATGAGATTTGTTGTTACTGTTGTTGTTGTTGTTTCTTACCCACCTCTCCCTGTGGATCAAGGAAGGGCACAACAGATAATGCATTGATGTTGTGAGCATTCAAGTAATTTCTGACTTATGGTGACCCTAAGGTAAACCTATCACTGAGTTTTCTTGGCAAGATTTATTCAGAGGAAGTTTGCCTTTGCCTTCCTCTGAGCCTAAAAGAGTGTGACTTGCCCAAGGTCACCCAGTGGGTTTCCATGGCTGAACTGGGATTCAAACCCTGGTCTCCAGAGTTGTAGCCCAATGATCAAACCACTACACCATGCTGGCTCAGTTAAAAGAGCACATAAAACCAATAAATATTAAAATCCATAAATAAATACTTTAAAAAGCGTAATTTCAAAATAATTTGGATGGGCCTGCTGAAAGAGACTGGTGTTTACAGCTGATTTAAATTTAGGAGATTGTCAGACACAGGGAAACATGGCAAAAAACCATATCCCCAACCATATCAGAAGATCATGAGAAGAACAGAAAGGGTGACATTGGAGATAATCAGATGCAGGGAAATGCAGCAAAAGACTGCATCCCCAACCATGTCAGAAGAATGGGTGGAGAACAGAAAGGCAGACATTATCAGACACTCATGTTCTCAGGTATTCCTTGGGCATAGCGCTGGCATGGATAAGGCTTCCCTTTTTCATTGATGGGCACAAGCTGCCAATAAAAAGGGATGCCTTACGCCCATGCTACAACCCTGGGACACTGAAGGATGTCGTCTGATTATATCCCCCATTCCTGTTCCCATCACAATCTTCTGACACAGTTTTTGCCACATCTGATAATCTCCTTAGACAACATCTCAAGCTAACAAATCTCTTCCAGCCAGCCATTCTGCAGTCTGGGGGGGGGGGCTAAAGAACATGTCTTCTTCTGGTTAACAATCAGCCTAGTTTTGGCTGACTGAAGCAGATGTCTCCCAGAGGACCTAACTGTACGAGGCCTATGCATTAATTTACTGTTCAATAATTGATTAGTTGCAGCTATTGTGTTTTTGCTGTACTTTTAATCTATACTGTGAGAAGCCTTGCATCCCATGTTGGCAGAAAAGTGTGACAGATAAAATAAAATTCAGTTGGTCCAAACAGTAAACTTAAGTTTGTCTGTGTGTTTTTTTAACTAGGAGTGGCTAATAGGATCATCTTATGCCACGCTGGTAGTAACGCTAAATATCTTATGGGACAGGCTACCAAAAGGATTGCTGCCCTCCAAGTATATCTGTTTGTACATTAAGATAATCTTTTCAGACCCTTCTTCAGGTGGCTTCACCAAAGGAGGCACAGCAAGGCCTTTTCAGTGGTACTACCCTGGTGATGGAATGTCCTCCCACTGCTAGCACAGTTGCAGTGGATTCATCTTTGTGCCACTGGTTGTACAAACCAGACATGCAACCTGTTGTCCTGACTGTGCCACCAGTTGCACAACCTCTTGTATAGCCCACTCTGCAACGAGTTTGCCCAATCTCTTGCACAAGTGTTTTGTCCAACTCATTGTGCACCTGCTTTGCACAACCATTTCCAAATAAAAACTGTATTGAATACTACCATTGCCATAACACTAAAAATGTGCACCCAATAGCACAATAAGCCTTACACTAATACAATGGCATAATGGGGTATATGACTTTAAGTTTTCAGTCTTAAAACATTTTAGTGCTCTCTATAACCTTGCTACTAATATTATTAGCTTAATGCTTTTACATACATTATTTTGTTTTATATTTCATGTTTGTGCCCGAGTTCTTTGAATGGTATTATGTGCAACCACTGTTCCATCAACTTAATTATTTAGGAGCTGTATATACAGATGCCAAACATTCTAACATCTAACAACTTCTGGAGTAGGGTTTTATTATTTCCATTTTACAGGTGGGAAAACTGAGACACCACCCCAAGTTAGCAGAGTTATAAATGCCCCAGACTCAGGAACTCCCTTTCCAGATGGGTACTCTTCCTGCTATTTTTCTGCAGGCAGGTTAAAAACTTTTTTTTTATTTTGGCAGGACTTGGAATAATCTTGCTCAAAGGGAATGTGCTGGATTTATGTTTTAAACATATTTTAATTTTTGATAGTTTAATTACATTTTTTACTTTTGTATGTTGTTAATTTTTAGCTATGGTAATTTTAGGATTGCCTTCAGTCCTAAACTGAGAAGGAGGTGGACTATAAAGAAATATAATAATAGTAATAGTAAAGGAAGAGGAGGAAGAAGATATGAAATTCCCAAGCATGGTATTTTGAAGCCAAAATAGCTCTCAGGTTTAATGCAGAGCTACAGGCCTTGATACAGCCTGTGTACCAACTTGAAAGAATATTACAGAAGTCTCATAGTGATGATGTCTGAACACGCTTTATTATGTCAGTAAAGCTGCTTAAGGAATCCTACTTCTCTGCTACCACAGATGTCCAACAGATCTATTCCAAGTTATATATGGAACTGCAACTCAACCCTGGGAGCATCTACAATGTAGAAATAATGCAGTTTGACACCACTTTAACCAGCTCCATCTTACAGAATCCAGGGATTTGTTGTTTTGTAAAGCACCTGCACTCTTTGGCAGAGAAGGCTAAAGACCCTGTAAAACTACAAATCCCAGGATTTCATAGGATGCAGCCACCGAACGTAAAGTGGTGTCAAACTGCATAATTTCTCCAATGCAGATGCACTCACTGATAGGGATGTACTGGAGTCTTCAAAGGCCTGATGTCAGGTGCTTTCAAGGCACTTTGAGGATAAAGTGCAAGCATACCTCAATTAACAAGGAGGATGTTTTCCTGGGCATGATCTCTTTAACAAAAAGTTTGGTTCTACAGGAAAAAGTATGGAATGAATAGCGATGGGTTCCTGCCTTACAAAAAGAAAGAACATTTCAACATGTTTCAGCAAGCTTTTTAATCAAAACGAACAATATGCACATGTGAAACGAGGCAACTATATCAGTAAGCCCTCCATAAGTAAACAAAAACATTTTGAACCTTCTAGAGACTACTTGAAGGCATCTTCCAAAATGTATTCAGGGAGGGGTTTTTTTTTCTTTTTCTTTTATCACCTTCCAGTTTTCTTATGAGTTCCATTTTGGTAGCCAAATTTATGGGTATATATGCTTTTAAAACAATAGAAATGGAAATCATATTCAAAATTATTCAGGAAATGCTTGAAAAACATGTTTTTCAAGTGTTGAGAAACCCTCATGAGAATCTTTGCACTCTACAAATTTTTTTCATGTGATTGTTTTGCACAGAAAACAGCATTTTGCAAGCAGAAAATTATATTTCTAGGCAGAAATATTGTTTTCTGTGCAGAAAATACTGTACTTGGAATTTTATTCTGCACAAAATTCACACATGATTGATTTGCACAAGAAAACAACATGTTCTGCACAGGAAACAGCATTTTCTCTGCAGGAAATAACATTTTGACATAGAAATATCATTTTCTGTGCGAAAAAAAATGTTTTTTTTTTCTGTCCAAAACAACCATGTGAGAATTTTGTGAAGAATACCAAATTGTGAATAAGCTTTGAAAACTGTGTGGGTTTTGAAGACTTCTTTGAGTTTTGAAGATTTTTGAAAAATCTCCTTCTTTGGAGATTTTTAAACAGAGGCTGGATGGCCATCTGTCAGGCATGCTTTGATTGTGTGTTGCTGCATGGCAGCTGGTTGGACTGGATGGCCCTTGTGGTTTCTTTCAACTCTATGATTCTATGACTTTCTCGCAGCAGGAAGAAAATTGGTAAAATTACTTGTTGTTTCTTTTGAGAAGAACTTAATGAGTAATTACAGCCCTTTTAAAAAAAATATGCTGGGGCTTTCTGATGAGGCAGGTTTATCTGTCTTCACATTTTCTCTCTGTTTTGCTGTTCATGCATGCTCAGTAAAGGAGTCTGCAGACAGTTGCTAGTTCTAGGCAGGCACATATACTGTAAGTTCTAGGCAGGCATATATACTGTAATTACCATAAAATTAGGTAGAGCAGAATCCCATTCTTTCACAGCTCAAGCTTTATTATAGCGTTTACTTCAGGCATGCTGATGCAGCCTAATAATGGTAGCCTATATTTCTTCAGCCCTCCTCCATCATCCTCTCAATGTCAATGCTACTAACAAACTTCCAGCTGGATATAAAATGAGGAGGAGAAGGAGGAACTGGGTAGGCATAAGATGACTTCATAAAAAGGAGCATTCTTGTCAGACGTTTTGTATGCCTGAACTCATATTAGAGAAACTGTGTTATGCCATCACAAGCTGGCAGCCCAACACAGAGATATCCTCCTGAGAGAGGGATGATGGGCTCAGCATTGCAATTTTTTGAGTACAAAATCAAAAGCCATTAACCCAGTCAATTTAATATAGGTTTCCCTGTTAGCTTCTTCTAATTTTGCTTCTATTTAGTGGTGGTGGTCATGGTTGTGATGATATTATTTATTTTAATTTGTGTGACTTGGGCCTTGCCTAGATGGGCTATTTACCCTGTCTCACCCCCATCTTTGATCCTTGCAATGCAGGGGATTTGCCCTGTTTTACTCCCGGGCAGTCCTCACAACACTCAGAGCTAAGACAGGGCTAAGATGGGATATATACCTGGAAAAAAACCTATTTCTCTTTGGAAGAAACAGATTGGGCCCTGCAGGACTGCTGGAAGCCCTACCACCATGCCGGCCAGTCACCGCAGCTGCCATCTGCATCACATTCTCTGGATCCAAGAAGCAGGACCAGAGTATGTGACCAGGCTGGTCACATACAGGGGACCTTGCTCACATGTTGCAGGCCAGCTTCTTGCCTTTGGAGAATGGGATGTGGGCAGCAGTGGAGGCAGTTGCAGGGACAGGACAGGGTAGCAGTCTGTCATGTTTCATACTGGTAATGGGGAGAAACGGCCCAGATCTCACAGCCAGAATATGCCATATCCTGGTCCATGAAGATGAGACCTAATTTGATTACTATCACTGTTTTATGGCTGACTGATTCTGTCTTTGCACTCTGCTCTGGCAACCTTAAAGATAGTTTAGAAACACTTTTAAAATGTATAAATAAATATCCTGAAATTGCACATTTGTGAAGAATTCCTATAATGATTAATGAGGCCAAGACAAGACTGCCCCAGTTGCTGAAACTTCAGGGCCAAAACCATACCCTTTATGATATCATAGGAGGCAGGCCTTAGTGATGTTACGAGAGTGATGTCGCAAGGGGTAGTCTCTGAATATGTAATTAAGCAGAATACATTAACCATCAACCATAGTTGCACAGAATATGCCATTCAAATTAAAAGGCGAAGCCTAACAAATGAGGAAAATCTAAAACCACATACTTTTCGAGGTATTGCTCTCACCCTGAGATTTCACACCCTGAGGACTGGAGAAAAGGATCCAGACCCTGAGAACTGTGAAAAAATTCACTTCCTACTGATTATGATCTGTTTCATGTTGTCATTTACTTGTAAAGAACAGACTGTCCAAATCTGCATGGTTATATTCAAGCAGCTGGTCATAGCATAACTTCACACTGAATCTTACATCATTCCGTAAGCTATAATAGGAATAATTATGGTGAACTCCCATGGAACTCTGTGGTTGTTTATAAAAGCATGTCAATGTGCCAGTATTCAGACTCATTACCAGAATCATTTAAAGTTTATCAGATAACTAGATCAAAGTACAGCATGAAATTTTAGCAACAATTTTTGAATGTGGCTTTTATTTTCAGAACCTTGACTTCCCTCATTTCAGAAATAAAATATGCTTAATGATGATCTGGAAACTATTAACTTTAGAAAAGAACAGTTTAAAGTATTTGATCCCCCTTTGATGAAGTGTGAACACTAGACCTTTTCCCGGAGGTGTAATTGAGATTTGCACTTTTTAAAAAAGGAGTTAGTAGGGAGAGGGAAAAGAGGGTAAGAAAAATGGTATTTTAAGTTCTGTTACTTCACTTGGAGAAAAAATGTTTGATGGTGATGCAGTATTCTAGCCACTTTTAGTAAACCTTGAATTTTCATTTCACACCAAGTTGTCAATGCTATGCAGTTTTCTTTCTTGAAAATGCCATTGATTATGTACTTATAGAGACTAAATTCTCTGTGTTCAAATAAATATCACTCTGAATAGTAATCATTGGTCATGTGGCTTTTCACAAATTTTTTAAAATTATTTTTTAATCAAGCAATTGAATAGGGGGGGGGGGTTGCACAGTTCAAACATTACCTTTGGTTAATAGTTTCTATCTTAATTCCTTGTTTCCAGCTTGAAGTGTCAATATATTTTCCACAATACTTTGTTTAGGCGACTTTTAAAATAAATAAATGCACACCTATTTTGTTGAACAGTGGAATTTTGGGCTTTTGTTTATCAAACAGTGACCCCTCCTACTTCTCATAACCTTGGATCCTGGCAAATACAAATGAGAATGAAAATACTTCTGTAACTATAGGTCTGAGGGTTCCATAGAATGTAGCCATGACTGATAAAACTATATCAAAGTGAAATAATTGTACAGCATGAATACACCCTAAAACTTTACTAGTGGTCTCACTAAAGTCCCTCTACCCTACAAATATAAAATAGTACCCAGCGTATTTTACTTTGCTTTCATTAAATAACCCTGGAATTGGAATTTTATGTGGATATTCAGTGGATTTCAGGAATGAATTGTTGTATCTGCTGCTGTGTGTCTTCAAGTCATTTCCGAATTATGGGGACTCTAAGGTGAGCGTATCACAGGATTTTCTTTTTATTATAATATTCATTTACAGAAAAGTTAAAAACATTATTGAAACTATAGACAGATGTGTTTTGTGTTTGTAACAGAGAAAAAAGTACAAGACAGAGTACAAAGACAGATGTGTTTTGTGTTTATAACAGAGAAAAAAGTACAAGACAACACAATTTCTTACATTTAAATCAATAATATATCTTATCATATATTCTTCGTATCTTCTCACTTTTCCTTCTGGTAACTTATCTGTGCATCTTTCCTTCCAAATATCTACCTGACTTTTGCTGGCTATTAAATCTTAAAGACGTTTCAAACTGACTTTGAATTTACGTAAATATCTCTTGTCTCCTCTAGCTTTTTTCTTTTATACCATACTTCTACAAAATGTATCGCATCAATTTTTAAAACTTAGACTGTTGGTCTAGGTCCCTTATTCCTGTCTTAGTATACTTCTGTTTTACTGTAGCAGTTTACTTTCCCAGTATAAAGTAACTGATGCCCATATTCATCAACGTATTTTGTGGGTCTCTGATTTGTCATAACCATCAAGTTGTCCAGATCTTTCATGTCTAAAAATGTGTCTAACTATTCATCTATTGTTAGAATATACAGTTTCCCCTCCACATTCGCGGCTTTAAGATTCACAGTTTTGACTATTCGCAGTTTTGGGAGCACCCCCCGCCATCCAAAAAACTGCAATGGGGTCACTGCTCCTGGGGTGGGTGGGAGGGGTTGGGCAGAAGCAGCAATGAGGTTTGGGTAGCCCCATCGCTGCTCCTGGGGGGGGCAGGAGAGGGTGGGGGGAAGCAGCGATGAGGCTTGGGTATCCCCGTCACTGCTTTGGGGGGGGGAGAAGCAGCGGGGGTTGCAGGAGGGCGGTGGCATGACCTAGTTTTTCTTTGCAGTTTTTTCACATTCGCGGGGGTCTCACGCCCCTAACCCCCACGAATGTGGAGAGACAACTGTAAGTAGTTTTCCAAAATTTGGCTAACAATAATCGAGCTGTTGAGACCATGTAAAATATTAATTTCCAATATTGTCTTTCAATTTTCTTATCTAATATTGATGTCATATTCAACAGATATAAAAGGGATTTCATCTGGTGAGTTGTATGTAATATTTCATTCATGGTTTTATGAATCTTTCCCCAAAACTTCTTTATTTTTGGGCACCCCCCACCATGAATGGTAATAAGTTCCTACCGCTTCCTGATACTTCCAACACTTATTTTTCCCAGCTTTGTATATCTTATCCAACTTAGCAGGTGTCAGGTGCCATCTATTTTGCATTTTGAAAAAGTTTTCCTTTAGTGTACATTTCTGTGTATAATTCCAGCCTTTTCCTCAGTACTCTAAATCTATTTTTTCTCCAAAATCTTTAGCCCATTTTATCACTGATTTCTTTATTGTTTCATGTTCCTGGTCTATTTCTAATATTTTTAAAATAATATTTGGACTTTAATTATTCCCCTTTATCAAAAACTATATCTAACTGTTTCTTCGTCTTCAAGATCACAGGATTTTCGAGGAGGTTTGCCATTGCCTTCCTCGGAGGCTGGGAGAGTGTGACTTGCCCAAGGTCACCAATTGGGTTTTCATGCCCAAGCGGGAATTTGAACCCTGTTCTCCAGAGTCATAATCCAATGCTCAAACCACTAGATCACACTGGCTCACTCAGGAATAAGTTACATTTCAACAAATCACAATACTTTATAGGAATTCAGTAATCTTGCTTTCCTATTTCCTCATTCATTTCACTTAATGCATTTCCTGAAGACCATTTGTATCCATTCCAATCATAATGATTTGTGCTTTTGTCTGGAACTTAAATTCTTTTACAACTACCAGAATCTCCTAACCAGCATGGCCATTGGGAGTGGTTCCTTTTTGAAGTTCTGCATTCTCATCAGGGCCTGTGTTTCTATGGGCTATCAACCCACCAACCACACCTATATATCTGAGAAATGCAGAAATTATTATTTTCAGAAAGCTTCTTTTTTCATGTTGACACTACTGTATATTTTTTTTTGCAAGAGCTTTGTGAGCTACCATTTCAAATGGAATAACTATACAATCTGAATGACTAGATGTAAGGTATATTTAACTACGGTAGGTCAGTCATCCTTACAGGCAACTATATTCTGTAATGCATCTGGGTCTGTGGGGTTTTTTATGGGTCTAGAGCTCTTACATATCTATTGAATATGCATGCACAATATATTATTCCTGAAATTGTACATTTTTGGTATAACCATACTGCTGTATCTTGAAGACTGGCATGAAGATGCATAAAAAAACCCAGATGATTTTTCCCCTCTTACACAAATACTGAGCCATGCTACTTTAATTTTAAGCATGTGGATTCTGAAGAGAAATGTGCTTCTAGGTTTACCCTTGACTGTCCCTGGTGACAAATAATATAAGCTCCCAAATGTGTTTTGACCTTCCTAGGCTAAAGGCCAAATCTTCAAAGCAATACTGCAAAAAATGTTCCAAAGGAGATGGTTTACTGGAGTGCCACAACTCATAGCTCAGTCCTGCATGAACACCTTTGACAGCAGAGGATGGCTAAACAAAAACAGCATAAGAACATGATCTCTGAAAAAGATCCCTTAAGCTCCCTCCCCTTTTTTTTAAAAAAGAAAGGAAGTGTTCTGAAATAACTTCCCTTTACAGCAACAGCAGTTTAATCATAGCCAGTTTACAAATTCTAGCTTTGATTCAGAAAATCAGTACTGATGTTATCTTACAGGACTCAAAAGGACTCCATATACACTGGAACTAACACATCTACCTCTTTGGCTTATAATGCCAGGCATTCTCTCTCTTGCATTCATACAATGTGTTCTGAAAACTAGGTAGTAATAGAAATAAAGCTATGAGGGGAAAAGACCCAACTTAATGAAAACAGATATTTGAGGAAATGTGATGAGGAATTTAGGGCAGAGGTTTTTTTTTTTAAAAAAAAAGATTTGTGGTGGCATCATTCAAGAATTAAACATCTGTGATAGTAAACTTAATTTATAAAATCAAAATATTTATATCCCATCCTATATCTGAAAATCTTAAGGGAACTTATAATAAAAGCTATAGCTATATGTTCATCAGCGTCCCATATCTGCTATAATATATCTGTGGTATTGCTGGAAGGCATGCAAGCGAATTATGGAGAGAAGGAAGGATACAAAGAAGGCTACATTTTCAGGTTTTGTCTATACTTTCATAAAAACAAACAAACCAAGAAATCATTAAGAAAGGGAAATGAATGGAAAGATAGCAAGTCAACAAAAATTTTGTGGAGTGTGATGATTCATAAGACAGCAGGCCCTTAGGTATTATATACTCCTGGGCAATTTCTGAGACATTAGTGGTTTTATTTGAAATCTCAAGTGACAAGTGAGGATTCAAGCAACTGAAGAAGGGCTGTATTAGTGGATCAATGCCATAGTGGAAAGAGGATACAATATCAAAGTTCTGATGCTTATCTGAGATTCTTGTTTCTTCAACAAAAGGGCATAGTTAAGCACCTCACAAAAACACATTGACTTATGAAATTTCCATCGCTTTAATTCTAATTAGATGTTCCTGGTTTTGAACTATAGGAAGTAATGTTTTCTAACCATTTTGGAAACTTTGATTTCCCTAAGTTAGGCATAAACTATTTAAAAAATGGCCTTGCTCTGTATTTTTTTTTAAAAAAAAATTTCAGAACATTTCTGCTCTGTGTTTCAGCCCTAGAGTTTCCTCCAAGAAAGCTTCCAGATTAAGGACTTTTTCAGTTGTCTCAAATACAATGCAAGCAGCCTCATCGCGTTGCGAGGCTGCTGCACTGCAGGGCATTGCTTTCAGATGACGCTCTCCCCTGCCAGTACTGTTGCGGTACTGCAGGGACATTTGAGCGTTATATTTCATCGGTTTTTCATCACGATCAACTTTCGTGAGTAAAAATTGGCGAAATATAATGCTCAACTGTCCCCGCGGTAACGCAACAGTACCGGCAGGGGAGAGCGTCATCTGAAAGAGATGCCCTGCAGCACAGCAGCCTCACAATGCGACGAGGCTGTTTACGTTGTATTTGAGACGTCCGAAAAAGTCCCAAGACAATGATTAAATTAAAAACAAATGCATTGGTTTAGATCCCATTTATTTCAGTGGGTCTACTTTAAATATGATTAAACAGTGATCCAACCCTATATAAATTACAAATAATTAACCTTCACAGCGGAAGGTTAAAAATGGTAGAATATATGTGTTTGCAGTTTCTTAAAATGCTGCGTATTTCTGCCCTTTGTACATATTGGTTTATATTTAGCTGTAGTCTTTTCCATATTATTAGTTGCAGAAAATGAACGGTCTACTCCTTCAAACTTTGTTTTGATTTAGTGTCTCAGCATCCCTGCTGGTATCCTATAGATTTTTCAAAAAGACTAACTGCCAGATGGAGATTGGTAGCACTTACAATTAGTCAAACCTAATTTCTTCTCACTGAAACTAGGGTTGTACAAATGTATGTAATCAAAATGAACTGATCTACCAAGACAGTTTATACCGGGACTTCCAAAGCTGTTTTCTCAATATAGAAGAGAATATAAACCCAAACACTGATGTTAATTGTCTGCTGAAAATTTCAGACATACTATAGTATAGTGTGAAGAAGGGAGAAAGGTTTCCATTTTGTCAAGAAACGTTAATACAACAATATAATTGATAAATTGCCAAATCCTAGAAAATGGATTACTGTATTATGTGATACCATTTTGGCTGTACTCACAAGGTTCTTTAACACACACAAAAATCTTCTACGATTTCCTTGTCTCAGAAATGATTATGTAAATTTGTGGTGTAGGATTTTTAATTTTGAAGTGATAAATATAAAGCTGCATTTGTCTGGTCTTCACAATTTGTTCCATGATTATTTATTTATTTATTTGTTTTAAAATGAATACTGCTTACTTAAAGTCTTTTTTTTTAAAAAAAAAAGCAACAAAAAGAGAAAGCGAGGAAGGAAAATAAGAAAATACCTCACATCTAGATCCAGAATTTTTCAGAATAGCTAAGCAAAGTGTTGACCCTCATCTGAGCATTGCCTTAAATATTACAAGCTCCACTGGTTCCTTCCTTGTAGAGCATTTTTTGACACTCCAAATGGAGCAGAGAGGCAATATTATTGAAAGACTTGCGACTGACCATAGCAGACACTTTCAGATTTAGCAATGCATTGTAATGATGCACCAGCCTGGTAGACTGACAATGAACTTTCACAGTGTAAGGGGTTTATTCCCTTCATTAGATTGCTCACCCTGTGAAGTATATATGAATGAGTGTATGTCAGCATATCCATTCCACTAGCATGGCATTCAGATAATACCTGAGGAAACTACAGTTTTAGAGTAGGAAATACAGAAATATTCATTTTAGTTTTCTCTTCACAGTTATGTCTGACTTCAGATTTGATTTGATTGTGGCTACATATCTAGCTCTCTCTGGTTTCTGAAGAGAGGTAGCGATAAAGGGTTCTGATATGGAGATTATCAGACCTAAAAAATCCAGGACAGGGACAACAGGAGATCGCCAAAGGGTTCACTTATCAGACAATGATATCCCTGTCTCGTCCTGCTCCTGTGCCCCCTCCATTCCATCCATGTTCCTTTTTATTGATGGCTCAAGCAATCAATAGATCTCCTGTTCCATTTCTGTTATGGAATCATGGCCATCTGAACCTGTGCCCCGTTATGCTGGTGCGATGCCAGCCACAGTGGGAGGTCCCTGCCAAACACTTCCGGTCGAGATCAGGACATAGAGGTAAGTATCACACATTCCCCCCTCCATGGGTTGCTTGGGGCTTTTTAAATGTGTTTAGCTGCTTTGTTTTACTTTTGTGTGTTTATTCTTGCTTTTAACTTTGAATTTCCTGTGCAATCATTCTCTTGCGAGAACAGCCAGGATTTGCTTTCCAGGAAGTGAATGGGGCTCAGTGAGAGCGCCATTCACTTCCTGGACTGCTGGAAGGGAGGGGAGCAGTTTCTGTCATGCTAGACAGGTAGGTCTGATTTTTTTAAAAGTGCAACAGGGACGGGAGTGGGGCAGGAAATAGCTGGTGAGACAGGGACACTATATATGGTTCCCGTCTGATAATCTCCATAGTCCTGGCTGAATCATGCCAAGTGAATTTGGACTCCTTATGGATAGCAGTAATTTTACTATTTTTTTAAAAAACAAGACTAAATACAGCTTCTTTGCACGTCTGCAACCCAGCCCTAGATATGGTTTCTCCTCAGCCCTCTTCAGGGTTCTAGATGGCCAGCTACACTATATAGTCATGGAAGTTTGATATTAGTTTTACTGTTATGGTTCCATCCTACAAATCCTTGGAATTTAAGGTTTGGAGACCATAGTTGCTATGTCCCTGCTAAAACCCCAGAGAGCTTCTCTTCAGGTAGGGTTGTCAGATCTCAGGGAACACAGTCTTAGGGAACTGCTATGCTTCCCTAGATCTCTAAGTGGAGAGACAAATCTCATGATGAGCAGCATTATAGGATGAGAAAATTAGAATCTTCTATGGGACTGTAAGGTTCTGGCTAACTCCATGCAGCCAACAGAAACTCTCAGCAAATTCAAAAGAACTTTATTTAGAAAGCAGAGTTGATCACAGTACACAATTGTTGTCAGGACTAAAGACATTACCTAGTTACACAGTATATTAAAAGTCTACAGAGTACAACTGTTACAAATGTTTTCATCCCATTTGTCAGCAACTCAAAACATTCCATCTTCCTAGAGTTACCCCTCCTTCTTCCCCCGTACCAGGTTTCCCACAAGAATGACCATTGGCACATATCTACTCATTATCCCAGCCATGGATGATACACAGTCTTACTTCCCAGTGCCCTCCCAGCTGTATAGCATGTCCCATCATCCTTCATTACCAAACATGTCAAACAAACATGATAGGACCATGGCAGAAGCATGATCCTGACAGTGAGGTGGCTTGAAAGCTGGGCATCTATCTCCTAACCCATCAGAAGCTGATGCCAGGGCTTGCTGGCTCAGCACAAAGAGTGTTTGCCTGTCTATTGTGCACACAGCACAAGCAGGAGCAATGGGAGGGGAATGGGGAGCATGCTAACAACTGCATGTCCTTGGGCTCATTGTGACATTTGGAGCAAGGCAACAAGTGGAGGCCAATGTCTTGCCTTGCTTGCCTTCTTACTGTACAAGTCCTGCTGGCAGCAGCAAACAGCACATGGTCTCAAAAAAGAAACACAAGCACAACAACAACAACCCCATGAGGTAGTCTTAAGCATTCCACAAGCAGCCTGGAAAAATTCCATAAATTTTGCAGCAAGTCCAGCCATCAACTTCACCCCTGCCACTTTCAGTTGCCATATTAGATAGTTAGTTGGTTTTTACCAGAATCTGGACCCATTCTCTTGCAGAGAATTTAAAGGACTTCACCAAACTACTAATTTCCCAGGATGGGCCCATGACAGTTAAAGCTGCATCAAGCTGCTATACAGCTGTAGTGTGCAGGCACTCCAAATCAGGGTAGAGTAGGAGAGAGAGAATGTATTAATTCCACCCCTTCCTTGCATGTTTCTCTTACCCTCTATATGCAGAGCACGTTTTCTATGTGCCAAGGTTGCTTCTGAAATTTGGATCCCTGGTTTTCCAGATTGACCCTGAAGATGGCTCTTCTTCAAGGGGTAAGAGAGGGGAGGAAGGTAGAGGTTAGGTTGTACCTGTCGAGACAATGCAGAATTAATGTGCTGTGCCAGAATACAGTATAGTATTGATCCCCAATACCAGTGATTAAGACATAAACACAAACACTATTGAGCTGCAGGAAGAGAACAAAATAGGGACACCACAAATTTGTGTCAAGCTTTTGCAGAACCATTCACCATAAATCCCTGTTTCTGCTGAAACTGTGACATCAGTTCCCTGTGGCTTCTTTCAACTAATCTTTTGCATTCAGCCACAATTCTTGGTTATGTCTGGGTTAATTTTCCCCACAAATTCCAAAGTTATTGTAAAATCTGACTGTTGTCACCAAACCTGCATGGATTTGGGTCCCACACCAAGAGAAAGGCAGCATATAAATGAAATAAATAAATAATAAACAAATACTGTTTGTAAGTAAGATGGTACCTTGAAGTAAGAAATAAAGACGGTACTTTGCGGTACATTGAAGGTTGGAAAAATAAATGGTTGGCCATGTGAAGAAACACTATGTAAACTAGACCTAAAATGGCTTATTTTACTTTAAAAAAACATTCTTTTTTTTTCATTAATTCATTCATTAAATTATTTGTATTCTGGTCTTTATAATGGGACCTCATGGCAGCATAAAAATAGAACAATTTAAACAATTTAAAACAATTCTAGATTAAAATAATAAAATAGTTCAAATGGGTGAAAAGTATTAAATAAGTAATAATAAGTAATAAGTTATAGCCATCATTTCTTTTAAAAAGGAGCTAGCCAAGAGGCCTCTTAAGGGAAAGGCTTCAGCACCCTGGATAACTGTTTTAGGGTTTGGCCTAATACTGATGTGGGTTTCCCATCCCACTGACATGGCAGCCACTATCTATCACGGTCACGAGAGTTATATTTCAGCTGTGAGCAGTTTTAATCAGGATATTTTCTCGTCAAGTGGGAAAATTGTACAGGCTGCAAAATGACCATCTCAGGTCCATGCAACAGGCTGCAAAGTGCCTTCAAAGTGCACAGCTTCTCTCTGCAGAAGTGTATAGAAGTATCTAATTTTTATGGAAAAGTTTGATTACTATTGAAAGATGAGGTGCTTTTAAATACCCTGTTGTCTATGATTCTTGATTAGAAATAACTACAAAGAAAGCAGTGGGCCAGATGGGAAATCTCTGAATGGTTATCTCTCTCTCTCTCTCTCTCTCTCTGGCTTTTCTTCGCAAACGAAGATTCAGGAAGGACTCATCCCACGCTTTCTGCAAGCATGCTGATGACTAAAAAGGCCAATCTGAGATAAACTGGTCCGGTTGCAGAAAGCACAGCAGAAGGTCTCCTTGGGTGATGTTTCCGGGTTGTGATTCTTTCTGCGTTGTCGTTTCTCTTCAAGACTTATTTGGCATGAGTTCTCAAATAAGGCTGCAGCATTGTGGATAGTGCATCTCCATGCCTCCCAATGTGAGGCCAGGGCAGACCATTGTTGGTGATCAATTTGGCTGAGCCTGAGATGTTGTTTCAGGGAGTCCTTATATCGCTTTTTTTGGAGTGCCCCTCTTACGCTGACCTGTGGCGAGTTCACCGTAGAGTACGATTTTTGGGAGGCGAGAGCAAATCAGTTCTTTGGTTTTCTCCCCACTGTGGAGAAAATGACTATTTCTGTGCACTTCTCACCCAATATGATATGATATGATATGATATGATATGATATGATATAATATACTCACCCAGTATAATAGCTAACACACATTGGAAGCTGCTTCTTCCAGTGTAGATGTGTAGACTGCTATTGCTTAAAACAATTTGTAAGCCGCTTTGATAGCCTTGTGGCTGATGAGTGGTGTATAACTAACTAACAAATAAAATAAGTAAAAAAATATTCACACCTCTTATAGAATCATAGAGTTGGACGAGAGCCAAGAGCCATCCAGTCCAACCCCCTGTCATGCAGGAAGACACAATCAAATCATTCCCAACAGATGGCCATCCAGACTCTCTTTAAAAACCTCCAAAGAAGGAGACACCACCACATTCCAAGGCAGCATATTCCACAGCCAAACAGCTCTTACCGTCAAGAAGTTCTTCCTAATGTTTAGGTGGAATCTCTTTTCCTGTAATTTGAACCCATTGCTCCATGTCCTAGTCTTTGGAGCAGTAGAAGACAAGCTTCCTCTATCCTCAGTATGACATCCCTTCAAATATTTAAAAATGGCTATCATGTCCCCTCACAACCTTCTCTTTTCCAGACTAAACATGCCCAGTTTCCTAAAATGTTCCTCATAAATATTTCAGGAAATTATTCTGCACAGAAATGTGCATAGATTCTTTAGAGCAATAATTTATTTTATATATTTATTAAGAATGATGGCTTTTTGAACAAAACATTGTTTTCACAGTTACCTGTGCATTTTTATGCCAGATTGATGTTTGTTGTGCAAAACACAACAGTCTTTCACAAAAAAGTGGCTATTTTTGAGTGCCTAAAAAATTAGCCACTTCATTATTTGTGCAAGTTTATTTTGTTCAAGAAAGCCATCTTGCACAAAAATATAGTGTGTGTATGTGTCAATTTGTGCATAATCCCATGGCCTTTATATGACTAGGAACTAAAGTCACACCAAAGTGTTGTTACATGTACTAAAACTAAATTCCATCCTTTCCCCTAGAAAGATACCTAAGATGGAATTAGCCCGAGATATTATTTTTTTTAAAAAAAAAACACCCTCAAAATCCCTCCCCCTCCATGCTTACAACCATGTTCCATCCTCCTAGTTGGTCCTTGGAATCTCTACTGGTGTGAACTCTCCCACATTTCTGTAGTGATTTAATCAGATAGCCCAAACATGTATATGTCTAGTGATAAAAGCATGAAAAACTGCTTGTGAAGTAGTAAAAAATGATTTAAATTATTATTAATTTTTGCTTTTAAAGAAGTCTTTATTGAATGCATATATTTAAGAAATTATGAATCAGCTCCCTGCAATCCTGGCACACAGTCAATTTTGGTTTTTTCCTCCTCTGTTTGTGTGTACTGCCCAGATAAATATTGATGTAAATATGGAATTTCTAACAATAGTTGCTGTACCATGTGCTTGGACTCTCACCTCTCTGGAGGCCCTATTATAAAGTCAAAATTAATCAAAGGAAAGAAAGGAAACCCCAGTGTTGATTTTACAAAACTGAAGCCTAACAGCAAAGCTGCTAAAATAACATTGTAGTCTCATGCAAAACCTAAAAGTACAAGGAAATTCTGAGCTGGAGCAGGTGCAATAACCTTAACACAACCCTGCCGAGTCTACCAATTGCATACATATGGTATGTAAACTAACCTGCTGCTCTGAGACCCTCTGACAGAAGACCATATGCCATGTAATGGGAAGGCAGAAGAGAGCTAAGTGCAGGGAGGTATTTGAGATTGTATTCAGAATGTCTTCATGTCTGATTGGATTACATTAACACCTTCATGCTACTATAACATTTCCTGTCTCTTAATTCTGCCTCCCCTTAGGCTTATACTTTGGGGTTCAGTATGGTTACACCAAGTGTAGCTGTTTAGGCAAAGGTCAGTATATAATCACTCACCGCAAAATAACCTAAACTTATATGAACCCTCTGCTCTGTGTATTTTTCTACCAAAGAACTCTTTGAACTCTTTCATCAGTGTCAACATGTATTATTGTTATTATCTCTTCTCTAACAGTACATTCCAGAAGTTCTGGTGCAGGTTTTCCACAGAACCTCAGAGTACTTTTAACACTAAAGAAGCTTTATATTATATCCAACTCCTAGCAGATGTGGCAGGCGCTCTAACAGAGCATGTTAGGCTTGAATGGCAACATTTCTCAGTTTTGTTCTTTTCACCACTTCGACTATTCTCTAGATAATTCAGTGCAGATTAACACAGCCCATTTTCCTGTAAGCAGTAACACAAACCAAAATGTGTCTTTTACTCCATTAAATATTAATTCACATCATTTAATATTAAAGAGGTTGCATTCCCACAGCTTCCCCCCAACCACTTCTCCTCTGTTCCATACCACCCATTTCTGAGTGTCTTAAAAAAAAAAAATTACAAGGCCTATTGTGATATTATAGAAAACTAATGTTAATTCTCCAAGGAGATTGAAGATGCCAGCAACTGAGATGTGACCCATCTCAGCAACATATACAGAAAAAAATGGTGCACAAACTTGAGATGCTTTTAAAATCCAAAATACCTCTGCCATATCCCTGATACATACATCTTATATGTACAATACATCTTAATTTTAATAAAAGGCAGATTTGTTTTAGCTTTTAGCTTTTAGATTTTTAGATTTTAGATTTGTTTTAGATTTTTCTCCCACTAGTTACAGCACTACTTAAAACTTAACAGTTAATTCTTATTGGATATTGCAAAATATAAGAATTAAACATTCAGACCCAGAGCTTTCTAGGTAGTAGGTTTTGGACAATTTTACTACACATCAGCACTTAAACATGTGAAAAACATCTCCTTATCACTGGGCAAAATGATACAGGTTATCAGTTATCCCAGGCTGAATGCTTTTTCCCAAGGTGGTGTGGTATCATTGGTGCCGACTTTATCTGACAACAAATTAATGCAGAGGGTGGGATGTACCAACCACAACACCCACACAGTGTCACAAATCATCTCATTGCTTCAGGAACACAACTACACTTTCACAAGCAGGAATGTTATCTCAGGTTATAGAACCAGCTGTCAAACAGGAAGAGAGAAAACATGAAAGGATGCTAAGAAGGCATCAAATAAATAAACAAATTTTAAAACAATGGTCACATTAAACCAACCCTTAATAAATCAGACAGCAGCATTAATTCAAGATAGTAGCAGCCATCCCCATATAATTTTGGTACTAGGTTAAAATTTAAAGAAGGTACCTAGATGCTTATCCTTGAGCCAGAATACTATAAGGATGAAGTGCTCCAATGTTTCCAAAGCCCTATATTAGACTAGGATGTCCCCCCAAATTCCTTAAAATGATTATATTGCTACACGAGGGACAGCGTGGTCAAGTCAGATGTGGCGATGCTCTTTCAGAGCCCTTTCTAATAACTAATAAAGTGAAGCAAGGTTGTGTTCTTGCACCAACTTTATTTACAATCTTCTTTAGCACAATGCTCCAAAGGGCTATGGCAGAGCTTGAAGAAGACGACGGCATCTATATACGCTACCGTACTGATGGTAGCTTGTTTAACTTAAGCCGTCTGAGGGCTCACACTAAGACTCTAAACTATCTAGTCCGTGAGCTGCTCTTCGCCGATGATGCTGCCCTTGTTGCCCACACAGAAGCAGCTCTGCAGCGCCTAACATCCTGCTTTGCAACAGCTGCAGAGCTGTTTGGGCTAGAAGTCAACCTGAAGAAAACAGAAGTTCTTTACCAGCCTGCACCACAGGACGAACACCACCATCCCCACATTGCCGTCGGCAAATCTGTGCTCAAGTCCGTTCAGCAGTTCACCTACCTGGGAAGCATCATCTCCTCAGATGCCAAGATTGACAAAGAGATCGATCACAGATTAGCAAAGGCATATAGTGCATTTGGAAGACTTCACAAAAGAGTCTGGAGCAATAAACACCTGAGGCAAAGCACAAAAATCAGTGTGTATAGAGCCATCATACTGTCTATCCTCCTTTATGGATCTGAAACATGGGTCACCTATCGCCACCACCTACGACTCCTCGAGCGCTTTCATCAGCGCTGTCTACGCACAATCCTAAATATACACTGGACTGACTATGTGACGAATGTTGCTGTCCTTGAGCAAGCAGGGATCATCAGCATTGAGGCCATGATATTGAGAACACAGCTGCGCTGGGCAGGACACGTTTCTAGGATGGAGGACCATTGCCTCCCAAAAATACTACTCTACTTTGAACTCGCTACGGGTCAGCGTAAGAGGGGTGCTCCAAAAAAGCGATACAAAGGCTCCCTGAAACAACATCTCAGGCTCAGCCAAATTGATCACCAACAGTGGTCCGCCCTGGCCTCACATCGGGAGGCATGGAGACGCACTATCCACAATGCTGCAGCCTTATTTGAGAACTCACGCCGAACAAGTCTTGAAGAGAAACGACAACGCAGAAAGAATCACAACCCAAAAACATCACCCAAGGATACCTTCTGCTGTGCCTTTTGCAACCGGACTTTTTTTATCTCAGATTGGCCTTTTTAGTCATCAGCGCGCTTGCAGAAAGCACGGGATGAGTCCTTCCTGAATCTTCGTTTGCGAAGAAAAGCCAGAGAGAGATATTATCATGCTGGCAGTACAAAAGTGAATGGGGACTGCTATTTGCTCCCTGTGTTTTTGCTTTTTACCATATTACACCCATTCCAAGCAATGAGTGGGAAATCATTTAGGCTAGATCCATGCTGATCTACATATTCTCTCATGTTGGAGGCAAATTTCAGGGCTGGGAAAGCTTTGGGATTTTATTAGACCACCACCCCTTAATATTCTTTTGCCGGCATAAATTGTGTCATTTTTATGCTAGCAAAAGTTCCTCTTCCCCAGATCTACCTTTTCCAGAGTCAATGAGGCTTCCCTGGCAGTAACGGAGGACAAATGGAGCTCCGTTTACTTCCGAGGTTGAAATCTCACCGATTCTCACAAGACACTAGCATGGGGAATTCAAAAATAAAAACAAAATAAACACACAAAATGTTCAGAAAAGTATAGAAACACACTTTAAAAGTCCCAAGTACACCAGGGGGGTGTTCATAAAAAGAGCGTCTCCTACCTGGCTGTCGCAATCTCACCAGGAAGTGTTTGTCCATTGACACTGCATTCATGTGAGCAAAATGGCACGAGCATTCAAATGCCAACAGAAGAGCAGAATGGGAGATCTATTGATGGCTTGGGCCTTCAATAAAAAAGTACACTTCATTTACAGTACATGATTGTGAAAGGACATCCTTGTCAAGGTATGTGCGCCCTTTCGCGATCATTAGGTGTCATTATGATGGCATATTTGCCTGGTCTGATAAAGTCCTTGGATTGTGCATATCCAGAACCTCCCCTGCTCTGACATCAGAGATGTGAAGAGTGTGGAACTCTAGGGAGATCTGCAGTCAGATCTCCATTGAACAGGCTAGGGAGATCGGAGATCAGATTTCCTCTGAAATCTGAGCTAAGTCTCCAGCCTCAGAAGTGAATTTCCAATCTGTCCTATGATTCTTTGTATGCAGCACTAGAGAAACTAAAATTGTAATGTAAATTACCTCTGATCTCTTCTCTCTATCTATATCTCTCTTACTTGCTTTCTTGTAATGTTGATTAGATGATGAAGACATTGAAATACAGTACTGTAGTTCAAGATTTTCCATACCTTGGCTCACTCATTAATCAGAGTGGAGACTGCAGCCAAGAAATTAGAAGACTAGGACTTGGAAGGGCAGCTATGAAGGAACTAGACAAGATCCTGAAGTGTCAAGATATATCATTGAATACTAAAGTGAGGATGGCCCATGCCATTGTATTCCCCATTTCTATGTAAGGTTGTGAAAGGTGAAAAGTGAAGCTGGTAGGAAGAAAATCAACACATTTGAGAAGCGGTGCTAGAAAAGAGTTCTGTGGATACTGTGGACTGCTGCAAAGACAAATTAATGTGTCCTAGAGCAAATCAGGATTGAACTCTTCCTAGAAGCCAAAATGACTAAACTTTGGCCATATTGTGAGAAGACATGACTTACTAGAACAGACGATAATGCTTGGTAAAGTGGAGGGCAATAGAAACAGAGGAAGATCATATTCCAGATAGATAGACTCAATCAAGGAAACCACAGCCCTGAGTATGAAAGGCCTGAGCAGGGCTCTTGATGATAGGGTGACTTGGGGGTCTCTCACTTGTAGAGTCACCATAAACTGAAGTCAACTTGAAGGCAGTTAATAACAACAACAACAATGTTGTTCTATTGTTTTATTATACTGCATTGTATTAAAGTGTACTTGGGTTTTTGAAATCCACTATGACAGGATGGAAGGCATGTTAAAGATACTTTTAACACATAAATGTCCAACTTGCTTTTAAAAGCAAGCGAAATATTTTGTGATTTTTTAAAAAAAATCTCAAGGGATCTCTTTTGAGTTTGGAACAAACTGCCTCTGAAACTAGAAGAAAAGGTAGAAATGTTCAAAATTGAATACACACTTAGAAGACACACACACACAACTGAAGGAAAAAAATCACAAGCTATTCCTCTCCTCCTCAGTTCCCCCACCCCTATATTTCAGACAAAATCTAATGGGTGCTTTGATAAAATATACAATGGCAAATAGTTTTTCCCATCTATATTGAATCCTAATATATTATTACATCAAAGATTCTAGGTACCACCTTAACTTTCCAAAAGAAAAAAGCAACAAGAATAGAAATAATTTCCTCTTGGGTTCATAAGAAAGATTCCTAATTGGGGATCCATTAGTACTTAACAAAATTTTATGGGCTTCAATGTGCATATGGTGCCAGTGTATGCCAATTAACTTCTACTTTTCTAAGCACCTCCTTTCATTCACTTTTGTGGTGTATAGTTGATGGAGGGGATAAATGAGTAGATCTCTCAGAGTTGTTGCCAACAACAGATGGTGCTAAGAGCCTAGGCAGTGAGTTGGCAAATCCACTCCCCAACAACCCACCCTCCCATTTCCCCATTTCCCAAGCTCTGTAACCAATTTAGCCTTTGGAGCTGGCATAGCTCCAACCATTCTGACTCAATTCCCAACCTAGGCTTTCTAGCATGTGACTCAATATGCTACCGGTTAGCCTGATGACTGCTAACCATGGGTTCCTTTGAATGGTATGAGAATCAATTAGCACAGAGGATAGGGAAAAAAGAAAAATGAAAGACCATGACCCTAATAAGCAAATTAGAACAGAAAGGGATTCCTTATTTAAATACAATGTCTTCTCATCATGGTTGTGGATGTAAACTGTATTATTCATAACTTTTATGTAAGGTGTATCCAACTTCTCCCAAATCTTTCCTGCTCTTCATCAGCTATTAAAAGTATAATTTGTTTTGTTTATTGGAACTAATTTACAGAGTTTTTCTTTCTTCCCCTGGGATTACAGACTGTCCTCCTTGGCTTCATCTAAATTTGGGGATGATAAGGGAAAATATGGAGAAAAGCAAGGAACAGCAATTAGTTTTTACGAAAGTTTGCTTGTTGGCTGGGGTGTGAAGAAACTTCACCAGGCAAGATTGCTGTGTCAATGGAAAAACACGGTAACTATGGATACAGGAGATAACTGAAATATAATTCAGCCACCAAAAAGGCTCCAGTAAAAGAAACAAATCACTTTGCCACCAAAGCCTTAGATATAAACTCACAGTATTAGGCCAAAAAATGGAAACTCTTTCAACTGATAGACTGACAGGCTTGTAAATTTCATGAGAAAAATTTGCAGCAAGAATATCTCTCCCTCCCTCCCTCCCTCCCTCTCTCTGGTTTTGTTTTTCCTGAGAGACTCTAAGTGTACAATAGGATGTTTTCGTGTAGTCCCCCCCCTCAATGCCATCTCAGACACAAAAGGCAGCCTGATTCTCTTCAAGTTCTTAAAAGCTTCATATAGAACTATACAAATTAAATCCTGACACAGTAGAACTGGAGAAAAAATATCATGTGAGAAGGGATAATTGGCTGAGGGAATTCTGGCATCTGTAGTTCAAAAAAGTATCATTTCCAAGACTGAGTCTGTCAATGGCTAGTGAATGGGCCATTGCTACAATGCTGAGAGGGCAGTTACTGGGAGAATTCTATTGCCAGGGGTGTAGCTGTGGAGGGGAAAGAAGGGCATTATCCCCCAAATATGAATCCCCCCCCTTATGCAATTTCTCTTCAGTTCCCAAATTTGTAGCATTGCAAATAGTAAGGCACTGAAAATCCTTCACTCCTTAGAACTCTTATGTTTGCTGTGTTCACATTCCATTGGTAACTTTGTCTGCCCCCTATCCTTGGATTACTAAACTACAGCAGACCCTTGGTATCTGCTCGGGTTTGGTTCCAAGACGCTCCGTGGATACCAAAATTCCTGGATGCTCAAGTCCCATTATATACAATGGCATAGTAAAATGGTGTCCCTTATATAAAATAGCAAAAATCAAGGGTTGCTTCTTGAATTTTTTAAAAAATATATTTTCAAGCCATGTATGGTGGAATCTATGAATGCCAAATCCATGGATACAGAGGGCTGACTGTATAGTGTATTTCCAAATGCTGAACTGCAGTTTTAGGAGATTATCAGAGAAGCCTCTAAAAACGTTCCTGTCCCACTATATTTTAAAGCATAGTGTCCTGGCACAATAATGCTTTTTATCACATGTTGCTCTAATAACGAGAAAGAGCAGCCCCAGCATTATTGGAGCATGAACACCAGCGCTGTTTACTTACACGTTCACTGGGGCGCATGATTTCGGCAGTTCTTGTGAGAAGATGAGATAGTGCTTCAAAGTCTACAAACAGCTAAATTAGAAAACAAAACAAACACACAAGCACTGAAACACACTTAAAAACATGCCTGCAAAATGGGGAGGTTCATAAAAAGAATGTCCCATATCTAGTTTTCATGTTCTCACCCGGAAGTGTTCTGGCAGGGACCACCCATTGACGCTGTATTCACAAAAGCAGAATGGTGCACAGTTTCAGAAGCTTGCAATTTCATGACAAAAATGCCATGGCAGATTAATTGGTGTCTTGGACCATCAATAAAAAAAAAACCACCTTATTAACAACTGCATAATGCCATAGCACGACACCGTGTGATACGGGTGACCTTTCTCATTCTTTTGACATCGTTATCGCACCATATGTACTGCTTCTGATAATCTCCTTAAGTTACTATAGTGTTAGAATTTTGGGGACTGAAGGAAAATTTCATAGGGGATAGAATTTAGGAGAGGCAATGCTCTCATCTCCCCCACCTGCCCGCCACCCATAGAAATATCCCTATTATTGGCTTAATATTCTGCTTGTACGTTTTCTGGAAGTATTTGGGAACAATGGCCTAGATGAGCTAGCCCAGCGTTTCTTACGTTTTCCCATTTCTAACAACAGCAGCAAAAAACACCACCACCACCACCACCACCACAACAACTCTTTTGTAAATGTTGTTGGCTATATTTAGCACATCTGATTCAGCACAGGGCATGCTTCCAGATGGGGCATGTCCAAGTGTTAAAGTGCAGCTCCCAGTCTGTCTCTGTCACACATATGGCAAATAACATTGGGATAGATGGAAACCTGGGGAGGGGATTCAAATAGGTTAAGGCTCTCAATGAACTTTGTTGTGTGGTTTCAACTGGTCTCTAGCAAAACCCCTAAAAACAAAATCTAGGTGGATGAATGTTACACTTGGGGATAATAAATTAAATATAAGTACCAGTGATAAAAAGCTGATTGCAAAAGACCTGCCACAGTTTGAAGCTGAAGCATTATGTTCACAGAACTCAATATGCAAAAACGTTTATCCCAGTCATGATGAAATACATTTTCAACAAGAAGAAGAGGTCAGAGGCTACAAAGTCAAGCATGACTTGGCACAGAGATTTGGGTCTAGTCCATTAATCAGAACCAATGGATAAAGGCAATGATCCATACCCATAAAATCACAGTGGTATAAATAACAGCAATGCTAATATTTCAATGAACAAAGAAACTCAAGGCCTGCCATGATCATATCTTAAAATAGAATTCCAAGTTCTGTGAAGATAAACAGTGAGTTTTATTCTTCCACTTTGGGGCATGAACTCAAATACCAAGAATCAATCCAAAGCAGCCATCCACTTTTCTTTTACAGTAAATAGCAAAAACCAGTAGTTTTACTTTAACTACTCTGCAAGGGACAATTCACATGTTGCATTTGTCAGTAAACAGGCCACTCTTGAGAGCTATCTCTATATCTAGATTGCTACAGAAACATAATGTGTGATTGCTTTCCTACCAATATGTGGAGTGCAGGCCTCCATGCTGGACTGAGACGTAGGACTTTATCAGACACGGCAAATATGGTGTCATAATGACACCTAATTAATGCAAAAGGGAGCCTATACTGCACAATGTCATACTGTGGCGATTGTAAGATGTAAATAAGCCATACAGCCCAAGTCGTCAATAGATCTGCCATGGTTCTTTTTTCTCAGTTTTGCCTGCGTTTGAAATTTTGCGCCATTGTGCTTACGTGAATACAGCATCAATGGGCAGAACACTTCTGGGTGAGATTGTGAATACCAGGTATGAAATGCTCTTTTTAAGAACCTCCAGTTTAGTTGGAAGCTTTAAAGTGTGTTTCTGTGCTTGTGTGTATGTTTTGTGTATTGATTTTGGTGTATTTTTAAATTTACCGTGCTCGCGTCTTCTTGCGAGAATTGCCAAGATCACGAACATGGAAGTAAACTCTATTCATGCTCCTCAATGTTGGCACAGCCTTTTAATGCTACAGAAGGTAAGGTCTTATAGAAATTGTTAATTTGGTGGGACAATTATGCAGAAAAATTTTGTCATGTCCCTGGTGCCATAGGGATATATATGTAGCTTTCACTTCTGTATTAGGTAGCTTGTTAACATTGTTGGACCTGCTAGTAATCGCACCAGGGTCTTGACATGAGCAGATGGTATTATGGGAGCTTGGTGTTATTGGTATGTGCTGGTGGAAGCCTGCACAGCTCGTCAAGGTCATTTCTCTTGGGAAAGTTTAAGGAGTGAAGCATGGGGCTGACCGTACCAATTAGCCAGGTGGCGGGTAAGGGAAATCAAAACCTAAGGAATGTATTAATGATGGGCTTTTGGCACCAAGACCTCAGATCTGTCAATGAACTGTTATTGTACGCATCTATATCCTGAGACAATAAAGCATTTCCAGTGATGCCTATTGTTCTGTGAGTGGATGTTGATGGAGTTCATCACAAATATGGTGGAAAAGGAATGTTAATGGAGGTTTGTCTGATAAAGTCCATAGTCAGGGGAAACAATCCATGTCCATCAGATGATAAACAATGTCTGTGTACAGACAGGAATGGGGAAGCACTTAAATTAATTTTCTGATTAGAAAACTGAACAGGCCTAGTTTTCTAGAATCACAGAATTGCGGGGGGTTAAAGGGGTCTGGTTATATCTTTGTCATTTTCACTGCTTTCTTTCACTTCTTTCTCATAACTGCAGCATTCAGAGTATCATATACTCCAACACTTCATAGATGAAAACTGGGATACATAGATGAAAACCACCAAACAACATCAACGTGTGATCAAGATGGTAAAAATTATTAATGAGAGAGAACACACAAGCTAGGAGACGCTGAAGCAGTTTGCTTTTGCCCAAGCCTACTGGGAAGGGCAAAATGGCACCTCTCCTCTCCTCTCCTCTGCTGAATTAATTGAGGTCAAGCTACTTTTGCATTTTGAAATCAGTTTGCTGCAATCAAAGTAAGCTGAGGGCAGAGGGGGAAAGTAGGAGGGGGAGAGAGAAACTGGGACTTTTGAATGCAGCTGAAAAAGTGGGATAGCAGAAACTTGGGAGATTATCAGATGGGGGACTTTTTCAGATGAACCTAAAATCCAGAAGAAGCCGTCGGGAGAGGAACGCAGCTGCTCCGCGGCAAGGAGCAGTTTCTGGCGATGCAGTCCCTCTCCCGTTACCCTCCGTGTTCCTTCCGTGTCGCATGGAAGGAAAAAGCACCACTTTTTATTCATGAAGAACTTCCGTGAATAAAAAGTGGCGTCTTTTCCTTCCATGTGACACGGAAGGAACGCGGAGGGTAACGGGAGAGGGATGGCATGATCAGAAACTGCCCCCCGCCGCGGAGCAGCTGCATTCTTCTTCCGACAGCTTCTTCCGGATTTTAGGTTTGTCTGAAAAAGTCCGGGGGAAACATCCCAGGACAGGGATGAGAGGAGACTGCTAAAAGGCTTACCTTTTAGATGACATCATCCCTCTCCTGTGATGCTCCCGTTCTGCTCCTGTTCTCCTCCTGCTTCCTCTTATTGACGTTATAGAAACAGAATGATGGGCGAGTGAAAAGATGACCAGTTATGCTGCTGCGATGCCAGCATCACATGACATCACCGGGAGCTCCGTGCCAGGACACTTCTGGGTATGATCAGGACAGCCAGATAAGGGTCACCCTTTTCCCACCTCCCCAGGTTCTTTTTAAAATGTTTAATGTGTTTTCGTGCTTGCTGTCACTTGTTTTCTTTTCCTTTAATTTTTACTGTTTAAATTTCCCATCACCCATCCTGTTTGCTTTCCGGGACGTGAATGGAGCTTTGCAACAGCTCCATTCACACCCAGACTGCAGAAGGGAGGGGGAGCACTCCAGATTGTGTGGCAAGGGAAGGGTTTGATTTTTTTTTTTAATTTCATTGCAGGGATGGGAATGTAGTGGTGGTGGGGTAGTGGCACAGAAACAGTTTCAAGGGTCCCGTGTGATAATCTCCTTAGTCAGGACTGTCCTTTCCAATTTGGGACAATTGGAGGGTATACAGTATTCACATACAGCCTTTCTCTGTTTCTCAAGTAAGGTGGTGGCACAACTAATGGGAGCAAAAGAAAGGATCTTCTAAGTAGCCACACCTCAACATCTATGGCCTAAATTCAGTTGCTAGTCAAGTATAGACTCATTGGCTCCATTGCTAAATCACCACTTATGTACATTCCATTGATACAATGGGTCTGCTCTAGTTGAGGCTAGCACTTGGATTTAGACCTGTAATTCCTTACCCTGAAAGCTAGGTTGCCACCTTCTTTGACTGGCATTTCAAAACATTTGGAGAACCTCTTGTTCAGGCAGAAATTCATTTCTTTTTTGTTTTACATATTGTTTTATTTATATTATATTTTCATGATATTTTTAACTTTATTGCATGTCTTTGTTGATTTTAACTTCTGTTAGCTACTCTGAATGGTGTACCAGTACTAAAAGAGTTGGATGCAGATTTTCCTGTAAATAAATTAAAAAATAGATTTTATGTTTGCATTATTACATTGGTAGTTTTGGTTTTTACTTCCTTCTTAATGTTCCTTCCCCCAGACTAGGCTGACATTTTCATCAAACTGTCCATTACAACTCTGACCTCTATCTCTGTCATTTATCACCAGATAAGATCATAGGATCATACAGTTGGGAAAGACCACAAGGACCATCTAGTCCAACCCCCTGTCATGCAGGAATATACAATCAAAGCATACCAATCAATATATACATAAATCTCAGAATCATGTTCCAACATAAATCTCAGAATCATGTTCCAATGTGCACCACTTTATACAAACTTACACTGCACCTATTTCCAATTTTAATGCCTGCAGGAGAGATCTTTATGGAGCTCTTAACTGTTCCTTTAAAAAAAAAATGTTTTTACATAATAGCCAAAAATGTGTGCATCTGTTTTCATCTGAACTTCAGACAGTTTATGAAACAGTTAAAAAAGCTTCTGTCCCCAGTATAGATCCATGAAAAAACTCACTATTTACATCCCTTTGTTATGAGAGCTATTTATTCCTATTCTCTTTTTCTGTTCTTCAACCAATAGCCAGTTCTGGAAGAAGACAACTCTTATGCCATGACTGCCTAAGTTGTTCGGGAGTTTTGAGTAAGCAACTTTGTCAAAAGCTTCTTTTATGTTAGTTCCAAATGATCCCCATTATAAGAACTGGAATACCCTTTGTGCAATGGCAAGAAAAAATTTACAGATTTGTCTGGAAGGAAAGGAAACCCAGAATTAAACTCAAAACATTGTATGATGCTAATGAAAGGGATGGTCTGGGACTTCTGAATTGTACGGTGTTGGTTTGTGTGGTTGAAGGAATGGATTTTGCTTAGTTATGAGAGAATTCTGGCACCTGAAGGTCAGTCATGATTTAAGATTTGGGTAGCATGGTTATCTTTGGTATGATAAAGTTAAAAACACATACTGAATTTAAAATAATAGTATTAGAAAAGCTCTTATACAAGTTTGGTATAAATATAAGCAGAGACTTTTTCCCAAGGTAACATTAGCCACCTCACTGCAGGAAGCCTTTTTTTTTTTTTTTAAAGGAAAGAATGGGCAAAAATCAGAAATGGTTGTTTTATGATTATCTTTTATCCTTGGAACATGATAGCTTGCTAGATGAAATACCCAACTTCCAAATTGTTGGAGTCTTAAAATCCTTCTACCTGTTCTCTCAATCTGGTTCCTTTTCGTTTATTAATTAATGTTGCTCCTGCCATTCTCCCTTCTCTTCTTCATGTTGTTAATGTGTTCCTTTCTACATGTCCACTTCCTTCTGAATTTAAACATGCCACTATTTCTCCAATTCTAAGAAGCCTTCACTTAGAATCATAGAGTTGGAAGAGAGCATAAAGGCCATCTAGTCCAGCCCCCTGCCCTGCAGGAATACCCAATCAAAGCTTTTCCGACAGATGGCCATCCATCCTCTGTTTAAAAACCTCCAAAGATGGAGACTCCACCACATTCTGAGGCAGCACATTCCACTGCCGAACTGCTTTTACCATCAAAAGTTCTTCCTAATGTTTAGGTGGAATCTCTTTCCCTATATTTTGAGTCCGCATTCTAGTCTCTGGAGCAGCAGAAAACAAGCTTGCTCCTTCTTCAGTATAATATCCCTTCAAATATTTAAACATGGCTATCATGTCCCCTCTTAACCTTCTCTTCTGCAGGCTAAACAAACCCAGCTTCCTAAACTGCTCCTTATAGGGCGTAGTTTCCATATCTTTTACCATTTTGGTTGTCCTCGTCTGAACATGTTCCATCTTATCAATGTCCTTCTTGAATTTTGGTGCCCAGAACTGGACACAGTATTCCAGGTAAGGCCTGACCAAAGTAGAATAGACTAGCACTATTATTTCCCTCAGTCTAGACACTATACTCCTATTTATACAGCCAAGAATCACATTTGCTTTTTTAGCTGCCACATCACACTGCTGAGTCATGTTCAGCTTGTGGTCCACTAAGACTCCTAGATCCCTTTTGCATGCACTGCTATCAAGCCAGGTGTCACCCATCCTATATCTGTGCATTTCATTTTTAGTGCCCAAGTGTAGTATCCTACATTTCTCCCTGTTGAAATTCATTTTGTTGATTTTGGCCCAGCTTTCTAATCTGTTAAGGTCATGTTGAATTCTGATCCTATCCTGTGGGCTATTAGCTCTCCCTCCTAATATGGTGTCATCTCCAAACATGATAACCATGCTCTCTATTCTCTCATCCAAGCCATTGATAAAGATGTTGAATAGCACTGGGCCCAGGACAGAACCCATGTTGACTTTTAGTGATCACAGCATTCCTTTCTAAGTGCTTACGGACTGTTTAATGATCTGCTCTAGAATCTTTCCTGGTGTTGATGTCAGGCTGACATCTAATTATCACCCATTTTCACTGCTGCCTTTCCTCTCAAAAGTTTTGGAGCATGCTTTTTTATGTACGTTGCCTTGACTTTCACTCTTGTATTACTGTAATGGACCCCTTTCAATCTGGATTTTGTTCTTTATACTCTACGGAGGCAACTCTTACAAAAATCACAGATTATCTCCTTCAGACCAAGTCAAAAGTCCTATATTCAGTCCTTATTCTTCTTGATCTCTCTGCGGCCTTTGACACCATTGACCATGCTCTTTTGTTGGACTTACTTCATGATCTAGGGTTTACTGATTGAGTCCTCAGCTGGTTTGTATCTTACCTCTCAGGTGGATCATTGAATGCGGTAACCCCTGTCATGTATCCTCCACCTTAGTTCATGCCTTAGTAATTTTGATTATTGTAGTCTTCTTTTGACTGGTCTTCCATTGCATTTATACACTTTTAAAATTAAAAGGCAACCATCCTTACACAATTCTAAGTAAGGCTCATCTTCTGTGTATAAATGCCTTTTGAAATCATATTGAGCTCATCTGTCAATTCTATTGAGGTCATATTCATCTGTCAATTCTTGGCCTTTTCAAGTTCCATAAGCTAGTCCAACATGTTTGAAGGAAAATATAGAGGCAGATCATATTGGAATCAGTGAAGCTGTCTTACTTTATTTACAAAGGGATCTTTATGGATTGCTCTACTAGTGCCAAAAAGATTGGGTGAGTCTAGGTAGGCTCTGGCAATAATCACAGGGGATGGTAAAGTTTGTGGATTTCTTTTCCTTTAACCCATCCCTTCTAATACTCTCTACAGCTGTTTTGGTGATTTTCACCTTCTTACATAGAAACAAAAAAGAGAAAAAGTCCACAAAATGCCTGCTTAGTAACCTTTTTGCTGCTGGGATCTGATAAACAATGAAACTATTAGCAAGAACACATTATGATGCCTGGTGATATTTCATAGAGTATTTGACAATCCATAGGGGCTGCTTCTCCTGCTCTATAAATAAGATATACTATTTAATGGTTCTCTTTTATCTTAAACATCATAGTGAATCTACAAGAACATCACTTAACTTGTTCTATCCATCTTTCACCTGCCATGTCCTTACAGACATGAACAAACTGAAAGAACATGTTAGATTTTCTATTATGAATATGTATTTTTGTACTTTACATGCTAAATATTGCTGCAACCCCATCAGGTTGGGTAGTTTCCAATATATAATGAAGAGTGATTGACTGAGAGAGTGTAGCTCTCAGACACAGAGGTGGGGGTATGTAAAACATTGTGAAGCCAAGTGGTTGTAAGCTATGGCCCACATACACCAGCTGTAAATTTTCCTAGTCAGTTGTGTGGACTGGAAATATATTATGCTAATATTTTCTTGCCCTCGTTCAAGAAACTGCCTCTGTACTGATATGCTGTTGGTATGATGTGTCATTCTTTCTCAGATGTAGTTGTTTTCCACATCACAGGGATGGTCAAAGTCTAGGCCACAACTCTGAAAATTAATTGTTATCTTTATATTAATAAAATATTCTCATTATAACAGCTAATTAAAAGTCTATATCGTATGGATCCTCAAGCTGGATATAAGGAGATTTTCAGACGGGGACAAAAATAGCATCCCTATCCCACTATCTCCTCTCCTGCCACCCTCCTGACCCCATCCTGGAACAATAATGAACAGTTTTACACCTACCTTGTTTTCGCAATGCTCCCTTCCCCTCGGCAGCCCAGGAGAGCTCCTGGTTTCAAATCCCGGGCTGTTGTCATGAGAGGATGAGAGTGTGGGAAATTCAAAAATAAAAGGTCAAATACAAGTTTTAAAAAATGGCAACAAGCACAAATAATTACTAGTAAGGGAAATAATTCATGAGGAGTCTGGATTGGATAAACAAAACATAAAGATTGGTTTATTGTGTAAACAGTGTAACAGAAATGCTTTGAACTTTGTCTCCAACTTGGTTAACTTTAAACTGGTTGCTAATCCCTCTCTGTGGTGACAATATAACTTCAGAATCTGCCAGACACAATAACAACTTGTGCTGTTCTTTCTTTCCTCTCACTCTATGGAGATATTCAGATGTGGGGGGGGGGGAGAAATCCCCGCAGAGGTCGGGAGAGAAACGGGGCTGTTCCACTTCCAGCGCTCCATTTCACACATCCCCATCCTCCTCCCGACCTCCATTTGTTCTCCCTCCATCCTGCTTTCATTTTCCTTCTGCTATTTTTTAATAACGGAAGTTTCCGTTAGTTAAAAAATAGTGGAAAATAACAGAAGGAAAATGAAAGGAGGATGGAGGAAGAACAAATGGAGGTCAGGAGGAGGACGGGGACGTGTGAAACGGAGCACTGGAAATGGAACAGCCCCGTTTCTCTCCTGACATCCACGGGTTTTTTTCCCCGTCTGAAAATCTTCTGTATTCCGATCAGCCTCTATTCCTCTTAACACTTATTCTCATTGCACATACATTCCCTCGGCTCCCCTCACAGCCATACACACATTCCAGCCCTCTCCTTATCACATCACATCTTCAACTCCCCCTTTCAACTGTCATCTGCCTCCTTTCATTCTAGGAAACCCCTCCCATACCAGTTTCCTGCCACAGGATTGGCTCCTTCATGCTCTCTTCCCATTCACTCATCAACATTCGATCAGCCGCTCATCACATGCTGTCCACAGATGTTTGCCTGGTGGTGAAGGATGACATGGAATATAAAAATGTGCGTGCTTCATATTCAAACTGATATTTAAAGGTATAAGTCTGAAATAAGCATGCAAAAAATATCTCATAGAGTTGAATCAACAGACCACAAGGGCCATCTAGTCCAACCCGCTGCCCTGCAGGAAACAAGCATTCTCAACAGATGGCCATTCAGCCTCTGTTTAAAAACCTCCAAAAAAAAGGAGATTCCACATAACTATGGCCATCTCCAGAGGGGGAAAAGTCTCTGGGTGTCCCAGAATTTGTTCCTGTACAACCTGATTTATTTTGATGTATTTGTCATCCTGACAGATCTTCTGGGGGCTCTTTAGCATGACCGAAACCTTTTAATCCCTACTCCCCGGGTTGGTTTAAATTAACCCACTTTCTGAGCACTTTATACTGCAGGGAAAAAAATTCAGCTTCAGTTTGAAGTTTCCCGGGCTGCCCTCTGTCCTCTTGCTATTTCATAGAATCACAGAATTGGAAGAGACCACAAGAGCCATCCAGTCCAACCCCCTGCCATGAATACACAATCAAATCTTTCCCGACGGATGGCCATCCAGCCTCTCTTTAAAAACCTCCAAAGAAGGAGACTCCACCACACTACGAGGCAGTGTATTCTATTTTTAAACAGCTCTTACTGTCAAGATGTTCTTCCTAATGTTTAGGTGAAATCTCTTTTGCTGTAGTTTGAACCCATTGCTCCGTGTCCTAGTCTCTGGAGCAGCAGAAAACAAGCTTGCTCCATTCTCAGTATGATATCCCTTCACATTTCTTATTTTTTATTCTTCTGCTCAGTCATACCCAATACCTGCCAGGATGAAGAAGTAGTATTGTTGAAAGAAATTAGGACAGACCATGAGGAAAGGAGGTTCTGAGCAGATGTAGGAATAGGGAGGAAGACTGAAGCAAGAGAGATGGGAAGAAAAGAGGCCAAAACAGAAAAAGAAAGGGCTGCAGTTTTGTTTTTGTTTTTTAAATTGGATATTAAATAGGGAGACTGAAGTTGGCAAAGGAAGATATTGAATGGGTAGGCAGAAGCAGGCCTTTGAGAACTGATTTTTTTTTTTTAAGGGTAAACAGGCATTTTATAATGAGTAGACTTTTAGTTTTTGTTCTTACCTCAGTTTGTTTTAACTGGCTTCAAATTTTATGACCGTTTAATTGCTTTTTAATGTGTGCATGCTGTTAATTTTTAAGTTTATTTATTTATTTATTTAGTTATTTAGTTATTTCTACACCGCTCTTCATTGACAAGGCTATCAGAGCGGCTTACAAATTGTTTTAAGCAATAGCAATTTACACATCTACACTGCATTAAGCAGTTTCCAATGTGTGTTAGCTAATATGTTTGTTTTAACTGCTGTAAACTGCCTTGAGTCCAAAACTGGGGAAAAGAGGGATATAAATGAATATAATAATAATGGCTGTGATTCTATATCATAGTCTACACTGTGTAAGTTTATGCATACTTAGCTACATAGAACCCTCCTCCTAGTGGATTGCAAAGATGTGTATCAGGGCACTGGCAAGAGTGTCCAGGTACACATTGGGCTCTACCAATGCACATTGGCACTCTTGAGCTGGTACCCTGATGCACAATGGGAGTGCTCAGTACTTTGCTGGCTCCAGTATGTAGTAATGTCATGGCAGCTCCTTGCTGAATATGGACTTTGTGAAACAACTCAGTTCTCTTTCCTGCTGATGTAAGTTCACTTACATAAACATATGTCCCATACAGAATTCCAACCACCAATAATAAACAAGGCTGGTGGGACAGCTTTACCAAGGTGATATGAGAGGGAAAATCTAGAAGGGTCTCATTTAAAACACCCACTCCACCTTGTCCTGTTGGCTTTTCCATAGTAAATAATGTATAGCAGATAACAGCTGTTCAAGCAAATCAAATGATATGATAATAAGTCAATATTGACGAACTGTCCTCCATAAATGTGGCGCTGCCTTGCTCTTTCCCTTTCGCTATCCAAATTTCTCTACAAGCATCTTGCCAGGGCTTCTCGTCAAAAATCATGGCTCTCTGCTCCTTGCATCATTGAGGTAATTGGGAATAAGCCAGAAGCATGTCTGCGTTTCCTTTTGCTGCCTGCAGTGCTCCTTTTGAACTCTTATGTTCAAGTACTTCTTATTCATTTTCCCCTCTTACAAACATACAACCTGAAATCCCAGATCAGTTCTGAAGCCTCAGGATTAGAAGCCAAAACTGAGCTAGCATTTCAGGACTCATATGGTTTTGAGCCATTTTTATTTTTAACAGCTTCAAAATAAAACAACAATAACAAAAACCCCTGACATATAAACTCCTAACCGTTTCTGTATTTTATCTTGACATTAGGCATAACTGAGACAGTGAAGCCTTAACCTGTCAATAATTCCCATTTTACAAAGGCAGCATCAGTATTATAATAAATGTGTACAAATAGAGCTAATCCCTGCCACCTTGTATTCAGATACAAGGCAGACAAAAAGATGGATTCAAACTGATAGTTCTCATCAGGGAATGAACCTTTAAAAGCATAGTGATGAATGCAGTGCAACAACAGCAACTGCTGCAACAACAACCCACCTTTAGAACAAGTCCAATTTTGACTCTTACAAGACTCACAGAAGTAAATCAATGTGAATGTTTACTCCGAAGTAAGTACAACTGCACCCCTGGGGATGGGACTTACTTCCACCTAACTGCCAAGGATTCAGTCTTAGACACCCAAGTATTTTCCTCAGTTACAATGTTATACCTGGAGTAGTTAGAATAATGAATAACAATTTATATGTTAATAGGATTGTTAATGAATAACAATCCCGAGAGATGTCTGAACACTGAATCCCCATTTAAGACTGTAACCTATTGCAGATGGGGCTTTCATCATGCTATCTCCACCTTCACTTCCCCATTGCTACCTCACTTCTCCCTGCAACTACCTTTGTTTAAAACAAAGCATGAGTTCTGTGAAACCTGAAAGCCATTTTACTGCTTTGTGATATTGGAGATGCACTATCCACAATGCTGCAGCCTTATTTGAGAACTCACACCGAACAAGTCTTGAAGAGAAACGACAACGCAGAAAGAATCACAACCCAGAAACATCACCCAAGGAGAGCTTCTGCTGTGCTTTCTGCAACCGGACTTGTTTATCTCAGATTGGCCTTTTCAGTCATCAGCACGCTTGCAGAAAGCGCAGGATGAGTCCTTCCTGAATCTTTGTTTGCTAAGAAAAACCAGAGAGAGAGAGAGATTTAGTTGGCTTTAATAATATTTCATCAGAAGTGGGCAAACTGTAGCCTTTGGAATAATTTCATTTCTCAAAGGTCTCACCTCAAACACACTGCCAAGAGTCATCTTTCTCTCCCTCAGCAGTGTACTGGGTATTGAGGAGGAGAACGTGGAGGAGAGAGAAGGGGATGTAATAAAGGAGAGCGGGAGAAAAAAGAGGTGATTCCCAGCTGTTTTGGGATCTGGCCCCACACTCTGCTGGATTTGGCGCTGCTCACTGTCAGTATCAGTCACTGACTAGATGGGAATGTGACCCTTAACAAAGGTTCTCCATCTCTGATTTCCAATAATGTTCTTGTCTGGATTTTTTTCCACATAGGCCAACATAGCTGCCTTCATTTTTTTTCTCCCTAAATTCTATATATTTGTTATTTTTCTTTAAACTATGGACATTATCAGACGCACCGAAAATCACAGGATTACAATGCCACAGTAGTGTGAACAGATCCCATTATTGCATGTCATCATCATCTTCGTGTTGCTACAGCATGCTCCAGTGGTGGGGGAAAAAAGTTTCTTTTAATTTTCACAGGACAAACCTTTTTTGCACTATTGATGGTGTGAGAAACCACATTCTGTTGTAATCACGAATGGGCGATCCTCAGTGAGAAAACTTCTGGGTGAGAACATGAAAACCAAGCACAGGATGCTCTTTGTATGAACTGTCCCATTAGTTTGCATGTTTTAGGTTTGTTTCAGTGCTTGTGTGTTCATTTACTTTGTTAATTAAGGTGGTTTTGGAGTTTTAAGTGTGCTCATGTCTTCTCACAAACCTGCCGAAATCTCACCCATGCTAAATCACCAAAGTAAACTCCCATTCTTAAAGCAGTCATTGCATGATAATTCCATGATGTTTTTTTTTCATGGGATTACAGTGCAATAATAAATGTGTTAATCCCACAATGTTTCTGCTATCCTCATTCATGGAATTACAGCGTTTTTAGATGTTAGTCTGATAATGTCCTATAACAAATAAAAGCATCTCGGTAAACACTGTGCAGAATATTGTGACAAAATACTTCTCACATTTTAAAGAAACTTGACCACTCCTGGGCCTCACTTTTGCAGCTCCTGAAAGCCCCTGGTAACTCCAACACACCCAAGGACGTCACATATGACTTACTTTATTACATCTTAGGCAAGTTTTGCAAATACAGCAAAAGTATAGCAGAAAATGGTTTCCAATCTTTCTCCTCCCTACCACTACCGCTCACCTATAAGTTGACTTGTATGTTACCTCTCTTTCCCATCCCATTTATACAGTTATATTATTGAAGAAGCTAAGTGTTTTTCTAATGGCAGTAAATATGTTCCTTCTTTTTCAAATCAATGTTTTTAGGCTCGGTTTGATTACTGTCTCTGACAATAGTAATAATCGTAAGTACAGGTTGCTTCTTTGTATCAGGTCAGACCATTGGTACATTTAGCTCTAGAGTATCCACAGTGGCATCAGTTGGCCAGAATTTAGACAAGGGTCTTACCAGCCCTGCTTGGAGATGCAAAAAGTTGAGCATGCAAAGTCTATATTCTGCCATGGAACTACAGTCGTTCTCAACAATTGTAAAAGAATTCAAAGCTATGGCTTATTAGAAAGATTGGTTTTCCATCACTGATAAATATTGACTGTTCAGCAGTTGTAAGATGGACTTATGATATCCTAACTGCTGGGGATTCACATTTATGGTCATAAGTGACTGGATGTGACCCCAAAACCTGTAGGAAATTATTGGTATTTATATTAATAATAATAATAATAATAATAATAATAATAAAATTTATTTATACCCCGCCCCTCTGCTACAAACAATCGGGGCGGCTTCCAACAATTAAAACATTATAATAATGACTAAAAACACCACCCACCCCCACCCTCCCACATAAAAAGACATTAAACACAATAAGATTAAAACCTTCTAGCTAAAAAAACACATTAAAAACAAATATATACATAATTTTTAAAAAGCCAGGAGACTGAGTTCCTGAGGCTGGGATCTAATCAGGAAATATTAAGCAGAGTGTAGCATAGCCCCAGTGCAATATGAGCTTCTGGTATAAAATAGGATAGAAATATGCAGGATGCTTCAGTAAGGTTAAAAAGCAAAACTTACATTTATTGTAATCTGTGACAGGAAAATAGATAGATAAAAGATACTTATCTAACTTGGGTACAAGAGTACCTAAGGAGTCCCACTCTCGTGAGAGGGTGTAAGGCATCTTAAGGCTGAACTGCCTCATGTCTGCTGGCTTCTAGTTTCTAGGACAAAGAGTTATAAAACACTAAAATGTCTTGGAGCAATGGGGGAAGTGACCTCTACATGCAAGCAGGAAGTAAAACTTTGAAAACGCAGATCAATGACACATAGAAATAAGTCAAAGGGATAGGCATGCAACTTTAGACTTTCCCTCTGTCCCCAACTACTGTAAATAAGCATTTCTCCTTCTTCACTTCCAACAAAACCTACCTTCACAGCCTGGCAACACCCCAACTAAAGCATTTTTGTGGCACTCAAGATTGCTAGGAAATGACATCTGCAGCACACGCCTGGCCATGGCCTTGAGACAAGCAGTGCCTTGGGACAAACAGCTGTGGCAGGACCCCAAGGCATGTCTCTAACTGCTGCTCTCAAGGCAGATATCTCATGACTAGCCATGTGCTGTGAAGACATCCTTTGCCAGTGCTCCAGTCTCCACCATCTCAGAAATACTTAAATCAGGATGCTGCCAGGCTGTGAAGATAGGCTAGAGGTGGATGGGCTTATAATCAATTGAAATTACAATGATGGCTCTCCGTCATTGTTATGATGATGATGATGCAGAATGTCAGCCATCAACTTTAGAAATTAATAGTAGTTAATAACAGAATATAAGTCTTGCATTTATTATGTGCTATAATGTGTTATAATACATTTTTATGCTATTATGTGTGCATGGGAACAGTTTAAAGAGTCTTTTCAATGAAAGATGCCGAATCTATTTTTCAAGGTGTTTCCTTTTTTTCTGCAGTGGAAAAACTGTTGGAATTTAGAAAAAGATTCCATTATTATATATTTCTTTTGGAAGGCTTGTAATTCTGATGAGTCTCTGACTTCCACACACAGCCTCAAAATACAGTAGCCGTATTGCTGAAAGAGCAATACCCATCTTGAATATTGCCACATTGACTTATAGAATTGTGCCCTTGAGAAAAAGACTCTGAGAACAACGGAGAGCCATGTGGTGACAAAAATGAAATAGAACTGTCATCTAGCAGTTCTTCATAGTCCATCAAGTAAACTATTAAAGATATAAGAAGAGGCACAGTGTGCTTGGGCAAAGGTTGTTAAACCACTACTCCAAGGGCAGGTCACAGCACATAGCTAAAGATTGTTAGTAAAAGATAAACCAGTTTTCTCTATGAAACCTGACACCGCTAGTTTCCAGTCTCACCTTTAATACTATGTGCTTGCAAACAGGGACCCAGCTGGATAAAGCAATAATGTAAGGCCTTTCAAAGAGCAATTGTACTTCAAGTTCAGCGTGTTTTGTATTAAAGGAGCCTTATACTCTGATTGTATTGTTGGACTATGTCCTGCCTACCTCAGAGTTAATGTATCTTAGCTTTACTCCAGTTTAAATAAGGGTTTCATTTATATGTAAGAATTTGTAGTACTTCCTATCCCCCAAACCTCAGTCAGGCAAATTTATTTTAAAAATGCCTAATTTTCTGTTAAATACCAATGGAATCACTTCCAGTCTTCAACCTCCAACCCTACTGGCAACTTAAGCCAGCTGGAATGAAGTGCCTTCCTCCCAAAAGATGCTCAGGGGTCAGCCTAGGCCAAAGCCAGGGCAATCTTAAGGGATCAGGAATAGGACACTTAACACAACAGTGAGGGCTAATTGGAGGCAAGATTCATTGTGTAAGTCAAGGGTCAAAAATGAGTAAGCATTCCTAGTATATGTTACTATCAACCAGCAGTTGGAAGCAGTAGAAGCTGAGCAAGTTTGAACCAAGCAGGTCAGTTCAGGAGAATGAAGGGCAAGCATCAACACAAATGTCCAAAAGATGAAAGAGGCATCAAGCAGCAAACTGGGTCTGAGGATCCAGAGAGAGGAGACTTTAGAGCAAAGGTCTAGTAGCACAGGTAAAGGCCAGCTTGCTAGCCTACAGAATAGGCACTAGCAGAAGCTAGGTCTGGTTTGGAATGTTAGGAATTCTATGATCAATGTTGCTTTCAGATGTTTTAAAATATAATACAAACAAGTTTAGTCTTTTGAGAGAACACATCCCCATCTTAGACCTGTTTCCCAGATATTCAGATATTTAGTTATTTCCCAAAGGGGTTGCTGCTGGAATGTTACCAAGAATGCTGCAGACTCCTACCAGAAGGTATTCAGAGGGTTTCCTGTTGTTGTTGTGTTGTGTGCCTTTAAGTCATTTCTGACTTATGGTGACCCTAAGGCAAACCTTTAACAGGGTTTTCTAAGGCTGAGAGTGTGTGACTTGCCCAAGGTCACCCTGTGGGTTTCCATGGCTGAGTGGAGAGTTGAACTCAGGTCTCCAGAGTCATAGGAGTTTACCAGATGTGGCAAATATGGCATCATAAAGATGCCTAATGAATGTGAAAGGGCACGCATATCAGATGATGTTGTCCTTCCGTGATTTTGTCTTGTCAAAAAGTCATTCTATTTCATTGATAGGCCAATCTGTCAATAGATCTCCCGTGGTGCTTTGTTGCTGGTATTGCTGGCGTTTGAAACTTTGCGCCATTGTGCAGGACACTTCTGGGTGAGAGCACAAAAACCCGGTAGGGGACATTCTTTATAGGAACCTCCCCAGTTCACTTTTAAGTTTTAAAGTATGTTTCTGTGCTTGTGTGTACATTTTTGGTCTTTCTTTTGGTCTATTTTTTAAAATTTACCACACTTACGTCTTCTCGCGAGAATCTGCAAGATCATGAGCGTGGAAATGAATGGAGCTCCGTTCATGCTCCATCAGTGCTGAAGCTGCCTTTTCACACTACCTTAAGGTAGGTCTGATAGGAAGGGTTCTTTTGCCAGGGAAAAATGTATTAAAATATGGTGGGAAGAAACATTAATGGAGGGTGGTCTGATAAAGTCCATAGTCCAGGACTCAAACTACTACACTCCAATAATTTAAGAGAACATGATGAAGTGTAGGAAACAATATCATTGTTCAGATGCACTAAATATGAGCTGTTTGAAGTTACATGTCAAATCCTTAAATTATCTTTGAAAAACTATTTGTAGTCACTGTACAGACTGGAGCACTGATGTAACACACAGTTGGAATCCTATCACATTAGGAGGCAGCCAATCCAAATCACTATGAACTGTAGATGATGCTATTTTTCTATATATCTTTGAAGAGAGGGCTCTTGGCAGCAGAAATTGAATGGACTTGTTCAAAGGCTGGGTCAATTTCTTATCTGTTTACTGTGGTTATGAAAGGTCCAAAAGAAAGAGGCTTGAAAAATATTTTATCCCAAAATAATATCACTTATATTCTCTTATTCAAATAAAATGCTATGTAGACTGCCTTAATTGTACAAAGAGAACTAAGGATTCCATATTACAAGTGTGTCTAAATGCACCCCATAACCAGATTTTACTGGATAGTGTGCATATGCACAAAAATATTCAAGGGCATATTTATATGACATCAGTGGAAGACTAAGGGCTTGTCTAGACAAAAGGGACAAATTAAATGGCCTCCCCCTGTGCCTGCACCCAGCAGCCAGCCCCCAATCCTAGTCTGAACTGCCCAGATGACGTCCGGGCAGTTCCAGTGAGAACTGGAACTTAAAATGGGGCAGAAAAGTGTTTTTTAAAGTTCTTCTGAAGAAAATGGTGAGATCCATTACTGCAATGGAGGGTGTCCACACACGTGGCCTGCACTGCGACCAGAGTAACCATTTCCTGGCTGGGTCACACACGTTGTGTCTGCTGAGGCCACGCGAGGCACCCAGCCTTCAGGGCCTTGGAAGACACAACTGGTGTGGGGAAGAGAAACACCAGTTTGTGTGTGGGCCATGGGTGTGAGGAAACCCCACCATTGCTGCAATGGGAGGGCAGGTAACAGGTGAAAACACTGTGGGCTCAGGGCTAGAATACTGCAGCCAGAACGTGGATTATTCTGGCCAGTGTAGCCAAGCCCTAAGTCAGCTTTTAATGGAAAATAAATTGCATGCTGAACTATGTAAAAAAACAGCTCTGTACCCTTCTGATAACACTGAGAATGAAGCTTCTTCAAGATAAACTGATGTACAGTACTTGTTCCTTGACCATTGTCATTGGTTTGATCAATGGATTCAGTGAGTGTACACTAATTGGGATCAACCAATACAGGTCAGGACAGTATTGTTTGAAATGGCCACATGCATTATGTTGGCATTGGAAAAGAATTCTAAATTGTTTGAAATGTTAATATTCATATATCTTGGGTTTGATAAGGTTTCCCCTTTATAGTGAACTGTATTTTTTCATTGTTTAAAATTGTATGTATACTTCTGTTTTAAATCTTTTTTGTTTATGCCTAAAATATAAGCTGTTGTGTGTTATGGGTTGTTTTTTTCCTAAAATAGAATGAAGTATTGGTAAACTTTGGACTTTATTAGACACGGGGAATGCGGCAATAAACCTGTGTCCCAAATCACGTCATAAGGAAAGGACGATAATAGAAAGGGTGAAATTATCAGATACCCAAATCCTCAACCGTTCCTGGGGCATAGCGCTGGTGCGGACAAGGCACCACGTTTTTATTGACAGGGTAAGCCGTCAATAAAAAGGGACACCTTATTCATGCCTGTGCTATGCCCCTGGAACTGCTGAAGGATGACGTTGTCTGATAATGTTGCCTGTTTCTGTTAGTGTCACATCCTTCTGATGCTTTTTTTCATGCATTTGATTTCATGCCTTTGTCTTTAAATGTAAAACAAAAACTGTCAGGTTCTTTGACTGAAAAAAATGATATATGAGGTCTGTCTATTAAATAATGAGACTATGTTTCTACCTTTCAGACAAATCAGGGAGAACTGATAGTGAATGCTTGACTGGTAACCTTGAACATGTCGGAACCTGCATGACAAACATCAACACTCTCGGCTGTTCAGTTAATTGTCAGTTCCTGTTTAAAGCAGCTGTATGGTCAGTTGCGTGCCGGAAAAATACTAAGTTTATGAAGTCAGATAAATAAATCAAATTAATTCTTTGGATCTGTTGTTTTGAGGGATGCAACCAATCCTGTTGTTAACATTTTAAAAATATTGAGTAGAAGGGTGTTTCAGAAATGTCCTTCATTATAGGTACTATTGCCTATAAGGGTACAATAATTTTTCAGAAAGGAACAACAATCTTCATGGAAGGTGCAATAAAACATTTTGCTCTTACTATTAAAATTGATATTGATATTGATCTCTGATACTGATCTGATTGATTTTCCATCAATGATAGCAGCAGATCATGCTCATAGATTTATCTGTATCTGTGTTCAAGCATTCATTTGAATGCATGCATATCAGAGGATGCTTCTCAGGGTTATGTCCATTGGTCTTTCTCCTAACTGGAGGGTTTTCTATGCAAAGAAACAATGCAAAAGTGTGTGATGCCTGAAAAAAAGAGAATCCTTGACTACACATATGGAAGCAGGCATGTTTACAGATTGGTGTATATAGTGCCTATGCAAAGCAACCCTTGGATGCATATAAGTTGGGGTGACGCTAGAATAGAAATTATGTCTTCCCTAGACGCAGTCAAGGACAACTACAGGGTGTTTGTTTTTTTTAAAGACACATTTTGAAACTCTGACTACAGAGATAAACACATAAAATAAATGTTGCCATTGGCTGTTGTATTTGTGTAGTACTTGGAGGTTTTTGTTTTGTTTTGTTTTGTTTTGTTTTGTAAACAATTAGATGACATTTGTGTTAGCTGAGATCATTCAGTGGCAATTGCCAGGTTTTTCTTTCCAGGATACATCACAGCGAAAAGAAGGAAGGAAGGAAGGACAAAAGGGAGATGAATCATATGCTGCTATACTTAGAATTCAGTCAGATTTCTTCAGCATTCCTCTTCCTTCCTGGATTGGAATTTTTTGGGGGGATTAGGAATTTTTTATTGGAATAAGACCATTCTACTGAAAAATACACCTGACCACAAAAGGACGAAACAACAACACAATAATAATAATAATTGTTTTCCTCTTTTCTTACTAATACAAAAATAAAACTATCTATTTTATAATTGTATAATACAATTATACCTATTTGGAAAATAAAATAAAAGATTAATTTAAAAATAATACAAAATAATACAAAAATACAATAATAATAATAATAATAAAATATTTATTTAAAATATCCTTTTAAGTTATTGCTGGGTTGTCTCACTAAACCATAGCCAAAACTTTTTCCAATGAAACTTTTCCAACTTTTTCCAAACTTTTTCCTTCCTGGATTGGAGGGGGATGCACAGGTTCCTTTATCATAGTTCAGTAATATTTTTTTTAATAGTGTACCTTTTAAAAAAGAAGGCATGCCCATCCAGGTCTCAGAACCAATAGTGAACAAAGACACTGAAGAGAACTGATGATTCACCACTTAGCTGAAATGTACCGTATATTCCGGTGTATAAGACAACTGGGCGCATAAGACAACCCCCCAATTTTTAAATTAAAATATAGAGTTTGTCCCCCCCAGCCAGCCAGCCAGCCAGCCACCTCGCTGGGAAGCCTGTCCCCCACCAGCCAGCCAGCTCAGTGGCTCTAGATGATGGAATAGTCTGTGAAATTAAAGGACTGAGAACAACTAAAAACGCATGGGATACTTTGAAAAATCTCTGTGGTGTTCAATCTTTGGAAAGTAAGGTTGCATTAATAAGTTGGTTAATATGAAGCTATCAACTCCCAAATTTTTGAATGAGCACATTAATGATTTTAGAGCCACATTGGCAGACAAGAGAATTTCACCATAGACAAAACGTGATGCAAAATGAGAAGTCTGAATCCAGAAATTCTAATTTTAGGCTAACTTGTCCTGAAAAGAAACATCATTTTGACTCTCCTGAGCTAAATGGATGGCCATTTAACACTTCAAAGTTCATTTAACACTGCAAAGCAGTCATTCTCACAGCAGGAGGAAGGATCTGCTGGGAAAACTGCCCAGGCCATTTACACTTCAATCATTCTCACAGCAGGGGAAAAGATCTACTGGGGTATAAGACCCCCCCCCACTTTTGAGGAGATTTTCAAGTGTTAAAAAGCAGTCTTATATGCAGGAATATACGGTAATGTGTTCTGAATGGTGATTGGACATGCCATATAGCTTCTCTCATCCTCCAGTCTTCTCCACTGCCTTTCCAGACTCCCTGCTTAGGTAGCACCAAGGGATACTAACCATCAATATTTTCTACAAAAGCTCTCACTTCTTTGCTGTAGTTTAGAAGAGCACCTACTCTCTGGACTTTTTTCAGATGGGACACACACACACCCCCGAGAAGGTTGGGAGAAGAACAGGACTGTCACGCTTACACAGCCCCATTTCAGATGATGCAGTCCTCCTCCTCCTGACCTTCTCCTGACCTTCCCCGTGCTGTGGGTGCAACTTTTTATTCACGGAAGTTTTCTGTCAATAAAAAGAGGTGCTAGCAGCACAGGGGAAGGTCAAGATGAAGTCAGGAGGACGGAGGAGGACGGGGCTGTCTGAAATGGGGCTCTGTAAGCATGACAGCCCCGTTCTTCTCTCGACCACGTCAGGGGTTTTTTCCCTGGTCTGAAAAAATCCTCTGTCTCTCTCTCTCTCTTTCTCCATCCCTCTCTCTCATATCTCTTTCTCGATCTTTCTTTGATTAGTTCAGTGGGCTCGAATTTTGCCTTTTAATTGCTTTTTGAAAAATCACTTACATTTTAATTGTAGTAGTATTAGCCACCTTCAGTAACATTTTTGGCAGAAATTTGTACATACATTTAGAATCAAAGAATCATAGAATCATAGAGTTGGAAGAGACCTCAAGGGCCATCCAGTCCAACCCCTGCCATGCAGGAATACACAATCAAATCATTCCCGACAGATGGCCATCCAGCCTCTGTTTAAAAACCTCCAAAGAAGGAGACTCCACCACACTATGAGGCAGTGTATTCCACTTCTGAACAGCTCTTACTTTCAGGAAGTTCTTCCTAATGTTTAGGTGGAATCTCTTTTCCTGTAGTTTGAACCCTGGTGGCGCAGTAGTTAAATGCCAGTACTGCAAGTGACCACGTTGCAAGTTCAATTCCTGAGGGCTCCAAGGTTCACTCAGCCTTCCATCCTTTCGTAGGTCGGTAAAATGAGTACCCGGCTTGTGGGGGCAATTAGCTAACACACATTGGAAACTGCTAATGCAGTGCAGATGTGTAAATTGCTATTGCTTAAAACAATTTGTAAGCCTCTCTGATAGCCTTGTGGCTGAAGAGCAGGGTATAAATAAAGAAATAAATAAATAACCCATTGCTTCGTGTCCTAGTCTCTGGAGCAGCAGAAAACAAGCTTGCTCCATCCTCAGTATGACATCCCTTCAAATATTTAAACATGGCTATCATGTCACCTCTCAACCTTCTCTTCTCCAGACTAAACATGCCCAGCTCCCTAAGCCACTCCTCATAGGGCATGGCTTCCAGTCCACTCACCATCCTGGTCACCCTTCTCTGTGTTTAATTAACAAACACATATCAAAGCATTTAGGTTTTCTTTGAAGTTTGTGTTCCCATCAATTTATCTTTTAATAATGGTATCCTGTCTAAACTCTCCATTATGCTTTCACCATCAGGGATGTTCAAAATGATTTTAAACAGGTATTGAACAGGTAAAGAAACATATTATAAAGCTTCAGGAGTATATCCATTATTTGTGCATTTTATACAATTTTAGCCAGTCATTTCAATGTAGGCACTCTGGAACAGATACAGTAGAAACAATGTTCATGTTTGAAGAAAGTATATGTGTAAAAGTATAAAATATTAGGAGAGAGCACCATAAAAACAATAATCCAGAGTATCTTAAATGAGAGATTCCTCAGTTTCCTGGGTATATGAAGCAGAAGCAGGAAAAGTTATTTTTTTGGATTACAACCCCCAACATATCCTTGGTTGTGGGAGTTATCATCCAAGTTTTCCAGGGCGTAATTTAACACTTTCTGGCTTCTAGGAGCTCTGGGAATTATAGTTCTCCAAATATGCCTTAAAGGTCCAAATTTCAAGAATCAGCATAGAAGCATGATATTGAGCCAAATCTGCTTGTATATTTCTACCAGCAAATCAGTAGACTTATCATGTAACCTTTCTGTAAAGATACCTTTTCCCATTTGTTTCTTCACTCAAGCTTCAGGCTTAGCCAAATGACCTTGACATTATGAAGGGGCTCAACAAACATCTGGGGAGCAGAAAAACCCTTCAAGAGATCTATTATGTAGATCAAAGTAGAGCTCACTACTTTTGCCATGAAAGACTGATGGAACACTAAGTAGAATGAAATTTTCTCTGGGTTAAATTAAAAGTAAAGATTTTCAAAGTGAAATATCACATGCTTGTAGTCATGATGTGGGTATAGTGGTCTAATGTCTACCAGCTGAAAACAAACTATAGGAACTATGTTATCTACAAGATCTTATGATGTTTCTTTTGATAAGCTGGAATTTGGGGAGCATGTATCTCAAACTTGCTATAAATCTTATCTGAAGAAAAGTAGAACATTTGTTTGGAATTTCTGCAGCAAATAGTAAGGAAAAACATACCTTGATAAATCCACCCAACATCTTTCTGTTCCCTACATATTAATATCATTTTCCATATTCCTTTTCCCCCTCCTGTGGGACAAAGAATGCTTTAGAATCTCAGGAAACCCATTGCTCTTCTTTTGTCTCATGAACTTGTTTGTCATACATGCCATGTTGGGTCTGTTATAGACCCAACAGCAGTGCAAAAACTCATCATTCCTAGGGGACTGGCAGAATGAGGAGCGATTCAGAGATCTGTGGACATTTTCAGATGCGTAAAATCAGCTTCTTGCCACTCAAGCAGCCTCCGGAATAGTATTGAGGCTGCTGCATGGCAAGGGTCCATTTTGGACGCCGCCGTTTCTCTCTCGGCATCGTCCGTGACTGTTGCAGCCAGCATTGGAGGCGGCTGCACTATTTTTTTACTCACGAAAGTTGTCTGTGAGTAAAAAATAGCGCGGCTGCCTCCAATGCTGGCCGCAACAGTCACGGATGATGCCGAGAGAGAAACGGCGTCATCCAAAATGGACCCTTTCTGCGCAGCAGCCTCAATACTGTTCCAGAGGCTGCTTGTGAGGCAAGAAGTTGATTTTACGTGTTTGAAAATCTCCTGTATTTCTGAGAGTTAAATAGTAATAGAGCAAAGGAGGAAGAAGCATCTGACTTCCAGTTGCCTCCCATGTTCCCTCTCCAAATAAAAGATACATAGGGTAGCAATGGGCCAAACAGAACCGAACAGTGGTATGATATATAATAATTCTATCAGAAGCCTATATCTTCTCTGATAGAGAAACATGGTATGATTGGCTTTATGTGGTGAAGCTTTGTAAGTGGTGCATCATAGTAGAAGAAGAATGCGTATTGCCTATCCAGCAGTGTGATTTTCTGTTTCTAGAGCCACTTTCTGAACAGTGTCAGGTCAGGTCTAGCCAATTGGAAATGCTTGTTGTGTCTGGTGGGAGAATCTTGTACGGTACCTGATACTATGTAATGATGGCTGTACTGACACAGCCTCTCCCATATCAGAGAGTTTGTATAATGTTGACTGTCACAAAATGATCCACAGGCCAATATTATACTTAGCTGTCAATAGATGATGCACATGTTAGAATAGCTGGGAAGCCAACATTGTTTCATCAACTTTTCTGGTGTGTTTCCTCTGATGCTAGATCCAGCATTCTCCACTAATGGCCATAGATGTCTTGTATGGACATTTTCTACCAGGATATATGTATGCAGCTGCTCATTAGGGCTTCAGTCCACAGCTACACCTCTAATGCAAATGTATTTCCACAATCAAATCAACCAGTGTTAATTAAATAGGCAAGAAGGAATTGTTTGTTCTGTTCTGGAAAATTCACAGCATGACCACTTTTCTTGGTCTGACTGAAGGCTGCAAAGCTAAACTACATTATCTGTTAGGACAGTTATATTCTCTCATATGACAATGACTCGCAATATGTAGTCACAATCTTCTGGGAAAAGGAGAAAAACAGCAATTACCGTGCAGTGCTCGAATCTGCCTGCCAACAGCAGAACAGTGATTTGTGAGACACATCAAGAGCTTCTGGCAAGATCAATCTACCAAGATCCCTCTGATAGAGGAATAATGAGTTGACAAAGACCAATGTTCAGTTGGGTCCAAGCCCAATAAGATTACTGTACAGCATCATCAATATTGTCTGTGTTTGGAACTGACACAATCAGAATGGAATCAATTGCATTTTCCACAGCACTGTCATACATGATTTTTAACTTTGGCTCTCAGCGGTATGGAGGAGCTTGCAGATGTTGGCAGATTTTTTGCTAACTTATGGAATGTCATTATTAAGTAGGAGCTGCACAGTACAGTAATTTGCAGTTCTGCTGTGTTCCCTTGTATGGTCTCTCATTTGGAGGAGGGAGGCAGGGGAGAAGATGCAGTAGCCGGAGGGATTTGTCTGTTATCACCGCCAACTTGCTGTGATGGTTGAAAGTACCACATGATATACAAGCTAGAGCCTGCTTTCTCTGTTTCTCTCTCTCTTTGCATAGTTTAATTTGGGCTGCATATTCTGAGCAATACACAGAGACATGGAGGGATTTTTTTACTTTGAAAACAAGTAACAATAAAGAAAAAAAGTAGTTTGTTCATCAAAAGGCACCGTTGTTTTGCTGAAGACTGTATCTGCTAGACTATTATTCAAGAGTCAGAAAACCTAAGAAATGAATTGATGTTTGTGTGTATATATGTTTAACACAAACTCCTATTTGGAAGTTTTGTTTTGTTCAGTTGAAAAAAGCTAACAATGATAGGTTCCCTTCAATCTGTTTGGTCTCTCTCTCTCTCTCTCTCTCTCTCTCTCTCTCTCTGGCTTCTCTTCGCAAACGAAGATTCAGGAAGGACTTATCCCGCGTTTTCTGCAAGTGTGCTGATGACTAAAAAGGCCAATCCGAGATAGACAAGTCCGGTTGCAGAAAAAAGTCTCCTTGGGTGATGTTTCTGGATTGTGGTTCTTTCTGTGTTGTGGTTTCTCTTCAAGACTTTTCAACGTGAGCTCTCAAATAAGGCTGCAGCATTGTGGATAGTGCGTCTCCATGCCTCCCAATGTGAGGCCAGGGCGGACCACTGTTGGTGATCAATTTGGCCGAGCCTGAGGTGTTGTCTCAGGAAGTCCTTGTATCACTTTTTTGGAGCACCCCTCTTATGGTGACCCATGGTGAGTTCACCGTAGAATACTATTTTTGGGAGGTGATGGTCGTCCATCCTAGAAACATGCCCTGCCCAGTGCAGCTGTGTTCTCAATATCATGGCCTCAATGCTGGTGATCCCTGCTTGCTCAAGGACAGCAACATTCGTCACATAGTCAGTCCAGTGTATATTTAGGATTGTGCGTAAACAGTGCTGATGGAAGCGTTCGAGGAGTCGTAAGTGGTGGCGATAGGTGACCCATGTTTCAGACCCATAAAGGAGAATAGACAGTACAATGGCTCGTGTAGCACTCCTTTATATAGCTATGAATAGAGAGGAAAGCACCATCTATTATGTTATGTTACTAGTGTGGTATGTTATGTTACTAGTGTGATATACAGCAAGGTGTTAAAATTTGTATGTAAGAGAAAATTAAAATGTGTTTGACGTGAATGATAATGTGAAGGGAAGGGAAGATGCATACATCTGTAGGAAAGTTCAACAATAGAAAGTGACTGGCAAGACAATAAGCCTCTACAGCTGTACATGTTCAGATTAATGGATGCACTCAACACCAAAGTCAGACATGGACGATAGAAAGATTACCCAAGTAGAATATTCACACTACACAGTATTTTGACACTACTTTAACTGCTGTGCCTCTATCCTAAGAATCTTGGGATCTGTAATTTGTTGAGGTGCTTAAAATTCTTTGTAGACAGTGAATACAGTGGATTCTGAGTACCTCATCACCCTATAAATCCAGGGATTCCATAGAATGGATCCATAGCAGTTAAAGTGCTATATCTATGTAGTGTAGAGGCACCTGAGGTACACCAACCAACATGCTACCGAGAAAAACAACACAACACAACTCCTCAGAGTCACTAGCCTATTCAGTTTGAAATAGTTCCTTCCCAAGTATAGCAATCTATTTGATACTGAACTGAGTATTAACTAGGTATAGCTGCTAATTCCTATTGGCTTTAGGGATACGTAACATAAATACCTTGAAGGCACCAGATCCCATCTGATCTTGGAAGCTAACCAAGGGGTTGTCTAGACAGTGAAAAACTCCTCATAGAGTTCAAGGAGAATACTTTTTGTCTCAATGAGATCCTGTGGTGATTCACCATATTTGGAAGGAGGATGCCAAAACTCCAAAAACTATGTGGGAAAAGCCATTATGGCTTCTCCTGAGGTGCTTTTTTTTAATGCAGTGGAAATGCACACTCCCACTCATTAGGACAACTGAATCACATTGCTACACATTCCTGGATAACATTGGAAGTGGAAACCGATTGGTCAGACGTGTGCGGTGGCTGGGCTTGCCAGCAAATTAGTGGCCAGAAGCACCAATTTGGAGTTGCACAGTAGTTTCATGTACTTTTCCACTGTGCTGAGGTGACCAAACAGCTTTTTAAAGTGGAAAGTTGCACTTGCGCACCTTAGATTTACAGTTTTAAAATATACTGTGCAGTGGCAGAAACTTGTTGAGAATAATAACACAAGCAATTCACTCCTGGCCGCCATCTTGATTTATAGGCATGGCTCCATGTGAACATCAAACACAGATAGCTTAACATACCAGTGAAGCCCCGATTGTTCGCAGAGGGGCGGGATATAAATAAATTTTATTTTTATTATTATTATTATTATTATTATTATTATTTTGCTAAAAAAAGGGGCGACAAATGAACGCCACTGAATTTTTGTTAATGCGCAACAATCAGCACTATATGTTCTCATCTATACAAGCCCCAAGATCAACCCTGGCTAGTTCACATCTATACAAGCCCCAAGATCTATACAAGCCCCAAGATCAACCCTGGGAGACTACCAACAAATACCAGGTGCTGCAGGCTATATTTCAAAGGAAGGAACTAGCAATACCATCTCTGAATATTCCTTGCCATAGAAACCCCGTGAAATTCATGGGATCTCCATAAGTTGACAGGGAACTTGAAGATACATACATACACACAACCAAGCTTTGAAAAGAATTTATCAAATTTGTGGTCTGCAAGACTATTGAGGAAAGTGAATGTGTATCTTTCAGCAAATGATCATTAGGAAGAAACTGAAAGCATCAGATTTTTTAAAATATATGTATGTATGTGTGTATATATATATATATATGTGTGTGTGTGTGTGTGTGGGTAAAGGCATATGACTAAAAAGGCAAACATTTGAAAACTGCATGCAAACACATTTTAGTCAATGAGGAAAAACACAAATGAGGTTAACATCTGAAAAAACAGATTTCTGTCAGGGATCCTTTTTCATTATGTGTGGAAACTAATTATTTCAGTATCTGTTCCTGCGAATCACTGTTGTTGTCTTTCACTAGAAACGTACTGGCCACACTCCAACTCTGTATGGTTAAGTTAGTTTTCGATTCTGCCCATTGCATCTGAGGTTGCTTTATGTCCCTTGACATAAACTAAACAAACTTAGATTTTATTTTGTAATATAAAATGAGACCCAAACCATTTTATAGTAAGGCTTTCAGTACAGGTATGACGTTTTCAGTGTTGTTGGCATGCTTGAAATGGAAAATATCAACATTTCTGTTGAAACAAAGAAACTGTTGTAATGAAGGTAGGCTGAATATTCACATAAAGTTCAGCTTTTCCTGAATATAAATCTTGTCCTGGATATAAAACCTTTTCCTGGATAAAATCTTTTCCTGGATATAAAATCTGCAGAAAGGACTGAGTAGGTCACACTGGAAGTGGTATTGCTCTATTTGTCAAGAAGGGACAGACAGCAATAAATCAGAAATCTCCAATGGGGAAAAAACATTTTCACAGTGCTGCTCTCTGTAGATATTCCAGGCCAAAAAAAAAAAGAAAAAAAAAAGGAATATCATTCTAAGGACACAGTCTTGCTAGCCAAATCTTGTGATCTTGTGGTGGAAAACAAAAATCTTGTGATGAGAAATAAAAACCAGGGTAGTTGCTAAATTAATGGAATCATAATGGGAGAGGCCAGCTGCCTGCAAAATTGCAGGTAAACAGAAATTTGAAACATAGTAAGGACAAAAATGTTGAAATTTTAGGGAAAACCTCCCCTCCCCTCCCCCAGTTGGTATCAATAATGAAAGCATTAGTGAACTGGAGAGAACAGATTACCTAACACTGGCTTTCTAATGGTGCTCCTTATCCTAAGATGACAGAGTACTATGCCAAGTCAGACGACTCTAGCCTGGAATTCACAAGACACCCCCAGGTCCTCAACAATGACAGAGTCAATGTTTGATTAATCAGTCAAGGGCATTTTAACTAAATAAGGATTTCTTTGGTTGAGATAAATCTAACCACTGAACTGAAGCCCTGTTTAAGTCTGTCTTAGGGCTTATCTACATGGGCTAAATATGCTGGCTAGCCCCTGTTCCAGAGCCCTGCAACCCATACAACTCAGGGCTTTTGCCCCATCTGCCCCTGGGTAGTCCTTACCACCCTTGGGGCAGATATGGAATGGGGAAAAGCTGGGGTAGGGCCCAGTAAACCACTACAATATAATACTCAGTTTACGCTGTTACCAGCGGCCAAAACCCAGGTTGGGCCCTGCATGTCCACGAGATCTTGTCCAGCAGGCCACTCATCTCTGCCACCGCCAGCTCCCTGGCTCTCCTGGAAGCCAGGCAGGGTCCTTGCAGGAGGCCTGCTGTCCTAGTAATGGGGGGGGGGAATGGGCCAGATCTGGAACCAGGATATGCTGGCGGGGAGCTGGCATATCCTGGCTAGTGTAGATAAGCCTTTGGAGTTCTCTACTGATAACAGAACATTTACACTCACTAGACTTCTGTGGAAATTTCCAACCAAAATTTCACTTGGAGCTGCCCAAGGTCTTGCTGAAACTAAGTCTAAACATGAGCCTAAGGTTCTGCTGTGACCCTTGTTTGGGCCTGAGCCATCACTTGCCTACATTTATCACTAGAAAAAGAGCAGTCTTAAGCTGTTAAGAAGAGATGTGCTGACTCTTGATTTAATCAAAGGCTGAACCCAGCTTGTTCAGCAAGAAGTGTGCATTGATAATCCATTCACAGACACTGAGTACAATGCTATTGAAATGAATCTATTTCTAAATGAACATTGCATTTTAGAAAATCACATTTTAATTTCTAATAGAGGTTTCTTTAAAATTATGAAGGTATCTTCTCTATGATATTCTAAACAAAACCAGATTTGTTTAGTTTGGAGAGGATGAGAAGTGGTGGATATGACTGCTCTCCATGTTCTATATGGGCTAATTTGTTAATGCACAAAGTGGAAGGCTCAAAAAATGCAGTACTGTATACTTTTTTATCTGAACATGATTAATGAATAATGTTCCTATTATCGGATCCCTCACCAAGGATACCACATTCATACAAAAGACATGTTCAGTTCTATAAAGCACCATCTGGTGCTCTGCAAGAGTGGCTTCTCATGCTGAATATCAACAATTACACTGGACTAACTATGTGACGAATGTTGCTGTCCTTGAGCAAGCAGGGATCATCAGCATTGAGGCCATGATATTGAGAACACAGCTGTGCTGGGCAGGGCACGTTTCTAGGATGGAGGACCATCGCCTCCCAAAAATACTACTCTATGGTGAACTCGCCATGGGTCAGCGTAAGAGGGGCGCTCCAAAAAAGTGATACAAGGACTCCCTGAAACAACATCTCAGGCTTGGCCAAATTGATCAGTAATAATGGTCTGCCCTGGCCTCACATTGGGAGGCATGGAGACGCACTATCCACAATGCTGCAGCCTTATTTGAGAACTCACGGCGAACAAGTCTCGAAGAGAAACAACGCGGAAAGAATCACAACCTGGAAACATCACGCAAGGAGACCTTCTGCTGTGCTTTCTGCAACCGGACTTGTTTATCTCGGAGTGGCCTTTTTAGTCATCAGCATTCTTGCAGAAAGCGTGGGATGAGTCCTTCCTGAATCTTTGTTTGCGAAGAAAAGCCAGAGAGAGTTATCTGATTATCCTCGAATGGATCAACGCTAGTCAAGACCAAACTTAATAACTGAGCAATGTTGTTCAACCTCTCCATATAAATTATTCCTTCCACCGTTAACCATATGGGGTTTGGGTCATGTAGAATGAACCATTGATATATAGGAGATTTTCAGACACGGAAAAATCGTCCCTTGCCGCGCGAGCAGCCTCCCGAAACTGCTGCGCGGCAAGGGTCTTTTTCGGACCGCGCTGTGCCTGTTGCGAAGCCGTCCGTGTCACTTCCGTGAAGCTTGGGACGGCTCCGCGTCATATTTCAATCACGGGCAGCCTCCGTGCTTGAAATATGACGCGGAGCCGTCCCAAGCTTCACGGAAGTGACACGGACGGCTTCGCAACAGGCACAGCGCGGTCCGAAAAAGACCCTTGCCGCGCAGCAGTTTCGGGAGGCTGCTCGCGCGGCAAGGGACGATTTTTCCGTGTCTGAAAATCTCCATAGTGATCAAGGCTCTTAATTCCACATTGCAGATTCTGTAAATAAAGTAAAGAAGCAGAACAATCTTACATTTAAAATGTATATGGAATATATCTTTCATTATAATGATTTTTAAGATATTTGTTAGACAGTGTTTTAGACAGTTCATCTTCATAATTAATACCTTGTATGGAAAATGCTGAAGCCAGTGGCCTTCTGCAATAAACAGAATATTGCAGCTTACACTATTGCTTGCAATACTGGGATGCCTGCCAGGATCCAATACCTGTTTCCTGAAACACAGATTTCCTCTTTCCCCAGTCACAGAAGCTACTATTGTATTCTCCCATGCCTTCCTGATAGGCCACCATACCACTGTTAAAACATCTGGGGCCCATTCACACTGCACAATATAGTGCTGTATTCCATTTCAACTGTCATGGCAACATTCTATGGAATCCTGGGGTTTGTAGCTCAGGTAGGCACTAGAGTTTGATGGCTGAGAATTTTAAATACAGGTTGAGTAGCCTTTATCTGAAATGCTTAGGACCAGAAGTGTTCCATATTTCAGATTTTTTTCCTGGATTTTGGAATACTTGCATATACATAATGAGAAATCTTGGAGTTGATACCCAAGTCTAAACACAAAATCCATTTATGTTTCATCTAGACCTTATACACATAGCCTGAAGGTAATTTTATATACAATTTATTAAAATTTTGTGCATGAAATAAGGTTTGTGTACATTGAACCATCAGAAAGCAAAGGTGTCACTATCTCAGCTGTCCATGTGGAGCATTTTGGATTTTGGAGTATTTCAGATTTTGGAATTCTAGTTAAGAGATACTCAACCTGTACCCCTACTTAAACTACCAATCCCAGAACTCCATGGGATGTTACCATGGCAGTTAAAGTGGGATATACCACTATAAATGTGTTGTGTGACTGGTTTCCCGATCTGAGTTTGGAAGCTAAGTAGGACCTAGTTAGTACTTGGATGGGATACCACCACAGAAAACCAGGCATCTCCATATAGGGCCAGAAAACACTCCTGAAACCCTGAGGAGCCATTGCCAATCAAACGGGCTAGATGGAGCAATGACCTAACTCCTTTATAAGGCAGTTTCCATTCTATTTTATTTTAGTCCCTATTCTCCTATACTACTGGGAGTTCAATGGGCATCTTTATTGTACATGCTCAAAGAACTAGACCATTTGCATGACCAGTTGTTATGCAAGTAATCCAGCAGATATATCATATAAACTGCTATTTAGTTTGCAGGCAGCTGTGTAGAATATCAGCAATACCTGACCAGCTAAACTTCTGCCAATGTATAACAATAATCAAAATTAGGGGGGGAAATACATATGGACTTATTTGTTCAGATATTAGATCTTTTGTACCCCCAAAACAAAGTATATTGACAGTGTAACCCTACGTGCATCTACTCAGAAGCAAATCCCATTGGATTCAATGAGGATTACTCCCAAGTAAGTGTGTACAGGTCTTCAGCCTAAACCTCTCTTTTATATATTGCACAATACAGAAACTCAAAAAGCTTTACATCAATTAAAGAGTACCTCCATTTTCTGAAGGTGACAGGTAGAGAGTTCTCAGCCTCCTCATACTGTTCATCTGCGGGCAACAATGTTTAAACACGTGCATTTTAAAACATCCTGTGGTGCCATTTCCTTATATAATTCATTGAGAATGCAACAATTCTATCTTGCTCCTTTTTTCATATTTTCCTTGAACAGAATGTAAGACATTTTTTGTTGTGTAGGAAGGATGTGTCTTCATATTGTTATGCCATGCATATCCTTTATTTCCTTTTGTTGTTCATCATTCTCTCCCCATCCCTGTTTTATATGACATTTCTGAGATGGTACCCATAGCAACACCCCCTAGTAGGGATGAGACTCTGAAGCCGTCTTAGTCATCCCCATAGCTGAGCATTGACAATGCCAGTCATTAATCTAGCAGCGTCTGCCTACTCAGATCTGCACAGTTCCTTGTCTGGTCTCCCCCCCCCACCAGTAACCACCTAGTGCACGAAGATCCAGAGACTTGCGGTTAATGATTTGTCACTTATTCAGAACAGCTTCAGTTGGCAGCTGTGTTATCCGTCCTCTATGGCACTGCCACATTGCATTACAGTACAATAATCTCTGGCAACTGAACGTGGAACAAGAACTTTCCAGTTAATCCAGAAATTCTTTGAAGTTATTTGGGATTTGCATTTAAGATAAACAAAAACATGCATTTAAATACTTTAGATACTAAATTCACTCTGCAAGGACAAAGGAAAATTCATGTCAATGTGTTTTTATGCCCAGTTTTCAACCACTCTTCAAATTTGAAACCCTAAAACTGTCAGTTTGTCACCTGCTAATCTAGCTGTCGAGATTATAAGAACTGGTGAGTTGTTTGTGTTTTTTTTTCATGAGGCATGTCTTTGGCAGAAGAATGTAGTGTATATACACAGCATGATAGGTATCCAGCAAAGGACTAATGGAAGCTTTAGTACTCTCATAAGCTGGTGAAACAACAAAAGATTCAATCTGTTGGTTCATAATGCCATGAAATCATTACACCACCTAATTACAGCAATCATTACACCAATCTTTACTGATTCTTAGCTCCTTCAATAATCTCAATTTCTTCAGTACAATACAGTGGGCCCTTGGTATCCACTGGGGTTTGGTTCCACGACCACCCATGGACACAAAAATCCATGGATGCTCAAGTCCCATTATATACAATGCCATAGTAAAATGGTGTCCATACTGAGGGCCCATCAATGTTGGTCTACAATTCATTAACAAACATGTTGACAATAGAACAACATGACAATAGTCTCAAATTTAACTGAGCATTCCAAGATGCACATGAGATAGAAAACTGGCCTGCAGACACTCTGTTGCCTCTTCTGAGGAATCTGGGAGTTTTTCCTAACAGTGCCATGATATCCATCAATAACTGTCAATATGCATAATTTCTGAAACCTTTGACAGATGCTTAGTTCACAAAATGAAAAGAAAACAATCAGCCTGGTCTAGCAAAATCTCCTTTGCAAAGTAGCCCAGATCCCACTGGTGCTTACTTCAATGGAAGTAACAAATCCATGATTGCAACAGGATACATGTATACTGCACTTTCCAAATATGTAGTAGTCATATATATATTAGTCTGTTTCAAGAAGCGTTTGCAGATCAAAGTTCAGTCAGAATTTCAGATACACCAAGAGTACACATGGTTGGAGGTGGGACTGTAGACAGTGAGGTCAGAGGGAAATTAAATGCAGAAAACATTGATAGTGACAATAACCTTAGCCATTCACAGAGCTGTTGATGATAATAAAAATATACTAGTACAAGGTAAACCAGTTAACACATGTGATATGAAAAGAAGCCATTGTCCTAGTACAAGCATCTGATGATAGACTGGAACTTCCTAATGAATTATAAGACAACAGTCTCTCTCTCTCCCCACACACACACTCTCACACATGCACACACAGACAGACAGACATTTTCCTCTTCTTAACCCCTTTCAAGTTTCCTTTTTCTACAACCACTACTTTAACATCAGCAGCCTTAACGTGTTCTTGGAAACACTGGTTGAGTGTTTGTCATTTTTGGTAATAGTAACATTTGTGGTCAGATCTCTGGGCATGATGGGAATCTCAAAAAAAAAAAGTCTGTGCATAGCAAGACACAGGGTTCTTGGATCACTCAGCCAGCTATGTGATGACTGAAAAGAGGGGGGGGGGGTATAGGAGACAAAACAATATGCATCCTGTGAAATCTGATTTATTTGTTTGTTTGTTTATGTCTCTGCCAAGAGTGACACCACCAATATTATTTGATTGGAAACAGAACTTGTTCAATACAGACCAATTCCTAAGGCAATTTGTAATGTACTGACACATTTATAAAGCAAAAAGGGGTCTTCCTTTAATATATAACTTGATCGAATATTTGATCATAAATTAGTTCCAAATTCCCAGCAAATTAGAAGATTACATCCACATTAATCCAAATTAAGTCATCGTGATTAATGAAATTTCAAATACCAATAGAATTAACTATAATTAGTGACTTTTGTAAAGCGTTGCTGAATTAAATATCTTGGGCAATAGGTTCTTCCCCCCAGCATTGGCAGTAAATTCAGTACATATTTAATTATATGGAAAAAGTAATAACGGTGCTATATGCACTTTATTCTGCTACCCAAGTATGCTAATGAACCTTAAAGGAGTGTTTGGAAGTCAGGCAATTGGCTCAAGAATACTTGAAATGACTGCATGTTGAATCTATCCCTAAGGTATCATGGAATGCATGTTTAATGCCTAAAGCTATGGGTCACAGAGAAGTATAGCCACTCAATCTGCTGCTTCATGTATGCTGACATATAGTTTTCCCCCACCCCACATCCCCCATAATCCAGAATGCTAAATCATGCTATAATGAAGTACTGAATTACTGAGGCTTTTCCAATTTCCACAGAAATGGACTTTAATTCAAAACTATGCCCAGTTAATTAAACTTTCCCCATGATCTAATTTGCTCTAATTATTTCTATAAATTGAAATGTAACTGGGGTTGTATAAAATTACCCTAAATTGGAGCCAGTCTCTAGTTAGAGGAGGGGGTGTTTTTTTTTAAAGGAGGAGGGAAAGAGAGAGAAGCTAAAATAAGTAAAATTCCACTTAGTATGGATACCATTTATAGCTAACTGCATAATACCCACTAATAGTCTGAACAAAATTAAGAGCAACATTCTTAAGTTTTGTAACCTGAATGTGAAATTCCCCACCCTCAAGGTATTTCTTTCTTTCTTTGAACTTCTAGCTGTCTATACTTTCGTGGCTACATATGGTGAGCAATGAAATTAAAAACAAAATATAAAATTTTACCTTAAAATTTGAAATAAATTCCCAATTAAAGCATTAAAAAATAACAGCACCAGAACTGAAAGACCAGTTTCTGAAAGAGCTTTAAGTGTTACCGAGTTTACAATGAAGGAGAATTTGAGAATTGTGGAGCAACCACATAGACAGATTCTCTCCCTACGCATGCTGATTAAAGGTGCAAACCTAGAATAAGGGTAGCAATCAGGTATGCTTCCTAATGATTACTATTACAACATAGCTCCTTTTAGTAACAAATACAATATTATTAAACAAGTTGGCAATGCAAATACAGTAAATCCATAACAACTGATAATGTTTTGATCACAAAAATGTATCATACAGCATCAATGTTGGTCTACAATTCATTAACAAACATGTTGACAATAGAACTGTCCTAAATTTAACCAATATACATCTTAATAGTTCAAAAACTATCCATACGGTGCCAAGATGTATCAGAACAACGTCATGATGAAGATAGTGGATAAGATGAGATATCTAGACAATACTTCAGTGGAGGGGCAAACTGATTAAGGCTTTTTCAGACGAGCCTCTAAAAATGTTTATTTTGCCAGCATAATTAAAGTCATTTTTATACTGGCAAAAGAACACTTCTCACCAGATTTACCTTTGTCTCGCAGAAAAAGTGTCCCTGGCAATGAAGAGGAAGTGAATGGAGCTTCATTCACATCCTCATTCAAAATACCATGGATTCTCACGAGAAGACACTCCCACAGGAGATTTAAAAAACAAAACAAAAATAACACAAAAAAAGTTTTTTAAACCACATATATACACTTTAAAACTTTCAAATACCTGTAACCCAGGGAGGGTCATAAAAAGTACGTCACTTACCTGAATGTTGCAATCTCACCTGGAAGTGTTCTGGCCGGTCCAGCCATTGACGGAATAAGTATGCAGGAGGGAAAGTGCTAAGTTTCATACACTGGCAATGCACAGCAAAAAAAAAAAAAGGCACAGCTGCTCTATTGATGATTTGTCCAATCTATAAAATAGATTGGCTTATTGGCAGAACATAAACACGAAAGGGCAACATTGTGTGGTACGTGAGCCCATTTGCATTTATGTGGCATTGTTATGACGCTGTATTTAGTGCATCTGATAAAGTCCTAAGTATCTAAACAGTAGTACAATGTAAAAGCAGATTGGACCAGGAAGATCAAGAAACAAAAGGATCAAAAAGTACAGTTTCTCCCAGGTAATGTAAAACTGTTTCATCTCAGGAATGACTTCTTCATCTTTTTAATAAAGTCTATGTTGCTAAGCAAAGATCTGTGAATTTTCCAACTGTAATCTTATTTTTCTTGCCTTCAGTAATGTTTGTAGCTTTCCCTCCAAGGAGGGGGGGGGTCGATTCTCATATGACCTTGGATCCCATGCCCAGCCTTTCTAGAAAGTTCCACATCACTTATCTCCCCAGTGTTGGTGCTCTGATGTTTGGAGAGGTATATAGGAGGTAATGACAGATCATTAGAAGGTCTGAAACCATGTGATCCAAGGTTTTTCCAATCCCTAGACGGGCTTCCAATATGTCCATATTTATAGCAATGTGGAGCTGGAGTGAATAATTTCTTCCCCATTGCTTACAAAGGAAGGGAAATAGTTTAACCATGGTGGAGGAAAGTTATTCCATCCTCACTTGCACCCCTCTGGCCTGGTATCAGCAGGGCTTTGTATATCTCAGAGGTCCTGATGTTAGAACTCTCCAAGGCACAAAGTGCAATTGTTCTGCCTACATGGCACAGTAACATGTAAAACAAACAAAACTTCATGTGACATCATCATGCTGGAACCCCCACCACACCCCATGCCCACCAGCCTCCATTAGGAAGGTAATTTCTGCAGTGCATAGCTTGTGTGCTGCAACATTATGCAATGTGTTTTTCATTTCCTCCATTTTTGACCTTGATAAGGATGCCAGATGCTTTTACTTCTGTGATATGCTATTTAAACTTTTAAATAAACTATTTACCTTCCTTTGCCAGCAATAGCAGAGAAATTATTTAAATACATCCTCTCAGCTAAAGCATCCCTCAGAGGTGGCCATCCAACCTTTGCTTAAAAACCTCCAGAGAAGGAGAAACCACCATTGTTCAAGGTCACCTCACCCTACCTACCACTAGGGACTGCTCAGCTGGGACTTGCCATTCTGTGCATGAAGAGTTATCACCTTGTCATCTATGGAATCACTCTGGAAAGGCTGCTCCATAACTGGTGTGCCACTTAGGGTTGCCAGGGTGAATACTGGAGAGGGCACGAAGCACCGTAAATTTTTTTAAAAATATAGCAAAACAAAGATAGAAAATGTATACACAAGCACAGAAACACACTTTAAAACTTAAAAGTGAACAAGGGAGATTCATAAGAAGAGCATCCCCTACCTGGTTTTCACAATCTCACCCAGAAGTGTTCTGCCCATTGACTCTGTATTCACGTGAGCCCAATGCCGTAAGGTTTCAAGCGCTGGCAATACCAGCAAAAGAGCACCACAGGAGATCTATTGACAGCTTGGCCCATCAATAAAATAGAACAGCTTTTTGACAATACAAAATTGCGAAAGGATGACATCATCTGATATGTGCACCCTTTCATGGTAATTGGGTGTCATTATGGTGCCATATTTGTTGCTTCTGAGAAAGTCTTTAGAAATTATCAGTTTCCCTTATCAGCAGCCCTATTTTGGACAAACAGGTTTTTTAAAACAGTTGGCAGCCCTATATACAATGCATTGCAGTAGGCCAAATTGGAATTCTGTTGGAATATGTGTGGCCTAGCTATCTCCACCAGGTAAGGTTACAGTTTACCACCCAGGTAAGATTACAGCTGGTACAGAGCTTGGAAAGTTACTCCTAAAATGAAAGAATACAATGACATGCTGAAGTCATCCATTACTGAGCTGTGGTTGAATGATGTTTTTGTTCCTATTGGTCTACCAGCTGAAGAGGATAAATGCTGTTTTGAGCAATATAGGCCACTGTGGTAACTGGAAAGAGGAGAACTTAACTCCATCTATGCCATACATTTGTATTTTCAGGTCTGAAAGGACTATAGGGGAACAGAAGTGATCATCGTTTGGCTTCTTCCAGTCACCCTTGATGTAAAGAGTCTGTCAATGTCACATTTCTCTGCCTTATAGCATTTAGCTTAAATAATACATTACCTTAAATAATTCATTATCTTAACTCCACAATAAGGAAGTTTACAGACAGAATCTTAGGGTTAGATCAGAAGAGAGCTAGCAGTCAGTGGCAGCACTATGGGTGTGTGGAGAGGCCGAACCATGATAGGTGACACCATTGGAGGGAGGGGTGACACTGGCCTTAGTAACGCCACAGCTAGCAATTTAATCCTTTGTAATTCTCTTCATCGATGCAAAGTAGATTAACAAGCAAGAAGATGACATAGACAAGTTGATAAGAATTATTCTCAAAAATATTGCAAAAATATTAAAAATATTTATTTTAGCAGGTAATTCCATTCCACAAGAAACTTCTTCATGTCGCATCAGTATGGTCACTCACCACTGTTTTGTGAAAATACTGAATATACATTATATGGAGAAGTGAAAGAAAATGTGCTATCACATGAATCTAAGAAACTCTCAAGTTCAATCTGATGCCACAAGAAAAGTTAAAACATAAGCTCCCCAAGCTTATCCTTCCAGTGACTCCAGCAGTGACCTGAAGGTACTCTGTCTCTAGGGATGAGGAGTATATTATTACTTGTTATTTCATTACAACTTTCCTGTTGAGTAGAGACTGCCAAGTTAACTGAAGTGTGTGTGTCTTGTGATAGAGCTATGTCACCTATTTGAGGGACTGACATAGAGCATACCACTGTGAGTTGAGAGTGAAAGACATATGTCATTGTATTCAATGTAAATACATATGCTTTCTTTGCTTATGCAATCTCACTGAATATTATTTTCACTGAACCAGAAAAATGGTAACATAAGTATTTTATTTACATGCTATGGGTTTTTGTTTATCCTTCCCCACTCTAAAAGTTACAAATAGAATCAAACAATGGTCTCCATCTATTACTCTGAGAGGTGATTGTCTTTGTTCCAGCCAATCAATCAAAGCATTGTTTAATCATGAACTATGTATACTCATACTGTGTATGGCTGCTGCTGATTCAAGTAATCTATGTAGCAAAACTTCAGGTTCAATGCAACACCCTTTTTCACTGTACAAGAGCAATTGTTTTGTTCACACAGAGATAAAAAGACTGGTTTGGTGTAGTTTGTTGTTGTTGTTTATCTTCTCATCTTTCAGTTGGTGGCCCTCTCAAACTACTTCCATGTTATTGATCATTCCTGCACATGTCAATACAGTGTTGACTTATTCAAGTATATATGGGCTAGACCCCTGTTAGTAAGTTACAATGTCTTATGTCTGCCATATGGTATCACAACTCACTTTTTTGTCAATGTGTAGGTTGGAATTTTGTTCCAGCCATGCAACACCAAAAGCCCTCCTGTAAGCTGTGCAGGCGCCTCAGCACTGCCATTTCCAAGCTGTTAGATAGTGAGTGGACCAGTGGCAATGTATGTAACTATTGTCCTTTAGCTAGACATACTGCAAGGATATTACCTGCAGCGATGTCCCGTTGCTTATAAACTGGGGTGAGGAGTAGCATTGGAGTTGTAGCTGTGAAATTACAACTACATGACATGCATGCAAAATCTGATGCAAGATCTCAGCCTTGATTGAAATTATTTAATTACTTATCTTTTTTAGAAATGTTTTTCATTATTCCTTCAGTATGAACCCTGGAAACAGCATGGGCTCCATCACATGAGGGACCTATTTGAAGGTGGAAAACCTAAATCAATGCAAGACATTTTGGCCACGCTCTCTCCATTTTGTCCCAATTAACTCCAGCTTCACCAAACCACTACATTTTTATCCCGCTTGTTTGCACAAGGAGAATACCCCCAAACACTCAGCTTTTATGAAGCCACTTGCACTATCCCTAACTTCCCACACAAAGGTTTGGCTGCAACTATATACAAGTCCATAATTAATCAACAATATTAAGAAGTTGATCTCATGTGAACGGTCTGGCAGTCTGGCCTTAACACTATGCTTTCAGAATCTGAGAGGGCATGTATATGTTCCTCTTCCCCTTACAAATCACGTTCAGCAGCTGTTAGAGAAGGGACACCAAAAATTATTCATAAATGGTATCTTACCCCTCTGCAACTCTCCAGAATGACCAAGTCCATGTCCCCTAATTGCTGATGAGGTTGCAATGTAATAAGCTCCTACTTGCATATGTGGACAGAAGGTCCATCAGTATAAAAATTTTAGAATAAGGTGTTATATTATCTCTCCTCCATCACACAACAATCTATCAACTTTTGTCCTGCTCTTTTGCTCTTGACAATTTATACTGGTGGAAGAAGTACCTTAAAATACAGAAAAATATTGGCATTCTTCTTAGCAGCCACCCAGACAGAGATAGCCAAGCACCGAAAACTGGATTGTTTTCCATACAGGGATAGTAGGAAAGGGTTTGGTCCACTTGGCTCTGTGAGAAATTGCCCTATATGACCAAGCTATATAATGGTAATGCACCAGCTACTACTTTTGTAGAAGACTGGTTTATTTTAATACAATATGTAAACATAGAAGCCAATGCCCAAGACCCCCCAGGACCCCAGCTCCCATTCTGGAAGGATTTGCTGCACAACTCTACTGTTCCCTCTGCAACTTCCATGACATCGTTGACTGCTCTTAGTTAGACTCATCTGTGAGAGTGAAGAAATACAAAACATGTACCTGCTGTGCCCTGGACTATACAGGTTTTCCTTTCCTACTTTTGTCATTGAATGTTCATTTGTTTGAGACATTATGTTGTCTCATGAATTGATCCAGATAAAATCTTGGGGGGGGGGATGTTTTTCATTATCTATACATAGTTTTATACTATATTGGCCACAATCCTGTTGGTGACATACGGTAATATGAGTGTAAGTTTTGCTATCCATTGAGAGTGATTTTTTTTTATTTTAATTTTTTTTGGTGAATGTGGGACGGACATATGATCATGTAATGGCTTCCTCAGACTCAGTAACCAGAAGCTCCAGAGTTAAACAGTAAGCTTTATTGCTACAGAAATCTAAAGAGCAAACCATACAAAATTCTTGCTTTGAATGAACACTATTTCCAAAGCAGTAGAATACAAAATATTTACAGTCTACAAAATCTGGTGGGCTATACAGTCATTGGCTACCAACCATTCCCACTTCCCTTTCTTATTGGGAGTGGACACCACCTACTGTTCCCACAGCCTTCCACAGGTGCAAGGCCACTCATCCAGTTTTCCAGACACATACCACCCTCCCTAGTCTCCCTGTAGAATACAGACTTGTTACAAGCATAGAAAAATGCAAACATCAAATGCAAATACAGAAATAGAAACACACTGTGTTATAATGATTTTTGGCAGGAGAAGGTCACATTTGGGACTGATCCTGACACATATCCAGCTGATGTTGTTGAGAGCAGAGTTCTGCATACAGAACAATTGCAGATGTGCAATAGTGTCTCTAGAGTATTGTGTTAATGCACATTAGGCATGGCATACTGCCTTTCTGCACTGTATATCATTCATTATCCAATGAGGGGATAGGTACACACATTCAGCATTTCTGATACATTGCACTTTTCATGGTATTCTGTATAGGGATTGCATAGTGCTAATGCAGCAGATATTTATGCTACACTGAGATGATGTAGGATTCCAGCCATTATGGACTTTATCAGATGCACTAAATAAGGCATCATAACAATGCCACATAAATGCAAAAGGGTGCACATATCAGATGATGTTGCCCTTTCACGTTTATGTACTGGCCAAATCCCATACTTTTTTATTGGCAGCTGAAGCCGTGAACTGATCCCCATGGTGTTTTAGTGACAGCATTGCCGGCATGTGAAATCTCACACCATTGTATTCAGGTGAATGCAGCATGAATTGCTGGTCCGGAGCAAACACTTCCAGGTGAGATTGCAATATCTGGGTAAGTGATGCACTTTTTATGACCCTCCCGGGTTACCTGTAAGTTTTTAAGCATGTGTATGTGTTTTTAAAAACTTTTTCTGTGTTGTTGTTGTTTTTGTTTGTTTGTTTGTTTGAATTTCCCGTGGGAGCATCTTCTCGCAAGAATCCGTGGGATTTTGAATGAGAAACTGAACAGAGCTCCGTTCACTTTCTCTTTCATTGCTGGGAAGCCTTTGGATGGGAGGCAAAATAAGTGCATCATGGAGAGTTCTTTTGCTCGCATAAAAACAGAAACATTATGCCAGCAAAAGAATGGGCTTTTGGAGGGTGGTGGGATAGAGTCCTTAGTATTTATGGTAAAGGCTTACACAATAGCAAGCAATATATAAATATTACAAATAAACATAAACAAAAAATTGTAACCTGAAATAGGATTTTTGTTCACATTAACAAAAATGTTTTACTTTTTCAGACTTTTATACCTTAAGGGTATTCATTGGTTACACTGTGTTCACACTGTATGCATACATGTTTAAATATTTGTGAGAATCTCTGTAATTCTGTTCATTTTTTTAATCTGTATTCAGGTATAAGAAACCTCTTATATCCAGAATACAAATCAAGGGTACAGCTGTACTTGGGTAGGATGAACACCTGGACATCTGTGTGAATTGATGATCACATGTTCACTTTATCACATCTCTACTCTTACAGCCTTTAAAAAGGCTCTTAAGGCTCATCTCTTCCGGCAGGCCTTCCCAACTTAACTCCTCTCCCCACACAAGGTGATCTACGTCACTCTATCCACCAATTATCTCCCTTTTTAAACTTTTTATTCTTGTTTTTAAACTGTGTGTATTTAATTGTAATTTTAGTATTGGGTTGGGGAAGGAACTAATTTTGAATTTTATTGTGTTCTCATGTATTTTTATTGTTGTAACCTGCCTAGATTCCTTGTGATTGGGCGGGCTATAAATAATAATAATAATAATTATTATTATTATTATTATTATTATTATTATATAAAACTGGGACACGTGTGGAAAAGCAACATCAGTGTGTGGCCAAGAAAGCAAAAGTTATTAATAAGGAAGAACACACAAGCTAGAAGAGACTGAAGCAGTTTGCTTTTCTGGAACCTACTGGGAAGGGCAAGTTTCTACCCCCTCCTTTCCTCTCCTCCCTGCTGAGGTAATTGAGTGTGAACTACTTTTGCAGTTTGAATTCAGTCTGCAACAATTGAAGCAAATTGAGGAGAAAAGAGGGAAGGGGGAGGAAAAAGATAAAAACTGGCATATTTTAAAAGCAGCTGAAAAATTAGGACAACAGAAGGGTAGCTGAGACTGTCTGTGCCAAATTTATGCATTTTTATCCATATGTTTTTACTTGTATTTCTTTTTATCTTTTAAGCACCTTGAGTTCCAGCTGTGAAGGAAAGGTACAGTATAAATAAAGTAATACCATGCAATGCAATTTGTCTGCCTTTCTTTCAACATGGGACTCAATGCAGCTTACAATAATTTAAAACAAAGTTGAGCTTTGTACAATACTATACAATGCAATATAATACAGTACAGTACAATACAATTTATTTACAGTGTGCCAGTGTTGAGTGTTACATGTGAAAAACTCCACCTGTATGCAGATCAACAGCCTATGTATACATGGAAACCTGTGTTGAATAAAACATATGAATACCCCTATTATCAAGCATTTATTTGGTCTTTTAAAGTATGTTCAACTGCTTTATTTCTCCCTTGCCTTCATTTGTTTGAATCAGAGTCAGACTGGGATGGAAATGAAGATGGAAGGAACTGGTGGGGTGGAGGGAGAAAGTAAGAGTGTGTAACAAAAATCTGGATCTGGTGTCATTTCAGTGTTCAGGAGTCTAGACAGGCCTCAGGCTGTCTAGACCGGATAATGAACATTAAATTAGATAAGCAAAACTGTTGTAACAAGTTTATATCTAAGGGCTGGAGTTGTTCTCACCAAGGGTCATCCATTCCAGACCTCTGAAGCTGGTGCTGTGGAATGCCAACAATTATGACTAATGATTTTACTTCTCATAAAAGGCCCGCTGAATAGCACAATCACAGAACATTTTGAACTATTGTTTAAAACTTATGGCTAGCTGTTATCACGATTGAATTCTAGCTATCATTGGGCTACTCTATCATTTGTAAGTAGCACTGTTTTGAACAGCACTATAGTCAAAGTGACACACTAAAATTTAACCCTCACTTGGGAAGATTATTTAATAAATATGTGTGTGTATTTAGGGTATGTGTGTATTTAGTGTGTATTTAGGAAAATTTAGGGTATTTGCTGACCCCAATGAGAATTCCACTATATTTATGAGGAAGAACCCCTTCTTGTTTCATACTGGCAGGGCTGAGAGCAGCTTTAACCTCTACAAATCATTGTTGTTGTTGAAGTCATTTTCAACTTAGGGCGAGCCTAAGGCAAATCTATCACAGGGTTTCCTTGGCAAGATTTGTTCAGAGGGGTTTGCATTTTCCTTTCTTAGAGGCTGAGAGAATGTGACTTGCCCAAGGTCACCCTGTGGGTTTTCATGGCTGAGCAGGGATTTGAACCATGGTCCCCAGAGTCATCGTCCAACACTCAGACCACTACATCATGCTGGCTCTCATCTACAAATCCTTTGTTGTTATTGTTAACTGCTGTCAAGTCGACTTCAACTTATAGTGACCCTATGAAGGAGTGACCTCCAAGTCACTTATTATCATCACTCCTGCTCAGGCTAATAACTACAGGAAAAAATATTAGGAAGAACTTCCTGACAGTAAGAGCTGTTCAGCAGTGGAATGCACTGCCTGGGAGTATGATGGAGTTCTCCTTCTTTGGGGGTTTTAAACAGAGGTTGGATGGCCATCAGTTGGGAATGCTTTGATTGTGTATTCCTGCAGGGCAGGGGATTGCACTGCATGGCCTTGTGTTCTATTCCAACTCTATGATTCTATGATTCTAGGTCTTGCAGACTCAGGGGCATGGCTTCCTTGATTGAGTCTATCCATCTGCAATGCAGTCTTCCTCTTTATCTACTGCCTTCTATCTTACTCAGGATTATTGTCTTTTTGCATGAGTCATCTCTTCTCATGATATGTCCAAAATACGACTGTCTCAATTTAGTCATCTTGTCTTCTAGGGAGAGTGCAGGCTTGATTTGTTCTGGGGCATGTTTATTTGCCTTTTTGGTACTCCACGGTATCTGCAGAAGTCTTCTCCAGCACCACATTTCAAATAAGTTGATTTTCTTCCTGTCAGCTTTCTTCACAGTACAGCTTTTACAACCATACATAGAAATGGGAAATATGATGGCATGGATAAGCCTAACTTTAGTATTCAATGATATATCTTCACAATTGAGGATCTTGTCTAGTTCCTTCATAGCTGCCCCTCCAAGCCCTAGTCTTCTGATTACTTGACTGCAGTCTCCATTCCACTTAATGACTGAGCCAAGGTATGGAAATTCTTGAACTATTTCAATGTCTTAATTGTGTACTTTACAGTTATGTAAATTATCTCTGTTCAAATCCTTAGTCAATAAGTAAATTCAAAAGTGTGGGAATAAATTTTAGACCAAAAAAAATCCTCAATAAGAAGTGGCATCTGGTGGCTTCCCTGTCTGATGAACCCACTCCAGATTTTAGTCCAAACTTTGAAGGAATTATCCACCCTATGCCCAAAATAAGGCCTTTCAGATGCTGTTGGACTGAAACTACCATCAACAGTTAGCCAAATAGCCAATGGTGAGGCATGACAGGGCCTTCAAGCTAACTGCAGTCTATTATACTAACAATATTTATTTTAATTTCATCTTTCTTGGAGAAAGAGAGAGAGAGAGAATAGATAATGGCTGGAATGTTCTATGGCAAATGTGTAACCTAAAGTTATGCACTTGTGACCATTGCACATGCATGATCCCTAGCTTAGGGGCTACATAAAGACCGTGAAAGCCCCCAATCCCTGCTTACCAGACAGCAGCCAATGTGATTGATGGGACCTGTTCCCCTGTTGATCAGGAAGCATCTGGCTGACATTTCCACTATCCTTGCATGAGTGATCTCCTGTGCAAGGAGGAACTGTGACAGAGGACCTGCTTCTGCATGTCAACCAGAGATCGTTCACAGAGCGGGGAGGACAGCAGCTAGCCACTTCCTGAGCAATAGGAGAACAGACCCCCATCAATCGCAGCAGCTGCTTCCCAGTAAGTAAGCATTAAGGGAAGTTGGCCAGGATTCTCTTCAATGTAACTACAGAGCTTACACATAAGTATCTCCCATACAGGATTCTGGCCAATATTATTAGATAGCATTATTATAACAGATAATTATAAAAATTATATTATTAAATAGAATGGCTGAGATCCTACATCAGATACATTGGTTCGTGACAGTGATCCATCTCCCAATCTGACCCCTGAAACCCATTTCAAATCCAGGCAGCCATCCTGGGGCATTGAAAGATGACACTTCTAGCCCCGTCAGACTAGTGAGTGGTGGTGCAATGAGGAGTTCTGACAGGACCTGACAGGTGAATACCAAACAGTTTGGTATTGGCTTATGACATTGTTAATGCCTAACAAGATGCCAGCCATAGTGCTATTAAACTACAGTAACGTATTGTAAGCTTTATAATCACACTCAACATTTATATGGTACTGGGAGTATTTAATCACACTTAAGGCAAGTATTGTTAACCTGGCACTGAAGATCAGGAACAGGAAGGCTGACATAGAGTGGCATGCCGGTGTCTTTAGTGTACCTGTGACTGCAGTGTCAACAACCTTCTGACTGCTAGTTAATACCAGGCATATACATTTCTGCGTACACATATGTGGGACTATATTTTTAGAATGGTCAATACTCAGTACTAATTCTGGGCAATCCCACTGTTTTCCCTGATCACTGGTATTATCCAATCAGGAAAGTGAGGGAACAGATGGGGATTTCTTTCATGCACTTTTCACTGTCCAATGGGATGACAAGATGCACATGAAAAGAGTTTCTCCAAGCAGAAAGGCACTGTGACTTTCTGGACATTATCAGATAAGGCAAATAAGGCATCATAAGGACAACTAATGATCATGAAAGGGTGTGCATACCACACGACATTGCCCTTTCGCAATCATGTCCTGTTAAAAAAACATACTTTTTTATTGATGCCTCAAGCCATCAATTGATCCTTATGGTGCTTTTGTGTGGCATTTCAAACATCACGTCATTGTACTCACATGAATGCAAGATCAATGGCCGGTCTGGTGAGAACACTTCCAGGTGAGATCAGGACATTCAGGTAGGCGACACACTTTTTATGACACCCCCCTCCCGGTTTACTTGGGACTTTTTAAGGGTGTTTAGGTACTTTTTGTAACTTTTACTGTCTTATTTTTGTTTGTATTTTTGAATTTTCCATGCCATGTATTCTCACGAGAATATGTGAGATTTCAAACGAGGAGGTGAACGGAGCTCCTTTCACTCCCCATTCATTGCTGGGAAGCCTTTTGCCAGAATTACAGGTAAGTGTGGCATGGGGAGTTCTTTTGCCAGCCTAAAAATGGCAGTTATGCTGGCAAAAGAATGGGGTTTAGGGGGGTGGTCTGATTAAAGTCCTCTCTGCAAGTAGAAAGTAGAAATGAGTATTGGGTAGGGCTATAGATGATGGGAGTGGAGAAAGAGGGAGTAAGGGGGGGTCCCCCTCCCTTGCTATTGTCTTTCCTGACAGATTCATCCAGGGCAGGGACAGCATGCATGGTATATGTCCAAACCAGTTCCTAATCCATGGGGTAAAATGACAAAGCTGCCCTCCATTTTCCTTGTCAGGATCAGTCACTGTAGGAATCAATGAAGAATGCAAGAACTGTCCCTGGGCAAATGGAGGTGCCCTTTCCTAAAATAACAATAGCAGAAAAGTAGCTGTGTAGGTTGTGTAATTTCAATCTATACCACATTTTAAAATCTGATGAAGTAGACCTAAGTCTACAAAAGCTTATGCTATCAACTTCATTTTCTCAGTTAGTCTCAAAGGTGCTACAAGACCTCTTTGTATATTTTAAGACATTCATTTGTCTGTCTGTTGCACAATACACCTCCACATACTTGATCATATTCAGCAAGGTTGGTGTGTTATCTAATGGGATCAAAACAAAGATTGTCATAAGGTTTTTGATGTGATCCAACAAGTACTTTAGATACCTCCTAAACAAACCTTAGATCTCTATGGGTTTTTTAAAAATTCTAGAATGCACATTAAGGAATTTTACTTGCTATTTTGACTTATTTTGCACAAGATCCCAGTTGAACTTTGCTTTTTAAAAAAACCTGGGGGGCCTTTCTGGACCATTTTGCATTGAACTTGTGAAACAAATTGTGGGTTCCAACAAGCAGACTTTTGTTTCATTCAGCTTATAAGAAAAACCATCAACCTCAAGCTGGATAATGCTGGGCAAATTTCCTAACAGTCTATATTGTACATGCTGAAATCTTCATCACCAGTGGACTGAAGGATTGGATTCACTGTGTGCTTCTCTCTGTGTGTGTACATGTGTGTGTGTGTGTTCGCTAGCCTGTTTTTTGTTTTTGTTTTTTAACAAGACATACCTGCCTAATTTCTTTCAGGGCTGAGATGGATGACTTGACTGTAGGGGGGGAAATCAGTGCAAGGAACAGATGAACTCAGGAAAGAAAAATAGAATGGAAGGACATGACCTTCACACTTGAGGGTCTGCCCATCTATTTTCTTCATAGGACAAAAAGATAAAGTAAGATTTGCCTGTGCAGAATAATCTGATCTGCCATGTTACTGCTAGGTATTCATGCCCTTGTATGCACATGATGTTTGGTCAATTCTTCTTTAACTTTCTAAAGTCTTTTTTTAAAAAAAAATAGTTATGGTAAAAGGTCAGAAAAATGTCCCCATCACAAATAAACGAGTATCGGTGTCACCACCAGTAACAGTTGCAGTTACAGAGCAACTACAGATAATTACAGTCATTCAATTCAAAGTCCCAAGTCACTTCATGCAGAACACCAGTCATTTATCATTATTGACCTTAGCTGAAACAAATTTACCCAAATCAATAAGGGTTTCAAATATCCATTAGAGAAGGCAGTGATTGGTTACAAATGATAAGCACTTCATATATACCTATATTAATAAGGGGAAAGCTGTCCTGGATGTTTTGGATTAATGAAGAAGAGTTGGTTCTTGGTAGTGACAGTTAAATAAAATAGAGTTGACCTTAATTCTCCTTTAATTAACATTAAGAAACACTAGTTGTTTTCAGTGAGTCCTATTAACTACTGAAACATGGGTAATTAAAAAAACCATTGTAGTGTGTAAGTGAAAACTTAATACTTTACCCCCAGTTCATACACATTGACCCTACTGCAATATGGGTAAAAGTGTACTGGGTATACTTTTCACTCCAGGGCTAAAGCATTCAGTATAAGGGTCAAGGCTCCAGCAGACTCCTTCTCTAAATAAGGGAAGCAGTGCATCACCACCCCATCTCAAAATACCAATCCCAGACAATCTGAAAGCCTGGAGAAATTGTGTTTTTGGTCAGCTCCCAGATTCTCCCAGCCAACATGGCCAACATGGCCAATTTTGGAAGCTATCGTCCAAAAAAAGTAAGCTTTACAAACTATGGACAATCTGCCAAAATTAAAAATGTTTTCTTCTGGATGAGAAGGTTCTAGATTGGGATGGTTCTGCGCAAATAAATCCTGACACATAATTCCACAAAATACATAGGCACTAGTAGATTTACTGCTCTTTTTACAGGGTCTATGATGTGGGCAAGGAGATCCAAATGAGCTGAAAGCTGTTCCCTTCTCCCTTCTCTTTATTCTCTCTGGGGCTCAATACACTATATGAATGCAGTGAAGAGGTCTAAACTCTGGTTTCTTTATATATATTGGCTGGAATCCTGTATCAGCTACTTAGTTAAATACATAACCAATTCCTAAGTTAGGGCCCACCAATATGAGGGTGGGGGAATTGAGTACCTTGTAGTAATGGCATTTTGCAGCAGCAGCAACTTGTCTTGATAGTGGTTTTGGCCCCAGAAGCCCCCAGAAGCTTTGCATGCCAGATGGTGGCCAAAAAAAAAAACCCTTTGTCTAAGGTGCTCTGGAGTGATAGACCAATTTTCCTAGTTAAAAGGACAGCAAAAAATAAAAAATAAAAATAAAAATGAAAAAATCACAACACCCCATTTTATTGCATTAGCAATCACTTGCTATGGCAAAAAATCAACATGGCAACAGTGGGAACTTGCCCTGTTAGCAAGTCCTGCCCTCTGTGCTCACCTGGCCAATCGCTTTGTGCATCCACTTGTCTCTCTGGCTTCTCTTCGCAAATGAAGATTCAGGAAGGACTCATCCCGCACTTTCTGCAAGCATGCCGATGACTAAAAAGGCCAATCCGAGATAGACAAGTCCGGTTGCAGAAAGCACAGCAGAAGGTCTCCTTGGGTGATGTTTCCAGGTTGTGATTTTCTCTGCGTTGTCGTTTCTCTTCAAGACTAGTTCAGCATGAGTTCTCAAATAAGGCTGCAGCATTGTGGATAGTGTGTCTCCATGCCTCCCTATGTGAGGCCAGGGCGGACCATTGTTGGTGATCAATTTGGCCAAGCCTGAGGTGTTGTTTCAGGAGTCCTTGTATCTCTTTTTTGGAGCACCCCTCTTACACTGACCCGTGGCAAGTTCACCGTGGAATACTATTTTGGGGAGGCGGTGGTCCTCCATGCTAGAAACATGCCCTGCCCAGCACAGCTGTGTTCTCAATATCATGGCCTCAATGCTGGTGATCCCTCCTTGCTCAAGGACAGCAACATTAGTCACATAGTCAGTCCAGTGTATATTTAGGATTGTGCGTAAACAGCGCTGATGGAAGTGTTCAAGGAGTCGTAAGTGGTGGCGATAGGTGACCCATGTTTCAGACCCATAAAGGAGAATAGACAGTACAATGGCTCTATACACACTGATTTTTGTGTTTCACCTCAGGTGTTTATTACTCCAGACTCTTTTGTAAAGTCTTCCAAATGCGCTATGTACCTTTGCTAATCTGTGATCGATCTCTTTGTCAAACTTGGCATCTGAGGAGATGATGCTTCCCAGGTAGATGAACTGCTGAACAGACTTAAGCACAGATTTGCTGACGGCAATGAGGGGATGATGGTGTTTCTCCTGTGGTGCAGGCTGGTAAAGAACATCCATTTTCTTAAGGTTGACTTCCAGCCCAAACAGCTCTGCAGCTGTTGTGAAGCAGGATGTTAGGCACTGCAGAGCTGCTTCTGTGTGGGCAACAAGGGGAGCATCATCAGCGGAGAGCAGTTCATGAACTAGATAGTTTAGAGTCTTAGTGCGAGCCCTCAGACGGCTTAAGTTAAACTAGCTACCATCAGTACAGTAGCGTATATAGATGCCGTCATCTTCTTTGAGCTCTACCGTAGCCCTTTGGAGCATCATGCTGAAGAAGATTGTAAATAAATTTGGCGCACGAACACAACCTTGCTTCACTCCGTTAGTTATTAGAAAGGGCTCTGAAAGAGCATCACCATATCAGACTTGACCACGCTGGCCCTCGTGTAGCAAGATAATCATTTTAAGAAATTTGGGGGGACATCCTAGTCTTTCCAGGATCTGCCACAGACCTTTCCTACTCACGGTGTCAAAGGCTTTGGGTGAGGTCAACAAATGTTACATAGAGACCCTTGTTCTGCTCCCTACATTTCTCTTGCAGTTCTCTAAGGGAAAATACCATATGTGTAGTACTCCTATTGGCTCTGGAGCCACATTGGCTTTCAGGGAGAAGTTCTTCTGCACTAGCAGGAACTAATCTCTTCAGGAGTATCCTTGCAAGGATTTTTCCAGCAATAGAGAGCAGTATTATGCCTCGATAGTTTGAACAATCGGATTTTGCTCCTTTTTTCTTGTACAGGGTGATGATGACTGCATCTCGGAGATCTGATGGCAGTTCCCCTTTTTCCCAGCAATTCACAAGGAGTTTGTGGAATTTATTGTGGAGTGCATGACCTCCGTGTTTCCAAACTTCAGGTGGGATTCCATCAGTCCCAGCTGCCTTGCCGTTTTCATCTGCTGCATGGCCTTAAGGGTCTCTTCCAAAGTGGGAGCTATGTCCAATTCATTTTTCATTGGTTTTTGTATCATATGTTGGATAGCTGAGCCTTGGACTACTCGGTTGGCACTAAAGAGACTTTGAAAGTGTTCAGTCCATCGGTTCAGGATGGAGGCTTTATCAGTAATTAATGTTTGAACATCTGTACTGTATAAGAAGCTTTGGACCTGATAGGCACTGCCTTAAGAGCTTCATAAAATCCTCTAGAATCCCCCAGATCTGCACAGTGTTGTGTCTTTTCTGCTATATTGATCCACCACTTGTTCTGCACGTCTCGGAGTTTTTATTGAAGTTTACTACATGTGAGATGGAAAACTGCTTTTCTTACATGGCAAGTTGGCTGGGCGAGGTATGCCTGGTGAGCAGTTCTCTTCTTTGCCAACAGCTCCTGGATCTCTTGGTTGTTTTCATCAAACCAGTCTTGATTTTTCTTGTGGGAGAACCCGAGGGATTCTTCCACAGACTTCCACAGGAGGATACTGTTTTTGATATGTTGCCAAAGCACTGTAGGAGAAGATCTATAGGGTGGTCTTCAAGTTTTGTTTGCAGGTTTGCCTGGAAGTTGTCTCTCATGGTAGCTTGTTGAAGATTGTTGACTTGGAGTCTCTTCTTTAAGATGCCACCCCTCTTAGGTTTGAAGTTAAGATGAAGATTTAGTTTACATCTGATGAGGCGATGATCTGTCTGGCATTCTGCACTGGGCATCACTCGAGTATGGCAGACATCGCGAATGTTTCTCTGGTGGACTAGAACATAGTCAATGAGGTGCCAATGTTTGGATCGGGGATGCATCCAGGTTGTGTTCGAGCTATCTTTCTGCTGAAAGATAGTGTTTGTAATAATCAGCTGTTGTTCTGCACAGAACTCTAGTAAGAGGCATCCGTTATCATTGCAATTTCCAACACCATGTTTGCCTAAGACACCTTTCCAGGCTTCAGAGTTCTTTCCTACTCTGGCATTGAAGTCACCAAGGATAATAATTTTATCTTCTACACAGACTTTTTGTATGAGGTGGCGTAGGTCTGTGTAGAATTTTTCTTTCTCTACAGGGTCGGCTTGCATAGTTGGGGCATATATACTAAAGAGAACAACATGTGGGAGGCATAAGGAAATAATGCGATCAGAGTCTCCTGTTGGCAAGGTTTCGAATAGGAGGCAATGGAGTTTTTAATCTTGAAGCCTGCTCCTGAAAGATGTTTTTCAGTTTGCCAGACCAGTAAAGTGTGTAGCAGGCGCCGTGTTCTTTAAGGCTGCCTTCCTCATGGAGACGAACTTCACTAAGAGCAGCGATGTCAATATTAAGTCGTGATAGTTCATGGGCTATTAGAGCAGAACGACACTCAGGCCATCCATTATCTGCAGAGTCTCGCATGGTTCTGATGTTCCAGCATGCAAGCGTTAGGTTATTTACACCTTTGGAGGCTGGTGTGCACGTTTGTTTCTTTGCCTTGGTTTGACCGCATCAGAAGATGCCCGTTGGCCGCGGCTAGCCAACCAGGTAGTTGGGGATGAGCTTTCATTAGGCCACCTTTTCTAGGCCCCTCTCCATATGGAGCAAGCAGTGCTCTCCTTTAAAAAGGCTGCTTGGTCGTTCAGGATGCTGCCAAACAAGACTGTCATCTCCCGGGTCAGCCTCTAATGACCAAAGTCCTGAACCGCCTGCATGCAGGGTTGGGTCTGCGGCTTCCAGTGCATCTTTACACCTGCTGTTTCATCCCTTGCCTATTGCTACAGGGCTTTTTTTAAAATTGGATTTGTCCTTCGAGCCTGTGCAATGGATTTTTCTGGTGGAGCGCAGCATGCACAGAACTGGCCTCACCCTTTAAAGCAAAGGTTCATCTGCTGGCCTTGCAAGCATGGACGGTAGCAGTGAGGTCCTCGTGCCGTAGGTTTGATTAGAGTTTCCTTCTCTTAGATGGTTGATCTTACAGGGTTGGACGAGCACCATCTGCCCGGGTTTGGGATTAGAGTTTTCCTTCTCCTAGGACGGTTGCCATAGGCTAGAAAGCCCATCCTGCCCTTTGACGCTCTTTGTCAAACCCTTCAGTTTTGACCTGTCTGGCATGGGAGACCCTACCGGTGGCTATTGTGCCACCGCCAGGATAGCTCAAAACATCATTAGGGTACGCAAGCCTCTCTCCCATGACAAGGGGGATCAATGGAGAGGGCATCCACTTGTATGGGAAAGCAATTCAAAGTGAATTACTTGTCCTAAAAAAACAGAAATGTGAACCACCTCTTTGGTTAAAAAAAAAAAAACTACGAGAAAAGCCATGAAGGCTTTTCCAGCATTCTTTTTGCCATTTTGGGCCCCTCGCCTTCTAAATGCTGGTGATTGATGCGAGATCCCATTTAGACAGGTAGGATTCCCAATGAATTCGGTGAGGTTCATTTTCACCATTTAGACAACCTCTAAGTAGCCTCTCCTTGCACAACCCCACCAAACCTCACAGAAAAGTCATTCACCCATGCACCAGTCAGCAGCAGAATGCATCTCCTTCTCCTCATGCAGGTAGGTTGCAGTGTGTGGGGGAGTTACAATTGTGGCTATAGGGCCACAATCATGACTAAGTAGCAAATAAGAATACAAAACAGTTCCCTAGATATATTCATCCTCCCACAGCTGCTCTTTTTACAGGGGCCATCCAGATGCTGGACCTTGAGCCTGACAGAGGATTGGCACAGGAAAGTTCCCTGGCTGTAGATTCTTGGCTAAGACAAAGACGTGTGAGAGATGGACAAGGCAGACATGAGGCTGGATTTGAGTTCATAGGTTTGTTTATTTTATTCTTTATTTTATTCATGTGTGTATACCACATTTTCACTAATATGGGGACTCATGTTAGCTTGCAGAATATTAAAATCAGAGTAGGTTAAAATGTCCAGAAACATGAGTAAAAATATTTTAAAATTATTTTTAAAGCAATTAATCTATAGAATTTTTTAAAATTACAAAATTCACCAAATGAATGAATTTTTGCAGCCATTTTGTATTTTGTATCTCATTTTCCTTCAATGTATCTCATGTTGCTGTTTTAACAAGTTGGTATTTCTAATGAGTTATGTTATGACTTCGGATTGCAACGTTAAACTTACTTTATAAACAGAATACAAAAAACAACAAAACCATTAAAAGTCAATTCTAGGGCTTGTCTACACAAGGAGAAAAAAAAAAGTACCACCCCCCGGATCTGGCGCGATAATGTCCCACAACATATGGACCTCTGTGCACCAATCTCAGAGTATACTGCCTTAAACCTGGTTTTTAAAAACTCACTGTTTCTCCAGTGTTTCCAGGAAATTTTGGACTTTCCTGTAGTGTGACAATGGATCCGCCTTGAATTCAGGGAATGGGGAGGCAGAACAGATTGCTGCCCGGCAGGTGCCATCATTTACCTCACCAATTCACAGCACAGAATGGTTACATAATGGTTTTCCCTTCATCGGTACCACCACCGGTGCATAGCCGCTTGCTCTGAGGTCCAAAACAATGCACCCAAATCACATGGCTGGGCACCTCATTTTCCTCAGAGCAAGCAACTACATGCCAGCAGCACATTTCTTCACATCACTTGCTGTTAGAGATGAATGGATTTTCTGCCTCCTGTGCTAAAATACCGTATATTCCGGCGTATAAGATGACTGGGCGTATAAGACCACCACCCCAATTTCCAGCCAAAAATCTAGGCCTAGGCATATATTCACCAGATAAGACCACCACCACCCCAATTTGGCTGGCTGGGGGAGCCTTGCCAGCTGATCCTCTTTGTTTCCCAACTCATGAGGATCTCCTCCTGAGTTGGGAAAGCGAACAGGATCAGCTGGCAGGGCAACATTCATCCCTCTCTTCAACCTTCCAGTCAAACTGGACTCGAAGGTGGAGGAAAGTGGCGAAAATGCCCAGTTTGCCTCAGCAGCCCGCTTCCCTCCGTCTTGGCTCATCCGAAGGGGACCAAGGCGGGGGAAGCAGGGGCGGCCGCGGCAAACCCCTAGATTCGCCCCCTCTCCCCACCTTCAAGGAAGGTGGGGAGAAGGGGTGAACATGCCCCGTTTGGCTCCATAGGGAGGGCGCGGGGCCGTGGAGCCAAACCCCAGGATTCGCCCCCTCTCCCCACCGTTAAGGGAGAGGGAGAGAATCTAGGGATTTAACTCCACAGCCCCATCCCTCCTTCTGGGCTCCCTCCTCCCGCGATTCCCCAACCCACAGGAGGCTGCCCAGTCTCCTGGTGGATTGGGGAATGTGGGATGGCCAGCTGGCTGAAGGGGTGGAGGGAGGGGGCTTCGCAGCTACCCCCCTCTCCAAAGCACAGCTTTGGGGAAGGGGGGAGGATAGGCGGAGGGTGAATGGGTGGATGGATGGAGGGGGCTTCGCAGCCACCCCCCCTCTCCAAAGCGTGGCTTTGGGGAAGGGGGGTGGCTGGGTGGAGGGTGGATGGGTGGCTGAGGGGAGGGGGCTTCCCCCTCTCCAAAGTGCAGCTGCGATTCCGTGGCTTTCAGCAGGGGGGTGGATGGGAGGGGGGTGGGCGGGTGGCAGGGAGGGGAGGGCTTCCCAGCCCCCCCTCCTGAAAGCCACAATTCCACAGCTTTCGTCAGGGGGGTTGGATGTACGGGGGGGGTGGGCAGGTGGCAGGGAGGGGGGCTTCCCAACCACCACCCCCTCCCGAAAGCCGCAATTCCACGGCTTTTGGCAGGGGGGTGGATGTGCCCAAGTGCCCGGGAAACATGGGAGGAGGTGGCCCGGGTCCTGGATTGGCCAGATTTGGCACAGCAGGCTTGGGAGACGGTGCTTTCAGGGACTGAACCTCCAGAGGGTGTCAGGGGACCCAGAAAGTCAGTGGGCCAAAAGAGGAAGAGGAAGGAACCTGGTTCCGCCATGGCTGAGAGGTTTTGGAAAGTGCCCTGGTCCACGGTGCGCTTGGTAAACCTCTATGTGATGTTAGGGTTAGTTTTCCAGAGACAAAAGGAGGTGAAAAGTCAAAATCTGCAGGATGTAAAAGGCACTGCGAAGAATGTAATTGAAAATTTAGCTCTGAGTGAAAAATAGAAATTGCCAAGCTATCGTTGGAAAAAGTTTTGGCCGTGGTTTAGTGAGACGACCCCAGCAATAACATAAAATGATATTTTAAATAATTATTTTATTAATTTTGTATTATTTTGTATTATTATTTTTAATTAATATTTTATTGGTTTTTTTCCATTTCTAAGTAGGTATAATTATAATGTGTAAATATAATGTGATTATAGTGTGTTTAGATTAAAGGGAAAAATACATTAGTGTTAGGATAGATTTACTTTTGTATTAGTAAGAAAAGAGGAAAATAATTAGTATTGTTTTTGTATTATTGTTATGGCCTTTTGCGGTCGGGTGTATTTTTTTAGTAGAATGGTCTTACTCCAATAAAAAAATCCCTAAAAAAAAAAAAAAATCCCCCTCCCTAAAGCTTCCCAGCCACCCCCTCCTGAAAGCCGCAATTCCACGGCTTTCGGCAGGGGGGTTGGATGTACGGGGGGTGGGCGGGTGGCAGGGAAGGGGGCTTCCCAACCACCCCCCTCCCGAAAGCCGCGATTCCACGGCTTTTGGCAGGGGGGTGGATGTGCGGGGGGTGGGTGGGTGGCAAGGAGGGGAGGGCTTCCCAGCCACCCCCTCCCTAAAGCTGCAATTCCACGGCTTTTGTCAGGGGGGTGGATGTGCGGGGGGTGGGCAGGTGGCATGGAGGGGGGCTTCCCAGCCACCCCTCCTCCCGAAAGCTGCGATTCTGCGGCTTTCGGCAGGAGGGGTGGATGCACGGGGGTGGGCGGGTGGCAGGGAGGAGGGGGCTTCCCAGCCACCCCCCTGCTGAAAGCCGCGATTCCGCGGCTTTAGGCAGGGGGGTGGATGTGCGGGGGGTGGGCGGGTGGCCGCGGCTTTCGGCAGGGGGGGTGGATGGGCGGGGGGTGGGCAGGTGGCAGGGTGGGGGGGCTTCCCAGCCACCCCCCATCCCAAAAGCCATGATTCCATGGCTTTCAGCAGGGGGGGTGGATGTGCGGGGGTTGGCGGGTGGCAGGGAGGAGGGGGCTTCCCAGCCACCCCCCTGCTGAAAGCCGCGGTTCCGTGGCTTTCGGCAGGGGCGGTGGATGGGCGGGGGGTGGGCGGGTGGCAGGGAGGGGAGGACTTCCCAGCTACCGCCCTCCTGAAAGCCACGATTCCGCGGCTTTAGGCAGGGGGGTGGATGTGCGGGGGGTGGGCGGGTGGCAGGGAGGGGGGATTCACAACCACCACCCCTCCCGAAAGTCACGATTCCGTGGCTTTCGGCAGGGGGGTGGACGGGCGGGGGGTGGGCGGGTGGCAGGGAGGGGAGGACTTCCCAGCCAACCCCCCTCCTGAAAGCCACGATTCCGCGGCTTTCGGCAGGGGGGGTGGATGGGCGGGGGGTGGGCAGGTGGCAGGGTGGGGGGGCTTCCCAGCCACCCCCCATCCCGAAAGCCATGATTCCATGGCTTTCGGCAGGGGGGGTGGATGTGCGGGGGTGGGCGGGTGGCAGGGAGGAGGGGGCTTCCCAGCCACCCCCCTGCTGAAAGCCGCGGTTCCGTGGCTTTCGGCAGGGGCGGTGGATGGGCGGGGGGTGGGCGGGTGGCAGGGAGGGGAGGACTTCCCAGCTACCGCCCTCCTGAAAGCCACGATTCCGCGGCTTTCAGCAGGGGGGGTGGATGGGCGGGGGGTGGGCAGGTGGCACGGAGGGGGGGCTTCCCAGCCAACCCCCATCCCGAAAGCCATGATTCCACGGCTTTCAGCAGGGGGGGTGGATGCGCGGGGGTGGGCGGGTGGCAGGGAGGAGGGGGCTTCCCAGCCACCCCCCTGCCGAAAGCCGCGGTTCCGTGGCTTTCGGCAGGGGTGGTGGATGAGTGGGGGGTGGGCAGGTGGCAGGGAGGGGGGCTTCCCAGCCACCCCCCCTTCCGAAAACCACGGTTCTGCGGCTTTCGGGAGGGGGGGTGGATGCACGGAGGGCAGGTGGGGGGCAGGGAGGAGCACTTTGCTTCACCCCCCTGCCCCATCTCCTGCCTCTTCGCTCCGTTTGCGAAGAGGCAGGAGATAGGCAGGCAGGTGAAGCAAAGTATATCCGAAGTATAAGACGACTGTGGATTTTGGAGGGTACTTTTGAGTGCTCAAAAGTCGTCTTATACGCCGGAATATACGGTAAATTTGCCAGTTTGTGATGGTATGCACCTTGGCTAGGGGGTGAGGGTGGGGGTGGGGAACAATTGACAACTTCACTTGAGAAAGCAAAGTATCTTGGACAAGCCTTGCATTTGTACTGAAACTTGTAAATACATTCAGCCAAATAAATTTAGAAACTCTTTTTAACACTTAGGCCTCGTTTACACGACAAAAAAAAAAGCCTGAGAAGAATTTGTGTCGATCCCTGGTAGTTCACATGCATCATGGGCTATTGAGAAGGAAGGTTAGCAAAAATCCCGATTAACCCATGACTTTCCACCCCTCTATTTTTCAGGTATTTTTTTGGAAAGTCCGAAATTACTAGTGCTATTGGTTGTCTGAACAACCAGGAACCATCCTGGGACATGGTTGGACATTGGAGGGGGCAGGCTTGCAAGGAAGCCTTGCAATCGCCATTTTGGTAGCCCACCCCCCAGGGTCCTGTTCTGGCTCCAAGGCAGCCAGCTGAGTGCAAAGCAAGGTCTCTCCCATCCCCTGCCCACGTCCAAGCCTCTACAGAGAAGCCCACCCCCCCTGGGTTATTTCCACCTGCCCTCTCCCCTGCTGCTGCCTCCCCTCCTTCCTCCTCCTTCATGGGGAAGTGAAGGGGGGGCAAAACAGAGGAAGAGGCTGAAGTGGAGAACAAGTGGATGATGGGACTGACAGTCCCATCCCATCCCTTTCCCCTGCTGCTGCCTCTCTCTCCTTCCTCCTCCTTCATGGGGAAGAGAATGGGGGGGGCAAAATGGAGGAAGAAGCTGTAGACAATTCAATTCCCTGCCCTTTCCCCTCCTGTTGCCTCTCCCTCCTTCGTCCGCCTTCTATTCCCTTCTATTCCCTGTTCCCAGCCAGTGGACGGAGAAGAGAAGGGGGGCAAAATGGAGGAAGAGGCTGCAGTGGAGGACAGGCAGGCAATGGGACTGACAGTCCCATTCCATGCCTTTTCCCTCCTGCTGGCTCTCTCTCCTTCCTCCTCCTTCTATTCCCCATTTGCTGCTAGTGAACAGGAGAGAGAAGGGGGGGCAAAATGGAGGAAGAAGCTGCAGCTGAGGACAGAATGGGGAACAGCAGGAGGAGGAAGGAGGAATAGGCAGCAGCAGGAGAAAGGATGGCAATTGGACTGTCAGTCCCATTGCCTGCCTCCCCTCTGCTGCAGCCTCTTCCTCTGTTTCCCCCCCTTCCCCATTCACTGGCTGCAAATGGGGAATAGAAGAAGGAGGAAGGAGGGAGAGGCAGCAGCAGGGGAAATGGCAGGGGATGGGACTGTCAGTCCCATCGCTTGCCTGTCCTCTGCTGCCGCCTCTTCCTCTGTTTTGCCCCCCTTCTCTTCCCCATTCTCTAGCTGTAAATGGGGAATAGAAGGAGGAGGAAGGAGGGAGAGCCAGCAGCAGAGGAAAGGGAGGGGATGGGACTGTAAGTCCCATCGCCTGCCTGTCCTCTACTGCAGCCTCTTCCTCCAGGGAGGAATAACCACCAGGGGGATTCTCCATGACTGCCAGCCATGGAGAAGACATCCCCCGCCCCACGTGGCAGCAAGGGCAGGAGGCAGTAGCCCCATGGGGCAGGGGAGGGGGGTTCTCTTTAGAGGCAAGTGTAGCTGTGCCTGGCAGGTGTGGGGGTGGTTCTCCCAGACTGACCATTCCAAAAATGGCAGATCCAGACTTGCCAGGCTTCCATTGTAAGTCCGTCCCCTCCAATGTCCAACCAATCAAAATACTGCTCTGCTGGTTGTCCCTATCCTGGGATGGAGGCATTCAGAACAATAAATAAAAAAATCCCGAGACTTATCCTACTGTGACAAATCATGTAAACAACAAGGGACAAAGTCAGGATGAGGAAATCCCATTTCTCTCCATGATAAAAACTGTTGTGTAACTGAGCCCTTAGTGTGCAATGTACAAGGGTGTGCAGATAAGCCAGTGTCCCCAGGAATGTTGGGGTGGGTTGGCATGGATTCCTCTGCCCCCTCCATCTTTTTAGTTCACCCTATATCAGACAAATGCCATAGAGGATCAGTATCATGGAACACTTTCACACTGCACAATTATAGCACAATGATTCCACTTTAATTTCCATGGCAACCACCTATGAAATCCTGGGATTTGTAGTTTAAAGTAAAGATTTGTAGAATTCACAGCCAGAAAGCTGTAGTGTCTCTCAAAACTACTAGTCTCAGGATTCCATAGGATGTTGTTGTAGCAGTTAAAATGGAATCATAGAACTATAAATTGTGTAGAGCACAAGGGCCCATGGTGGCTTCTTGTGACTACCCTTAGTTCTATGTCATGCAAAAGAAGCACTTAAACTTTTGGCAGATAAGATTAAGTGTAATTGTATAAACTTAGCAAAGATTCAATTGGGGATGCAAATTGGACAATCTCTATTGTTGTTATTTATGTGCCTTGCAAGTTGACTCTGTCTTAACAATGATCCTATCCTAGGATTTTCTTGGCAAGGTTTATTCAAAGGAGGTTTACTCTTGTCTTCCTCTAAGGCTGAGAGAATGGGACATTTCCAAGATCACCCGTGTTTATGTGCCTAAATGGGGATTCGAGCCCTGGTTTCCTTCAGTCCTAGTCCAGCACAGAAACCATTACACTACACTGGCATGTAATAAAACTATTTAATTTTAAAAAATTGTATCTTTCTTTCCTGATGGCTGCTTTCCTAGCAAATTTATTTTCTGCCCAGATTTATTCCCCAGAGAGTGTAAAATGATGTAGGATATTAAATACCAACACATGTATCATTGAAAATATAAATTTAATATTGTGGCATGTCTAAAACTGGAAAAATGGTAGGGAGGGGATACTTGGGTATGTAAATAAAGTGATATCACAATGCAGCAGAACCTTTTCTACAATGAGCTTTAATCCAAGCAGCTAGACAACAATACGATTTAAGTTCATATGACATAAATATGATTGATGTCTTCCTCCCATGGCATGCCCTGGGAGCTCAGAATGAGGCAGTAGTGATAGCAACACAACTCAATGGTAAATCACACCATTAGTAGTTAATAAACGTGTGTATTTCTCAAGGCAGCCATGTAAAACCAGAGCACAGCCTATTATTCCAATGCCTGTAAGCTTTAATTACAACCTTATTAAAGCATGTTGTGCTAATGATTCTTTCAAATCCTTTTCCAAATTTTTCTACTGGCAATTCTCAAACAGAGAACTCTGAATTTCAAAGGTTGTATAAGTAGTGTTTAGAGCCAGGAGGTAAATTAGAGAAAGTAAGGAAGAATTCAAAGTGTATTAAGATAATCTTTCTTTAAACATGGTACTATCCAAGTAGAAGTAACAAAACCACTCTTACTGAGGACTTTATCAGATGCACATAATATGGCATCATAAGGATGCCATATAAGCGCGAAAGGGCACGCAGATCAGACGACACCACCATTTCGCAGTTTTAAAAAGGCAAAATCATGTACTTTTTAATTGATGGCTTAAGCTGTCAATAGCTTCCCCCTGCCACTTTTTTGCCAGCATTGCCAGCATACAATACCTCTGTCCCTTTAAATCACGTACTTATCTCAACAATGGCCACTCTGTGTGAACACTTCCGAGTCAGATTGGGACATCCAGGTAAGTTTCATCCTTTTTATGATGCTCCCTGGGTTACTTGTGACTTTTAAAATGTGTGCATGTGCTTTACTTCACTTTTAAGGTTTATTTTTGTTTTAAAGTTTGAATTTCCCACATGATGAAATTGTACGAGATTTCAAACGAGGAAGTGAATGGGGTTCCATTCATTTCCTCTTCATTCACAGAGGAGTTTTTGCCAGGAAAGGAGGTGAGTGCTGGGGGAGATGTTCTTTTGCCAGCATAAAAATGGGGGGTTTGTGCCGGCAAAAGAATGTTTTAAACACTGCGTCTAATAAAGTTTTGAGCATTTTCCTACTCTAAAGCTGCAAGGCCAGAAGGACTTGCTAAAAAATAAACCACTTGAACATGATGAGACACTTCTGAGAAAACAAGGAGACAAGCTCCCCCAGCCTGATGGCACCTCAGATGTGTCTGATTAGATGTTCCATCATCCCCAAACAGAATGCCTATTCACACGTTGTGGACAGTTTGAATTGCTATAAGACTGTAATCCTGGAGACACTAGCATGAGAGCAAGTCTCAATTAATACAATTGAAACAGATTCTGAGTAAACATGTTTGAGATTATACTGCATAAATCCTGCAAATTTCAGCTAAGCAGCTATTTTAGCCCATTATGGGAAAAGGAATGAGCACACCAGTTGGTCCTAGACATAGGAAAGGTTAAAGGATGCACAGTTTGGAGGGATTCCAAGGGCCAGTTCAAAATGCATGCACATCAGTGCACGTTAGATATAATTACATCACACAGTCAAACTCATGCTCTGCTAAATACTCAGAGTGTCTCCATGAAAAAAATGTTCCATCTAGGGTGCTGTGAAATGACTTGAAGGATCTACCTGTTGCAGTTTGTTCATGGTGGTCCTATGCTCATAGGACAATAGCTTCCCAAGGTGCAGCAGATTCCTAGGATGAAAACCAAAGATTTGTCCTAGGCAATATACCTGAAATAACTTGGTTTCCTTCTGTTGAGCTGTTATATTATCCGAGTGTCTTTTTTTTGGTGGAGAGGCTAGGTATAAAAATTGAAGTAACAACAACAACACTGAGGTTGGGTGGTTACAGCACATTCAATGGTGGCTTCATGCTAGTGCAAAGTGCTTCCATTCACCCACCTTTCAGTGAGTGCCCCAACCTTAATGGGTTTACTTCCACCATACCCCATGAGCCACTTGGGGGGCAGCTGCAGTTGATATGAGGGATATGAAGTAGAACAGAAGAAATCATGTTCTCTGTCTTGAATCCATGGAGCAAAGGTATTCTTTATTTCTTTTTTTCCCCTCCATTTTTTTAATTGACTGCTTCATTCAAGTTCTGTATTGTTGAAAAACAACTAAAGAGATTATCAGACACGGCAAATATGGCATAATAACTACAACATGATACCACGAAAGGGCTTCCCTATCGTACGACATTGTTTCCTTGTGTTCTCCAAGTGTCCAGCTCCTGTGAAAAGGGCATTCTTTTTTATTAATGGGTTGCCCGTGATTGAAATATGGCGCTGAGCCGTCCCAAGCTTCACGGAAGTGACACGGACGGTTTCGAGAGAGGGACAGCGTCGTCCGAAGTAGACCCTTGCCGCGCAGCAGTTTCGGGAGGCTGCTCGCGCGGCAAACCGGCATTTTGCAGGTCTGAAAATCTCCTGTGTTTCAGCCCTTGTGTGTTTGTTTTGTTTTTTAATTTAGCTGTTTGTAGAATTTGAAGCACACTTGCATCTTCTCATGAGAACTGCCGAGATCACATGCCCTGGAGAATGTGGAAGTAAACAGCGCTAGCATTCATGCTCCAATAATGCAGGGGTTGCTCTTTTCTCATTATTATAGTGATGTATGATAAAAAGGGTTGCTGTGCTGGGACACTTACACTTTTAAATGTAGTGGGACAAAAACATTTTTAGACGCTCATCTGATAATCTCCTAAATCCAGGTAATTTATCTTGGTTTTGTTGGAAAAGATTTAAGTATTCTTTTCCCCACACTCTCTTATGATAGAGCAAGCCCTGTTGGACTTCTTGTGTATATCTCTCTCTCCCCTCTCAGCCTCTGTAGTTAACATGCTTCTGTCTGCTCTGCCCTCTTTTTCTTGGGCAGTCATCTTGTTTGCCTTTTCTAAGCTGGTGAGTCAGAATGACTCTTCTTTCCTTCACCTCAATCAGTTAAGTAAAGTTTATTGAGTCATTTTACCTAAAGCTGTATGCCTCCTTTATTGGGATACATAATTTATGGCACAGCATTCCATTTGTGTTATGCTTCCAAACTGACACTCTGCTGGAAGGAAGTTTATAAAAAGAATTTAACTTTAAGAGTTTCCAGCACAGGGAAACTCTAATTCCCCACAGGTTTCATATAAGATTATCAGACTGGAACGTAAAAAGCATTCCTGTCCCACTATTTCCAATCCCACCCTTGTCACAGCAAAATAACCCTCCCCACTGCACTTACCTTCTCTCCCATCAACAGGCAGCCCAGGAATGAACGGAGCTCTAACGGAGCTCCGTTCACTTCCTGGACTGAAATCCCGCCTGTTCTCACGAGAAGATGTGAGTGTGGGAAATTCAAAAATAAAAATAATTAAATACACCCCCCAAAATGCAAAAAGTATATACACACACTATAAAACTTCCAAGTAAACCAGGGAAGTTTTTTTAAAAAAATGTGTCACTTACCTGGATGTCCCAGTCTCACCCGGATGTGTTCTGGCAGGACTACCCATTGATGCTGCATTCACAAGAGTTAAATGGCCTGAGGTTTCACATGCTGGCAATGCCAGCACCAAATTGCAATGGGGGATCTATTGACAGCTCAGTCTGTCAATAAAAAGAAATGCCATAATGATGCCAGTGGAACACAAAAGGATATCGTCATCTGATATTGGTGTCCATTTGCATTCCTCGGGCATCATTATGATGCCACTTTAGCTGCATCTGATAATCTCCATAGTCTACCAGGAGTTACTGGCTGGATTTCTAGGCCATCAATGATTCAAATTCTAGCCAAGAATCTAGGAAACCATGCAATATTATTACAGAATGTGACATGTTGCAACTGTCACTTTTTGTAACAGGGCTATTGTGAGCCTATCTATTGTGATTTCATCCAGGTGTTTTGTCAGTCCATTTGCAATTGTTCCTAAGGCACCTTCATGATAAACTCAATATGGGAATCCTTATCAAATTTGCAGATGACACAAAACTGGGAAGGATGGCTAACACATTGGAAGATGGGAACAGAATTCAAAAGATAAACTAGAAAATTGGGCAAAAATCAATAAAACAAAATTCAGTATGGACAAACGTAGAATTCTATATTTCACCCACAAAAACCAAATGCACAGGTATAGGATGGAGGATACATGGTTCAGCAGTACTACATGTGAAAAGGACCTTGGGATTATTATTGATCATAAACTGAACATGAACCAGCAGCGTGATGCAGCAGCAAAAAAAGGCAAATGCTATTTTATCCTGCATTAATACAATGGTCCCCATATATTCTGTGCTGGTCAGGCCTCAACTGGAGTACTATGTTCAGTTCTGGACCCCTGATTTTAAGAAGGACATAGACAAGTTGGAGCAGGTTTAGAGAAACGCAACAAGGATTATAAGAGGTACAACAAAACATATGAGAAAAGGTTCAAGGAGCTGGGCATATTCAGCTTGGTGAAGAAAAGCCTGAGGGGTAACATGATTGTACTCGTTAAATACTTCAAGGGCTGTCATAGAGAGGAGGTGTAAGACCTGTTCAAATGTAAAAAAAAGACAGAAACATCAAAAAATAACACTGAGCACCTAAACACATTAAATAACCTCCAAGTAACCTGGGGAGGGTAAAAAAAAGTTTGTCACTCACCTGGATGTCCTGATCTGACCCGCAAGTGTTCATGCCAGTCCGGCCACTGATGGGGTAAGTCCGAGATTTAAAGGGACAGAGGTATTGCATGCTGGCAATACTGGCAAAAAAAGCAGCAAGGAGATCTATTGACGGCTTAAGCCGTCAATTAAAAACTACACAATTTTGGCTGGTTTTAACAATGAAAGGGAGATGTTGTCTGATTTGTGTGCCCTTTCATGGTTATATGGCATCATCATGACACCACATTTTCCTTGTCTGATAAAGTTCTTTGTTTTCATTTCTGCTGTCCCCTGTGGCTGACACCATCTATAAACCAGGCTTTCTTTTTCTCAACGACAATTATTTCTAGCATCTTCTAATTGTTTGTGAGTTTGAATCCTTAAGTCTCATCAGATTTTTATTCACTACTTTTTCAAGCTTATGTTCCCACCAGTTCTTTGCAGATAGTAAATCTTAATTTATTTATTTTTGCATAGAATCCAATGTATCATTGCAGCCAATTTATTATAATTTTTTTAATATTAAGTCTGTGTGATCTTGCTGCATGGACCGATAAATTAGTCAGAAGTTTCATTTATTTCTTTACATAGACAACATTTACCCTATCCAGATTATTTTGAATTGTGAATTTTAAATTGTGTATTGATTGTTTTAAAATGTCTTGGTCATATTTGTTCTTTTAAATTAATATGTGTTTTTAATGGATATGTGTGTTTTTTAACATTATGTTTATATGTTAATTAGTTGTTCCCTGCCTTGCTCCATTGGGAGAGGTTGATAAGAAATAATAATAATAATAATAATAATAATAACAATAATAATATAGTATGCACAGTTATTTTTTCAGTATTTGCCTTGGTGTTATTTGTCTGAAGCACCTGTTTTTGAGCTGCAAATACAGGTTCTCCAGTTTCTTTTTTCAATTAACCATTTCCAGATTTTCCCCTTCTCACTTTTTCCATCTAAGTTTTTAATGTATTGGCCATGTAGTAATTTGTTTTGTCAGGTTTCAAGGTGCTCTTTCATTATTTTCTTTGTATACACATCTTTTGTTTCTTTATTATTCAGTAAATTCTCTCTGTATACATCTACTGACATTTTTTTTCTTTGCTCTCATTGATGTATTCATCCAAGGAAGTTGTAGCCCAAGCTTTGGTTGGGCTTAAATAGATGCTCAGCTCAGCTATATCCTGTTAGCAAGGAGATGTCATATCCTCAACAAGTAAATATGCCTGATAGCCAAATAATAATAATAATAATAATATTTATTTATACCCCGCCCCTCTGCTAAAAACAATCGGGGCGGCTTCCAACAATTAAAACATTATAATAATGACTAAAAACACCACCCACCCCCAGCCTCCCCCATAAAAAGACATTAAACACAATAAGATTAAAACCTTCTAACTAAAAAACACATTAAAAACAAATATATACATAATTTTTAGAAAGCCAGGAGACTGAGTTCCTGAGGCTGGGATCTAATCAGGAAAGGCCTGCTGAAAGAGATCCGTCTTTAGTGCTTTTTTAAAGCTACTCAAGCTCGTCAGCTGACGGATCTCATTCGGCAGGCCATTCCACAATTTGGGGGCGATTACTGAAAAGGCCCTCTGGGAGGTTGCAGACAGCCTAGATTTTTGTGGCTGAAGCAGAATGCACTAACCTCAACTCCACTCACTCTAATGCAGAGGTGGCAAAGTATAACTCATGAAAAATATACATCTCCATCTCATTTTCTGCCTCCCAAAGCCCCAGGACATGCCACCAAAGCCCCCAGCCCATTTTAATGGACTAAAAAGTTGTCTCATAATCAACCAAACCACTATCAAAATATGATAGTTTGGTTTAATTCTCTCCAGTGTTCCTCTAAAACGGAGGGAAAGGGCTAAATCACCCCCCCCAAAAAGCGAAATAACTTCTGGTCACTTCCAGGTCACCCAGAATGAACCAGTATGATCAGGGGGTGCTGAAAATTACCCTCCACTCCTGGTGCAGTTCTCAACCTGTGTTCTAATACGCTAAGGGTGCATTTACACAGTAAAAATAATGCAGTTTGACACCACTTTAACTGCCATGGTTCCATCCTACAGAATGGTAGGATTTGTAGGTTTGTGAGGCATCAGCACTCTGACAGAGAAGGGTAAAGACCTTGTAAAACTACAAACGCCATGATTCCATAGGATGGTGCTACAGTACTTAAAGTGGTGTCAAACTGCATTATTTCTACAGTGTAGATGCACCCTAAGAGTCAGATGTGTACTTCTGTTACTCCACTCCACATTTCTAGTAAGGAGTAAGCACACTGTTACTGGCTCATTGAGACAAGCATGTCAGTGCTTAGAAGCATGTTCCTTTTTCTTCCAGATATACTTATTCATAAGGCATCAAAGGAGTGATTATGGTAAAGATAAGGGTAACAGAATGAATGGTATATGTGGAACACACATGGATTGTAAACTCATGTTTAATTTCACAATGCCTGTTTCTAACACAAATATCATTTCTTTCTCAGCAGACATTTCACTCTTTTCTTATTTGCAGAGTGATATGTCTTAGGTGGTTTAGCACTGCCTCTATACTATTGGCACCTTCCTGCATTCCTTAATAAAAGGCCATTAAAATGTGTGTCCCCCTTAGAATTAGTCTGACCAGTAGCAGAATGTTATGAATTTTGAAAATGCTGTCAGCTGGGATTGGTAGCATTTACCAATTTAAAATGAGTTTTGTTTCAAAGCACTTTGCCTGCCATCCAAGGTAATTGGAAAGCAAGTTTGAAAAATCTTCTAATGTGCTTTTTAAAATTGACCACGGCTACAGAGGCAGCCTCTTAAACAAAATATAATTAATTTCTATCTGTCTAGCCTGATCAGTACAGGCTGACAGTCCCTCTGTATTCCTTATTTTTAATGTATGTGTATTTTTCTTTCCAATAGACTACATCTTCCTTTCATCTGCCTCCTTTCCTTCTGTAAATTGGCACTTTCTGTCTTCTAGGAATCTCATTACCATCTAGTGATTCTCCATTGCTTCATAATGAAGGTGCCCAACGTATGCACCCAAAAGAAATGTAAATATGTGTTTTTCTTTACCAAAGCTTTATTCCCTATGCCTTTTGTGGTCTCAACTACTGACATACGCCATTAGTGTTTTTGAAATCATCCTAAACACCCAATAACTGTTCAGCCTACCCTTCTTGTAAAAGTTTGAACATATGTCACTCTGCTGCCAGTATTGAATACTCAACAGAATATTTCTTCAGAGTATTACAAAGGAGTATGCTATGGATTATGAAGAAATACATCCTGTGCATTTCGTCTAGTGAGGCGTAGAGAAGTATATTCCTAAGCTTTTTTTTTCTTCCTAAAAAGAGAACTTCATTTAGCGATATCATGTGAGGATTTCCCAGTGTTCACATTTGCTTTTTTAGGGAAGAAGAAATCATTTTCTTTGCAATGGTGTCCTGTGATGGGAAGCAGGGCCAGTTCTAACATTGGGCATTTCATTTATTACAGTTGTATTCTTACTGCTAGGAGAGATGCTTGTAAAATTTTCTGCCTGAAGCACCAAAATAAATTAGTTGGACTTTGGGCATGGGGGCAATTGCCACTCAGCTTCAGGCAACAAAATGTCTTGGAGCCTGGGCAAGAATTTATTAGTATGTGCAGGTTACTTTTTTGACACAGATTACAATCCATGCTGACCAAAGTTTCTAAACTACTGTATATATCAGAAAGGGAGGGGGAATAAGAGAATTTGAGTCTGAAATGAACCTTATGAAACACCCATGGGGTGATATGGGTTCTCTTGTGACAAAATATCACCAGTCCAGGAATACATTATTAACAAAATAACATGAACAAAACTCTTTCTTAAACTAGCATATACTGTTAAACTATCACAGTTTATGCTATTTAACTTTGTTAAACTAGCATAGACTAGCATAGACTGTCCATGGATTAGTTGGACTTTGCGCATTTAACTTTGTTAAACTAGCATAGACTAGCATAGACTGTCTCTTTGATTCTAAACACATTTGCTTGGGTGTAAGGGTTGGACATGCATTTACAGTATCAACTGTGGTTGTGTGGGAGAGTATCAAAATTCAGTAAACAAAAAAAATGGAGAAAAATATCCCCACACCCACTAATCTGAAGCTCCTTTCAGTATCTGAAATGCCCTCAAAAATAAATACATCCCATCTGTTCATAAGAGGTAGGATTCAGCTTACTAGATGAAATGATGTAGGTACACTGAACAAACCATTCAAGATCACTGGGTTCAAGAGAAGAAAAAAGGGAGGAAAATAGCATATGAGTGTGGGCTAGGCATATACATTAATGTAAGCTGACCATATTTCCATAAACACATTTTCTTGAAGTTGACATTTAGAATATACACATTCATGAGTAACTAAATGGTGAGATCTTCTGACCATTGAACAACAGATGGTGAATGTTTATCTTTCCAACCTTGGAGAACAACTCATTTGGAAACAGGAGGGTGTGCAGTTTCCCACCATGTTGACTGGGTTCAAGAGAAGAAAACAGGGAGGTAAATAGCACACTCATATGCTATTTACCTCCCTTTTTGCTTCTCTTGAACCCAGTGATCTTGAATGGTTTGCTCAGTGTACATACATCATTTCATCAGTGAGTTTGAGATGCCTTGTAGCTGATCTACCTCTTATGAACAGATGGGATGTATTTATTTTTAAATTTCATGTTGCAGGGATATAGTCCAGAAGAACATATACATATATAGATCCCAAAGATTTTTCCAATACAAAATTAATATAGTGGAATACATCCACCAAAAAGATGGTAATCACAAAACATATCCACATCATAGCATGTAAGCAGTATCTGTATTGTATCACCAACATTTAGTTGATTTAGGCAGCTTCTTTCTAAAAAGGCAGAATTGAGTTGTGGGTTGCCATAGTACATCATCTATTGAATTTTATCCAGATTCTGGGCCCATTTACCAGGCTCCCGTTCATATCTGTTTCCACAATCGCCTAGCACCAAAGCAGTTCCAGATCTTTTCCTGACCCTGCCCTGCCCTGCTACTGTGAAATCACATAGAAGTGTCAGCATGACATCACAAAGGCCTCCCTTGTTCCCTTAGGTTTTAGCTCTGAAATCTCAGGGAATGGGATGCTGGTGAACTGGCAACACTACATCTCTCTATAATGTGGTATAGTGAATATAGCATTGGACTTAAAGCAGAGGAACATATGCTCAAATTACCTCACCATCATACTGTGTACTGAATGGGCTTGGGAAAGTCAATACCTCTCAGATTAATCTGCCTCCTCACAGGGTTGTTGTGAGGAGAAAAGGGGCAGCTATATATGTGCTACCCAAGCTACACAGAGTTGGAGTACAAATGTGAAAGACAAACAAATAAATTATTGGTTCCCCCCTTTGCACGGCCCAGAACTATGCCTATCACACACGCTGTTATGTTGTTGATTCATCCCCAGTAGAGCTTCCAAAGTGTAGGGAAAATTCTGTTACAAGTTAAAAGCCACTGTTAGAGAGAGCAAAAGTCATTTCTATATACAGAACTCCATAATACATTTGGCTCAGTACAGGTAAGAAACCAAGTGAATCAAACATTTTAAATGGCTAGGCCCCTATGTTTTGTGCAACCTGTAATAGTAAACAGCAACATAAAAGAACCCATAAATGTCACCACAATGTACTTCTCAATTCTCATAGTTTACCTATGAGACACAAGATTTTTTTTAACTAAAAATTTTAGATTTGTATTTCCAGTGAACATTTTCTTAGGTATTTTATGGAGCTTTCCCAAGTGTTTCATTGTACGAAGGCCAAAAGTATATCAGTGATCAAGTTTTAGACAATGAATGTTGGGGGGAAATCAATAGTCTGATTAAAAAGAAAAGCTCAGGAGGCCCCTTAACTTACAAAGTTGATTTCTTACCTCAGTATATCTCACTCAAAGCACCACCTGGACCAGCCTTCAGATTTACTGTGTCATTACTCCTTGTGTACTTTTAAATGAAGAACAGCATCAGCATGAATGAGAGGGAATTAGCTCCTGGGACCCTTGGTGTACCTCTTCAGAGAGCAACCCCTCAGCTGCCTCATGCCAAAATGAGATGTTTGGTGATAAAATGACTTTTTCAGATTATTACCTTTCAAAATCATCAGAAGCCTGCCCTTAAAAATCCTGTAAACAAGCAAAATGATTTGAGTTGGGCAGATTTTTTTTTTTTTAGTTCAACTGACTACAATGATGTGGGACATATAATATGGAATGCTATAAATGGGAGGCAAATAACTTGGGATACTATTTTAATGCATTATGTGGCCCAGTTCTGATCATTTACCAGGTGGAGAGAGTCTTTGCTTGATGGAAGGGAAAGTACATATTCTTACTCTCTTTACCATGCATATGCAGGCACTGTGGTGATCAGGGGTCCTTGTGCCAGAAAAATATGCCCAAGTGCCAGCAATAATAAACAGGCCCAAGGGGCATGAAGGGGTTATTTTACACTTAGTATAGCTATGTTTCACAGTTTACCCCAGCATGTGAGAAAACAGCATGTTTTCCCCTAACTTCCTATGTCATAGATCCACCCACCTCTGGTCTAGCTAGGAGGATTATGTGGGAATGAATTTTCTGTTGGCTGACTGTTTTCTGCTGTTCTCAAAGTTCTAGACCATAGAGACAGAACATGCATGTGCAAGAAGATTTTCCTTTTTTTTTTTTTAATGTTACACCTTCATTTTGATCTTGGGGTTGAATATGCACTATTCCAGCATAGGCAAACTCCAACCTGGATCTGATGAGCTGAGGGTCCCAGCAGTCACCACATGCAAGGACTGTGGGGTTCCCTATCATCTGAAAGACCTGTATACTTTCCCCTACAATTAAATAACTGCTGCATCTCTCAATCATCAACAAAGCTTACTTTCCCTCAGTGTCATGTTTCATTCTCAGGAGTTAACAAGTCATCTGAGAAGCTTGGTTTGTGTCCAGTTCCAACACAGAATTGGCATGTATAATGTATAATGTGGGTACTACCCACAGAGGATTCTTTAGGAAAAGAATCATACCAACCATGCATAGGCTATATCAAGGATCAAGCACAGAGCTCCCAAGTCACATATGGCATTATTTTTATGGTAAAAGGGAAGGTGTGCCTATTCCACTTGCACTCCACTCTACTCCAGCTACCACAAAATCTCTTGCCAATGAGAGCTTAATTCCCACTTTAAAATATCACTGAGGGCCAAGGTCAGAGACAAGAAGAAACTTGACTGGCCTTCATTTATAACCCCAGGTGGCAGCATGCTTCTGAATCCTGGGGCCCATTAGCAGTACAGAATTATGATACTATTATTCCACTTTAACTACCATAGTCTGATCCTGAGGTTTGTAATTTGGTGAGGTAGTAGAGTCCTCTGGCTGAGAATTCTAAATGCTCTGCCCTAAACTGCCAATCCCAGAATTTGATAGGATGGAACCATAGGAGCTAAAGTGGAATAACAGCACTATAATTCTGTCATGTGAATGAGCCCCAGGTTCTGAGGAACACTGGCAGAAAATGTTATTGCATTCAAATCCTGTGGTGGACTTCCCATAAACATCTGATTAGCCATTGTTAGGCCTTCAGCCTGATTCCCTAGGGCTCTTAGGTTCCCACTCCAGTTTTGCAATTCCTACTGGAAAGAGAAACTCAAATGTGTGCAAAGTTTTCATTTCAGTAAAAGAAAGGTGAACCTTATTCCTATGAAAATACAGTGCAGCTCAGTACGTTCCAATGGAACAAGGTCCTCATTATATGTAAGAGATCCAGGTAAGTATATCACCATAAATGGATCCATGACTTAAGAGTTCATATAAGGTTTTCATTGGATGGGGGAAGGAAGGAAATCATTCGCCCCCCCCCCATTCATTTAGTTTTTCCATGGAGTATGCTATGCTGGTATTTGTAATGCAAAATGCAGAAGTCTGATCTTTCGCCAAGTCAACTAGATTTCCAGTGCTAAAATCACACATATTGGCCCAGTTCACTGATTAAGTGACTTCTTCCTGGTGCTCCAGTGTTTGTGGTAAAGAAAGGATTAAATGCATTAAGGTCTACATATTGATTTTAATTAGAATGGGCAGTCCACCATTAATATGAGTTGTGATGCCCCTAAAACAGTTGTCAGGGGGGATTAATTAATTTATTGTAAATTAATACATTAATTGAGAGTGGATAAAAGCAGTCAGGGCAAATTAATTTAGAGTGAGAGAAAAATAAAAGGGAGGGGAAATCAACATAAACCAGAAGAGGAATCTTTAGACTGTTTATCAAGGCTAGAAAGAATTGAGCAGCATCATATTAAAAGAGGGAACCTGCTCTGATTGAAAAACAAAGCTATTATAATAAAGGCTCTAAATTAAATAAGATTAAACTATTCCTCCTACAATAAAAGATGAAGAAAACAGAAAAGATTAGAATATGCTTCCAAAGCAGTTTTTAAAACACATACTATAAGGATTAATAAGTATAACAATGTGAAATCATATGCCTTCCATTTCTAGAAAGACAGACAGCAAATGAAATTGGAGATTGTTGATCCAAACTGATGTTCCATAATGAATCCTAAATATTGGTGATCTGGTTTCTAGAATACCAGTTATTGCAAATGATCGCAAAAGGGCATGTGTAGCAGAAGACATCACCCTTTCATGATCATGTATTGTTAAAAAACCATACTTTTTTATTGATAGCCCAAGTGTCAATTGAGCCCCCATGGCGATTTGTTGCCAGCATTGCCAGCATTTGAATCCATGCAGCATTTTACTCACGTGAATTGCCGATCCAGCCAGAACACTTCCGGGTGAGATTGTGACATCCAGGTAAGTGACACATTTTTTATGACCCTCCCCAGATTACTTCGGATGTTTATAGTGTGTTTATGTGCTTTGTGTATCTTTTACTTTGTCATTTTTGCTTTTATTTTTTAATTTTCTGCGCTATGTGTTTTCACAAGAATCCGTGGGATTTCATTCCAGGAAGTGAACAGAGCTCTGTTCACTCCTCATTCATTGCTGGGGGAGTCTTTTCACACAGGCACAAGGTAAGTGTGGTATTGGGAGTTCTTTTGCTGGCATAAAAATATCACAAATTATGCCGGCAAAAGAACGGGTTTAGGTGGTGGTCTGATAAAGTCCTCAGTTGATTCCACTTATTCTTCTCAAGGGGTAAAGAAGTGGTTACAGTTACCCAGAGTTTATTATAATCAACTAATTACTTGAAATGTATAGTATTCCCTTTTGCTAAAACTAAATTATAAATAAATTATGTTATATAGCAACTAATGGCTCATCTACATGAGCCAGGATATGCTGGCTCCCTGCATTTCCTGACCACGGATCAGGCCTGTTCCTCCTCCATTACCACCTCCAAATGGGCCAGAGTTCAGACGGGCCCATCGGCCTGTCACTGCAGCTGCTGCCACCATCTCCCATGCTCTCCCAGAATTAAAGAAGCCAGCCTGCAACACGTGACCAAGGCCCTCTGCATGTGACCAGCCATGGTCACATGCTGTAGGACTCCCTGCTTTGGAGAGAGCAAGGCAGACTGGCAGCTGAAGAAATTGGCTGGACTGCTGGAGCAGGCTCCTGTGGACACATGGAGCCCAAGGGACTCCATGGAGCCCAAGGGATTACTTGGGGGTGGAATGGGGCAAAAGCCATGCATCATCAAGACAGCAGGGCACTAAGACAGGGGCAAGACAGGGTATATTGCCCATGTAGACAAGTCCTAAATGAGAGATAATTTCTTACGTTTATAGTTATGGAATGTGGGCTCATTAAATGGAAAGGAGGAATATGTTATGGTTCAAGTGCTGCCCAGTACTCCACATTGTATTGCTGCCTCATGCTATGTTGTGGGTGCAGAGCCAACAGTGAGATGAACAGGAGTAAAGTATGTTTTGTACTCCAGGCTTATAGCTTGTAGTGTTTACATTTTTTAAATAGCAGTTTTTACATCATCTGTTTCAGTTACCTTAACAAGCTAAAAGAGAGTTACTTTTTAAAACTGTAACTATAAGAACCAAGTACTTTTGAGCCGCCAAATTATAACTGTAACTAATTACTTTTTAAATATAAAATTCTAAGCTGTGCATCTGCTCTTGGTCCTAGGCTGGGTCCACAAAATCTCAGAAAAAAATGTTCCAGTGCATCCATTATAAAAAGAAAATGAAAATGGCTGTGAGTCCTCAATAAATAGTGTATCCATTCCTTTCAACCTATTTAAGAAGAGCGAGAGGAAACCATTCTGAAATGGATTATTTTTTTATATCAGAAGCAATGAGGCTTTAACTTACCTTTACCTGAGCTCTAAAAAGATGTAAATCATTGACATAAAATGGAAAACTTGAAATATCTGTAGCAGAGTTTATAAGCATGAGATCTGTTAAGCTCGTTCCTCAAGATACGTCAGTATACATGTAAAACCTACTTTCCCATGTTTAGGGAATAAACTGGTCAGGAATGTAAACTAAGGGAATTACCACTTCCCCTGCTCCTATTCTATGGGACAAACAGTAGAATCAGCAAAAACAGTGCACATTTTTAAAATATATGTGTGTTGTGCACTTTTTCAAATATACACATTATTTTGTGCACAGTTTCCTCACTAAAAAGTATCACAAACACAAAATTACTCGATTCAGGAGCAAGATGTGCCTCATCCAATTGCCAGCCTTGGAATTATTCTTGATCATACATTGAACATGACCCAGTGATGTGTGAACCAGCAACCCTACTGGAGAAGGCTCTCTTCTGTAGAAAATTGTCCTCCAAGGTAAAGGTAAACAGATTAAGAGGGGTGTGGCTCCCCCCTAGAATGTTTATAGCACCCAGATTGGGAACACCTGAAACCCAATAATATTTTAGCCTGCATTATTAGAACCATAGTTTGAAGTCAAGGGAACTAACACTCCCAACATATTCAGCAATAGTCAGGGCTCATCTGAGGGTTGTCTACATGATGAAAAACTCCTCATGGAACATGAGGGGAATACTTTTTGTCCTGATGAGATCCCGCGGGAATTTACCATATGCAATAACAGTCTTCATGGTTTTTCACAAAGTTTAAAAAAAATACACAGAAATGCTCATTCCTGTTTGACCAACCAATTCAAAATGGGGAATATTCCAGAAGTCAAAACATGATTGGTTGGACATGTGTGGGCTTGACGTGACAAAGTGGCTAGAGCTGCCATTGTTGATTTTCTAGACTTTAAGAAACCAGAAATGAAACGTTCAAATGGAAGAGGGGTCACAGTGAAAAGCAGTTTCTTAAAAGTGAGATACTGAAGGCATGATTACAATCAATTCCAATGTGAAAGAATGTGTCTAAAGAAACCATGATGGATTTTTAAGAATGTTCAGATGAGCTGAGATTTAAAAGAGACATATACAACAACTAGAAGAAGAAGGAAATTACCAAAAGAGGAATACAAACAAATAGCCAGGACTTCTAGGGAGAAAGTTAGAAAAGCAAAAAATGGGCTTGCCAGAGTGGTTAAAAATAATAAAGGGGAGGTGTTGGCCATGTTTGGAGCAAGAGGAAGAACAAGGAAACGGGAATGCCACTGCACGGAGAAGATAGTGAAATGCTAACAGGGGACAGAGAGAAGGCAGGGCTGCTGAATACCTTTGCCTCAGTCTTCTCCCAAAAGGAAAACAGTGCTCAGTCTGCTGAAAATAGAAGAATTGATGCAGTAAAGGGACTTCAGCCCAGAATAGGTAAAGAGGTAGTAAAGGTAGTAAAGAGAGAATCTAGCCACTCTAAATGAATTCAAGCCTCCAGTGTCTGATGAACTGCACCCAAGGATATTAAGGAAACTTGCAGATGTAATCTCACAGCCACTGTTGATAATCTGAAAATTCTTCCAAAACAGGAGAAGTCTCAGCAGACTGAAGGACAGTTAATGTTGTTCACATCTTTAAAAAGTGGCAAAAAAAAAAGAAGAAGAAGGAAAGAAAGAAAGAAAGCACACAGGGAAACACCAACCAGAAAATGCAATTCTGGCTCCATCAACACAAGTAAAATGCAATTCTAGTCTGCTTTGGTCAGACCTCATCTGGAATACTGTGTACAGTTCTGGACACCACAGTTCAAGAAAGCTATTGATAAGCTAGAAAATGCCCAGAGGAGGGTTTAGGAATCTGGATCTGATTAGCTTAGAGAAGCTTGTGAGGTGACATAGATGCCTGAAGGGATGTCTTGTAGAAAGTCAAGCAAGCTTGTTTTCTGCTTCTGTAGAGACTAGAGGCTTATCTACACAGGCAATATACCCTGTCGTGCCCCATTTTAGAGCCCTGCAGTCCTGATGAGGCTTTTATCTTGTTCTGTCCCTGGGAAGTCCTAATTTCTCCTGGAGCTAAGGCAGGAGGGAGACAGGGTAGGACCATGTTTTTTTTAAAAAAATATCTGCTTCAATATGCTCCCAGCGTGAAGGAACAGATCAGGTCCTGCGTATCCACAGGAGCCCATCCCAGCAGGCCGGCCAGCCCATCGCTTCAGCTGCTAGTCTGCCTTGCTCTGCATGTGACCAAGGCTGGTCACATACAGGGGACATTGGTCACATGTTGCAGGTTGGCTTCCTCATTTCCAGGAGCGCACAGGACATGGTGGCGACTTCAGTAACAGGCCACCATACCTATCTGGACCCCCACCCATTTGGAGGTGGTAATGGGGGAGAAACGGACCTGATCTGCAGACAAGATATGCAGACAGGGAGCCAGCATATCCTGGCTCATGTAAATGAGTCCTATGGCACAACCAATTGATTCAAATGGCAAGAAAACAGATTCCATCTAAACATGCAGCAAATGACAGTATGATCTGTTCAACAGTAGAATGGACTGCCTCAGTGGATGTTAGAATTTCCTTTATTGAACATCTTTAAAAGGAGGTTGGATGGCCATCTCTCAGGAGTGCTGAGTATTCTTGTATGACAGCATGTAGCACTAGATGCACTTGGAGTCCTTTCCAATTCTATGATTCAATGATGATTTGATTAACTGGAGGCTAGCAGTATAACTTACACCCAACACACAAAAAAACAGGACTTTCCCTAAAGAGCTTATACTTTAAATGTCAGCACTAGGAAAAGGAGGTAGAAGGGGGCTGGGAGGAGAAGACTAGCCTGGGAGGGTTGCCTCTTTTTGTTGCTTTAACTGATCCATCAGGTAGCATGGGTATTGTGCAAATAAAACCACACATGCAAAGTGGAAATTGTAACACACTTTTTCTTTCTTACTGATTTTTCTCTCCATCTTCCCATTTGCTCATTTAGCTTTTTCCTCTCTTCATTCTCCGTCCCTACTAGGCAGCATGAATTCCCCCTCTGTCTATACGTGCATCTATACACATGCATACACAGAGGCAGACACACCAATATACATTATTGAAGTTGGGAACATGAAAAGCTTGCCATGCATCTGGTTTACACAGAAAGAGGACCAGCATGTTTCCAGCTATGGGAAGTTTTGAGTAGCTTGGTCTACCAAGGCCCCACTCAAAACCATATCTAATCATATGGATCAAATGGCAAGACTTCCTGTTCTTAAGAAGACCCCGACTTTTGAGAGCCATTATCCTTCTGAGGAGTTCTCTGACTCCTGAGTCTACTGATGTCTGCCACATCCAGACATAACATGGTACTCTAGGCTAAAGGCAAATTTTAATTACTCAATTTTTAAAAACCAAGTATCTTCAGAGATACACCCATAGGGTCCCTATGGTATACAGAACAAATTTCAGATTTCTGTTTTACAGCCTTCAGTCTATGGTGAATACACACATATTCATACATATATTCACACATCTTTCTATTGTAGCTCCACACTTATATCAGCACAAATAATTTTTCTATAGCATGAATGGCCCTGATACTGGTATATTAATGGTCAGTGACATTTGTGCACTAGGTGGCTTCCAAATCAATAAACATTCTTAGTTGCCTGTCATTAAAATTGATCTGTACTACCCTTCCAATTGACGTCACATTCAACTGTAAATATCATCAAATAAGCTGTCACCTCATTTCCCTTATCCGTGTGGTGTTTCTTTTTTTTTTCTTTCAAAAAGATAGATTTCTTCTGTAATACTGAGCAGTAGAATTCTTCTTAATTATTTCTGACATTTCACCAATGGCATCTTCTGGCATTTCCTCAGAGGGCAGAAATGCCTTTAAAGGTGGCAGAAGCAAGGGGACAACACGCGCTTCATTGCCAATGGCCTGAACCAAAGTACACCTCAGACATTAAATATTAACAATCATAAGTAACTAAAAGAGAGATTTTTAAAAACAGATATGAATTTTTAAACTGTGCATTCGCTTCCTGATAAACTTATGTCAGCAATTCAGAATGAATTTTTGTTTGATCATCCCCATCTCTGTGTGTACTTAATAAGAGCACAGAAGTGTTTGTGTGAATTGGTCCACAGGGATCTCAGGGGCAGGTAAAGTGTTTGTGTGTAGACATCCCCACTCTATTGGAGACAGCAGCAATTTTGTGATAGAGGGAAAAAAGAAACAGAGTCTCAGGGTTGCAGAGAAATTAAACAAATTAAATGTCCCAATGTGTTTGGAAGATAGTCTTCCTAGGGGGCAGTGAGATACATAGCACTGATTCTTGTACTATGTTCAGAATACAGTGTTGCACATCTAAATTCCCAGAGGAAAAATATCTCAGGAATACATTCTACCATTGCAGTCTTACTTTTGTGAATCTTTGAGACTATGTTGCTTCTTTCCCCCATCCCCAGCATTAGTACTTTCCCTTCATTTTCCAACAGTAATTGATCTATTCATTAATTTATTAAATTGTTTGGCTTAACATTACTATTTAGAATGCCTCAAAATCAAAATAAGTTAACACAACAAGAAAAGCTGAGGTAGCATTTGTTTGTTTGCTTATTTATTTATTAAAACATTTATATTCCACCTCTCTAGCTGAGAATCTCTGGGTGGCATAAAATAAAATTATTTCAAAAAAATGTAAACCAATAAAGACACTTTCAGGACTTTATCAGACCAGCACCCCCAAACCCTGTTCTTTTACCGGCATAACTTTACTGTTTTTATACCAGCAAAAGAACTCCCCATGCCACTCTTACCTTCTATCCCATGAAAAGGCTTCCCCAACAATGACAGAAGAGTGAACGGAGTTCTGTTCACTTCCTTGTTTGAAATCCCACATATTCTCACGAGAATACATAGCATGCGAAATTTTTAAAACCCCAAAAATAACACTTGAAAAGTTAAACTAAGCACATAAACACACTTAGAAACTTGCAAGTAAACTGCAGAGGTTCATAAAAAGAGTGTCACCTATCTGGATGTCACAATCTCATTTGGAAGTGTTCTGGCCAGACCAGCCATTGACCATGGAATGACGAGAGGATATTGGTGCAAAGTTTCATACACTCTCAATGCTGGCAAAATATCACCATGGCTGATCTATTGATGGCTTAAGCCATCAATAAAATACAGCAGGTTTTAGACAAGATGTAAATGCAAAAGTCTGATAGGTGCACCATTTTGCATTTATGTGGCATCGTTATGATGCTGTATTTGATATGTCTGATAACATCCTTAGAAGATTAAAGGCATATTAAAGCATTTAACACTTGAAACAAAACAATTTAAAACAAGACTGGAATGTTAACATTTAAACAAATGACTATTAAATTTGTTGGTGGGGAAACATATGAATTGGGGTAACAAATTAATTATAATGAATGATTTCCAAACTCTGTTTTCCCCCACAATTTTGTGGTAGCCAAGAGGTCTTTCAGAAATCAGCTGTCACTTTTCCTTTCTGAATACTCACAAAATTGTTAACACACTGTACAGGCTATCATTACTGGAATGGGATTATTATATTATCAGGGATGGATGAAATTGTCCATTTTGTATTCTTTCAGTTTCTCCATTTCTTGGGGCTTGTCTATACAAGGCAATAAAATGTGGATTGGTGTGCAGTAACACCAATTTGCAGCATCTTTCATTTGTCTCCAACATTTGTTTTCAAGATTGCAGGTACGCGAAGCTATCCACGATTCATGTTCAAATGGGCATGCCTGCAAATCAAGATGATGAGTGTAAATGAATTACTCACGTGTTTATTCTTACCAGTTGCTGCTGCTGAAAAGTTGTGTGGGGGTTTTTTAAAGCAAATCCAAGGTATGGAAGCGTGACCTTCTACTTAAATAAACAGAAAAGGTGGAAAAGGCTCTTCCATTGCCTCAGTGCACAATCGCTATGGCGAAAATCCAACATGGAGCTTCTGGGTGCTGTCTTGAAGGCAAACTCCACCCTCTGTGCACATTTGACCAACCAGCTTTCCAATTCTGCTCCTATTGGGAAAGCACACCAAAGGAAATCAGTTGTCCCAATAAGCAGAAAAGTGCATTTCCATCACAGGGGGAGTACTGTATATGGTTTGTTTGGTCCCCCTCCTTCCAAATACAGTGAAATGATGCAGGATCCCATTGGGACAAAAGGTTTTCTCCTCAAATTCAATAGGAGTATTTTCACTGTTTAGTCAAGCCCTTAGTCTTCAATCCATTTCCTCCTGTTTCTGTAAAACTTTGCAATTTTTTCTAAAATGTTGATTCATCCATTTCATACCCAATTTGCCTAGTATGCAACTATTTTCAAGCAATTTCTCCTAAATCATTTTATGCCATTGTCAGGCATACATGCATTTTTTTTCTGTGCAATTTCTTCTATTATAGACATTTTTCTCTGCATTTTTGACTGGTGAACTACAAAATTTGGAAAAGAATGAACTGCAAGGATAATTGAATTTACTTTAATGTATTGGTTGAGGAATTGGAAATTAGAGAGGCTTTCCCAACCTTCATACCAACAATGTAGAATCATAGGCTACCCTGCAATGCACCATCTCCATGGCACTACATAAAGGTTCTATAGCATAAAAGCTTACTAGCAGCAGCATCAACAACTGGTAGTTTCAAGAGTGATGGTAGTAGTAGTAGTAGTAGTAGCAGCAGCACAGTTTTCCCTCCATATCCACAGATTTGGGTATCCATGGATTTAAGTATTCACAGCTTGAAAATATTCTTTAAAAAATAATAATCCAAAAAGCAAACCTTGATTTTGCCATCTTATATAAGGGACACCATTTTGCTATGCCATTGCATATAATGGGACTTGAGTATTAACGGATTTTGGTATCCAAACCCCAGTGAATATGCAGGGACAACTGTAGTACATAATCCTCACCAGCCAGATACACCAGATTCATTTGAATCATAGAATCATAGAGTTAGAAGAGACCACAAGAGTCATCCACTCCAACCCCCTACCATGCAGGAACACACAATCAAAGAACTCCCGACAGATGGCCATCCAGCCTCTGTTTAAAAACCTCCAAAGTTGATGGAGACTCCACCACACTCCGAGGCAGCACGTCCCACAGCTCTTACTCTCAGGAAGTTCTTAATGTTTAGGTGGAATCTTTTCTCCTGTAGTTTGAGTCCATTGCCTACATTTTACTAGCTTGTTTGCAAGAATATCATGGGGGACCTTGTCCAAAAACCTTACTGAAATCAAGATATGCTACATTCACAGCATTCCCTTCATCTACCAAGCTTATGACTCTATCAAAAAGAGAGATAAGATTAGTTTGACATGACTTGTTTTTGAGAAACTGATGTTTACTTTTGGTGACCACAGCATCCCTTTCTATGTGCTTACAGACTGTCTGTTTAAAGATCTGCTTTAGAATCTTTCTTGGTGTTGATCTCAGGCTGACTGGGCAGTATTTATTTGTGTCCTCTTTCTCCCCCCTCCCCCTTTTTAAAGATGGGGAAGACATTTTAAAGATGGGGACTGCTGGGATCTCCTGTTCTCTGGGAATTCTCAAAAATTATTGACAGCTGTTCTGTGATTACTTCTGCCACTTCTTTTAATACCCTTGCATGTAATTCATCTGGCCCTGTAGACTTGAATTATGGCCAGGTATTCCTGAATTACCTCTTTACCAATTCTGTGCTGCATTATCTCTATGGCATCATCTGCTCCATTTTCCCCAGGGTGAGCGCTGTTCTTTTGGGGAAGATCAAGGCAAAGAAGGTGTTGAGTGTAAAGATGCACTAGAAGCCACAGACCCAACCCTGCATGCAGGCAGTTCAGGACTTTGGTCGCTCAAGTCTTGTTTGGCAGCATCCTGAACTTCCAAGCAGCCTTTTTTAAGGAGAGCACTGCTTGCTAGAGTCCACACCGAACAAGTCTTGAAGAGAAACAGCAATGCAGAAAGAATCACAACCTGGAAACATCACCCAAGGAGACCTTCTGCTGTGTTTTCTGCAACTGGACTTGTTTATCTTGGATTGGCCTTTTTAGTCATCAGTGTGCTTGCAGAAAGCGCGGGATGAGTCCTTCCTGAATCTTCATTTGCGAAGAAAAGCCAGAGAGAGAGAGACTGTTAGTTAGGATCAGATCTAAAATAGATGATCCCCTAGTTGCCTGTTCTACCTTCTGGACAATGAAATTGTCTGCAAGGTAAGTGAGGAATTTGTTGGACCTTAAATTTTTGGCAGAGTTGGACTTCCAACAAATGTCAGGATAGTTGAAATCCCCCATTACTACTACATCTCTCCTTTCAGAATGTGTGGTCTTCTCCAGAAAGCTATCATCCAAGTCCTCAGTTTGGGTTGGAGGTTTGTAGTAGACACCCACCCACCATGACATCATTGTTATATCTCCCCCCCTTAAGTTTTACCCAGATGCTCTCAACTTGACTTTCAGGATTTAAGTCATGGATCTGTTCACAGGTGTCCACATCCTTGACATATAATGCTACTCCACCTCCCTTCCTTTTTGGTCTATTTCTCTGACATTGGTTATACCCCTCTATTACTACATTCCAATCATGAGACTCGCCCAACTACATTTCAGTGATGCCTATTATATCATATTGGCTTTCCTGTGCTAAGAGTTCAAGTTCATTGTGTTTATTTCCCATGCTCTGTGCATTAGTATAGAGACATCTAAGATCCTGGCCCATTCTCCCTCTCTACCTTTTAAAGGTTTTTTCCTCCCACTGTTGGGTTCTTGTACTATTTTCCTGATCCTCTGTATAACATTTTGTCTATTATCTCCAACACTTGATAAACTCCTGCCTTCAAGAGTACTGTCTCCCTCCCACATACAACTCAATTTAAAGCCCCCCTGACCAGATCTTTCAGACTCTTAGCAAAAACATTCCTGCCAACTTCTATGAGGTGAAACCCCTCCCTTGCCAGAAGTCCACCTTTCAGAAACCACACACCATGGTTCAGGAAGCCAAATTGTTCCTAGATGCACCATCTTGTTTTCTGCTGCTCCAGAGACTGGAACACGGAGCAATGGGTGCAAGCTACAGGAACAGAGATTCCACCTGAACATGAGGAGGAACTTTTTGACAGTAAGAGCTGTTCGGCAGTGGAACACACTCCCTCGGAGCGTGGTGGGGTCTCCTTCCTTGGAGGTCTTTACACAGAGGCTGGATGGCCATCTGTCAGGGATGCTTTGATCAAGATTTCCTGCGTGGCAGGGGGGTTGGACTGGATGGCCCTCATGGTCTCTTCCAACTCTGCAATTCTATGATTCTATGATTCTATGATCTGTGGAGCCAGATGTTCACCTCCACTATCTTTCTCTCCCTTCCTGGGCCATGCCCTTCCACTGGAAGGACAGACAAAATGATCACCTGTGCATTTTGGTCCTTCAGCTTCCTACCCAAAGCCTCATAATCCCTTGTGATATTCTGAAGGCTATGTCTTGCAATATCATTTGTTCCCACATTGGCAAATAAGGAAGAATAATAGTCAGAGGGCTTGATAAATCTTGTCAACTTCTCTGTTACATCACAAATTTTTGTCCCAAGGAAACAGCATACCTCACGATACATTTTGTCAGACCTGCAAACTACTGCTTTTGTTTCCCTCAGCAGCAAGTCCCCTATCACCACCTGCCTCCTCTGAGTCTCAGCAGAGGCCGTTCCATGTGCTGAACTTTCCAAGGTCCCATGTACATTCTCTGAGGACTAAGTCTGCTGCTCTCCTTCCCATTCCTTATCACCAGTGCATCACATACCAACAATGAAACCAACAAATAAACAAGCTCTTGTCCTGCATAATCTCCATGCTTCCTTCTATGAGAGCCTTGTGGTCATTGTTGTGTGCCTTCAAGTCATTTCCAGCTTATGGAAATGCCAGCTGCCAGCCTGATAGTACCTCAATGGGTGCAACCCCTCAGTGCAACCCCTCTGCCAATCAGTAGTCATTGGGGTCGGGGTGACAGAGCTCCCAGGTTAAATACCTCCTTATGCAACATAACCCAAGGTTATGCTGGCCTAAGCTATCAACAAGATGTTATTTAGATTGTAAAAATTCTCACCACCAAACTAGCTGATATTATTAGCTTCATAAAGCTACCTTTCCTGCTTGTAAGAAGCAAAAAAGGTGAAGTTACCACCACATATACCTGCTCCACCATTTAAGATACAGCTAGAGATTTAAAGAATATTTGCAAATTTTGCAACTTTAAAATAAAAGGACTGTCTCAAAACATTAAGGCACCCCATTGAAAAAAAATTGACCAACATTTTATTTCTACTTTTCCATCTTTGTTGTTTGGGGGCAAAAAGCACCATATTGTGCCCAAAAGAAAAGAAGAAAGAATATTTGATTTTGTGCAAAAATGTTCTATTAGTTTATTTTATTTTACTTTGCAAACAAGTCAGAAAATGTGAAAAGTCATTGAAAAGTGTGCAAAAGGTCTTACAATGGAAATCAGGAATGAGAAAAGTTTTCAATTTTTTTGTTCACGTGTTAGAATAAAACAAGTGAAGATTTATATTTCTAGAAAAAGTCAACATAAAACCAACTGCCTTGTTGGAATGAGAAAAGTTAGGGAGCTGAAAAGATCATCAGGTGCTTGGCTTTCTCTCTGTATCACTTTATTAGCTTTACAGTTTTAATTTTTGAAATTGTAAGGGTTTATAATGTAATTCTTATATTTTATGAGTTCTATATTTTATGGATCTTACTCTATGAATTCAGGTGAAAATGTGGATGCAAATCTAAAAGTAAATAAAACAGATGTTTAGTCTTCATCTTATATTGTGGTATCTTCCATTAATATGAAAACAACACACACAGACACACACTATTTGTGAAAAGCACATAGCTTTGGAATGAAACAGCCACAGATTGATTATTGAATAGTGTTTTATCATTCAACCAAACAATCTCTGTAAAGAAAGAAAAACTGATCTCTGACAATTAATCACAGCAACATAATTTCACAGGTCAATTCAAAGGGAAACTAAAAGCAAGATATTTCCAGGCAGATCTAAACCATTTGATGGTTTTACAAGACATGTAAATCCTTGAATTGAGTAAATTTACAAACAGGAAGTCAGGCAAAGTGGTTGTGTATCAGAATACCGTATATTCCAGTGTATAAGACGACCGGACGTATAAGACGCCCCCCCCCCAATTTTTAAGTTAAAATATAGAGTTTGCCCCCCCCCCAGCCAGCCAGCCAGCCAGCCAGCTCAGGGGCTGTAGATGATGGAATAGTCTGTGAAATTAAAGGACTGAGAACAGCTAAAAAAGCATGGGATACTTTGAAAAATCTCTGTGGTGTTCAACCCTTGGAAAGTAAGGTTGCATTAATAATTAAGTTGGTTAGTATGAAGCTGGTTAATATGAAGCTATCAAATCCCAAATTTTTGAATGAGCACATAAATGATTTTAGAGCCACTTGCAAACTCCTGGAGAGGAAATCCCCCAAAGCTATGCAAATGGGAATCTTCCTGGCAAGTTTACCAAAATACAATCCCACAATAAATACCTTACAATTAAAGAATGATTTAACTCTGCCAGAAGCTTTTATTCAGACAAGAGAATTTCACCATAGACAAAAACTTGATGCAAAATGATAAGTTTGAATCCAGAAATTCTAATTTTAGGCTAACATCATTTTAATGGACTGTTTTTCTTCTCTCCTGAGCTAAATGGAGGGCAATTTAACACTTCAAAGGCAAAGCAGTCATTCTCACAGCAGGGGGAAGGATCTGCTGGGGAAAATGCCCAGGCAGTTTTTACACTTCAAAGACAAGGCAGTCATTCTCACAGCAGGGGAAAAGATCTGCTGGGCCTATAAGACAATCCCCCACTTTTGCGAGATTTTCAAGTGTTAAAAAGCAGTTTTATATGCCAGAATATACAGTAACACTGAGCATTAATTTAAGCCAGGATGTATTAGCAATCAGTCCAGAACTTGTCTTCACCATGTACTTTTACAGAAGAATTTATCTAGCATTTAAAAAACTGTAATTCCAACATTAAGGAAAGTGGAAACATAGTGGTATTATTACAGTAATTATCACTTGCTGCTGTAATCGCGTGATACTACCACCACAGAATCATCAGATGACCACAACTACAAGTTTAAGAATGAGATTTTGATTTTGTATGGGTGAGATTTCAGCTGTTCTCACGAGAAGATGTGATTTTGTTTAAACACACCAGAAACACATAAATAATGAAAGAAATTAACAAATAAACATCTAAACAAAGTTAAAAATGTACAAAGAAAAGGTGACAGTTCATTACTACAAACTGTGTGCTGTGTTCAAGTTGGGAAAGGGGAGGGGGGGAGGACAGCCCATTCATTCTATAATTGTGAAATTACTGTGGACTTTATCAGATGCAGCAAAAACCATGTCAGAAGAAAGCAACAATAACAGAAATGGGCAAAATTATCAAAAGATGTCATAGTCCAGCCATTCTGGGGGCATAGTGTGGGCATGAATAAGGCACCCCTTTTTATTGACAGCTTAGCCCATAAATAAAAAAGTGAAACCTCGTCTGCATCAGCGCTACTCCCTATACATGGCTGAGAATGCAGGTGTCTGATGTCATCCTTTCTGTTATCATTGCGTTCTTCTGATGTGGTTGGGACACAGTTTTTTATGCTGCATTACCCCACGTGCAGTGGGATGTGATTTCACATACTCATCAATACCACAAAAAGAGCAATATTGAGGGTTCTTCACGGATTTTCCAGCCAATAAAAAGTGATGAGCCATTAATGGGTGGAGCACACACTGACCATGGGAGGACAATGGCATCATGTGATAATGGGAACCCATTTGTGGTATGGCGCACTGTAATTCTGTAATTACTGCCCCATCTGATAAAGTCCAGAGATGATGAGTCACACAGGACTGCTATGCTGCACTGAGATAGAGTTGAACGTAGCCTACTAACCCCTCTTACCCTACATTTTGGCCCCTCAAATTTCCAGAATACAATAGACTAATACATGCATGTTTGTTTGTTTGTTTGTTTGTTTCTGTGAAAAAGCTTGTTTTGTATGAACTATTTTATACTCTCTCTGAGCAAAAAAAGAACTGCACAAATCTCTGTTGCCTTTTAGGGTTTCAAGTCCAGAGGAAACATTAGAAAGCTGGGCCAAAACTAACAAAATGAATTTCAGCAGGGAGAAATGTAGGATACTACACTTGGGCAGTAAAACATAAATGCACAGATACAGGATGGGTGACATCTGGCTTGCCTGCAGTACATGCGAAAGGGATCTATGAGTCTTAGTGGACCACAAGCTGAACATGATTCAGCAGTGTGACACGGTAGCTAAAAAAGCCAATGTGATTCTAGGCTGCATCAATAGGAGTATAGTGTCTAGGGAAGTAATAGTGCCACTCTATTCTGCTTTGGTCAGACCTCACCTGGAATACTGTCCAGTTCTGGGCACCACAATTCAAGAAGGACATGGACAAGCTGGAACGTGTGCAGAGGAGGGCGACTAGGATGGTGGGAGGTCTGGAAGTCATGCCTTATGAGGAGCGGCTTATGGAGCTGGGCATGTTTAGTCTGGAGAAGAGAAGGTTGAGAGGTGACATGATAGCCATGTTTAAATATTTGAAGGGATGTCATACTGAGGATGGAGCAAGTTTGTTTTCTGCTGCTCCAGAGACTAGGACACAGAGCAATGGCTTCAAACTACAGGAAAAGAGACTCCACCTAAACATTAGGAAGAACTTTCTGACAGTAAGAGCTGTTCAGAAGTGGAATACACTGTCTCGGAGTGTGGTGGAGTCTTCTTCTTTGGCGGTTTTTAAACAGAGGCTGGATGGCCATCTGTCAGGAATGATTTGATTGTGTATTCCTGCATGGCAGGGTGTTGGACTGAATAGCCCTTGAGGTCTCTTCTGACTCAATGATTCTTTGATTCTATGAAGTCCTGAGTTAAGTCTTGGGGCTCCACAGCAACAAAAGATATTTAAAGGAGGTTCCTGGTAAAGAAAAGGTTAAGAGCCACTGGGTTCTAAAGTATACAAAAGGAGGAAGTTGGGGGAGAAAAAAAAAAGAAATGTGACAGCACCTTTAAGACTCACTGGTTGTTATTTTAGCATGAGATTTTGTGGATACAAACCTTCAGTTGCAGTACTGAGTGGTATTAAGAAATCATGTACCTGAGTCCTTAATACCACTCCATATTGCATCCAAAGAAGTGGATTTATATCCACAAAACCTCATCCTAAAGTAAAAACCAGTTAGTCTTAAAGATGTGCTATTTTTCTTTTTCTTTTTTTTCCCCCTACCTTCCTCCTTTTTATGTGGCAAGAGACTAACATGGCTACTTCTTTGAAAATGTTCTAAACTGTAATACATCAAAACTTCATCAGATCTTTATGTTAAACCCCATAGAAGTAGCCCATACTTTTGATTTGCTAACTGCTATACTATGGATCCCTTGTTCACTTCATGTAAAACAAGCATACCTATTTTCCTCTGTCAAATATTAGACGGTACAGTGGTGATATATCGTGTTTGTTTAATCCGGCACTTTTAGCAGAACTACAGAAAGCAGAGGTAGGGCCAGCTCAATTCAGGTGTAAAGCAATCTATCAAAAAAAAGTTCTTCTCACACTCAGCAGATGTATTACAGCACTGTCAAATATGAAATGCAAAGTAGCCAGTATTAGAATGATTTCCAAAGGAGAAAAGGGCAAAACTCACACACTATTCATTATATAGGAAGGATTAAACAACCATTGCACCTTTACTTACAGACAGAAAATGGATATACTTTAAAGATGAGCTGTTTCTACCTGCTTCTTTGTCCTCATTTCACAAAGAGACACATGCAAAAGTAATCTGAAAGAAGAGGAAAGAGGAGGAGGAGGAGGAATAATATGATGCTACCTTTCATATACTCATTTGGTTTTGCTTGTTTTTAAGTGTAGGGGTGGTTTTTAAGTGAAGGAATTTTAATGAAGGAAAGAACTACTGTTTCTAGAAAACAATCTTTGACCTAGAAGTGCAGTCTTAACTTGGTTATAAGGAGTTGATCACAAGTGTTTGCTTGCATTTTATTTAGCTGCTAATAGACTAATAGCTGCTAATTTTATTTAGCTGCTAATAGACTAATAGTTGGTATACCCAACATTGTGTTTGTATTACATTTCCAGCATGATGGGATTTTCTTCTCCGTCTCTTCCCCCTGCAGCCATCAGCATTGCCTGGAAACCTCTATGAAAGGTTTACTAGCCCTATGGAGCAGGGTTTGGGGGTGATAGGAAGAGATGATTGCTTTCTCCCAGTTCCAATGATGGAAGCAATTGGCAATTGCTCCTCTATTGGCAGTTGCTCTATTGGCAATTGCTCCTCCACCACCACCATCCCCAAATAAAAAGGATTTAAGCCACAACCAGTATTAACATTCAGCTGATTGGCCAAACTGGCTGGTAGAGAAGGGATAAAGCAGAAGGACGGATTCCCTTCCTTCGAGGCTAGCACAGACACTAACCAGAATGGTGGTGGAAAAAATGGACAGATCCCTCCCTTTTCTGCCAGCCCACTGTCACCTGCAAGAAGTGAATTTTTCAGTGCCTCACAGGGATCAGTAGATGGAGAATAAAACCTTTGGTTCTAATTAGGCTCCCATTTATAAAAATTACATTTTAGTTGCCTGACCTTGGACAAAGATGTGGGCTAGAAGTGGGCAGTCTAGAGAAAGTACTAATTCTAGGGAACAAGGAAAACATGTGCTACTTCATTACATCTAAGTCTGTAGCAACAGGAAGAGATGGTGGAATGAGAACTCCCCCTCCCAAATAGGAATTCTGCCCTCTCCATGAAATTTATCTTCAGTCCTCACATTTCTAGCATTGCAGTGATTTAAAACTTCAGTTAAGCATTTAGAAATACATTTTAAACATCCAAAGAAAAGGGCTGGCAAAGTTACCAAAGGTATGCAAACACAGAGTTCTAGGTGCAATTATTTTCAATTTCTTACTCTCTGAAATGGCATAAATTTGGGGAACAAAGGAAAATTTAATTTAAGGGGCAGGATTTTTATGGGGGGGCAGTGTCCTCATTCCCCCACTATAGCTCCACCCCTGGATACACTCCCTCTTTTTAAAAAAAAAAAAAAAAAAAAGTACCTGGAGGCAAAATAAACTAATTAAAGGTTCATGGACTGATTTTCTGGAAACACAAAGTAAGAATCATATGAAGCTTTTTATTTTTATTTTTAATTTATGTGATGGGGAGAATGAAAATCGGAAACTCCTGTCCATTCTTTTTTCATTTATTTTAGTCTTTGTGCACAAAGACAGCAAACAAGGCAAGATTTTTCTTTTTAGTCAGCTCGCTGCAGACTGACTTCAGCAGTCTGAAGGAAGCAATAATTGATTTCAATAATTAATTCCTGCTGACTAAAATAATGTTGCTGTTTATGCACACCTCCCCAAGACCCAGTTAAAAGGAACTTTGAGTCAGGAATGCAGAAATGATAACATTACTTTGGGGAGCAGAAGTCCCCAAACATACTGCAGATTTGGGGAGGGCTTTTTTAAGCCCCCAGGCTACATGAAAGTTTAAGTTATGCTTTTCCATATTGCCTCATGATAACCCAGAATCAAACTCATGGAATCTGAAAAGCTAAGCAGAAGAAGTCAGAACGGTTTTGACAGCAGAAGTCTCATGGTACAAGTCTGCTATCAGTTTGTTTAGGAAGAGGAGCTCTATTTGTTTTCATTTTTTTATTTGTTTGTTAATTTTTTAAAAAAAAACATGTCTGTATGAAGGCTGTGCAGCAGACATCTAAAGAGGTCTACTCAGAAGTTAGTCCTATAGGACTCAGGGCTCATCTACACAACTGGAGATGCAATTAGATACCAATTACAATATATTTTCAATGCATCTCTTAGGGAGGGAAGTTTTCCATCTTGTCTAAGGACTTTATCAGACAAGGCTCCTTAAATGTTCTATTGCTGGCATATTTTAAACTGGTTTTTTTCTGCCGGCAAAAGAACCCTTCTTATTGAACCTTACCTTGAGCAGCGTTCAAAGGCATCCCCAGCATTGACAGAGCACAAACAGAGCTTTGTTTACTTCCTGGTTCGAGATGTCTCTGATTCTCGCAAGAAGACATGAGCATTGTAAATTCAAAAAATACATCAAAACAAAGAAACAAAACATAGATGCAAGCACAGAAACACATTTTGAAACATAAAAGGGAACTGGGGAGGTTCATAAAAAGAGTGTCCCCTACCTGGTTTTCGCAATCTCAACTGGAAGTGTTCTGTCATTGATGCTGTATTCACATGAGCACAATGGCACAAGGTTTTAAGTGCTGTCAATGCACCACAGAAGATCTATTGACAACTTGGCCCATAAATAAAGTAGAACTCTTTTTTGACAGGACAAAATTACAAAAGGACGACGTCATCTGATATGCGCACTCTTTTGCATTCATTAGGCATCATTATGATACCATATTCTCCACATCTGCGAAAGTCCTAAAAGAAGCAGTAGTACCACCTCTTCTTTAAAAAGAATGAATGCCTTTAAGGAGGTATTGGGCTGGATGAGTTAAAACAAACTGAAGCTGAATCCAGACAAGATGGAGGTCCTCACTGTCAAGAGTCCTAACCTGGGTTTGGAGGTATGTCAACCAGTCCTGCATGGGGTTACACTCCCCCTGAAAGACTGTGTTTGCAATCTGGGAGTGTTTCTGGATCCAAAGTCAAATATTCTACTAGAGACAAGATTTTTGAGTTGGATTCCTCTGAAAATATGCTTGCCAGTTAACAGCAAGTGTTCTCTCCGTGGTACAGCTCTATAAATAGGGAACAATATTTCAAGCAATATTTTCAAGACTTAATATTTGTCATGCAGAGAAAAGCTTTTACTGACCTCTGTTTTCAGACAATGCCTTCAGCTCACTTAGAGGGAAAGTATAAAGGGATCCCTTACACACATTTTTGTATTTGTGGCTTCGGGGAGGTGGAAGACCTAGTGCATTATTTTTTGTACAGCCCACCGTATAGGGACCCCAGGAACCATTTCCTGGGAGACCTTTTGAAAGCAAGGGCAGGTTGGACGCTGCATTATTTGTGATCTGTTGGCAGACCACTCCACATTTATTACACTTAAGGTGGCCACCTTCACAGTAGCAGCCCAAAAGGTCCGCTGCAAATTTTTAAAAACAGCAGTTGTGGATTGCAAAGGGGACCAGTTGTTGTAGCCCTTTTGTTGCTCTGGCATCTTTTCCAGTAATTTTAATTGATTTTATTCCTGTATTCTCCTTGTATTTTGTAGATACTTTGCTGATAAGCATGTTGATTGTATTATTATTACTTTCCTGCAGCTTTTTTGTAATATCTTGTAATGGACGTTGTGCCACAGACAAATAGACTTGATGATGATGGATCCAAAGCGCCAAATGACAACTCAGATAGATATGGCAGCCAGGAATGCTTACTACCAGCTCCAACTGTTATGCTAGTTGCACCCCTTCCTAGAGTTGGAGGACCTAAAGATGGTAGTGCATGCACTGGTGACCTCAAGACTGGACTTTTGCAATGCACTGTACATTGGGCTATCCCTATACCACGATTGGAAGCTTCAATTGGTTCAAAACACAGCAGTCAGATTAGTCACTGGTACTTCCAAGCATGATCATATTACACCACTATTAAAATCACTCCACTGGCTGCCAATTAGTTTCTGGGCAAGGTACAAAGTGTTGGTTATTACCTTTAAAGACCTATATGGTTTGGGTCCAGGTTACCTATGAGATTGCCTTCTCCCATACAATCTGCCCCGTACACTTAGGTCCTCTGGGGGACATTTGCTCCAGCCAGCTAGGTCTAGGTTGGCAACTTTCACCAGAGGACTTTTTCTTCAGCTGCCCCTAGACTCTAGAATGGCCTGCCATAAGAGATACAACAGCTGAATACGCTGTCAGAATTTAAAGCAGTATTAAAGACCAGTCTCTTCCAGCAGGCCTATCTAGATTATTTTAAATTGTGAATTTTAAACTGTATATTGATTGCTTTAAAATGTCTTAGGACTTTATCAGACATGGCAAAAACCGTGGCATTAGGACATGAGAATAGCAGAAATGGCTGAAATTATCAGATTACAACATCACTTACCTGTTCCCACTGCATTGCGCAGCCATGAATGAGGCGTCACTTTTTATTGATGGCTTAGCTTGTCAGTAAAAAGTGATGCTACATTCGCACCAGTTCGATGCAGAAGGAATGGGTAAATGACAAGAACGTCTGATAATTTTACCTTTGGTGCTATCATCGCATCCTAAATGACATTGTTTTTTCCTGCTATTGGCCTTGTCTGATAAAGTCCTTAGTCTTACCTTTTCTTAAATTGATAAATGTTTTAACTGATATGTGGTTTTTTTAACTAACATTATGTTTATATATTGATTTGCTGTTCTCCGCCTCAATCCATAGGAACAGGCAGGTAAGAATTATTATTATTATTATTATTATTAGTCATGATATGCCAGCTCCCTGCTGACGTATCCTGCCTGCAGATCATGCCCATTCCTCCCCCATTACCTGCATGGAACAGGAGGAAGTCCAGACAAACCCACTGGCCCATCACTGCAGCCACTACCACCACCATCTCCCTAGATCTCTCTGAAGCTAGGAAGCTGTCCACATGTGACCAAGGCCCTCTGAATGTGACCAGCCTTGGTCACATGTTATAGGCCTTCTTCCTGCTGTAGAAGAATGGTGGCAAAGGGCAGCTGCAGCAACAGACTGGCGTGCAGGAATGGGCTCCTGTGGTCACATAGGGCCCAATCCATTTTTATTTTTTTTTGGCCAGCTGGAATGGATTTTACTGGGTACTTTTTTTAATGTTGTAACAGGCCCAGCTCCATCTCACACACACACCCCGTCTTAGCCCTATCTTTTCCCTAGGTGTTGTGAGGACTGCCCTGGGGCAAAATGGAGCAAAAGCCCTTTGTCATCAGGACTGTAGGGCTCCAAGATGGGGTAAATTGCCCATGTAGAGCACCCCGTGGTGGCACATACTCAGGAAAGTCAGTCTTTTGCAACAAAGGAATGGGGTAACAGGAAAAGAGGGGTAGAAATGTGTGCATGTTCATGTGCCTGTGATTGAAATCATATTTATTTAGTTTCTAACCCATCCTTCTCCCAGCCCAGGATCCAAGGTGGCATACAACATTTAAAAATCACGATTCAGTTTTTAAAATTCTTAATACAACAGTTAAAACACCATTAAAATAATTTTATTTTAAAACCACAAGTTTAAAAAACCAGCATTACAAACAAGTCAAAAACAGCATTAAAAGATGCTTAAAACATAATAAAATATAAACACTATACCCCCCCCATTAAAAACACTACATACACACACCATTAAAAGCTTTATCTGCCACAATACACTGAAAACCAAAAGCTTCCTTGAATAAAAAGGCCTTTACCTGCTTGCAGAAACTCAGCAGGAAGAAGACCAATCAGACCTCCCAGGGAAGAAATGAAATGACAAGCCATTGGTGGCTGCAAGTTTCATGTATGGACATTGTGGGCAAGACTTGAAGTGAAAAAACTATAGTGCAATTCCCATTCACTACTGACACTGAGCACCAACAGGTTTCTATGCAGGCAATTAAGTCCTTGGACTTTAGCCTTCATTTCCAAAAAGATGGGAGGCAAGGTTTACATCTTGCTGTGGTGACCACAAGTAATTGAGGATTTCATGATTCTCTAAAGGACGTTAGGAATTAAATTACCACAATCTCATTAGAAGTGAAGTACTGAATAGCAAAAAAATGACTAAACAAAAATAACTGGGAATCATGTTTGTTACTCAACACTCTATTACATAAATTATCATAAATATATAATATTGAAGGTACAAATTGAAGGTACAGGTAGCTCTGAGGCTTTTAGGACTTTAAACTAGATTCATTTCATTTATTCTCTGCATCCCAACACTGAAGGCTTCTCTAGAAGGGCAAAATACCCCATCTTACCCCCCCCCCATCTCAGAGTCCAACAGTCCTGGTGATACAAAGCATTTGCCCTATTCTGATCCCAGACAGTCCTTACCACCCCCAGGTAGATACGCGGTTGAGATGTGGGGAAGACAGGATAGGTCCCAAAGCAACGTTTTTTTTAAAAAAAATACTCAGTTTATTCTATTACCACCTGCAAAAAATGGATCAGATCCCATGTGTCTGCAGGAGCCAATACCTGCAGGCCAGCCCTCAATGCTGCTGTGGTCTCCCTGACTATCCTGCAAGGCAAGGAGGCATCTTTCAGCAGGTGACCAAGGCTGGTCACATGCAGGGGGCTTCAGTCACATGTTGCAGACCCCTTTCCTGCCTTCCAATCAGCAAGGAAAATGGCAACAGTGGCTGCAGCAATGGGCCGGCGTGCACGTCAGGACTTTCTCAACAGGCCAGATCCACAGCCTTGATACGCCAACAGGGAGCCAGCATATCCTGACTCAGGTAGATGAGCCCAAAGTGTTCCACACCATCTTATATCTCCAGTGTTTTCAAATGGATAAAAGGGGGAGGGATATACATAATATATATTTTACTATGAGAATAGCCATTTGCTGGACTTAATCCTTTCCCCGGCTGTCATCCCCTTTTCCTTGTATGTCATGTTTTTTCTATTGTAAGCCTGAAGGCAAGGAATTGTCAAATTAACCATGTGTAAACTTCTCTGGGAGCCTTTTTGGCTTAAGACCAAGGTATAAATACTCTAAATAAAATAGCTAAAATAAATAGCCTGTGTACAAAATTCAGCACAGGCATTTCAACATTTCATTGGTTAATGAGATCATAAATTGGACTTGAGAGCATAACTGCTAGAGATTCATGCCCCGCTAATATAAGGAAAATACAACTGAGTGACTCACAGTAGTGGCATTTCACAGCAGCAGCAACTTGTCTTAACAATGTTTTTACCCCCATAAGCCCCCATAAGCTTTGCATGCAAGATGGCAGCCACAAGTGATTTATTCACATTTATAATTACTTTAATTTGCCACCGCCGAACTCTTTTGTTTTTTAAAAATAATGTCTATGGTGCGCTAGAGCAACTTTTTGATTTAACAGGAAAACAAAAAAAACCCCAAAGCACCCAATTTTATCACCTTAGGGATCGGTCGCTAAGGCAAAAATCCAACATGGTGGCAGTGGGCACTTGCCCTATTAGCAAGCCCTGCCTCTGCGCTCACCTGGCTAATCCACTTTGTGCTTCCTCTCTTCTCATATCGAATTGCTTGTTTCAATAAACAGAAATGTGCATCCCCTTGCTGTTTTTAAAAAACTACGGGAGAAGCCACAAAGGCTTTTCCTGTGGCGTTTTTTGCCATTTTGGTCCCCCAGCCTTCCCAATACAGTAGATTGATGCAGGATCCCATTTAGGCACGTAGTATTCCCAGCAAATTTCATGAGGGTTATTTTAATCGTTTCAACAACCCCTCAGATTTACATTTATTAATAACCCAATGTGACCTGCAATCCACCTTTTCAGTCTGGCAGCATCGCAACAGAAGGGTTTCTAAGATACTGCAGACTGGGACACGGGGAAATGATCGTTGTGTTCTCCTAGTCATAAGGGCGTGTTGACAGAAGCAGTTGTGGCAAGACTTCAAGGGGGTCTCTCCAACTGTCTGTTTTCCATGACCAGGAGAATGCTGCAGATATAATTTTCCAGTGCCCTGATCTGCAGCAGCATGAAAATCCTTTGGTTGGGATGCTCTTTGTATGAAACGGTAGTGGTTGGGGGAGGGGGTTTAGCATTGTCAGACATAACTACAATGAAGGGGCTCCATCATTATAGTTACATCCGGCAATGCCCCCCCCCACAAAAAAAACCTGACAATGTTGGATTGCAGCCCACATTGTTTAATTGGGACTTTATCAGACCCGTCAAAACCACGTCAGAAGAAAGTGATGATAACAGAAACGGGCAAAATTATCAGACAACATTGTCCTTCAGCTGTTCCGGGGGCATGGCACAGGTGTGAATAAGGTGTCCCTTTTTATTGATGGCTTAGCCTGTAAAAAAAAGTGACGCCTCGTTCGTGCTTCTGCTACACCCCAGGAATGGTTGAGGACATGGGTATCTGATAATGTCACCCTTTCTGTCCTTATCATGTTCTTCTGATGTGGTTTGGGATGCGTTTTTTTGCTGCATTTCCCCATGTCTGATAAAGTCCTTGGATGTCTCATTTCTTTGCAATCTATTTTTCATAGTATATCAAATATCTGAACATTGATGTCCCAGATCTCATTCATTCATTCATTTCAGATTGTTTCAGTTTCATATTCTCTACCAAGCCTCAGTTTACTGCAGACGGTTGTGAAATCAACCTTTTATCATTTATATGATGCCTGTGAAATCTGTAAAATAAGACAAATAGAGAAAATCCCCCCTCCCACTATTCACATATATTCAGTATTAAGAGCATGCAGATATACAACAAAATGTTGACCTTGTCTGACTCCACTGGTCCCATGGTGGTGAGGTTCCTGTTGTAAAGTACAGAGTAAAAGCACAGCCAGGCCAGATGTTTTTCCTATTAAATAGATTAACTTAGCCCAAACCTAAAATTAAGAAAACATACTGGTTCTGATTTACTATCAGTCCATGATCTGTTGCTGCAAAGGGAGCAATGGATAGTCATGAACAGCCAACTTGCAATTTATTAAGAACAGCAAGGGAATTCCATACCCTCACCCCTGACTGCTCTAAAAATGCTGAACGGAGGGCCCCGGCCTAGTGATGAAAGCTGCTTTCTGACAGTAAAAGCTGAGTAAAAACAACATTAAAATCATTTAGAGAATGGCTGGAAAAGTACTGGAGAAAAATACTCAGACCCCACAAAAGGTACTTGTTTCCAAAAGGCTCTAAAAGGTATACTTTCAAGGTCTGCCTGAGGTACTTCCTTTCACATTTATTTATTTATTTAGTTAGTTTTCTTGACATTTTTTCTGTGACTCAAAAGAGAGCAAGGTACAGGTGATTAAAGCCCTTCAAAAATGAGTCCATGTATTATTTTGTTTGTTAAACTGTGATTTTGCTTTATAAGCCCCCTTCCATAGCTGCCTGTATGAAAAGGAACCTTTGTGTTGTGAAGTAATTCATGACAGAGCTTATTCATGTCATAACTGCTTTGCAGTTTGTGCCATGATACAAACAGAGGTCAACTTAATGTTCTACAAATCTGAAGAAAAATTTAGTATGCTTCTTTCAATTGCCACAGCTATTTTATAAATAGTATGTGGAGGATGTTCACAGGATAATTAAGAAATAAAACCATCCCAGATATGATCTATTTGGGTTTCTAGTATCAGACATTTTTTTCTCAAAAAACAGATTTGTATCCCATGTTGTCACTGACAGCTATTGTTTCCCCCTTCCTACAAGACCCCTACTTCCTTAGTCCTAGCTAAAGAGATTATCAGACGCATCAAAAGTGATGTTACAGGAATGCCAGGAGATTGTAAAAGGGCTCCCTTACCACACAATGTTGTTCCCCCATCATTATGCACCCATTCTGCTGCCGTTATGCTGGCACTGCTTTTTATTGATGGGAAAAGCCATCAATAGATCTGTCAGTCCATTTCTGCCCCAGATTTCTGTGTGTGCGACAAGGTGCCCTGAGATCCCAGCGTCGATGTGTGGTCCCTGACAGAACACTTCTGGGTGAGATCAGGACTTCCAGGTAAGTGACACACTTTATTAAAACTTCCCTGGTTTACTTGGAAGTTTTAAAGTTTGTGTATGTGCTTTTTGTAACTTTTTTTGGGGGGGGGGGTGTTTTGGTTTTTATTTTTGAATTTCCCACACTCGCGTCTTCTCGTGAAAATCTGCAGGATTTCATGCCAGGAAGTGAACGGAGCTCCGTTAGAGCTCCATTCACTCCTGGGCTGCCCTGTTGTCGGAAGAGAAGGTAAGTGTAGTGGGGAGGGTGACTGTGGTGGGACAGGGAAGGGACAGGGACAGGGAGATTGTGGGACAAGAATGCTTTTTGTATTTCTGTCTGATAATTTCCTAAATAGCCACTGCTATTTTCCTAGGAATTTAGCAATGATTGTACAGTCGGACCCCCATATCAATGGAACCAGTATCCATGGTTTCAGTTATCCGGAGGACACCAAAGAGGGACACATACCATAGAGTAATCCTAGAAAATGCCTAGAGAGTCATCCTCTCTAGATATTGTTTAGGTCCTCTAAGGCGACACTATGGTATTTTTTATCAGATCCATTACTGTTAAAAGGGTTTGCTGTTATCTGCAGTTTCTGGTATCTGGGTAAGTCTGGGAACTGAACCCCCATGGATATGGGGGTCCAACTGCCTATACCAAGAAGACAACGAAGAATTGTGACTGATATCCTATTGGCTGGTAGAGGTAAAGACAGAGGCAGTGAGAAAAAAATGGGAAAAGTGGCACTGCTGATAGAAGGATGAGAGTCTTATTGGTTCCTTTGGGGTTCCATGGAGCCAAGACAGTATAGAAAGGGTGGCTTGGATAATCATCTGTCCTGTGGCATAGGCAATTTCCCAAGCCATCCCTCCATACTGCCTTGGCTCCATGGATCCTATCCTTCCTCACCACTGCCACCACTGTCTCCCTGCGCAAGCATGGAGAACATTAAACTATTGGCACAACACATCAGTAGTGCTCTAATAAAATCTAGTTCCACTGACATTGAACTAATCAGCCTCCATTGCCTGCAACAAACCAACTGCTGTTGGGGGCAGGGACAAGGAGGCTGATCAAAACTGGCCATGTTGGTGGTGCCCACTTGTCATGCAGCTGTTACTTTGGGAATAGAGAATTCATAGAATCACAGAGCTGGAAGAGATCAGGAGGGCCATCCAGTCCAACCCCCCTGCTATGCAGGAATTCCATTGCCCTGAAGATTTATGGTGTTGCATGTTAGGATAAGCACCCAAATAACTGTGTTCTCAAAACAAAGCCTTTCCAAAGCAAATGTCACAAATAGATACCTGCCATTAAGATTGTTACATGGTTATGACAGACAGCAGAATGTAGAACTGAACTGGTCTTTCTATATAAAAGAAGCCCAGGTTAAGGTGCAAACAACTTTTACTTCACACTCAGCAGCTAGACATCATTCCCCACTTTTGTTAGTCCTTTTTGTACCCAGGCCAGTTAATTTGCTCTGTGCTCCTTGCAATTGTTTAAAAGCTCCAAGCACAAATTAATTCTTACCCTGCTACCCTAGGGAGAGAGGGATATCATCTGCCACTGATATTCTAACAGCAGGTGATGTCATAAGGTAACACTGATGAGCCATCTTTCATCAAAGGGAAACAACATTATAGTAAATTAGCTTAAAATATGCAATTATCTAATAGAAGTTGTTGTTGTTATCTTTATTTCTATCCTGATTTTTTTCCCAATTTGGGACAAGTTATTACAGTGGGCCCATGGTATCCACTGGTTTGGTTCCAGGACCCCCCATGGATTTCAAATCCATGGATGCTCAAGTCCCATTGTATACAATAGTGTAGTAAAATGGTGTCCCTTACATAAAATGACAAACAGCAAGGTTTCCTTTCTGGAATTTTCCCCCCTGAATATTTTCAAGCCATGGTTGGTTGAATCAATGGATGCAGAATCCATGGATAAGGAGGGATGACTGTAATTTCATTAAATCTAAAATAAAATCATGTTTCTGTCTGTTTCCACATCATGCAAAAACAGGCAGATAGATTTTCACCAAATTTGGAGGGTCTGCTTGTGTGATCTAACCTAAACTATAGACTATGTTTGTTGTTGTATGCCTACAAGTTGCTTCTGACATATGGCAACCCTAAGGCGAACCTATTATGGGTTTGCTGAGCCTGAGAGTATGTGACTTGACCAAGGTCACCCAGTGGATTGTCATGGCCAAGCAGGGATTCAAACCCTGGTCTCCAGAACTGTAGTCTAACAACTATGCCACACTGGCTCATAGGCTATGTAGCATATACTGAATTTACTTTGGAGTGCCCTGGGGGCACTCTAGTTTCTTCAGTTCATACAAAGTCCTGTGTTTAATGTGAAGTCAAAGGCTTTGAGGTGTTCTGCTACAAGGAACATGAGAGACACTGCAGACTGGGCCAGCCAGAAAAATCAGCAGTAGCAGAACATGTTATAAACCAACCTGGACACAAAATGTTATTTAAAACACCAAAATTCTGGACGAGGCCAACAATTATGTCAGAGAAGCTATTGAAATCCACAAACACCTAGACAATTTCAACAGGAAAGAAGAAATCCTTAAAGTAAACAAAGTTTGGGTACCAGTCCTGAAAAACACCAAAATCAAAACTCAAAACATACAAGTGAACTCCACCCAGAGAAAGGTTTCCAGCAGACAATGGACCATTAGTCCAACAGACACTAATCCTCCTTGCATATCCTCTCACTCTAGGAACTAGCCATTTAAATACACAAATTTACATATCCTCTTCAACAGGGAGGCAGAGTATATAAAACCCACATACCCCTACACCACCATTCTCTGCAGATGCCAGCCATAGATGCAGGCAAAACTTCAGGAATAAACTCTTCCAGAACATGGCCTCACAGCCCTGAAAAAAAAACATGAAAAACCTACTGTGTTTAATGTCCAATTGGGAGAGGCATTCTCTCTCAATGGCAACTGAGACTGCTGACACACTGCAGAAATAAAGCAGCTTGACACTGCTTTAACTGCCATGGCTCAATGCTATGGAATCCTGGGATTTGTAGTTTTGTAAGATATTTAGACTTCTCTGTCAGAGAGCTCTGCTGCCACAACAAACTACAAATCCCAGGATTTTATAAGATGGAGCCATAATAGTTAAAGCAGTGTCAAAATGCATTATTTCTAGTGTGTCAGCAGCCTGAGACTGATGCAGCTGAGGAATGTCGGAGCACCCAGAGGATGGGCAATCATCTCTAAAGCAGATGAAACTGAACAATCATTAACATTAATCAATGATATTCCCAAACAATGGGTACTACAGCTAGTAGTTTAATATGCTGAAGGATCGTATTGTTTCCCAGGTCTCACCAGGAGAAGGGAGAATTTTAAAAATCTATCTGCGGGGTTTGTTTTTACCTGTGTAAATGAAGATATATTCCTTATCCTGTTCACACAGAAATGAGGTGTTTATTATGCCCTAGCCAGGTTCCAGCCAAAACGTTTGGTCTACGGCTTTGAGCAGCATGGAAAGTTCAGACCCCTATGCTTTCATGTGTGTTCCAAAATCACTTAGTTAATTCTATTCATGATAAAGTTTGGGTGTTCCTTCATCATCCTTTTTATGAGGCTGACATGAAAGTCTACCGAAACACCTGAGATAAACGTAAACCAAAGGAAAATTTTGGTTTTGGTGCTGGTTTTTTAAGGCCTGAGACAATTGCAAATTAAAATCTGGTCTTCCCTTGACCCATTGGATATATCAGTTTAATAATAAAGAGAAACTATCATTATTATATTATCGCATAAAAACAATACAATGAAGAACTACTTAAATGCCCTTGTTACACTTACTGGCATGTAGAAGACGAGCAGACCAAATAAAACTATAAGATAGAAGATTAGTCTTGTGTCCAGGCCATCTTAAAGAAGGCAAAATGAAATTGTTTTACTCCTGAATCAAAAACACAAATTTATTCTGGAGTCTCATTTCCTTTCTTTAAACCAGCCAATCTGCACAGCTAGACTAGACTTCCAAGACCAGCTGACTAATCAGAACCTTGCAGACCATTCGTGACATCAGACACCAAAGCTAGGTAACCACATTGCCTCTTAATCAGGTATTTTAACATTTAACATTATAACTAAGAATCTTAAATTGGATTGGATCTTGAATGTTCATGAACAGAACTCCATTTACTAAGACAGCCCAGCCACCTAGTAATTCTGCTGTGAATGTAGCCCTATATGCACTTGCCATTTTAAAGTGGTTAATTTCTAGGGGTGTTTGACAGGCTATCATCTATAGCATCACATTATGCTTTTATTTAAAAAAAATTATTTGAACATGATTGGGAGGGGGGAACATCTGATATTTACAGAATTGGCCCTGCACCAATGGAATGATGAGGATTTAGCTAGCCATTAAGCCATAAAGAATTATTAATCTGGTTGTTAAAATTTCCCTTTAGATCTCAGCCTTGACATTTCATTTAAACAGATATAAGAACAATTTCTCTTTCTAAGGAATGTTTCTTCCTCATATCCAACTGCAAGAGACTCAATTTAGGAAGATTTGCTGACTGCTAAAGTCCTATTTCCACATCAGAGGAAGAAGCAAAGTGCCACTCTCAGCAGTGTGAATTTGGCCAGGATCCAAGGAAGCGAGGGCTGACTTAGATCTCAGTGGGTGGTGACCATTATGCATTTGGGGGAAGCTGTTCAAACCTGGCAGGAGAACTGGCTGTAGCATGTGGAGAGGGAGTAAAGATACTGAAGTCACCTAGTGTCATTAGCCTTCCCTGCTGTGGGTTACTATATCAAAATTGGGCTCTGAGAAAAGATTGCTGTTCAGAAGGATATCAAACAAAGCAAATTGGAGGTAATATGATGCTGTTAACATCAGACAAGCCACATAAAGTACTGGCAAGAAGCAGGGATTATGAAGGACTTCCACTGAGAGCAAGCATTTGGTTAAACAATGATATGGTGTAGGCCATGCCCCGGCTTCCTCCCACAATGAGTCAGCCTTTAAATTGATGGAGAACACAGGCTGAGCATTTTGACAAGCAGCCTTAAGCCAGGGGCAATTAGTCCAGTATGAAATGTGAGTCTATAATCAAACATGTGTCACCTTACTGTGCAGGAGTAGCAGTGGAATATATGCATTTTCAAACAAAAGAGAGATATAGAATATTTTTTTTAATTCAAAGGAAGCTATCTTGTAGTACCTGAAGTCATCTTTTAATTACAGGCCCTATCTGTGCTGAGGAAAGAGGTGGAAATGCTTTCAGCCCACTGGACATCTATGAGGCAAATCTGTTCATAATTTAAACCTGGAATTAAAACGATTAAGGCAATAAAATATAAAGACACAGTTAAAGAGCTGTTGCTGTATTTTTGCAGATCTTGCTTTCAAAAAGGCAATATCCCATCATTTTATAAAACCAACCACATTATGAAAGGAGCAGCATGCTGCATCTAATATTTCTGTGGGGGTATCACCGAAGGTGAGTCAGCATCAAATTTATATTCCTTGGTGGAGCAGACATTTCATCCCATCCACAAATAGGTAGACCAGTAAAGTAACCATCCTCTGATGTAATGGGACTTTTGTAGGACTTTCTGATCCTAGGATTCCCACATTTTGGTGTAGTCACATACAAATGTCATATGAAGAATAAGACTGGGAAATGTTTTACACTGAAAAATTGCAAAATGTCTTGCTTCTGATATTGATGTACATTTAAAATATATATTTTAGATATGCATTGGTCCACTCCAGATACATTTAGATGGGGTTGAATTGGGTGGTGTGGGATAATTTTCCAAGGCCCTTACAAATCAAGGGACCCCTCTGCTTCAGCTCCTGTGTGCATCATTGGCCCATTCCCCTGTCCTCCCATGTTACCCCAAACTCTGCCCTAAGTAACATAAAGTTTTGGGTGATTAAAAGCATACTTAGCAGAGAATTCTAAGAGTTATACTGTTAAGAAATGCACTACAGACCTAGTGCTCTAGAACTCTCACCAAACTACAGATCTGAGGATTCCACAGTGTGGAGCCCTGGCAATAAAGGGGCCATCAAACTGCTCCAACTGTTCCACTGAAACCACTGTACTTAGCTTTACTGCAACAAGCTCTAATCTCATGGGTTGAAATGGTATTTAGTCATACCTGATCTTACCTATATAAAAATCCTCACTGTCAGAACTTCAAACATTAATTATGGTCAAATAGCCCATTGTATTCCTTTCCACAAGCTCAGAACAAAACAAAGTTTTTTTGTAGAGAATGAAATCAGGCAAATATAAAGAAACTCATTGTGACACAAGCAGAATTCCCAGCACAATTCTATATTTATCTATTCAAAAGTAAGTCCCACTGACTTCACTGGACATGTGTGTGTGTGTGTGTGTGTGTGTGCCTTCAAGTCACCTGTCAACTTATGGTGACCCCACGAATTTCATTAGAGTTTTCTTGGACAAGGAATACTCAGAAGTGGTTTTGCCAGTTTCTTCCTCTGAAATATAAGCCTACAACACCTGGTCTTCATTGGTGGTCTCCCATCCAAATATTAACCAGGCCTAACCCTACTTAGCCTCCAGGATTAGACAGAATCTGGTGCCTTTAGGTATTTAAGCCTTTACTCCCATGTAAACTGGACTGAAACCTATTTGATGCATCTAACATAAAAGTCAAAAATTCCAGTACAAGTTAGGAAGTCTTGTTCTGCAAACAGTAAAAGCAATAATCTTGTGATTTATGGCTGCAAAGCAGAAAAGGAAGCCAAACATATTGCTGTAGTCTACTAATGATAACAGTGGTAATGATTGTATAAAAATATGATTTTCATTCAGTTTCAACAAATATTCAGAATAAGTCCAGGAAGTTGTGTGTGAAACTAGATAGGGAGGAAAAGGTCAATTTCAAAACTGATTCAAAGCAGAGTGCAATGAAACTTACCGTAGTTTCTCCCATGTGCTTCACTTATAAAACTAAACTTATTTCATGCAGTGGGTCTCAAATGAGGGTACTAGCAAAATCCTAATGGCATATTTATATAAGAACTGATGTCACTCAGTGGTATGTGAAATATTGTGAAAGGAAGTTTCATGTTTGCTTAGGTTGAAGGGCAGCCTAGAAATGGTCAAATGAACATATAACATGTCTCCTGAACAGAATGGAGGAGGTATTCTTAAAGAATTTGATGAGGTGTTTAATGAGCTTGGATACATTATGGATATAATACATCATGTAATATAGATCCAAATGTGCTGCCAAAAATATATGTGCCATTTAAGCCCCATTAGCACTAGAGAACAAAGGAGATGCTGAAATCAACCGGATGATAAAATTACATGTCATTGAGAAAATTCAGCTATCTAGTTCTTCCCTTTACTCTTTTTTCAGGAAGGAACACCCTAACTTGAGCAACACCTTCAACTCTGAGTGAGGGATAAGAAGGTGACTGAACTTTTCTTTTGCCTGGAAGTGATATTTTTATGTGATCTCCAAGAAAGGGATGAAAGTACTGATGTTCGGTGTTGAAAGACTGCTATAAATTCTATTCTCCTGTTTACAAGATTTTGACTTTACAAATGATAGGAAATGCTGAAAGGTGACCTGAAAATGCTTCAGGTAAGTTTTCAGCCCCTTTTTGGGGGGTGGTAATTTCTTCACTATATTATTATTATTATATATTCTTGAGTAGCCATTAATGCAAGTTAGGCTGAGTTTCAGGAAAGGCCCCAAACAACATTGTAGCAGTGACAGCACTCCGTACAATTTGGTAGCCAAATTACCCTAAGCCAAAGACTGCAAAAGGCAGTGGAACTATGTTGATAGTTATGTGTCAAGGGAAGGTGAGTGAGGTAAACACTATTTGGGCCACTTTCCCAATGGTTTTAACCACCAGCCTCATCACAAATACAGAAGGAATCATGGCAAATATCAACCATAGCAATGGCTATAAAACCAAGCTTTTCTTATTTATTTATTTAGTTTGAATATTCATACCTTACCATATATCATGGGATCTGGGAGAGGCATATAATTAACATCTATTTTAGAGTTTAAAACAATTTCAGAATTTGGGGGCCAATTTGTATATACAGGCAGCATAGTAGCTTTTCAAAATGCAACTTCATGGAGATTGTTCCATGTGGTAGACCACAAGCAGGGGGCTACAGCCAGGCACTCTACTTTCTGTCCTACGGCTCCACCATGAGGAGTTATAGGGAACTATCATGTCTAAATAGAGGTAGTTTCCTCCTCCCAACCTCATCATCCAACAAAACTGACTCCCTTGTATGAGGAAGTTAAGAGCTCCCAAGGAAGACTCATCTAGGGAACAATCTCTCTTGGAAACAATCTTTTAAATCTTGTGTCTGTTGGAGAAAACCCATCCCAGTTTCTCATACTATGCCATGCTGACTAACTTTCACTGAACTCATTCAAGAAGCTTGGTTGTGACTGACATTAAGTTCTATTGCTTTCAATTGTAAACATTTCAAGCTGGCTCTATGCATGCTTACTTCAATGTATGTGAATGTGTGCAGGATTACAGCTTTGATGCTTGATGGAATCAGCATTTTGAAGGACTCTTACTGTTGTAACAGAAGAAATCAAAACATGGATCCATAATCTGATGCAGAGCGCTCGACTATAGCCCTCCGGATGTTTCTGGAGTGGAGCTTCCACCATCCCTTATCAGCAGCTATACTTACTAGTGCTGCTGGGAGTTATAGGTAAAAAAATGTATGGAGGATCCAGTTGCTTACTGCAATATTCAGCTATAGATCTGAATCTATGCACAGCAGCTTGGATCTTAAGTAGCTGTTAAAGAAGGGATCCTTCCATTCATGGAAGGTACACTGATCCATCATAGGCTCTCTCTGGCAGAAGGAAGGAGGAAATCTTTGCTGATTCCCTCTTGCCTTTGTCAGCATCATTGCCACTTCCCATTGGTGGGAGGGTCACCCAAACTGCCAAAGCAGATTTTGGCAGGGGCTTCAGGGGAAGGGAGAATGAGCAAAAATTGGATCTCCCACCACCCTCCTTCTACCAGGGAGAGGAATTATCCTCATACAAAGGCCAGGTAAAAGCCCACACTTCCAGCTTCTCTGGGAACTATCATACTATTACTAACAATGATTTTTTTTTCATTTTAATATGTATTAAATAAAAGTAATAGTAGCTTTTAGCCACTGTGGTATAGTGGTTTGAGTGTTAAACCCATACTCTAGGAGAGCAGGGTTCCATTCCAGGCATGGAAACCCACTGTACAGCAGCAGCATGGCACAAAGTCTTGACAAAATGGATCCTTTTGCGTTTTGCTAAGTATAAATGTCAATAGAGAGGCAGCAACTTGACTGTGCAACTAATATACATCAGGACATTTATATCCCATTTTTCTGAAAGCTCAAAGTAAGTCATCCTAAATCATAGGAAAGAATTTTCATATTGCATCAGATACAACATGAGAGCCAGAATGGTGTAATGGTTTGACTAGGACTCTGAGAGAACAAGGTTCAAATTCCTGCTTAGCCATGGAAACCCACTGGGTGACCTTGAGTAAGACACACTTTCTCAGCCTTAGAGAAAGGCAAGGGCAAACTTCTTCTGAATAAATCTTGCCATGAAAACCCTGTTGTAGGGTTGTCATAAGTTGGAATCAACTTGAAATCACATAACAACAAAAGAGGTTGGTCAGTGTTCGTCCCAACTTGAATCTTTGCTAAGTTTATATATTTACATTCAATCTTACCTGCCCAAACTCTTAAGTAGTTACTAGAAGTTACTATGTTCCCTTTCACACTATGCAATTACAGTGCTATGATTCTACTTTAACTGCCAGGGGAACATCTTATGGAATCCTAGGGTTTATACAGGAAGCTCCCATTTATCTGGTTAGGGACTGCAGCAGTGTCAGAAACTGGAATTGGTCACTTTCCCCCTCTCTCTGCTGGCTTTCAAGCAGTGTGTGTGCATGTTGTCAGTCCCAAGCAAGCCTCCAAAGGCAAGAACTGCAAAAAGAGTGGATTCCTCATAGAAGGAATGGAACTTGTCCTTCATTTGCAAGCTTCAATACAGCAAGTTGTCAGATAATGAGCTGTCAAAAGGAGGGGGCTTCCTGTAATTTGGTCAGGCACCAGAGTTCTGTGGGTGAGAATTCTACATATTCCTCCCCAAATTGCAAATTCCAGGCTCCTGTAGGAGGCTGCCATGGCAGTTAAAGTGGAACCACAGAGCGGTAATTGCGTGATGTGAAAGTGGCCCATGATATTAGTCTTCCTTTTCCAGAAATTATGGTAGATGATCTATGAGGGTAGAGGGGAAAGGGGAATGCCTGTCACCCCAACCTCCAATCCCTCATCACACTTGCTCCTCTACAGAGCTTTGTACCTTGAGCACAAAATCTTGAATAAATTTTGCCAAGAAAATCCTATAAGAAAGTCGACATAAGTCAGAGTCAACCTGAAGGCACATAGCAGCAGCAGCAGCAGCAGCAAATTGAATAGTTACTAATCTGCCTCATGCCTTGATCCCCACAGTTGGATAATCTAGAAAACTGATGCTGATTTCATTCACATTGAAAAGGGTATCATCCATCTCATCAAATGCTATCAATCATTCATGTTGCTATAGCTCACCCAGATGCTCAACAGTGCACCCACAAAGAGAGCTGTCTGGCTTCATGATGTGCTGAGCCTCTGTAAGGGGTAAATTCACCTTGCTGTCCTTAAACCAACTTTAAATCAGGCCTAAGTGAAGGATGCTCCTTTATGTGACCAGCACCCACATAATCTCTTGGCACATTGAACCTTCATAGAGCCTTCCAAAGAAGATACAATGGCCAAATATTTATGAATATTCTGTTTCCTTTATGGCTTTGTTTTATTCATTTTTTATTTTTTTAAAAATTAAATGCATAAACATTCTGTTTCAAAATCTGTTCTCTACTCCAGACAACATAGAGCAAAATGCTTTTGGCACTGTTTATGCACTCTGTGTGTATTTGTACATGTTGCTACAGTCATATCCATACTATATATTAAAAACTCTTTGTTTTACTACCTATAGAAAAATTATAAAATGTACAGTCTCTGTAATTACATTGCCCTTTGCCGTCTGTCTAAAAAAAGACTGCGTTCAAATTTTTCCCCTGTTTTATTTGCACCCTATTAACAACTGTTACTGGAGCTTTAATTATGCCCCTGTGATTGCAGAGATGCGGCTGACTTGTGTCATTTTCCTCCCAGGGGATGCTTTATAATTACCAGCATCCATCGTGGCTGCCTGTAAGCTGATGCTTTTTTATTACCAGTTCAATAATCACTGCATCCTTGTGAACATCTGCTCTGCAAGCCATGCATCGGAGGTCCCTGTGCCTGTCACTCGATGCTCCCTTGCTGTGGTGACCCTTTTGCCCTCACCTTCAGTTTATATCTAATTTGCTTAGCAGAAGCTCAGTCCAGATTGCCACACAGGAATGCAATTAATGCTCTGCATTTGCAAACAAAGAAATGTTTTTTGCCTCTTACCTCGGTCTTTTTCTTTATTTTTTAAAAAAAGGTTTTATTATCTTATTGTCAAGCCCCATAATTTGTATTCACAGCAGGATGAATCAATATAAGTCCTGAGGAGAAGATACATTATTTTGTTAGTGTTTTAGGCAGATAATGAAAAGTATGCAGGCTTGACTGGGGGGGGAGGGGAAGGTTTTATCATGAAATACACAGTTTACCATGATGGGCTATAAATAAAAATTATTTAAGACTCTGTATAAAAATTATTTAAAACACATAGGGGTAAATCCTATTTTAGCCCTGAGTAAAGTAGACCTATTGAATCCACTAGATTCATTTACATGCTGACTCACCATTCAGTATTGATTGAATAGATCTACTGTAGTGGAGACTAACCAAGAAAATGGGAGCCATAGATTCCATAACATGGTTGGAGATTTTGTAGATTGTCCCATAGATGCATATAAAATAACTTCCTGCACAAATGCAGAGATATGAGAGGTGGCTCTGGGGCTGACAAGGGCAAATGGAAATCATCTAGTATCCCCTCTCCTCCCTTTCTGTTTCCCTTTCACCAGAGGGAACCTCAAGTGGATTGGGAACTCTTTCTTTTAAACAAGGGCAACTTAAGACCAAGAGTTAGTGTGCTGTAGTGGTTTGAACATTGGACCAAGACTCAAGACTACGGTTCGAATTCCCACTTGGCCATGGAAACCTACTGGGTGACCTTGGGCAACTCAGACTCTCTTGGCCTCCGAGGAAGGCAAAGGCAAACTGGCTCTGAGCAAATCTTGCAGAGAAAACCCTATGATAGGTTCGCCTTAGGCTCACCATATTTAGAAATAACTTGAAGGCACACAACAACAACTTAAGACCCAAGGTGCTGTTAATGGATTCATCTTAGTTACAGTTGCCATTACTACAGATATTAACAGTTTCTGGACCAAACCATATCCTCTGCTCCTCAGAAAGTTTGGGAAGCCCAGATTTCCAGACCCAAAGTCCTCTAAACTTTCTGCCACATTTTAAGAGTCTAGATCAAGGCAGGTAAACAATGGACTACCAGATGCTATCACACTCAAATTCCCACCAGTCCCAGCCAAAACAGCCACTGTTTAGGAAAGATGGAAGATAAATCCGACAGTATCTGAAAGACTAGAGATTCCCTATCCCTGATCCAGATTACTGGGTTCAGGTGGGTTACTGTGGCTTCTGGGGTGTCTCTTATTTTGTAGGCTATCCCATAGATGCACATAAACTTCCTGCATCAACATGTTTTACACTCATTGGCATGACGTCACATAACACTCAGAGCCATGAGGGAGGTTCTGGTGTATCTGAGATGGTCTCAACCTGTCTACACCATCCCAGTCTCTAATAGGAGGAAGAAAGTGAATGCCTCTCAGTCTCTCTGCCCACTAGATACATTCACAAACAAAGGAATGGGGTGTTCAAATATGGAATACAAACGTACAGTGCAACACATGTAGGTGAAAATCACAGCCCATTACTTAAAAAAAAAATTGGGGAATTAACCACAGAATGTTTATCTATAAGCATTTTACTGTTCATAAGAAGCACAGGAATACCCAGCTGGGCTGAATCACCATAGATGTGTAGGAATGGTGAAAGGCAGAAATGGTAGGAAAATGTTAATGCATTCAGTTAACTATCAATAAACTTTTTTTAAAAAACCCTACTCAATTACATTTACATTAGAAAGGGGAAAATTAACTATTTTATTTATGAGCTCATCTACACAAGCCAGGATACACCAGTTTCCTGCTGGTACCTCCTGGCTGCAGATCAGGTCTGTTGTTCCCCCATTCCCTCCACAGAAGGGGAGTAAATCCTGACAGGGACACTATCCCATTGCTGCAGCCACTGCCACCACCATTTCCCTCCTGTCTCAAAAGGAAGGAGGGGGCCTGCAACATGTGACCAAGTCCCCCTGCACGTGAACAATCTTGATTGCATGCTGCAAGACTCCTTCCTGCCTTCTGGGAGAACTGGGGAGACTGGCAGAATCAGTGGGGGGGGGCAGAATGCTGGACAGGCTCCTGTGGACATGTGGGGCCTGATCTATTTCCTCCTGGTGGAAATGGAGTAAAGCAGGTATTTTTTAAAACACATATCAGGCCCTACCCACCTTCCTCCCATCTCAGTCCTGTATCTGCCTTGGGGGTGATGAGGACTGCATGGGGCAGAAGGGGGCAAATGCCCTGTGTCATTTGGACTGCAGAGCTCTGAGACTGGGGTATATTGCCCATCTAGACAAGCCCTATATTAAATTGACATTTACATTTAACTCAAATCCTGCACTAAAACCATTCCAGAATGAAGCCTTCATGAGTTTACCCCTTCCCCCCTGGCCTATCTCCATTTTCTGAACACGAAAGAGAAGGAAACAGGTTGAAAAACCCATTTCTCATCCTCCCCACCGTCTCTTGCCTTCTTTTTTCTCTGTCTCTTATAATCTCAGCTCCTTACCCCGCATTCTTTAGTTACTTTATTCTCACATGGATCCTAGCAAATATCCCAGGATCAGGAGCTTGAAAATTCAATTTCCTGGGACAGATGAGGTGCAAAACCGGAGGGCTGCCTGGGTGCAGAGAAGGCCACCTCCTTACAAACTTGCTTTAGTAAATGTTGCCTTAAACTGTTTTAACCTTGGAATTAACTAATCTATCATACTCTAATCATGAATGAAAATAAACAAGGTTTCCTATAGATATTTGCATTTGCAATGGTTTGAATTTTATGATCTAAACATTGTAATTCCTCATCCCCCCAAAAAAACAAGCAGTTTTTTTTTAAAAAAAAAAAATCCAAGATAATTGGGCTTTGGGCTGCTATCCAACTGGGAAATGTAAAACTTCATTGCTATTTAGCATAAGCTCTCATTTAACTAACTCACTCTCTCTCTCTCTCTCTCTCTCTCTCTCTCTCTCTCGCTTTTCTTCGCAAACGAAGATTCAGGAAGGACTCATCCCACATTTTCTGCAAGCGCGCTGATGACTAAAAAGGCCAATATGAGATAGACAAGTCCGGTTGCAGAAGGCACAGCAGAAGGTCTCCTTGGGTGATGTTTTTGGGTTGTGATAAGCTCTCATTTAACTAATTAATAATTTAACTAATAAATTAATTCTGGAATTAAGTTAATGCTGAGCTTCTATCTTATATCAATCAGTTAACTTAATAAATAAATCTAATTAGACTGCCCCTTTGGGTTAGAGAATTTCTAACTTAATTTCTAACGTAATTGATTTTAATTAGTTATCTCTTTAAATGATTTTAACTAGTTAGCTAGATGAAGGCAAGGCAAATGTATCAGATGGGCCAGCAAGATTTCCATACAATCACCCCATGTACATCATCACAGGAGAGGTATTGTCCAATCTGAACTCTTGTACACTGCTGCAGATGCAGTAACTGCAACCCACTCCATCAACAAATTGCTGTTTCATAAATGTATAGGACTGTCATGTAAGTGAAAATGGAAATTATGGAGCAACCTAGCCTATACAAACATAGCCTGCTTAGTGAAGGCTTTTACAAGGTCAGCAAAGATCTAATACCACAAATCCATAATTATTAAAGTAGCCTCTAAATAGATTCAGCATCATTAATGCTAAGAGATGATTTTATCACCATCATAGCATAAACCTTTGCTTTTCTACATTCTCCAGATTAAGATATATCTTTTTAGTGGACGACACATTTATCCTTGGGCATCTCCAATGTGCTTCTCTTGAACATTCTGAATGAAAATAAAGGCAATGGAGAGAGTCAATTTTCAGAGGGATACTGTTCTCTTTTGAGACTACATCAACTCCCATCATGAAGGAATTCAAAGTAATTTCAGCAGTACTGGACTGACTGGTCAGCTGAAACTTTACGGCCATTTGGGTTAAATAAAGCAGATAGGGGGAAATATAAATTCATTTACGTACTTAGGGGAGGATCTAGTCTGTGAGACATTTAATACCTTTTATAGAGTCTTAACTGCAGAGTTTTGCCAGCTGGTTACTGTAGTTCAATGAGTTTTCATCTGCAGATACAATCAGGAATACTTACTAAATAGATAATACATTTTGCTTTTCAGAATTCTTCTATAACTACATTATTTTCTTTAAGAAATTGCTAAGCAATAAGCTATTTTCCCTGTGCAGCTCTTCAGAAGGGGTAATAATTTCTATAAGGAGTGTATTACAAACACACTGTAAGCAATAGCCATTGCTTGTCAGACTATACTAAATGAGATAGGCTACAAAAACTTCCAGTCCAAGAGATGAGACAATCCTGTTTCACCCTTGCTTTGCATCACAATTATAGGATAAGAGGGTTGAGTTTGCCAAATCCTGTATCACTTTGCTCTCCTTCCAGGGGTGGGTGGGGGGAGGAATCCACTTTAAAAGACGTCCTCCAATATCTCTCTCTCTCTGGCTTTTCTTTGCAAACGAAGATTCAGGAAGGACTTATCCCACGCTTTCTGCAAGCACGCTGATGACTGAAAAGGCCAATCCAAGATAAATCCGGTTGCAGAAAGCACAGCAGCAGGTCTCCTTAGGTGATGTTTCCAGGTTGTGATTCTTTCTGCGTTGTCATTTCTCTTCAAGACTTGCTTGGCGTGAGCTCTCAAAAAAGGCTGCAGCATTGTGGATAGTGCGTCTCCATGCCTCCCGATGTGAAGCCAGGGTGGACCATTGTTGGTGATCAATTTGGCCAAGCCTGAGATGTTGTTTCAGGGAATCCTTGTATCGGTTTTTTGGAGTGCCCCTCTTACGTGACGATTTCACTGTAGAGTACTATTTTTGGGAGGCGATGGCCCTCCATCCTAGAAATATGCCCTGCCCAGTACAACTGTGTTCTCAATATCATGGCCTCAGTGCTGGTGATCCGTGCTTGCTCAAGGACAGCAACTAGTCACATAGTCCAGTGTATATTTAGGATTGTACGTATACAGTGCTGGTATACAGGTGTTCGAGGAGTCGTAAGTGTTGGCGATAGGTGCCCCATGTTTCAGGCCCGTAAAGGAGGATAGACAGTACAATGGCTCTATACACCCTGATTTTTGTGCTTTGCCTCAGGTGTTTGTTACTCCAGACTCTTTTGTAAAGTCTTCCAAATGCACTATATGTCTTTGCTAATCTATGATCAACTCTTTGTCAATCTTGGCATCTGAGGAGATGATGCTTCCCAGGTAGGTAAACTGCTGAACGGACTTAAGCACAGATTTGCCTATGGCAATGTGGGGGTGGTGGTTTTCGTCCTGTGGTGCAGGCTGGTAGAGAACTTCTGTTTTCTTCCTCCAATATAACAACACCAAAAAAGGGGTGGGACTGCCAACACAATTACATTCCTTCTTCTCTCTATCTCTTACTCTGCTCAGAACCAGAGAATTTTAAGGAAGGCATCCCCTGTGAATTCTGATACAAAACAAATTGAATTGCACCTCCTGGGCTAACATGTGAATCGGAACACAGCCTTCAGATTTTGCATATCTTTGAATAATATTGTGATGAAGTTGTTGTTTCAAAAAATACTAAAATATACATTAAAATGTGAACTTTAGAATAAAATATATTTACAAATTCAAATACGCATTCCAATACTTACTGTATTTAGGTATTCATGCAAACTTATTAACAAACAAATTTTCAGATATAGATAGAATGAGTTTATGAAGAAACAGAAACAGATTAGAAATAGACTGATCCATCTGTCCCTGCTCTTTCTCCCATATCTATCATCTACTCTCCCTCATGAAGAGGAAGTGATCTGTCAGTTCATAATACCACAAGCTACTTACTCTTGATGTTGGGATCCAAATCGCCTAATTGTGAACTGTGGTGTCAACATTTACATTTTCTGGATTGATTGGATGTATCCTTCCACTGTCAACAGCAGTGGTGGCTACCCTAAAAAGAACCTGGTTGGACCAGACCAAATGAATATCTGGTTAAAAAGTCTCTCTAATCTATCTATTTCCTACAGAGACCAAACAGCTGCCTATGGAGCAATGGCTCCCCAGAAACTGGTATTTAGACTTGGGCCCCATCTACACTATTTAAAAAAATCTGTTTGGGTGGTAAAAAATCCGAAAAGGCAGCGGTTCGTATGTGTATGATCCACCTACATGATTTTTTTACCCACCTTGCCCAGCTGGCTGGAGCAATCGATCCAAGTGGGAATTTTAAATCTCCCAATGCTTTTTTTTATTATTTAAAAAGGTGCCTGTTATGCCGACAGTCAGTTTTCCATATTTACAATATAAAATAAGAAGAAATAAATGTAAAATTCATGTACTTACTGGATTCTCGCTTAGCCGGGAATCCAACATGGCAGCCGCTCCCAATTCCCCTCTTTGCTAGTCCCACCCCCTGTGCTTGGCCAGCCAATCAGATTACACTGCCTGTTCATATGTGTGCAAATGGGGTGTACAGACCATCGATAATACGAATGGCTGTACGGATTTTAGCTCGAGATTTGTAATCCTCCCGAACGCTGAATCCATGGAGTTTACGGGAGATTCGCTAGTCCCCCTTCTGAATGACATGTATGCATCTGAATGGCCATGTGTAGGGATGATCGATCTTCCGAACACTGTACATATTTTTTTTACCATGTAGATGGACCCATATACTGTCTCTTATTCTAAAGTACAACACTGTACAATTCTACTGTTTGCTCTAGTATATCTGCAGTCTTCCCAGGAGTCACCAGTGGATCCATTGCCCTGAGGGAAGTGAATCCCCTCTTGGTTTTGTATCTGCTCCTCCTGCAGTCGCTCCAGGTTGTATGGGATCCATTCTGGGTACAAACCTCTTTTGAGAAGACAATCCAGCTGGTAGAGGGCTCATGTTCAACCCAGATAAGCTATGGAGTGACCTGAAAACTGAGAGTGCATTCATAGAATCATAAGACTTTATCTGATGCAGCAAATATGGAATCATAATGATGCCTAATGTTCGCAAAAGGGTGCACACACCAGATGATGTCGTTTCATGATCATGTCAAGTCCAAAAGCCATTCTATTTTATTGATGGTCCAAGCCATCAATAGATCTGCTGTGGCACTTTGTTGCTGGTATTGCCAGCATTTGAATCCTTGTGCCATTGTGCTCATGTGAATACAGCGTCAATGACAGAACACTTCCAGATGAGATTGTGACAGCCAGGTAGGGGATGCTCTTTTTATGAACCTCATTGGTTTACTTGTAAGTTGTAAAGTGTGTTTCTGTGCTTGTGTGAATTTTTGTGTCTTTGTATTTTCAAATTTGCTGAACTAGTGCCTTCTCACGAGAATCACCGAGGTCTGAAAACCAGAAATAAATGGAGCTCCATTCATGCTCTGTTACTACCGGGGCTGCCTTTTCGCACTGCTGAAGGTAAGTCTGATGGGGGGATGTTTTTGCCGGGACAAGTTCACTCTTAGTCTTCGTGGGACAGGAACATTAATGGGGGTTAGGTCTGAAAAAGTCCATAGAATCACAGATTCTGTCAAACCTGGGACAACAGATTGAGATAGATAGATAGACAGACAGACAGACAGATAGATCTATTATTTTATATTTTATTTTATTTTATTTTATTTGTTTTATATCCAGCCTTTCCTCCAGTATGAGATCTAAGGCAGTTTACAATATAAGGTAAAACAGAACACAATTAAAACAAGGCATACTACAAAGTTGTAAAACAATGAAATAAACATTCATTTTAAAAACCTTAATTTACAACTATTTAGAAAGCAGATAAAACATAATAACGACGATTTTTTAAAAAGCACACCACAATAAACAGAACTTCTGCAATGGTTAGTTAACAGTCAAAGGCTCAGGTAAACCGAAAGATCCTTGACTGCCAGTGGAAAGATTGCGGAGAGGGGGACGACCTAGTCTCATGAGGGAAGGAATTCCACAGCCAGGGAGCAGCCATTGAGAAGGCTCTCTCCCATGTCCTCACCCAATGTTCCTGTGATAGAGAAATCCCTACCCCAAGAATCTTAAAAACTAGGCAGGCTCATATCAGAAGAGACAGTCTTTCTAACCATCTGGATCCACTGGCCACCCCTGGTCTTCCCCACTTTGGTTTGGTTTTGTAACTAGTCTATTGAGTTGTGAAGCACCAATGAAAGATAGGGGTAATGTTCAGGATAGCCAGACTAGTTCCATGGTACAAGTAGTTCACTCCTACTGTTTGTGCCCCTTGTGATAAGGGTGCTCACACCTCCCCACTCCACCATCTTACCTTTTGGATGACAGAACAAAATGCCATCCCCAATAATGGCAGGAAGCACAGGAAGAAAAGGCTGGCAATAAATAATTGAGCTCTCAAATGTTTGATCTGCATTTTAAACAAAATAATAGGAAAAGCCAAGTGGAGGGAGGAGTTTATAATAACACAAGATGATCAAAGGGGTGTGGGGCTACTAGATTATGAGCCTATTCTGACAGTTGTGATTTTAACTGCAACACTGTGATCATGGAAAACAACTACTAATTCTTTGGTCCCAGGCTTCAACTTATACATTTACTGAATACCCTATGAACTAGTACAGAATATGGCAGCCAGACTGGTCTCAGGTACATCTAGAAGAGACCATATAACACCAATTTTAAGATTACTTCACTGGCTGCCCATTAGTTTCCAGGCCCAGTACAAGGTGTTGGTTATCACCTTTAAAGCCCTAAATGGCTTGGGTCCAACCTATCTTTGGGACCACCTCCTTCCATATAATCCTCCCCATGCACTCAGGTCCTCTGGGAGGAATTTGTTACAACCTTTAAAAACTAGCCTTTCTTCAACTTCCTGGAGGGCCTTTTTGGCTATCACTCTCAGATTATGGAATGGCCTGCCAGATGAGATCCATCATATCACCACTCTAAATAACTTTTAAAAAACTCTTAAGATGGATCTCTTCCAGCAGGCCTTTCCTGAATAGATACCCGGACATCAGAGAAAAAAAAAACTTATTGGTCTGATCCCTATCCAGTTATTTTGTGTTGTTTGTTAGATCCGTCTATCTGAGATCCGTCAGATAACAACCCTGAGTAGCTTTAAAAAAGCACTAAAGACGGATCTCTTTTGGCAGGCCTTTCCTAATTAGATCCTGGCCTCAGGGGATCCTGGCTTCTTTTAGTCCGCTGGCCATTTATAGTATTTTATTGTATTTATTGTTTTTAATTGTGATTTTAGATCAGTTGGTTTTAATTTATAATTGTTTAATATTTTTTTATGGAGGAGGGTGGGGTGTGGGGTGTTTGGGGATTTTATCTGTATTGTATTTTAATTTTTGTAAGCCGCCCCGATTGTTTTAACAGAGGGGCGGGGTATAAATAAATATTATTATTATTATTATTATTACTATATTTTAAATGTTTAATTATTTAATTGTATTTTAAGGGGGGGTGGGATGGAGGGTTTTGTAAGTATATTTTAAATGCTGTAAACCGTCCCAATTGCATTTGTTAGAGGGGTGGGATATAAATTATTATTATTATTATTATTATTATTATTATTATCATCATCTAACTACTGCATATCTATCATGACCTCATTGGTATGGAAAAATAAATTAATCAACTCCAGAAATCCAGGCTTATTGTGAACATGCAGTGCTAATGTCTGGAGCCTATTGGTTCTCTCTAATTTCCTCCAACTAGCATAGCCATCTAAACCAAGATTGGATGAGCTTTTTCTTGGTTGAAGGCTGCATTTCCTCAGGGACAATCTGTTACAAGCAGTATTCCAGAGGCAGACAGGGCTGAAATTAGCATCAGAGAGAGGCATAGCCAAAACAAGGTAAAGCTACCTCTTCTCCCCTTTTCTGCCACCCCATTTTATCTTTTCCTCCCCTATTTCCTGCCAGAGAGAAGGAGAGCAGCTTCTGGACAGCAAGTTTCCTGCCAGTTTCCTGCCAGGGAGAAGAAGGAAGCAACTTCTGGACAGCCATTCTGACTGGGGAGATTGAATTTTTTAAAAAAAACTGTTGGGAGAGGCTGCTTGTTGCTGAGGGGCTTGAACTTCGGACCTTGCCCTTTTACCCTCAAGAGCCTTCCTGTGAGTCACACCTGTGAGTCACACCTGTGAGTCATTAGGGGGTGGAGCTGGGAGCCTAGCTCTATATAAGTCCTTGCAGAGGCTTTCCAGGCCAGTTTCCTGCCAGAGAGAAGGAGAGCAGCTTCTGGACAGCAAGTTTCCTGCCAGGGAGAAGAAGGAAGCAACTTCTGGACAGCCATTCTGACTGGGGAGATTGAATTTTTTTAAAAAACTGTTGGGAGAGGCTGCTTGTTGCTGAGGGGCTTGAACTTCGGACCTTGCCCTTTTACCCTCAGGAGCCAGAGGCGCGTTAGGCGGGCGAATTTCAGTAACCAAACAAAAATACAGCAGATCTAAAAGTACAGCTTAGCATTCTCAGCGTTAACTAAGAGTTCTCAGATTACCTAAAAGCTCTCATCATGGACACTGAGGGGACTGCAGCAGTCACTTGCAACACTTGTGTGATGTTTGTATTCTTGTCTACAGACGTGGAGAACTTCACATGCACCAAATGCAAGCTGGTAGCCCTCTTGGAGGAGAAAGTACAGCAGCTGGAGACACGGGTAGCTACACTTCAACAGATTCGTGAGCAAGAGGTTTTCCTGGACAGAACAGAACGAACAGTCTTGGATGGGGACCGCACAGAGGAAGTGGCTGTGGAGGAGAGGGTCACTTCACGGACACAGGAAGTAGACAGCTGGAGTAATGTCACACACAGAACAAGAAAATCCAGGGATTCTTCCAGCAGCTTGCAGCTACAGAATCGATTCGAAGCCCTTTCCCTTATCAAGGACAACGAGGAAGAACAGCATGGACAGACTTCAGGGGTAGAGCAGGGGACCTTGAGAGGACCACCGCAAGGAACAGCAGCTGCGAAGCCTCAGCGGAGGCGTGTGGTGGTGGTGGGGGACTCCTTGCTGAGGGGTACAGAAGCAGTGGTATGTGGGCCTGACAAGATGACTCGGGAGGTGTGTTGTCTCCCTGGGGCAAAGATCTGTGATGTGACCGAGAGGCTGACAAGACTCGTCAAGCCTACGGATCATTACCCCTTCCTTTTGGTCCATGTGGGAACCAATGATACTGCAAGGCACAGCTTTCCCAAGATCAGAAGAGATTATGAGGCCCTGGGGAGGAAGCTGAAAGAAATGAATGCACAGGTGGTCATCTCGTCTCTTCTGCCAGTTGAAGGGCATGGTCCAAGAAGGGAGAGGAAAATAGCCGACGTAAACAACTGGCTCCGTAGATGGTGTCGCCGAGAACAAATTGGATTCTTGGATCATGGACTGCGCTTCCATGCGGGGGGACTTCTGGCAAGAGATGGGGTGCATCTTACAACAGTTGGAAGAAACATTTTTGCCAACAGTCTCAAGAATTTGATCAGGAGGGCTTTAAACTGAGTCAAATGGGGGAGGGAGACAGTATTCTGGAAGGCAAAAGGGCTGGAGAAAATAGTCAAACTGTCATAGAGGGAACAAGGCAAACAGCGCAAGGACCCAACAGTGGGAGGCAAAAAAACTTGCACAGGGAGCAAGTAAAGGGAACACATGGTCTCAGATGTCTCTACACTAATGCACAGAGCATGGGAAATAAGCAAGATGAACTTGAACTCCTTGCACTACAAAACAAATATGATATAATAGGCATTACTGAAACCTGGTGGGACGAGTCTCATGATTGGAATGTAGGAATAGAGGGGTATAACCTTTATAGGAGAAACAGGCCAAACAGGAAAGGAGGAGGAATAGCATTATATGTCAGGGATATTTACACCAGTGAAGTGATCCACGACATCAATACTGGAAGCCAGGTGGAGAGCATCTGGATAAAAATTAAAGGGGAGGGAAACAACAGGGATGTTATTGTGGGACTCTACTACAGACCCCCAAATCAGACGGAGGAAGTGGATGTTGCCTTTCTAGAACAGATGAACATACATGCAGAAAGGAGAGATGTAGTAGTGATGGGGGACTTCAACTATCCTGATATTTGCTGGAAATCTAACTCAGCCAAAACTACAAGGTCTAGCAAATTCCTTACATGCCTGGAAGACAATTTCATGGTCCAAAAGGTGGAAGAGGCAACAAGGGGGTCAGCTATTTTAGATCTGATCCTAACCAACAGAGATGACCTGGTTAATGGAGTGCAAGTGGTGGGATCCTTAGGTGAGAGTGATCATGTTCTCCTGGAGTTTGTTATACAATGGAAAGGAGAAGCCAGGCATAGTCAGACACGCATTCTTGACTTTAGGAGAGCTGATTTCAGTAAACTCAGGGAAATACTGGGGATGATCCCATGGTCAAGAATACTAAAAGAGAAGAGACCTCAAGACGGATGGGACTTTCTCAAAAGGGAGATACTGAAGGCACAATTTCAAACAGTACCATTGAGGAAGAAAAATGGGAGGTGTCTCAAGAAACCAGGATGGATGACTAAAGAACTTTCAATGGAGCTAAGTTTTAAACGGAACATGTATAGGAAATGGAAAAGGGGGGAAATCACCAAAGAAGAATTCAAACAGATAGCGAACACGTGTAGGAGTAAAGTCAGAAAAGCTAAAGCGCAGAATGAGCTCAGGCTTGCTAGGGAGGTTAAGAACAATAAAAAGGGTTTTTTTGGGTATGTCCGCAGCAAAAGGAGGAAGAAGGAAATGATAGGGCCACTATGTGGAGAAGATGGCAAAATGCTAACAGGGGACAGAGAAAAGGCAGAATTACTCAACACCTTCTTTGCCTCAGTGTTTTCAGAAAAGGAAAAGGAGGACCAACCTGAAGAGAATGGAACAGAGGACACAATAGGGGAAATCCAGCTCAAAATAAGTAAAGAGGTAGTACAGGAATACCTTCTTAATCTAAATGAATTTAAATCTCCAGGACCAGATGAACTACATCCAAGAGTATTAAAAGAGCTGGCAAATATAATCTCAGAGCCATTGGCAATAATATTTGAGAACTCCTGGAGAACAGGAGAAGTCCCAGCAGACTGGAGGAGGGCAAACATTGTCCCCATCTTCAAAAAGGGGAAAAAAGAGGATCCCAACAACTATCGTCCAGTTAGTCTGACATCAATACCAGGGAAGATTCTAGAGCAGATCATTAAACAGAGAGTCTGTGAACATTTAGAAGGCAATGCCATAATCACAAAAAGTCAACATGGGTTTCAGAGAAACAAGTCATGCCAGACTAATCTGATCTCTTTTTTTGATAAAGTTACCAGCTTGGTAGATGAAGGGAATGCTGTGGACATTGCATACCTTGATTTCAGTAAGGCCTTTGACAAGGTCCCCCATGACATTCTTGCAAACAAGCTTGTAGAATGTGGGCTAGACAAGTTAACTGTTCAATGGATTTGTAATTGGTTGACCGGCCGAACCCAAAGGGTGCTCAGCAGTGGCTCCTCTTCGTCTTGGAAAGATGTGACCAGTGGGGTGCCACAGGGTTCTGTCCTGGGCCCAGTGCTATTCAACATCTTTATCAATGACTTAGATGAGGGAATTAGGGGCATACTTATCAAATTTGCAGATGACACCAAATTGGGAGGAGTAGCTAATACGCTAGAGGACAGGATCAAAATTCAGAATGACCTGGATAGACTGGAGAGCTGGGCCAAAGCTAACAAAATGAAATTCAATACGGAGAAATGTAAAGTACTGCATTTAGGGCGGAAAAATGAAATGCATAAATATAGGATGGGAGAGACCTGGCTGAATGAGACTACGTGCGAAAGGGATCTAGGAGTCCTAGTAGACCACAAGTTGAACATGAGCCAACAGTGTGATGCGGCAGCTAAAAAGGCCAATGCAATTTTGGGCTGTATCAATAGAAGTATAGTATCTAGATCAAGGGAAGTAATAGTGCCACTCTATTCTGCCTTGGTCAGACCTCACTTAGAATACTGTGTCCAGTTCTGGGCACCACAATTCAGAAAGGATATTGACAAATTGGAGCGTGTCCAGAGAAGGGCAACTAAAATGGTGAAAGGTCTGGAAACGATGCCTTATGAGGAGAGACTTAGGGAGCTGGGTATGTTTAGCCTGGAAAAAAGACGGTTTAGAGGTGATATGATAGCCCTGTTTAAGTATTTGAAGGGATGTCACGCTGAGGATGGAGCAGGCTTGTTTTCTGCTGCTCCAGAGACTGGAACACGGAGCAATGGGTGCAAGCTCCAGGAACAGAGATTCCACCTCAACATGAGGAGGAACTTTTTGACAGTAAGAGCTGTTCGGCAGTGGAACACACTCCCTCGGAGCGTGGTGGGGTCTCCTTCCTTGGAGGTCTTTAAACAGAGGCTGGATGGCCATCTGTTGGGGATGCTTTGATTGTGATTTCCTGCGTGGCAGGGGGGTTGGACTGGATGGCCCTCGTGGTCTCTTCCAACTCTGCAATTCTATGATTCTATGATTCTATTTAGTGGGTTGCTGGCAAAGAGGCAGATGATTCTTGTGGAGAACTGTAAGATCATGACGTTTAGCCCTAAAAACTGTTTGTTTAGCAATGGTTGGCAACATTTGAGTGGGGTGGGTGGGCAGGCTGGGACCTCCTCAGAGGCCCTGGCAGCACATGTCCTCTGATCCCTGCTCACCCTCTCGACCAGAACAAAAAAATCATCCTAAAATGGTAACTTGTACATCCAGAAGGTTCAGGGTTGTGATTTGCCACCCTTGGGCCTGCTTTAGTGCAGAAAAGGCATTTTGAGAAAAAGGAAGAGACTAGACATGGGTTGCTGGGGGTACACTTTTACTACTTGGAGGTGAAAATTAGATGGCATTGGAAGTGGCTTAGTGGCTACAAGGACTGGAGTAGGTGCACTGGGCAGCCTCACATGAGCCTAGGGTTGCCAGAGTGAAAACCTATTACCTGTGTAACAAAATTGAAATTCCCTCTTCCGCACAACCATTAAAGTTACAGGAGCTCTCTCCAATTTTCACTCTGGCAACCCTATATATGTACTTAAAGCTCCAATTTGCCCACCCAGGTTTCTTCTTGGCTTACAACTACTGGTTTGCTTGGGAATTACAAGCCTAGGCCAAATCCACACTACACAAATAATGCAGTTTGAAACTGGATTATTTGCCATGGCTCCTTCCTATGGAACCCTGAGCTTTGTTGTTTGGTGAGACATCAGCACTCTTTGGCAGAGGAGGCTAAAGACCTTGTAAAACTACAAATCCCAGCATTCAATAGGAAGGAGCCATAGCAAATAATCCTGTTTCAAATTGCATTATTTGTGTAGTGTGGATTTGGCCTAAAAGGAGGAACTAAATGGAAGTGAATGGAAGGAGCTTGCACAACCTACCACACAAGAAGTTTGTGGTCTGGGGTGAGTGTGGAGTGCCAGCAGGGTCACCATAGCATCTTCAGCATCTTCACCTGCCCAGGAGACAGTGTGTGCCCGTTGGGCCTCCTGGGAAGAGCAGGGAACTTCAGCCAGTGAGTTCAAACAATGGTTTGCTCTCATTGGCTGAAGAATCTGTCTGGAGTGAACAGCTACCATCTTCGCTCCAGTCAGATTACTGGGTTTAAATTCAGGCACTCCCTAGCCAGTCATTCAGTCCTTCTCAGAGCATTGACCCACCCGTTCCCATCCCTTTTTCTACTTGGCTGATGGGATGGCAGTCTTATGCTTGCTGTTTGTTTCTCTGTATGTGCAGGAAAAATATGTTGTTAACTTTGTTTTTGTCACAACTTGAGTAGAGGTGGTCGGCATGGTTCCTGAATCCGGGACATCATTCACCAGTGTCCACTAGGTATTTGGTAACTGGGGGGGGGGCCCTTACAGGACTCAGGGGTGTGGGGAACATATGGTGTTGCCCAGGTGTGGGTGGGTGCCTGTCTGGTACCTGCAGTGACTAGAAGGTCGCACTGGGCTCCCGCCCATGTGGTCCTTCTCCGGTCATACCAGTAGTCCAGCTTTGGCCAGAAGTTTGGAATCATTGTTCAACACGCGGGGTGGCTGATACCTAGATCCAAACCCATGCCTAAGCCAACCCAGCTACAGCTATAATCCATAAAGTTGTGGCCATTTTTTCTTCCACTCAAGTCTGGTGTGTGTTATGTTTTTGCATGCAGCTACTTTGCCCTTGGACATGCAATGGCCCATTAAATATCATAAAACTTACTTCTAAGTAAAAATCCATAATAACTGAATTGTAAAATAATAGCCTGTAGGCCCATAAACAAGGAAGAGAGATTTGAATATGCATATTTGCATGCAATATTACATTTGTTTCACACCATTTTGAGTGAAAACACTCAATTGCAGTGATCTTATGAAGAAGTTCTATTGTACAACTTGAGCAAATATTCCATGAAGAGGAACTGTACAACCAAAATACCAACATTGATCTAGGCTTGTGTGGCTGTTTGTAAATACTAAGCAGGGTGTTATAAAACTATCACAATGTATTTATGAGAATGAAGGATATGGTTTATTTTCAACAATAAAGCTTTATCTGCAATGAAACCCAAGTCATTCTCTTTATCAAAACTGTTGCATCATTAATGCCTTCCAGATATTTCTTATTTCTCCAAATGCTACAAATAATTGTGTTTTTAATGTTTAAAGGATTGCAAGATAATATTCTCATGCAAGATAATATTCTCTTTACAACAGAACCTTATGTAATTTTGCCTCTCAATAAGTAATTTTGCTCTTTAATAAAAAGAAAGGTAAGATTTTTCAAGTTGTATGTATACATGTATGTCTCTCTCTCTCTCTGGCTTTTCTTCACAAACGAAGATTCAGGAAGGATTCATCCCACGCTTTCTGCAAGTGCGCTGATGACTAAAAAGGCCAATCCGAGATAAACAAGTCTGGTTGAAGAAAGCACAGCAGAAGGTCTCCTTGGGTGATGTTTCTGAGTTGTGGTTCTTTCTGCATTGTTGTTTTCTTTTTTGGAACTGGATTTGTCCTTCAAGCATGTGCAATGGATTTTTCTGGTGGAGCACAGCGTGCACAGAACTGGCCTCACCCTTTAAACCAAAGGTTCCTCTGTTGTGGCCTTGCAAGCATGGACGTAGCAGCAAGGTCCTCGGGTCATAGGTTTGATTAGAGTTTCCTTCTCTTAGATGGTTGACCTTATAGGGTTGGATGAGCACCATCTGCCCGGGTTTGGGATTAGAGTTTTCCTTCTCCTAGGACAGTTACCATAAGGCTAGAGAGCCCATCCTGCCCTTTGATGCTCTTTGTCAGACCCTTTGGTTTTGACCTGTCTGGCATGGGAGACCCTACTGGTAGCTATTATGCCACCCCCAGCATAGCTCAAAACATCACTAGGGCACACAAGCCTCTCTCCCATGACAAGGGGGCATCAATGGAGAGGGTACGTGTATGTATGTACATATGTATTTGAAGAATTTATCTGCCACCTCTCAAACCACCAGGGCCTCCAAGGCAATGCACAATTTAAGCCATTTAAAACTGCAAAGACACAAACAAAATTTAAAAAATAACTTTTAACAACAGACTAAAACCCCTCCTTTAAAAATAAATTAAAACCATAGACAGTTCAAACATCCAGGTGTGAAGGGCCAAAGCCATGTTAAGCAACACAGAACTTGTCTATGCTGGGAGTAAAAATCCAGATGAAATTCACACTACTCTGGCCCAGATTTAAGTGCCACATCTTACCTGGCCAAAGCCCGAATCTGCATCAGTCACCAGCGGGCTTGTATACACAATAATTCATTTGGTTTTTTACCCCTAGTGAAGCTGTGGGTCCACCACCACTGCCTAGCCAGGAACCTCCACAGCGCCACCTCCACTGGCATGACCTAGAAGGGCAACAGGGCACTGTCTTCCCAGCGCACAATCAATTGCATGGCTGGCCACTCGTTCTGATCTCAGAGAACATGACTATGCACAAGAGCTCTGCTTTCCCAGTACACAATTGCCTGCTCAGAGGACAGGAAGAGTGGCCAGCCTTGCCATCATGCTGGGAAGGCAAAGCCCTGGCACATAGTTGCGTTCTTTAACAATGGCAGGGTTGGCCATTTCTTCTGACCTCAGAGAGAGATTCTGCATGGAGAAGCAGAGCCCTGCACACAGTCTCTCTCTCTCTGAGGTCAGAACAAACAGCCAGCCTTGTGATGGTGGGACTGGGAGCTCCTTCTGACCACAGAGCAGGTGATTGTGCACCAGGAAATCAGACCCCTGGTGCATAGTCCCTCTCTCTGAGTATAGACAAGGCCACAGACTTAGCTGTCCATTGGAGACTCAAAAGGAATGGAGCCAGAGTCAGGATCCCACAGAGAAAGCCCTGTCAAGTGTACCTTCCAACCCATCTTCAGGGGCAGTGGGACATGGAACAGGGACTCTACTGAGGATTTCAAATTTCAGACAGGCTCAAATGGGAAGTGGCAATATTTTAGTTATCCTAGCCCAAAGTTGTTTCAGGCCTAGAATCAAACAATCATAGAATTGGAAAGGACTGTGAGGGCCATCTAGTCCAACCCCCTGCCATGCAGGAATATACAACTAAAGCATTCCTGGAAGATGGCTATCCAGTCTTTGTTTAAAAACCTTTAAAACAGAACAGTCCAGCATCCTCTGGGGCATTACTTTCCACTATTGAACAGCTTATAGTCAAGAAGTTCTTTCTAATGTTCAGGTAGAAACTAAGCAGCAGTCTAATCTGTAGCACACTGAAGATACATTTGAGTGATTTAAGGTGGAAGCCTGGAGGTGACAACAAATGTTGCTCAAACATTTTCTTTCTTAGGTCTGTACCTGCATAATTTTTGTTCTTAGTTGCCCATCTGGCTTTCTTGATTAGTTCTTTCACTTCATAGGATATTGTAGTTTAAGAAATGCCTTTTGTTTTTTTACATTAGAGTGTTTAAAATTGGAGTGATTATGCTCCTCCCTTCCTGTCCCAGATAACTTGACTGTGACATTTTAGTCTTGTTTTACCTTGATTATTATTGTTAACTGCCATCAAGTCAACTTTGACTTATGATGACCCCATGAATGAGAGACCTACAAGCCGCCCTATCATCAACAGCCCTGGTCAGGTCTTGCAGACTCTGGGACATGGCTTCCTTGATTGAGTCTATCCATCTGGAATGCAGTCTTCCTCTTTTCTTACTTCAACCTTACCAAGCATTATGGTCTTTTCTAGTTATTCATGTCTCCTCATAATATGGCCAAAGTACAACCATCTCTGTTTAGCTATTGAGGCTTCTAGGGAGATTTCAGGCTTGATTTGCTCTAAGGCCCATTTATTTGTCTTTTTAACAGTCCATGGTATCCATAGAACTGTTCTCCAGCACCACATTTCAAATGAGGTGAGTTTCTTACTATCAGCTTTCTTCACTGTGCAGCTTTCACAACCATACATAGAAATGGGAAATACGATGTCATGGACAATCCTAATTTTAGTATTCAATTATATATCTTATAGAATCATAGAATTGTAGAGTTGGAGGAGACCACGAGTCCAACCAGTCCAACCCATCCAGTTCAACCCCCTGACACACAGGAAATCACGATCAAAGCATCTCCGACAGATGGCCATCCAGCCTCTGTTTAAAGACCTCCAAGGAAGGAGACCCCACCACACTCCGAGGGAGTGTGTTCCACTGCCAAACAGCTCTTACTGTCAAAAAGTTCCTCCTAATGTTGAGGTGGAATCTCTGTTCCTGGAGCTTGCATCCATTGCTCCGTGTTCCAGTCTCTGGAGCAGCAGAAAACAAGCCTGCTCCATCCTCAATGTGATACCCCTTCAAATACTTAAACAGGGCTATCATACACGTTACACTTCAGGATCTTGTCTAGTTCCTTCATAGCTGCCCTTCCAAGTCCTAGTCATTTTTCTGATTTCTTGACTGCAGTCTCTATTCTGATTAATGATTGAGCCAAAGTATGGAAAATCTTGAAGCTCTATCTATCTTCTAATCTATCTATCCATACATACATACTATTATTAATGCAATTCATCTTTGGGATAACCCTGGGGGTTCCCTAGTCAGTACAAACTAAACTCGCATACCTCTCATGTACTATAGATACAGGTTGACCATCCCTCTCATATACTATAGATACAGGTTGACCATCCCTAATCCAAAAATCCAAAATGCTCCAAAATCCAAAACTTTTTTAGCACCAATATGACACCACAAGTGGAAAATTCCACACCTGATCTCATGTGACAGGTCAGAATACAGACAGTTTATGCAACATCTCCAAGGGAAAAAAAGGACACTCCCAGCCCCTTTCAGATGCAACACATACAGTGAGCCTGCCATATCTGTGTGGATTTGGTTCCAGGACCCCGTACAGATATAAAAAAATTAATAAATAAAAGCATGGATGCTGAAGTCCCTTATTTATAAAATACTGTAGGACAGCAGCAGAGGTAGCAGCAAGCCTCAGCCACCAGGCATGCATTTTTTGGCTCCCCCGCCTCTGAGGAGCCCACCAGCTGCCTGCTTCCACCTTTGAGGCAACAGCTGTGGTGCTTTTGCTCGTTCGTTCATAAGGCAGGAAGTGGATGGCTGGCAGGCTCCCTGAAGATCTCCTGCTTAGTACTGTTGGTTTTGATTTGTTTTAATATCCACTCCTTTATATCCTCAGTCTCTCAGATCCTCAGTCTCTCTCCAGCCTCACATCTCATGCACAATACAAGTAGTAAATAAATGAGACACAAGGCTGGAGAGAAATGTGGGGATCTGTGGAATAGTGGGACACATGGATTCGTGCCAAGCACTACACTTGAATTCCTGCCATTTCACAGATCCATAATGTATGTGTAAATATTCCAAAATTCAAAAAAAAAAAAAAGTCTGAAATCTGAAACACTTTTGGTCCCAAACATTCAGATAAAGGATGCTCAACCTGTATAACAAATTTTCATGGGATGACATTCTGTTTGGGGCTGAAGTCTTTGTATTTGTATATTTATGTGATTTTAGCTTAGGTGGATTTGAATGTGATACTAATTTAATATCTTTTTATGGGGGAGGGTGGGGTGGGTGGTGCTTAGGGATTTTACTCAGTATTGTTGTATTTTAATTGTTGTACACTGCCCTGATTGTTTTTAGCAGAGGGGCGGGGTAAAAATAAATATTATTATTATTAAGTCTTTGAAAATGGCCCTACATGTGTACAAAATTTAATTGCGTAGTTTTGCAACATCCATATCAAACACTTCCACTTTCCCAACTGCTCATGTTCTATCTGTGGGGAAAAGCAGAGTATAAATTAGTATAATTATAAGCTAGACCCAGGTTATCAGTGACAGTTCTCTAGGGTCAATGCTAATGATGGTTAAAGTACCAGTTCTTTAATGGTACACCAAACCCTATGAAATTCATGGGGTCACCATAAGTGAACAGGTGACTTGAAGGCATACACACACACACACACACACACACACACACAATGACAGGTATCCAAAACTGTCTCAAGAGCCAATTTTCTCAGAGCATTGACTCATACAATTAAATCATAAATCTAATGTTTATATACAGGGTATAACCATGTTGTAAAAGAGAAGGATAGCTGTATTACAGAAGGAGAGAAGATTGGAAGAACAGAAGCAGCTGAAAGAGAATCTTTCAAAACAGGAGGGCAATACTTGGTGGTAAATGGAATGAAAAGATGTGGTGGTTTACAAACTGGCTGCTCATAATCAAATACAATTTTACAGCTTCGAAAGTGCACCAATCAGGCTAATCGTTTTAACAGGTTCCAGCCCCAGTGCCCTGGATAACTTCCAATTTGTGTTGATATACTCTGTGTAATAACATTTTCCCTGCAGTTTTGGCTACCTCTCCTCTTCCTTTTCCTCCGCTGACCTATTGAACAGAGTATAGCTCACATTCATCAAATTGCTCTGTTAAAGAGGTGCCATATTCATTCAACACCAGAAATGTCTACAGTTCAGGGGCAGGTGAAGTAATTTTGGTGTGTTGTTTGGGACCTTTGGGGATAAAATAAAAAGAACAATACATCAGCTGGTATTAACTGGCACCATTTCACTGAAATGGGGCCTTGCATTTATTATCATTGCTGAATAAAACCTTCCACACTTATTTTAAAAGGATGTTATTTAGGTTGCCGATTAATGTCGGGAAATGTCAGATTTATAGTTGCCCATACAACCTTAATTCCTGCTTCCCTGTGTGTCCTTCCTGTGGACAGAATAGTGAAGGTGTCCCACAGAAGACATAGTACAGACTATATCATGATCCCTCATGGGACAGCATTAATTATAGTATTTCCTAAATTTTGCAAACTTAACTTCCTCTTTGCATGTCCATCTATTATGTGGCCATGTGTGTGTGTTTTCTTCATCCTGTGATGTTTGCAATATATAGCCTTCATAGCATGCTTTCAAAAGAGAAGCATTGGTAGGTTATACTGGGATAGGCCAATATTTTTACTCTTGGCAGCCCTTCTATGACTGCATTCAGATAAAACCTTTCAAATGTTATGCTGAATGCACCAACATTGATGCACCAGCATTGGAGGCAAAACCAAAAGGTACAGAAACACACCTCCTCCCTTGCATCTAATATAAATAAGTGAATCACCCTATACTGGTTGAACACACTCTTTTTTGCTCATCACTACATGACTATTCATATAGGCCTGGATGGTCTTTCAACAACAATTTGGCCTCTTCAGAAAGCCACACATGTCCTTGTTGCAATACAGTTGTCCCTCTGTATCCACAGATTTGGTATCCACGGATTTAAGCATTCACGGCTTGAAAATATTCTTTAAAAAATAAAAATCCAAATGATTTTGCCATCTTATATAAGGGATACCATTTTGCTATGCCATTGCATATAATGGGACTTGAGTATTCATGGATTTTGGTATCCACAGGGTGGGGGGGGCTGGAACCAAACCCCAGGGAACATGAAGGAACAACTGTATCCCTATTGCAATCATATTCTTATCCGTCCAGCTCAAGGGCTTATGTAGATACCAACCTTCCTAAAATAAACAATGTACTCAATTATATTTCCTTTCATTTCAGCTATAAAAGGCAGATTAATTTGTGTTTTTTTTTAATAAAAACCTACAACAGCAATGAGTAATACAATCACATGTGAGGTAGATTTAAAACCAATTCCACATTAAGTTGTGCATTTAAAAAGAAACTAGACTAACTAAAAATCATTCCCCCCCCCTGCCAAAAAAAGTGTGAAGCAGTTCTTGTTATAGTAGTCTGCTACTTGTTAATGGGATTAATGACACTTAAAAATTAATTAGTGCACCAACACAGGACTCCAGCTGAAAATGATGGTCCCTTTCTCTTTTTCACCCACTGTTGCCGGAAACATCTCATGCAACCTGCCACTAGGTATGAAATCACCATCATGGGACTTTCCTCCCCCCCCCTCCAGTAGTAACCAATGATGGGGGGGTGGATGAATGTGGGAAAACTCACAGCAGCAGCATCTCACACCATGCAGTAAGTTGCAGTAGTTCCTATGAAGAGATGCAAGGAGGATCTCTCTAAGGACTTTATCATATTAGCATCTAAAAATGCTGTAATTCCGCGAATGTAGACAGTGGGAACATTGTGGCATTATAACACTTATTATCACATGCAGTTGTAATCACACAAAAGAAACACCATGGAATTATCGCATGACGACCTCTAGTGCTTTAAGAATGGGAGTTTACTTCCACGATTTGGCATTGGTGAGATTTTGGCAGTTCTTGCAAGAAGACGTGAGTATACTTAAATTCCAAAAAAAACACCCTAAATTAACAAAGTTAATGAACACGCAAGCACTGAAACAAACCTAAAACATGCAAACTAGATGGGGCAGTTCATAAAAAAAACATCCTGTGCTTCATTTTCATGTTCTCACCTAGAAGTTTTCTCACTGAGGATTGCCCATTCACACTGTAATCTCGCAGTTACAACAGGACATGTTTTCTCATGCCCTCAATACCACAAAACAGTGATATCGGCGATCTACTGATGGCTTGTCCCATCAATTAAAAGCAACTAGGTACATATATGCATATGTGGTGGAATTGTAAATTTGTACAGCAGTTTTGGGAAATGATTTTCATAGAAATAGAGAATATTCTGAATAGAAATATAGAAAGGAAACCGAGTATAGCATTGATGTCAATTTATAATGGAGAGAATGGGAACCAAGCAGAAAAGGATTTAATAACAAATTTATTAATGGCAGCAAGATTAATTATAGCAAGACATTGGAAAATGCAAATAAATGTACAAGTGGAGGAGTGGTATAAAGAAGTTTGGAAGATGGCAATAAATGATAAGTTAACATGTAGAATTAAAGTAAGAAGAGGAAGCTGGAAAGAAAGTGACTGATAAAATTTGGGAAGTATTTGTTAAAAAAGTATTACAGACAAAAGATGGGAGGTTACCTCCACGAGAAGAAGATTCTGGAAAGATTAGGTAATGGATAATGGCTCCAGTGAAGGGGAGCACTGAGGTGGGGGGGGGGTAGGGGAATTAATATTTTTGAATAGAATTATAGTAAAGAATTTATGTTAACTTTTGAAATTAGTTAATAGAAAAATTGTGATGTTTATAGTTAAAAGAAAAAAAACAAAAAAATCAATTAAAAGCAACACCTTATTCACAGCTGGGGCACAGGGTAACCATGAGATGACAATGATGTCATGCGATGGCTGCAGCCATTCTCGCTACCATTACATTGTAATCCCACAATTTTTGCTGTGTCTGATAAAGTCCTAAGGCAGGGATGGGATGTGTCATCCTCTAGATGCTATTGGGTTTAAACTTCCAGTAGCCCTAGGCAAGACAGACAATGTTGAAGAAAGGTGGGACTTGCAATCCAACAATATCTGGAGGGTTGCACAATTCTGTCACCTATTCTTAGGAGAAAAAGACACAAAGCTGACATTTTTGGTGGCAGACTTGCACCTGTCCTTCTAACATCTAATTCTTGTTTTTAAAAGTCATTGAAGAGTATTTTACACAACCAATATTTGGTTTTAAACTCACCTGGAGAGAAATTTGCTCAGACTAAACAAAGCTTACTCAGCATTGGGGAACGAAAAGCTATCACTGTTTCTATTGGGGTAGTTTCACATATTACTAAAACAAAGAAAAGAATGGAATCCCAAACTCTATGCTGTGTTCTGTTAGAAACCACACAAAAGCTTTCTATTTACACTTCAACAGTAAGGGATTGTTTGTGGCAAAGAGACTGTAGGAATTTTCTGTTAAAAAAACCAAAAACCTTCCCATTACCTCTACACTTGAGTGTGCCTAATATGGCAAACACATTTTTCAAACTATAGCTATATTTTTGGATCAAAAGAAAAATCATATATGCCGCAACATTGGAAAAGGGGATTAAATAATAAGGCCCATCCAGAGAAGTCTCTCATTTTTATGCATTTCAGTATTTTCTGGTTTTGTTAATCAGAAGCAGATGACCTTCTCTTTTCAAGAGTGTTACTGACATGGCTTGTATCATGAAGTATGATGTTTCCAGCCATATTTCCAGCTTAAAGAGGAATGGTTACATTTGAATAAGCAACAAAACATGTGGATGTTTGTCTGAATTGAAATGAACTTATGAACCTGAGAATTCACAAGCCAGTCCTAATCATAGCCAAACATTGCCAACATCTGCTTTTTCATCCTGAACAATTTATACTGAAAATCCTAGAATCTCATCATCTGAGCTTCAAGAAGAAGAGAAATTGCTGAATTGCTGAATGGCAACTGGACATACAAAGGTGTCTTTACTGCATTATCTAGTATCCCTTAGCCTCTCTCATAAAAAAAAAAAGTGGTGCCACTCTAGTGGAAATTGGAAGAGCTGTAGGACTCTTACATGTGGGTGTTGTAATGATTCATTCACATGAAATACCTTGCAAGAACAAAGACATTAAGTTATTGTATATTTTACTGTCACATCACCAGTTGTAAGAATTCCACAGAACCCTTCATTGGTACAATTTCATATTTTTCCATCAAAAAGACCCTGGGCCTAGTAGGATGAAAAGAATATTTATAATTATTCATTCCCATGTTGAAAAACTGTTTTCCTTTCAGTCAGAGAAACCCCTTCAGGAAGAATAATAGACCAGTAGGAACCTTAGGAGAGATGTTCTGATTTACTCTTTTACATGGTTTGTACTCAGGAGATTAAAAGACGCGGGGGAACATGACAAAAAAATCATGTCAAAAAATCCCAACCATGTCAGAAGATTGCTAAAAGAACAAAAAGGAAAACTTTACCAGATGCCGTATCCTTCAGCTGTTCTGGGGGTGTAGTGCTGCTGCTGCCAAGGGTTTCCTTTTTCATTGACAGGGAGAAGCCACAAATCAAAAGGGATGCCTGACTGATGGCTGTGCTACACCCCCCAGGATACTGGAGGATGAAGTTGTCTGGTAAGGTCACCCGTTTTTGTTCTTATTGCGATCTTTTGCCTTGGTTTTTGCCACATCTGATAATCTCCTCAGAGCTGTGTCCCTCCTTCCAGTTGAGCTTAGAAAATGTTTGGAGACCAACTTCCTATAAACTTTTTGTGTGCCAAAATTATACATCACTGCAGTTATACAGAAACCCTCAATTGTGCAACCAATTGTATACTAGGCATCACAACCTTCAGCTTGACAATTGTGCAATGGTCAATTAGCTTCCCATACACAAGTTGAAAGTGCAAGAAAGGGCAGTGTGCATACTTGTGGAATGCACTAAGGATCACACCTATAGAATCTCTGAAAAAGTGCAACTTCTAGCACAAGTGTTTCATACTAGCATAGTGCCCCAACATGAGTCCAGACATTAAATACTACTTCTAGAAGCCCTCAGATAACATGGCATCTGGCCATTGAACTTGTGTTTAAAAGTCTTTCTGAACTGATTTCCGTTTTTTCTAACAGAGAAATTGTGAGGGAGGAGTGGCTCATCAAGGTGTTGGGGGGTGCCTTTCCAGCTGCCCAAAGTTTGTCCTAAGGACTTTATCAGACAAGCATCTACAATCATTCTTTTGCCAGCATATTTTGTACTGTTTTTATCCCAGCAAAAGAACCCTTCCTATCAGACCTAGCTTTCTTCTCTATGAATAGGCAGCCCCAGAATTGATGGAGAGTGAACAGAGCTCCATTCACTTCCGCACTTGTGATCTCGCAGATTCTTGTGAAAAATGAAAGTGCAGTAAATTTAAAAAAATAAAGAAAAAGAAACATGCAAAAATACACACAAGCACAGAAACATATTTTACAACTTAAAAGTGAGCTGCGGAGGTTCATAAAAAGAGTGTCCCCTAACTGGCTGTCACTATCTCACCCTAAATATTCTGTCATTGACATTGTATTCATAAAATAGAATGGTTCATTTACACTGCATGATTGCAAAAGGATATTTGTGCCCTTTCATGTTCATTAGACATCATTATGATGCCATATTTGTTGCATCTGATAAAGTCCTAAATAAGGAGTCCAAATTATCCAGCATTGAGAAAGGGGAATGGGTCTCAGTAAATCCAACTGGACCTCAAGATGTCTTGGTAGTCTTATTTTCTTACTCCAGAAACAGTGCTAAGAATTTTTTTCTAGTATATTAAGGATTTGTTTCTGGGTATATGATGAGTGATACTGATTATTAAATTCCTTTTTACTACTTGGATTAGGTAGTGATTTAATCTCCAGTACATATCTAGTGTATCATGATTAACATGCTCCAAGATAGGTGATGATAAGCTACTCAGCAGAGCAGGATGTTTTTGCTATGTGATCTTTGATGAGGATACCATAGAGAAATATTATAGAAAATGAAGATGGGATTCTTCTGTTCCATGTCATCGTGCTTCCATGCTGTATATAATATGGGGATTCCTAAAAAAGAATTTTTTGTTGTTATTATATGTCTTCAAGTCATTTCCTACTTATGATGACCCTAAGGCGAACCTATTACAGGGTTTTCTTGAGAAAGTTTGTCTAGAGGGGTTTTGCCATTGCCTTCTTTTGAGGCTGAAAGAGTATGACTTATCCAAGGTTATCCAGTGGGTTTCTGTGGCTGATCGGGGCTTTAAATCCTGGTCTCCAGAGTTAAAGTCCAATATTCAGACCACTGCACCACATGTTTTGAGTCCATTTAAAAGCAATTAATGAAGAAGTAGGCACAATTCCCACAGGAGAGAGTTCTAAGTTGATGGGGCCACTAAAGAAAAAGCCTTGTAACCACTGAACTGATAGGCTTCACTGATGAAATTTACTTATCCTTTATTTCTCTTTTCCATAAATAAATAAAAATATCATTTGGATAATTAGGATTATCACAATGTGTGTGTGCGTGCGAGCATCACACACACCTTCAAGTCACCTGTTGACTTATGGTGACCCCAAGAATTTCATAGGGTTTTCTTAGGCAAGAAATAGAGGTGGTTTTGCCGGTTTCCTCCTCTGAAATATAGCCTACAGCACCAACACTGATTATTAATAGATGCCCCTCCCACTGCAACCAGCCAAGATCGGGCTAACAGAATTCTGCTGATGCAAGAGAACTTTCTTGATCCCTCTCCCCCACAGCCCTCTGTACCCTTGAAAAATCTGCACTGGGGGGGTGCCAGTCCCATTACTGGAGCACATTTCAAGGGTGTACAGTGTGTACAGGTCAGAGAAGGATTCACCCATCAGTTCCAGTGACAAAAGAAGAGGCTCTGAGGGAAAAATACAACTTGATTCAGGCCAATATGAACAACCACAGTGCAGAGCTTGGGACAATTACTTTTTTGGACTACGTTCCTAGAAAGCTTACTGAATCTAGAAGTTGTACTAAAGAAACAGTAATCTTTCTAAGCTATTTCACAATGGCTAAACATGCACAAACGCACATGCACACACACATACATCATTTAGGAGTTTGAATACTCTACTGTTACAGCCTCTTTCATATAGGACCTAAGGTTCCGTCAAATGTGACCATGTCATAGAGCAGCTTTCTCCAGCCTGGCCTTCAGCACTGCTCGCTGGGAATGCTAAAAATTGTAGTCCAACATACCTGGAAGCTACAATTGATGATGATTTTTTTTTTAATGGATGAGCACCAGTAAGCTGGCTCTTCTCCCTTTTCTCTTTCTTTGATGAAATTTCCATTTCCTTAGTTCCCTCAGTGTTGAATACCAGGAGGTTCATTGGACCCTTATGACTAATTTCCTCCAAAATACAGTGTGCCTATTAATGAGCTAGCCAGCTTTGGCATCCAGTTGTGAAAAAAAAAGGTCTTATGATGAAAAATAAACTTGTATAATTTTGAAGCTATTTCTGAACACAAACTACTCTTTGTTTGGTGTTTGGCTGAAGGTAATGTAAACTCAGCAGTCCCAGTATGACAGCAAAATTGGCAAAAGACCTATATGAAAAGACTTGAAGTCTGTGCTTTGTTTTGTTAAGATCCATTTTGGAGCCCATGTGCAGGAATCTCTAGCTACTCCATGTCCTAGACACAAAGGGAATTCAGATACTCATGTGCCAATTCTCTTTATTAACACTGTTTCCAACTGGGGGAAGAAACAAGTAGCAGTATACATATCTATCATGGCCATCCAGTCAGTCAGACATCTTTTAGAGAGCTGGATGTAAAGTCTTCTTGATTGTTTAAAACATTTCTCAGCTTTATTTATTTATTTATTTATTTATTTCAACTATACACACACCCAAAGTAAGATCTCCAGAAATAAAAAAGCATAAAATAGGGAATATTCCCTCCAAGCTGAAGAGCTTGGTAAACATTATCTTTTGGTTCTATAAACCCCTAAACACCATGGCCATAGGGGATTCTAGGAACTGTTGTTCAAAAAAGTAACCTTTCCAGGCTTTATCTTGTTGATCTGAGATGCCACAAGTCTACCCAGGCCAGGGCATGAGTTGTTAAGCCACAGACTTGGGATTAAAGTGATTCAGTATTGCTGGTTTCTCTTGTTTACTCATCATCAGCTTTGCATTAATGGTAGTGGCGGTGGCAATGGTGTTAAATAATGAGAAATATTCTGTCTTTAAAGTAAAAATACAAAGAATCTTCTCACATTTTACTAAGCTTTTTGGAAATGTGACAAGAAACCCAAACATTGTTAACCTCCCCCTACTCCCCAACCCAAATTAAGGTAGCAGGAAGAAAAAGTGTTCCAAACAAACAAAATGTTGATCTGCCTTTTATTAATTTCATTTTTTATCTCGTTGTATACAGACGTTTGACAGCTATGACATTCACGGGCAATGCATTTGAAAAAGAAGACATAAATATTCAGAGACATATTAGAATGCTGTTCAATGTAAGCACCTGTCTACTTAGTGTTGACAGAAAATCATTTACTTTGCTTTGTGCATGTTCTCTCTGGAGACCACTGAGGTCCTATTTTATTTAAAGAGCTGGTCCCAACATCAGTACTTCCTCTTGAAAATGCAATATATACAGCTAATTATATTTATCGAGGAAACACTTTTGCTTTATATTTTCAATAATCCTTAAACAATTTTGTCAGTTCCTTGCTTCAGAATCAGCATCCCCCTAGGTATCAGAAGACACATGACCTCATGATGTCTTTATTGATGACATCACAAGAAGAGGCAATGCAATCTGTGATATCATAAAGATAGCCATCGCTGTAAAGATGCCTAATGATGTAGGGAGTAACATTTACTTCCTGGCTCACTCAGGATAACTTCAGTTCACTTATTTAGAACATTTATCTATCACTGTACAGTGCTACAGATGTTGCCACTGCTCACATTAAGGGTAGATGGCCTCTCATACTATGTTAATTAAAAATTGTGACAGAAGAAACCACAATTATCTTTCCTTTCCAGGACTGAAGGCATGGCCAACCTAAGGTGTTTTGCTGTCTGAGTCTGAACACCAAATCCCTCAACCTCATCCAAAACAATTTCCCCAAAGTGAACTATTCTGAGAGCCAGTGGTGTGTAGTAATTTGAGTGTTGGGTTTGAGAAACTAGAGTTCGAATTCCACTTCTGTCATGGAAAGCCACTGGGTGACCCTGGATAAGTCACACTCTCTCCGCTTCAGAAGAAAGCAATGGCAAACCTCCTCTGAACAAATCTTGCCAAGAAAACACTGTGATAGGTTCACCTTAGGGTCACCATAAGTCAGAAAGGACTTGAAGAAAATTAAGATACCCATCTGCCTTTCCCCTGGCAGTAAAACATCAAAATATTGTAACTAATAACCTGCTCAAATTTTTTTCTGATCAATTTCACTCTGTCTAACTAGTAGTCCTCAAGGAAGGGTTGCCATGAAATGGAAATACTGGCAATCCATTTCTTCAACCAGGGGTCCATTTTATATAACACAATTATAGCTCTAGGATTCCACTTTAACTGCCACGGTGGCATCTTCTGGAATCTTGAAGTCTGGTAAGTTTAGTTAGCCATCAGAACTCCCTAACTGAGAATTCGCAATACCCCATCCTAACTTGTAAATCTGAGGATTCCATAGGATGGAACTATGGCAGTTAAAGTGGAATCATAGCACTGTATCTGTGTAGTATGAAAAGGACCAAGGTTTCTGTTTGAAAATTCATAGAATCATAGAATTGTAGAGTTGGAAGAGACCATGAGGGCCATCCAGTCCAACCTCCCATCATGCAGGAAATCATGATCAAAGCATCCCTGACAGATGGCCATCCAGCCTCTGTTTAAAGACCTCCAAGGAAGGAAACCCTACCACGCTCCGAGGGAGTGTTTTCCACTGCCAAACAGCTCTTACTGTCAGAAAGTTCCTCCTAATGTTGAGGTGGAATCTCTGTTCCTGGAGCTTGCATCCATTGTTTCATGTTCTAGTCTCTGGAGCAGCAGAAAACAAGCTTGCTACATCCTCAATATGACACCCTTCAAATACTTAAACAGGGCTATCATATCGCCCCTTAACCATCTTTTTTCCAGGCTCAACATACCCAACTCCCTAAGTCTTCCTCATAAGGCATGGTTTCCAGACCTTTCACCATTTTAGTCGCCCTCCTCTGGACACGCTCCAATTTGTCAATATCCTTTTTGAATTGTGGTGTTTAGAAGTGGACACAGTATTCTAGGTGAGGTCTAACCAAGGCAGAATAGAGTGGCACTATTACTTCCCTTGATCTAGACACTATACTTCTATTGATGCAGCCCAAAATCGCATTGGCCTTTTTAGCTGTCGCATCACACTGTTGACTCATGTTCAACTTGTGGTCTACTAGGACTCCTAGATCCCTTTCACATGTAGTCTCATTCAGCCAGGTCTCCCCTACCCTATATCTATGCATTTCGTTCTTCCATCCTATTCATACAATACAAAATATGTCTTGATTCTTAGAGTGCTGGTTCAGTCAAAATGATCTATTGGACAGAAAATTAGCACAAAAAATTAAACCCAACAGCCAGGACTACTGGTTACACCAGAATAAGCACGTTTTAAAGTCTCTCAGAAGGAGATCTCCTGTATGATGTTGGCACTCTAAATAATAAATGAATGGCAATTAAAAATTAAACAACTATATCCTCAAATAGATTTTGTTTAAAAAGCCATTTTCCTGAAACTCAAACTAGAACAGATCAATAAACATTGTGAGAGAGAGAGAGAACTCCAAAATGAGGACTGCAGCACCACTACTATAAAGGCCCTGCTGCTAGTGATGGACAATCTGATTTGAAAGGTTGCCAGACTGAAAACTGGATAAGGCTTCTTTATCTTTAATGGCTGTATAAAAGAGGGAATTTCAGCAAGTGTTGCTTGTCACAAATGCAGGTAACAAGCAACATCTACTGAAATTCCCTCCTCTACACATAATACTCTCTCAGCCTCAGAAGAAAGCAATGGTAAACCTCCTCTGAACAAATCTTGCCAAGAAAACCCTGTGATTAAAGATAAAGGAGTCCTTTCCAGTTTCCACTCTGGCAACCCTAGAGGACTTGGGGCTTGTCTAATGGGCAATTTATCCCAGTTCCCCCCCCCATCTTAGAGCCCTGCAGTCCAAACCATGCAAGGCTCTTTCCCGATTTCACCTTCGGACAGTCCTGATGATGTCTGAGGTGAAGCCAGGAGGAAGCCAGGCTAAACCCATTTACAATGTGTGTTTTTTTTAAAAAAATAAAAAACAAGAAAACCCATGTTATGTTATATGTGAAAACCCAGGTGGCTCCAACATGGGAACACAGGGTCTGTATTTGCATGCCAGTCTGCATCACTGATTGCTGATGCCACCACTGCTGGAGTTGCTCTTCAGCTGGGAAGGAGAACCCCAGCATGTGATCAAGGCCCCCTGCATGTGACCAGCCTTGATCTCATGCAGAGGGCCTCCTTCCTCGCTTCAGAGAGTGTGACATGCAACAGCGGGGAAGCTGCCTGCTGATACTAGCTGGTATGTGCATGCGGCGGCCAGTGTGCACATGAGGACTCTTGCCTGTTTCATCATGGTAACGGGGGAATCTGGGCCAACTCCAGGGTTAGACTGGTGTAACTCACAGGTTAAACCAGTGAGAAGGTGGCATAGTCTGGCCAGTCTAGACAAGCCCAGAGAGATTCTGGAATGATTACTGTAAATGGCTTTACAGAATAGTCTTGCCCTGTTCATGCAAGCCATAAGACACTGACATAGTCATATTGCCACGCAGAAATTACTCTGATATTTTTCAACTATGTGCCTAGATACAAAAGAAGGTGAGAAAAGAAACCCTAGCTAAAATGACTGTCTACATCAAAATAACTGCAAAGTACAAAGCATGCTTTGTATAGGGGAGCAGCATGTCCACAAAACCCATCTGCTTAAAATGACAATAATAATTCATTCAGACTGTAGACACATACTTAGCAAAGGCAACTAGTTTTACTGGATATTCTTGTGTTAGTTTTCAGAAAGTAAGCTTTAGGCAGCACAATTTTAAGAGGAGCTACAGTATATGGCCCCCAAAGTGTGAACTTGATACCATGCCTTGTCTTCTTTGCAAAGAGCCATGGTTCCACCGAATTAACACCAAAGTCACCACGTGAATGGACTTTTCATGTAAAGTCCATCACGTGAAATTCATGGGGCAGAACAGAAAATATATCAGATGATCCGAAATGTAAACAGAGGCAAACTAAAGAGAAGGGAAAGCAATTTTGAAAGTGAGGAAGAAAGTTATGATATTTGAATACATTTCGTGTTACCTGACAGATATGTAATGATGTTAATTAAGTCCTGATGATGTAGCATGGACAGCAGGAGAAGGGAGGATGGGAAGGCAAGAAAGAAAGGTTTTTGAAGAACTGAGGAAAATACTGTAATTAGTTCTCAACTGCAAAACCTTACAATGCTGCCACCTGTAGACAAAATGAAATCATAACACCTCTGTATAATACAGCCATACATTTCTTCACAGTCACACACAAAGAACAGTGAAAGAGTGGGAGGGGGTGTGGAATTCAGAAATGCAGGTGCTTGCTTGCAAACAGTTAATTCACCAGGTGAAGTGAGAGAGTATCTATTTCAGTCTAGTGAACTTGCCTCTCCTCTATAATTGAATTAGAGTTGTGAAACAGCAAGCTGGCTGTCTTCAAAATTATGAGCTGTGTGATTCCAGATCACCCATGGATCCCTCTGTTCAGTTGGACAGATTTTTTTTTCACAGAAAATTGTCCTCAGCTCATGCACTGTCTCTTCTACTCCTTCTTTTTCTTTTCCTCTTTCTGCACAGAATATAGCCTTGGTTTTACAGCATAAAATGGCTACTCGTATATACAAGATAATGAAAAATGAATAATGTGGTGAAAATATTCAAGGTCCACATGAGTTTGCACCCAGAAAAAAGAGCACATCAAGTATAGTAGGTAAAGGAGGGAGTTAGCAAAACCTTCTTTTCATAGGACTTTATCACACGAGCATGTCTCTTCGGCTTTTCTCCGCAAACGAAGATTCAGAAAGGACTCATCCCGCGCTTTCTGCAAGCGCGCTGATGACTGAAAAGGCCAATCCGAGATAAACAAGTCCAGTTGCAGAAAGCACAGCAGAAGGTTTCCTTGGGTGATGTTTCTGGGTTGTGATTCTTTCTGCGTTGTCATTTCTCTTCAAGACTTGTTCGACATGAGTTGTCAAATAAGGCTGCAGCATTGTGGATAGTGCATCTCCATGCCTCCCGATGTGAGGCCAGGGCAGACCATTGTTGGTGATCAATTTGGCCGAGCCTGAGATGTTGTTTCAGGGAGTCCTTGTATCACTTTTTTGGAGCGCCCCTCTTATGCTGACCTGTGGCGAGTTCACCGTAGAGTATTTTTGGGAGGCGATGTTCCTCCATCCTAGAAATGTGCCCTGCCCAGCGCAGCTGTGTTCTCAATATCATGGCCTCAATGCTGGTGATCCCTGCTTGCTCAAGGACAGCAACATTCATCACATAGTCAGTCCAGTGTATATTTAGGATTGTGTGTATACAGCGCTGATGAAAGTGTTCGAGGAGTCATAAGTGGTGGCGATAGGTGACCCATGTTTCAGACCCATGAAGGAGAATAGACAGTACAATGGCTCTATACACACTGATTTTTGTGCTTCGCCTCAGGTGTTTGTTACTCCAGACTCTTTTGTAAAGTCTTCCGAATGCGCTATATGCCTTTGCTAATCTGTGATTGATCTCTTTGTCAATCTTGGCATCTGAGGAGATGATGCTTCCCAGGTAGGTGAACTGCTGAACACACTTAAGCACAGATTTGCTGACGGCAATGTGGGGATGATGGTGTTTGTCCTGTGGTGCAGGCTGGTAAAGAACTTCTGTTTTCTTCAGGTTGACTTCCAGCCCAAACAGCTCTGCAGCTGTTGTGAAGCAGGATGTTAGGCACTGCAGAGCCGCTTCTGTGTGGGCAACAAGGGCAGCAGCATCAGCGAAGAGCAGCTCACGAGCTAGATAGTTTAGAGTCTTAGTGCGAGCCCTCAGACATCTTAAGTTAAACAAGCTGCCATCAGTACGGTAATGTATATAGATGCTGTCTTCTTCTTCAAGCTCTGCCGTAGCCCTTTGGAGCATCATGCTGAAGAAGACTGTAAATAAAGTTGGAGCAAGAACACAACCTTGCTTCACTTTATTAGTTATTAGAAAGGGCTCTGAAAGAGCATCGCCATATCTGATTTGACCATGTAAAAATGCTATAATTCCACAATTGAGGATTGCAAAAGCATGACAGCATTATCACATTAAGTATTGCACTTGCTGCAGGCAAGCAGTACTTCCACTAACAGAACATTGCATGACCACCTACTAGCACTTTATGAACAAGGTTGTAACATAATTCTCCTCCTTCCACAATTTTGCAAGATGGTTGTGGTCGTTATCACAAGAAGATACCACTTCAGTTAAACAAACAAAAAACAACAGATAAACAAACAAACAAACAAAGTACTGGGAAAAGGTGATGGTTCATTTAAAGGGGGTCATGGAGGTCCTCTTCCCACTCTCTACTGGAAGTTGAATTATGTGTTCTCATTGGGAATGGGGAGGGAAAAGAGGAAGGAAAGCCCACTCATACTGTAATATTGGAACTACAGCAGGAATGACGCTCGTCAATACTGAGAAAATAATGATATTGACAGCTATTCATGGGTTTTGCTTGTGAATGCAAAGGTGTGCCCCAGTAACGGTTGGAGCGCTCTACAACCACAGTATAAAGATGACGTTATGTGATAACGGGAAGCCATTACTGCTACTATCCTAGTGTAATTCTGCGATTTCGGCTTCGTGTGATAAAGTCCATAGAGGCACTGTCTCCTGTTGTTGTACATATGATAGAGATGCCTACAAACAAACAGAACAAAACAAAAGGATGTTCAGGCCCACCAATCACAGTTTTGGTGCCATGACTGCCTAAATGCACAATACCTAGCATTTCTGCACAGACTTATGTTGAGTTTTCAGGGCTGGAGCAAAATAGCCATCCAATTCTGACAAGAACGCAACCCAGACACTGTCATTTCCTGATTTAAATTACCTCTTCCATGGGTGCACTCTTACAGTACCCTTCTGTCCCATCATAAATTTTATTCTACAGTTAAGGTTTCTGTGAGAATATTTTACATGATATGGCCTAAGTGGCATAGAGCCAGGCAGGAATATCTCATACCCTCCAATATTTTGCAGATGAAAACTGGGACGCATGTGCCTAAGCAACATGAGGATGGCAAAAGTTTTTTGTTGTTTTTTTAAATGAGAAAGAACAAACTAGGAGAGGCTGTGGTAATTTGCTTCTGCCTGAGTCTACAAGGAAGGGTAAGATTTCCCACTCCTCTCCACCCTGTTGAGTGCAAACTACTCTTGCACTTTGAACTCATTTTGCACCAATGGAAGTAAGCTGAAGACAAAGGAAAAAAGCCGGAGGAGAAGGAGAAACTGGAACATTTTAAAAGCAGCTGAAAAAACAGGACAACAGAGGTCCTTGGTAGACAACCAGAACTGTCTACCAAGTTGGGACAGTTGGAAGGTATGGTGTCTCTTACTATATCACTCATCTTGCATGGCTAAAATGAATATAAGAATGAAGAACATAAAAAGAAGCCTCATGGATTAGACCAACTGAATTTGTTTTTACCAATGGAACACTCAGTGAGTCTGATTGTGTACTTGGCTACATGAAGCTGTAAGAGATGTATTCTGAAACCAACAGAAACAGCCCAGTTATATGGGATGAGCATATTATCTTCTGGCTTCAGCCTGGCATTCAATCTCTAATTACAGTATAGTTTTTTTTTTCCCTTCCATCAATCCAAGTTGCATTCTTAAGAGATTGCATCACTAGGATTTTTCAGCATCTGGTCAATTGTAATGAGCGTCCAGCTTTCCTGCAGTCCAACATCTGGGTTCAGCAAAACATGTGGCAAATTCACATAATTATATATAGAGCTGGTTTCAATCATGGTGATTTCCCCTCCCCCCTCCAATACAGCCTGAGTGGTAGTAAAAGAAATACATGCTTGACATGAGTAGAAATGAAAGGCTTCCAAAAGTTGTTACACTGCAACTCCCATCCACCCTAGCCAGCACAGGCATTGACGAGTGATCTTGGGAATTGCAGTCCAACAATATCTGGAGGGCCACTGTTCCTCCTCCATACTGTCTTACAACTGTTGATAGTGTATTCAGCCCAGACTTGAGCCTATATATAAGTCATGCCCTCTTCCAGAGGTCTCTTTTAGGGAGGCTCAGCTTTTCCAAGTATGAGTATGAGAAGCAGCCAGATGCCCCTGTAGTCTGGGGACTCTCTGGGCAGCAAAACATTGAAATCCTGGATGGCCCCCAGAGTCAGATAAGAGACATTGGACTTTATCAGATGCACAGAATAAGGTGTCATAATGACAACACATAACTGCAAAAGGGCACGCGTACTACACAATGTCGCCTTTTCGTGGTTATGTCCCCTTAAAAACCCGTACTTTTTAATTGATGGCTGAAGCCGTCAATTGATCCCCATGGCATTTTATTGCCAGCATAGCCAGTGTGTGAAACCTCACGTCTTTTTTTACTGTACTTACCCTGTTGATGGCTGGTCTAATGTGAACACTTCCAGGTGAGATCGCAACATCCAGGTAAGTGACGCACTTCTTATGACCCTCCCCATGTCACTTGCAAGTTTTAAAGTGTGTTTTTGTGTGTTTTTCACTTTTTTTAGTGTTGTTTTGTTTGGTTTTTTAATGTCCCATGCTATGAAATCTTGCAATATTCCACAGGATTTCAAAGGAGGAAGTGAATGGAGCTCTGTTCACTTCCTCTTTCATTGACGGGGCTGCCTTTGCCAGGAAAGCAAGGTAAGTGCAGCGGGGAGCATTCTTTTGCTGGCATAAACATTGATTTTTCTTACACCAGCAAAATAACACTTCAAGAGGATCATCTGATAAAGTCCATTATCACACAAGGCTGTAATTCTTCAATTACAATTGGATGGTAGTACAAATGGGCTCTCAAGTGCCATTTTAATTAATGGGCAAAAGCCATCAATAGCCCTCAATATCACTCTTTTCGTGGTATTCAAGCATGTGAAATCACATTCTACTGTAATTGCACGATTACAGCATAATTGGGCTCTTTCCCCCCTCCTCTTTCCCAACAAGAACACTTACTTCATTTAAAGCAGCTGCGTTGTCTGTTGTGTGCTGGGAAAATACTAAGTTTAAAAGTCAAGCAACAACAGTCTGCAGCAACTTGAGATGGACCCAAACCTTTTCCAAAAAATAATCACTTGTGATGAAACCTGGATCTTCCAGTATGATCCTGAGACAAAACAACAGTCAATGCATTGGAAAATACCATTGTCACCAGGAATGAAAAAAGCACGTCAGAGCTAGTCCACATTCAAAACCATACTCATTGATTGTTTTTTTACATCATCGGTATAATTTTTGCAGAATGGGTTCCAGAAGGCAGAACAGTGAACCAGCATTATTATAAGGAGGTTTTGACAAAGCTGAGAGAAAGAGTCAGGGATGGGGTGAATCCAGAACTGTAGATAAATGGTTTCATTCTTCATCAAGACAATACGCCTGCTCACACAGCACTTTCTGTGAAACAGTTTTTGGCTGATAAATGCATTACTACACTTGAAAATCCTCCATATTCAACAGATTTGGTACCATGCAACTTTTTTCTTTTCCCTAAAGTGAAATTGGTGCTTAAAGGAACACATTTTGGGTCAATTGATGCCATACGAAGAAAACAGCACACACTACACAATTATAGCACTTTGATACCACTTTAATTGGTATAAATTGATAAATAGCACTTTATCCTGTGGAAACCTGGTATCTGTAGTTTGGTGAGGCACACAGAATTCTCTATCACAGAGCTGTAGTGCTTTCATTCAGAGAACTAGTCTAGATAATTCTAAGTACCTCACCAAATAATATCAGGATTCTACACAAGATGTAGCCATAGCAGTTAAAGTGGTCTCAAACTGTTATAATTATGCAGTGTGGATACACCCTAGGTCTCACTGAGTTCAGTGGGCCTTTTTCCGAATTGTGTGTGGGATTTTTGACCTATGCCTCTAGGGGTACTTGTGACCTTGAGTGGTGACCTTATTTCTAGTGCACATGGGTGTAAATGTACATATATCAGCATTAAGGTATCATCTACTTCCTTGACTGGCATTTTATATGCTAGAGAAAGAGCCTGAAGGCTGATTCTTACAACTACCTCATGAGAATATACCAGTCCATAGTCAGTCCTATATATTCTCTGCATGCCCCAAGTTAATAATGTACCTGGACTAAAGTCAGCTTTCAGTCCAGTATCACTGAACCATGTATGGAACATTTCACAGTAAATGGATCCAGTAACAGAGTTCATTCAATACATGAGAAACAGTGCTCAAACCCAGTTTATCATGAGCAATGAGTGGTCAGGACATAACATGAGCATGCTAGTTCATCTGGCTTCCATGTGTTGAAGTGGTTTTATGGACAATCTTTTATATAGAAAGTCATGAGAAAACACTGATTGTGTTTGCTGTAGTGCAGTGATCTTCCCAGGCAGATTATTTTAACCAGTTTGCTATCAGCAAAAAGTATTGGCTACATTCTTTGGCTTAATCCAGTTGTTAGTCTCAACTAAAGTAAACCATTTAAATAGATGAGGTTTCTTCCATTAATTCAATGGATCTATTCCATTTGCTGCTAGTAATTGGTTCTAGCTCTTTGATACGAGTGTAATTTTTCAATATACTCTGTAATCATTTACTGCATTGCAATCTTTAGTCCAAACTACTGATAGTCCTGATATCAAAGTTGGGTCTTAGTAAATATCCATATGCCTAACATTTCCATGTTAGGAGATAATGAAGTGGTTAATTTTTTCTGCATTCATACACATAAATGAATGGATTTACAGGATTAACAATTTCATTAAACAGCAGTTAGATTTAGCTGTAATAAGCACACTGATGTAAATACAATAGGACACTCCTAAGGGGAATGCAATTTTTAAAAAGAATTTCCATATTTACTACAATAAATGTTATGCCAAGAATTTTTATAGCTAACAGAAACACAGAATATACTACACCCAAAGCTAGAAAACAGTTCCAGTACAAAGCATGCCTAATATATAGCCTCCCAAATACACAGTCTATCCCTAGAAAAGTTGTAAATTATGGTTGCAAATGAGGCCACAAACAAAATTTTGCTCAAGGCATGAATCATAAATTCAAACAATAATCATCTCATATAGGAGGCTCAGCTACTTTGTTTACTTATCATACCCTGTTTCCTAAACATGTAGATGAAAGTAGGTCAAGTAAATTTAGCATCTTTTTCTCATGAAATATGTTATGATATTGGGTGGCACTGCCTAATTTACAATTACACAAATCCTTTGAATATTAAATTGTGTTTTCACTGTGCTGTGTCATTGCCCATATTGACATTTTACCTCACGATGATGCAGTATCATAGAAAGCTGTGGAAACATGCATTTATCAAAACAGCAGCCTGCAGCATAAAATTTGGAGGAGGGAGAACTAGATATGAAAAGATTATTAAATGGTGGTGAATAATGTTTTTCTAAGCTATAGTTATGAACGGGTGTGAAAGATCATTATATTATTTCTTTTTCTTTTTCTTTTTTTCTTTCTTCTTTTTTTTTTTTAATCCTGTGGTGAGAGGTATGTATACTCTCTCAGTAAAGAGATGTGTGGGTGCATAATTGAACACAACGAAGTGCTCCGATCATGGAAATCCTATCTGAAATGGCCTTTGCTTGTATGGTATGGCTCAACAGGACCAGAACAACCATGGGTCAGACTGTGGGAACTGCCTCAGGCAGCTGATTTACGTTATTGTGAAAGGGGAGCAAATTGTTGTTCAGTGAAATATTATTACTATATATTTACTGCCACAGAAAGAGAGAGATACTCTGGGGATTTTCTGCCTCAGGTGCCAAAACAATTTGGCTGGCCTTGCACACTATACATATGGACTCAGGAAGGCACCATTTGATGTTCTACCACAGCAAACAAAATGTCTTAGGCCAGCCACAGGGGTAACTAAGCTCATCCTGCTCCAACAAAAAGATGGCAAAGGAGATATGAATCATACACAGGACACAAACATGAATTCAGGCTCTTTTCTATCTGTACGTCATAGGCCACATAGTCAGAGAAGATTAAGGATAGGTGAAAAATTTGGTTGGTTCTCATATACACTGAACTATTATTTTCTAAATATGGATATGAGGGAATTGCAGTTAGACTATGAAGTCCATACTTTTCAGAAGTCTGTGACACCGTTTGCAAAAGTAAATGAATGAATATGGATCTTTGAAGAATTTCACATTAAAAATGCACACATTCAAAACAATGCATACAAAAAGTGAGCGTATGTGGGAAAGTATGCTCAAAAACATTTAATTAAATGGGAAATCCCTAGGGAAAATGTGGGCATTTCACAAAGCACACACAAACATGGATATCATTTGAAAAAAATATGCATGGAAAGAAATGTGAATGTTTGTGCAGCCTAAAAAAGGTAATAATTTCAATCAGAAGCTGAAATGAATTAATTTACCAATGGGAAAAAAATAAAAAAGATTTGCCCATCACTAAAACAGCAACAGCATGCCGTAGTGGTTTGAGTGTTGAACTAGGACACTGGGAAACCAGGATTCAAATTCCCACTTGGTCATGGAAAACACACTGGGTAGCCTTGGGCAAGTCACACTCTCTCATCTTCAGAGGAAGGTGAAGGCAACCCCCCTCTGAACAAGTCCTGCCAAGAAAATTCCATGATAGATTCACTTTAGAGTCAACATAAATCAGAAATGACTTGAAAGCACATAACAACAACAATAACAACAACAACAAAATAGGAGCACCAGTAAAGTAGCTAATTGTTCTACAGTCAGCCTTCAACTTCCACAGAGATTAGGGGAGCAGCAGCTTCATAAAAGTGGGAAAACGGCAAATATAAGCCCAATATAATTATTTGTTTACTTGAAAGAACACTTCTCTGGGCATTTGTAGATCCTCCAGTGTGATTCTTTGGTCAACCTCCAGTGTTCTTCCAGTGGAAGTTGACCGTAGAATCACACTGGAGGACCTACATATGCCTAGAGAGAACATATTGATCAAATTTGAGAATAATCAAATCAACTAATGCTTAACCCGTAAATGTGGAGGGATGACTATGTGCAGAAAAATTGTCCTCTTTTTCAAGACATCCCCTGTTTCAGGGGTATGCTGTATGGCCTTAAGGGTCTCTTCCAAAGTGGGAGCGGAGGCCATGATATTGAGAACACAGCTGCACTGGGCAGGGCACGTTTCTAGGATGGAGGACCATCGCCTCCCCAAAATACTACTCTACGGTGAACTCGCCATGGGTCAGCGTAAGAGGGGCACTCCAAAAAAGCGATGCAAAGACTCCCTGAAACAACATCTCAGCTCGGCCAAATTGATCACCAACAGTGGTCCGCCCTGGCCTCACATCGGGAGGCATGGAGACACACTATCCACAATGCTGCAGCCTTATTTGAGAACTCACGACGAACAAGTCTTGAAGAGAAACGACAACGCAGAAAGAATCACAACCCAAAAACATCACCCAAGGAGACCTTCTGCTGTGCTTTCTGCAACCGGACTTGTTTATCTCGGATTGGCCTTTTTAGTCATCAGCGCGCTTGCAGAAAGCGCGGGATGAGTCCTTCCTGAATCTTCGTTTGTGAAGAAAAGCCAGAGAGAGGTTTCAGGGGTGGCCACAGAATGTGGCCTGCAGGCTGCACATGGCCACCTCTACTGCCCCCTCCCCACCCCAAAATGTTTCACTGAAAAAGCCAGCATTTATTTTTATTTTTTACCTCTTGGGCTCCATCCACTATATAGCATTATATTCCACTTTAACTGCCATAGTGAACATTTAGAGGCTGCAGGAAAAGCCATAACATCCAATAGCCAGGGAACCTAGAACTATTTGCTGCCCCTGCCTTTCATCAACATCTGTCATTCGAAGCAGGTGCCTCACTCTCCCTAATGGTAGAGCCACTCCTGCAAATATGCCCATATATTCCATGTCCAGCTTTAGATCATGCAGTCTAAAAAACACAGGCAGAGACTGAACAATATGCTTCCCATCTACCAAATTGCCCCCCACCCATGTACCAGATTCCTATTCATGACAGAGGATCAAACTATTACTTTCCCACTATATTATATTCTTGCTATAGTATGTCAGTGTGATGAGTTTCATTCTAACTAGGTTCTGTTATGATTTATGATACCATTTGATTATGACAACACTATCTCTGTGTTTGAAATATCGTACAAAATGTTTGCTCTTAGGCTGAGACTTTGTCAACAGAGTTTCAGCCTGAAGCCTTCCCCACCCCGTTTCTTCTACAGACAAGTAATAACCCCTGCAAATAGAGAGAGTTCTAATAGAAAACTCAAGTTTTGTTGTTGTTGTTTTTAGAAAAAAATGATTTCCCCTCAGTTTGATCAGATGAACAAAAAAGAAAGAAAGACCAGATATGAGAAATCTAACCATATGTTTATCTTGTTTACAACTATAAATGTACCAAAATGTACAAAAATGAAATCTAGAAGAGGAGCTAGTTTTCCTCAGGCTAAAGCTATCTCTCAAATTATAGAAATAAAATGTAGGCATTGGACCCAGGGAATAAGTCATATATGGCTTGTTGCTTCAACAATTACTCATCTAACTGGCATCAGTCCATTAGAAAAATAATGCTTTGATCCTGCAACTTCACTTATGATGGCAGAGGCATTCATCATTCACCATTTATCAGAAATTGTGCAGTGGATGTCTGGGAAGGGGGCATCCAGGGCTTGAGTGTATAGACTGAGCCCATCTGATCTAAATCATTTATGAGATGTGTGCTCATCCCCTTGCTGATATGCACTATTCCCAGTAATGGTCCAGAAGAATTACCATGGTGTCCTCATGTGTCAAATGTTGTATAACCCATCAGTCAGTTGGTGGTTGTGTTCAGGAATTATAGAAGCCCATGTGAAGAGGTGAACAACTCACCCTGGCCCTCTGTTGCCTTCCTCAAGAATGGAGACTCTACACTTGAGACAGAATGGGGTGGAATCAAGGGTTTGGATTGTGCAGTGAGCTTCCACAAATAGAACAAGCTCTTGTCATTTGTGTGAAGTGATGATGAACGGAAGCAGAAAAAGTGCACACACCATCTTGTGGGTGGATTAATACACTTCAATAACGCCTGAGTAGGAGTAGTCTGGGCCTTTTTTTCTGTTTGCTGTGTGCTTGAGAGGTATTAATGTGGCCATCTGTAACAGCAGGAATGGATCTGCTCTGGTTAGTATGGGAGAAAGTGGCCCCACTCCCTTTGCAATGCATTCCAAATTCAAATTTGGCAAGACAAGATAACAGATCACATAAGGCTAATTCCTGGCCATCTAATCTGTATGACCCAGAGATCATGCAGAGCCTGGAGAATAAGGGTCTTGCCCTTTAGCAAGCCTGTCATTTCCAAGAAGGAGGCCAGTATGCCCCTCAAGTAACATAGGCAACAAACAATTCCAATGAAGGCCTCTTCTCCCAAGCCACTCTACTGTAGCCTGCTCATACAATCCCAGTTGAAACCCAAAATGCCAGTTCTGGGCCTGGCACACCTCCCAATAAACCATACTATGGCTGCAGATTAGGACCCCACCACCTCTCCAGACAGAACCTAAAATTTAGAGAGAGAGAATGAGAGAAACAGCAGTAAACAGCAACATGATTAAAACTGGAGAGTTCACACATACCTCTTAAATGCCAAGGATCTTCAACACCCAATAAGTTGGATAGACTATGTACCAAGGTCCATGGCAAAAGCTGTAGAGGTGGCCCCAATCCTAAACAAATGAGTGCCAAACTTAACCCCTTGCAGGCCCAAGTGTTGCACAGCCTTGAAGGTAACAGTCCAAAATTGATATCTGAAAAGTAAACATGACAAAATAACAAGCCCAGCCTAGCACCCCTGACCTGTGTGTGATTCTGCAATGCACATACAGGGCATAATGCCAGATCCAGACACCCCCCAACACGACTTTCATTACAACCCCCTCCCAGTCCATCTTGGAAGCTGTGATCCACAATACTGCTTGCTGCCCAGACCATGTTAAATATCTCAGTTCCAGTGCTCTACCAGACACATTTCCCTTAGATGATACTACTAGGTCACTAACTCGCAAAGCCCCAAAAAAGGCTATCAATGCTGCAGCATGGAACAAGGTCGCCTTGAAACTTGAGATGTAAATGCCTGAACATACAGCCCCCACAAACCCCTAAGCACCTCAGGGTATAATAGCTCACTGTCAGAGCCTCTCCTCCCTCGCCAAGGGGCTGCAGACTATTATATTTCAAAATAAGGCATTGTCAAAACCACCGCTGAGTATTCGTTGCCTAAGAAAAACTGTAGGAAATTCATGGGGTTGCTATAAGTCAGCAGACAACTTGAAGGCACACACACACACACACACAGAAGTTGGAGTTACAAGTCAGTGGTGGGTGAGGCCAAAGCCAGAGTTGGGCAAGGCCACAGGTCACAATAGGTGGGGCCAGTCCATCTCTCTGCCATTCTATTTTGATATTAGGCTGGTTGCCCACTGCTGAATTATAAGCAACGTATGTATTTTATCTGCCCCCCCACCCAGAAGAGTTATTTTGCTGGCATAAATTGTGGTATTTTTATGCTGGCTAAAGAACCCCAGCACCAACACACTTCCTCCAGCAGCATCAATGAGGCTTCTCCAGCAGTCATGGAGCTCAAATGGTGCTCTGTTTACTTCCGGGTTTGAAATCTCCTGGATTCTCCCAGGAAGACACTCGCGCAGGGAATTAAAAAAAAACATACAAAAAGTTCAGCAAAGCACTAAAATACATTTTAAAGCCCCAAGTACCTGCATAAAAAGAGGGGGTCATAAAAAGAGCATATCCTACCTGGCTGTCCCGATAGCACCCGGATGTTTTTGCCCATTGACACTGCGTTCACGTGAGTACAATGACACACAGATTCAAACACCGGCAATTCCAGCAACAAATTGCTACAGGGGACCTATTGAAGGCTTGGGCCATCAATAAAATAGGATGAGCTTTTTTACTTTACATGATCGTGAAAGGGCAATGTCGTCTGGTACGTAGCACCATTTCGCGATCATTAGGCATCCTTATGACGCTTTATTTGCTGCGTCTGATAAAGTCCTATGCCCTGTGTTTCTATAGGAAGATTAGTTTTAGTTGTATTTTTTAATTGTTGTAAGCCGTATTTTGGGAGAAAGGCAGGATATAAATACGATAGATAGATAGATAGATAGATAGATAGATAGATAGATAGATAGATGGGGAGTCAAAACTAAAATGATAGCAAGGGGCTAGATTTTCTCTCAAAACGTATTTTCTTTGCTGTATCAGTCAAGCTAACGCCTGGTACATCTGGCAGGCTTATGGATGACGGAACTGGGAAATAAAATTGTTTCAGTATTTGAGTAAATTTTCACAAAGCTGAACTGGATATGTGCTTAGTTTAAGTATAAAATAAATGGACAGTATAGTGTTTATAGTATTACCACATACCTGTTAATTTAGACAGAACAAAGTAATGGGAGAGAGCCTTCTCAGTGGCTGCTCCTAGATTATAGAACTCCCTTCCATAGGCAGTCCAGTTAGCCTCCTCTCTGCTCTCTTTCTGCTGGAAGGCAAAGACATTTCTATTTAGGGAGGTCTTTCCTTTTTAATCACATGGCAGAAGGTGTTGAAAGTGATGTGCTGTGGTTTTATCTTGTCTTCTGTCAATTATATTTTAGTTGTACCGGTACTTTACATGTTTTTAATCCATGTACCTTTTAATAGAATATAATTTATTTATTTTTTTACTTTTGTGAAACAAGATTTTAGCTAAACTTCTATAATAAAATATTATAAGTCACTTTGGGTCTCATGCTGGGTGAACAGTGGGATATAAATTGAACGCACAAACAGACATAAAGATGGGACAATCCAGATATGATCACATAGACATTCTCAGGAAATGTGGGCTAGTTCAAGATGGGACTGTAGGAAAAGCAATATGATCAAAAGGAATTTATAGGTACAGCTACTGAGAACAAATTAGAATGTGGTGGGGAGACACATGCTGAACTGAAATAGCTTTCAAAACAGAGGAAACTAAGAAATGTTGAAAACTAATCTACAGATTAAAATAAGGCAAAGAGAGACAATCATCCCATGCATTAGGCCATGCATTAGCCATTTCTTAGAATTCCTACAAAGTGATGCCACAGGTCATAATAAGGGAAATACAAATTTTTCCGATTGCATCTGTAGCAATTCAAGTGAAAAGGAGCATGAAGGACCAAAATGAAAGTGAGTTTACAACCCATGTAGAAAACCTGATAACTTCACATCTTATGGTCTTTTTCATCATATGTAGGCAGCAGCTATCTATGGAAGAAAATTCACACATTATGAGATTACTACCATAAGAAAAAATGCTGATATGGTTGTATGGATCTAATCCCATGCAGGACAGTAATGTTTAGTTGGAGGTAAATCCTCTCCAGGAGGGCTTTACTGTTTGAAAAGCGTCATAGGACTACAGTCCTAGGATCATGTTGAATGACCTCTGAGGACTTTGGACATTACCACACCAGCATCCTTTCTCACAGCAATCACGTTAGTGAAGCAAATGGGAACATGCCAGTATTGAAGCCAAAACTATTGCACCTCCTCATTACTCACACAACTTGCTGCAGTTATGCTGCTTTGGCAATTTCTGTACTTTTGCACCAGCTCCATAACCCCACCACTCAGTGTATGTATGCCTTTCTCTTTTTTTGGCCACAATTGTGTAATTACAAGGAAACAATTTTTAAAATTATCATTTCCCCCTAAGTATGCAAGCACACCAGAAAAAAAAAAGAAAGAAAAGGCAATAAAGAAAAAGCTATTTTAGCTGGCATGGAATAGTGAGGGGGAGGGGAGAGAGAGGAGGAGATGAAGTCATGAAGCCTCCTCCTGCCATGTGACTTCCTTCATATCACTACTGCTGCAGAAATATCTTATCACCCAAAGGGGAATGCTGCCATAGCAGCAATATTGAGAGCTATTGACAGGTTTTCCCCACCAATGGGACAGGGGAAATAACCCCTGTGGTGATCAGGAGAGAAATGGGGCTGTTCCACCACCAGCACTCCGTTTCGCACACCCCCGTCCTTCTCCCGGTCTCCATTCGTTCTCCCTCCGTCCTGCTTGCATTTTCCTTCTGCTATTTTCCACTATTTTTTACAAACGAAGAACTTTTGTTAGTAAAAAATAGCAGAAGGAAAATGCAAGCAGGACAGAAGGAGAACGAAGGGAGGTTGCCCCGTTTCTCTCCCGATCTCTGTGGGGGTTATTTCTCCCATCTGAAAATCTCCAAGGTGTGCTGTAGAAACAGATGAACAGCAAAGCAGCAATGAGATAGAGACAATGATGTGAAATAAGTAAGGGCCACATCTGCTACTATCTTGCTGTAATTCCAGAATATAAGCCTCGTGTGTTAATGTCCTATGTCACACAAGGCTGGTATTTTGCAATTACAGCAAGATATTAGTGTATTTGGCCAGTACTTATCATACAACATCAGGTCTGTGTTATTGCTGCTTTGAATTTTACTCATTTCTGTAGCGCACCTTTTCACTGATGGGGAAAATCCAGCAAAGGCTCCCAATATCATTGCTATTCCATTAGCCCCCCATTGTGATAGGTCCCCTGCATTGCAGTAACAATATAACTGCAATCCATGACGGAGCATAATTCTCTTCCTCTATTCCCTCTCCCCCTCACTATTCCCAAGTAGTTTTTGTTTTTATTTAGCAGATTGTTTTTATTTAGTGCATTCCTGTTCTGTGTTTTGTTGTTGTTGTTGTTGTTTGCTGTGATTGTGTAATTATAGCAAAATGATAAAATAAAAATATTTTATTGGTTTCCTGTAATTACAGAATTATGAAAAAAATTAAAATTAAAATTAAAAAATCTCAAGGTGCGCATGCGCTGAATAGGCATACGTCAGGGCTAAGGAGCCAGTGTGGATGAGAATGTGCATTGCCAAAGCAGCACACACATGATTGCAGAGAAGTGTGATACTGAATGTTTTCAAATGGGTTTATTCCCATTTGCTTCAGTAACATGACTGCTGTGAGAAAACAGGTTGGTGTGATAAAGCCCATAGGCAACAGTGCTTGTTGTTCAAATATTGTACTTTCATTGTGCAAAAGGTTTTAGCCATGGACAGTAACTGCGTCTATAGTTTATCTTTCATGTGGTAGTTATGAACATACAGTATATCAAAGTAACAGAGCCTGGAAATGGCACTCTTCAGATTATAGCTCCCAGAATCTTCTAACTAGCATGTGACCATCTTGGCTGGGGGATTCTGGGATTTGTACTCCAGAATTGACATTTTCAAGCTCTGCAATATATTGTCTGCAATAGACCATTTCCTACCTTGTCTGAAACTGAAAAATAGGCAAGTGCTCTCTCTTATAAGAAGAGAGAGTGATTTACTTTGGCATCTTCTGCAATAGAAAACAGAAAGGTTGAGCAGAAGAGCTCCATTGAGGTGGATGTCTGAATACAGTGTTTTTGTCACCTAAGAGGTTCCAGACAAAAGCTGGGATTTATCTCTTGACCACATTTACCCTATAAGATTAGGAACATTTGGAGAATAATGCATTTTTTTTAAATTCAGAATGAGACCATGCTCATACTTTGTTGCTGTGCAATGCATTGATACATCCATATAATTCATACAAATTCAGAGGCAAACAGAGTGAGCACAGGAAGAAAGCAAGGCACCTAACTTTATAAGCATCACTGATGGAATACAGGAACAAACCCTACACTACAATGTTACTATATTATTTGGGCTGCTGTGGGTTGTTGGTTGTTGTTGTTTTTTAAGGCATGGGGCAAACTAGAGTTGTAGGACTTTATCAGACAACCCCCTTTAAACATTCTTTTGCCGGCATAAAAAAAAAATGGCAGCAAAAGAATGCCCCCCGCTGGATTTACCTCAAAGCCCTGCGGAAGGCTTCCCAGGCAATAAAGGAGACATGAACGAAGCCCCATTCACTTCCTCATTTGAAATCCCATGAGACTTCATTGTGCAAGAAATTCAAACATAAAACAAAAAATAAAACATTAAAAGTCACAAAAAGCACATATACACACTTTAAAACTTCCAAGTAAACCAGGGAAGTGTGTCGCTTACCTGGATGTTTTAAAAAGTGTGTCGCTTACCTGGATGTTGCAATCTCACCCAGAAATGTTCGCACTGGACCGCCCCTTGATGCTGCATTCACATGGGTTAAATGGCCCAAGGTTTCACACGTCAGCAATGCTGGCACCAAAACAGCACGGGCAATCTATTCATGGCTCGGCCCGTCAATAAAAAGAAACTCCAGAATAATGACAGCAGAACGCAAAAGGATGACATTGTGTGATACTGGCATCCTTTTGTGTTCTGCTGTTGTTATTCTGGCACCACATTAGCTGTGTCTGATCATCTCTTCAATTACATGAGTGATTTAATAGCATTTGTGGGGGAGACAATTGTCATCAGATGCTGAGGGGAAATGTAATTCTCAAACTCCTCACAGGGGCTACAATGAAGATTGTCCCCACATTTCCTGCTTTTTTCCCCCTGAAGCAATTGCATAAAATTTCACTCAGGCAGAAATACACCTCATTTTTTCTCACACCTCCACAAAACTCTACCATTTATATGCTGCATCCCCCAATACATCAATTGACTGGCCAGGGGGATGGGGTGCAGAAGCAGCCTATTATGTGCCTGTAACTGAATGCAAAGTGACGTCCTGATCCTCCAGAGCCTCCAAATGACTCCTGTAAAATCTGAAGGATGCTTCATCACCATGCATTCAGCTACAGATATATAGCTAAAGTTTCACCTAGGCAGAACTAAACCTCACCTCCTGTATCCTCTCCACAAAATCCTACCTTTTATATGCTGCAAACCTCCAACACAGCCATTTACTGGCTGGGTGAGGTGATGGTGGTGGTGGTGGTGGTGGAGAAGCATGTAGCTATGTGCCTGTATCTGGATGCACGGTCTCCCAGGACTTCCAGAGGATCCCTGGAAGTCTGAAGGATACCTAATTGCTGTGCATTCAGCTACAGGCACATAGCTGATGCTTCTCTGCTGATGCTGCTGCTGCTCCTCCATTCACCACTGGCCAGTAAATGTAAAAGGTGATGGAATTGCTGTGCGTGAGGTGGTGGAGATTGAGTTTTTTGTTGTTGTGTGAGACAGGAAAGAATTGCAGCATCTGCAACAAGAAAAATTACACAGGTGTAAGCTGGATGTGCACCTGCATAGGTCACTAACAGGATGCCAGTCCAATGATGCATTTAACACTATGTCTAGTTTGCCTAATGTTTTATTTCTCAGTGATGTCAAAAGAGCTTCTATAGTATTAGAATGGTTAGAGAGGAAGCTCACTTTCTTACAGTCCTGATGTCTTGTGACCACTGAACTTAGTCCCTTAAACTGGGAAAAGAAAAGCGTTTGAAGACAGAGCATAAGACTATCAAGTACATGTTCTATAGAATGATGTGAGCTATCCTTGCTGAAAATGTCAGGTCATGGACCATAAAAAATAATGGCAGCACCTTGTACCCAACTAGTTTGTGGCAATATTTTGTCTTGGCATCATTTATCATTTTCTCCCTTTTTTCTTTTCCCGTGGACCTATTTCGTTCCACACATGTCAAAAGGGGAAAATGTTTGCCAGAGTTGGAGGCTAAATCAACGGAAAGGTTCATCCATTCATATCTGTAAAGGGTCTGGCAATCCTTTCCTCTAATTGCATTTTGCCTTAACTGAATTAAACCTGCTGTCTCTAACACTGGAGAAGCAAATAAAAATTCTTAATAGTGTGGCTGTGATTTGTTGAAATCTCTATGTACTTTCCAGCACTGTCATTGCACAAAAATGGAAGCATTAATGCTAAGGGTCTTGGCAGCTAAATTCCTCTTGAGCTTTTGAATATGCTGGAACACTGAGGCCAAATACTGCTGGAGTCAGGATTGCCAAGGGCAGCAAGAAGCTGGAAGATGTATGTTTTGCTCCAGGAACTGTGCCGGCCAAGGCAAGATTCCATTGGGTGAACTGGAAGAAATCACTGCTGGTTTCATTTTAGTGCTGTTCTGAAAAGGAGCAGTGTTTGCCACTGGCTATTACAAGTTGCCAAGAGTTTTAAGCATGCTAAATAGCTAAGCAGCAAGAAAGCATTCTGCATGGCAGGCCATTCTTCCTTTGGAGCTAGTTTTCTTGGACGATCCTATTCTGCAGTTTATGAGTGACTAGTCAAAATAAGGGTGGCTATCAGAATTACTTGTAATCCTACCTCTTATTCTCTTATATATATTCTACTTATCTACTTACTTCCACTTATCAAAGAATTTTTCCAAGGTATGCAAAAACATAGGGAGAATGGTCAACACAGAGAATGAATTTGCAAAAGAGCAATATTCATAGAATCATAGAATCATAGAATCATAGAATTGCAGAGTTGGAAGAGACCACGAGGGCCATCCAGTCCAACCCCCCTGCCACGCAGGAAATCACAATCAAAGCATCCCCGACAGATGGCCATCAAGCCTCTGTTTAAAGACCTCCAAGGAAGGAGACCCCACCACGCTCCGAGGGAGTGTGTTCCACTGCCGAACAGCTCTTACTGTCAAAAAGTTCCTCCTCATGTTGAGGTGGAATCTCTGTTCCTGGAGCTTGCACCCATTGCTCCGTGTTCCAGTCTCTGGAGCAGCAGAAAACAAGCCTGCTCCATCCTCAGCGTGACATCCCTTCAAATACTTAAACAGGGCTATCATATCGCCTCTTAACCGTCTTTTTTCCAGGCTAAACATACCCAGCTCCCTAAGTCTCTCCTCATAAGGCATCGTTTCCAGACCTTTCACCATTTTAGTTGCCCTTCTCTGGACACGCTCCAATTTGTCAATATCCTTTCTGAATTGTGGTACCCAGAACTGGACACAGTATTCTAAGTGAGGTCTGACCAAGGCAGAATAGAGTGGCACTATTACTTCCCTTGATCTAGACACTATACTTCTATTGATACAGCCCAAAATCGCATTGATCAAATCTACTAACATTCACTCTACGTTGAATACAGAATCTATAGACTTTATCAGATGAGATAAGTAGTGCGAGAAAACAGCATTATCTAGGACACGACGATAACACAAAGGGTGAAATTATCAGACACCCTCATCATTTAGCCATTCTGGGGGTGTAGTGCTGGCATGGACAAAGGATCACTTTGTTATTGACGGACTAAGCTGTCAGTAAAAAGTGACGCCTTTTTCATGCCCGTGCTACACCCTCAGAATGGCTGAACAATGACAACGTCTGATAATTTTGCCCTTTTGTGTTATTGTGGTATTCTCATGACACAGGACATTTTCAGACACGTAAAAAGTGCTGAGAAGGGCTTGGGAGAGGTACGCCCCTGTTTCGCGGCAGGGGACCAGCTTCTGATGATGCCATTCCTCTTGCATTACCCTCCGTGTTCCTTCCATGTCGCATGGAAAGAAAAGGTGCCACTTTTTATTCATGAAGAACTTCTGTGAGTAAAAAGTGGTGCATCTTCCGAGCCCTCCTCAGCACAATTTACCTTCTGAAAATGTCCACAGGCTTCGCCATGTCTGATAAAGTCCTATAGCAAAAGTGTTTTGAGTCTCATTGGCTGAATTTTCAATTGCTAGCCACCAAGATGCCCTGCCTTTTTCATCCTTATCCCTGTTTTTCTACTGTAGGCTGGGCTTGGAACTATAACAAAAATGTTTACAGTTGTTGTTACATCATTGTGTGAAAGACCATTTACAGTTGCCTGATTCATGTACCTAAATCAGTCTGTCTATCACCTGGGAGAGAGAGGTCCCTTTCACACTACACAATTATAGTGCTATGATTTCACTCTACCATGGCAACATCTTATGGAATCCTGGGATTTGCAGTTTAAGTAGGCGTCATTGGAATTCTCAACCAGTGAGCTCTAGTGCCTCACCAAACTACAACTACATAGGATGTATCCATGGCAGTTAAAATGGAACCATAGTGCTATAACCGTGCAGCATGAAAGAATCCAGAGAGACAGCCTTCGTCTCTCCTGTAGATGGCCTGTATAAGGCAAGTCATAAGTGTACTTCTATTGGTTTCCTAGATCTTCCTACAAGTTTAGACTGTGTATCGGCAGATAGGAGTGGAGGGCAAAACTTTATAGGAGTTGCACTTCTTTCTGTTAGGCAGGAGCCAGAAGGCAGTGTTAGGAGTCTACTGTTTTCTCCCTTGGGAAATTTTCTACAGGGATCACCAGATTTCCATTTTGTACTCAGGCCTTTTAAAATTTACATGAAACTGCTGGGTGATGGCATACAATACCATCAATATGTAGAAGCTTTTCCCACTGTCAATACAAATAATTGTGCAATGGAAAAATTAACTAACTTAGAATCATAGAATCATAGAATTGTAGAGTTGGAAGAGATCACAAGGGCCATCCAGTCCAACCCCCGCCATGCAGGAATACACAATCAAAGCATCCCTGACAGATGGCCTCTGTTTAAAGACCTCCAAGGAAGGAGACCCCACCACGCTCCGAGGGAGTGCGTTCCACTGCTGAACAGCTCTTACTGTCAAAAAGTTCCTCCTAATGTTGAGGTGGAATCTCTGTTCCTGGAGCTTGCATCCATTGCTCCATGTTCCAGTCTCTGGAGCAGCAGAAAACAAGCTTGCTCCATCCTCAATGTGACACCCTTCAAATACTTAAACAGGGCTATCATATCACCTTTTAACCATATTTTTTCCAGGCTAAACATACCCAGCTCCCTAACTCTTTCCTCATAAGGCATGGTTTCCAGACCTTTCACCATTTTAGTCGTCCTCCTCTGGACACGCTCCAATTTGTCAATATCCTTTTTGAATTGTAGTGCCCAGAACTGGACACAGTATTCTAGGTGAGGTCTGACCAAGGCAGAATAGAGTGGCACTATTACTTCCCTTGATCTAGACACTATACTTCTATTGATGCAGCCCAAAACCGCATTGGCCTTTTTAGCTGCCGCATCACACTGTTGACTCATGTTCAACTTGTGGTCTACTAGACTTCTAGATCCCTTTCGCACGTAGTCTCGTTCAGCCAGCCATATCCATCCTATATCTATGCATTTCATTTTTCTGCCCTAAGTGCAGTACTTTACATTTCTCCATATTGAATTTCATTTTGTTAGCTTTGGCCCAGCTCTCCAGTCTATCCAGGTCATTTTGAATTTTGATCCTGTCCTCTAGGGTATTAGCTACTCCTCCCAATTTGGTGTCATCTGCAAATTTGATAAGTATGTCCCTAATTCCATCATCCAAGTCATTGATAAAGATGTTGAATAGCACTGGGCCCAGGACAGAACCCTGTGGCACCCCACTGGTCACATCTTTCCAAGATGAAGAGAAGCCACTGCAGAGCACCCTTTGGGTTCGGCCGGTCAACCAATTACAAATCCATTGAACAATTAAATTGTCTAGCCCACATTTTACAAGCTGGTTTGCAAGAATGTCATGGGGAACCTTGTCAAAGGCCTTACTGAAATCAAGGTATGCAATATCCACAGTGTTCCCTTCATCTACCAAGCTGGTAACTTTATCAAAAAAAGAGATCAGATTAGTTTGGCATGACTTGTTTCTCTGAAACCCATGTAGACTTTTTGTGATTATGGCATTGCCTTCTAAATGTTCACAGACACTCTGTTTAATGATCTGCTCTAGAATCTTCCATGTTATTGATGTCAGACTAAATGGACGATAATTGTTGGGATCCTCTTTTTTGCCCCTTTTTGAAGATGGGGACAATGTTTGCCTTCCTCCAGTCTGCTGGGACTTCTCCTGTTCTCCAGGAGTTCTCAAAGATTTTTGCCAACGGCTCTGAGATTACATTTGCCAGCTCTTTTAATACTCTTGGATGTAGTTCATCTGGTCCTGGAGATTTAAATTCATTTAGATTAAGAAGGCATTCCTGTACTACCTCTTTGCTTATTCTGAGCTGGATTTCCCCTACTGTGTCCTCTGTCCCATTATCCTCAGGTTGATCATCCTTTTCCTTTTTTGAAAACACTAAGGCAAAGAAGGTGTTGAGTAATTCTTCCTTTTCTCTGTCCCCTGTTAGCATTTTGCCATCTTCTCTGTGTAGTAGTCCTACTATTTCCTTCTTCCTCCTTTTACTGCGGACATACCCCAAAAACCCTTTTTATTGTTCTTAACCTCTCTAGCAAGCCTGAGCGCATTCTGCACTTTAGCTTTTCTGACTTTACTCCTAAACATGTTCGCTATCTGTTTGAATTCTTCTTTGGTGATTTCCCTCTTTTTCCATTTCCTATATATGTTCCATTTAAAACTTAACTTCGTTGAAAGTTCTTTAGTCATCCATCCTGGTTTCTTGAGACACCTCCCATTTTTCTTCCTCAATAGTACTGTTTGAAATTGTGCCTTCAGTATCTCCATTTTGAGAAAGTCCCATCCGTCTTGAAGTCTCTTCTCTTTTAGTATTCCTGACCATGGGATCACCTCCAGTATTTCCCTGAGTTTATTGAAATCAGCTCTCCCAAAGTCTAGAATGCATGGCTGATTATGCCTGGCTTCTCCTTTCCATTGTATAACAAACACCAGGAGAAAGTGATCACTCTCACCAAAGGATCCCACCACTTGCACCCCATGAATCAGGTCCTCACTGTTGGTTAGGATCAGATCTAAAATAGCTGACCCCCTTGTTGCCTCTTCCACCTTTTGGACAATGAAATTGTCTTCCAGGCAAGTAAGGAATTTGCTAGAGCTTGAAGTTTTGGTTGAGTTAGATTTCCAGTAAATATCGGGATAGTTGAAGTCACCCATCACTACTACATCTCTCCTTTCTGCATGTGTGGCCATCTGTTCTAGAAAGGCATCATCCAATTCCTCCGTCTGACTTGGGGGTCTGTAATAGACCCCACAATAACATCCGTGTTGTTTCCCCCCCCCCTTTAATTTTTATCCAGATGCTCTCCACCTGGCTTCCAGTATTAATGTCATGGGTCTCTTCACTGGTGTTAATATCTCTGACATATAATGCTATTCCTCCTCTTTTCCTGTTTGGCCTGTTTCTCTTACAAAGGTTATACCCCTTTATTCCTATGTTCCAATCATGTGACTCATCCCACCAAGTTTCAGTAATGTATTTGGAAGACTTCACAAAAGATTCTGGAGTAATAAGCACCTGAGGCGAAGCACAAAAATCAGTGTGTATAGAGCCATTGTACTGTCTATTCCCCTTTATGGGTCTGAAACATGGATCACCTATCACCACCACTTACAACTCCTCAAACGCTTTCATCAGCGCTGTTTAAGCAAAGTCCAAAATATACACTGGACTGACTATGTGACGAATGTTGCTGTCCTTGAGCAAGCAGGGATCACCAGCATTGAGGCCATGATATTGAGAACACAGCTGCACTGGGCAGGGCATGTGTCTAGGATGGAGGACCATCGCCTCCCAAAAATAGTACTCTACGGTGAACTCACCACGGGTCAGCATAAGAGGAGTGCTCCAAAAAAGTGATACAAGGACTCCATGAAACAACATCTCAGGCTCGGCCAAATTGATCACCAACATTGGTTTGCCCTAGCCTCACATCGGGAGGCATGGAGACGCACTATCCACAATGCTGCAGCCTTATTTGAGAACTCACGCTGAACAAGTCTTGAAGAGAAACAACAACAAAGAAAGAATCACAACCCGGAAACACCACCCAAGGAGACCTTCTGCTGTGCTTTCTGCAACCGGACTTGTCTATCTTGGATTGGCCTGTTTAGTCATCAACGTGCTTGCAGAAAGTGCGGGATGAGTCCTTCCTGAATCTTCGTTTGTGAAGAAAAGCCAGAGCAATCATATTTGCTTTGTTGTGCTAGGAGTTCAAGTTCATCTTGCTTATTTCTCATGCTCTGTGCATTAGTGTAGAGACATCTAAGACCATGTGTTACTTGCTGCCTGTGCAAGTTTTTTTGCCTCCCACTGTTGGGTCCTTGCGCTGTTTGCCTTGTTCCCTCTATGACAGTTTGACTATTTTCTCCAGCCCTTTTGCCTTCCAGAATACTGTCTCCCTCCCCCATATGACTCAGTTTAAATCCCTCCTGTTCCAGTTGAATGCATGAAGAGCAGCATCCTCCTGTTCTTCAAAGGACCCTCCTACATGTATTTATCTGTAGAACCACTCCTAGATGCTGCCAGGGTCATCTTGGAGATGACCCAGTGACAGAATGGTAAGCGAGAAATTTGGGGGAAGAAGTTTTATTTGTCAGAGCTTCACATGCCATCTAGGATTTCTATCTCTGTATTTTTGCCACACACTAAGTTGCTGGATTCTTTTTAAAAAGAAAATATTCATTTATTCTATTTCTACCTCACTTTTCTCCTGGTATGGTATCCAAAGTGGTTTACAATAATTTAAAATAAAACATTATCTAAAAACTTATTTTACAAAAGAAAAATAATCACAATTCTAGTTAAATAGCACATGGTTAAAACAGTTTAAAATACATTTAAAACATAACTAAAGATATTCCACCTAATCATTAGGAAGAACTGCCTGACAGTAAGAGCTGTTTGGCAGTGGAATGCACTGCCTCGGAGTGTGGTGGAATCTCCTTCTTTAGAGGTTTTAAAACAGAGGCTTAATGGCCATCTGTCGGGAATGCTTTGATTAGGTATTCCTGCAGGACAGGGGGTTGGACTAGATGGCCCTTGTCGTCTCTTCCAACTCTATGATTCTATAACAAGAAGGATACAAGTTTTTTTAAAAAAATACAGCACACCCCTTTCAAACACCCTGTTGCCATATGATTTAAAGTCAAGAGCTTGAAGTAAAAAACTGAAGCAATAGCTGCTCAAAAGTATAAGAGCTTTATTTCATGTTTTTGGATAAGAGCTTATTTCATATTATGGCTCTTCTTTAGTTCCACAAGACAAAATACATGGCTTTTCTGTGGAAGGAAGAAACAAGGATCTCCTTCCCCACAAACAGATGTTAATAGGCCTGTGGGAAGGGTCAAGCCCCACTTTCACTGTGTCCACAAATGGTAGGACATCCGATATCTATACGGGGTGAGAATCAGACAACCCTCCCTATGTTGTTTAACTGCAACTCCAAGGGTCCCTAGCCAATGGGGAAGAATACTAGGAATTGCTGTTCAGCAACATTTCACCCTATCTGAGTAGCCATAAAAATCCATAGAGAAATGAGGCATTGCACTGCTTGTTGAGAACTGCAAGGAACCATTTTTGTAGTGATGGCATCAACTATCCTACCCTAAATAATAGTGTCACTTTCAAATAGTCCCTTCTCTTTCATTCTTGAAGCATATTTTCCCCTTACTTTATATTTAAAATTATAAACTCCATTTGCAATTTTTTGCAACTGTTAAAAACAAACCTGTGCTTCAAAAACTGTGTAAGCTATATTGTGTTTGAATCTGTCATCTCAAACCAGTTTTGAGAACTATGTTGTATGCACAGGTAGCTGTCTTTATGGGAATCTTCTTCAAGATGTTATTGGGAACTTTCTTCACCAATTTAGAATTGGGAGAGTTTCAGAAATGACCTCTTTTCTGAATGTTAGGCTTATTCATCATGAGCCAGTCCTGTTCGGTAGACCCACCCTCCCACAAGCTCACTTACTCTGGCAGATACCAGAGGCCTGTTTATATGAGGTCCAAAAAGAAAGAAAAAATCCAGCAATTCAAAGTGAATCACTTGTGCCAATGAGCAGGAATGTGCATCCCCCTTGCTGTTGTTGTTGTTGTTTTTTTTTTTTAAACTCTGGGGAAAGCCACAAAGGCTTTTACTTTGGAGTCCTTGATGTTTTTGCCCCCCCATCCTTATGAATGCAGCATAATGATATATTAACCCATTAAGAGAGGTAGGATTCTCCTCAAATTCCATGAGGAGTATTTTCACCATTTAGACAGCCCCTGGAAGTAGGAAAGAGGCACAGCAGAATAGGCAGAAAAGTCCATGGAGCGCTAAGGCTTGGATGCTTCTGAACATATTCAACATGGAGTTTGCTATGGGAGTTTGCTATACATGGTGTCAGGGGATGATGGGGTGACAGGGGAGGGAAGCAATGACCAAGAGGGAAAGAGAGGGAAAGAGAGACAGTGAGAAGAAGGAAATCCGGAGGGAGAATGGGGCAACTAGTGGAAAGCAGCAAAAAGGGAGAAAGTGAGGTGGTATTGGAGGAAGAGAGGGAAAGATGCAGGGTGCAGAGTGATTGAGTGAGCTCAGGGAAAGAGGAAAGGAAGATAAAGCATGAAGTGCCAGAGAGACAGGGGTGCCAGGATTAAGCCAGTTTTGTTTGAAACATCATATCCATGCAAACACACCAGTAGCTGCAAGCAAATCGGTAAGGTATATCATTCAGTTCTTCTGAAATGTCTCAGAGCTAGCATCATGGTTTATGTCCAGGGATTGGGTAACTGTTTGAGTATGGGAGGCTGAATACCTCCTCACAGAGTCAGCTGTAGGGCAGATGATGTTAGGAGTGTAGCCACATACCCTGATGTTACCAATTCATCAGCTGCTTCTCAAGAACTGATGTCACTGGGTCTCTAGAGCAGTGTCTCTTAACCTTTTCTTTACCAGGGGTCCTCTTTAAATATCTTTTGTTGCCATGGACGCCCAAGATCTAATTCAAGATTTAAATTCCTAACAATAACTACTACAACAATAATAATACATGATGATGATGATGATGATGATGACAATGATGATACACCATCCACTAAACCTTCTCTCAGAGGCACTGGAGGGGGAGTGAAGACTTTTCTCCTGCTTCTTCCTGCAAGTTCGTGGCTGGAGTGGATTGAACCAGCCTTTGCCTTGGCTCCTGTCACATGGGCTGAGCAGCCTTCAATTCTTTGCGCTGCAGACCCCCTGTGAAGACATCACAGCCCCCTTGGGTTCTGCAGGCCACAGGTTGAGAAACACTGCTCTAGAGCTTTACCAGCCTTTGCTTTCCTTGGGAACCTGACTTCAGTTCCCATGAGACTTCAATTCAGTCAGTTTTATGCCTTATTCCCTTCGTGATGAGGTAGAAATGGAGGGAAACATCTATTACAGAAGTTCCATGACTAGACTGGAGACTCCAATGGATTTCCCACCACTGCTTTATGACTTCAGTAGCAATGTGCACACTCTTGATTTCACATTCTGGAATCCTTTTCAGTTACACGGTTAAGAGGCGATATGATAGCCCTGTTTAAGTATTTGAAGGGTGTCACATTGAGGATGAAGCAGGCTTGTTTTCTGCTGCTCCAGAGACTAGAATATGAAACAATGGATGCAAGCTCCAGGAACAGAGATTCCACCTCAACCTGAGGAGGAACTTTTTGACAGTAAGAGCTGTTCGGCAGTGGAACACACTCCCTCGGAGCATGGTCTGGTCTCCTACCTTGGAGGTCTTTAAACAGAGGCTGGATTGCCATCTGTCGGGGATGCTTTGATTGAGATTTCCTGTGTGGCAGGGGGTTGGACTGGATGGCCCTCATGGTCTCTTCCAACTCTACAATTCTATGATTCTATGATTCTATACACAGGTCCATATGCCTCAGACTTACTCCGGGACGGAGCTTTGTTGACTAATAGTTGGCCATTTCCAAGAGTAAATCTTTGAAGTTACCTTAGATGAAATTATAAGGGTTTTGAAACTATGGTCAGAATATTTCCTATGGAATCTGCTTGTTTTTAAGTTAACTTTATCTTTTGTTGTATGCCTACCAATTATAGCAATCACTTCAAAAAAAAACACACTTAAATGTGCAAAGTCGCATCAAAATTTTACAAGTTTAGTGCAAATGAGGTTTATCTGTATTGAAATGCAGAGGTATTCGGAGGAGCTGTGATTCTTCTTTTCCACAAATGTGTAATCAAATATGTAGTCTTGAATTCTATTTTCCAGGTTTTGTTTTGGTTTAAATATATGTTTTCATTTACCTACCACAATGTTTCTACCATAACAATAATATTATTTGATCCATTTGAATCCAGTCCACATAATCCAGGATGAATTTACAAAAACCAAGAGGACTCTTAGGTTCCAAGACATCTTTAAAGAAATTGTTACTGGGTGTCCATCTCCTCATTCAAATGGTGTGTAAATGGAAACTTCTGTATTACATACAATCCTGACATTTGGACTGAAGCAAAAGTACAGTACTTAAAACAAAACCAAGCGAAACTATGGATTAAATACAGAGGTGCAAATACATTTACACATGTTCCTATCCTAGCATCAATCCAGGTAGTGTCCAGTCTGAAGCTGGTTTCTTGGTTCATTGATGCATCAATTCCTTCTGCCCTGTGTGTCCAAAAAGTAGGACTAGATGTCCATTTGGACACACAACTATTACTTTAAAAATGTGTTGTTAGGTTCCCATATGCAAAGAGATAATTATTGTTATTTAGATTTCCGAAACTGGTGCAATCACATCTTCAGAAACACTTATAAATCAAGATTTCATCATTTTTTAAAAAATATTACAATTTAAATGTAATTAATTTAAATTTAAATTTAAATTGAATTAACTCAATATAGCATATCAAAAGTTTTTACTGTACAAAGTGATGGCAGATAGAAAACATTTGTTGTAGTAGTGTGTATAGTAGTTTAACTGTTAGACTTGGAAGATGTAGATTCATATCCACAGAGAGCCATAAAACCTGTGGCATGACCCAGTTGTTCTGTTTCTACCAACCAACCTCACAAAATGGTTGCAAGAGTTGTTGTTGTTTTCCAAATAATGGGACTCAAGGCAACTTGCAACATTTAAAAAATGGTACATAAATGTAACTAATAAAGGTGCATGCATCCACACGTGTGTGCTTGTGAGTGTGCCTGTGCACCTCCAAATACCTGCACAATATCTCATACATCAACTTCAGGCCTCCCATCTTCATTTACACTATATTTTAACACATTGTAAAATGTTAAAAGAGGACCAATGACAACAAAAAGCAAGACTCCATAGTCTCCTGAGAAACACTGACTTCTACTGCAAACTTATTCTCTATATGTCTTCCTCTTTGTAAATGATTTGCTTCCCTCCCTTCCTGTATAAATAAACAGAAATGTGTCTGTATATTTGCTGTTCTTTTTTTCCTTTGGTCATGATAATCAAGGGCTATTACAGCAATAGATCTTATCTGTAGAATGGCAGTCCCTCTGCACCTTCAGTTCAGATTTTTGTTTATGCTTGGCTGCAATTGTGGCTGTTTCTGATAGTTTTAGGTCAGCCATGACAGACTATGGGTGACACTAAATAAACAAGCTTGGAGACTGGGACCAGCCAGGAAGGAACGATACTAGTGCTCACCGTTTGAATTTCCTTCATTAATCAACTTTTAAAAAAAAATAAAGTACCTTACTATGTTCAAGTCTTAAATAGATTATGCTGCAGAAAAGATGCTAGTATTTATGATATTCACAGTGAGTAAGACAGAAGTAATGGGTAAGTACAGAAAGGCAAGATAGCTCAGTCTTATAAGGAAAGTAACCTGGCATTTAATATAGGCAGTCTGTTATATCTCTTTTCAGCAACCCTAAATAAATAGTTCAAATTCCACTTTCCTAAACATGGATTACCAGATTCCCAATATGTGTAACCTGTAAGGCTTTATACTTTCCCAATCCCTGGCTTTGCAAACTTATGTGCATATCTTTCATTCCACTTTCTCCTATCTTGCTAGCTCTTTGCACAACATTCCCAACATACATGCAAAGCTGGTAAAATGTTGTGACTTCCCTAAAAGAGTTCTAAGGTCATAAGAAGCTGCCTTATCTTGAGTCAAACTACGGGTCCATCTAGCCTGGTGTTTGTTAACACTAACCCACAGTGGTTCTTCAGGATTTCAGGTAGGCATTTTTCCTGGCCCTATGTGGAGGTGTCCGGATGTCCCTTGTGGTATTCCGTCTAAGTACTAACTAGGTCCAGCTCTGCTTAGCTTCTAGAATCAGATCAGGTGTTTTCAGGGATGGTAGAGTAAAAAGTTTGTTGACTTTGAAGATTATCAGATGAGAACAAATATAGCATCCTCATCTCGCAATCTCCTCTCCCATCCCACTCCCGTCCCTGTAATGTTTTAAAAATAAAAGTTTTCAGACCTACCTTTTTTGTGTGGCAAAAGCTGCTCCCCTCCCCTCCGGCAGTCCAGGAGTGAATGGAGCTGTCACAGAGTCCCATTCACTTCCTGGAAAGGAAATCCCAGCCGTTCTTGCAAGAGAACGATCGTGCGACAAATTTAAAAATACAAATACACGTCAAAAAGAAAAACCAAGCCCCAAAACACACTTTAAAAACACCAAGTAACCTAGGGAAGTGAAAAAAAGTGTGTTACCTCGATGTCCCGATCTCGACCAGAAGTGTTCAGCAGGGATCTCCCAGTGATGCTGGCATCACACCAGCATAACGGGGCACCTTTTCACTCACCTGTCTTTTCATTACAGAAACTGAACGATGGGTCATTTATGGCTTAGCCTGTGAACAGAATGGAGCGGGGGGGGGGACGACAGAAAGGTCATGGGAGCATAACGCCACAGAGATGACGACGTCTGAAAGGGAAGCCCTTTCACGATCTCCTGTCGTCCCTGTGGTGGAATATTAAGGTTATCTGATAATCTCCTTTGACTGGACATGGCTGGCAAGGTTTTTGGGAAAGCTTCTTTCTTTGCTGCACTTGGGAATTGAATCTGGGACCTTCTGCATGTTCTCAGTCACTGAACCAGAGCCTTTCCCCGGGTACCCCCCCCCCAGTGAGTTAAATGTATTCTATTCCTCACACCCATTCAACACCTATTTTGATCCTCTAACACTACAGTTTTGAAAGGCAATGTTTTTTGGGGTTTTTTTAAAAAAAGAAGAAGCAAAGAGGAATGGAAGGAGTTCTACAGGAAACCCAATGCAGTCAAATGGGCATTGCAAGTGACTTGGTTGAACTGTGTTGTGCCAGTTGCCAAATAAAATAGTTTGCTGTCAGCAAGAATAAAACATCATATCAGCACAATTCATTTGTCTATTTTATTATCTGAAAATTGTTGCTGATAATACTCACATCTCCTCAGAGGCCACAAGCCAAAGCAACAAAATCTTAGCCCACTCTGGCTGACACTGTTAGAGTTTAATTAGTTCCACATTTGCTTCCTAGCCAGGTCCAATAAATATGCACGCCTTGGCACAGCTGCATCTCAGCATGTGCACTGAAACTGAAAATGTTTCCTCCAAGGCTACTGCAATCTTGGCACCACTTCACTTTGCCAGAAGCTGCATCAGTTAACAAATTGCTTGTCCATTCCTAATCACAATATACAGTAGATACTGGCTATAGTCTTGAGAGTGTAAGGAGCTGGGAGAGATGCTCAGCCATATAATGAAGGCTGCATAGAAACACAACCCACATAGAGGGGACACACCTCCAGCCCCTTTGGATTGACTGATGGTAAACTTGCCAAATGAGCTACCTCTTTTTCTTCTTCTTCTTTCCACCTAGCTGGCAAAGCCAAGAACTACCTCTCACAAAGTCTAACCTAAAGTGCCCTTCCCTTTTCTTCTCTGATGCTTTGACCATTCTTTTTTTTTAGAAGTGTTGTACAGGGAGACTCTGTCTGTCTGTCTGTCTGTCTGTCTGTCCGTCTGTCCGTCTGTCCGTCTGTCCGTCTGTCCGTCTGTCCGTCTTCTTTCTTCTTCTGCACAATTGTCTGTGAAACAGTTTTGTAGTGGAGCCAGGGCTCATAAAGCACAAAAAGATCTCTCTCTCTCTCTCTTTCTCTCGTGTGTGTTTCCAGGCTTCCCTGTTGCCTCTGACCTTAGCTTTAAATTCCCACAGTAGCTACTGGGATGAGAAAACATATATGGTGAGCTATCCCTAGTGTTATGGAAAATATGTTATGATGATTTAGTCTTGTATGAAAAACTGAAGACTCATCTACATGAGCCAGGATACACCAGCTCCCTGCTGGCATATCCTGGCTGTAGATCAGGCCTAGTCCTGCCCCACTGCCACCTCCAAATGGGCCAGAGTCCAGACAGGCACATCAGGCAGTTGTTGTAGCCACTACCGCCACTATCTCCCTGTCTCTCCTGAAGCGAGGAAGCCAGCCCACAATGTGTGGCCAAGGCCCTCTGCATGTGATCAAGACTCTTTTCTGCTTCGGAAAGAGAACACTACTGGGTTCCTGCAGACATGTGGGGCCTGATCCATTCCTTCCTGGCAAGGAATGATTAAGGACTTTATCAGACACAGCAAATATGGCATCATAATGCCTAATTAACGCAGAAGGCTGTGCATATCAAATGACATCATCCTTTCACGATCTTGTATTGTTAAAAAGCCATTCCTTTTCATTTACAGCCCAATCCAGCATGAGGTTTTTTGCTGCCGTTTGAAACCTCATGCTGTTGTGCTCACATGAATACAGCGTCAATGACAGAACACTTCTGGGTGAGATCACAACAGCCAGGTAGGGAACACTCTTTTTATGAATCTCCCCAGTTTACTTGGGACTTTGTGAGTGTATTTCTGTGCTTGTGTTTACTTTGTGTCTGTGTGTGTGTTTTAAATTTACCCATGTTCACATCTTCCTGCAAGAAACACCAAGATCTAGAACCAGGAAGTAAACGGAGCTCCATTCCTGTTCTGTTAGTGCTTTACACTGCTCAAGGTAAGGTCGGGGGGTTGTTTTGCCGGCAGAAAAATGCCACAAAATATGCCAGCAAAAGAATGTTGCTGGAGGGTGGTCTGGTAAAGTCCTAAATCAGCTTTTTAAAACAAAAACAAAAAACATAGTCTGTCTGAGCCCCATGTGCCTGGGGGTGGTGAGGACTGTCTGAGAACAGAACAGGGCAAAAGCACTCTGTCATCAGGACTGCAGAGCTCTAAGACAGGAGCAAGCCCTGAGACTCATTAGTGTTATAAAAAGACCCGGTCTAGGTGGAGAAGAGCACTGATAAATATGGTTTGTCAACACTGAGAGAAAGTGGATCAACCCAGCAGCCAGCATTTTGGGGTTTTCCTTGGGAGATAGCTATGAGGACTGTCATGTTGAATAACTGCAATTCAGAATTTACCATTACCCCCACTGGACCCATTTTGCCCAGACTCTGAACTACCCTGTGATGAGAGCTGCCTTTTTTAATCATTACACTACATCTTAGGCATCCATTAAATGTGTCCATATTTGCATATGAATGGGACCAGCTTTACAAAGCAAAATCCATCATATTATATGTTCATTGTAAACCAGGAATTATCTTAGAAGTTGCATTTCCTCCTTTGTGAGAGAAAGGAAATGCTTCTTTTAAGGACTTTTTCGGACGGGGGTTTCAACTTTCGTGATTAGAAAATCACCAAATATGGCGCCGCAGCCTCCCAGCACTTCCACAACAGTATCGACAGGGGAGAGTGTCATCCAAAACGGACCCCCTGCCATGCAACGGGGACGAGGCTGCTTCCGTTACAAAACCCCGCCCGAAAAAGTCCTAAGACAGCGCTTGCTGTCCACAGTTTTTATAACTGTAAGTATAACTGCCCAATTAAGCAGCACACATTTTTAGTCATCCAAAAGAGTTTATTTTCATTGATTACTCAGGCTGATTACTGCTCTGAACACTGCCATACTGAATAACTATTACAACTGTTCTGTTTGGCACATAGATGGACATAGTGGGGAAATGGGAGATAGTACCTATTGAGTTCATTCTGGAGCTGATGGTGGTCATAGCAATTTCAAGTAGTAAAGCTGATTCGTGTTCCCAAAATGCAAAATGAGAGAACTGGGCCTAATTTTTTTTCTCCTGACTAAAGTAGACCCGTTGCATCTATTAGACTTATCTATGTGTTGACTCACTGTTCACCAATTGATTGAATGGCTCTACTCTAGTTGGGACTAAGCAACAGGATGCCAGCCCTGTATCTCACAACATATGCAATTCTGTGTATTATCTGGGTTGCATACATATATAGCCACAGCTCAAAAAAAGAGATGAACAGACATATGTCAGACATCAAATGGAGCACTCAACTTCCCCATCGTTTATCATATTTCCAGTAATTTGTAGCAGCATTTACTAGACAGATAGGAAGATAGATACTGTATGTCACTTGACAAAGTTATATATTACCTTATACAAAAATAGTGCATAATAGAATCACTTGGCATCAATTAGTCTCTGGCTTTTCTTCGCAAACGAAGATTCAGGAAGGACTCATCCCGCGCTTTCTGCAAGCACGCTGATGACTAAAAAGGCCAATCCGAGATAAACAGGTCCGGTTGCAAAAAGCACAGCAGAAGGTCTCCTTGGGTGATGTTTTTGGGTGGTGATTCTTTCTGCGTTGTCGTTTCTCTTCAAGACTTGTTCGTCGTGAGTTCTCAAATAAGGCTGCAGCATTGTGGATAGTGCGTCTCCATGCCTCCCGATGTGAGGCCAGGGCGGACCACTGTTGGTGATCAATTTGGCCAAGCCTGAGATGTTGTTTCAGGGAGTCTTTGTATCGCTTTTTTGGAGCGCCCCTCTTACGCTGACCCGTGGTGAGTTCACCGTAGAGTAGTATTTTTGGGAGGCGATGGTCCTCCATCCTAGAAACGTGCCCTGCCCAGCGCAGCTGTGTTCTCAATATCATGGCCTCAATGCTGGTGATCCCTGCTTGCTCAAGGACAGCAACATTCATCACATAGTCAGTCCAGTGTATATTTAGGATTGTGCGTAGACAGCGCTGATGAAAGCGCTCGAGGAGTCGTAGGTGGTGGCGATAGGTAACCCATGTTTCAGATCCATAAAGGAGGATAGACAGTACGATGGCTCTATACACACTGATTTTTGTGCTTTGCCTCAGGTGTTTATTGCTCCAGACTCTTTTGTCTGGATATATCTTTTATCAATTAAAATAAATTTTATCAATTAAAATGATAATCAATTAAAAATAAATTTTATCAATTAAAATGATAAAAGATATATCTTTTATCAATTAGATAAAGATATATACCATGTGTGTGCATGAACAAACCTTTGCCAAGACTAAGTTAATGTTAATTGCACAGTTAATGCTATGGTTGTTGATGTGCATTAACTGCACAATATGAAGTACCTGAGAATTCAGTGGATTGTGAGCCTAGTGGGCCAAGACTAGAGATGAATTCAGGTATACCTGACTTGCTCCAAGAGGATTTTGTAATGCAGCTCTAACCAAGATTTGGCACAGTAGGATGGCCTTGTCCTCCTTTGCCTTGCAACTGCAACTGTTGTATCCATGTCAATTAGAATTTCCAGGCGAAATAAGGACAGGGGACTTTATCAGACCAGGCGAATATGGTGTCATAAGAACGCCTAATGATTGTGAAAGGGCGCACATTCCAGACGACATCGCCCTTTCGCGAAAAACCTGATCCTTTTTATTGATGGGCCAAGCCATCAATAGATCTCCCATGGTAATTTGTTGCCAGCATTGCCAGCGTTTGAATCCTGGCACCATTGTATTAATGTGAACACAGCGTCAATGGGCAAACACTTCCGGGTAAGATTGCAACAGCTGGATAGGGAACACTCTTTTTATGATACACACACACACCATGTACTTTGGACTTTTAAAGTGTATTTTTGTGCTTTCCTGTATTTTTTATGTGTTTATTTTGCTTATTTTTTTTGAATTTCCCACTCTAGCGTCTTCTCTAGTATAAACCAGCCATCTCCAATTTGGTGCTCCCCCATACTTGTTGGATTAAAATCCCATTCCATATGATGAACACATCTGGAAGGCACCAGGTAGGAAAAGCATACCACCACCACCACACTACCATACATGCATACACAGTCTGTTACACAGGCAATAAATGCCAGCACTCAGAATTCTTTGTTAAAAAGCTCTCACTCACTCCCCTGACCTAAAGTTCATATGCCTCTTTATACTAATAACTACAGTATTTTCTCTCACACACCAATTTGGTACTTCCTAAGCACCCCACCAAACTACAAATCCCAAGATTGCTTAGCAAGGAGCAATAACAATTAAAATGTTATACATCTGATATAACTGTGCAATGCAGAAATACTCTTACACTGGGCAACCTCATGCTGAAGAAGGCTCCAAGAACTCCTTCCACACTAGTGGACTTTAGTCAACTACCTTGCCTTTGGCTGTCTGCCTGCTTTTCTGTCTGCTTGTCCAGCACTCTTATCCTTGGGCCAGAACATCTGATCAATGGGAAAGAAATATCTAATACAGTGTCTACACTCTACACAGCAGTTATCTCTATCAGAAAACAATAATCAGCTTCACGATTAGCTGACAGGTATGTTGACTTTCTCAATGACATACTTGCTGGCCTTCTCCAAATGGCAACCATCAAACTTTGCACTGACAGAAGCGCTGCCTCTAATGTAACAAGATGGCATGTGGGAGGACTGTTATGGAGAACTTTGTGTGCAGTCATCCGGAGCACCAGTCCTGCAAATAAAAGACTGTAGTCTCACAGGTTACAATTAAAGTACCATCCATCACTGTTAAATGCACCTTTGAACACAAATCCTTTGTGCACATTCTTGAGATCTACAATTAATTCACAAGTGTCAGCCATGTGTTGAGAATGGGCAAATGGCTTTTGGGAAGGTTCTGAAGAATTCAGAACCTCTCCCTTACTGAAGAATTCATGAAGAAAAAGTATTTCTCACCCTCCCGGTCATTTCCAGTAGCCAATCCTGATTCAGTTTATAAATCCCTGTGGAAGGGTTCAAACTGCTTTTCTCAGCTGAGTTGCCCATTAATGTGCTTTAAAGATTGTAAATGGGCAGCTGCTTCAAGAAGTAGGTATCAGGAAAAAAACATCAAGTTGTTAGTTATTTGCTTTGTTATTCTTGTGTCTTTGACAGTGTGGGGATAGATATTTGTGGGATTGGCTGGAATTGGGTACTATGCACCTTGACTTGATCAGAGGGGTGGGGGAGTCATCATTTGCTGCTCTGCCTCAGCCAGCAAAACAGCTTGAATCAGCCTTGTGAATGGATGCCAGACTTAGCTTCCTTAGCACTGTTTAGACCAGTGGCTCTTAACCTTTTCTTTACCAGGGAACCCCTTTAAATATCTTTTGTTGTCATGGGCCCCCAAGACTTAACGCAAGACTTAAACAACAACAACAACAACAATAATACATGAATAATAATGATAATAATAATAATGCAATTACTTCCTCTTCATCTGTATTTGAACTTGCATCCTATCCTTTTTGACTTTCTTATACAATAGTATTTTTAAAGTACTACACAATTATATTTGCAGATACTTTACATTAACTTATCTTTCTTCCATGGTTTACATCATATCATGATATTTCCATTTCCCCCACACACACCATATCTCCAACAGAAGATTCCTTCTTCTTCTTAATATTATTTTTCCAATTCTAATCAATAAACCATGTAACAGCATGTTCAACCCATTTTGCTTTCCAATATTCTATCAGATTTTTCTAATTTTCTCTAACTTTGTCTACTGAACAACATCTCAGGCTTGGCCAAATTGATCACCAACAATGGTCCACCCTGGCCTCACATTGGGAGGCATGGAGACGCACTATCCACAATGCTGCAGCCTTATTTGAGAACTCACGCTGAACAAGTCTTGAAGAGAAACAACAACGCAGAAAGAATCACAACTCAGAAACATCACCCAAGGAGACCCTCTACTGTGCTTTCTGCAACAGGACTTGTTTATCTCAATGTTTTAATCGTTGGAAGCTGCCCCGATTGTTTTTAGCAGAGGGGCAGGGTATAAATATTATTGTTATTATTATTATCTCGGATTGGCCTTTTCAGTCATCAGCGCGCTTGCAGAAAGCGTGGGATGAGTCCTTCCTGAATCTTCATTTGCAAAGAAAAGCCAGGGAGAGAGAGAGAGATTTTGCACCAACAGGTGAGTTGATCCATTTGTGCTGATTCTAACAGTTTAAACATCCACTCCTTGCTATTTGGTAACTCAGGACTTTTTCGGACGTTTAAAAAGCCACGCAAGCAGACTCGTCAGCTTGCGAGGCTGCTGCGCTGCAGTGTCAGTTTCAGATGATGCTGCCCTCTGGCGGTACTGTTGCAGTATCGCGGGGAGAGTTGAGCGTCATATTTGCTTGATTTTTACTCACGAAAGCAGACTGAGGACTTTTTCGGACGTTTAAAAAGCAACACAAGCAGACTCGTCAGCTTGCGAGGCTGCTGCACTGCAAAGTGTCAGTTTCGGATGACGCTGCCCTCTGGCAGTACTGTTGCGGTACCGCAGGGAGAGTTGAACGTCATATTTGCTAGGTTTTTACTCATGAAAGTTGATCGTGAGTAAAAATCAAGCAAATATGACGCTCAACTCTCCCCACGGTACCGCAACAGTACCGCCAGAGGGCAGCGTCATCTGAAACTGACACTTTGCAGCGCAGCAGCCTCGCAAGCTGACGAGTCTGCTTGCGTTGCTTTTTAAACGTCCAAAAATGTCCTCAGTCTGCTTCCAATATCTAGCATAAGTAATTCTTTCTGTGGTGGTCATGTAAAGTATTACATTTCTTGATTCTTTTGGGAAACTTTTGTTAAGTTATATATGTTAACCCAATATTTTTTTTGCTACTTTACATGACCACCACATATGGTACAAGGAACCATTCGTATCTCCACATTTCCAGCAGTTACATTTCTTACATTTCCGATAGTTTTTGTGGTGTCATATACCATTGAAACAATAACTTATAACAGTTTTCTTTAAGTTCTATACATGGCATGAATTATATGTTCTTCTTCCATACTGTTACCCAATCCTCCATACAAATATTTCAGCCAATGTCTTGAGACCACTTTAACATGTAATCCTTTACAGTTTCCGATTCTAAATCTAATTTAAGGAGCAGCTTATAAACATTTGATATTGTAAAGTCATCAATTTTCATTATCAATATATCCAGTTCCATCTTTAATTGCCCTATTCCCAACAATTTCTTGTCCATATTATGTCTTTCTACAATTTGATGATACTGAAATCAATTACACTGTATATGTTCTTTCTCTAATTCTTCCCTTGTTTTCATTTTACATTCTCCTTTCTGGATTTTTATTAACTCCTTGTAGGTCCACCATTTTCCCTTGTGTATCATCTCTGTTTGTTGGAAAGCTTCCAGTGGTGAGACCCACAGTGGCAATTTAGTGTATGTCTTAGATTTTATTACCTTCCATGTTTTTAAAAGGGCGCATCTAATAAAGTGACCATTAAAGTTTTTATCAATTCTTGCCTTATCATACCAAAGGTATCTGTGTAACTCAAATCTTAAATTCATTCCTTCTAATATTAATATCCTGTCATTGTGTAATGCAAACCAGTCATATAACCAAATCATGGCACATGAGTGATAATATAATTTTAGATTGGGTAATCCTAATCCACCCCTTTCTTTCTCATTTTGTAGTATTTTCCACTTAACCCTAGGTTTTTTATCTTGCCATATAAACCTAGAGAGGTCTTTATCCCACATTTTAAACAGCTTATTGCTATTCATATTGGTAGATTCTGAAACAAGAAAAGCATTTTTGGTAATAATGTCATGTTCACTGTTGATATTCTTCCTAAAAGGGATAAGTTTAGTTGTTTCCATTTTTCTAAGTCTTTTTCTATTTCGTTCCAGATTTTCTTATTATTGTTATCCACTAAGTCCATATTGTTTTTGGTGATTGTTCTTCCTAAATATTTGACTTTCTTTTCTATTCTAAAGTTGGTTCCTTTACTAACAATTTCTTCTTCCTTTTTATCTTATTTTTTTGTTAAGATTACCATGTTTTCTTTGTTTACCATATTCCTCCAGAATATCTTGTAAAGTTTGGATTGGCTCTAATGGGTTCTCTACAGATACAACTAAATCATCCACAAAAGCACACACTTTGTAAATTTGTCTTTTTATTCTTATCTCTTGTATTTTTTCCTCAGCCCTTACTTTCCTGCATAGTAACTCTAGAACCATTATAAATAATAGCGGAGAGAGAGGGCAACCCTGCCTTACTCCCTTTTCCATTTTAAATAGAGATATTTTATTTTTTATTTGTTGTTTACACCTTTAGGTAAGTTCACAAGATGGCTCACAACAATAAAGCATAATTAAACCGTTTTTATGATGGTTAAACTAAATCATTTCCTGATAGATCTTTGGGGAATTTCCTGTTGCCTTGGAAGGGTATCCTATTAAAGCTCTGGTTGTACCTCTAGAATTGAGAAAATGCAGGGTTAATGGGTATGGTCACTCCTGAGTATCCCCTCCCACAGAGTGGAATCAAGTAAGCATCCTGATTCACTTGGGCGTCAATGTAGGGCTGAAATTAGACAATAGTGGCAAAGGTAGAAAAATCAGGACAGGTCTGACAAAACACAGGATAGGGCCCAGTGGAAGGTCCACTCCATGGTGATAATGAAATCATCTTTGTCAAAAGTTCTCAACTAGAGCTATCTTGAGTGGTTTCAAGGGCTTATTTTGCTGTGGACCACAAAAAGAAAATGCGGACCATTCAAAACCCCACTATGAAGAATTTATATGACACCTTACAGACAAAATCACATGGATATGCTCTGACTTGGATTCTGGGGTTGATATAGGTCCAGTGGATGGATTTTTGGTCACTACTTGTCCCGTGTTAATGAATGTTCTCAGGCTGCATTTTGCATAGCCTGAGAATATGGACAGGATCCTTGGAAAAGTGGGAGCCATCATGGGGGTGTTAGCTCTGCGCCCTTCCTGATTCATAAAAGTAGCTGAAGGGGAGGAAAGGATGAGTAGGTAAGGCAAATGCCTCATTACAGCAAAGCAGGGTTTCAGTCTACCTAAAAGAGGCAATGGTAAAACTTTCACTTAAAAAGCCCTCATATGAATTATATCTCATTCCTGAGCGAGGTACTAGATCACATCGTGGCCTCCTAGCTCCAGGTAATCCTGCATGAGATAAACTTTCTAGACTCATTTATTCTGGCTTTAGGCCTGGATATGAGATTGAGACAGCTTTAATAACCTTGGTGGAAGAATGTCATTGGGAGTTCCATAGGTGTTCTATACCCTGTTGATTCTGCTGGACCTCTCAGCAGTTTTTAACACCATAAACCATGGCAACCTGATGCTTCTCCTCTCTGGGATGAAATTTAGAGGTACTGGTTGGAATCCTGTTGGTGACATTCACTGTCCTTTCCTGGGGTTAAGCCAGTTTATATATAGGGAATCTTTGAAGAAGGAGGTCTCCAATGCCTTCATGTGCAAAGCAGCTTCCAAGTAGTGAATGCACCCCCACAACTATATAGGGGCAAAGGATGGATAGTATCACCCAGGCAGTACCTGGCTGCAATTCCACAGCAAGGAGAAGAGAACAGATATTCCTGTCCCAGATCTCCAGTGAATACACTGTCATTAACTGAAGATCCAGATTGTGACATCTGGTGATCCAGATGTGCAACTTCTGTTTTATTCTCCCAGCTGCAGAACTGGAGCCAGACACTACATTAAATGATTGGGAGAGACTGTCTGGAGTTTTGGATTTGGTACCATCAGTATGTCATTGACAACCAACTCTGTTGGATTATTTGTTTGGCAGAAAACCCAATGTTTTTTCATATGAACTTTGTAGTTTGTGGGTGTGGGAAACCAAAGTATTTTGCAGCAAGGGGGAGGGGATGTACAAAAAAGCCTTGATGTAATTTTTAAGTTCTCACTCTCAAGAACAAAAGAAGCCTGTTGGCAGCTGATTCTGGGAATCATGAAAGAGAAGCCCATAATTAACCATCTAATTTATTGTATTTTAACTTCCAGGGAAGGGAAGAGGTATTTGTGGCATTTTCTGCTTTACGTTCAGCATAGCATTGTATTCTGGCCTTGGGTACTACTGTCTGGGCACTTTCATGGGGGAGGGGGAGGAATTTGCTATTCCCCCCCCCAGCAGAAAAATGTCTTGCACCAGAAGTACAGTTGGCCCTCTGTATCCATGGATTTGGCACCCACAGATTCTACCATCCACGGCTTGAAAATATTTTAAAAAATAATAAATTCCAAGAAGAAAATCTTAAAAGTAAACAAAATCTGGCTCCCAGTTTTGAAATACAATAGAATCAAAACTCAGCACTTACACCATGGGGGGTCCTGGAACCAAACCTCAGTGGATATCAAGGGCCCACTATCTCGCTCTCTGGCTTTTCTTCGCAAACGAAGATTCAGGAAGGACTCATCCTGCACTTCTGCAAGTGCGCTGATGACTAAAACAGCCAATCCGAGATAAACAGGTCCGGTTGCAGAAAGCACAGCAGAAGGTCTCCTTGGGTGATGATTCCAGGTTGTGATTCTTTCTGTGTTGTCGTTTCTCTTCAAGACTTGTTCAGTGTGAGTTCTCAAATAAGGCTGCAGCATTGTGGATAGTGCGTCTCCATGCCTCCCGATGTGAGGCCAGGTGATCAATTGTTGGTGATCAATTTGGCCGAGCCTGAGATGTTGTTTCAGGGAGTCCTTGTATCACTTTTTTGGAGCGCCCCTCTTACGCTGACCCATGGCGAGGCCCACTATATCTATGTTAATAGTGTAAAAGTTAGTTGCCATTTTCTCACATGGGAGAAGAAGAGAAAAATCAAATACGGTTCCTAAGCAAGAGGACAATACATCAATATGGTAAGCATGTTTCCTTTTCAATTTCCATTTTTAGTTTCTAAAGCCATGATATAATAAAAGGAATCATGTATTCATCAAGAATCCTCAAAAGTGTATTATATTAAACTGACAGTGCTGATACCACCATTCATGTCGAAATAATTAGCAATTTTGAGGCTATTAATAGTGTGTTATACCACTGTTCTACTCAAAGAAGGATGAATGAAAAACCTTTTGGTGACTTTTGATCCTGCTAAAGTTTAATTAGCCCAAGTTATTGACCTAATGTTTAATGTAACAGTGCACTCCAGAAGTGATTGAAATGATTGAGTAAAGAGCTATAAAAATGAGGATCTTCCCAAGTAAGGATATTATATTTTCTTTATCCTAGAATAGCATAATAGGGCTGTGAGCATTTAAACTGCTTTTTTGCAAAGTATTCATGTAATTGCTAACATCACCTACGGGACTGAAAGGCTTTGTATTTAATTGATGCCAAAGTGCATCACTTTGACAAGGTCAATTTTGCAAGCAGCACTTTGTGCAGAAGTTTTGATTCTTTCCAAATTAGCCCTGATCTATAAAGATTATCAATAAAAAATAATATCTCCATGTCATCAAATATTAATAAAGGTTACAATTGGAATATTCTACTTCTCATATACATAAAAATTAGGGGTGGAATGTGAGCTATTCTAGAAAGCTGTTATATGAGAAGGATATTTTTAAAGAAATGTTTGACAGCTAATGGAAAGTTGGGATTTTGTAGTGATGCCATGGCTGGTTAGCTCTAAATACTACGCTGAATATTAGTGCAGGGGTTGGGAACACATAGTCCACGAGATGTTGTTGGGCTGTGACTCATATCAGCCCTTGCCAGCATAGCCAATGGTGGGGGATCATGGTAGCTACAGCCCAATAACAGCAAAAGGGCTTCATATACCCCATCCCTCCACTACTAAATGATTTCCCACTTGATGGTGCACAGCAAAATGTGTAAACTGATCCCTCCCCCCCCCCAAACAAAAAACACATTATATCTGATGCTACTTGTCGTCAGGTTGATTCTACACTCCCAAGGCCAGTGTATGTATGAGGATATCATGTATAAATGATATATATTAAACTGGGCATCTACATGTGATCTACATCAGAGAATATCAAAAAGTAGTCAGAATAACCAAGGGTTTATCTAGACCTGCCAGAATATGCCGGCTTCCTGCCAGCATATTCTGGCTTGGATCAGGCCCATTCCCCCCTCCCCATTACCTACACAAAATGGGATTAAGTCTATACCTGCACACCACCCTATATCTGCAGGAGAAGCTGTAGCCGCCACTGGTGTTTCCCTGAAGCCAGGGAGGAAGCCCTCAGCATGTGATCAAGGCTAGTCACATGCAGGAGGCCTTAATCATATGCTGAAGGCCTCATTCCTGGCTTCAGACAAATGGTTGCAGACATGGGGCTGCATGCAGGTCCAGGTTTTTCTGCATGAAGATGGTTTTTCCAGTATTTTAATAAAACACTTTAACAGGCTTTACCCTATCTTCCCCCCATCTTTGCCCACGGTGCCATCAGGACTTCCGGGGGGCAAAATGGGGCAAAAGCCCTGCATTGTTTGGATTACAGGACTCCAAGAGTGGGGCAAGATGGGGTAAATATCCCACCTAGACAAGCCCTAAGTAAGCAGTAGAGCATCAAGGGCAGCTAGACCAACTAGAATAGGGGAAAAGAGGGGAAGGAAGGAGTTACCACCAATGCTACTTCTCAGAATTTTCTCTTTGCTGCTGCTTTTAATTCCCTCAGGAAGAGAGATGAGGGATGAGAAATGAGGGAACCAGAAGAGCAATATTTTGCATGATGTGGCTCCCTTAAGTGGAAGCAAAACTAATGCTAGCTCTAAAGGTTAGTGGCCTTATTTTTGGGCTGTTCTTTGTTGTTGTTGTTGTTGTCTGCATATTAAATTTCAATTGTTTCACTGGCTTTATTAAAAACTTTGAGGCCTAACTGATTTTATCCGCATCTGCCCATGAATTTGATAAAGCCATATGGAGACCAAACAGAAATAAAATTTCCAAACTATATACAATTTTAATTACAAGGGAATTAGAAAGTGAAATTAAAGAATTCATGTTGAAGTGGGCATCGGATTTCAGCTACAATTTAGAACCTGAAGCCTGGGAAAATGCCAGAAAGAAAATGAATAAATTTTCTACATGCCAAAACCTCAAAGAAAATTAGTTCAAGACGGTACATAGATGGCTCTGTTAACCAGCTATAATAGGCGAAATGTTTAAAACAAAGAATAAGAACTGTTGGAAGTGCCAAGAAAATAAGGTTCTCTCTGTCACATGTGGTGGAACTGTAAATTTGTTTTAAAATTCTGGGTGAGAGTACATAGGACTATAGAAAAAATATTCCACATACAATTTCCCATAAAGCCAGAATTTTACTTACTAAATATGGCACACATCTTTTAAAACAGAAGATGGAAAAAACCAGATGAAGAATATTTTTATATTTGGTGACAGCGGTGAGACTAACATTAGCGCAAAGAAAGAAATTGAAAGAAATACCCACAATTGATGATTGGCTGGAAAAAGTACTAGATATGACATGCATTGACGAGCTCACTTATGAAATGAAACAAAAACCCACACAGACTCAGGAATTGGAATGGAAACCAGTAACTGAATTTTGTAGAAAGAAATGGGAGATTGAAGGATAAGAAATATAAAGGAACAATTAAAACAAAATGAAACAAAATTAAATTAAATATGAATAAAATTAAATAAGGGAGGGGAGAAAGAAACAGCACAAAAGAAGGGCTAAGATATAGGACTTTTTCAGACATCTTAAATGTAACGGAAGCAGCCTCGCCATGTTGCGAGACTGCTGTGCTCCAGGGTGTCCCTTTCGCATGATGCCCATCCCTGCCGGTACTGTTGCGGTACCGCAGGGACATTTGAGTGTTATATTTCAGCAATTTTTACTCACGTTCAACTTTCGTGAGTAAAAATCACCGAAATATAACACTCAAATGTCCCTGCGGTACCGCAACAGCACCGGCAGGGACGGGCGTCATGCCAAAGGGACGCCCTGCAGCGCATCAGCCTCACAACGTGGCGAGGCTGCTTCCATTACATTTAAGACATCCGAAAAAGTTCTTAGTCAATACAAATAGAGGAAATGGCCTACAGGTCACTCAGGATACCTTTTTTTATGTAGGAAAACATACAAAAGAACATGGGTCCAAACAAACAAATATATGTTATTTATTCTGGTTAACTTTACAAACTATAGAAATTATAGAAATGTAATTTTAAGCAAGTATTAAAAGTCAAATGTAATGTCAATTACTCTACCTGAAAGGACTGGAAATCATATAGGAAGTCAATTAAGAAGGGAAGATGTATGTTTAAAAGTATATATTTAGGAATAAATTTTATAAAGGGGAAATGGTTTGATACAATTCAGTGAAACATTATATGGAGTTTATTTTGATGTAAGATGACATGTAAATATGATGAATGTGTTTAATATTTGGTTGTAATTATGTTTTCTCAAAAAATAATTAAAATTTGTTTTACAATTCTTTTAACTGATTTTAACTGCCTTGTTTTAACTTGCCAAATTGTTTAATATGCTTTTAGTATGTTCAAATTATTTCTTACTGTTTATATTGTTTAAGTTGATTACACCAATTTTATTGTAGATCACCCTGAGATCATATGATATGGAGCAGGATGTTCAAGCTTTTTTTTTTTTTACTTTGAGTTGCTTCTGGTGTGGTTTGCTGTGGAAAACTAGCATATAAGTGCTCTAAATGATAACTTCAAGGACATACACTATGGGTATTTTCACACAGGCTATATATCCCGTTTCTGGAACAGAACAGGTTCGGGAAAGGTTTTCCTTTTCGGATGACGTCCACCCTCTTCCGTTCCTACGTTGTGCCTTTTCTGTTTTGTCCCCATGATATAGTAATCAGGGGGAGAAGTCGTTAATAAGCACCCAGTTCCATTTCTGTTATGGAATCACGGGTGTGCGAATTGGATCCCGTCCCTGTTCTGGAATGACAGGGATGGGGGAGGAGCTCCATGGCACTTCCTGCCACGATCTAGACAGCCAGGTAAGTGCCACCCTTCCCACCCCCCTTCCCGGATTACTTGTATTTTTTTTTTAAATATTCTTTCTTTTGACAGCTCGGGGGGGGTTAATTTGAATTTCCCTTCCATCCGTTCTCTTGTGAGAACGAGCAGGAGTTCCTCCGGCCGGTCATAAAAGCAGCATTACAACAGCTGCATTTACGGCTGGCCAGGCAAGGAGGGAGGAGGACCATTCCTGTTCCAGAATGGAGGTAAGTGTGCGAACATTTACCTGCATTCCATTGCAGGAAGAGGAGAGGAGGTGGCAGGACAGAATCGGGGCTTTTAGACCCCGTGTGAAGATCTCCTATGTTTGGGAACCAACGAATGATGCCAGGTTGCTAAAACAGTCTGTGCTGCCACTGCCACTGTCGTTGTCACTGCAACAGCAAAGGGAGGGAGGGAGGAAGCTGTGTCACTCATTCTTGGAAAGGGTGAACTCCATCCCTGAGAAAGATTTGGACAGCTTTCTCTCTGACTTGAGAAATTTGGTAAAATAGTTCTCCCAGTACCTCTGCATTCAGATAAGGTGAAGATTTGCACAGTACAGGCATGACTCAGAAGATATGTTCTTAGGCATTCCTTCTTTAACAGAAAATTTGGGACCAGAAGTACCAGAAATAACACAGATGGAGTTCTATGCCATGAAAAAGATGAACAGTTCAACATGTTTCAACAGACTTTATACAGTATTCAAAACTACCAATATGAACATGTGAAATGTAACAACCAGGAGAGGTAAGCCTTACGTAAGTACAAAAAAACATGTTGAACCTTCCAGAAACCATTTGAAGACTCTTGCAAAAAGCACCCAGAGCTATATATTTTTTCTTTCGTGGGCCTCCACTTTTCTTATGATTTTCATTTTAGTGGCTAAACTTAAATATTTATGCTTTGTAAAAACATGCTGGTATCAATGTGAAGTCGAAGATTTTCATGGCCGGCATCCATAGATTTTCCTTGGTTTTTTTCCGGGCTGTGAGGCCATGTTCTGGAATAGTTTCTTTCTGATGTTTCTGATGTGAAATTCTCTGAGGATTTCTGACATGAAATTCTCTGAGGATGCCAGCCACAGATGCAGGCGAAACATCAAAAAGAAACTATTCCAGAACACAGCCTTACAGCCCAGAAAAAAACCAAGGAAAATCTGTGCTGGTATCAGCTAGTAAGGCGTGTTTATTTGCTCTCCCCACCTTTTTTGCTATTTTGCTGTTCATGCTTATTCAGTAACAGATTCTGGAGGCAGCTGGCCTTTACCGTGCCTGTTGTTGGGAGGCACATACAACTATGGGCACATCTACATGAGTCAGGATGCACCGGCTCCCCACCGGCGTATCCTGCCCATGGATTAGGCCCACTCCTGCCCTGTTATCTGGATGTAATGGGCCAGAGTCCAGACGGGCACATCAGCCCATCACTGCAGCCACCACTGCCGGTGTCTTTCTCACTCTGTCTGAAGGCAAGAAGCCAGCCCACGACATGTAACCTAGTTCAACGACATGTGTCCAACCTTGGTACATGCTACAGTCCTGCTTCCTGCTGTGGAACAGCAAGGTAGATGGCAGCTGAAGCAATGGGCTGGTGTGGCATAATGGGCTCCTGCAGTCACACAGGCCCTGACCCATTTCTTCCCAGCAAGAACATATTAAAGCAGGTATTATTTTAGAATGCTTTAACAGACTCTACTCCCATCTTCTCCCCGTCTTAGCTCTATAATTGCCCTGGTGTCATGCCATGCCTCCAGGGCCTGGATGCGTATTCTGACACAGACAGTGAGTGTCCAAACAGGGAGACAGAGCAACAGGAAGACATGCCAGTTTCTGAGACAGAGAGTGAAGACTTTTTCACATGGTTGAAAAAACCCTGAGGAGGTCGGGAGAAGAACGGGGCTGCCGTGCTTACACAGCCCCGTTTCAGACAGCCCCGTACTCCCCCATCCTCGTCCCATCCTCCTCCCAACTTTCCCCCATGTTGTGGGCACCGCTTTTTACTGATGGAGGTTTTCCATCAATAAAAAGAGGCTCCAGCAGCACAGGGAAAGGTCAGGAGGCGGTCAGGAGGAGGACGGAGGAGGACGGGGCTATGTAAGCGCGACAGCCGTGTTCTTCTCCCAACCTCCTTAGGGTTTTTTTCAACTGTTTGAAAAAGTCCTAAGACACTTCTCCTTCCTTCCAGAAGACAAGGAAGAAAGGCTGAGGGCTGGGCAGCCTAAAAAGCTTTTGTCAAAAAAAAGTTTCATTGTCAAAGGTTTTTTAAACTGAGGTGTGCCTGTATAGTGAAATAGTAACATTTACATAAATCCTCTCTACCAATACACACATATTGGTATAAAAGCCATGAGAAAGAGCTGGAATCTGTTACTATCCAAGGTTTTCTTGCCATGATGAAGGATATGCATTGTGCTATTGTCAGAAAGGCATGTCAGGAAGGCCTAAGTCAACCAAAGGAAGGGAAAAGCCAGTGGGTTTAAACCCAAGGAGCCCAGATAGTCTACAGAGACTCCAGCTCCATGGGCTACAGTGGTGAGAGAGAAATCAAATGGCACCAAATCACCAAATGCAGTGGGACAGAGTAAAGGAACATCTAAGATGTAAAAAGCTAACAGAATGAGAGACTAAGGAAAATATGGGCTTGGAGAAAGAGATTAAAACAGAATAATTAGAGAGGAAGGGTGGTGTATTTAACAGGATGGTAGCTGAGGGAAGAAGGTAAGAAATAGACAGGAAGTTTATTTTGTGTGGCAAATTTGTGTAAAGCAAATCATGTTCAATACTACCTTGTTCTGCATCATCCAAAGGTTCCCTCATGACACAAAGTACATTTTCCTCTAGTTTTGGAGGAGTGGAGGTCTTTGTGTGCAGCTACCTAACAAGGACAGTTTTTCCTTGTTTTTTTTTTTTTCTGGGCTGTGAGGCCGTGTTCTGGAATAGTTTCTTTCTGACGTTTCACCTGCATCTGTGGCTGGCATCCTCAGAGAATTCTCTGAGGATGCCAGCCACAGATACAGGCGAAATGTCAGAAAGAAACTCTTCCAGAACATGGTCTCCCAGCCCGAAAAAAAAACAAAAACAAGGAAAATCTATGGATGCTGGCCGTGAAAGCCTTCGACTTCACAAGGACAGTTTGTCTGTATTTGTCTGTTAGTCAAGAACCAAGGCCAAGGATGTAGGAACTGACAGGAGAACTATGAAAAGAAGAGGACAGACAAAAGCTTTACATACCTTAAAATCAAAGCATTGTCTCTTAAAAGAAAGGAAAATAATTAATTAGCATTATTAACTTATTCCATCTAAATTCCTACATCTTCACAATGCTCAAGACAGAAAATAGCATGTAAACAAATTACAATAAATGCAGAGATACACTAATGTTGATTTAAACAGCTCTTTTGTGGTTAGGAAATTATATATACTAATAGCAAATTCATAGAGTCAACATGGTGTACTATTCTGATTGAGGGACTAGAACTGAAGGAGAATGGGTTCAAATCCCAGCTCAGTCATAAACCCCTGCTGTGTGACCTTGGGCATGTCACTCTCTCTCGCTCTTAGAGGAATTTTTGAGGACTGGAGACCATTGCCTGTCATGGTGTGCCCTACTACAAGGAGAGGGTTGGATGCATCATCACTCACTAGAGGGGCATGGCTTAAAAGGTAGGTTTTCTGGGGCCATTGCAAGGGTGTATTTCATGTAATTATGATTTCTTAAGTTGGGCTTATGGCACTGTAATTACCAAATAGGATGCCAGCCATACTTTTCAAGCATCCCTGAGCTACTGGGACTGTTTCTTCAGAAAAAAATATCAGGGAGAGGAGCCCAGCAGAATTTTTATCAGGGGGGTGGGGAAGGGCTTGAGAGGGTCAATGGGGAACCAAGGACTACATTGGACTCCTCAGAGGTCATATGCTGCCTAAGGATTATCTTCATGTAAGATAGTTTCTTATGTTCCTAATATCATTTGCTTTCTAAATTTAGGAAATTATTTGCTTTTGTAGTTTGGCTATAAAAGAAGAATAACACACTTCCATGTGTTTTCAGTTAATGAATGCAGAATTTGTCTTTGTTTCAAATTATCGAAACCATTAGCAGTAAATACGTTTAAAAACATGATTCTGTAGTACTCAAGCAGCCATAGTTGCATTGATGTACTACATAATTCATAATATTCTTTCTCCATAAAACATTCAATGTCAAGAAGGAAAAACGCACAAAATTCAACATATAAAGAACACACGTGTCTAATTGTATTGAACCAAATTTATATTGGGAAACTGTGATGTCATCATGCACATCCCATGCCATGAAGCCATCATATGTTTCCTATTCAGAGGGTATGACCACTACACCAACATCTGTGCAGGGAAGTTCTCCACACAGCATATGTTCACAGCTAAAGAGATGCATATGTTTGACACCTGCTTTTGCATTACAAGGATTGTGATATCTGTGTAGGAAAAATATTGATTGGAATCAGCCACTTTGTGCAAATATGTCAGAAGTTTGTGAATTTTAAAGAAGATGCAGCAGTTTGAATTATATATTTTGCAGTGGTAAATGTTGAATTTTCAATAGATTTTTCTGCTTTTAAGGTGGAGGAATTGCCTGTAGCACCCACACAGCAAAGAAACAGTCAAAAGAGAACAGGTTTATCCTGAAATGAACCACTTTTCCCTCTTTTTCATCTGTTCTATCTGGAAGAGAGAGTGGGTGTTTGTAAGTAGCATTTTATGCATCCCTTCTTCCACGCATTAAACCAGAAAGGGCAATACTATTTTTGTGACTCTTAGGAAATCTCTGACTCTGGTAAAGTCTGTAAATTACAGATAATAGGCATCCCTGGTTACTTGTAGCTTCTATTGTTTCATGTGACTATGGTTAAAGTATACTTTCCCAAAATACATATGGTATTATCCACCATGGTTATACATCATTCTCCATCAAGTGGCAGCAGAAGAAGATGAGTAGCAGACCCACTCCATCAGCTCTACTGAAAAACCAGTTCCATCAGGGTCTTCTGGGCCCTGAATTGTTTTCATTTCAGCTGGTCATTGTAAAAACTATTATTTAACTTTAAATAATTTGTGCCTGAATTTGCTTTTCTGTTGTTGTTCTTCCTCCCTTCCCATCCCTCTTTCCTTAAGCATTGTATATTTTAAACTGCAAGCCTGCAGACTGGTTTAATTGGTTGTATGGAAGCTGCTCTGGGAGCCTGTTTGTTTCTTTGTTGGCTGAAGAGAGGGCTAAAAATGCTAGATATAAATATTGAATGTTGCAGTTGCCAGGTTCCTGTTAAGCCCTTCCACTTACACAAAGCACTTCTACTCAGGAAGGGTCTTTGGTGCCACTATTTTTCCCCTTTCATTTTGAATGCCACTCTGTGTGCAAGGAGCTGCAGTGGTAAGAAAGCTCAAGTCCATGAACAAAATTCCACTCATGATTTGTAGCATTCATTCTGAGCCAATGTTTGTTCAATCAGGTACTCTCTCAAGGACACTTAACATAGATTAGTTTCCCCTTAACACTTTTTACTACCCTCTTGTACACATGGTGTTGTAAGAGAAGAGACTTTTCCCATCCTTTCAATGTATACTTCCATTTGGGGTAGGGAATTAATTCACTTTAGTCAGTGTGAGTATGGTCTCTGGAATTAATTAAACATGGAGTTCAAGGAAATGATCTTGATTTTACAACATGGGTCTTCCATATTAATACACTGTGCAAATAATTATTTACATTGGTTAGACTACTTATTTTGGTTAATATTTTCTTTTTACATGCACTTTAACTAGAGTTAAACTGGACTAGTTAGATTTAAGCTAATAAAACATACTTTAAATCAATGGCATCTCACAGACCTAAATTTAAATTAGTTATGTATACCATGCATGTTTTGTCCTGTTTTAATCCTCATTTGTTTGTGCTAAAACACACATTCAGGAATCAAGTTTATGTATCACTATTCTGGTCTGAGAGCTAGGAAGGAAGGATATATCTCAATTGTATTAGCTCAGCCATACAGCAAACTCAATGATATAGTCTCTCTCTCTGTGTGTGTGTGTGTCTCTGTGTGTGACATAACATTGAATTTGCACAGCCAAATAAATATATACACAAATTTTATACACAGACAGAGAGAATTTCAGTTTAAATAAAGCTTTAAATGAATTTAAAACATATTAGTATGAAAACAAGAGGAACCAAACAAAAATATTCCCAGAGAGAAATATTTTTTAAAAGGGCCCCCAATTTTTCCAGAGTACCTTAATGAGGGTTAAAGGTCATTGCTAAATAAAACTATGAAGCAGAGGACCAAGATCCTGTTTCCATTTTAATGTGCCTCTTGTTTATGTTTTGCCTTCAAAAGGGAAAAGACTGAAACAATTCCACTGGCTGGGAGGCCACAAACAGCCTGGGCATTGCAGCTGGAAGGGAAAGAGTTCTCTTCCAATAATTCTGAGGTGAATGTTAGTTCACACAGCAGAAAAGACAGTGACAAAAAGCAGAATGTTCAGGAATTAAAACTTTAGCTCCTGAACCTCAAAACGAAGCTGAACCAAAATTTTTATCTGAACAGAGTCTTACTTTAAAGGACCAAAGTGAATATTTCAGACTAATGTATGACCCTATCAATATCAGTTGGATGGAGATAATTTTGAATCATTGCCCATCAGCGTAGTGTGTGGTGTGGTGTTGGTTTTTTTCTGAATCAATGTCCCTTGGAAATGCAGATGCCTATATACAAGGTTGCAAAGGCTGAAACTATATAACATTAATTCTGTTTCACTCCCTGGTCTTTTAATTTTTCTTTATTTACCTGAAGCAGCTGTCTAGGTTGCATTTTGCTGTGGAAAGCAGTACAGGGAAAGGTGCAATTTAATACAATCCCCTGTACTACTTTGTGACCTCCATATGTTTGCTTCTCCCTATTGCCTTTTCACACGTTTGGAAAGATGCATGTATCCATTGCTTTTACTCAGTGATAATGGGAATCTTTTTTTCAGTCAAGGAAACTAATTCCAATTGGGAAGGGTCTTGGGGCCTGCATTCCAGCAGTGACTGAGGCAAAATCCAAGTGGGGAGGGAGCAGGGCCATATGTAATTCTCATCCATTTATCTACCAAGCAACAAAGCACAGTCCAATTTTATACATGTCTACTCAGGGGTATGTGTCAGGGCAAACATTTTCAGGCGTGCAAAGCATAGCTCAATTCTGTGCCTGTCTACTCACGTTAGCCCTTGTGCAATAGCTTACAGGCATGCAAAGCTGTGCTCAATTCTAGGCATGTCCACTCATGAGTAAGCCCCTCTACATCACCTTTCAAGGCATGCAAAACACACCTCAATTTTCTTCCTTACGGATGTAAAGAAGCTGGGGACACAGATATGGAGGTACAAAACTGGAGGGATTAAAAACTAAGCTCCTCCTCCTCTGTTACCTCCCGGGTGGTTTGAAACTCTGCAAAGGAGAGCGCCAATCCCATGTTTCTTCCTCTTCCCATGTTTCTTCCTCCAACAATATGAGCAATGCTGATACCACCAGGAAAACCAAGTGGAAGAACTGGGATTCTTCACTCTCAGTCTGTGAGCTTGTCTACATGGGCTAAATACCATGTCTTGACCTCATCTCAGCGCCCTGCAGTCCATATGATGCAGGGCATTTGCCCTGTTCTTTCCCAGGGCAGTCTTCACCACCCCTGGGACAGATACAAAGCTAAGATAGGGGGAAGGCAGTGTACGACCTGATAGAACGGTTTATAAAAATATCCGGTTTACTTTGATATCCCTAGCAAACAATGGATTGGGCCCCACATGTTCACAGGTGCCCACCCTTGCAAGTTGGCCCTTGATGCTGCTGTGATCTCCCTGGCTCTCCTGGAAGGCAGGAAGCAGGCCCGCAGCATGTTACCAAGGCTGATGTGGGCCCCCTTCCTGCCTTCCAAGTCAGCAAAGAAAATGGTGGTAGCAGTGGCTGCAGCGATGGGCTGGTGTGTCCATCAGGATTTCCTCCCATTCTGCACAGGCAATGGGAAATAACAGGCCAGATCCATGGTTAGGATATGCCGGCAGGTAGCCAGAATATCCTGGCTCATGTAGATGTGCCCTGTCTATGATGCGTGGAGAAAAAATGGTTTAAAGGTCTGGATTTGAATCCCTGTGTGCTCAACCATTTAAAAAAGAGCAGGTCCTACTATGGCAGCAATGACAGTGGAGAGCATGTGGGTCTGGGGAATTCATTTCTCCTTCTTGTTTCTAGCCTGTTCTAGCCTTCGGTTTGATGCTGTATCCATGAATAGAACCTGAAAAATGCCATTCTGACAGTGCTTCCTTTTAACTTAAACATCTAATCAACTCTATATCTTTCAGTCCATGAGGACAGTATACCACTGTAGTCCATTGGAACCAGTAAAGAAAGAGATAAAACTCTTATATTTTTGTAATACCACAAGATAATTTGACATTCCTGGTACCTAAGGAAGCCCATTTCACCCCATTCCTAGGATGCTTCCTTTTTAAAGGGTGCTATAACCTTCCATCACATTCTGCTTTCTAACTAACAAATCTTTTTCTTTGGATAATATAGTCATTCAAATAGTATGTATAACATTATGCTGCAAAACCAGTAAGAATAAAAACAAAAACCTTTGAAAACACATCTAGATTCCAAAGGAAATAAAAAGAAAGAAATTACAGTCTATCCAGAGACACAAAATTAAAAGGACAACTTCCGTGAGTGAAAAATAGTGTGGCTGCCTTCAGTGCTAGCTGGAACAGTCACGGACGCCGCCGAGAGGGATGGCATCATCCAAAATGGACCCCCTGCCGTGCAGCAGCCTCATTACTGCTCCGGAGGCTGCTTGCGCGATAAGGGGCGTCTGAAAATGTCCTTGGTGAACTAGCTTTGCTTTGGAGCTATCACATTATTAAAATAGAGGTCTGTTTTAATTTTTCTTGGACTGTGTCAAGAGTGGTTAGGCACAGTGAGGCCACAATGAGAATCAGATGAAGGCCCACTTCTCAAACACTTCTGAAAACTATAGGCCTGTGACCATAAGTTTACTTTCAAGTATATTTTAAAAGGCTAGACAGTGATTGTTGGGGGGATGTGCATGAACATGAATCTAAAACATTTAGGTTTGTTACTTCAAACAGGGCAAGAACTATGTTATTGGGGTTTGAGTAAATGTCATGAACACACAAACAGCAAACTTCAGGGGAAAGATGGTGAGAATAAGGGGCTGGTGAGAAACATCTTTACAGAAAATAGAGGAGAAACATATAAGATCAGATCTGTTAACGGTATTCTCCTGGTATGCAGGTCCACAGGTGGATTAGTCATACTACTGTTGCAGGACATCCATCATATGGCTATACAAGATAGTATTGACGTGATCAGTTCAGAGTACTCACTTAACAAAATTGTAAAAGAAACAAATTAAAGCAGTCAGATTATAAAAGGTATGGGAAGTTTCCTTATCCTAGATCAGACTATTTGTCTGTCAAGACCAATATTGTCTACTCTGACTGCCAGCCTTTGTCTAGAGTCTTAGGCAGAGGTTTTTCTCATTATCTGCTACTTGATATCCTTTTACCTACACATGTCAGGGATTGAATCTGGGACTTCTTGTATGTGAGCCATGTAATCTACAACAGAACAATGTCATTGGAATATGCTGCTAAATTCAAAAGCGATGCAATTTTCTGTGCAAATGAAATGAATGTCCAGCTTCTATAGCCATCTCTGTCACTATAACAAACAGACAAATTAAGTCAAACTAATTTCCAGCTATCCCACTCATGGTGATTCAGAGCTTTGAAAAGTTACTTTTTGGACTACAGTTCCTAAAGTGGCAGGTAGTTATGATGGATGGGGGAATTCTAGTAGTCATGCTCCAAAAAGTAATTTTTCCAAGCTCTAAACTGACTCCTCTGAATATTTTCATGACCACCACACCACTGACCAATGTACCTAAAATAAGGTTGGCTTGTTTTTTCTGTAGCTACTGCAGGACCCAGTGTTCCTGAGACTTGAGTGGTGACTAGAAGGTGACCTATCAGAAGATAGATCAACAGGAAACAGAATCGGCTTGCCACAGATGGGAGGGTGGGGATCAGAGGAAGATGTCTGAGAACATATCACTTGGTGGTACAGGAGAAGAAGCAATCTTGGTTGATTCTCCCCTCCCCCAAAGTCCTCTGTGCCCCCTTCAAATCTGCTTTGGAAGGTTGGCAGATCTTGGGAACAATGTATGAGAAGTGGCACAGAGAGGTACAAGAGGAGATCAAGGGGGGCTGATATACTGCATAAAATTCCTTATACTAATAATTTCACACTTATCTGATTTTTTTTTCAAAATTAAAGAATACTATTTAAATAATTTTCTAAACCACCAATGAAACAGCTAACATTTTTTAAAAAAGGATTGACATAGCTATTGACATATCTTTATACTAACAATTTCACACTTACCTAATTTTTTTGAAATTAAAGAACTCTATTTAAATAATGTTCTAAACCACCAATAAAACCACTAACATTTTTTTTAAAAAAAGGATTGACGTTACCACAGGGAGAAAAGCACTTCTGTTAACACTCCTAAATGTCCCTTAACCATGTACTCCTACTTACTTTCATAATGATTGCATGTTTTCCCTTTGGGCCCACTAAAGTATTTAATTGCAATTACACTCATTTACATAGCAGATGAGGCTAATTGCTGGTATTAGTTACCAAATGTATGCTTGCATTGTGACGGTTAAAAAAATGCCCTACAGAAAAGAAGACAAGGATGCCTCTAATTAAGGAGCTATGAGTCAAAGTGAGCTTGTTCAGAGATGTAAATATAGAATCAAGTGTTGTTGTTTTCCCCCCAAAGCTCTCCAGTGTAGTTGATTGCACCCCAATATTTCCCATATAAGACAAGCGGACTATACTTAAGCATGTTATAATAAATGTAACACGTGGGTGTTGTAATAAAGCACCTTGGTACTAAGCTGACATGGACATGCATGAACACACTCACAGTCACACACACACCACACAACTTTAGTTGATTAATAATTCTTGGGGTCCAGAGGTAGAATCCTCTTCTTATCAGCAATCTTAGGAAGTCAAGGAAATCTACTGCCTATCAATGGGCCACTATGGAGCAAAAGAATTCCTAATGCATTGAATGGCTTACAAGGAATTCATCTGTTTAACTGGAAATTCTGAGTCACGTCAAGCTGCAAGTCTGGTTGCCTTTGCCTCAGAATTCATCTTATTTTCTGTTGTCATCCCCTGTCTCACTCTATTTGTATTCTCTCTGCATCCTCGGGATCCCCTCTCTATGACACACCTGTTCTCCTATTCTTCATTATGGGCTTTGTCTCTGAATTTAAGCTATGATCATCCTATCTGGCCCTGATTAATGTGTACAATCCAGCTGTCCCTCATAAATCACAGTTTCTGTTTTGTTCCTAGTTTTTAATTTAGGAGATTCCTTGATAATAGTTTCTTAGCATGAGTTTGATGGAGTTGTCATTCATTGGGTCTTTAGAAGTACAATCTCTGAGGGGGTATTACCAGGTATTCTCTCAGGGAACATATGTGAGTATACACACTCATAATGGATCTGTGGACCTCAACAATAGTATATAGAATCATAGAGTTGGAAGAGACCTCAAGATATCTTAGATTGGAGCCAAAAACAGACATCCACAAAGTGCTGTTTAAAGGCAAAATATAATGAAGATACAAGAGTCAAATCATAAAGTGTCTGAGAACCTATCCACCAGTTACATAATGTAGAATTATGCCAGTGTAGCTAGACTGGAATTACTGGATTGAACTGCTCTTAGTTGCCCAATGTGTAGTACAGCTATACAGTGTGGCAAGAGTAGAGGACAGAGGTGAGACCTCTATGAATTGTTTGGTCCTGTAGTGTTACGAGTCACTCAGGAGAGAGCCAGGGAGTTGGAAAATACTCTAAATGTGGGTTCTTATCACTTTTTAAAGGTAAATTGAACTGTTACAGGTATAGGTAACTTTAATTGGTAAGGGAATGAGGTATATTGATAGAACTGGTATTGTTACCTTTGTGTTGTTGTTGCAGGATCATTGCTTGTTATTATTAGTTACATTTATATCCTGCCTTTCTTCCAATGAATTCAAAGCAACATACATGGATTTACTTCCCCTCCAGTTGTCCTCACAACACCCTTGTAAGGTAGGTCACACTGTAAAGGAGTACGTGGTCCAAGAGATCACCTATATCTCTGTAGCAGGGCTGTAACAAACAGATACAAGTTTTCTGATTTTTGACATAAAAGGGCATCTTGATAGATTGAGGCAAACAAAGGAGTCCAAAGGTGTCCAAAGGAGGGCAACGAAAATGGTGAAAGGTCTGGAAACTATGCCCTATGAGAAGCTGCTTGGAGAACTGGGTATAATTAACCTGGAGAAGAGAAGATTAAGAGATGGCATGATAGCCATGTTTAAATATTTGAAAGGACATCATATCAAAGAGGGTGCAAGCTTGTTTTCTGCTGCCCCAGAGACTTGAACATGGAGTGATGGATTCAAACTGCAGGAAAAGAAATTCCACCTAAACATTAGGAAGAACTTTCTGAGGGTAAGAACTGTTTGACAGTGAAATACACTGCGTTGGAGTGTTGTGGAGTCTCCTTTTTTGGAGGTTTTTAAAGAGAGGCTGGATGGCCATCTGTTGTGAGTGGTTTGATTATGTATTCCTGCATGTCAGGGGGTTGGACTGGACGGCTCTCACGGTCTCTTCCAACCCTATGATTCTATTATTCTATGAATATAATTGGTTAACTTTGATGACATTTTTCACATTCTTGTATGTGAAAAGACTATTTTTGCACAAAGCAATGTTATTCCACAGAAAACAATGGATTTTGCACAAGAGACATTACTGTTCTTGCTCAAAACATTGGGTTTTGTTTTTTGTTTTTTTGTTTTTTTGCACAAATGAATTTTCTACAGAAAAGAAACCCTGCCCAGTAAAGAGAACACCTTTTTCATTCTTGCATGAGATAATAAATAAACAAAGAATTTATATCCCTACCCAAAGTTTCTACCCAACACAACAACCTCTATGCCACTGGATCTTTATTTATTTATTTATTATTTATTTATTTATACCCCGCTCTTCAGCCACAAGGCTATCAGAGTGGCTTACAAATTGTTTTTTAAGCAACAGCTATTTACACATCTACACTGCATTAAACAGTTTCCAATGTGTGTTAGCTAATTGCCCCCCACAAGCTGGGTACTCAATTTACCGACCTACGAAAGGATGGAAGGCTGAGTGAACCTTGGAGCCGGCTGGAATCGAACTTGCGACGTGGTGGCTTGAAGTACTGGCATTTAACCACTGCGCCACCAGGGCTCCTTCAAATTGCAGTGCATATATTTGGCATTGTTCTCAGTGCCCTGCTCCTCTGGCACTGATGTTGTCTTCAGAGGAATACCTGAAGTGTCCAGCAACTTGGTGAACCAAGGGAACATTTAGGACTTTTTCAGATGGGGGAAAAATCCCCCAAGGAGGTCAGGAGAAGAATGGGGCTGTCACACTTACACAGCCCTGTTTCAGACAGCCCCGTCCTCCTCCTTCCTCCTCCTGACCTCCTCTCATGCTGTGGGCACTGCGTTTTGTTTACGGAGGTGTTCCATCAATAAAAAAGTGGTGCCAGCAGCACAGAGGAAGGTCGGAAAGAGGAAGGAGGAGGATGGCTGTCTAAAACAGGGCTGTGTAAGCACAACAGCCCCATTCTTCTCCCAACCTCCTCAGGTTTTTTTTCCCCCATCTGAAAAAGTCCTTAGACTGGCTGACTACAAAGTTTTGCAAGGATTAATGTTTCTTGTATTACAGAAATAAATCTCTCTTGTGTTAGAGGTTGTGTTGGTTTTGTATTAAATAGACCACTTCTACATTTAACTCTATGTGGGCAATTGCAGACCTGTTTATATAATGATGATTCTAACTAGACACATTTTGATGAATTTACATCTTTCTAATGTGTATTTCAACAAAGCCCCATAGAACCCATGCAGGCTGAAATAACATGAGTATTCACAGAGCAGCACTCACAGGTTTCCACAGAGGCACAGTGCAAGTACAATTGTGTTCATCTCATTATGATACGTCCCCTTTCCCATGCCACAAGGCAAACAAGCAGGTAAAGGTAGAGGCAGCAGGCATTCCCAGGGCCTGATAGACTATTTTTTCCTGTCGTGTTCTGGGATGAGTCCTCGAGTCTCTAGCAGGAAACTTCTGCTGTGCACATTGTTTCTACTAAGAATGCCATGCTGGCCTTCTCCCTGGTGTCATAACTCATCTCATGGAATCTGACTCAAAAGAGTCAGACTTCAAGACTTTGGATGATACCTGTTTCTCAGAACCTGGGCAGCTGGGGATAGATAGAAATGAAGACAACCTTCAGCAACCTGGACTGGAAATGATGGACACAGAGGAGACACCCCCATTCTATGCAAAACAACAAGAAAAACAGCAGAACTGAAAGGGTCAGCATTTCTTGCAGAGGCTTAAATGCAAAACACTGAACAGTTAAGCACCTGGCATCTCAAGCTCAAGCAGCTATAAATCTCCAGCAGCTGAACAGAGACCTTGGCGACTCCAGAAATAATGCTGTTTAACACCACTTTAACTATCGTGGCTCCATTCTATAGAATCCTGGGATTTGTAGTTTATTGTGGCACCAGAGCTCTGACAGAGAAGGCTAAATATCTCACAAAACTACAGATCCCAGAATTCTATAGCATTACGCCATGTCAGTTAAAGCAGTATCAAACTTCATTATTTCTGCACTGTGTCAGCAGCCCTTGTTGCATGCAACTGTTCATCTAGCTGGCTCTCAGTGCTTTTGGGTTCATTTGGATCCCTGACCCCTGGACTGGCTCAGGTTGTACATCTTATTGTCTTTTCTTTTTGGCTTTGCTTTTATGACTGCTAGCTCTTTGTAACTGATTTTGGAACAAATGGTACCTTGCTATGGTGCCTCCCATCATCTCAATGCATATATGACCTTGACTGGCTTGGCTCACCTATAACTGCTTCCCCTATGAAAGCCTGCCCTTCCTGGCTACCTCTAGGCATAGGACACTTGGGATTTTATCAGACAAGCCTCTAAAAACATTCTTTTGGCACCATATTTTACACCATTTTTGTGCCAGCAAAAGAACCCAGAATATCAAACGTTGCTGTGATCGCATGAAAAAGAAGCCTCATACTTTCATGTTCACTGCCAAGCGCGATCTTGGCAGTTCTCACGAGAAGATGCGACATGCTAAAAAGTATAAAAACAGCTAAATTAAAAAACAAAACAAACACACAAGCACTGAACCACACTTAAAAACATGCTGGTAACATGGGGAGATTCATAAAGTGTCCCATTGCTACTTTTCCCATTCTCAGCCAGAAGTGTTCTGCTGGGGATCGCCCATTGACACTGGAATTGTGCCAGCAGAGTGGGTTATGGTTTCACGGACTCACAATCATGGCAAAAAAATGCCACAGCTGGCCCAACAATAAAAAAGGATGCCTTATTTACAATAAACCATCGTAAAAACATGTTGTTGTCTGGTATTTGCACTTTTTTGCGTTCATTAAGCATCATTATGACACCATATTTGGCACATCTGATAAAGTCCTTGTTAAGAATGGAGCACACAATGTTCATGCATTTAAATGACACTGGCACAGGAAGAGTTCCATGGATGGAGACTTTCACATTTACAGTCAGGTACTTTTTAGAGTCATTAGCCCCTGTCCTCTGACAATGAAGAAGCAAAAACAGTGTATTTTGAAATCTGTTGTGCCATCGTTCCTCTCATTTTCCTTCTCAGTTCTGGTTTTATTTTAATTTTAAGTTTTAAATTTAAGAAAACATGTTTCCATTTTGTCAAAATTCAGCCTATTTCATGTTCTCTTAGCATGAGCAACTTTCTCAAAGGAATACCTGGCCTGTTCAGGGTATAAATTGTTTCACTGCTGTGTATGCTATGCTAAGATATAATTCAATTTTGTAGTGATGTCTTACCTACACAGGTCATTTCATGAAGTAAAACTGGCATTCACCCAAATATCAGCTGGTGTCTTATTTTCCTTGCTAAAGAGATAAGAACAGAAAAGCCTTCAAGACAATAAAAAATACATTCTTTAGATGCCACAGTATCTCACTCCATCTTATGCCTAATTCTCTTTTAAAATCTATACTCTTAGAAAATTCAGTTCTCCATTTTGTGATGACAGGGGTCACAAAAGTGTCATTCTTCAAATTTGTGTGAAAATCCCTTTCAAGTACTCAGGGCTCTTTTGTTTCGTCTCACTTCTTGAGAACTCATGTAGTGTAATTAGTTAGCTATAGCACAGAATGTAAACAGGACATCCTTTCAGATAGGAGATCCCAGCATGTTGTAAAGTAAATGTTGTAGTTCTTGTGCTGTTCTGGAAGCAGCCCTGAGCCAAGTACTTCACAAAAGAAGATGCAGTAGCCGGGAAGCCTGCCTGCTATTGTATGACATAAACACAACCTTTATGTTTTCTTTCTTTTTTTGGGGGGGGGGGGAAGACTTCCTGAGTTATGACTTGTGGCTGCAACCAGTAAGACTTATCCTTGTGTCACAGCAACCCCTGCAGGCTAAAGATCGTTCTAATTTTCCTCTGGACAAGAGTTTATGATTATGAGTTAAAAGAAGAGGGGAGCATTCAGAGTACTGCTTGTTTTCAGCTTTACAGCCTGACGGTTTTCTGTTCTCATACAGTATTTTGAAGGAGACTTTTGGCAGCTTTCTCAGCAGAGGTGCTCACTCTTGTGGTATTTGCTTTCTAGGGAAACCGGGCCTGGAGGTTCATTTGAGGGTACTAGTTGAAATGGCTGTTTTCCCTCTCTTGGGGGTATCACGCCCCATTTTCATTGCCATTAAGATGTTTATGCATCTGTTTTCACATGATTTTTAATCTTCTAGGTGAGTGTTATTTTGTTAGCCACCTTTGGAATCCTAGAGGCTAGAAACCTGATGGGACAGAAACCTAAGAAACATTAAATAACATACAATGGTGGCTTTGCAGTAGCAGAATGCTTATGTGCTCAAGAGAGATGAGCATCCAGTTTTGCTAATCACCACATCTACTGCATTTCTTAGCACCATATCCCATATTGTTCTGGTGCATTTTCCACCCTCCACATTTAGGGGCATGCGGGGGGGGGTGTATAGGGAAAAACCTGTCTTGAACAACTAGCCACCCTGTCTTGAACAACTAGAAGTACTTTCTTATAACCCAGAACCACCCTCTCCATTCTCCCAAACATTTCCATTCAAGACATACACTAAAACACATTTAATTGGCGCATAGTTTTTCCTCAAGTTAGAAGCAATGTGTTAGATGTAATAATATTATCTACAATATTCTACATTTTGTGGTAATGAGAACCACAGAAGAAACTGGAAGCACATCTCAAGGTGCTCAACTGATTAATGTTTTTATTGCTAACAAAGCCCAAAAAATTTTGGCCTGTATATTATCTTAAAGGCCTTCTTTAGGGGTTATATAAAATCATAAAAAGAGACAACACACAAAAATCATGCCAGACTAATCTTATCTCTTTTTTTGATAGAGTTACAAAACTTGGTAATGAAGGGAATGCGATGGATGTAGTGTATTTTGATTTCAGTAAGGCTTTTGACAAGGTCCTCCATGATATTCTTGCAAAAAATTTAGTAACATGTGGGCTAGACAATGCAACTGTTAGGTGGATTAGTAATTGGTTTACTGACCAAACCCAAAGGGTAGTCACCAATGGCTCCTCTTCATCCTGGAGAGAAGTGACTAGCGGGGTGCCACAGAGTTCTGTCCTGGGCCCAGTGCAATTCAACTTCTTTATCAATGACTTACATGAGAGAATAGAGGGCATGCTTATCAAGTTTACAGATGACACCAAATTAAGAGGGGTAGCAAATACCGCAGAGGACAGGATCAAAATCCAAAATTACTTTAACAGATTAGAAAGCTGGGCCAAAAATAATAAAATGAATTTCAACACGGAGAAATGTAGGATACTACACTTGGGCAGTAAAAAGGAAATGCACAGATATAGGATGGGTGATACCTGGCTTGACAGCAGTGCATGCGAAAGGGATCTAGAAGTCTTAGTGGACCACAAGCAGAACATGAGTCAGCAGTGTGATGGGGCAGCTAAAAAATAAAATATGATTCTACGTTGCATAAATAGGAGTATAGTGTCCTAGACCAAGGGAAGTAATAGTGACACTCTATTCTGCTTTGATCACACCTCACTGGGAATACTGTGTGTCTATTTCTGGGCACTACAATTCAAGAAGGATATTGACAAGCTGGAATGTATCCAGAGGAGGGTGACCAAAATAATCGGAGGTTTGGAAGCCATGGCCTATGAGGAACGGCTTAGGGAGCTGGGTATGTTTAGCCTCGGGAAGAAAAGGTTAAGAGGGGACATGATCATCAGGAATGGATATTTGAAGGGATGTCATATTGAGGATGAAGCAAGCTTGTTTTCTGCTGCTCCAGAGACGAGGACTCAGAGCAATGGATTCAAACTACAGAAAAAGAGATTCCACCTAAACATTAGGAAGAACTTTCTGACAGTCAAAGCTGGTTGACAGTGGAATATGATGCCTTGGAGTGTTGTGGAATCTCCTTCTTTGAAGGTTTTTAAACAAAGGCTGGATGTCCATCTGTCAGAAATGATTCGATTGTGTATTCTTGCATGGAAGGGGGTTGGACTGGATGCCCCTTGTGGTCTCTTCCAAGTCTATGGTTCTGTGATTCTATGAAGAAATGGTCAACTATGGGCAAAGGTCTCCTGGCCACTGCCAGAACCTGGCTTTCCAGCAGCAGCACTGGGTCCAAGAGCATCCCCAAGCTTCAAACCTGATCTTTCAGAGGAAGAACAACCCCATCTAGAACAGGCTGGAAGCCCAATCCCAGGATGGTTTTCCATCAGCAGCACTTCCATCTTGTCTGGATTAAGCCTCCATCTATTCATCCACATCAAGTCCTTTACTCCATCCAGACAATGATTCAGTACTACCACAGCCTCCTTGGCATCAGTTGTAAAGGAGAAATAGAGCTGGGCATCATTAGCATTCTGATAACACCCAGCCCCAAACCTCTGGATGTTCTCTCCCAGTGGCTTCATGTAAATGTTAAAAAGCATAGGGAACAGTACTGACCCCTTTTGGAACCCCACAGGCTAACGGCCGAAAGGCTGAATGCCCCCCCTCCCAGCACAACCCTCTCAGGATGTTCAGCCAAGAAACACCAGAACCACTCCAAAGCAATGCTCCCAAGTACCATATCTGCCAAACAACCCAGAAGGCTACCATGGTCAATGGTATCAAATGCCACTGAAAGATCCAAGTGGACCAACAGGAACACACTCCCCCTGTCCAACTCCTGGTATAGGCCATTCACCAAGGTGACCAAGGCTGTTTCTTCCCAGTTACATGGATCCAGGTAATCCATTTTATCCAATAAAACCTGGAGCTGTGTTGCTACCACTTGTTCTAGGACTTTACTTAGAATGAGAGATTAGAGACTGGCCGATAGTTACTTAGGGTCCAATCAAGGTTTTTTAAGCAAAGTTCTTACAATTGCTTCTTTTAGAAAGTTTGGAACATAGCTTTCTTTCAAAGAAGCATTTACAACCTCCACCACTCAACTTGCCATCCTTCTCTGGCAGCTTTAACTAGCCAGGATGGGCATGGATCAAACAGACAAGTGGTTGGCCTCATCTCTCCAGACAACTTGTCCGCATCATCATGTTGAACAACCTGAAACACATCCATCAAATCCAGTCAAGTACATACCTCAGCTACCTTCACAGACTTTACCTTCTGAATTTGAATCTGAATCTGAACAAATCTTTTTGCAAAGTATATAGCAAATTTGTCACAGTGCTTTTTTGAGGGCTCCTTTTCAGCAATCTGAGGTCTAGGATGTAATTAGCCCTTTAACTACCTGGAACAGCTGCACTGAATGAGATTGCTCTGATGTAATAGAGGCAGCAAAGTGTCATTTCTTTGCTGCCCACACAGCTGCAAAATAGGTTCTTAAAATGGGCTCAGTCAGATTCATCCTGAGTCTTTTTCCATATTGCTTTTGTCATCTACCCAAGTGTTTCATTGCCTTGAGCTCCTCAGAAAACCAAGGAGCCCGTGCTCTACACCGAAGAAAAGAACACTTGGGAGCAACTGTGTCTATTGCCCAAGACATCTTCCTATTCCACAGATCAACCAGGGCATCAACAGAATCATTAACTCTAGCAGCTGGAAAATCCCCCAGAGCATTCAGGAGTCCTTCTTGGATCCATACATCTCTGGGGATGAACCATTTTAATGTGTCCTCCACCCCTGCAGAGATTAGCAACACTAAATAGTACCAGGTAGTGATGTGTCCATGACAATGGGGTTCTTTCAACCCCCTCTCCCCACCCCCAGATCACCGTCATCCTGACTAGCAAAAACCAGATCAAGAGTATGACCTGCTACATGTGGAGAGCCAGATATCCATGGAATGCTAATTAGGGTGCCTCAGCATGGATGTTAAAATCCCCCAACTCAGTACATTTGGGGGAGATTAATACCACCTCCAGGAGATCAGGCAGGGAGACATTTGAGCAACAGGATGGACGGTACACCAACAGGATCCTCTTGTTGTCTCGTTGCCCTATAGTCAGGTGTATATACTCAAACCTTGGAAATTGTTGGACAGGGTATCTCAATAGGGGAATGGACTCACGATAGATCACTGAGACTCCTCCTTCTCATCCATCAGATCTTGCCAAACCTCCGTCTGTCCATTATAACTGAAATTGCATCACCCCTTGTGTATTCTGAACACACATTTGGCTGACCAGAAAGGACAGAACAAACTGTCATAAACAAACACACAGGTCAGTTTAGCCTGAATCAATCCCAATACTTAGCCAAAGCTGGCCTCCTGGGATTCTACAATAGGTACTCCATTTTCTTTTTTTTAGAGGGCAAACATACTGTTCTGGCAAGAGTTTCTCAAGGCCAATATATAGTAGCTTATCTTGCTCTGCTGCCCTGGATTCAGTAAGCAAAGCAGGTCTCCACTGCACCCCTGTCTGTGGTCTTAGGCTAAGAGCCACAAGGCTCACAGCCCTGGCAAGATGTCTGCCTTAACAAAACCTGAAGGGGGGAAGAGCCAAACACAGGTTCAGGAACTTGGGTGTCTCCACTTTCAGCTTCCTCCACAACAACCAAGCTTACTGGACAAAAGAAGTAATTGGACAAAGGCTTTTCTTTTCTTTTTTTTAGTGTCAGCAATATGGTCAAAGAGCTATTAGATAACATTCAGGGAAACTTTGATCTAACTGGACTGAAGGAAAGGGGACCTTCAGAAAACTCAAAGGAAATATACAAGCGTGGGAGGAGTTCAAAATCCAAGCTTCTAGGGACCAAAGATTTTAATTTTAAAATCGACTACTGCTACTACTACTACTACTACTCTTCCTCTTCCTCTTCCTCTTCTTACAGAACCCTCTCATCAAGAGTGTCCGTGAGAACATAATCATGATCTTTTTCAAAATAGCATTGCAAGAGGTAACTTAATCACTTTTTTCATGTTATAAAATGTTCTGGGGGGCTAAAATGCTTTCTTTCTGCATTTTGAGAGAACAAAAGGCCATTTTCGTACATTTTAAAGATTTGTATTCCAAGAAAGAGGAACTAAGTACTTTAGAAACTAAAAAGTTATGAGCAGTATAGTTAGTAATTTTACATTGGTGGTGGTGGTGGAATGTAACATAGAATCATAGAGTTGGAAGGGATTGCAAGGGCCAACTGGTTCACTCCCTTACTAGTGAAGGAACCCATCCCTAAAGCACCCTGGAGCATCCTCTAACATCTGCTTAATAACCAGTGGCGGCACTAGGGCTGTGTGGAGAGGCTGATCCACAACAGGTGACACTGTCGGGAGCGGGGGTGACACCTGCCTTACTAATGCCACAGTTAATAACATCCAAGAGTAACAACATTGGGACAAGGAGTCTTATCATTTTTACATCATGAATTCATTTTAAAAGACATTTGTCAAAGGTCTGCTTTTTTCACATTATGCAAACAGCAAGTGCTCATTGCTTCTCATTGAAAGTATAGGCAGGAAAGATGTCCTATACCTATTTATCACATGATAAAGTATAGATGTCTTTGTACACAGAAGCGAGGTCTGCATAAGAATCAGGAAATCACCATCCTTGAAGTGGTCTTTGGGCCAGTGATAAGGTTTTAATATCTCAGCTGCTGAGTAACCAGATGACTCTACAATCCTATTCAAGTTTATTTAGTAGTAAGTAATATTGAGTGAGGTATACTCTCAGGTAAGTAATTGAGTATATGATTGAAGCCTTAATCGGCAGTGACAATGGCAGATGATCCTCCTCCTCCTTCTTCTGTGGCAAATACATTTATGAGCAAACTGTTTCATTGTAAACCTTAACAAATGTAAACTGAGATTTCAATTAACTGATAATCATCAGCAAAATATCTTCCATAGAATAGCATCTTTCAGCAGAAATGCTTTACAGGGACAGCAGGCAAAGTGCACCATGTCCACCCTTTTCATGCCATCCCATGATGATGCCTAATTAAGTGTAAATAAAATATGCAAATGAACCATGGCCCTCTGGCACATGGTAAATTTTCTGAAACTCTTAGTGTTGAACATGTGAGCTAACCCTGCATTATGGTTGACTCATGTGTGAGTGTAGATAAAATTATTGCTTATATTATAATCAGTGACAGCCAGCATGGTGTGGTGGTTTGAGCATTGGACTACATCTCTGGAGATTAGGTTCGAAACCCTACTCAGCCATGGAAGCCCACTGGGTGATTTTGGGCAAGTCACACTCTCAGACTCAGGGAAGACAAAGGCTCTTATGAACAAATCTTCCCAAAGAAAATCCCACGATAAGTTCACCTTAGGGTCACCGTAAGTAGTCAACAACTTGAAGGCAAACAACAACAACAATTATAATCAGTAATATAAACCTAAGATCTCTGTGTTGTGCTTAATGGCCAGTAACAGCAGAACACAAGACTGGGCCAGAGATGGGTGAACTGTCTGCAGTCTGTCTCATTTTTGCATGTTTCTACCTATAATGCCATTTTGATTAATTAATCTGTCTTTTCTTTTTAAAAAAAATCTGTCAAATTGTGGGTATTAGTTTATATTGAAATATTTATTTTCTATCAAAATATTTATTCAGTTTGCAAGAAAAATATATCTCTGGGAGATGTACAATAAAATACAAATGAAAATCCAAAACCCAGATACATCAAATCCAAAAAAGTTACATAATCAAATCATCACTTTAAATTAAAGCAAGCAAGATGGAGATCTTTTCAAAAATAATTGAATTAAAGCCTCTTTAAAACAGGGCTTGGCAACAAAATGTACAGTATAGAGATTTTTAAATATGCACATATGATCAAAATAGTTACTTTATTTATATATTGTTTTTAGAAAGTACTTGATCAATAAATGTAGGAAAACAATGCAAACCATTTAAAAAACTGTTTTAGAATATAATAAATGCTTTAAATTACTCCACATTAACATAGAAAAACAGAGCAAATGTCACCAACTCATGAAGTTCTGCATAAACAGGTATGGTTTCAGTAGGCATTTAATACATTCATACATTCTCTGACATTCGGGCCCCATCTATACGAGGCAGGAAAAAACAGACAGATCCTCAGTAATAGCTAATTGCAGCAACTGCCATTTATCTTAATGGTTTTGCCCACCAAAAGCTTTACATGCATACTGGTCAACATGGCGGCTGTGAGTGATTTACTCATGTTTTTACTTGCCTTATTTACCGCTGCTGAAGTTTTTTAAGAACTATTTTACATTGTGCGCTTTAGCAATATTTCACCTGTAGAGCCAAAGGAAAAAAAACTAATGCCCTATTTAATCGCCTTAGCGATTGCTCACTAAGGTGAAAAACCAACATGGCAGTTCTGGGTGCTTGTTCCATTATCAAGCCTCACTCCCTGAACTCATCCAGCCAATCAGCTTGTGCTTCTTCTCCTATGAGAAAGTGATTCAAATCACATTGCTTGTCCCAATGAGCAGGAATGTGCATTTCCTTTGGAGTTTTTCTAAAATTCTGGGGAAAATTGCGAAGGCTTTCCCTTCACATTTTTTGACGTTTTTGGTCCCCCTTCTTCTGAATATGGCAAAATGATGTGGGATGCCATGAAAACATCCTGTATTCTCCTCACAACCTGTGAGGAGTATTTTTGCCATTTAAACAACCCTTCAGACCATTTGGAGGAGAATGTTCCAGAACTGCCAATAAGAGGGCCCTCCTTTGCAATGCCACATGATGGCATTCTACTGGTTATGGAACAATCAACAACACCTCTTTTAATGAGGTCAGAGGTCAACTGGGCATGTATAAAGAAGACAGTCTATGAAATATTCTCATTCTGTGGTATTTAGGAATTTGTATGTCAGGAACAAAAAGCTAAATGTGGCTTAGTAGTTAACAGGTATGCAATGCATTACCTTCAACAAAGGAATAATGCCCATGCCATCATATTGCCAACTTCTATGTACGGTTGTGAAAACTGGGGTGAAGAAAGCTGACAGGAAGAAAAATAAACTCATTTGAAATGTGGCACTGGAGAAGTGTTCTTCAGATACCGTGGACTGCTAAAAAAACAATAAATGGGTCTTCGAGCAAATCAAGCTTCAACTCTCCCTAGAAGCCAAGATGACTAAACTGAGACTGTCATACTTTCTTCATTATATGAATCACCAGAAAAGGCAATAATGCTTGGCAAGGTAGAAGGCAGTAGGAAAAGAGGAAGATAATAATATAGATTTTGGCATCATGGATGAGGCTCTAAAGTGCCCCCTCCCACCTCTTATGGTAACAGTGCACCAGCCAAAGCTTCCAGTGACAGGTGAGTTTAGGACAGCACTTCCAAAATATGTACCTGTTCCTTCAGAGGGAGCAACCAGAAATCAGGCTGAAGGGATAATAAGAGTAAAGGGAAAGGGGGGAAAGGACTGAATGCATCAGGAAGAAAATCAGACCCACATAAATGAAGTTTACGTAATACAAGAGAGAGAGAGAGAGAGAGAACAGATAGAGAAATGCTACTATCAAATAACACAAGAATACATAACGGCCACTGTGGTATCATTTGTATTTATCAGATCTCCCTCTTTTCTGCATTTAGGTGGGTTTGATTTTCTTCATCCTGTATTTGGTGCTTTCCTTCCTTCAAGGGAGATACCACCTCAACCAGGACAGCTGAAGATCCCAAGATGAAAAATGAATATTTATATGTATTTAAACTTCTGAGATCTGCATCATAACACTGGGAGAAGTGTGAAACCCAGTTAAGTTTCAATCTCACAATCCTCTGAAGCTTCCTCATTCTATACAGAAGTATGCAAAGACATTCTTGGGGACAGAAAAGAGATAGAGAAGGGACAAGAATTTTATTGAGCCCATTGCTTTTTGTCCTAAGGGTTACCAATGGCATCCCAAATCTCTTGCTCTATTGAGGCATGCACCATCAAACAATGTGTATCAAAAGGCTTTCTTGTATAACCAAAGGAAATTAGAGATGACTGCCCAATAGTTGATCAAATAATTACTGTTTTGCATTGCAACAACTGCAACAAGGATAGGATTGGGAACCCCAAATGAAGATTAATTTGCCCCTGAGCTCTTCTTTTGGAAGACATCCAGAAGTTGCTGCATCATGATACCCTTTCAATCTGAAAACTGTTAGCTTAGATGGTTAATTATTCCATCCTTCTGTAATTGTGATTGATTGATAAATAAATAAAGTGTTTGAATGTGAATTAAAGGTAATTAAAAGGTCTGTTTTATAATCAAGCCTGAGGAGATATAGCTAAGCAATAAAAAGAAGTCACTGTAACTCAGGTTATAAGAAGGGCAGGTCACATACTCTAAAGTGGTGTCTCTCTACTTTACCCTCCAAATATTTTTGACTACAGGTTCCAGAAGCCCCAGCCAGGGACTTATGGCTAAATAACAGGGATTTGGGAAGCTGAAGCCCCAAACAGCTGAATACTATATGCTAAAAATCAATGCACTAAAGCAAAGCATTTTCTAAGGATAGATAGTCCAAGAAAGGTTATCTGATGTACCTCATCAGATACACTCTCTCTCTCTCTCTCTCTCTCTCTCACTCTCTCTCTCTTAGGTATGTTTCCTTTCCCAGCGTACTGATTGGCTGCTCAGGAAACACACCTAACCAATCACTACCCACATGTGAATTCCCTGTCCACCTCACAATCCACTACTGTCACTCAATCTGCATCTCCACCCCCATCCTCACAGGGTCCCCTCTCTCCTCTCACTCCCTCAGCCACTCACCAGTCATGGGCTGCAACGGAACCCAGACTGGCAGTCGGGGGGGCACCTGCAACAGGATCCAGGTAGTCAACTGGTGACAGCAGCGGCAGCAGCAGGGCAACAGAGTGAGTCACCCTTAGCAATTCCAGGAAAAGTGTGGAAATCTGAGAAGGGAAGGAGGAATTTTAAAATCCACAGGCTACCTTACAGAGTTGTTGTGAGGTCTAGTGGGTGGTTTTCGGGGAGTTTTTTAACGGAATATGTTACGCTGGGTACAACTAGTTGGTCTGAATTATTTTAGAAGAGTAAGGTGAGGGGGTTTCAGCAGGATGGAACCATCAGCAGTTTTTTTTATAACGAAAAGGATTTACAATGGTGTCTGAATGAAGAGAGCTTAGTAGGACCAACTCTGTCTACTGAGGGCATAATATGAATAATTAACATACCATCCTGTGATGGAAAGCCAAACATTTAAATGCAAACAAACACTTTCCTTAACTATTAAGAGCATTTAAGCAACAGAACAGATTGCATCTTTTAAAAAAATGATTAAGGAATTTCTCTCCTTTCAGAGTTCCTGAAGAGAGGCATCTGTCATAGCTACTTTCAGTGTAGACCAGGTTATCTTGCTTTAGGGCATGCGATTGGCCTATCTGACCTTTAGAGTATCTTTCAGCTCTACTAATATTTTTGTTCTTTGAAAGGCATAAAAAAAGTGCCAGACTCACTCCCCCTCCCCACCCCTTAGAGGTTACCCAGGGCTTGTTGTGGGAGAAATTGCTTTCAGACATCACAAAGCTATGCTAGAGAAGCTCCATGGTAACTCAGAAGGTAAGTTCTGTAGGCCAGTTTTATGGCTTCTGTCACTAACTGAAGAGCCATCTCCAAGGGCATGTGACTACAAGGTTGCCTTCTTTCTATCGTATCAATCTGTAGCCTCTAGAGCTTAGAAAAACAAAATAATAAATAAGTTTTTCCCCCATCTGTCACATAGTAGATAGTGATGTGAGAGCAGAAGGATGTTTCAGCATAGAACTGTAGCAACACCTTACCAAATATACCCTGATTAATTACCTTAATGGTGGAATGCCATGCTTCCCCTAGAAAGAATGGTGCAAGGGCACCTATTTGGCTAAAGATGTGTCTGTTCTAATCAAATAGTATTTGTTAGTTTGTTTGTTTGTTTATATGATTTATATCTTGCCTTTTTCCCATAAATGGAATTTATTGTGGCTTACAATGGAACAGTACAAGTACAATGAAAACTTAAAAGAATAAAAGCCTATAACATTTAGAACACAATTTTTTTATATAATTTATTTTTATAAACATGAACATCCAAAGACAAGTAGAAGTATACAAACCAAGAAGAAGAAGAAGAAGAAGAAGAAGAAGAAGAAGAAGAAGAAGAAGAAGAAGAAGACATTATATTAAAATAGACCACAAACATAATTATATCCTATACTATGCTATGGAAATACAGTACATTCTCATTCTCTAAACATATAAAGAATATGACACTTCCTCCTAGTAACTTTTCTAGTTGAAGTGATTATCATACATTTTATATATAGCTTCTGAAAAAAATGAAAATAATAAAGAAAAGCGGAATATACATCTCTCTCTCTGGCTTTGCTTCGCAAACGAAGATTCAGGAAGGACACATCCCACGCTTTTTGCAAGCGCGCTGATGACTAAAAAGGCCAATCCGAGATAAACAAGTCGGTTGCAGAAAGCACAGCAGAAGGTCTCCTTGGGTGATGTTTTTGGGTTGTGATTCTTTCTGCATTGTCGTTTCTCTTCAAGACTTGTTCGGTGTGAGTTCTCAAATAAGGCTGCAGCATTGTGGATAGTGTGTCTCCATGCCTCCCGATGTGAGGCCAGGGCGGACCATTGTTGGTGATCAATTTGGCCGAGCCTGAGATGTTGTTTCAGGGAGTCTTTGTATCGCTTTTTTGGAGCGTAGAGTAGTATTTTTGGGAGGCGATGGTCCTCCATCCTAGAAACGTGCCCTGCCCAGCTCAGCTGTGTTCTCAATATCACAGCCTCAATACTGGTGATCCCTGCTTGCTCAAGGACAGCAACATTCGTCACATAGTCAGTCCAGTGTATATTTAGGATTATGCGTAAACAGCGCTGATAGAAGCGTTCGAGGAGTCGTAAGTGGTGGCGATAGGTGACCCATGTTTCAGACCCGTAAAGGAGAATAGACAGTACAATGGCTCTATATACACTGATTTTTGTGTTTCACCTCAGGTGTTTATTACTCCAGACTCTTTTGTGAAGTTTTCCAAATGCACTATGTGCCTTTGCTAATCCGTGATCGATCTCTTTGTCAATCTTGACATCTGAGGAGATGATGCTTCCCACGTAGGTGAACTGCTGAATGGACTTGAGCACAGATTTGCCTACGGCAATGCGGGGATGGTGGTGCTCGTCCTTTGGTACAGGCTGGTAAAGAATTTCCGTTTTCTTCAGGTTGACTTCCAGCCCAAACAGCTCTGCAGCTGTTGCAAAGCAGGATGTTAGGCACTGCAGAGCTGCTTCTGTGCAGGCAACAAGGGCAGCATCATCACTTGTGCAATACAGACATAGCAAAAAAACAGAAGTAAAAGCAGAAAGTTGATGAGTACGTGCACTTTGGCTATAGTGCAGTTCGGAGCAAGATATGGAGTGGAGTGTAAGAGCTACAACTCATGGATCTTCCTCTGGTACAAGCCTTGGAAACAGTGGTAATAGGCCTGGAAAAATATATCCAGAGTATTTTTGGTGGTGAAGCTTCTATAAAGCTCAGCAGTGATATGGGGTCTGGAAAAGCTACCCAACTGTCATGTGTACTGTAGATAATGCCCTAGGGATGCAAGACCTAGTCAGAATGATGGCAACTGCTTCAGCAACTGGGCATATATTTTTTTTCACTTTGCCAAACATGCTTTGCCAAACATGCTTTCTCCTCACTCTGGGTTGCCATATTACTTGGTTAACTGGATTTTACCCAATAAATTTGGAGCCATTTACCCTCATTTCAAAGTCAGCTGACAGAATAGTAGTTCTGGCCCAACTGCTAACCCTTGCCTACCCTGCTCTATAACATCACAAGGGTTTCCCCCCCCTCCAATATAACACATGCTCTCAGGTGTTGGCCCTGAAATCTCATGGATTGGGATACTACTGATCTGGCAACGCTATCTGCCAATTATGCAGACAATGCTAAGGTAGAAAAAGACCTGTGGTCTGGCACAAGTATGAAGTGGCTTCCCGTGTTTGAAATCACCTAAGTAAGATAAAGTAAAAGAGCAATATGATTGATTGATTGATGGATGGATGGATGGATGGATTGTTTGCTTAATCCATCAGCCTAATTATTTTCAATTTCATTTTTTCAAACTTTTCCACATAAGATAGCTGTCATATCTTCATCAAGGGAATAATCTGTCATATCTCTATTATTTTTGTCACCATTCATACTCAGTGGGTTCTCATGAATCAGATGCAGAGAAAACAGTATTTAGAATGCCAAAGTACTTTTCAATGGGTGGCCCTTTGAAGATTCTGTGCCAAACAATGAAGAATTCCATAAAGTAGAACTGAAGGAAGTAAAGCAATCAGTACACCTCTGTAACCAATCACTTAGCAGCTTCACCCTATAAGAGTACATTAACAACACCAAACACACACACACACACACACAAAACAAAGAATTGCCTGACACTGGAACCACCAGAGCAACAACTTCTCATCCCATCTATTCCCTCTTCAAGGTAGGGTTCAAAAGTAATACACACAACTGGAATCCTGTATCACCTTTTTAAAAAATGTAACTTTATGTATACTTGGCTAAGTAGCAAAAGTACTAAGAAACCCTGTTAGTGAATTGTGAAGATGCCCAATGTGCATCAGTGCACAATGCGCATTGGTGTACAATGCACATCCATGCACAATACACATTAAGCACTTTGCCTGCTCTGCTACATAGTAACATAACAGGAGCCCTCTGTTGTTGTTGTTGTTGTTGTTGTTGTTGTCGTCTTTATTTCTATCCTGCTTTTTTTCCGATTTCGGGCTCAAAGCAGCATACAATCTAAAGACATTGTTAAAATGAGCAAAACAGAAAAGTGAAAACAGAATTAAACAACAAAAAAGTTTAAAACAGCTAAAATTTTAAAAGCACACACATATATACATACACAACACACACATATATCCCAGCATGGTCATTAGCAGAGATCAGCAAGGGCCTGCTGAAACAAGAAAGTTTTTAATTGGCTCCAGAAGAAAGACAGGGAGGGTGCCAATCTGACTTCTCTGAGCAGGGAGTTACAGAGGCTGGGGGCACCCACTGAGGAGATTATCAGACATGGCTAATGTGTTGTCATAATGACACCAGAGGACTGCAAAAGAATGCTAATACCAGACAACGACATCCTTTTGTGTTCTGCTGGCATAAATTATGGCATTTCTTTTTATTGATGGGCTGAGATCAATAGATCACTCATCCCATTTTGGTGCCGGCATTGCCGACGTATAAAACCTCAGGCCATTTTATTCACGTGAATGCAGCGTCAGTGGGCGGTCCTGCCAGAACACCTCTGGGTGATATCACGACAGCCAGGTGAGACACTTTTTATGACCCTCCCCAGGTTACTTGTAAGTTTTAAAGTGTGTTTCCGTGCTTGGTGTAACTTTTTTTTTTTTGGTGTATTTTACTTTTTATTTTTTAATTTCCTGTGCCTGCGTCTTCTCGCAAGAATGGGCAGGATTTCAGTCCAGGAAGTGAATGGAGGTCCATTAGAGCTCCATTCATTCCTGGGGTGCCTGTTGATGGGAGAGAAGTTAAGTGTGGTGGGGAAGGTTATTCTGCCGGAACAGGGGCAGGATTGGAGATTGTGGGACAGGAACCCTTTTTGCATTCCTGTCTGATAATGTCCTGAGAAGGCCCTCTCCCAAGCTCCCACCAGATGTACCTTTGAGGGTGATAGGACAGAGAGAAGCACCTCCCTAGCAGATCACATAGCTCAGGCTGGTTCATAAGGGAGTTCTACTGGATATTACAAAACTGCCCAATTCTAATTTGCATACATAAGACCATGTATGGAGATGCAACTCTCATACAAGATTCCATCTATTCATTTAAAATCATTTTCCTTTAATTTTGTTTTTTTAAAAACATACCCCAAGATTTTATCAATAACTTTTGGTTACAAAGGCTGACATTTTAACATACCTTTTTGACTCGCAGTTTTTCAGCACTGGAGACTGCTATATATCCAATACTGAAATGTGAGTTGCCTTTTGACCATATTCAAAAACAGCTATTCTTTGATAAATTGTATTGCTCCTTTGGACCAAGGTTATAATGCAAGCTAATCTTTAGGAAACAGTTGTGGTTTTGACCAACTGTGTTGAGACACTTGGCAAAGAGCAAGTTCACAATCAGTTCACCTTCTGAGCCATATGCTATCTAAAGACTACAGTGTATCCGGCAAGGCAAAAAGATGAATCTGGTGATCTAAAGGGTTCCTTCCATTTATCTAATTACAGTTGTCCCTTCACATTCACTGGGTTTTGGTTCCAGGACCCCCCCCCCATGAATACCCAAATCCATGAATACTCAAGTCCCATTATATGCAATGGCATAGCAAAATGGTGTCCCTTATATAAGATGGCAAAATCAAGGTTTGCTTTTTGGATTATTATTTTTTTAAGAATATTTTCAAGCCGTGAATACTTAAATCCATGAATGCCAAATCCGTGAATGTAGAGGGACAACTGTACCTCTTATGAAAATAAATTAATAAATTCATTGACAGATAATTAGGACAGAGGGAATAGGATTATACCACATACCATTTTTAAAATTTCCTTTAACTAATTAAAAAGAAGCATGTGTGTGTGTGTGTGTGTGTGTGTGTGTTTAAAAATTACATATTTAGGGTGTACTGCAAGAAGAGGTCATTAGGACTTTTTCTTGATAAACTACCATCTCAGGCAGATAAGTATCAGGTCATTTGCTCATCAAGAACGCTTTGTACATCTAGGAAGATCACAAACATTGTGGTAGATAACGTTCACAATGTTTTTACATTTAAAACAGGGAATAGGAAGAATTCAGCAATAATAATGTGCTAATAATTATGGTTCTAAAATATTTATGTATTCAGATTTAACAATTATATATAAGAAAATTCAATAGTATGAGCAAAGCACTGATGGAAGCAGGCATAATAGCTTGCTAATTTTCTCCCAACTAGTATTAATGCTGCATAAGTGAATTAAGGGGATGATATTATCGTTCTTCTGTGTCTTCAAGTTGTTTCCAACTTATGGAGACCCTAAGGTGAACCTATTACGACAAGATTTGTTCAGAAGCTGTTTGCCTTTGCCTTCCTCTGAGGCTGAGAGAGTGTGACTTGACCAAGATCACCCAGTGGCTTTCCATGACTGATTCAAACCCTGGTCTCCAGAATCATAGTCCAACACTCAAACCACTACCCCACACTGGATTTCCAAAATGGCATAAATCCCTCCAATTCAGAGTAAATTAGTTACACTTAAACTGAAATAACTTGGGTGAACATGTTAAAGGGCATGTCTGGCTTCCCATATGATATAGCAAAAAATGATACAGGTTTCAACTATCGCTAACCACAGATGACCATGGAAATATATGGCAACTTATCCTGGACTGGTGAGACAATGTTAGCAGCAGGCCTGACTGCCTTCCGGTACAATAACTCATATCTAATGTTCTTTGGTACCTACTGCACATACATTATTGAAAACTGCTAACTTGCCTGATACTTAGGTGTCCCTTAGGGAAGGTCATGTTCCATCTTGCTTGAAGGAAGTGGCTGTTAGACCGCTCCTAAAAAGACCTTCCCTTGACCCTCTGGATATGAAGAACTATAGGCCAGTCTCCTTACTACCTTTTTTGAGCAAGGTGATTGAAATGGCGGTTGCTCTTCAACTCCAAGCTATCTTGGAAGAAACCGATTATCTAGATCCATTTCAAACTGGCTTTAAGACAGGATTTGGAATTGAGACGGCCATGGTTGCCTTGGCTGATGACCTTCGCCTGAGCATTGACAGGGCTAGAGTGACCTTGTTGGTGCTACTGGATCTCTCAGCAGCTTTTGACACAATAGATCATGACATCCTCTTGGATTGCGTGAGAAGGTTAGGAATCGGAGGCACTGTGTTGCAGTAGTTCCTCTCCTTCCTCTCGGGTAGATTCCAGAGGGTGATGCTCAGGAACAGTCGATCTGCAAGTAAACAGCTTAATTGTGGCATCCTGCAAGGCGCCATCCTGTCCCTGATGCTCTTCAACATATATATGAAGCCGCTGGGAAAGATCATCCTGAGGCATGCGGCGGGATGTTATTAGTACGCTGATGACACCCAGATATACTTCTCCATGTCTTGGTCTTAGGCTCTGACTTCAGATGGTGTCTCTTCTCTCAATGATTGTCTTAGGGCAGCAATGGACTGGATGAGGGAAAACAAATTGACGCTGAATCCAGACAAAACGGAGGTTCTCACGGTAGCAGCCCCAAACCCAGGCATTGGGATACAACCTCCAGTCCTGAATGAGGTCACACTCTCCTCCAAGGACTGTGTTCGCAGTCTAGGGGTACTCCTGGACTTGTTGCTCCACATGACGAATCAGGTAAATGCGACAGTCAGGAGCGCCTGTTATCAGCTTCGGCTGATCTGCCAGCTGCGCCCTTTCCTGGAAGTCGGGGACCTTGAGACTGTGGTACATGCTCTGCTAACCTCTTGATTTCTGCAATGCACTCTACATGGGGCTACCCTCGTGCTTCGTCCGGAAACTTCAACTAGTACAGAATATGGCAGCCAGATTGGTCTCGGGTACATCTAGAAGAGACCATATAACACCGATCTTAAGATCACTTCACTAGCTGCCCAATTGGTTACCTGGCCCAGTACAAGGTGTTGGTTATCACCTTTAAAGCCCTAAATGGCTTGGGTCCAACCTATCTTCAGGACCACCTCCTTCCATATAATCCTCCCCATGCACTCCAGTCCTCTGGGAGGAATTTGTTACAACACAACCTTTAAAAACTAGGCTTTCTTCTACCTCCCGGAGGACCTTTTCGTCTAATGCTCCCAGATTATGGAATGGCCTGCTGGATGAGATTTATCATATTACCACCCTAAATAGCTTTAAAAAGCTCTTAAGACGGATCTATTCTGGTGGGCCTTCCCTGAATAGATACCCGGCCAACAGAAAGAAAAATCTAATTTAGCCCAATCTCGAAACAGCCACTGTTTATTGTTTATTCTTATTTTTAGTATTTATTAAGTATGTTTTAATTTTTTGGATTATTTAATTGTATTTTAAGGACCGTGGGACGGAGAGTCTTACATGTATATTTTTAAGTGTTGTAAGCTGCCCCAATTGCGTTTTGTAGAGGGGCGGGTTATAAATATTATTATTATTATTATTATTATTATTATACTTGTTTATCTCGGATTGGCCTTTTTAGTCATCAGCACGCTTGCAGAAAGCGCAGGATGAGTCCTTCCTGAATCTTTGTTTGCGAAGAAAAGCCAGAGAGAGATGATGATGATGATTATGATGATTGCTTTATGGGTAAATATTGAGCTACATTAGAATCAGAACATCGTGCTCTGGCCACTTTCTCTTGACAGTTGGTCCTCTGTATCCATGGATTTGGCATCCATGGATTCTACCATCCATGGTGAGAAGTAAACCTTGATTTTATATAAGGGCCACCATTTTACTATGCCATTGTATATAATGGCACTTGAGCATCTACGGGGGGGGGGGGGGTCCTAGAACCAAAGCCCAACAGATACCAAGGCTTAACTGTACTTATCTGACAGGTTGTGCTATCCAGTCATGGATAGCACATTTCAGAGGTGGCTGATGCCAGAATCTAAGATTCCCAGAGCATGAGCCCAAAGAATTGCAGATGTGACATATCTTCAGTCAGAACACAATGAAACCGGGGGGAAGGGTGTTTGCATCCAAATATACTTCTCCACAGCATATGCAAGGTTCACTCTATGCATCAATAATATCAAGAACTCAGAGTAGGGCTATGGGGAGAGAGGGCTGGGGAGAGGGAACATGCCCTAGGTAGAATTCAGAAGTCTGATAGCTGTATTTAGCCAATAGACTAAACATTACACACCACTGCTTTGAAGCCTCATCTGTGAGCGGAAGAACACATTTGGTAAGGTAGACAACAAATCCTGCCAACTGTTATAGAATGGTGATGTTGGACATTTGGGGCATTTGTTCACCTTTTCTGTTTGTAGTTGCCAAACTTGAGCATCCCATATATATACTGCTTAACGTATAGGCTCATTTTTAATTTTGTCAAGATTTCCATTCACTTTTCTGGCCCTTTTTAAAAGACAGATGAGATTACGGTCATGATCTGCTATAGCTGTCTGCATGGTGTCTCCACATCCATACACTAAAATGTCATCTGATATGACACTTATCCCTTTGAGGCCTGCCAACGCATCCCGTTGGCGGCATTGATACTCTGCCACTGGTTTTATTCCAAAAGGCATCCTCAGCCATCTGTAACAGCCTTCTGGGATCCAAAAAGTAGTAAAATAGCTGCTTTCTTCATTTAATAAAACTTGCCAGTATTCGTCTTTTGCATCCAGCACAAAAAATATTGTTTGCCTAAGCAAGACCAAATAAGATTTCTCCAGTACAGGGCATTTAATAGTGAGCCCTTAGTAATGCCTTGTTTGACTTGCTTGGGTCTATGCAAACATGAAGTTTTTCAGTTTTCTCTGTGGCTACTGTTTTTATCCTATTTGTAGGTTCTGTCAATTTGAGAATGGTGCCATTCTTTTTATTTTACTTCTACAGACTCTTCTCTCGATGTGATGCAAACTCTACGTACTTGCAATCTATCCAGAAGTTGTACTGTCTGGATTACTTAATGCACTATGACATTCAATAGGCCTAGGAGATATTCAAGTTGTTCAAAGACATTACTGTAAACTTTGAGAGTTTGTGTGCTTTGATATGCCATATTGTTTCTGTCCCTAAGCAAGTTTCCTCTACCTTCTGCACTGATAGAATGTGTGATCTGTGATGTGTTTTACGTGTTCACTAGAACTGTTGGCTGAAAGGAGAGGCTTCTGACTGGAGTTTGCAACCTGAAATGGAGTGGGCATATTTTCCCTTAGCTTTTTGTCTGAAGTATGTACACCCTATCCATGTGAGAAATTAAGACAATGATATCATCACTATTTCCACTTGGTTTTCTTTAGAGATAATTTTACTTCTCTGTCTTCAATAATATTGAGAAAGATTTTATATTCCTTTTACAGATGCACTACTACTTGGCATTCAGTTTCTTGCTTCAGCCAGAAATTCAACATTTATTTATAATGTGCCAACAGAAGCTTAACCAGCCAGCCTGCTATCTTAGAATGTGAGGTTTTGATGTCATGAAGATAGCAGATATCTCTGTCTGAAGTGCTATATAGATCACTATTTGTATTTACCTGTGTGGCCTTCCTCTTCTTTGAGTGTTTGCAAACTCTGGCATAATTATTTCTCCTTCCATGTCTTCACTATATGATGCCAATGCTGGACATTTGCCAGAAATGTGTCTTTTGCCACGGTATCTTCAGCTCTCATTGTGAGATCAGCTGATTTTACCACAGTTCTGTATAACGGCATTTGTTTTTGGTAATGTAATGTGTGCTATCTGCTTCTGATGGGTGTGTCACTTACATTTGCCTTCAAGTTTGTTCTCGGGTTTTATTCGTCATGCAGACTTGCTGAACAACACTCATGTCAGTTCCTTTGTCTTTATACCCTATAACTCACCCATGTCTAATAAAATCTAATAAATATCACATGCATATGAACCTACCATTTTGCACAGCCTGGAAACTTATTGATATATATTCCAGCACACTCTGAACACTTTTATTCAAGACACAGAATTTATATAGGATGCCTGGAATCCTGTTAGTGAGTTATAATGGTGTGCATTGAAGTTGCACCATTGTAATTCTCTTTCTTTGTTGTTGTTGCTATCGGTTGTTACAAAGGTCAGAATTCTGTTCTGTTCCCTGAGGATAACAGCACTAATGCCATCCCCAAGGACCCTGGGAGGTCACTGAGGATGTCTGTGTCATTGCATCCAGCTAAAGGAAAGTAGCTGGATATGTCTCTTCTCTTCCCCTCACTCCCCACTAACATCCTGCCTTGTGGGGCAGGGGGCTGTCACACTGAAAAAGTGGTTTTGAGGGTTGCACCAGGAGATGTATCATGGCTACATGCCAGAGATATGTCTCCTGATGGAGGATCTCAGCCAATGTTTCTTTTAACTTTAAAATGATTTTGCAGAGTTTCTAATAATTTGGACAGAATATCACTTGCCTATTATATAACTGTGTATGGCATATCAACTTGGGGCAGATGGTTGATTCACTGTTCCAAGGCATGGCAAATCCACTCTGGACTTTAGCACCCCTCATCCTGCAACTTCTCTAAACTGAACAAGAACACTGTGGGTGTTGGACCCTAATGCTGCCTTGGCAGAGCTTCCATTCACCTCAGAGCAGCATTCAAATCCAGAGTGAATTTGCCACCCTGCACAGGCAGACCTACTGACCAGTCCAGATACTGCTGGAGCACACTATTCCCTTCCTATCCCCCATAACAGTGTTGAAACTGTAACTTTATTGTGTGGGTTGTTTTTTGTTTTGTTTTTGTTTTTTTACATTTCATCTTGTTTCAGCCTTGTCCCATTATTCTCTGAAAAACATCCATATATTGAAACATTGCCTATCATACCCATCCATGGTTCCAGGAACTGAAATAAAATCTGGCTGCCACTGCCAAAAATATCTGCTTAACCCACTTTTAATGAATGCTGCTAAGACACTTGTCTTAGAAAAGTACTTTCACTTCTGACACCATATTTAATACTGCCCTGATTATTCAAGAAAATGTGGTGGACTTGTTACAACTACTTGGGTTTTACTGAGTCTGCTTCAGACAGTTTGCTGGCTGCTGTTCAGATTCCTCCCTCAGTTCTCTGAGCTTTATAACCTGGAGCTCCATATCTAGTTCCTGTTGTAGAAGTCACCTAGGATCTTTGATCAGCCGCACCCCTTGGTTGGGAGCTGCGTCTACTTTAAAAGAAAGTTTTTCTTTTTGCGGTTGATCCTCATTCACATTGTTTATTCCTTCATTTTCATGTTATAGTTGTCTAATTTGTCTTGATCTTTTGAAAGTCTCAGCCGAGTGTCTTTTTAAAAAAAGATGCACACTGTAGTCTGTTAGCTTGAGTATAACATACATCAATGATCTTATCCTATTTTCTAGTCACTGTTCTGAGAAAGAGCAGTGCAGAATCAGTAAACAGCAAGGCCTCAATCCTAAACACATCTTGCTACAAAGTAGGCTCCAGTGAAAGCAGTGGGACTTTCTTGTAAGTAAACATGGCATGCTATTGCAGTGTGAGAGTAGTTTGTTTCCTAAAACAGAGAACAATCGGGAAATATCTTTCTCTTATTCCTTTCTCATGAATATCATCTACATTTAATGCTGGCTGTCCTATTTTATCACATGTATGAACACTATTGGCTTTGTGGGTGGTGATAAATGTCTGCTATTTGAATGCACATTTTAAAAATTATGTAGGAATGTAAGATAGCTACCTAGAAAAATAAATATAAGGAGTGTTGCATCAGTGGTAAAAGTAATGAAAAGGTACCTAAGAGCTGATTATTAGCCAGACAATGTACAATACTATGATGAGGCAAGTAAGGTCATTTCTCAGTTAAATGGCACAAAATAGGGATTACACTACATACAACCCAAGAGACAGGCCTATATTTTCTTCCAGTCATCTTTTGTACAGTGCTTCCTTCCTTTTGAACAAGCGAGTTCCTCAAAGTAGCTTGGAGGATTCTTTATTTATAGGCCTGCTAGTTCGGGACCCACAAACCCATTCATCATGTTCCTGCCTTCTGCCATCTGTTGTAAATGAATAAACCAGCCTGCAACTTTCTCAAGTATCTGTGTTTGCTATTATGTAGATTAATGTAAAATGAGGGGGGGAAATAAATCTATCGAGTATGCTGCCTATATGCCTAATGAACCTGCCTCAAAATTCATCACTTAGCATGCAGTAAATGAAAATAAGTCTCCAGTAATGCAAGAAAAACGTCATCCTATCGTTTACTAACAACTGTATCAATTTGTTAACCTAATTAGCTGCCAAAAATGGGTTTATTAACTGACTCACAATATCACTTGCAATCATTAAAATGAGTTTCAGAATTTTAATTCAAACATATAATCTTGTCATTTTGATTCTTGGAGTAATAATACAATAGTTGCATTTAAAATTTTGTAAAAATTATGTGATAAATTCAGAGGCAACACTTGGTTACACACCGTTAACCCTTCTTTCTTGCTTCTATAGTGAGCTGTTAGAATTCCACATTCATCTTCCAAATGTACAGATTTCTTTGGTCTCTACTCCACTTGCAGAAAGTGTGGGATGAGTCCTTCCTGAATCTTCATTTGCGAAGAAAAGCCAGAGAGAGAGACTCCAATGCATGAGGGACATAAGGCCTGACTTCTGAATGAAGCACTTCTAATATAGCATCTTGTCTCCCACAGAATCTAGCCTGATGTTTCTGTGAAACTTACAAGTAAAACCTGACTGGTATAGCAACCCGCTATTAATGGAGACTCAACATTCAAAGGCATGCCTTTGATACTGGGAAGAAATAATAGAGGTATAGCAACCCTCTATTATTTTTTCCCAGTATCAAAGAATTCAAAGTACCTTTGAATGTTGAGTCTCCATTAATAGCAAATAATTGTAGGTCTGGTTTGTTCTCCACAAGTTTGCTCAACATTTCTTTAAAAAGTCATGTGAAGCCAGGGCCAAACCTGAAATAGTACAGTGGGCCCTTAGGGTTCGGTTCTAGGGCTCCCCATGGATACCAAATTCAGTGGATGCTCAAGTTCCTTTATATAAAATGGCAAAATCAAGGTGTGCTATTTGGAACATTTTTGTGTGGAGTATTTTCAAGCCATGGATGGTTGAATCCATGGATGCAGAATCCATGGATACGGTGAGCAGACTGTAATATAATATGAATTAAACCAAACCGTTTCCCTTGCAAAATGGCTGCTTCCTCTTGTTTTTAACATCTTGCCTATGTTAAGCTTTGACATTTGTTTCCTCATTTGCTTATTATCACCTTCAGGTATATCAGGGTTTCCCCATTTATCTTCTCAACAATCCTGTGAGGTTGTAGGTTAGGAGAGATAATGATTAGACTAAGGTCAGTCGGTGTGTGTAACAGCTGGGCAGAGATTTAAAGCCACATCACCCATGTTTAAGTGTAATACTTTTTGTCTAAGATCTCTAATGCATCACTTACAGCCAACAGTGTTCCCACAATGGCCTTCCCCAGTGTCCATAAGGCTCCCTTCATGCCATTGGCCCTTTGTCTCCTGTCTTTTGTTGCTCTGGAGTAGAGCCATGTTCTTTCAATCTTTACCCACTCTCCTGTTCCAATGGATATTACTCCTTTGACAACCAAAACCAAGGGGGAATGGGACATAGCCAACCAGCAGCTAGAGAACATGGTGGCTGTAAAACAGCATGAAAGACTCAGGTTTCAGTTATTAGACATTCTGGCTGTGCTCTCCTTACTTTCCATTCTGTTTGGTCATGTGTGCAGGAGCAGGCTTCCCACCTGATTGTACTACACATTATCATGGCTATATAGGAAGGCCACATCTAAATGTCTCTGACCAACCAGAATGAAGGGAAGGTGGGGGCATTGCCAGGTTGTCTATGAATGGAAATGATGAGGTTTGCTCACTGCTGACCTACTTCCTGCTCCTTGGTAGAACGAAACAGAGTTGAGATCCCTACAGGGAAATAAAGTTACTTCCCTGGGGAGATGACAAAGGTATGTTTTGTAACCATGCTTGTTCAGAGAGAAATGGGGAGAAGGGTTGAAGTCTTGAGGCTGAACTTACCAGTAAATGCATGTGCTGAAATTAAGTGAAATGTTGTGTGCTTGAAACAGTACACTTTACTTTTTCAGTGCCTTATAATCATGCCATATGTTGTTCAAAGGTTCAGCAATCCTTCTTCTTTTCCTACCTCAGGTAGACTATTTTCTTTCCCCTGGTGTCGGTGGTTCTAATGGTTGGGTTCAATGAACTTGAAACAGAAGTGAAGAAATGCTCTTGCTCTCTTCTTGCTCATCTACCACAGCTATGAGACATAAGATAAAGACTTCCCCCTGCTTACTTACCTACAGAACATTGTATTACAATATGTTTGCAGCTTGCCTTTTCATTTTGGGTTAATGGCTTAACTGGCTTGCCATCCTTACTAAAAAAAAACTGTGGAAGAAAATGTAAGGGAGGAAAAGTCATTAAGTGTGTATAAGGGCATCTTCTGACTCATCTCCATCCCCTCTGTGATGAGAGCTAAAAGTCAGTTTGTGTCCTCACAGTTGCTAAGAAAGACACAGAACTGATAAGGGAACTGTACCCTTCCTGACTCCTCATATTCCATCTCTGACTAAACTGCTGGGGTATATGCATAAACTGATGTTTGGCTGTCTGTCATATATGCTTATATTACATGTACAAAACTAAAAACGAGAAGATTTTTTTATTTTGTTGAGACTGCAGCTCTTTGCATTTTCTGTGGCTCCTTTGAGTGAAAAAAAAATCAGCAAAAAGATTACAAACATAATTTCCTTACCACAGTGCAAACCTAGAATGCATAGGAAAACTGCCATACTGCTTCAAAGAAGCAATGAAAGAATAACAAAATAAAGCATGACATCAGTGAACAGAAATTCTTTCCCAAACTATTCATTTTATTTTCTAAAAAAAGTGAGACCCTTCTGTGCACTCCAAACTTTACTTACGTCTATCAGTTTTGATAAGCAGCCTTCCTCACTAACTAGACTATAAGATGATAATGTCATTCAATCACTCTCACACCCTTTCCTGCTATTTGTCCAGGGCAGGAAACTATGCGTTTTCTTGTCGTGTGGACCAAGAGGAAATATCCAGCAACCAACTGCTGACCTTTGCATGCAAACACGTCCATATCCTTTTTCCGCTTGACAACTTCCTGCTTGCCAGCTACAAAAAAATCTAGTCCTCATTTTTCTGGTGTCTTTTATGCTGGCTACTGAGAAAACAATTTAGAGTAAGATAAACTTTTTACTTCAGGTAAACTGTGGGGAACAGCTAGACAGGTGTGCAACTATTGTGTCATTTACTGTACAAACTGATCTGCTGTTTAATAAAATGTCATCACAGCTGAATCACCAATATCCCGTGTCAAAGACCAATACAAGTTACTTTCACAGTTGTTCCTTCTGTCCTCCCCGCCACCCCAAAAAAGAACTGATAAATTGTTTGAAGAGAGCAGTGTGCTATATTTTGCCTGTTGGTTTGTTAACTCATTTCTAGAAGAGGCAGTTTATACTAAAAGAGCACATTAGTAATGCTAATAAAGACATATATACTGAAAAGCCAAAGAATAATTAAGCAGAACAAGGTGGCTATCTCAGCGATCTAATTTTGAGGGTCATGAAAGGGCAGCACATTGTTAATTATGTACTGCTGTATTATTATTGTTTGGTGCCAAAGAAAAAAAAGAAGCACTTGCAGGATTTTCTCGCTCAAATGACAAAGTAACTTGGCTGGCCTTTGGTATTATGGGCCTGGCAGCAAACTGTCTTCTCCAGTCTTAAACAATTGGACTGGTGAGGAAGACTTGGTTGTTTGTTGCTGCAAACACTTCAACTATCCTGATTTGGCAGGGACAGTCCAGATTAATCCTGCTGTCCCACTTTTAAAACGTCCTATTCCCCCCCCCTCCAGTTTCCCTCTTTGTCCTTAGCTTATTTCAGTTGCTGCAAACTGAGCCTTATCTACACCAGCCAGAATACTCCACCTTCCAGCTGGAGTATTCTAACCCTGAACTGGCCCAGAGACCCCACTTCCCATGATGAAATGGGCAGAAGTCTGCACTCACATGCCGGGCTGTATCAGTGGGTGCCTCCCCCGCTTTCACACATTGCACTCTGAAACAGGGAAGGAGGCCCTCAGCATATGATCAAGTCTGGTCACATACAGGGGACCTTGATCATGTGTGTGGGCCTCCTTCCTGGCTGCAGAGAGACATCAGCAGCAGCGACATCCAGCAATACAGTTTGGCATGCAGGTACGAACCCTGCGTTCCCTTGCCGGACCCATCCAGGTTTCCACAGGTAAAGCAGATTTTCCCAGTGGTTATTTTAAAACACTTTAAATGAGTCTATCCCAGCTTCATTGCAGGCATCATCAGGACTGTCTGGAGGCGAACCAGGGCAAGAGCCCTGCATCATTTGACTTCAGGTCTTCAAAAAGGGGAGAAGGTGGGGTACATTGCCTGTCTAGACAAGCCCTGAGTTCAAAATGCAATTGTAGTTTGCACACAATTAACTCAGCAGGGGAGAGGGGAGATGACCAGAAAGAATCTTGCCCTTCCCTGTAAATTAAGCTAAAAGCAAACTGCTGTAGCCCCTCCTAGCTTGTATGTCCCTCCTCATTAATAGCTTTTACAGTCTTGACCACACTCTGATGTTGCTTGGCCAAATGTGTCCCAGTTTTCATCTGTGAAATGTTCAAGGGTGTGGCTGTTGTGGCATAAGATTTTACACCAGGCTTTCTTGAACTGTAGCCAAGGGACAGCCACTAGAGTCAAAGCACTTTCAGGTAGGCCTTAATGTGGCAGCCCACTCAGTACTGACAGCAGAAAGGAACTGGGAATGCAGGAAGAGAGTTTGCAGCGAAGGGAAAGGGAACACTCATGACAGGAGATGAATAACAATACTGTGAGAGGTGTTTTGGTAGTGGCAGAGGAAAACAATATTTATTTTATTTTTATTTTTGTATTTGTATTTAGGTATTTATACCCCGCTCTTCAATCACAAAGGCTCTCAGAATGGCTTACAAATGGTTAAGCAATAGCACCTACACATCTGCACCGCATTAAGCAGTTTCCAATGTGTGATAGCTAATTGCCCCCACAAGCCAGGTCGCTGGCTTTTCTTTGCAAACGAAGATTCAGGAAGGACTCATCCCGCGCTTTCTGCAAGTGTGCTGATGAATAAAAAGGCCAATCCGAGATAAACAAGTCCGGTTGCAGAAAGCACAGCAGAAGGTCTCCTTGGGTGATGTTTTTGGGTTGTGATTCTTTCTGCATTGTCGTTTCTCTTCAAGACTTGTTCGGCGTGAATTCTCAAATAAGGCAGCAGCATTGTAGATAGTGCATCTCCATGCCTCCCGATGTGAGGCCAGGGCGGACCACTGTTGGTGATCAATTTGGCCAAGCCTGAGATGTTGTTTCAGGGAGTCTTTGTATCGCTTTTTTGGAGTGCCCCTCTTACGCTGACCCATGGCGAGTTCACCGTAGAGTAGTATTTTTGGGAGGCGATGGTCTTCCATCCTAGAAACGTGCCCTGCCCAGCACAGCTGCGTTCTCAATATCATGGCCTCAATACTGGTGATCCCTGCTTGCTCAAGGACAGCAACATTCGTCACATAGTCAGTCCAGTGTATATTTAGGATTGTGCATATACAGCACTGATGAAAGCGTTTGAGGTGTTGTAAGTGTCGGCGATAGGTGACCCATGTTTCAGATCCATAAAGGAGGATAGACAGTACAATGGCTCTATACACACTGATTTTTGTGCTTTGCCTCAGGTGTTTATTGCTCCAGACTCTTTTGTGAGGTCTTCCAAATGCAGTATATGCCTTTGCTAATCTGTGATCGATCTCTTTGTCAGTCTTGGCATCTGAGGAGATGATGCTTCCCAGGTAGGTGAACTGCTGAACGAACTTGAGCACAGATTTGCCGACGGCAATGTGGGGATGGTGGTGTTCGTCCTGTGGTGCAGTCTGGTAAAGAACTTCCATTTTCTTCAGGTTGACTTCCAGCCCAAACAGCTCTGCAGCTGTTGTGAAGCAGGATGTTAGGCATTGCAGAGCTGCTTCTGTGTGGGCAACAAGGGCAGCAGCATCAGTGAAGAACAGCTCACGGACTAGATAGTTTAGTCTTAGTGTGAGCCCTCAGCCGGCTTAAGTTAAACAAGCTACCATCAGTACGGTAACGTATATAGATGCCGTCGTCTTCTTCAAGCTCTGCCATAGCCCTTTGGAGCATCATGCTAAAGAAGATTGTAAATAAAGTTGGTGCAAGAACACAACCTTGCTTCACTCCATTAGTTATTAGAAAGGGCTCTGACAGAGCATCGCCATATCTGACTTGACCACACTGGCCCTCGTGTAGCAAGGTAATCATTTTAAGGAATTTGGGGGGACATCCCAGTCTTTCCAGGATCTGCCACAGACCTTTTCTACTTACAGTGTTGAAGGCTTTGGTGAAGTCGACAAATCTTACATAGAGACCCTTGTTCTGCTCCCTACATTTTTCTTGCAGTTGCCTAAGGGCAAATACCATGTCTGTAGTACTCCTATTGGCTCTGAAGCCACATTGGCTTTCAGGAAGAAGTTCTTCTGCAATGGCAGGAACTAATATGTTCAGGAGTATCCTTGCAAGGATTTTTCCAGCAATAGAGAGCAGTGTTATGCCTCGATAGTTTGAGCAGTCGGATTTTGCTCCTTTTTTCTTGTACAGGGTGATGATGACTGCATCTCGGAGGTCTGATGGCAGTTCCCCTTTTTCCCAGCAATTCACAAGGAATTCTAAGGCCATACAGCAGATGAAAAATGGCAAGGCAGCTGGGATTGATGGAATCCCACAAGCCAGGTACTGACCTATGAAAGGATGGAATGCTGAGTGAAACTTGGAGCCCTTGGGATCGAACTTGCAATGTTGGGGCTACAGTACTGGTGTTTAATCACTGCACCACCAGGGCAATAAAATAAAATAAAATAAAATAAAATAAAATAAAATCCATCTTGTTGCATCTGGATCAGCACATTTAGCTGAAATGGGGAGGCTGAGTCATGATCACTCCAGACTCAATACATGTGCTTAACTTGAGGAAAGCTGAATTATGAAATTCCCTGCTATTTAAAAAAAACAGCTTTTTAAAAAAATAAAATTCCAAAGAAGGACCCCTTCAGTCTCCAGGTGTAACAGTTATGGAAATGACACATACCCCAGTTTGGCTAGGAGAAGTAGCCCAATTGGAAATAATGTAAATATTTCAATCAGAACTCCTCCCCTTCCCCCATCGCCACCAGGGTTCCTTGCCATGCTAGCTGAGGGAGAGGATTTCCATTCTAACTATAGTTGAGGAGTGAAGGAATAAATGCCTTCCCTTTACACACATTACACTCTAAATGCTACTCTCACATATTATAATCAAAATAACAATAGCCAAACACACCTGTAAGTAATCTCAGAAAAATCAAAGCTCATATCTTCTACCTTGTATCTTTATGTGCAGTGTAAACTTGATGAGCCTACCGCTTCATTTTGGGTAATGTATAGAATTCAGTTGTGTGGGGCAGCCTTTACATTGGGCCAGTTCAACATGTAGCATCATATCCTACAACTGTCCCAAATTGGCAGGGACAGACAGTCCCGATTATTCCTCTGTTAAGTATTATTGTTGTTGTTGTTGTTGTTGTTGTCCCGCCCATCTACGAAACGCAACTGGGGTGGCTTACCACATTTAAAATATACATCCAAGACCCTCCATCCTACCCACCCCTTAAAATACAATTAGATGATTCAAAAATTAAAACATGTTTAAAAAATAGTAACAATAAAAAATAGACAGTGGCTGTAGTGAGGTCGGGAGAAATTAGATTTTCTTTCTGATGGCCGGGTATCTATTCAGGAAAGGCCCACCAGAAGAGATCCATCTTAAGAGCTTTTTAAAAGCTATTTAGAGTGGTGATGTGATAGATCTCATCCAGCAGGCCGTTCCATAATCTGGGAGCAATAGCCAAAAAGGTCCTCTGGGAGGTCATAGAAAGCCTAGTTTTTAAAGGTTGTAGCAAGTTCCTCTCAGAGGACCTGAGAGCACGGTGAGGACTATATGGAAGGAGGTGGTCGTGAAGATAGGTTGGACCCAAGCCATTTAGGGCTTTAAAGGTGATAACCAACACCTTGTACTGGGCCCAGAAGCTAAGAAGTTATCGCACTTTTCCAGCAGCTTATACATTTCCTGGGTCCTCTTTCCTGCTCCCTTTTTTCCTCTTTGTCTTCAGCTTACTTCAATTGCTGCAAACTGAGTTCAAAGTGCGATTGGTTCTGTCAAAAGCAATGTATTGTAGCATTGCAACCCTCACAACATATCCCATCATTCTGATATCAACTGATACTACTGTATGTCCCATTTTCCCAATTTGGGATCACTGTTTAATTGGCTTAATATTAATATGGCCAATAAACTGGGCCATCCACAGGCTTATGGAAACAAAGCTAAAAAGTCACACAAAGTTCATGCACATACTGCTAAATTTTCCAAATATTCACACCTTTACAATACATTCCTTTCTGTCAAGGAAACTCTTCCTGTAACATGCAGGACCTGACTGACAGCTATCTGCTACACTGGATTGATTTCATTGCTTTGCAAATCAGAGACCCATTTTCCCCACTCCCTAGTCAAAGGGAAAATGCCTGTCAATCACTTGATAGCAGGTCACCCCCAGTTCCTGACTGGTTTGGAAATCCTTTATTCGTGCAATTGAGAGTTATCTGAAAAACATGTTCCTTTGATCCCGAGTGCACCTTCAAAGGAATTTTCCTTATAAAAGCCCCTGGAAAACTCAGGTACTTTGGTTCAGATCTCCCTTCCTTCTGAATACACGTCACTCCATTCCTTGATATCCCCCTTTCTCTCCATCCTTCTGAATCCTCACTAACCTGCCTGGATCTCTGGCTGGCTTCCAACTGACCTTGGGCACTCCTTAGAATCATAGAATCATAGAATTGCAGAGTTGGAAGAGACCATGAGGGCCATCCAGTCCAACCCCCCTTCCACGCAGGAAATCTTGATGAAAGCATCCCCGACAGATGGCCATCCAGCCTCTGTTTAAAGACCTCCAAGGAAGGAGACCCCACCACGCTCCGAGGGAGTGTGTTCCACTGCCGAACAGCTCTTACTGTCAAAAAGTTCCTCCTAATGTTGAGGCGGAATCTCTGTTCCTGGAGCTTGCACCCATTGCTCCGTGTTCCAGTCTCTGGAGCAGCAGAAAACAAGCCTGCTCCATCCTCAGCATGACATCCCTTCAAATACTTAAACAGGGCTATCATATCGCCTCTTAACCATCTTTTTTCCAGGCTAAACATACCCAGCTCCCTAAGTCTCTCCTCATAAGGCATCGTTTCCAGACCTTTCACCATTTTAGTTGCCCTTCTCTGGACATGCTCCAATTTGTCAATATCCTTTTTGAATTGTGGTGCCCAGAACTGGACACAATATTCCAGGTGAGGTCTGACCAAGGCAGAATAGAGCGGCACTATTACTTCCCTTGATCTGGACATTATACTTCTGTTGATACAGCCCAAAATCGCATTGGCCTTTTTAGCTGCCACATCACACTGTTGGCTCATGTTCAACTTGTGGTCTACTAGGACTCCTAGATCCCTTTCACACATAGTCTCATTCAGCCAGGTCTCTCCCATCCTATATTTATGCATTTCATTTTTCCGCCCTAAATGCAGTACTTTACGTTTCTCTGTATTGAATTTCATTTTGTTAGCTTTGGCCCAGCTCTCCAGTCTATCCAGGTCATTCTGAATTTTGATCCTGTCCTCTAGGGTATTAGCTACTCCTCCCAATTTGGTGTCATCTGCAAATTTGATAAATATGCTAACTTCCCCTTCCTAAGTTTCTCCCACCCCACTTTCTGTTACTGCTACTCAAGAGTAACACTGCTTCTCCAGAGGAGACCAAGCTGCAGGAGCAGGTGTGGTATTGCTTCAAGAAGCCCTCAGTCTAATTCCCTTTTCTGTTTCTTGTCTTACTCTGATAGCCTTGTTTGTTTGTTTAAATGAATGTGTGAATACTGTACTTAGGTCAATAATGTTTCATCAGCTATCTTTGGACATCTGACTCCATGTCTTTTCCTGGCTCCACCCATCGACATAGGGCAAAGATCATGTAAATTATGCAACCTCTTGTATGCCGTTTGAGTTGCTATTAATTCCCTTTTGTAAGATCAGTTTCATGAGTGGATTTTTCCATGAACATGAGTGTTTTGCATAACAGCCTCTCCCAGCTTGCTTGTTATTCCTTGTTAATAACTTTTATTATCTTGATGTTGCTTGGCCACACATATTCTGGTTTTCATCTGTGAAATATTGGAGAATAATGTGTATAATTTGCCACTGCAGGACTCAGCATCAAGATCATACACTTCCTCAGCATCTCTCCCTTCCTCTCCTTCCTTTCCATATTTCACTTACTAAGCATCTCCCTGCTTTAAGACAAAGCAAAGTGCAAAACTACACATTTGGCATCTTGGATTGGTTTGTTTCTTTGTTTTGTGCTCTGTCTTTCTGCCAATGCAAGTGCTCAAGGCACATAGAAAGCTGCTTTACTCTTAATCAGAACTTTGGTCTATCAAGCCCAACAATGTCAGCACTGATGGGCATCAGTCCCCCTAGGGTTTCAGAGAGAAGATTTTCTGTTTCTACCTTCTATATTCAAAGCATGTTGCTGCAGTGCTGAACAACAGCCCTTGCAAAAAGTGATTGTTAGGGCAGGATACCGAAGGGGAAGAAGTACATGAATACAAGGCTGTTTCACCTTGGCTTGGAAATGTGGGTGAGCCAACACACTGTTCTCCTCTCCCTTTTTAAAACTATACTATTTTAAAAGTTTTTTCAAAAAAACCCACACACAATAGTTGGGTAATTTGAACACTGGAAATATGTGTCTTGCAAAAAGAAGATAAGGCCTCAGACTGATAATTTTAAGACTGAATGAAGTAATCTTGGCATTGCTAAAAGATTATTGTAGTTAAGATACTTAACTACAAATACTTAATTGTTCAAAGATCTTTCAAAGGCTGCTGTTTCCTTTAGTGGTTTTGTCTTAAAGGTTATCTGTATCATAATGTGTCATGGGTTTCAAACAGGCTAAATGCTTCATAGACTTAAATTAGCCTAAATGACAATTAGAAGAACTGTGCATTATACTTATTTCTTATGTGCTATATGTTTAAGCAAGCTACAACCTGTAATGCTTATAGGGCAGTCCTTGGGTCAATATGTTTACTTGGAAGTAAGTAGTGAAGCTTACTCCAAGGTAAGTGTAAGTGTAACAGGATTGCAGCTGTAAAGAGAGTTTAGAAGTAATTGATTAAAATAAAGAAAATGACTGCAGTGAATTTCTTTCTTTTTAAAAAAAGCAATGCCATAAAGTGAATCCCACCATCCTCAGTCAGCAATTGGCTTGTGGGATGTGTGCAAATCTGAAAAATTCAAGACTGGGGAGGCAATTTAAATTCCAAAAAAAAAAAAAAAAAAGCGCTATTGGAGGAGCCAAGAACATTCTATACCACTTGCTGGCAATGGCATCAATCTAAGCATTTTATCTAATTACTCCATCAGTCTTATGGACTCTAATATCAAAGGTAATAATTAACATAACAGCAATTTGGTATGTTAAAAAAAATCCCCACACAAAGATAATGTAAACAGATTAGATTTTTCAGTTCATAAACAGCTAGTGAAAAATTTTCTACCAGTGTTCTTAATAACTAATGTTAAAAAATCAGCATTTTCTTTAAACACATATAGCCAATCTGCTTAATTACTACAAATATACGGCCAACCCAGTTGTGAAGTTCCTAAGATCAAAGTGTATAAACTTGAAGAATTCATTTCCTGAGAGAACTTACACTATTTCAATACTACTCATAATTCTGGATCAATACATTCATATTGATTTCCATTTCTAGTTTGTATATCCAAGGAAAGTTTGCATCGATTATACAAGACAGCAAAATTTCCTAATGGGATTTTTCATTAAATGATTTACCGGTACTCTTCTTAACCATGTCTTTCTGGGGAGCTTTCTGAGAGGTTGTCCCAAGCAACAAAAAGGACAGTAAAGGATATTTAATAATTTAATAATTATGAGTAGCAATTAAAAAAAAATCAAAGATTGACCTGTTGGGTTTTTGCCTGGAAAACTAGGCTGGATTTTGGCGTAAAGACCACATATGGTCCTGTTTTCAGGACTCTGTTGATTGGTACGGAAGTTGTTGAGTCCAGCAGAGAGATTGCACACGTGTGTGTGTGTGTGTGTATTTGTTCAATTCACCTCTTGACTTATGGTGACCCCCATAAATTTCATAGGGTTTTCTTAGGCAAGGAATACATATATGAGAGGATAAAATTAGCTGACAGAAAATGTGCCCATCAACTTGAGTGTTGCTTTTTGTTCCTGACTTTGTGGCCAGAGTGCTGTAAGTTCAAGCTGTCAAGTGAGTCATTTTTCTTCATGGAAAGGTCACAAATCTCTTTGCACTTGTTTCCTTGTACTCTGTGGGAATCCCCCTAAAGAACCTTTCTGTTTGTCATCTTGTTCAGGATGGGAGGATTTTTTCTAAGCACTCAGTTTTTTATTTCATTTCATGCTTGAAGCAGCTGCAAAGCATGATGACTCTTGCCTACAGATGCCTCCCCATACAGTCCCATGGAGTGCATATCTCAAATTCTGGAGCTGGGATGGTCTGCATCAATTAGGACTGTTATTTTAAACAGCGGTTGGAAGAATTACTTTCTGGACAATTCCAGAATCCCTTAGCCAGTATGGACAATGGCCATGGTGGCTCAGAAATGTTAGGAATTGTAACCTTTAAAACATAACTTTTCCTGCTCTGATTTTAAATACCTTCAAAAACATAGAGAGTGGAGATTTTCACACATCAAAAATATCCTCCGTGGAAATCAGGACAGAAATATTTCTGTCCCGGAAGCAGCGCCACGGTTCGCACACCCACCTCCCTCTCCCGATATGGCGGCGTCCTCACACTGGGTTTTTTCTTCCCTCTTCCGTGATATTTTATTAACGGCAAACTCCTGTTAGTAAAATATTACGGAAGAGGGAAGAAAAAACCCAGTGTGAGGACACCAGCATATCAGGAGAGGGAGGTGGGTGTGTGAACCGCGGCGCTGCTTCCGGGACAGAAATATTTCTGCCCCGATTTCCGCGGAGGATATTTTTGATGTGTGAAAATCTCCAATGTTTGCTTAGAGAAACATGAATGTACAGTATGTACTAGTGCAACTCCTATCAGATTTACTTGTCTGTCCAGCCAGTTCTGATAGATTTTAGGTGCCAGTATGGGGAGGGGAGAAGTATAATAATATTTAATATTTCTTAGCAAACACAGAAGGAGGCAACTTTCATTATTCATAATGGAGAATGGATTCCACATTCTCTGAGGGCCCTGAACAGACTCCAAACAGAATAAAGGGCCTGCAAAGTCCCACTACGCTGACCACTGGGCAGTGGCAAGAAATGTCAATCTTATTTTAAGATCCTACATACATATTGGCTAGGATCCTGTTGGTTAGTCTCAGCTAGAGTAAATCCATTTAATCAATTGTTGGATGATGTGTCAACATGTAGATAAATTCAGTTGATTCCTGTAGTTTTTGTTCTGTGACCTCAAGTCATTTCTGACTTACGGAAACTCTACAGCAAAACTTTCATGGGATTTTCTTGGTAAGATTTGTTCAAAGGAGTTTTGCCCTTGATGTCCTCTGAGGCTGAAAGAGGGTAACTTGCCCAAGATCACCCAGTTTCCATGGCCAAGTTGGGATTCAAACTCTGGGCTCTTGAGGTCCTAGTTAAACACTCAAACCACTACACTCTAGTAACAACTAACAGCTGGATTTAGACCATTGTGTTAATTGTTATTTGCTGTCATGTTCAGAGATTTTAAAAAATAATTCCTGGAATCTGTGTAATTTCCATTGCAGCACAATCTCGACTGCAGCACAACAGAATCAGGAGAATTAATCTTTCCCTCCCTGGTCATGATCCTGAGAAACATACCCTTGCACCATGCTAACAGGAGCTTTCATTCTGTTGCAAAATTCCAATGTGGGGTTAGCATTGTGGCTGCAGAAGGATAGGGTTAAACCTCTCTTTTCCCCTGTGATGGGTGGCGATAAAAGTCACAAACACACCCCTAGGATTTCCCCTGGTGCAGTTCCAAAACAAACAGTGTGTTGTTAGGCCCTAAGATAGTAGAAGTTGAGGTGGGTTGCCTTTCCAAGCCTCCATGCTTCTTATTCCACTCTATCATTTGCTTATCAGTAGATCTGTGTCCTGCTGTATCCTTTTGTATGGGAAAGAAACTAGAAGACTATTGTGCTTAGAGAAACATGAATGGTGTGCTTAATCTCAGCCCATGCCTTATTAGCCACAGAGTTAAACTTCACACACGTTTGGTAAGCATTGTTAGTTATTGGGATGCTACAAGCCTGAGAGATTAGGGAGGAGTCCTTGTCTTCTCAAGTTCCAGTTGGTATAAACATCTGCACTGTGGGAAGATGTCTAAAGACAGTCAATAAGAGTTGGGAATATGTCCTTCAAAGACAAGTGTGATGGATGGCCTGTCATAAGGTCTAGACACATAGGTGCACCCATTAGAATAGAAGTGTAAAATCACATGCAGATCAGGGGGCTTTGTATGTATAAATAAGACTCCTTGGGCTATGCTTAGTGAGCTTCAACACAGACCTTGGACTGTGGTGGTCCTGTGTAGTTGTGGACCAGTGAGGGGATCTCTTGACTGCCATACTGGGACTCCCAACAGCTGAACAGAGAATGTGAGACTTTTTCTGTATCCTTGCCATGTATCCTATACAGGTTAGCAATAAAGCTTTGAATGTTTTAAAGCACTGACAAGAGGGAAACAATGAATGAATTGTTGTAACAGTACCTCCATGCCCCTTTGTTTGTGCTAATATAGAATATCAATAAATATCACTAAAATAAATATAGGAATTATATATTTCAGGGTATAGATACAAACATCACACACACACACTAAATTGGCATATAAATCAAAATTGGAGGGGGCAACTGTGCAGGGTGTGGGGGACCATTTTCCCACCTTTGCCCACCTAAGGGGATGCACTGGTATGTTTTGATGCGCCTGAAATGATGCAACATTTCTGGATGCCATTTTGGCTCATTTTCAGCCAATCTTTTTTCAATTTCTTTGGGTTTCTTAGTGAGGTTTGGGGGGCTTTGGTGGGTCAGCTGTGGTTTGGGCACATTTTGGGGCAGCTTTGGGGGGGAATCACCTGATTTTTTACCAATCTGCTCAAAATTGATAACTATACTTCCGACCACAACCTCACTTGGGAATCTTGGACTTCCAAAGAAATGTTTACAATAACAGTTGGTTAACCAGATGGAATCATACTGTTTATATAAATTTACAATGATGTTGCCCAGCCATGGCCTCATCCTGGAGGTCCTAATGGGGACCAAAAATAGTATTAAAAAACTAGTTAGGCTAACAATTACTGACATCAGAACCCTATCTGATATTGCTGCTTTGTCCACCTCTATGGCTTTAAAATGGCTAGGTACAGCCAAGTCACAATTCAAGAGAGAGAAATATCTGTTTCTTGAGATGACAAGGAATCAACATATTGCAGTGGTGGAGGAGTGTGTAGAAGAGGGTGCAAAGAGGCTGAACCACACCAGGTGGCACTTATAACGCCATGGACATGTTACTTTTACTTGTCTCCGGTTTGAGATGATGGACACAATGATCCTCCAGAGAAGATTTCAGGGTATTCCACTCACAGATAGGCTATGTAGATGTGGTGGGTGCCCAAGTAAGAGAGGACTTGGCACATTACCCACTCGAGTGCCATTTGTATTCAAGTTGTGGAGAGCATTATCTGAGTCCCTTTCTGACTCACATGAGAAACTGATCTGTGATGAAGAAACACACATTCTTTCTGAATGGTTCTAACTATTGTGTGTCCCAGAGGGTTGCCCTCTTTGCATCCAAGACTGCCAATGTAAGGAAAAAAAGAGATGAAAAGAGGGAAATGTGTTTAGTTTAGGTAATTTTATTGTAACTGTATTATAGTATTTATAAATTTATTGTTTTTATCATTAGTAATTGTTTAAAGTAGTCAATAGACTAATTCAATAAATTTATCTATCTATCCACTTGGGAATTAAGGAGAAAGGAAACAATATAAATTCCCATCCCCCAAAAAAGGAGACACAAAAGATTGTAGTAACTACAGGATCATTGCATTAATCTCCCATGCAAGCAAAGTTATACTCAAAATTCTGACTCATTCCATATATGAAGCGGGAAATACCAGAAGTGTAAGCTGGGTTCAGGAAAAGAAGAGGCACTAGGGATCACATTGCAAACATACACTGGATAAAGGTGAGAACCAGGGAATTCCAAAAGAAAAGCAGCATGTGTTTTATAAAGTAAGCAAAGCCTTTGACTGCATAGATCATGAAAAGCTATGGCTTGCTCTTAAAGAAATAGGTGTACCATTGTATTTGATTGTCCTAATGTGTAACCTCTACTCAGGACAGGAGGTTACCATTAGAACAAAATATGGAGAAACCCAATCGAAAAAGGGTCCAGACAAAGCTGCATACTATCACCGTACTTGTTCAACATGTAGGCAGAAAATACCATACACAGAGCAGGTTTAGACTCAGAGGAAGGATGAGTGAAGATCGGAGGAAGGAATATTAACAATCTAAGATATGCAGACGACATCATACTACTAGAATAAAACAAAGGATCAAAGACTCATAGAGTTGGAAGAGACCATAAGCGCCATCCAGTCCAACCCCCTGCCATGCAAGACTTGGAACAATTACTAAAAATCATAAAGGAAGAAAGTGCTAATGCAAGCTTACTGTTGAACATGTCCAGCATGAGGTGGTATACAGGGGGACAATAATGGTGGGTAAGGTAGAATGCAGTAGGGGAAGAGGAAGGCCACATACTAGAGGGATAGACTCAATCAAGGAAGCCACAGCCCTGAGCCTGCAGGACTGAGCAGTTTGGTTGAAGATAGGGGTCTTGGAGATGTCTCATTTATCGGGTTGCCATGAGTCAGTCAACTCGAGGTCAGTTAACAACAAACCCAAGAAAAAACACTTTCTGTATGGGTTATGGCCATCCCAGGAGACAGAGTAAAAGAGATGGAAATTCCACTTCTCTATTGATCTTCCCTAGGCTAATCTGTCAAATAATACATGTCCAGCATGAGGTGGTATACAGGGGGACCCTGGCCTTCTCCAACCATGTCTCCATGCCAGCCCGCCTATTTGTTCAAAGATGGTAGTCATCTGAGTGCCTCAATTAGCACTGAAAAGGAGCAAATAGACACACTGTTAATGACTCAGTTCCCTGGAACTGCATATCTAAACTTTTTAAAAATTTTATTTTACTAATTCACACATGGGGCCAGACTGTATAACGGACATGCCGAAGGAGAAAGGTGTACATTGGCTTAGCAGTGTACAAATATGAATTTATTGTAGATGTTGTGCTGTCAGTAATACAATTTAGAAATATTAAAATTAATGTGAGTTTTGCCAGTGAGTTCAACAGCATGTGTCTGTCTGTGTGGTATGAATGTTTCCATAAGGACTGCTTTACCAACAGGAACGTAAGAAGGTGAGAATCAAAGAAAATTTGTTGAAAGGTTTGAACACTTCTCACAAGTCATCATCCTCCTGTAGCTGGCTTAAAACAGCTATATAACCCCTGTTGTGAAAGTGAGGTCCCTTAATACTAAACTAAATAATCTCTGCATGTCCAAAACGGAAGTCAAATTTAGATGTGAGGCACCACTATGAATTGAAGCATTTGATGTTGCAAATCAACAGGCGCTAGTGTGGAAATGCTCCAAGCTTTCCTCTGTTGTTTATGTTACTTTGCCGATACTTCCTTTGATTTAACCGAAGGGATGTTTTGATTTCATTCATGTTTATGATTGGCTCAGTGACCAAAGTAGTACCAAAAAAAGTACAGAAGTGGATGTTCATTGTTTATAGGCTTTGGATATAATTATGCCATCTATAAAAATAGACCAAACAATTTTGCTTGTATGCCAGAAATCAATTTTTCATCACTAGATTCCAGGTCTTCATTTTCTTTTCATTTAAAAGTAATAAAAAGTGTTTATTGATCATTATGAAATTAGTCCATACAGCTCTTAACATTTATTAAATCTCAGAGGCTGTATAAAAAGGAGAAATCACATTTATTGCTCAGATACATATTCTTAGCAGCTTGGAATATATTAGCAATCACTTTATTAATGATTAATAGTCCAGCTTCTGGCACTCTGAAGTACTGAAGAAGGAACTCCTTAAATTGATACAGCCACTGATACTGAAGTTGGGCAGCACTTTGGGGTTCACTCCTGGCAAAACATGCTCTCTCTCTCTCTCTCTCTCTCTCTCTCTGGCTTTTCTTCGCAAACGAAGATTCAGGAAGGACACATCCCACGCTTTCTGCAAGCGCGCTGATGAATAAAAAGGCCAATCTGAGATAGACAAGTCCGGTTGCAGAAAGCACAGCAGAAGGTTTCCTTGGGTGATGTTTCCAGGTTGTGATTCTTTCTGCGTTGTTGTTTCTCTTCAAGACTTGTTCGTCGTGAGTTCTCAAATAAGGCTGCAGCATTGTGGATAGTGCGTCTCCATGCCTTCCGATGTGAGGCCAGGGCGGACCATTGTTGGTGATCAATTTGGCCAAGCCTGAGATGTTGTTTCAGGGAGTCTTTGTATCGCTTTTTTGGAGCACCCCTCTTACACTGACCCGTGGCGAGTTCACCGTAGAGTACTATTTTGGGGAGGCGATGGTCCTCCATCCTAGAAACGTGCCCTGCCCAGCGCAGCTGCATTCTCAATATCATGGCCTCAGTACTGGTGATCCCTGCTTGCTCAAGGACAGCAACATTCTTCACATAGTCAGTCCAGTGTATATTTAGGATTGTGCATAGACAGCGCTGATGAAAGCGCTCGAGGAGTCGTAGGTGGTGGCGATAGGTGACCCATGTTTCAGATCCATAAAGGAGGATAGACAGTACAATGGCTCTATACACACTGATTTTTGTGCTTTGCCTCAGGTGTTTATTGCTCCAGACTCTTTTGTGAAGTTTTCCAAATGCACTATATGCCTGCTAATCTGTGATCGATCTCTTTGTCAATCTTGGCATCTGAGGAGATGATGCTTCCCAGGTAGGTGAACTGCTGAACGGACTTGAGCACAGATTTGCCGACGGCAATGTGGGGATGGTGGTGTTTGTCCTGTGGTGCAGGCTGGTAAAGAACTTCTGTTTTCTTCAGGTTGACTTCCAGCCCAAACAGCTCTCCAGCTGTTGCAAAGCAGGATGTTAGGCGCTGCAGAGCCGCTTCTGTGTGGGCAACAAGGGCAACATCATCAGCGAAGAGCAGCTCACGTACTAGATAGTTTAGAGTCTTAGTGTGAGCCCTCAGACGGCTTAAGTTAAACAAGCTACCATCAGTACGGTAACGTATATATGCAAGCTCACAGCAATTGTGGGGGTGGGGGATGGGAAATCACTTGAGGCTTTGATCTACTGGTGTATAACCCAAGCAAGTAAATCCTAGGAGGAATTATTTCTGGCCATATCACATGTTGACAAACTAGATATGGAAATAAATGCATGTTATTAATGTACTCTACACAGTAATGTTGGTGGGGCCATGTAGCTCAGTACTGGGATTCATACCTTCAAACTGTCCTGGTTTGGCAAGGGTGGTCCAGATTAATCCTCTATCATCCCACTTTTGCCAGTGCTTTAAAAATGTCCCACTTTTTCTCTCCTCTTCCCACTTTTCCTCTTTGGCCTCAGCTTACTTCAATGGCTGCAAACTGAGTTCAAAGTGAGAAAAGTAGTTTTCCTTTCCTTATAGATGCAGGCAAAAGCAAATGCTACAGCTGGCTTGTGTGTTCTTCCTCATTAATAAGGTTTACCATCTTATGCCAGCATGGCATAGTGGTTTGAATGTTGGACTATGACTCTGGAGGCCTGGGTTCGAATCCCTTTTCAGCCATGAAAACCCACTGGGTGACCTTGGGCAAGTCACAAACTCTCAGACCTCAGAAAACCCTATAATAGGGTTGCCTTAGGGTTGCCGTAAGTTGGAAATGACTTGAAGGCACGCAACAAGAACAACAACAGCAACAACCATCTTGAGCTTATTCTCATACTGCTTGCTACCTATGTCTCAGGTTTAATCTGTGAAATGTTGGAGGATATGGGGACTGTGGGGGACAGGACAAGGTGGCCTTTTCTCCCCATGGTCCTGATTCAGCTCCACCATGAATGCACATTCTGTCTCTTTGAGACAATCAGATTTGTATTCATTTGCATTCCCAATAGGAATGGAAGTGGAGCACTGATTGGTCAGATGTACACAGGGGGCGGAGCTTGCTAACAAGGCAAGCACCTGAAACTACCATGTTGGATTTTTGCCTTAGCGATCATATGCTGTGGCAACTAAACAGCCTTTTTTTCTTTTTAAACATTTATTTTGGTGGAATATCACACTTTCACACCTTAGATATACTTTGTTTTTTAAAAAAACTGTTTGGTGGTGGCAACTGGCAATGATAAAACCATGAGTAATTCACTTGCATCCACCATCTTGATTTGCAGGCATGCCCGTTTGAACAATATACATGTTTGGCTTCACATGCCTGCAATCTTGCAAAAAACACTAAGACAAATCAAAGCTGCTTCAGGTTGGCATTAGTGCACATCAATCCAAATTTTTCCCTCATAAAGACAAGCCCAAGGATGTGAATTCTAGAGGAGAATCTGAGGGAGAGAATGGGATCCACAGAAAAGCTCACAGTAAATTAATAGCTGAGAACAAACAAGGCTTCAAATGTCTATACATCAGCCCATGGAGTTTGGGAAACAAACAAGATAAGCTTGAAGATCTAGTGCAGGAAGTTAAATAGGACTTTACAGACATAATGGATATATGGTCAACCCAATGGGATGACACCCATGACTGGAATATTACAATTGAAGGATATAATGTAACCTATTCAAAAAGAATAGGTGTGGCAGAAAAGGAGAGGGAGTAGCATTATATGTCAAAGACAAATTCAATTGTACAAAAATCAATGAGCGTGATCGGAGTGGACCAGTTGAGAGGATTTTGGAAAAAACAAATAGAGAAATACAGTATGACCCCCATATTCATGGGACCTGCATCCACAGATTTACTTACCCATGTCTAAAAATATAGGGTCTCTCTAGATCTCTTCTAGTAAGTCTGGGAATGTATTCCCCCACAGATAAGGGGGTCTATCTGTAAATAAATGCAACATTGTGGTAGGAGTTTACTAGAGGCCACCAAACCAAATCAAACCAAGTTGATGGATGATGCTTATCAGAAACAAATCTCAACGATGCAAGAATGAGTAGTTATGGGGGAATACAGTTATCTAGATATCTGCTAGGAGACTAACACTGCTAAGCATGTCCAATAAATTCTTGATGCACTTTGCAGATAATTTCTTATTTCAAAAGGTATAGGAAGGAACAAGAGGATCAGCAATCTTTGGACATGTTCCTCACCCGTAAAAAAGAGTTGGTCACTGGAATCAAAGTAGTTGGTACTTTAGGGTGGCGTGGCCATGTAATGCTAGAATGCAGACTTGTGGGACATGACAAAGAAGAGTATAGTCAAACATGGACCTTGGATTTCAGGAAAGCTGATTTTAACAAGTTCAGGTAATTACTGGGTGGAATCCCATGGCTAGAAATAAGTTTTATGTTTTTAATTATGTGTTTTTAACTATGTTTAAATACTGGAAATTTAATTTAATTCTTTTTTAACTTTTGTAACTTGTGAGGATTAGTTGTATCTTTTAACTATTGCAACCTGCCTTGACTCCCATCTTGGAAGAAATGTGGGATATAAATCCAATAAATAAATAAATAGAAATGCTAAAGGAAAATGTTGCAGCCATAGCCCCCTGTTGCCAGGCAACAGTGCATTGCTGGCTGAAGGCAGACAAACTAAAACAGTTTCACAGTTCCCAGAGACTTACCTGTTTGTAACAGCTGTAGCAGAATTGTAATCAAAAAGTTGGTCCAAGAGTCAGGAATCCAGTGAACAGCAAAGTCAGACAATCCTGGGGTCAAGGAGTCCAGGTAGACAACAAAGCAGGAAGTCCGAAGCACAGATCCCAAAGCAGGGACCAATGAAACACACACTTTTTTTTCTGGTGCTGGGCTGCTGTCCTCTGCCCTCCTCAAAAAGGCTGGAGCCAGTTGGCTCTCATTCATGCCCTCCTCCTTCATAGCCTGATGAGCTCCTAATGGGCTTGCATTTGTTTGTCCTCCTTTGAGGCAGCTGTTCACCTGGAGAAGCTGACTCCTGCCCCATGACTGTAAAAGACATCCAATAAAGGTGGGAGTTCTTGAAGGAGTTGCAAAAAGCACAATCACAAGCAATCCCGTGGAAGAGGAAAAATGGGGAACATCTGAAAAAGCCAACGTGGCTACACAGCAAACTCAAGGAAGAAGTGAAAAGAAAAAGAAGTATGTAAAATATGACCCCCATATCCATGGGGAATACATTCCTGAACTTACCGTGGGTACCGGAAACCATGGATAATATTAAAATGAATGACTTCCAGCATACCATACAGTCATGCTGTGCACAACTTCTAGGTCCTCCAGTGTGATTCTGTGGTCAGCTTCTGGCAGAAGCATACCATAGAGCTGTACTGGAGGACCTAGAAGATGCCTAGAGAGACCTTTTTTGGACATGGGTAAGTGAATCTGTGGATACAGGTCCCACAGATATGAGGATCTATCTGTATATAGAATGGAAGGAGCTAGCCTGATATAACGGTTTTAGTGCTGGACTATGACTCTGGAGACCAGGGTTTGAATCCCCACTTGGCCATAAAAACCCACTGGGTGACCTTGGGTAAGCCACATAGTTTTAGCCCTCAGAAAACCCTGTGACAGAGTCACCTTAGTGTCACCATAAGTCATAAATGACTTGAAGGCACACAACACACACACACACAGAATGCAAGGACAAATCACCAAGGAAGAGTATGGATATGTAGCCCAAGCTTACAGGAATAGTATAAGGAAAGCTAAAGCTCAGAATGAGCTGAGACTGGTTAGGCCAACTAGAAGCAACAAAAAGAGGTTATTCAGATACATTAGAGGCAAGAAAATGACTCTATTTATTAATTATTGGGACTTTATTATAATTTATTATTTATTATTTAATAATAATAAATATTTATTATTTATTAAATAAATAATATTTATTTATTATTTATAATAATAATTTATTAATTATTATTATTTATTAATTATTGGGAATCAATTATTATTTATTAATTATTTATTAATTATTGGGACTGCTGTTCAATAAGGATGGCCAAAGGCTAACAGATCACAACAAAAAGTCAGAAAGACCAACAACAAAAAAACCTCCTTATTTTACTTCAGTTCCCCCCCCCCCGAAAGAGAATGGTGTGCTTCCATGCAGCAGCAGAGACCCTGGCAAGGGATCTGGACTTCAAATCAAGATTGATGTGGAGTCATCAATCTAACCTAAATGAGTTCTAGTTTGTAGGGCCAGACAAACAGCACCCCAAAGTACTGAAGGAATGTGCTGATGTACTGTCTGAGCCACTTGCCATTGTTTTGAGAAACCTTGGAGGTGAAATGCCAAAGGACAAACACAAATTGAATTATACAGGAGACTGAGCCTAGCATGGTGCAGTGGTTTTAGGAGATTATAGCACTATTATTCCACTTTAAATGCTGAGACTGCCCCCTGTGGAATTCTGAGGTTTGTAGTTTAGTGATGCCTAAGAGCTCTCTGGCTGAGAGTTCTAAATGCCCCTCTCTAAACTGGAAATCCCAGGATTCCACAGCAGGCATCCAGAGCAGTGAAAGTGGGATAATAGAGCTATAACAGTATATTGTGATAATCTCCTTAGCGTTGGACTATGACACTGGAGACCAGGGTTCAAATCCTTGCTCAGCCATGAAAACCACTGGGTGACCTTGGGCAAGTTACACTCTCTCAGCCACAGAACAAAGCAATGCCAAACCCCCTCTGAACAGATCTTGACAAGAAAACCCTGTGATTGGTTTGCCTTAGGGTTGCCATAAATCAGAAACAACTTGAAGGCACACAACAAAAACAATAATACAAGAATCTGTCTGCAAGTATCTCAATGACAATACAGTGATCAGTAGGAGCCAGCATAGATTTCTCAAGAATAAATTCTGCCAAACTAATAGTATATCTTTTTTTTTAATCAGGTCACTAGTTTAGTAGATGGTGGGAATGCTATGGATGTCATTTATTTGGATTTATACAAAACATTTGATAGGATCTCCCATAATATTTTGACTAGCATACTGATTAAATGTAGAATAGATGACAACACTGTCAGTGTTCCATGTTTGGTTGGAAAACTGTGCTCAAAAACTTATTCTCAAAGAATCATCACTGATGATGATCACTTCAAACTATAAGGAGGTCTCAAGTGCAGTGCCTTAGGGTTCTATCCTAGGGTCATTACTCTTCAACATTTTTATCAATGACTTAGATGATGGGGTAGAAGGAATCCTTATTAAGTTTGCAGATGACATAAAACTGGGAGGGGTGGTTAACACATTGGAAGATAGGAACAGAAGTCAAAAGGAGCTAGATAAGCTAGAAAATTGGGCAGAAATTAATAAAATGAAATCCATTAGAGACAAATGCAAAATCCTACATTTAGGCCACAAAAAGCATATAAACAGGTATAGGATATCTGGCTCAGCAGTACTACATATGAAAAAAATCTTGTGATTATTGTTGATCATATGTTGAACATGAGCTAGCAGTGTGATGCTGCAGCAAAGAAGGCAGATGCTATTTTAGCTTGCATTAATAGAAGCATCATTTCCAAGATGAGGGAAAGAATAGTCCCACTATATTCTGCACTGGTCAGGCCTCATCGGGATACTGCATTCAGTTCTGGGCAGCTCGTTTTAAGAAAGATATAAACAAGTTGAAGCAGGTTCAGAGAAGGGCAACAAGGATGATAAGAGGTACAGAAAAAAAACATAGGAGTAAAAATTGAAGAAGCTGGGCATGTTCAGCTTGGTGAAGAGAAGACTGAGGGGGTGACATGATTACACTCTTTAAATTCCACAATGGCGGTCACAGAGAAGAGGGAGCAGCCTGTTATTTTCTGCCCCAGAGGGTAGGACCAGGTCTAATAGTTTGACAATAACAAGTGACTGAGGAGCAACAAAGTTAGGGATGCAGGATCAACAGAATAAGGGTTGCAGTCCTAGTCTGTCGCCAGTTGTCCATACTAGCTACAAGAGAAGTCAATAGCCAGTCCAGAGTTCAGCTACCAATTGTCCGTACAAGATGTAAGAGAGGTCAGTAGCCAGTCAAAAAATCAACAAGAGTCAGTTCTGAGATCCAGGTATTTGGTCAGCAAGGGGTTACTGCAACAGTCCAGAAGTCAGTCCAAAGCCAAGGCAAGCAAGAACACACAAAGAACGCAAACAGCTATGATAAGCAGTTGTCAGCACTGATCCTAAGAGTAGACCCACTGAGATTTATAACCTGATCCTTCAAGACCAGCTGAGACTCATCAACAAGAAACCAGGTCAGCATTTAGTATTTAAACAATGCTGGATGTGGCATTTCTCCCTCCAGCATTGAGAGAAGAAAAGTGGCATATCATCAGGATTGTCCATCACTGGCTGGAAGACTGTTTCTTCTTCAGGGTGAGGCATGTTTTCTTCATCTGCTTTAGCTGCCCTCTCAGAGGGACCCAGAGCAGTCACTTCAAGGTGAACCAGGCTTTGTCTATCTGCTTCATCTTCATTCTCCACTTCCTTCTCATCCTCTGAATCCTCGGCAAGGGAAGTCATGACATGAAGTTACAAGAGAGCAGATTTTGATTAAATGGTAGAAGGAACTTCTTGATAGTAAAAGCAGTTAATGGAACCAATTGCCTAGAGTGGTGGTGGGTTTTCTTCTCTGGACATCTTCAAAAAGAGGCTGGACAGCTACTTGCTGGAGATGCTTTACCTGGAGATCCTGCAGTGAGCAAGGGGTTGGATCCAATGGCCCATGAGGCCCTTTCTAACTCTAGGATTCTATGACTCTATGTGTATAGACCTTATGACAGGCTATCCATCACACTTGTTTTTGAAGGTCATGTTCCCAACTCTTATCAACTGTCCTTGAAAATCTTCCCAGGTATAGATGTTTATACCAATTTAAGCCTGAGAAGACAGGGATTCATCCTGAATTTCTCAGTAACTAACAACGCTTGCCAAATGTGTGTGAAGTTTAACTCTGTGGCTTCTGGCAATAATTTCAGAGAAAGCCTGGAGAACAGGAGAGGTCCCAGCAGACTGGATGAGGGCAAATGTTGTCCCCATCTTTAAAAGGGTGGGGGAGACCCAAATAATTATCACCCAATCAGCCTGATAACAATACTGGGAAAGATTCTAGAGCAGATCATCTATATATATATATATATATATATATATATATATATATCATTCTCTTGGGTATGTTGCCATTTTCAGTGTGCTGATTAGCTGCTTAAATGTCGGGATCTACCTCTCGTCGCAGGACTAGGCCCCTGGCTGCAGGTTGCAGACTCAGGCCCTAGCTGTGGGAATCTTGGAAGAACCAGGGCCAAGCTATCAGATGCAGCTGGCTGCAATCATGCAGCACACCTGAAGCAGCATGGGAATTGCTGTTTAAGAGCAGCATTTGGCCCTTGGTCTTGGCTACTACAACATAATTTTCTGTGCTGTCTGTAGCTGGGCCTTGGATATCTGGTATGTGTTCTGACCTTGGACTGTTTTTGGACTTTTGCTTCTCTTTGATGCTGTCTGTAGTTTGGACTCTGTCTCTTGTGTTCCTGACATGGCCCTGGAGTCTCTGCTCCTAGAATCTGCCACCCATGCCCTAGATCCTGAGAGTAGGAAACTTCCCAACCAATCAAAGTTTTCTGTTGGGCAGCCAATCAGCACACTGGAGGAGGAAACACGTAGAAAGCTTTGAGTACTTTCTAAATATGGTGGTGGAGGGACTCTTGTGTCTTGAGATGTGGAGTGGTGTATGTATGTGGCATTGGTGTGGGGGATGTGGAGTGTGTGTACATGTGATTGCATGGTGGCAGAGGGGTGCTTGCATCCTGGCACTTGTGGTGTGTGTATGTAGTGTGGTGAGGGTGCATAGCATGGTGAGGGTGCATAGCATGGTGAGGGTGCATAGCGTAGTGTGTGTATGTGCACATGGTTCCATGATGATAATGATGATAAAATTTATTTCTATCCCATTGCATGGCAGCAGCGGTGGGGCTCTCAGCATGAAACTAGCCATTATAGTTGATTTGAAAGGTTATGCGGTTGACCCTCCGTATGCACAGATTTGGTATCCACAGATTTAAGTATTCACAGTTTGAAAATACAGTATTCTTTAAAAAAAAATCCAAAAAGCAAATCTTGATTTTGCCATCTTATATAAGGGGCACCATTTTGCCATGCCATTGCACATAATGGGACTTGAGTATTCATGGATTTTGGTATCCACGGGGGGTCCTGGAACCAAACCCCAGTAAATATGAAGGGACAACTGTATATTAACACATCAAATGATCATACTCTTGACATGTTCCCTAAGTGGCCAATCAGCAGAGTGGGAGCGGAAACACATTGAAGTATTTTATATATGTAGATAACAGTGTATGTTACACCAGGTATAGCTACTTAAACAGACAATCTGTAAGCACTTAAAAAGGAATGCTGTGATCACAAAAAGTCTACATGGGTTTTTGAAAAACATGTCATGCCAGACTAATCTTATCTCTCTTTTTTTTTTATAGAGTCACATACTTGGTAGATGAAGGGAATGCTGTGGATGTAGTGTGTCTTGATTTCGGTAAGGCCTTTGACAAAGTCCCCCATGATATTCTTGCAAAAATGTTAGCAAAGCAACTGTTAGGTGGATTTGTAATTGGTTGATGGGCCGAATCCAAAGGGTAGTCACCAATGGCTCCTCTTCGTCCTGGAGAGAAGTGAACAGCAGGGTTCTGTCCTGGGCCCAGTGCTATTCAACATCTTTACCAATGACTTGGATGAGGGAATAGAGGGAATGCTTATCAAGTTTGCAGATGACACCAGATTAGGAGGGGTAGCTAATACTCCACAAGATAGGACCAGAATTCAAAATGACCTTAACAGATTAGAAAGCTGGGGCAAAATTAATTAAATGAATGTCAACAGGGAGAAATGTAGGATACGACACTTGAGCAGTAAAAATGAAATGTACAGATATAGGATGGGTGACACTTGGCTTGATGGCAATACATGCAAAAAGGATCTAGGAGTCTTAGGGTGTGGCTATACGATCATAAAAAAATCCATATGGGGGGCAAAAAATACGAACAGCCTGTTGTTCGTATGCATACGAACCGGCTATACGATTTTTAAGCCCCCTAAGCTCCGTATGATTCCCTCTTCCCAAAGCTGGCTGGAGCGAGCAAGCCAAGCGGCAGTTTTAAATCTCCCGCTGCTTTTTTTTTTTAAAGGTTCCTGGTTTGTGGACATTCGGTTTTCCGTATTTACAATATAAAATAAAAATAAATAAACATATAAATTCACGGACTTACCAGACGCTCGCTAGTCGGGAAACCAACATGGCAGCCGCTCCCAATTCCCCTCCATGCTAGCCCCGCCCCCTCTACTCGGCCAGCCAATCAGATTACCCTGCCTGTTCATATGTGTGCGAACGGACCGTACAGACCCGTCAGCCATCTGAACGGCGTACAGATTTCTCTTCGCGATCCGCTTTCCTTCCCGAATGCCGCGTGTGCGTATTTCAGGGTGGAAAACCGGGGGCCCCCTCTTTTGCATTCGTGTGCATCCGAACGGCCATTTGTACGGAAGTGCGAACTTTCGCACGCCGTACGTATTATTTAAATCGTGTAGAAGGGACCTTAGTGGACCACAAACTGAACATGAGTCAGCAGTGTGGTGCAGCAGCTAAAAAACCCAATGCAATTGCATTAATAGGAGTATAGTGTCTAGATCAAGGGAAGTAATAGTGCCGCTCTATACTGCTTTAGTCAGACCTCGCCTGCAATACTGTGTTCACTTCTGGGCACCACAATTCCAGAAGGATATTGAGAAGCTGGAACATGTCCAGAGGAGGGCAACCAAAATGGTGGGAGGTCTGGAAGCCATGCGTTTATGAGGAGTGTCTTAGGGAACTGTTATGTTTAGCCTGGGGAAGAGAAAGTTAAGAGGTGACATGATAGCCATGTTTAAATATTTGAAGGGATGTCATTTGAGGATGGAGCAAGCTTGTTTTCTGCTGCTCCAAAGACAAGGACATAGAGCAGTGGACTCAAACTACAGGAAAAGAGATTCCACCTAAACATTAGGAAGAACTTCCTGACAGTAAGAGCTGTTCAGCAGTGGAATACACTGCCTTGTAGTGTGGTGGAGTCTCCTTCTTTGGAGGTTTTTAAACAGAGGCTGGATGGCGATCTGTCAGGAATGCTCTGTGTATTCCTGCATGGCTGGGGGTTGGACTGGATAGCCCTTGTGGTCTCTTCCAACTGTATGATGCTATGATTCTGTGATTCTCGGGGAATGGGTAGAGATGAAGCATATCACCTAATTCTTCATTCCAATAGGCTTCTGGCTCTTTTCTCATACAGACTCCCTAACATCCACTCCAGACAAGCCTTGTGTTTGTAGTGTGCATGAAGTGTTGGCTTTTGGGAGATTGCTTCTTGAGCTCTTTGACAACATCAGACTGAACCTCAACATCTGCAAATTCTTTCTCAGTCTGTTTCAGCTGTTTTATGGACAAAGTGTAATAGTGTGGCACTTTCAGTCCTGATTAATAAAGCATACTTCCTGATGGGGCACTTTGCAATGTCCTGTTACGATGTTGATCCTGTTGATTTTTTCATGGACCTGTTGTTCAATAATTGTTGGACATGTAGATTATCATGAGACCAGTTTACAATGCTTTCATTTCTTATGAGGAAGGAAAACCATACATAGTACATAGCAGGAATTAATAATTGCTCATTATCTCCTGTTGCCTGTAACAATCCCATCTTGGATCCCATCCCAGAGAAAGATGGGGTATAATTCCAAAAGACAGATAGATAAATAGGTCTTGTCCCCCTTCTGTTCAATCCATCTCTGGAGGTCTATGCTGGATTTCTGTGGTCTTATAAATACAGATCAAGCGGTTGGTTATTGCTAATAATAAAACACAAATTAATCATACCCTGTTTGTTTTTTGTTTCTTTATTTGAATATTTCTACCCTGCCCTATATGAAAAGATGAAAATTAATACAGACAGGTAAAATCAGTTTAAAACAATTAAAAAATCATGAAACTAAATACTTATTAAATATAATTAGGAAGTTAAAACAGATTTAAAAGATTAAAACATCAGCATTTGAGTGAATATACTTCAGATCTGATTGGAAGTTGCATTTCTAACACATCTGAAGTAGATCTGGTTGTTTAAAAGGCTTCCTATACCCAACCTCAGGTAAAAAGGGTGGGCAAAGTGACTTTCTGACTCACTGCTCTAGAAATATGGATGCAGAACTTTCTTGAATGTTCATCCAAAAACACTTTCTATAGTGTTCATTTTGTACTATTCACATGTATCACAGTAAAAGCCACCAGGTCAACAAATAACTATCCAAGCCCTATGTGGGGGACCTACAATCCTAGGTTGGACTCTACCTCCCATCAGTTTCAATCACTGCAGTGCAAAGTTGGTGGTGGCAGCCTCAGCCCAGCTGAAAGGAATACAGGCCTGCCTGAGTCCCTTTTACAATATAATTGCAAAGATGGTGGGAACAACACTGATATTTTGATGTCTAATAAACTATATAAAGAAGCAGCAAGAATACAAAGCCAAAGACAAATACATGAGTAAATTCAACAAGCTGAGTTCCATAATGCTCTCAATTCTGAGGTCAAAAGTTTCCCTTTCGTCTTTTCATTTTAACACATTTTGTAGCAACAGAACTTATAAATCCTTGTCTTTTTGGAGAGACATAGATGCATAATGCACATTTTCTTCACTCCTACATCAAGTCATTTGTCTCTCAACACTCCAGGAGTCGGAGTTTATTTTTGCTAACTCTGCTAAACCTGTGAAGCTGAAACAACCAGGACTACAAACTGTGAGCTACTGTATTAGCTTGTGTTCTGTTCTTAATGAGAAGGCTGCTGTCATTGCTGCCATCCCAGAGTGCTAAAATTTGGTATGCAAGACATGGTCTTAGGGATGCACTGAAATGTTCTTTTGAGACCACACATACCCAGGCTTTGACCAAAAAAAATTGCATGGGTTATTTCTCATCAGTCTTCTCTGAAGAACCAACAGCTTAAAAAGAAAAGAAAGAGTTATTAGGAATCTGGAAACATGAGGAATGAAATGGAAGTTTTTTAATTGGCTCAGACCTGTTATGTGTTGTCAGAAATAGTTTATGAGAAATCCACTGCTCCAAGCTATGCTATACAACAGGAGTGGGCAATTGTGAGTACGGTTGCCAGCTTCCTGCCCTGAAACACTATGTGAGCCATGTGAAATGCCCCAAATGCCTCCCAAGCAAAACAGAACAAAAAAACCACAAAAAAAACCCAGAAGTGGTCCAAAGGTTAATGTAAAGAAGTACATCTTCTCACAGAATAGCTGTTAGATTTCTTGGATTTGCACCAGAACTGTTCCAAAGGTTTTTTAAAAAAAACAACAGGGCATAGTTTGCTAAGATGGTCCTATCTTGATGGGCAAATTTTCTCCTCTCAGAGGAGAAAACACTGCAGCATCCTGCACAGCAAGAAATACTGCAACCCCCAAAAGATTTTCCCCATCTGGAGGAGCCCAGAAAGACATTTTTATCCTTCTTTCATAATACTAAAACCCAACATCATCCAAAGAAACCAATGGGCAAATGGACTTGCTGCAGACAAAAGAGAATATTTCTTAATTTAATTCACCATTAATTTCTTGAATTCTTTGTCATGTGATGAGAGTTGGGGAAAAGTTAGGTTTGGACTATATGTAACAGTTTCCAGAATTCCTGGCCAGTTTGACTCTGGGAGTTAGGGTCTAAAGGAATTTTTTTCCAGGCTCTGCACATGATAGTGTAATGGCTACTAGCTCAGATGACTTTGAAAGGTGACTAAACAATTTCATGGATGATAGTCTAGCAATAGATAAGAATCATGTAGGCCATATGGAACCTTCAGGTTCAGAGACAGTATGCCAGTGAATACCAGATGATGGGAAGTGGGGCTACTTCCTGCAGGCTCTTCTGTGGATTTGCTAAAGTCATTTTGTTGGCCTCTGTGGGAAGCAGTCTGCTGGGTTTGCTTGATCCAGCAGAGTTCTTATTATGTTACTCTTTCAATTGATATCAATTCAGCTATTAATCCCTGGTGTTTAGTTGCAACTAAAAAGCCATTCAGTGCTAGGAACTTGTGGCATTTACCTAAGAGAAAGGTGCTAAGGATGTTCTCAAACTGTTCCCTAAGAGGAGTTGGACAGTAAGGCAGTCCTGCCATGTGTCCAAAGAAAGCAGAGAAATGGTCTGCAACAACAGAAGCAACCTCCTCTGTGGTAGGACTGCCAGAATGAAAACCAGAGGAGTTCCTGTACCTTTAATGGTTGTGCAAAAGAGGGAATTTCAGCAGGTGTTCCTTGTTACCTGGTTGTGTGACAAGCAACTTGTGCTGAAATTCTACACAACCACTATTGGTACAGGGAGCCATCTCCAGTTTTCAATTTGGCAACCTTATCTGTGAGACACAGAGAATATAATTCACTGGCATTGCCCCATCTAAACTTCATATGTTCTTTCATTATTTCTGCTGTTGGGTCAAACCATGGAGTCAGTGAAAATGAATCTCCGTTCCAGAGTCTAATGTGTGCTGGTGAACTTTCTGCTGGTGAACTCACCCTCAAGCCACTGTTGCTGTGTAACAGAGATTACATTCTACTTACATTTTTCTGGATTGTGTCCTGTCTGTCAAAAGGATATCAAGTTGCTGTTCTTTACATATTGGGTTAGGTCATGCCCTGGGGTTCATGGGAGTTGTAGTCCGAAACATTTGGAAGGCACTTGTTTGCTTACCCTGATTACAATGTGTTTTAGGTAGTAGCTATGTTCGGTTGCTAAAGGTGCAGTGTTTGACTATTGTTCCAAAGTCCCCTCTTATAGGACAAAGCACAACAAATTCATGCTTAGATACTACAGTGGACGTGACCTTTATGCGTTTTACCATCTTTGCCTTGTACACTGCATTAGCCATCTGGTTCTGCCTGATAATGTGGCCTATATCTGCATGAGAAAGGTGTAGGACATGTGAGACTGGCATTTGAACAAGGTGAATGGTATGAGATAATCTAAACTAGCAGGAGGAGTTTCCCAATTAATCTTTCCTATAGGGCGCCTGATATTATATTCATTTCCCATAGATATTCTAGTAAATGAGAAAGATTACTGGAATACACTTTGATGAAAATTGCACCCTCTGGACAACATGAAAACAAGGGCAAATGATAATATTTATTGGCTCATAAAAAAGAACAGTTTATCCCACTCTGGTACTAGAAACCATTTTTCACTGGTTACTGGGGGGAATCAATGCCATTACTGTCAAAATATGCATGTACAGCTCTCTCAAGTTCCAGGATGCTGTGATGTCAAGCCACCTAATTGTTCAGAAATTATTTGTAATGAAATGTTTTGGAAAGCTTTCTACATTGTTAAGTGAAGAGACTACCCGTTCTTATGTTAGAGCTGGTTTTACAGTGGACCCTCCAGATCCATGGGGGTTCGGTTCTGGGACCCGTGCAGATAAGAAAAACTGCAGATGATTGCATCTCATATTATTAAATGGCAGCAATGTGCACATGGATGCTTCAGCACATGCACGTGCACAACACTGCCATTTTAGGTATGAGATGTGAAGATCCATGGTCGGTCAAATCTGTGGAGCCGGAGCCTGTGGATAAGGAGGGCCCCCTGTACAACCATAACTATAAATTTTAGAATAAGCAAAACATAAACTATCTAAATTCATTTTTGGTGCCTTTTTGGTGCTATGGTCCCACTTTAGCTGCCATGTTTCTATCCTGGGGTTTGTAGTTCAGGGAGGAGTACTTAGAATTCTTAGCCAGAGAGATCTGCTGCCCCACCAAACTACAGACCTCAGGATTCCATATGAGGCAGCCATGGAAGTTAAAGTGGAATCATATGTGGTGTAAAAGGGCCCTTGCAGAGATTAATCTAGAGTAGTTTGTGCTTTGCTTAAGCTAAAATTGTGTGATGTGAAAAGGCCCAAGAACTCTGAAAAAGTTTGCTTTTCACCAGGAGTATTTGCATATGGTTCCCTCAACACTGTTTAAGTTAAGTTTTGGACTTTTTAATAGTTGGGTCATTATACAGCAGCCAAAAAGTAGAACAGATTCCATCCCATTATCTGTATGTACAATTTAGGAGATTATCAGATGTGGCAAAAACCACATCAAAAGATTGTAACAAGAACAAAAACAGTGACCTTACCAGACAATGATGTTCTCCAGCATTCCGGGGGCATAGCATAGGCATCAGTCAGGCATCCCTTTCGATTAGTGGCTTCTCCCCGTCAATACAAAAAGGACGCCTTATTGATGCCTGTACTACCACCCCTGGAATGACTGAAGCACGTGGCACCTGGTAAAGTCGCCCTTTCTCTTCTTGTCCCAACCTTCAGAAGCAATTGGGAATGCAATCTTTATGCACGTTCCCCTGCGTCTGATAATCTCCACAAGCTGGAAACTTGTCTACACAGAAATTACACCATGATAATGAACAAATGATATCTTTGTGGGCTAGCCATTCCTGGTTTCTTGGCTGGTTGGCTGGTTTATTTAAAAAAAGAGAGAGAGATTGCCCACCACATAATAAGACTCTTTAGAGAGCCAGTTTATGATAATTTTAAATAACATTAACTAATTATTATAAAATCATTTATGTAACATAGTCCTCTACAACTTGCGATTGACTAAGCTGAATGCAAACTACCAACCACTTATTGTGGCCATTAAGTGCTTGTCCACCACCAGCCCTCTCTCTGCAGGTTGCGATTCAGGTGGGTGGTAAGAAATATATACATTTTTAATATACATTTCTTATATACATAACCCCATATGGGGTTGGCTGGATACATTTGTCCAGATGTACTTCCTATGTAGGATTACTATAGTAGGACCCCTGTATCCATGGAGGATACATTCCTAGACTTAACATGGATAGCGAAAATTGTGGATAGTAGCAAACCCTGTATTTCTGGCAGAAGCTGACCATTGAATCACACTGGAGGACCTAGAAAATGTTAGAGAGAACATATTTTTTCAGACGTGGGTAAGTAAAACCATGGCTGCCAGTCCCGTGGATACAAAGGTTTGTACTATATAATACTTTCACCACTATAGGGGTTAATTTTGTTCAGCATCACTAGAGGTCTATGAATCAGAGCTTGGAAATGTTATTGAAAATTGGTTTTCAATAATTTTAAAGTACAAAAACCAGGGGTGTAACTACAGGGGTGAATGAGAGCATTGCCCTACTCTAAAAGAAGAATTGTGCCTCCCAGCCAAATAAAATTTTCTTTCAGTCCCCAAGTTTCTAGCATTGCAGTAACTTAAAACTTCAGTTGAACATTCAGAAATCCATTTTAAGTATCCAAAGAAAAGGGGCAGACAATGTTACCAAGGGAACGCAAAGAGAGCAAATAGAAGAGTCCTACTTGTGAACAATTTTCAGTGTCTCACATGCTGCAATGCTACCAATTTGAGGATTAAAGGAAAATTCAACTGAGGGGGAAGAATTCTTATTGGGGGTGGCAATAGTCTCATTCCCCCCAATAGCTACACTCTCAAACAAAAATGGCCCCCAAATCATTTAAATGAGCATGTTTCTTCCCCCATAATGTTTTGTTACAACATGTGAAAGACTCACTGTGGTTTGAGCATCAGACTACATTTCTGGAGACCAGTTCGAATCTCTTCTCAGCCACAGAAAGCCACTGGCTGAGATTAGGCAAGTCACATTCTCTCATCGTCAGTGGAAGGCAAAGGCAACCCCCCTCTGGACAAATCTTGGCAAGAAACCCCCATGACACGTTGCCTTAGGGTTGCCGTAAGTCGGAAATGACTTGAAGGCACACGACAATAAATATGTCACTTCCACATGTTCCTCTGAATTTGTCAGTTTTGAAGATGTGGAACTGATAGGTCATCCCCTTTGAGCCTTCAGCAGATGTGGAAGTTTTACATGTGAGGAAGGGGAGCAGGAACAACCACACTAGCTCTGTTCCCTTTCTCGTTACTTTTTTCTTCCACTATATGCGGCAGATCAATGCATGTATTGTAGCAAACGCCTTGGTGTAAATGCTCTCCACATAGTTTGGAACCTGGGAAAAATTTAAATCACCAGGAGAGCCTCATCAGGTATACTTTCTCTCTGCTGCAGATATTTCTTCACACATACTAAAACTGCAGCAAAAATGGTAAGCAGGCTCGGCCAGTGTGCTTATTATCTCTGCTCCCTTTTCCTCAAATACAGACCATACATGTACACTGGACATCTGAAGAAGGTTGCAGTGACATAATCAGCAGCTGCTTGCTGAGCTGATCTCTCCCATTTCCAAATTCACATCACTAACCAGTGCATCAAAGTGGTTTTCCTTTTCCACTGAAAACTGTATTAAAGTCTTGCTTGCCTGCATTCTCTGAATCAAATGACATTTCTGGAATAATGAAGTCCAGAAAAAGCAATATTCAAACAAACACACCCTTAGAATACTCCACATCCAGCATTCCACTGCCGAACCTGGGAAAAACACAGCAGAGCTCATAGGCCAACAGCATCCTGTTTGCAGAGTCAAATATACACATACCAGCACCTGTTTATTGGATGAATCTTGCCTCTGAACCTGAATTCAGCTTTCATGGGTAATATCAGAGCTTAGGAAAGATAGATTTTCCTTGTGTGTTTTTTTCCCGGGCTGTGAGGCCGTGTTCTGGAAGAGTTTACTTCTAGCGTTTCGTCTGCATCTGTGGCTGGCATCTTCAGAGAAGTAAACGTCAAAAGTAAACTCTACCAGAACACAGACTCACAGCCCAGAAAAAAACCCAAGGAAAATCTATGGATGCTGGACGTGAAAGCCTTCGACTTCACATTAGGAAAGATACTTTATTGGAGCATTGCTCTGAGAATTTCCAAGTCATTTGGGGGTTTCTGGGAGCTCTGCCCCCAAAAAAAGTTAACTTTCCTGGGCTCTGGTTAATACATATTGATAGTAATAATAACATTCATTGATAGAGCTAACTTCATAAGAATATTAACCCCCTTTCATATAATCTAAACCTGTAGCTATCTCGACTTCTTCCCACAGCAAATTCCATATTTCAGTTATGAGTTTTTGTGTTTTTTGAAAACAATCTCTCAAATCTACTGCTAATCACTATATTGGATTGGATAGTTGTAGTTTTATGAATGGAAGAGTGTGTATCACATTTTCTGCACCATGCATAATTTGATAAACCTAGAATCATATTATCCCACTTTCTTCAAAATGGTTCTCCTTTCCCTTGATCATTTTGGCTGCCCTTTCTGCATCTTCCCTGGATCTATTATTCATTTAAAAATATTCTTATCAAAGTTCCATATTTTTTGCTAACTTCAGCTGCCTCTTGTTCAATTACCTGAGACATTTCTGCCCTAAGACTAGATCCAGAAATAAGAAAAACAATTAAAAATCAAAATCACAGGGTTGTCTAGACGAGAAGATATAATGCTGATTGCTGCACATTAACACAAAACCACAGCAGCATTCTTTGGACCATTGGTCCTTTTGCAAAATCACTGGTTTGTGAAGCTATTCATGCTGGTGGCACAGTGGTTAAATGCCAGTACTGCAAGTCACCACGTTGCAAGTTCAATGCCAGTGGGCTCCAAGGTTCACTCAGCCTTCCATCCTTTTGTAGGTCGGTAAAATGAGTACCCGGCTTGTGGGGGCAATTAGCTAACACACATTGGAAACTACTTAATGCAGTGTAGATGTGTACATTGCTATTGCTTAAAAAACAAATTGTAAGCTGCCCTGATAGCCTTTGTGGCTGAAGAGCGGGGTATAAATACCTAATTAAATTAAATTAAATGCTTGAAGTTCACACGCAGCTATGCCTGCAAATCAACATGGTGGCCTAGAATTAATTATTCACATTATTATTCTCAACAAGTTGTTACCACTGCACAGTATTATTATTTTTTTTAACTGCAAATCAAAGGTGCACTGAAGTGCGAACTTCCACTTTAAAAAGCTGTGTGGTCGCCTCAGCACAGCAAAAAAGCACACAATCAACAATGCAGAATTCCAAAATGGCACTTCTGGCTACTACATTGTTGGCAAGCCCACCTCCTGTGCATGTCCAACCAATCAACTTTCCACTTCTGCCCTCATCGAGAATGCACTATGATGTAAATCGGTTGTCCAAATGAATGATAATGCACAATTCCTCACATTATTTTAAAAACCTCAGGAAAATCCACAAAGGCTTCCCTCACACACAGTTTTTTGAGTTAGAATCATAGAATTAGAAGAGACTACAAGAGCAATCTAGTCCTACCCCCTGCTCTGAAGGAATACCCCACCACACTCGGAGGCAGTGCATTCCCTTGCCAAACAGCTCTTACTGTCAGGGATTCATTTATCATAGATTTATAGGTCCTGTCTATACGACCAAAAAAACTAAACACTGAATGGCATGAGAAAGATCAGCGATCTGTACACACGGACATTCACACACACACACAAGTCATTCAGAGGGGTGTGTGTGGCAAAACTCACCCTAAAGTCCCTGAGCAGCTTGTCTGGGGGTTTCTCCAGATAAATCCATGCGCTGTTTGGTTGTGCGACTGTGTGTACAGCCATGGTCGCACAGATCCAAACAGGCAGCCTTCTGATTGGCTGATCCAGCACAGGAGGTGGGGGAATCAGTGGCGGCTACCATGTTTTTATGCGAGAGCCCCAGCCCCTCCTTCTTCCCAGGTAATTCTAGGTCCTCCTTCAGCCATGCCGCCTCTCTCCACATCCCCTGGGAGGGAGGAGGAGGACAGCGGTGGTGGTAGTGGGGTGGGGAGGGGGCTGGAGCCAGGGCCAGGGTCATCACGTGGAGGGAAGCAGGAAGAAGTGGGGGGAAGTTAGCTGCTGCTGCTGTGTGTGTGTGTGTGTGTGTGTGAGAGAGAGAGAGAGAGAGAGAGAGAGAGAGAGAGAGAGAGCCTTGCCTGCAGCTGGGGCAGAGAGGAGGAAGAGGCGAAAATCTCCCTACATACATACACACACACACACACACACACCGGTTCAGCTTCTCCTCTGTGGGGCCCTCAAAGCTGCAGCCCCAGACTCTCATGGGTTGGAAACAGAATGTATCTGGGTGGTGGCAGGAGACTTCCTGTTTTAGGTGGCAGTCTATCTGTCCTCCTAGGGGTCATGCAGACTTTAGGGGGACTAAAAAAACCATGTAGGTAATTCGTATGCTTGGAAACGCCTGCCTTTTCAGATTTTTTACCCCCTGTACAGATTTTTTACTCCTCATGTAGATGGGACCATAGAATCATAGAGTTGGAAGAGGCCACAAGGGCCATCTAGTCCAGCCCCCTACCATGCAGGAATACACAATCAAGGCTCTCCCGACAGATGGCCAACCAGCCTCTGTTTAAAAATATCCAAAGAAGGAGACTCCACCACACTACGAGGCAGCACATTCCACTGCTAAACAGCTCTTACTGTCAGGAAGTTCTTCCTAATGTTTAGGTGGAATATCTTTTCCCATAGTTTTGAATTCATTGATCCATGTCCTAGTCTCTGAAGCAGCACAAAACAAGCTTTCTCCATCCTCAGTGTGACATTCAGTATGAGTTTATGGCCCCACTCCTTCTGTATAAGGTGAATCACTGCGGGATCTCATTGGGAGAAAAGGTATTAGCTGCGAATTCTATTAGGATTATTTTCACCATCTAGACAACCCCCAGAAATAATTGGGTATTTCCTTACCATTTTGTTTTGGCTGCTGGCAGAAGTTTGAAACCTCTTTAATGGCAAACGTGGCAGGAAGCAGGAAAAAAGTCACCATTTTTTTTTTTTTTGCCTCATCCAGTTTTAGGGCAGGCGGATCAGGGGATTGAGATAGGGGTACCAAAATGGCCTGTAGGCCATATTTTGCCCACCCAAAAACTATTGCCTCTCATTCTGTGCCTTTTATATTTGCTGACAAGAATTTTATCATTTTTTCTAGAGATGGATGAGGATTTTAGTTCAGATCATTTGTGCAAAATTTGATTTCAGGAAAAATAAAACTGACAGATTTGCCCATCATCAGAGGTATAGCTACGGGAGGAGGGGGTGAAGGCACTGCCCCCAAATAACATTTTCTAGCATTGTAGAGAATGAGACATTGAAAACTATTCCCACCTAGAACTATATATTTGCTATGCTATCTTTGTCCTCGTAGCTTTGCCTGCCCCTTTTCTTTTGATGTCTAAACAAAAGTAGACATCAAAATATGACTGTTTTAAGTTATAACAGTACTAGAAATTTGGGGGGTGAAGGAAAATTTCTTTGGGAGTTGAATTCTTAATGGGGAGCAATACCCTAATCCACCCAAGCTTTTACAAGTGCTTTCTAGAAGTCCCCTACAACCTTTCTATATACAGTTTTGTTAATGTTCTCACATAATTTTAAGAAAGATTTCTAAAGCAAGTTTTCCTGTTCCCTGCTGTTTCTTTCTCAGCAAGAATCACAAGTCATGTTGCTTCTGCCTCCCCACATTCCTCAATTTTTTTCTGTAAATTTAAGAATTCTGGATTTACTAATACTTTATATAAATTCATTTAGAACTGACAGGAGCAGCAAATTCTAAGCTGTCCTTCATAGCCCTTTTTAAAAATTGGAGCTATACTGTCTAGTTTCTAATCCTCTAATGCAAATGTCAACTGTTTTGTTAGAATTTTACTTTTTACTTTTCACTATTTAGATCTATTCAAGTTTTTCTTTTTAAGTTAATTTTTTCAGTAAATTTGATTGTTGTTGTTGTTCTTACTGGTATTGTTATTTTAGCTGTCAGCTTTCTGCTAGCAATGTCATTAAATATAGTTTTGGGGTTTTTTAAAAAGTCCAGCATCTAGAAAAAAATGTGGTTCAGAAATGTTTATTTGTCCAATATCAGCAAAGAAATATTGAACAGTGATTTTCGAAGGTTTTCACTTTCCTTTCCAAATTGTTTTCTGTCAGTCCTATCATTATATCTGACTAACTTACTTCTTCAAATTGCTGGCCTGCTCTTCACCATACCCTTGCTTAGTTACATGAACAATATTGAGGCAAACCCTGGATATATTGAACCCCACTGTCTTCAGAGTGTTGTCTGTCTTCGTATTCTGGCCGGATTGTGGATCCCCACCATTGTCCTCTTGCAAATAAAACCTTGTTTTATCGGGAAGAATAGGAAACTGCACCCATTCCACCACAGAACTATTGAGGAACTCAGCAGCCTCCACTGCGTGCAATTTCATCATGGTTTTCAAGGCAAAATCACAACCTTAGGACTTTATCAGATGAGCCCCTTTAAACGTTCTTTTGCTGGCATAAAAAAAAAAATTATGCCAATGAAAGAATGCTCCCCACCACACTGACCTTCACTCCCAGCAAAGGCTTCTCTGGCAATGAAAGAGGAAGTGAACAGAGCTCCATTCACTTCCTTGTTTAAAATCCCGCAGATTCTCGCAAGAAGATGCTTGCACAGGAAATTCAAAAAACAAAACAAAAAGAACATTAAAAAAAGATACACCAAACACATTAAAAAAAACTTCCAAGTTACCCAGTGTGGTGGTCATAAAAAGTGCGTTACTTACCTGGCTGTCGCAATCTCACCTGGAAGTGTTCGTGCCGGACTAGCCATTCACACTCCATGCACAAAGTTTCAAATGCCAGCAGTGCCAGCACTAAAGTGCCATGGGAGGTCAATTGACAGCTTCAGCCAGGACATAAATGTGAAAGGGCGACATCTGATATGTGCTCCCTTTTGTGTTTATGTGGCATTCTTATGACACTGTATTTAGCGCATCTGATAAAGTCCATAGTGCTTAAGGTGGATTCAGTGGTCTGTAATTGGCAGTTAGCATTTACTGGCTAGGGTTTTGTTATTTCATTTTCTGTTCAGTGTCAAAGAGCAGCAACAAGTTTTGTTACAGAGAGCACATCCGTCAATTTGGTTATCTTGTTGCTCAAAGTGTCAAATACTCAGGGGAGAATTACATATTATAAACAATATGACATTTCCAGAGCCCACGTGGTATAGTGGTTTAGGAAACCAGGGTTAAAATTCACACTCAGCATGGAAACCCACTAGGTAACCTTGGGCAAGTTATACTCTCTCAGCCTTAGAGGAAGACAATGACAAACCTCTGAATAAATCTTGCCAAGGAAAATCCTAAGTGTCACTGTTAGTTGGAGCTGACTTGGAGACACATAACATAAACAATAGATGAGACTTTCACTAGAAATAGCTTTCTCCCATTAAGATCGCTTCCTCCCTATCCATAATATGTGAGAAAATGTACCCAAATATCATGTTGTGTATTAAACTGCATCCCTATGTAAACAAATGATGGTGGAGGAGCAGTGAGAATGAGGAGGCCAAGTTTTACTAAACATTATGGAAAATAAGCAAAGAAAGTAATATGAGGCTGTCAGAGCAAGCCATGTGATATACTGTTCCTTTAAATCTGATTTACCTTGAAATGTTATCTTCTATTACTCTTCGACTCTGGTTTCAGTAAAAGGAAGCTTAGCATAGCTATTGGTTTCTCATGAGTTATTTTCTGGTTATGTACATAACAAGTACCTCCAAGCTGACTAATAACTTGTAGCTCTGCCCTTATGTTTATTTCCTATTTTACACAGGAAGAGCTGTTGGTTACTGTTTGGTGATGGCTTGCTCAAGGAAATTATATTTCCCATCTATTTTAGGATGCAAAGATGGGCAATGGCTTCTGCAGCCCCTTAAAAATGTCTTTCCTCTGGTTAGGTCTGAAGAACCTGTGCTGTTTTTTGCCAGCTCCTTCAGGTTTGTTAAAGTAAATAAATAAAAATGTTAAAGGGGCCCTTATGACAAATTGATTAATAATCCTGAGCCACTGAAGTTCAGCCAAGTGAGCAATTAAACATTCCAAACAGCAATGAACCTTCAGAGATAATTTATGATAATTTTATGCACAAGAGCTCAGTGGCTTTTTAATTAGATAGAATGTTAGTAGCAGGGATTTCTAACAAGGGAGTGTCAGTGCTCCATACATCACCGAGATTACTTAAACATTTCAAACATGGTTGATGAATGAAGTTTCTTGAGATTGGGGAGATACAGAAGGTGTTGCAGGGTTGAGATTATTCATCATATCAATTATTGAGAGTGGGTGCGCTGACATCCAACTCCCAGCTCATATTTTACAGCCACAGCAAGATAACAGATTTGCTTGGATTCAGCATCTCTAGGAGCAACTTCTCTTTCCCTGGAGTCTCATTCTACTGCCACAGGATGTCACTTGCCCAGTTTCCTCTCTGATGGTCAGGCATCCTGGTGCAAGAGTATTGCAGCTTGGGGAGGTTTTCAAAAACAGACAGGTAGATCTTCCTATATTAAACAAGATAAGATAAATAGAGTAATGTCTAATTCTGCTCTGGAGCCCATCAGGTAATGCAAACATAATAGCAATACTGGCTATTTTGTTTCTAGCTTCCCCTTAATTGTATTTTTAGATTCCATAACCTATCTTTTATAATAAAGCAGCCTACAAATATTTAAAATTGAATTAAAATTAGACAGACTAAAATGAAAGTGTGTATCTAACTAAAGTGCTTTATTACAGTCATAGACCAGCATAAGAAAGGCAGAATACAATCAATCAATTAAAAATGATTAAACACACAAACAAAAAAAGGCTGTATATACAGATACTATACATATAGAAAAAGGGGGGTACTATATGAATACACATAAGCATTATTCTGTTATATAAAGTATAAAATATAAATATAAAATATATAAGATAAATATAAAATAAAATACTATATCTGTCACATTACAGAACCATCCCATATACCAACTAGGTGTTCATTATTCTAGTCTGTGGTACAAGTCATCTTTTGAAGAGTTTTAATTGCTGCTGCACAGAATTTGGCCACTTTATATTCTATACCAGGGTTGGTGTCTGAAAGCAGGGAGACAGAATTGTTCTGTACTTCCTGGATACATATGCAATACAGGAGAGATAAGATTGCTATGTAAGTCTCTATAGTGCAAACACAGAAATAGTACATTTTCTACTGTTTTTATTTGTCCAGAGACACAGGGGCATTGTATCTCTGGGTAAGGAATCTTCCTGTAATGATCTTCAAGAACAGCTGGGGGAAGGGCACAGCACCTTGCCAAAGTAAAGGCCCTCTGGTATTTGGGGACTTCTGGGTTGCTTAAATATGCCATGGAGGAGGCCAGGTTGGGGTCCTGGCTAGATCCATTTGATGCTCTATAGCAACTACCCAATTGTTTAATAACTGTTTTTGCTTGATCGTGCCCCATGCTAAGCAAAAGTTCTAGAGAAAAGCCCAAAGTTAGGAGATTATCAGATGCATCAAAAAACACAAGAGCAGCATGCAAGGACAACATTACTGTCCCACAAACAGGACCTGGTTTCACACATTGTCGTCATTGTTGCATTCTGCCTCTGTGCTGCAGCCATGAGTAAGGGATCACTTTTCATTGATGGGACCTCCCTGTCAATTGAAAGTGACACCTTATTCACAGCTGCAGCACAGAAGTAGCACGCGACGATGACGAGGATGCCTGAAACCGGGTCCCTTCTGTGGGACAGTAACATTGTCCTCATATGCTGCTCTTGCACTTTTTGGACACTTCTGATAATCTCCTTAGAATTTTAGCTATCACCACATGATTCCATTGGGAGAAAGTGTACATCAATTTAAAGATGCACATTTAGGTAAGAGTGAGCTTCACGGGAAATTCCTCACCGGAAATTCACTAAAAACTTGTTGAAGTAATTATGGCTTTTATCTGGGGAACCTTCATACTACACAGCTATAGTTTTATATGCCACTTTAACTGCCATGGAAACATTCTATGGAATCCTGGGATTTGCAATTTAAGGGGGGTAATTTAGAATTCTCAGCCAGAGAACTCTTGTGCTTCATCCAACGACAAGCCCCAGGATTCCATATGATGCAGCCATGGCAGTTAAAATGGAATGGTAGTGCTATAATTGTGTGGTGTGAAAGGTTCACTGATAACAGAGCATATGCAGTATGTTCAGTAGTGCACAATATGCTTGATTCCAAAATACACAAATCATCAGTGGTGTGGAAAGAAGCCACAGAGGATCAGTTTTTATGTTCTTAAAGCCAAGTGTGAATTATGTAGCTATTCAGTGCATTCTATGCACATGGCATTTTACAAAAAGGTTTGACAGGTCTCTACCCCAGGGGCCTTACAGTTTTAAAACAGACACAGGGCAATAAGAGAAAAGAAGGCTGCTGTACTTGTTTACTTTGTCTTAGGAGATTATCAGACAGGAACACAAAAAGCATTCCTATCCCACAATCTCCAGACCTGTCCCTGTCACAATAACCCTCCCCATCAGATTTACCTTCTCTTGTGCTGAAAGATAACCCAGGCATGAACACAGAGCTCCATTCACTTCCTGGACTGAAATCCAGCCTGTTCTCACGAGAAAACGCAAGTGTAGAAAATTCAAAAAGAAAAAGAAAAAAAGTACACAAAAGCGCATATACACACACTAAAAAAAATAATAACAACAGGTAACCCACGGAGGGTAGAAAAAAGAGGGCAGCCTACCTGGTTCTCACATTTCCACCTGGAAGTGTTCGGGCAGGACCACCCATTGACACTGTATTCATGAGTCAAAAACGGTGCGAGGTTTCAGATGCCGGCAATGCCAGCAGCAAAACGGGACAGGTGATCCATTGACAGCTCCGGCCCATCAATAATAATAATAATAATAATAAAACACCACAAGAATGACATCAGAACACAAAAGGACAATGTCATGTGATATTGGCATTTTGTGTCCCACTGGCATTCTTTTGGCACCACATTAGCCACGTCTGATAATCTCCTTAGTTACAATAGGGTACCTGGATTAGGAGGGCTGTTCCCAAGGTTTACCAGAAATGTGTTTTGAGGAGGGAGGGAGGGACATTGAGGAGAATACTCCATGAGGGGGGTGGAACTTGCTGACAAGGCAAGCACCCAGAGCTGCAATGTTGGATTTTCACCTTAGCCAACAAACACTAAGGCAATAAAATGAGGAGAGAGTTTTAAAGTGAAAGGTCTCTCTTTCATACCTTGTATATGGTTTTTTAAAAATACTGTCCAGTGGTGCCAAACTGGGGTAAGCAAAAATGTGAATAATTCACTTGCAACTGCCATCTTGATTTGCAGGCATGCCCATTTGCATAACAAATGCAGATAGTTTCACATGCCTGTGATCTGCCAAAAAACCTGTTAAGACAAATAGCAGCTGCTGTGAATTGCCATTGCTGTGGAATAATCTGGGGGAGGGGGGTTGCCTCATATAGACAACACCTTAGTTGCTAATAGGCATCTAATGACAGTGACACATGACTTGATTACATCCCATTTGGATTACTATAACTCACTCTATGGGAGCTGCCTTTGGAAACTGTTCAGAACCTTCAGTGAGTCCAAAATACTGGTTATAGGGAGCATATAACCCCCTTGCTGAAATAGCTTCACAGCTACCAATCTGTTTCCAGGCAGAATTCAAAGTACTGGTACTGACCTTCAAAGCCCTAGATGCCCTGAATCCAAAATAGCTGGAAAACTTATCTCCCTATATGAGTCTGCCCGTGCTTTAAGAACTGTAAGGGAGAGGTTTCTCTCAGTTCCACCATCATCACAAGCACATTTGGTGAGGACACGGGAGAGAGTCTTCTCAGTGGCTGCTCCAAAGTTGTAGAACTCCCTTCCCTGGGAGGTCCCATTGGCCCCCTCCCTGCTGGCTTTCTGCCAGCAGGTAAAAACCTTTTAATTTAAGAAGACATTTGGTTTTTAATAGTTGCAGCGGATGGAGCTTTTAATGTGGAGCACTGTGTTTTGGTTTTATTATGTTTCACATGTGTTTTTAAAACTGCTTTTCACTTGTGTTTTTAAATTGTTTTTATTGACTTTTGGTTTAATTGTGTTTTAACTTTTGAACTAAGAGGGTTTTTTAAGATGTATTGTGTTTTTTAAAGGATGTACACCAGCTTGAATCCCATCTGGGAGAAAGGAGGGTCTAACTTTAAATATATAAACAAACATTGGGAGGGAGTTCCAGGCTTATGGGACAATGAGGAACAAAGTTGTCTCAGATCAAAGATCTTGAACAGAAGACCTTTGGACAACTAAGGGTAGTAGATCTTGATGAGTGAAGGTCACAGAAGGGATTTTTTTTATTTTTTATTTTTTATTTATTTATTTATACCCCGCTCTTCAGCCTCAAGGCTATCAGAGAGGCTTACAAATTGTTTTAAGCAATAGCTATTTACACATCTACACTGCATTAAGCAGTTTCCAATGTGTGTTAGCTAATTGCCCCCCACAAGCTGGGTACTCATTTTACCAACCTACGAAAGGATGGAAGGCTGAGTGAACCTTGGAGCCCGCTGGAATCGAACTTACAACGTGGTGACTTGCAGTACTGGCATTTAATAGATATAAGTATGAAGAGAGGAGGAGGAGTCAGAACCATGGACAGATCTGAGGTTAAGGGCAAGAAGTTTATGCAAGATTTTGGAGTACATAGGTACTTGGTGTAGAAATCAAAATTACATGGTCAGCCCTATTGTTTTCAGCTCACATTCTTGAATAAATCCTCCAGGAACGATATCTGACCTCGTAAAACTTAACTGATCAGTCCATGAAGTGTCCTGAACTCAGAGATGATGCAGTCCTCATTTACTTCCACAAAAGAGGAAAGGTGTGATAAGAAATATTTTCAAAGCAATGTTCCTGGTTCCTTTTATAACATGTTTGCCCCGTGATACTAACCTCGTGTGATAGATCTGTCTCTGTGCTCTTGTTGCAAACCAAGATGTGGTGTTCAAGCCCATGAGTACTTCATTTCTGGAATTTGGTATTTGCAAAAATCAATAAAATTGCACCACGAACAATTTCTTTATCAACAAAGTCAAGACTACTATCTCTTTTCTGTACTGCAAATGAATCTCTTTCTCATAAAGAATTGATTGTGTATTTATGTTTGGCAGCGTGTTTAGAGATTGCACATAATTGGAAAGGCTTAAATGTGGGATAGAATATTTTTCTGGAGACACTATCCAGACTCCAGATAGAGTCTAGAACATCATGCTGATGGGGAAATTAACTGAAAAAGTAAGGGCTTCTTACTTTAACAATGATCACTCTAAATTATATGAGAGTTGATACAAGTTTATTTGTCATGCGAACAAAAATGCCAGTATTCTTACTCCCCTTTCCTCATGTGCTAGTTTTTGGAAAGATACTCTGCTATGTCAGATGGAGAGTTCTTATTTGGATAGTCAGGAAGCATCAGTTCAATATACTGCATTGTACTAGATCTGAGGTGCATTGTTTGTTGGATATGTTTGTTTCTGTAAAAAATTTAATAACTAATTTAAAAAACAAGATGCAATCTGAAAAAGACACCTCTAAAGCTCTTAATGGATTTTTGTGACAAAAAAAAATCTCCCTAAAATATATATTTCATGTTTTCATATATTCCTTGTGAGCATGTCTTTATGAAGCATTCAAAGACATAGTCATGTTAGCCTGGAATACAGGTTGAGTATCCCTTATCCAGAATTTAAAAATCCAAAATACTCCAAAATTGTCTCCATGGGTGGCTAAGATAGTGACACCTTTGCTTTCTCTCATGGTTCAAAGTATACAAACTTCACTTCATGCACAACATTTTTAAAAAATATTGTATATGAAGTTACCTTCAGGCTATGCATATAAGGTGCATATGAAACAAATGAATTTTGTTTTTAGAAGTGGGTCTCATCGCCAAGATATTTCATTATGTATATGCAAGTGTTCCAAAATACAGAATACTTCTGGTCCCAAGCACTTTGGATATGGGACACTCAAGCTGTATCAGTATACAAAGGGATTTTGTAACACCTTTGAGACTAACTGAGAGAAAGAAGTTGTAGCATAAGCTTTTGTAAACTTAGTCTAGATAAGCTATTTACCCCATCTTGTCCCCATCTTGGAGTCCTGCACTCCAAACAACATGGAGATTTCCCCCCATCCCCCCCCCAGGCAGTCCTCATGGCATCCAGGGTAAAGACAGAGGGAAGGCGAGATAAAGCCTGTTGAAAAATTTCAATGATATACCTGGGGAAAACCACTTCTTTTCAGAAGAAATGGAACAGGCCCTGTGTGCCCACAGGAACCCATACTGGCACACCAACCAGCCCATCACTGCAGCTGCCATCCATACCACTCTCTCTGAAGCTACGAAGCAGGCTTGCAGCATGTGACCAAGGCTGGTCACATGGTGAGGGTCTTGATCACATGCTTCCTATACTCCAAGTTATAAGGAGATGACTTACCACAAGTATATTGGTCACATTCCCCTGCTAATGGGAATGAGAGGCAGAGGTACATTCCTCCTGGATCACTAGACTGCCATGTTTCATACCTCTTCAGAAATTCCCCATGTTTGCATTAAACATCTTTAGTGTTACTAGAGCCCGCATTCACTTTTCCTCACAGAATTTTACAGTGATCCCTTAGCTGTGTGTCATTTAGTCATTTTATATGTGTATACACACAATCCTAAATATACACTGGACTGACTATGTGATGAATGTTGCTGTCCTTGAGCAAGCAGGGATCACCAGCAGTGAGGCCATGATATTGAGAACACAGCTGCACTGGGCAGGGCACGTTTCTAGGATGGAGGACCATCGCCTCCCAAAAATAGTACTCTATGGTGAACTCACCACAGGTCAGCGTAAGAGGGGCGCTCCAAAAAAGCGATACAAGGACTCAGGCCTGGCCAAATTGATCACCAACAATGGTCCGCCCTGGTCTCACATCGGGAGGCATGGAGACACACTATCCACAATGCTGCAGTCTTATTTGAGAACTCACACCGAACAAGTCTTGAAGAGAAACGACAACGCAGAAAGAATCACAACCCGGAAACATCATCCAAGGAGACCTTCTGCTATGCTTTCTGTAACTGGACTTGTTTATCTCGGATTGGCCTTTTTAGTCATCAGCACACTTGCAGAAAGCACGGGATGAGTCCTTCCTGAATCTTCGTTTGCAAAGAAAACCCAGAGAGAGATGTTTTAAGTGAAACAGTTGTCCTATTTGTGTGTTTAAAATGTATGCATATTTAACACTCAAGAGACTGAGGATAGACAGTTAAAGTGGAATCATAGTGTTGTAATTGTGTAATGTGAAAGAGGCCACAGAAGGCTGAAAATTCTTATTTGGTGCACATATTAAAGTGAAAATTACTTTTAAAATGAATCCATTTAAAATCTATTATTATTGTGGAAGATCTGCTTTATTATTTATTATTATTCACTCATTTATTATTTAATTTATTTATATCCTGCTCTCTTTTTTTCAGCCCTCGGACTTGAGATAGCTTACAAACATTAAAACACATGGAGACAAACGTTTCTGGAGATAAATCAACGTACAATACAGATATACAGATAGCACTAACTAATATAATAAACTGTCAATAGAATCAAAAGCCATTTAAAACATAACCATTGAAAATCAGCACATACAGATAACATTATTAAAATCCCTATGTCTATAACTGAAAATGTAAACCTAATACAGTAATGATATCAGCTGAATATTGCTAGATTGCTTGTAGTTCACATTTCTAGGAAAAACTAGAACTGCCCCCTGGATTTTCATTCATATATCATATAACACCAGTTCTGATGGGATTTCACTGGCTGCCAATACATTTCCATTCTGAATTCAAGGTGCTGGCAGTATCATTTAAAGCCTTGAATAGCTTGGGACCTCCATACTTCAGGGAGCGTCTTGTTCTACATATACCTCCCTGAGAACTGGTACCTATTGGAGGGGCCCGCCTCCATGTCCCAACAGTAGAGAAAATACTTTGTGGGAGGACATGGGAGAGGGCCTTTTCTGTGGTGACACCCTGGCTTTGGAATCCCCTCCACCTGGAGGCCTGGTTGGCACCAATGCTGGAATAATTTTGGTGCAGTTAAAACTTTGCTTTTCATTAAGCCTTCAGGCTAAACTGATTTTATCCATGTTCCACATGTGTTATGGTTATATTATTCAAGGTGGTTTTAAGGTGGTTTTAAATTGTTTTAATTGAACAACTATTTAATATATAGTTTAATCTTTTAAAACTTTTATAATTATTGTTTTAAATTGGTTTTATTCTAAGCCATCCTGAGATCTTCAGGGATAAATATTCAAATAAATAAATAAATATTCAATAAACAAGCAATTTTTTTCACCCAGAAGCTGAAAAAGTTTGTCAGATTTAGAAGCACATTGGTCAAAAAGCTTGCAATCCTAATTATAACCACATTTTAGTCTTATACCGTTTACCAGGGAGTGAGTAGACATGTAAAGGAATACACTGAATGTCTATCGTTCTTCACTAACTGCCACTTCCTACAGCTTAATCTCATACCCAGGATAAGCAGAGGTCAAAAGGAGATTTTAAAAAAAAAATCTGATAAATGTTTGGTTTTCTTCCATCATGCACAGATTTGATTCTGTCAGTCACATTCAGCAATACTGTCACTCAGATGCCATTTCAGTAGTTGGCAACCCTGTTTTAAAAATTGAAATGGCTAAAAAATTAAATATTGCACAAGCCTAGGTGCTCCTGATTCATGACTGTCAAAACTGTCTTAATATAGGAAGAAACACGTCTTTCATTGTAGTGGAAGTCAGAGGATGAATGGATGAATACATGTTCTTTCTTGTAGCAGACTGGCCATTTTTAAATTGACAAAACAGTTTATATAGAACATACTAGATTGCCCACCTTTTCTTCTAAATAGTAAACATTCAGGATAAAGCTGTGGAGGCTATTTGTTTTGGGTTTTTTGTTTGTTTTGTTTTTTGCTTTGCTATCTGCTGCAAATAAAGGTAAGATGAATGAAAGCATGAAGAAATACCTTTCTACAGTCAGCAGAACAATGCGTTTGCAGGAGGGACATGATAAAGAGAATAGGGAGTGATTGTGTAATATCAGGGAAAAGGAAATTAATGCTAACGGGTTTTTCCAGGATCAACCCCCCCCCCCATTTTTGGAGACATATTGACTTTATCCTATACTTAGTTGTGATCCATGCAGTCTTAGAATCAGCCGCTAAGAGAGGCACCGATTCCAAAGTCAGACATCTTACAGTTTCCTTGGCAACAGACATACATGAAAGATCTTGTGCAAGATTCCAGCCCCCTCCCCACTCCATTTGGTGTTATGCAATCAGTTAGACTCATGCCAAAAGGATAATCACTAGTTTAAGTTCAGCTAGCTCTGCAGTGTTCCCTTCCTGACTTATACCTTCTCATATTACACTTTTCAAATAAACTAGTCCAGAATTCTCCTGTGCAAGCAATGGTGGCGGTGGGTCTTGATTGTGCTAGTGCTTCTGACATTCCATTTGACAATCTTCTATATGCTGATTAGAAAATATAAGTCCTATTCAGGTTTTTATAAAATCTTAAGCATCACAGGTATACAGGAACACATGCATAACCACAACCTTCTTGTGGTGACAGGAAAGATCTGATGAAAAAGTGTAACCATGGGCTTGTCTACGCATGGGGCCAAACATCTGAATAAAGTACTGTCCCTTGTGCCCCTCCATTCACCCTGAAGCCCTGCACAGTACTTATTCTCCTTAGCGACATCAGGTACTTGTCTTCACTATCCCTGCAGATTTTCGTCTGCCACCACCACTGCTGCCGTTGCCGCCGCCACCACCACTGTGGCCATTTTAAAGCTCAAGAGGCAAGTTTCTGGCTGAAGGGAGAGGTTTTGTCCCTTCCCCTGGCTCAGCAGTGCTGCTTCTGTCAGCTCTCCTATTGCTCTTCGCTTGCTTCAGACATCTCCATCACTTGCTTCAAGTGCCTCTTCCTGTGACAGATGAGCAGCAGAGCAGGTGGAGGCAGCACTGCCAAGCCAGGAGGAGTGACAAACCTCTCCCCTTGGCCAGAAACTTGCCTCCTGAGCTTTAAAATGGTCACAGTGGTGGTGGTGGACAAAAATGCAGGAAAACAACCCAAATCCTAAAAACTCTGCATCAAGGTAAAATATCCCAAAATGCCCCAAATCTGGACCATGTGTTTCGTGGCCTGATCACCTCAGATTTGAGCGAAATGACATATGCTATGTAGCCTGATGACCACAGATTCAGGGGAATTTGCAGGGGCATTCATGATTTTTAACAATGTAGACAAGTCCCATATTTGCCTGAGCCCAGTGACAGTGCTCCCATTATAGGGAATCCTGAAAAGTAGGTATCCTGATTTAATGCATTCAACAATTCCAAACTGCATCCTGAGTCAGATGAAGGGTCTCCGTGGATAGATTTTCCTTGGTTTTTTTCCAGGCTGTGAGGCCATGTTCATGAAGAGTTTATTTCTGACATTTCACCTGCATCTCTGGCTGGCATCTTCAGAGATAGATAATAGGGTTGCCAGGGTTAGGGTCATCCCAAGACCTGAGGTTTCTAAGTAAAAATATGAGACCTCGTCATGGCCCCTGGTAATGCTATTAGCACTAAATACTAACCACAGTTGTTCACAGCTTGTCATTCAAACACACACATAGAGAGGGAGAGGATAACATACAGTAGGACCTCCGTATCCACTGATTCATTATCCATTGATTCATTTATCCATGGGACACAAAACTGCATGCCTACCATAGAGTCTTCCTAGAAAATGTGTCCTCTCTAGCCATTTTCTAGGTCCTCCAAGGCAACTCTATGGTATTTTAAACTGGAAGTCCCATTATTTTCAATGGCTTTCACTATTATCTACAGTTTTTGGTATCCACAGCCCCACAAACCAATCCCCAGTGGATATGTGGGTCCTTCTGTATTTTTCAACTTGGAAATTAAGACAGAAGTGATACAGATAGGATAAGGAACATTTAATCTAGCCTATTTCCTTCTAGCCAGAAAGTGGAGACAGAGCAGAGTAGAGGATGAGTTCTGGCACAATAATGACTTCAACTTATGGTGATCCCATGAATGATGACCACCAAGTCACCTTATCATCAATAGCCCTGCTGAGGTCTTGCAGACTCTGGGCCATGGCTTCCTTGATTGAGTCTATCCATATGGAACATAGTCTTCCTCTTTTCCTACTGTCTTCTACCTTGCCAAGTATTATTGTCCTTTCTAGTGCATCAAGTCTTCTCTTGATATGGCCACAGTATAACCATCTCAGTTTAATCATCTTGCCTTTTAGGGAGAGTTCGATTTGCTCTAGGACCCATTTATTTGTCTTTTTAGCAATCTGCAGTAGTTGTAGAACGCTTCTCCAGCACCACAATTTCAAATGATTTGATTTTCTTCTTACCAGCTTTCTTCACTGTCCACCTATATGTATGTTTTCACTGTCTACTTTAAAGTTACGTAAATTGTCTGTGGTCATTATTTTTGTTTTCTTAAAGTTCAACTGTAAACCTGGTTTGCCCTTTCTTCCTTGATGTTCTTCATAAATTGTTCCATGTCTTTAATATTTTCTGCTAGTAGTTTGGTGTCATCTGCATATCTTACGTTATCGATGTTCCTTCCTTCAATTTTCACACCTCCTTCCTCTGAGTGTAATCCTGCTTTACAAGGATGTATGTTTGTATATATTCAACATACATGTTAAAAAGATAGGATGATAAAATGCAGTCTTGCCTGACCCTCTTGCCAACTGGAAACCATTCCATTCCTCTGTATTCTATCCAAACAGTAGCCTCTTGTCCTGCGTACAGGTTACACATCAGGGCACTCAAATGTTGTGGCACACTCATTTCTTTAAGAGCAATCCATAATTTTTCATGATCTATACAATCAAAGGCTTTACTATAATCTATAAAGCACAGGCTGCTTTTCTTTTGAAATTCTTCGGTGCAACATATTATCCAACATATGTTTGAAGTATGACCCCTAGTGCCTGTTCCTTTCCTGAACTCAGCTTGGACATGTGGTATTTTTTACTCCATATATGATAAAAGTTTTTGTTGTAGAATTTAGAGCACACTTTGCTTCCATGGGAGATCAATGCAATGATCCTATGGTTACTGAAATCCCTGATGTCTCCTTTCTTGGGGACTGGAATGTATATTGAGCGTTTACAATCTGTAAATCATTGCTTTGTTTTCCACATTTGTTGAAGGCACATACACACACACAATAGAGCCATGTTTTCCAATACAAAGGAAGTAATAGTCCCACTATACACTTGTCCCTCCATATTCATGGATTTGGCATTCACGGATTTAAGTATTATGGTTTGAAAATATTCTTAAAAAAACAATAATCCAAAAAGCAAAACTTGATTTTGCCATCTTATATAAGGGACACCATTTTGCTATGCCAGTGCATATAATGGGACTTGAGTATTCACAGATTTGGGTATTCACGGGGGCTCCTGGAACCAAACCCCAGCGAATGTGAAGGGACAACTGTATTCTGCATTAGTCAGGCCTCATCTGGAGTACTGTGATCAGTTCGGGGCACTTCATTTTAGGAAGGATATAGACTTTTTCAAACGGGGGGGGGGACCTGCTGAGGTTGGGAGGAGGACGGCACTGCCTTGCTTACAGCGCTCCATTTCGGATGTCTCCATCCTCCTCCCAACCTTCCCCCATGCTTCTTCCATGCCGGGGGAGTGAGAAACACACCACTTTTTATTGACAGGGGTTCTCCATTAATAAAAGTGGCAAGTTTTTCATGCCTGCAGCACAGAGGAAGCATGGGGGAAGGTTGGGAGGAGGATGGTGTCATCCGAAACGGAGCACTGTAAGTGAGACAATGCCATCCTCCTCCTGACCTCGGTGGGGCTTTTTTTCCCCATTTGAAAAAGTCTATAGACATGCTTGAACAGTTTCAGAAAAAGGGAACAAGGTTTATAGGACAAAAGGAGAACAAAATATATGAAGAAAGGTTTTAAACCTTGGGCATGAAGAAAAGAAGACTGGGAAGATTGTACTCCTTATATCTCTAAAGCAGCCTTTCTCAACCTTTTCCCCATGGCGGAACCCTTGAAAACCATTTTCAAATCTCAGGGAACTCCTGCTTAATTTTTTTTCCCAATCACAATATCTCGAGGAACCCCTAGCAATCTCTGGTGCAACCCTAGGGTTGAGAAACCCTGGTTTAAACATTACATAACCCCATCCCCTTATTCATATTAATACCTGGGTCCTTAGGGAGCACCTTGTTTTGCACTGCTATCAATCCCTCTGGTACAGAGACCCTTACCCTTAAAAGTGTTAGGGGCATGCCAGGAGCTTGGGGTGGGAGTGGGAGATAAGGATGGGAAGAACGCACCGAAGAAGAAAAAGGGGCCATTCCTTCCTTCCTTCCTTCCTCCTTCTGTACCAGCCAGTCTTCCTTTTTCTTTTTCCTTTTTCAGTCTTTCTTCTCTCTCTGCCACCCTCCCTTCCTTCCTTCCTTCCTTCCTTCCTTCCTTCCTTCCTTCTCTGCTGGTCAGGTGATTTGTGGGGGGAGGTGCAAAAGGGAGTTGAAGTGCTGCATGCGCTAGAGTGGTTCTAACCCCACCTACCACATATGTGCCTGCATGAGCAGCCACCCCTCCCTTTTGAGGTCACAAGATGAGGGAGCAAGCATGTCACCTGCCTCCCTCGTGCATGGCTGGTTGGCTGGCTGACTGACTGACTGACCTGGCAATCTCAAGGTCAGTTCTCTGGTTGAGGCATGTAAGAGAGGGTGATGCACCCCTGCACACTCATCCTTGGTCTCTATCTCTCTCTCTCTCTCCGTCTCCTTGCTGTGGGGATTATTTTGTGAGGGGAAAGCATGACTGACTGACTGAGGGAGCGAGGGAGTGAGAGAAGGGGGTGGCGGCAGTAGCTGCCACCACCCACACCTCCGCCACCCCAGTCCCCGCCAGCATTGCCCCACCTGGCTTGGCTGCCTCCTGAAAAGAAAGGTGTGAGCCATCCTTCCTACTTCTTTTCCTCCTCTTTCACCTCTTCCTCAGCCAGGATATGGTGAGGGGTGACAAGGAAGGCTCCCACCTCCCACCTCGCAGCCCCTCTCCCAAGGCTCTGGGGCAGAGGAAGGAGCGTAGGAGAAGCCTGACATGGCTGTGCCCCGAGGAGGGCCTGCCCCCCTCATTGCCCCCCATAAATCTCCTGACCTGCGCTGTTACAACCTGGTGTGGATACTGGGTATTATAGTCAGTTGGACCATGGATGGCCAAGCAGGCCCCTGTCTCCAAGCCAGGCCTCTCCAGCCTGCCTTAATGCTGGAACCTTTCCAGCCCGCTTTAAGGATATGGGAGGGGGGAGATGGCACTGAGGAGCTAGCCTGGGAAGCAAGGTCTCTGGTGTGAGAACATCTGTGTGGAATGTATACTCATTAGCTGTGGTGAGTGTGGGTAAATCGAAACCTACTAGGGGGGTTTTCTCTGTGCTCTGCCTAGCGTCTTTAGAACTGGCTTTGGAATGCTACTGTCACTTCACCAACTTGATCAATAAACCTCTTTCTTTTGAATGGATATTGCTTCAGTGTGTATGTCAACGAGTTCATCACAGGCACCAAAGTAGGTGAATCTGTCCAGCCTCAGAAGGGAGAGAGGGAGGGAGGGAGAGGGCACTGGATAGATGTGCCTAACCTATGCTCCGAGGAGCCGGCAGAGGCAGCTGGGACACAGCTGGGTCCTAAAGCCCAACAGGTCTCGTTACTACTTGTTACTAGTTCTCATGGAACCCCTAGCCATGGGGTTCTGCGGAACCCTGGTTGCGAAACGCTGCTCTAAAGGGCTGTCACAGAGAGGAGGATGGATATATGTTCTCTGCTGCCCTGGAACATAGACCTAGGTCTAATTGTCTTAAGTTATAGGAGGGTAAATTTTAATTGAACCTTAGAAGGAACTTGTTGACTCTGCTCAACCAGAGAACCAATTACCTAGAAAGGTAGCGGGATCTTTTTCTCTGGATGTCTTCAAAAAGATGCTAGATAGCTACCAGCTGCTGATGCTCTAGATCAGGCCTGCATAACCTGTGGCCCTCCAGATGTTTTGGTCTCCAACTCCCAGAATTTCTGATCATTGGACCAGCTGGCTCAGGCTTCTGGAAGTCGGAGGCCAGAACACCTGGACGGCTGCATGATGTGCAGGCCTGCTCTAGATAGATTTTTGTATTGAGCAGGTTGGACTCAGCCTACAGGGGCCCTTCCAGCTCTGTGATTCTATGAACATGACTTACATGAATGACTTATACATGTATACTGATCAATCTAAAGGGTGCATTATTTGTACACTTGTTGAATGTTTTCTGAATAACATTAAACACAGATCAATTTATGTACTGTACATATGTACATAGACTGTACAAGTGCTCAATATAGGGGATTATCAGACACCCTTAATATGGCATTACACAAACGCCAGATCGCCAAAGGGCTTCCTTTTCAGATGACATCATCCCCATCCTGTTATGTTCCCATGCTGGTCCCATTTCACCCTTGTTGCTTTTTATTCACAGCTTAAGCTGTGAATAGATCACCCGTTCTGTTCCTGTCACAGAATGATGGGCGAGTGAAAAGGTGCCCCGTTTCCATAGAACGATGCCAGCCACAGTGGGAGGTCCGTTCCAGAACATTTCCGGGTGCGATTGGGACATCCAGGTAAGTGACACCCTTTTTTGTACCCTCCCTGGGTTACTTGGGGTTTTTTAAGTGTATTTTTGTGTATTTTACTTTTTGTTTTTGCATTTCCCGCATGCTCATCCTCTCGTGAAAAAGGCCCAGGATTTCAACCATGAAATGAATGCAGCTCAGTGCAAGCTGCATTCACTCTGTGGTTGCCGAGGGGAAGGGAAGGCACGCAATTAAGGTAAGTGTAAAACTTTCCATTCTCGTGCCGGGACAGGACAGGATTGGAAGGGTAGTGGGAGAGGAGATAGCAAGACATGGATGCTATTTTTGTCCCTGTCTGAAAATCTCCATAATGTATGAACATTTATTTTTCTCTTCCTTCCCTCTTCGTTTTCTCAGCATTGTGAATCTTTCTTTTAAAAATTCTAGTATATAGATAGAAAGGCAACATATAAAAAAAATAGAGAAATAGATGGCACTTGCTCCTAGGTGAGCGTTTATATAATTGTAGCCTAAATTTTAATGTCAGGTCATTGCCAAATCTCAAATTTCATTCAAAGTATACATCCAAATTTAAAAGATTCAGAGGGGTTTATTGAAAGAAATGGGGAAATGTAAGAGTACTTTTTAAATTATACCTTTGTGAATATTGTTACTTCTCTGCATTTTCAAAATATTACCATTTTCTCCCCTTCTCAGTTTCAGTAATGGCTGTATTTTGGAACTCAATTGCACTGAAGTACATACAATTTCTATGATTCATATGCATGAAAATTTTAAGCTGCATTGGTTATGCACCCATACACATGGAAGACATACACTTCCCACTGCTGTTATGAAAATATCCCAGGGGGAAAATGCCTGCCTTTTCAAGGGACATGTGCAACATTTCCAGCTGTGCTTCCTAGCACCTATCCAAGAGCTCAGAAGAAAGCTGGGGCACAATTTGAAGCAGGGTTCAAGGACATTTGCAATTTCAACTTCTGTGCACTTATCAGCTACTTTAAAATGTGTTGCATAATTGACACTTTGTTACTTTTAGAACTATGGTGTATTTTAATGATGTACAAAGAAAATGACTTGCTGACACAATCAGGAAACAGATGGTGACCAAAAAAAGTTGTATTTAATGTGCCAATCATTATGTTTGACTTACATGCTACCTAATTTCATTCATGCGTCCAGTGCATGGAGACATTCCTCTCTTCCTTCGGAATGCTTTTTAATGCTTTTATTTTACCAATTTATATATTTATTTCACTTATTTTTCTGCTTTGTTTTTATTTTATATCTATCTATCTGTCTACCCCTCCCTCCCTCCTTTTCCATTCTGAGTACATTGGAACATTGTAAATGTGCAACAGGGCATGTGGACAGCTAGGGTGGGGCTTGCCACCCTCTGCACTGTGTGTTTACTGTACCTAACATGTATGTGTCTGAAAGGGGCTGTTTCCTCAGTCAACTGAAAAATAGCTATAACCTCCCTTGAGTTTCCTTGATCTGGATTAAAAGTGAACCAGACATTTATACACAAACAGAGAAATGTACCACTTCATCTATGCTGAAGGGTAGAAGACACAATAAGATTGTTTGGCTTCTCTGTGATAGCTGCTTATCTTACCCTTTCCACTGCCTCCATCTATTGCAGTTTCCTGGCAAAGGGTCATCTGGTGTGTTAACCATCAGGGACAGCCTTATCATTAGGCTTCATGAAGTAAATGCCTCAGAAGCACATGATGGGGTAGAGCAATGGCAGCATCCCAGCCATTCCTCTTGACCTCTCTAGAGGATGGGGCTGTGTGCATGACATAACCTGTCATTCACACCATAAACTAGCCTGCTGCCCTCCAGTGCACTGGGTGATACTGTCCCATTGCCACTGCTGAAGTAAAATTCAACTGCTGACACAGTTTGCTTCTGTATGTAAAATAGGGTAGGGTGCCATCTTGCCCTTTGCTTCAGGGGGCAAAATATTGTCAGTCACCCCACCCTGATCACAATATTTCAAAGGAAGAATAACATAAAATGGTCATGTTTCAGTCCACTGCTCTACCTCAACAGGCTATGTACCCAGAATCCATCTAGTCTAACACTGTGTGGCTAGGCAAATACTTCTGGGAAGCCCATAGCAGGTTATGATAAGCAGTAGACTCTTTTTAAGGCATTGCCTCATGGAGATCATTTCAAGATTGCCAGGGAGTAGAACTCCAACCTACACTGTATGTTTCCCATTGGATTATTTCCCATTGAACTACCAAATGTATAAAAGAGACAAAAGCTGCTGCCTCACTGCAGAAATAATGCAGTTTGACACCACTTTAACTGCCCTGGCTCAGTGCTATGGAATTCTGGGATTTGTACTTTTGTGAGATATTTAGCCTTTTCTGTCAGAGAGCTCTGGATGCCATTTACACGATGAAAATGTCCTGGGAAGAATTTGTGTCGATCCCTGGCAGTTTACACGTACATCGGGTCCGGTACGTGATTTTCGGAAGGGGGGCCACCTTTTATCCCTCAACCTGCAGGACTTCCAGTCCCGTGAGTTGTGCTGTTTTTTTAAAAAGTCACTGGAGGATTCGGAAAATTGGAAATGTAAACAGCTTGGGACAAAATATCTCAGTACTAGAGGATGACCGGAAATGGTGACTGGGGGCGGGCTTAGAGATCAGGGACCAGAAAAGGAGGGGTCAGTCACCCATTCAACAGATTCAGCCTCACCAGCTGAAAACAAAGGCATCCCTTCCAGCTGCACGTAGGTTGGTGTGTGTGTGTGTGCATGTACTCAATCACCTTTTTAAATGGATTTCTACACTGCAAACCCTTCAGCTTTAACCTCTCCCTCAACTGCATGTTACAAAGAGATTGTGGTGGGCAGAGAGTCGTCCATTCATTCCCTGCCTGGATCCCCTCTCTGGGTCTGAATGGACACAGTAAAAAATTCCAGCGTCTGAGCAAATGAACACACTTTTATTCCCCCCCCTCCCAACAAGGCATAGTAAAAAAATTCCAGCCAAAATTCCTTGTGTGACACTGGCTTGAAATCTTCACTCTGCAGCTGTAAGCATCAACATTATAAAAGGAATCCCAAGCTTCTCCCCCACTCCACTCAGCTTCATTTCAAAATGAAAGGACATGGTTTAATTGTTCCTCCATCTGAGCGAAAGATCACATTCTTGGTCTTTCAAAATGCCTTCTGCCTCTGCTTAAAGGGTTAATATTTTTAAGAGACAGGATAAACACAAGCCTCTGCCCTCTCCTTACCCCCCAGCCAGCCAATAGCATCGCTCGTGGCACGGAACTCTAAAGGAAGTACATCACCGAGGTTGTGAAAACACGAGTAATCGCATCCTTGATTGACAGCCCCCCCAAAAAAAATCCCGGTAGGCTAAACATGTGTAAACAACAAAAGCACAGGATATAAGAGTGCGGGACCAATAAAAAGAAACGGAACTTTTGACGTGTAAATATCAATCATGGGATTTCCTAAAGAGTGACAAAAATCATCTAAACAGCGTGGGACCAATCAGGGATCAGGAAGTCACAGTAAACCCCGTGACAAAAATTGTCGTGTAACTGGCACCCTGGTGTCACAACAAACTACAAATTCCAGGATTCCATTGGATTGTGCCATGATAGTTAAAGCAGTGTCAAACTGCATTATTTCAGCAGTGTGGCCCAGAGCCAAAGTCTAAAGATGCCTAAAAGATGGGTTTTACTCCCCCCCCTCCCAAAAAAGCCCAATGTCTTTTAGTTATGAAATACGTGTATGGTTTACTTTAACAGCTATCCAGAAAGGTTACAAGACACATTGAGGATATGAATTTTTACTTTTTCATCCAAAAATGTGGTAATGAATAACTTCAATTTTTTTTCTTCCTGCTCAATGAGATTACTAGTTTTGCAAATCTTCATTTTTATAACCTTTGGGGTATTTTAGTGAAAATGTAATTAATGCAAAAACAATGGTGCTTTTTTACCCCAAAATAAACCTTGCTTTTTGGGCAAACACATCTTGTGAAGAAAACAGTATGATTTGCACAATATTTTTTTCTTTGGGAAAATAAATCCCAAATGCAAAAAAAATTTCAGGGCAGTTGGCCATTTCCTTGGCAGGTTATCTTGATGGGAAAATAAACTTCTCCCTGCTTAAATAGTCCCCCATACAGAAGGTTCCTATCTTGTATAGTAGCTTTTTTTCATTGTCATCTCTTAGCAAACCTCGTTTTCCATTGTCACCCTTTAGGTCTGTGACTTACAGTGTCAGAAGTGTGTATTTCTGTATTCTTTCGATATTCTGTTTATTTAAAAAGCCGTATCCAGCATTAACTATCCTTAGAGATGGGCTGTAGTGTATTGTTTATTTCTTCACTTAGCCATGCAAGTAATTTACATAGCTTTCCCTATCTAGGCAGCAGTGTCTGGAGATATCAATAGCTAAGGTTTACACAGATTCTTGACTTACATCCAGGCTCTGTGGTGTACAAAGTGATTGTGGCATGGTTCTTCCTCTTTGTTTGATGCATAATGGCTGAGATGGAAGGGTACTCAGATTTTGATAAAGAAGCAGCTGGTCAAAATACACACACACATATTCTCTCTCTCTCTCTCTCTCTCTCTCTCTCTCATTTGAAGGGGGGATGAAATCAGGTGTTGGGGTTGATTACAGAAATATTGCATTGGGAGGAAAGAAAAAATAAAGCAGTGCAGAGGGAGAGCAGCAAGACAGAGGGGAAAGTGGCAACCAGACACAAATACATTTGCACATATAAAGCTGTTCTAATGAGAGCCAAATTGATTTGACATTCAGTGGCAGTTTCAAGCCAAGAAAAGCAAAGCAGCCTACAAAAGGCCCAGCTCATTGTTTATGGAGTGTCATACTGCATCATCTGTGAGACCAATAACAGTGATGGGAAGACCTTTAAAAGCAGGGAATATGCAGAGGATGGTTGTGTGGCTACCATGGATGTCAAAACCAATAGACAGGCTGTGAGCCGTTTCCTGAGCCGCAATCGTGTTTGTCAGATGCAGTGGGTGCTCTCCTCAGATTATTAAAGCATTAAACAGATTTTGCCAATTGGTGGAACTTTCTCAGATAAAGAAGGCCTGTTGAGGAAGCAGGAATGCAATGTCTAAGGCTGTGATAAGGCATCAAATCCTCAGTGCTTATAATTCCACTGCTATTTCTACAACACACCTGCTGAGCAGCAAAAAGAAAGGAAAATGTCATGGTACAAAACAACTGTGTAAGCACAGTTATTGAGCACAGTTATTGTTCTGATTGTGCTCATAAAACAGGAGATACAAAATAAACAGATGGTTTGGAAGGAAGTACCTTTTTTATTTTGGTGGGGGAAGAGCACTCAAATATTTTGCCCATATGCCTCTTCAAATATAAGAATAATTTAAAACGTTAGAGTCACTAACCATACACTTATTAAGTGGCCTTGGACAAGCCACACTTATGGGGACAGCTCACATGACCAGGACAATGAGCTGAAATGTGTTTGAATATCACTGTAATCAATGTGGACACACTCTGGAGTGCTTATGTATAACTGAGCGGGTAGTATCTCAAAAGTTTTTACAAGGTGGTCATTGTGAGATGCCACCATACAATGTCAACTAAATTTTTTTAAAAAATAAAGCAGGCATAGTTTGGGGACAATGTAGCACTTCCTAGTACACTAAAAGGTTAACATCTTCTGCTATCAAGATCACATTAACTGGCTCTTAGCCTCTATCTTTAATAAGTAAGGTAGGGATAATGCTGACTTATCTCACAAGATGATTGTGAAGACTAACATATAAAGATAGTAAATCAATCTGCACATTAAGGGCTAAATCCAGTTGGTAGTTCTGACTAGAACAGACTACATGTCCTGAACATGAGTCAGCAAGTGCCCAAGGAAGCAGATGATTGATGTGTAGGAGCTGTCAGGCAGTCAGTCCAGTCCAGATCAGTCATGGGTTGTCTGAGCGAGATGAAGGGGAAAGCATGAGGGTAGTTGATAGCTGGTCCAGAAGTCATATTAGTAGGTCAGAAGTCCAGAAACATGAGCCACAAGGAGTAAACAGAGGAGTCCAAAAATGTAGCCCATCCAAGGGCATGGAAAACAGATCATGAGAGAGTACTGCCAGTCAACCAGATAAGACAGTTATCAGCACTAAGGCTGAAGGAGAACTGCTGGGATATTTATGGGCAGTTTCTTAAAGGCCACAAGTGCCTAATTAGGACAACGTCTATAACTTAACTGGCTCTTGGCATTTCTCCCTCTGTCACTCAATGAAGGATGGAGGCATGTCATCTTCAGTGTCTGCAGTTTCTTCCAACTCCCAGTGGGGAGCAGGGTCCCCTATTGCCCGGTCTCCACAGACTGAGAAAGCGTTCTACTATAAGGATCTGCAGCAATCTTCCTAGTCCTCTACATCTGAGTCATCCATGGCGTGAGTTATGACACCACTGAATCAATTAAATTTTCCATAAATGCTGAATTATCAAATCCACAGTGATGAGGTGGATCTGCTCTAATTGGGACTAATAATTTGATTTAGGCTTAAAGCAGCATGCTATACACAGGTCTGCAGCATCCTCACATCCCCACTTGCTTCTGACACCTGCTTTAACTTACATTCTGATGAACAAAGAGTAATTGGAACTGGGAACTATTTTGATTTCTCACAGTGCACCAGTATAGCATTAGTCCAAGGCAATATGGGAAGTCTGGAGCTGTCATTTTAATTCCGCACATGCTCTAGATTAATGCTACCTCAGTGCTATTTTGGGTAATTAAAACCACTGCACAACTTAAATACTGGCCATAGTGCTCATTGCCATTGGTAGCACCAGATCAGAGGGGGTCCACTGGCATCAGAGTAGATTCCTCAGAGGGGAATATGCTGACCTGTATTGTCAAACCCAAAGTTGGCCATAGTAAGGCTGCCAGCATTAAAACTGGTGTGGATTCCTGTCTCTTTAATGGTTGTGCAGAAGAGGGGGTTTCAGCAGGTGTTCTTTGTTTGATTTCAGCAGGTGTTCTGATTTCATGATGAACAGTTCTTGCTGAAAATCCTTCTTATACACAACCATTAAAGGGACAGGAACCCACTCCAGTTTTAATGCTGGCAATCCTATGGTAGTAAGGTCCATTGAACAACACAATGAGCCATAGTATAATAGACTATAACAGTACCATTCCTCTGGTTGTCCTTCCTGAAGAAGGAAAACATGGAGTCCAAACTTATTCCTTTGCGCCAGTGCTGAAAGTTGGCCATTTATGTTATGAGGAAACACTGTGATGCTACACCCATGAAGTTGTATAGGCCTGGCATATATGAAGTGGCCTTGAAGAGTAGAGACAGAGAAATGAGAAGAACCATGTGCCCCATCAGATGGCTTTGAACTCTGAGAACAACCTTGTCTTGGTGAAGCAACAAGACATTTTGCTGCCAGAGAGGGGGGAGCAGCAAATAATGCCCTTCACCCATATAAGTCAAACATACCCAAAGCTAAGAATTATATTTTAGAAAACAAGGCAGAAAAAATCCCATGAGTCCCTCTCCCTCTCCCCTGCATGAAAATTCAATATTGATAAATTAAAATGTTAACAAACTGCTGTCCTTTCATGACACTGAAAACCTACTGAAGATATCTCACTCTGCCTAATGGTAAGGCTGGCTCTGTCAAGCAGTTTCCCCTTTCTACTAGTGGCAACAGGAGCAAGGCTAAGAGACCTACCTCACCAATGTCTCATAGACACCGTACTGTTGTAAGTACTGCAGCTCATTCCCATTACCATACTATGAAATTACTGAAGTCTTGTCATTAGGAGGGTGTGCTTTACCCATCTGAGAACACCTGGTGGGGAATGAGATTTTTATTAAATGTCAGTGTGTGCCAACATGAATTAAACAGGCCATCAAAGAAGTTCATGCAAAACTGTAGTAAAGGATATATGTGTGCACAAAAGGAAAAAAGCTTCACTCTTTTCTGCCTTCTAGCTATCTGCTCAGTCTGGATATCATGTTGTTGATATGAGGCACTGATATGTACGCTTCTTATTTGGATTTCACCAAGAAAATCTATTTCTTTCCTGGGGGAAATTGTCAGCCATTTTCTGACTCTTGGGTCTCAATTCTCTGGTGACTCACATAAATAGAAATGTGGATTAACTCTGAATCATCTGCAATGCATTCCAGATCATATTTTACATTTTCTATCCAGCATGTATTAGAATTTAAGCAACTGAGCTATATCAAAGGAGGGAAGTAATAACAGAAGGAATCACAGTGAAATCACCAAAGATGTCATATAACATTGCCCGCATGGCAGGTATCGGGTAGGAAAAAAGAAAGAAAGAGACACAGGCAACAAATAAACATTCATACTGTATCCTCATCTCAGTTCAGCTCACTTTGACTCTCATATTTCTGGACTCTAAATATCTGAACATACAATCATATACACTACTTGTGAAACATAAACTATGTATATCTGTTCAAAAGCAAGTCATCTTAAATTCAATGGGTCTTAAATATGTAGGCGTGCAAAGAATAGCAGTCTTAGTCACTGACAGTTGTTTCCAGTAGTGAACAGGTTAATATGGAGATTAACCAGTTGTTGTTATGTGCCTTTAAGTTGCCTTTGGTCTCCTGAAGTCCTACTCCCATACTTGTACCACTACACCACCCCAGACCCTTAATGAGTCAGCATCAAGAAGATAATTATTTATTTATGTGTATATATAGAGCCCTTGTACTGTCTATTCTGCTTTATGGATCTGAAACATGGGTCACCTATCGCCACCACCTATGACTCCTCGAACGCTTTCATCAGCGCTGTATACACACAATCCTGAATATACACTGGACTGACTATGTGACGAATGTTGCTGTCCTTGAGCAAGCAGGGATCACCAGCATTGAGGCCATGATATTGAGAGCACAGCTGCGCTGGGCAGGGCACGTTTCTAGGATGGAGGACCATTGCCTCCCAAAAATAGTACTCTACGATGAACTCACCTGGGTCAGCGTAAGAGGGGCACTGCAAAAAATGATACAAGGACTCCCTGAAACAACATCTGAGGCTCGGCCAAATTGATCACCAACAATGGTCCGCCCTGGCCTCACATCGGGAGGCATGAAGACGCACTATCCACAATGCTGCAGCCTTATTTGAGAACTCACGCCGAACAAGTCTTGAAGAGAAATGACAATGCAGAAAGAATCGCAACCCAGAAACATCACCCAAGGAGACCTTCTGCTGTGCTTTCTGCAACCGGACTTGTTTATCTTGGATTGGCCTTTTTAGTCATCAGCGCATTTGCAGAAAGCGCGGGATGAGTCCTTCCTGAATCTTCGTTTGCGAAGAAAAGCCAGAGAGAGAGAGAGAGAGAGGTATTACTTACCTTTATATCTTGCCTTTCATCCAGTGATCCTAAGATAGTACACATGGCTCTTCCAGGTAGGTCAGATTGAGAGAGAGTGATGGGCTCAAGGTCATCCAATGTATTTTATGGCTCACTACAAACATGAACCTGGATCTCCAAAAGCCAGGCTGGCACCTGTCCAGCCCTCCGTCTAATGCAGCAGTGGCAGGATGTGAATATAATAATTGCAGTCTGATGTTATGCTGAATCTGAGGACAATGGGAGTTTTAAAATGCACCAAAATATCTTCTGAAGCTGATGTGAAATCTGGTATCCAGAGAAATAAAATGTTGTCCAAGAAATTGAAACTACAAAAGAAACATCTCCTCTAATAGGGCAGTAACTTCACATCAGACTGTCAAAGCAATCACAAAAAATTGAAATTATAGGTTGTTTTTTTTTAAATGAGCCAACACTAGTAAAAGGTTGTACTTGTTTGGTGAATAACAAATATATCTAATTAACCCCCACCCCTTCCAGCCTCTCAGTTCCCATGCTCAGAGGTATATATTTTTGCACTATTCGGAGCAAACTTTACATCCCCCCCCCATACTTAGCTGATGTTGCTGTGCTCATGATCAAAGTGTTTTTCTCCCAAATCAGAAAAGAAGCCAGTTGTAAATAATTTTTCATCCTATAATGGGGTTAATAAACACCACAGACTTTAGAAACCATTAGCAGCATGCTTGTGTTCAAGAGGTTACACTCTAGGTGACAAAAGCATTGGTAAATTCACATCAAAGACAAACCAGGAACATACTCAAAACGGGAAGAACAGTTCTTTTGGAAGGTTTAATCCATGTAAACAGATCCATAGGTCTGATCTATGTAACACTATAGCAATAATGACATTGCATTAAACAGCTTCCATCTTTTTATGGATGTATGGATTTTCTAGTTTTTGTTTTGTTTTGTTTTGTTTCAATTGTTGCTTCGAGTTCGCAGGTTTTTGTTTTTTAAAAAGGAATGATGTGAGCTAATAACAGAGGACAGGGTAGTTCAATTATAACTTCCCCATAATTACTACAAACCAAATGCAAATTAGACTGCAGGGTCTGTTCAATGTACATTTCTGTGCTTGCCAAATCATGTTTGGCAGTGTGGTCAAGCAATAACAGATGCACACTGTGCCTAGATTTCTTGGGCTTTTCAATAATTAGGAGGACTATGTATTATAATAAACCACATCCCGTTGGCTGAGAGTTGGATGCAAATTACACACTAATTCACCTCCAAGTTTTTGGAACAACACCAGAAGACATGAAAATTGAAGGACCATACCATTTACTCCACAAAAAAGCATCTATAACTGAAAAGCCTCAATTGTTAAGTGGGGTTTGCATGCTCCCATTCCCTTTCCTATTTGCAACCCTGTAGTAAGTAACATGCCAGGTACATGTCAGTTCCTAAATAATTCTTTCTTACACATCTTTTTAATCTTGTACTGAGCGATCACTTCCCTACCTTATATTTCACTAAAGAAAAGGATTAGTCTTTTTTGCTCACTCATTCTCTCTCTCTCTCTCTCTCTCTCACACACACACACACACACACACACAATTTTTCTTTCTGTTGAATCTAAAATGAAAAACATCATGTTGGTTCAGAACAAAGACAATGGAAATGAATCACCAGTATGAATTAAGAGTACCGTATCTTCATGCATTAATTTGGATTTTTATCACCCAATCCCAGAGTCTCCAGAGAAGTTATAATAAATTAAAACAGATAGCACAAGACATTTAAATTAAACAAGAAGAGATAATGATGGAGATTTGGATCCAGGACCTGCCTTGGCTCTGGTCACAGAAAGAGCCAACATCCAATTTTCAAAGATTCTGCCTTTGCCTTGCACCATCCATCAGGATTCTACAACTTTGTATGCAGCATTTTCAGGTATGTAGAGGGGTGCCATAGAGAGAAGGGGTGGGAAATCTGGATCCAGTCCTCTCATCCAAAGAAAATTAAGCCGCAATAATGAACAAATTACGAAACCCCACTAAAAATTTCTGAGTGCATAGGACTACACTGAGGACTTTATTAGATGCACTAAATATGGTGTCATAAGGATTGCCACATAACCGCAAAAGGGCGCACATATCAGATGACGTTGCCCTTTCGTGGTTATGTTCCTGCCAGAACCCGTACTTTTTTATTGACAGCTGAAGCTGTCAATAGATCCCCATGGTGCTTTTGTGCCGGCATTGCCAGTGTGTGAAACCTCACGCCATTATACTTATGTCAATGCAGTGTCAATGGCTGCTCTGGCGTGAACACGGGTAAGATCATGACAGCCAGGAAAGTGATGCACTTTTTATGACCCTCCCTGGGTTATTTGGAAGTTTTTTTTTAGTGTGTTTAGGTAGTTGGTGTAACCTTTTTAGTGTTATTTTTTGTTTTATTTTTAAATTTCCCACATTATGTATTCTCATGAGAATACACGGGATTTTGAAAGAGGAAGTGAATGGAGCTCCATTCACTTCCTCTTTCATTGCCAGGGAAGCCCTTACCAGGATTAGTGGTAAGTGCGTGTGTGTGTGTGTGTGTGTGTGTGTGTTTTTTGCTGGCAAAGAAATTGATTTTTTTAATGCCAGCAAAAGAACACTTTTAAGGGGCTTGTCTGATAAAGTCCTTAGAATACTGATGCCTGACACAGAATATACATAAAGATATATTCATCTTCTGGCCAAAGATGCTGAAGTTATTTACTAATTTCCAGTCCCTTGTTTGTGCTTATGTTACTGTATTATATTGAAGGGGACAGGAGAGTCTAATAATGGAGATGTATGGTATTAGGTCAGTCCTTTGCTTATTTTGGGTTGCTGTTAGATCTTCATTCAGATTATTGATTAAGCTCTGTTTTGAACTTTTGCACAAATAAGGAACTGGCAACTAATAACCAATTCCTGAGTAATACACCCTTAAAGACCAAATCAATCAAATAACTGGGCAGCTTTACACTTTCCAGATGATTAGTTACCATAATCACACCATTTTTATTATTGTTAGAGCATCACTTCTATTGCAGGAAAAATGACAGTTGCCCTACAATTAAATCACATTAGATTGGATACTTGTGAATGAGAGGGCTCTTTTCCAAAAGGACCTCAGGTCCAGAGTAGTGTTCCTAACAGTGCAGGGGAGGGGTGGTCTGAGAGTTGGATGAGGCTCCCATGCTGACCTTAGCAACCCCCCACCCCTGAATGCCCATCTCAAAAAAAAAAAAAAAAAACCCTCTCTGGCGTTTCTTTGCAAACGAAGATTCAGGAAGGACTCATCCTGTGCTTTCTGCCGAGATAAACAAGTCCAGTTGCAGAAAGCACAGCAGAAGGTCTCCTTGGGTGATGTTTCCAGGTTGTGATTCTTTCTGCATTGTCATTTCTCTTCAAGACTTGTTCAGCGTGAATTCTCAAATAAGGCTCAAAAACACAGAGGAAACAAAATGGAAAATTGCCCCCAGAGGCTTCCAAAAGGAACAATTCACCATTTAAACACCATTCTTACATCCTGTGTCTTTTAAAAGCCTCAAATAGCATTATACAAGTTCCAAAAGCTTTTAGTAATTCCCTTTTTTAAAAAATGAGGGTATGTAGCCCAAAGGAGCTCAGGAAGTGGGAAATGGTGCAAGTGCAGACCCTGGACCCAACTTGCCCAACCTAGAGAAAGAGAAGGTGAAATCCTTTCCACCCCTTAGCCTCCAGCATCACATTCAAATCCTGTGCTGTTCTGATTTGAAGGCCCTTCAAAACTTCAGGGAGACATTTTTGGGATTGTAGGGGAATAGGAGGATTGGCAACATTCATCCCCTGCCCCCCTCCACTTGTAAGTACATCCAAGACAAGGGCCAAGATCTTACATCAGGAGACATATGTCTATCACATGGCTGCATCTCCATAGTTATGTCTCTTGATGTCCCCCCCACAAAAAACCACCACTGTGTAAGCAGTGAACCTTCTGTGTAAGCAGTGAACCCCGACAGGACCATTTCTGTGTTGTTGGAGAATGAGGAGATGAGCTGGGATGCATCCAGCTATTTTCCTATAGCTGGATGTGCTGCAATGGGCTTCTGCAGAAACTTACGGGGGTTCTCAGGATGGCCCTGAAGATTATGTCCTTGCAGTGCATCCAGGTACAGAATAAAGCTGGATGCACCCCTGCTCACCCCCTGCTCTCTGATTACATGGAAATGGCTGTGTTGTTGCAGCTGCCCTGAATACAAGGTAGGTTTGGGATGGGATCTGGGATGTTCCAACAACCCAAAAAGTGAATTTCAATGGCATAGGTTCTACATACAAGCTCATAATTCATGAACAAATTGCCAATCAATATATTCTATTGCTGGTGAATTGTGTTTTCCCCTTGCCCTCTGCCATCACATCATTTGCAGTGTGATCAACCTGTCTGGAGTGGGGAGGTCTACAATGTCATGGACAACAAAGGATAGTGCCTGTGAAACCAACAGTGATGACTGACACAATTCCTATTACCAATAAAGTCCCTATGTGTAAAGCCTGTACTGTTTATTGAATCTGGTATAAAAACAGTTTTGCTTCTGTTACTTTGAAATTCTGTCTAGTTTTGTTTTACTTAGTTATCTTTCTCAAATTTTAGGGTATGCGCTTCAAAATATTAAAGTGGCAAGCATGAAAATGTCTAACAAGCTCATCAAGATTCCTTCTCTGCAAAAGAAATGGCACAAACCCTATCCAACTTTGTCTCTGGACAACTGTGTTTTCCCATATAAGCCTGCCTGGGCTTTGCGATATTTGTGGGAGGCCCTTCTCTTGTTCCCACAATCCACAGAGGTAGGTTCTGTGGGGACACAAGAGATAGCCTTCTAGGTGGCTGCTCCTAACCTGTGGAACTCCCAGCCAAGGAAGAATAGATAGGCCCGTCTGGTTGTCTGGAAGAATGGATTGGCCTGTGTAATTCCCACCAGGAGGCAGTGGCTTTTTATTCAGGCTTTCAGAAACGAACTGGTTGCTGGGAAAGGGCCTTTTAATTGTATTGTTCTTTTTAGGAGGTAGTGCACTTGTAGTTATATGTTTTTAAATTGTTTTGAACTGAATGTGTTTTTAATGTTACAACTTGTTCAATTATGTTTTAATATTATCATTTTTGAAGCATTTATTAGTATGTGTTTGTTTAACCAATTGTGAGCTGTCCTAAGTGCCACTTATGGGAGAAAAGCAAGATATGAATGAAATGAATAATGTTTAACTTGTTATTTTCATTCAATGCAGACTGTGTATTTTGCATCTCTGGGTTTGCAAAATACACCTCCTTTGTAGTTTTTGTTTTTGTTTTTGAGAACCAAAACAGAGTGAGCATATTTCCTCCCTTTAAAATGCACGGACATTACACTAGGAAAGGATTGTACACTGTTGGTTCATGGCCAGCATGAATGTCATGCTAAGAGAAAGTATATGTTCTTTATTGTTTGAAAGGCCTTCCCTGAGAGAGGAGCTTCAAAACTGATAGGATTGTGCTTGATAAGGAGCATTAACAGAGTGAGGAATAGTCTTTTATTTACATGTTGGTGTTGCTGTCTGATTTGGTAGTAAGGGGTGATGGGCGGAATTATCTGTAGATAGGAGAAGGTTAGAAGTTAACTGTCTAAAGTTATATAGACAGAAATGGAGACGTTTGGCAGTCATGCATACAACAGCAAACAAGGTTAAATTGTATTAAATAGGGAATATACAAATAGAAGGATCTTAAACTTCTATTATATAAATCAACTTGGCAGCTTAATATTTTATTCCAGTGAATTGCCTGCTGTTATCTTGATTTTGTTTTGTGGATTTAATCTTTTACTTTTGTCTGTTTATTTGTTTGCAAGCACAGTAAGTACAGTGGGCCTTCAGTATCTGTGGGTTCCAGATTTGCAGATTTAATCAACAGAAGACTGAAAAAGCAGAAGTAGTTGTCCTCCCCCCCCCGCCAAAAACCCCCCGGTAATTTAGTGCAACCAGGCTGAGAAGTGGTCCCAGGGCAACAGTAGAGGTGGCAGCAAGGCCCAGCCACAAAGCGCGCATTTTTAGGCCTTGGAAAGTGGGTGGCTGGTGGGCTCCCCAGAGGTGGAGGAGAAAGATGTGATCCCTATTAAGACTGTAATATGGTGTAAGGCAGCAGCAGAGGTGATGGTAAGCCCCAGCTGGAAGGCACACTGCAAGGTGTGCATTCTTTGGGCTCCTCTGCCTCCAGGGAGTATGCTGGACACCTACTTCTGACTTTGGAATGAACAAGCAGAAGGGCCTTTAGAATGAACAAGCAGATCTCTTTTCATTCCAAAGGCAGAAGTGGGCAGCTGGTATGCTCTTTGGTGGCAGGGGAGCACAGAGAATGTGCACCCTGTGGTGCACCTGTTTGCCGGGGCTTGCCACCACTTCCACTGCTGACCCACACCCTAACATTGTATTTATTTTATCTATGTATTTATGTCTCTCCTCCACTGATTCCAAATTTCATCTCTTGGTGCACAAATTCTGAACTGAGAGTAGGGGGTGTGCGTGGGCAATAATTGCTTAAAGTAGCTTTCAGGTAAACAACCTAAGGATTTATCATCACCACCACCAGCAGCAGCACCACCACAACCACCACCACCACCACAATCACACCTTTCCCCTAGTTTGGGATTCAAGGTGGCCGACAATAGCTAAAAGAGACAAAGGGCTCATCTATATGGGCCAGGACATGCGGGCTCCCTACTGGCATATCCTACCTGCGGATCAGGCCTGTTCCTCCCCCATTACCTGGATGAAACGGGCCGGAGTCCAGATAGGCATACTGACCTGTCCCTGCAGTCTCTGCCTCTGCTGCCTGTGTCACACTCTCCAGATCCAGGCAGGAGGCCCATAGCATGTGAAAAAGGCCCCCTGCATGTGACCAGCTTGGTCACATGCTGCAGTCCCCCTTCCTGGATCCAGAAGAGTGAGGCAGCTGACAGCTACAGTGATGGGCCAGTGTGCCAGAACAGGCTGCTGTGATCACACGACCCTAATTCATTTTATTTTGGCTGGAATACATTTAAACAGGTATTTTCTTAAAACATTTTACCGAGCCCTACTCCACCTCCCCCCCCCATCTTAGCCCTGTCTTTGCCCCTGGGGTCATGAGGACAGTCCAAGGGCAAAACAGAGCAAACCCCCCGCATCATCAGGGCTGCAGGGCTCCAAGATGGGGGCAAGATGAGGTAAATTACCCATGTAGACAAGCCCAAAGCTAAAAAATATATCAAATACAAGAGTTAAAAATATAATCAAACTATCCATAAAATTAAAATCAGTTAAAAACACAACTATTTAAAATGACCAATAAACAAATCACAGATAGACATACATCACAGTTCTCCAAGGCCCAGTCTCCTTGAGCAGTCAGTCTTCAGCAGTGTCAGGGCCTTGGCTGCGAGGGTGGGAGATTCCAACTGGGCTCCACGCCCCCTCCCTTCACCCAGAAGCTTTAAGAATGGCTGCTTGCTGTATGTTGGGACTTTAAGCTGTGAGATTTCAACCGGGCCTTACACCCCCTCCCTTCACTCAGAAGCCTTAAGAACTGGAAGATCATTGAAATAAGGGACAGGCATATGTGGCCAGGCATGATCTAGGAGCAAGGATTGAGGTGGTGTAGGGGAACGGAAGGTATGGCAGGAAAGTTTGTTACAAAGGAAGGAGGGATAGATGTTTTAAAGCTATCCCGCCTTCAGTTCACTCTGTTCCCTGGAATGGATCAGAGAGCATACCAGCCATACTGCAGAACCCTTACCTTGCTGCTTTGCAATGCCAGGTCGGTAAAAAACAAGACCCACATTATTTATGATCTTCTCTTGGAAAAGAATGACGACCTGGCTTGTTTCACAGAGACCTGGCTGGGAGAGGACAGCACCATAACTTGGGCGTAGGCCCTCCCAGCCGGGTACTCTGTTAGTGAGCAGGTAAGTGGGTGAGGGGGCGGAATGGTTCTGGTTCATAAAAATAACCTTACCTTGACCAGGATACCTGTCCAGAAATCGGTCCACTTCGAGTGTATGTACCTGAGCCTTAAGACCAGGGAAACACTAGGGATTCTGTTAGAATACCGTCCACCCTGTTGTCTTACAGGCTCCCTAACCGAGCTGACACAGCTGGTCTCGGAGTTGTTGTTGGAGTCGCCCAGACTATTAGTTCTGGGCGATTTCAACATCCCACTTGAGACCAGTTTGTCAAATTTATCAGGTGCGGCTCAGGAGTTCATGACAAACATGGGCCTATCCCAATTGGTCGATGGGCCCACTCATTGTGCTGGTCATACCCTCAATGCGGTCTTTAGTACGGAACAGGAATATCCGTGGGCGGAGGTGACTAAAATCACCGCATTGTCATGGACGGATCATTTCCTGATCAAGGCTGAACTCAGAGCCACTGTCCATCCCATCGGTGATGGAGGACCTATTAGAATGGTCTGCCCTTGAAGGCTAATGGAACCAATTGGATTCCAGAAAGCCTTAGAGGGTTCATTGGTTGGTAACACCAGTGATTCTGTTGAAGCCTTGGTCAATACTTGGAACACCAATCTTACCAAGGCTATCGACATGATCACTCCTAAGTGTCCTCTCCAATCCACTTCTAATCACCATGGTATACTGAAGAACTTAGGAACTTGAAGCAGGTTGCATCTGGCAAAAAACTTGGCCCTTGTCTGACAGGATTCATCATAGGAAATTTCTTCGTTCCTATAGGGAGGCGATACATGCAGCAAGGAAATCTTTTTCTTCTGCACTATTGCGTCTGCAGAGTCTCACCCAGCAGAGCTGTTTAGGGTGGTGAGGGAACTGACACAGGTTCCCCCTGTGCAGAACTCATTACTAAACCTGACAACAGCCTGCTGTGACACATTTAACAACTTCTTTGCAGATAAAATCTCTCAGATAAGAGCCGACTTGGATGCCGGGGCTGTAGCAGATTCGACTGACGAGGCATCCAGTAACTCTGTTGATGAGGTTATATTGGATCAATTTCAATCTGTAAGTACCGATGACGTGGACAAGCTCCTTGGTAGAGTGAGGAAGACTACCTGCCCTCTTGACCCTTGCCCTTTGTGGCTGGCCATCCAGGGGGGGGATGCCTTGAGAATGTTCCTTAGGAACATCATCAATGCATCCCTTAGGGAAGGTCATGTTCCATTTTGCTTGAAGGAAGCGGCGGTTAGACCGCTTCTAAAAACACCTTCCCTTGACCCTCTGGATATGAAGAACTATATAGGCCAGTCTCCTCACTACCTTTTTTGAGCAAGGTGATCGAGAGGGCGGTTGCTCTCCAACTCCAAGCTGTCTTGGAAGAAACCGATTATTTTGATCCATCTCAAACTGCCTTTAGGGCAGGATTTGGAGTTGAGACTGCCATGGTTGCCTTGGCTGATGACCTTCGCCTGAGCATCAACAGGGGTAGTGAGACCCTGTTCGTGCTACAGGATCTCTCAGCGGCTTTTGACACAATTGATCATGACATCCTCTTGGCTTGCCTGAGAAGGCTAAGAATTGGAGGCACTGCATTGCAGTGGTTCCGTTCCTTCCCCTCAGGCAGATTCCAGAGGGTGATGCTAGGGGACAGTTGCTCTGCAAGGAAGGAGCTTAATTGTGGCATCCCACAAGGCACCATCCTGTCCCCGATGCTATTCAATATATACATGAAGCCGCTGGGAGAGATCATCTGGAGGCTTGGGGCAGGGTGTTATCAGTATGCTGATGACACCCAAATATATTTCTCCATGCCTCGGTGTTCAGCTCTGACTTCAGATGGTATCTGTTCTCTTAATGATTGTCTTACGGCAGTAATGGACTGGATGACGGAAAGCAAATTGAAACTGAATCCAGATAAAATGGAGGTACTCGCGGTAGCAGCCATGAACCCAGGCATTGGGATACAATCTCCAGCCCTGGATGGGGTCACACTCTCCTCCAAGGACTATGTTCACAGTCTGGGGGTGCTCCTGGACCTCTCGCTCCAGATGACAAATCAGGTAAATGCGACAGTCAGGAGTGCCTGTTATCAGCTTTGGCTGATACCCCAGCTGCACCACTTCCTGGAAGTTGGGGATCTTGAGACCATGGTACATGCTCTGGTAACCTCCCATCTTGATTTCTGTAATGCACTCTACAGGGAATACCCTTGTACTTGGTCCAGAAACTTCAACTAGTACAGAATATGGCAGCCAGACTGGTCTCAGGTACATCTAGAAGAGACCATATAACACCAATCTTAAGATCACTCCAATGGCTGCCCATTAGTTTCTGGGCCCAGTACAAGATGTTGGTTATCACCTTTAAAGCCCTGAATGGCTTGAGTCCAACCTATCTTCGGGACTGCTTCCTCCATATAATCCGCCCCGTACACGCAGGTCCTCTGGGAGGAGTTTGTTACAACCTTTAAAAACTAGGCTTTTTTTGACCTCCTGGAGGGCCTTTTTGGCTATTGCTCCCAGATTACGGAACGGCCTGCCACATGAGATCCATCATATCACCACCCTAAATAGCTTTTTAAAAGCTCTTAAGATGCATCTCTTCTGACATGCCTTTCCTGAATAGATACCTGGCCATCAAAAAAGAAAATGTAGCTTGTCCCGACTTCGCTATGGCCACTGTTCATTGTTTATTTTTATTTTTTGTATTTTTAAAAGTATGTTTTAATTCTTGAATTAAGGGGGGTGGGATTGAGGGTTAGGGATGTATATTTTAATTGTTGTAAGCCGCCCTGATTGTGTTTCATAGAGGGGCAGGATATAAATTATTATATCTATTATTATTATTATTCAAAGGCCTGCTGAAATAAAAAATGTCTTAACATGCCTATGGAAAGATAGCAGGGAAGATACCAGTCTCACCTCTCTTCAAAGAGAGTTCCACAGTCTGGGAGCAGCCACTGGGAAGGCCCTCTCCCATGGTTCCCACCAAATGTACTTACGAGGGTGGTGGAGGCCCTCCGCAGAGGATATCGAAACATGGGCAGGCTCATATGGGAGAATACTGTCCTCCTAAGCTGGACCTGAGCCTTATAGGGCTTTAAAGGTGATACTCAGCACTTTGAATTGTGCCCAGAATTGAACCATCACCCAGGGGAGCGGTTGCAACAAGGGAGTTGTATGCTCCCTGTAACTTGCCCCAGTTAACAATCTGGATGCAGCTCTTTGAACCAGCTGAAGTTTCCAAACACTCCTCAAGGGCAGTCCCATGTAAAGCTTATCAGTGGATGGGCTTACCCCTGCCCAGTGAGCAATATTTGCAGGCCCACCTCTTCGCTCAAGGGTGGTCAGCCAACAGTGAATCCAGAAACTGGCCGCATTCCATTTCTGCAAACATCTTTCAAGTGACCAAAGTGAAAGAGCCCATTTTGAGCCTAAACGTGATGGGGTGGAAGAGAGCTTTTAAATGACCAGTTGTGACCCGTGCAACCTATTTGCACCAGCAGGAGCCAGAAAGAAGAGAGAAAGAGATGAGGAGGAGCCCAGAAGATAATACATTCCCACACTGGGGACTTTGGTGGCCTGCACGTAATATGCAGGCCACACAATTCCCACCCTGTCTTAGCTCTCTCTTTGGCTGAAAAAAGAAAAGAAAAGAAGAATAGGCCTAAGACACAGTTGGGAAAATTTGGGCCCTCCAGATATTTGAGCCTACAACTCCCATCAGCCTCACCCAGTATGACTGATGGTAAGGGAATCTGGGAGTTATAGACCAAAACATCTATAGAGGGCCTAAGATTCCCCACACCTGGCAAGATCATCCAGTGAGATTTATGATCTACTAAAACTCAAGCAAGCATAAAGGAATTTGAACCTGGTCCTCCCCTGTTACTACCACACCACTTTCTAATATTATAATTTATGAATTCCTGTATTCTTGTATAATCTCTCTCTCTCTCTCTCTCTCTCTCTCTCACACACACACACACACACACACAAATGAGAGCCAGCTTGGTGTAGTGGTTTGAGTGTTGGACTAGGACACTGGAAGACCAGGGTTCGAAACCCCACTCAGCCATGGAAACCCACTGAGTGACTTTGACCAAGTCACACACTCTCAGCCTCAAAGGAAGGCAAGGGCAAACCCTTCCTGAACAAATTCTGCCAAGAAAACCCTGTGATAGAGTTGCCTTAAGGTCACCATAAATTAGAAATTACTTGAAGGCACATAACAACTTCCTCTCTCTGGAGATTTTCAGACACGGAAAAATCGTCCCTTGCCGCGCGAGCAGCCTCCCGAAACTGCTGCGCGGCAAGGGTATTTTTCGGACGACGCTGTGCCTCTTGCGAAGCCGTCCGTGTCACTTCCGTGAAGCTTGGGACGGCTCCGCGTCATATTTCAATCACGGAGGCTGCCCGTGCTTGAAATATGGCGCGGAGCCGTCCCAAGCTTCACGGAAGTGACACGGACGGCTTCGCAAGAGGCACAGCGTCGTCCGAAAAATACCCTTGCCGCGCAGCAGTTTCGGGAGGCTGCTCGCGCGGCAAGGGACGATTTTTCCGTGTCTGAAAATCTCCTCTGTCTCTTTCTCTCTCTCTCTCTGTGCGAGAGAGAGAGTGAGTGAGTAAATGAATGAATGAATGTGCTCCATGATTACTTCAATCATCAAATCACCCTGTAGTGTGATAAGGTTTGGGCTATTTTACTCTACAATCTCAGTTTCAAAGGTATTTCACCCCTTAGCACATTCTCACTGAGATAACACAGCTTAGGTGCACTAAAGTACTGAAGTTCAACCTATTGTAGTATCAGTTAATGGTTCTGTAGCCTGTTACAAAAGAGACTCTAATTTATATAAGTTCCTACTGGGTAAACATAATAGTCTACAGGGAAAGATAGCAACCAAGTGGGAGGAAAATTTAAATTTAAATGACTCATTGGAGGAATGGGGTAACATTTGTGTGAGTAACCTACAGCAATATCAATTAATGAAAGACACGGATGGATTCTCCTTAACTGTATTTCACAAGGGGGAGAACCTTTTCCAGAGACTTGGTCCAGTACTATTCATTTATTAAATTAAGGATTAAACATTTCACACCACTGGACAACTGTTAATCAATCAATTTTACGTGTCACCGTCTACATGTGCTAATTGGTATAACATGAAAACTAGAACTAGTTTTGAACAGTTTTATTTCTTGAGGTGAAGGAGGAAAACTATAATAATATGACTATTACTCCCTCTTAAACAATCTGCTCTAAATGTTGAGTTTTACACCATAATTGAATTTATTTATTTAGGCCTGGAGCTATTAGAAAACAGTTTCGCCCTAATGGCCAGGTTACACATCAATTGAAACAATTATTTTCTTTGGGACTACGTTGAATATGAGATGCCAATGCTAAGTTTGGTGAGAATATTGACCAGTCTTTGGATTTTCAAGAATACTGCGCAATTGGATGCATCTTTATAGTTACCAGCTTATGAAGGTGACTCTGAAGATGTTACTGGTCACACAACCAGCTGATCTTAGACAAGTAAAAATGACTTTACACTGGTATTTTGTTACAATATTAGATTAGGACAGGATCATTTCTGAGGCATACTGAAAAAGGGTTGGATGTTGTTATTTTTTTAATAAGCCTAAAAATGTAATTAACTTGCCTTACATACTCTTCTTCACAAAAAAGCCCATATGGCTATTTGGAACCAATTATTTTTGAACAAAATACTTTATTATTTATTTTGCACAAAATCCACAATTGTCATATAAATAACCCACATGCATTTCTGACCAGAATAATCTTCCCAGAAACTTCAGGTGAGAACTGCACAAAATTCACACCACTGTGTTATTCTTCCAAAGTGTTTCTCCCAAGTTGGGGGAAACCAATTTTTGGCCAGGAAGCAAACAAAAGCCAGCGTTCTTTGCCTTGTCTGAAGTCTTCTACCTTCTTGACAATTTAAACTATCTTTCTCCAGGAAAGAATGTTCCTGCCAAGAGGGGGAGGGGGATTCTAGTGGCCAAGAACTCCTTTGAAAGTCAAAGTCTGCGTATTTTCAGCGTCTTTGTTTTAGAGGATTAGAAATAACATATTTTGGGGTTTCCTATTTCATAATAATAAACATGTTAATTTTTGCCTACTGGACTGACTCCAGCAATATCCCCCAAAATATATGTATATGATCTAGCAGGGGACAATTTAATCATCTGCTTGTCAGTCTTAAATGCTGAGATTGGCAGGGAAAGAAATGTAATCAAATATATACCATGATGTAGATCTGAGACGATATTTCAGAAAATGCTACCAAAAGTCTGAACATTTCAAGTTGAAGAGGGGTTAATTTAAAATTGAGCGAAATCTATCTCACAGAGTCTTTTTTTTTAAAAAAAGATCATTTTTGCATATCAAGGATTGCCCTTCTGCTCTAACAACTGAGCCAAGAGTCGATTCCCAAATAGTATGATGGCTTCTGTTAATTAGATAGTTTATCCATGATGGGTTGTTGACATTGAGTTGATTTGTGTTGAATAGTTTTAAGATATTCTGTAAGGCATTAACAGCCTAGTGCAAGCATTCCTAATTCAAATTCTGGATATGGTTTCTACCTAGCTTGATGCCTGCTCCCTCCCCCCAACCCCCTCACCCAACTTATTCCCTGTCTTCACATTAACTGAGAGAATCATTACTCATGTCAGAAGTGCACAACGGAATGTATGTTCTTCCCAAAGTTTGGAAGTAATACGTTAAAAATAACATGACCTTAAATACATTTCTTTGGGGGATAGCAAGGTCAGAACGCAGTTCCTTTTGTGATATAACATAAAGATTGGGACTTGTACTTTTTAAATGTATAGAAAATTACCAAATGTTCTGAGGGAGATGTAGGAATGGCGGGGGATTTTGGGCATTTTGCTATTTTTCTTTTCTATTTTAAAGTATATTTTCTTTTAAAAATTAATAATGATAAGAAAAGAAACACATTACTCATCAAAGGTAAAAAGTAATAAGTGATGTGATATTTTTGGGAAAAAATAAAAATAAATGCTTAACTTCCCTGCTAGGTAACATTCCCAGCTCTGGTTCTTCCTATGTGTTAAGTCATATCTTCTGTTTGGTCATAACTTTTAGAAGAAAAATGTGTCCATAATTAGGAGTGAGCCAATCCTATTTATAGCTTTTTTTTTTCACCAGTATTTTGGGGAGAAAGACTGGGTTTAATTCTTCAGCCCTAGTTGTGAAACATCTCATCTGTTCCTTTATTCTTGCTATCATTCTCAATTGCCTTCACTTGCTGTCAGTAGTGAGTAGTAGTGTAGAATTTGTGACATAATCATGTTCCCTAAATATGCTGTAACAAAGTAGGATCATCCATTCAACTAACTGAACAAGCCTTGCACTAGTCTCCATTGCCTTCTGTGGTGGCATCAGGTAGACTTGACTACAGAATCTCATCCCATTTACTAAATGATTCCTGGCTGATTGAAATGAACTGTGTGATTAATCCAGGATGGAGATTAATGTGTAAACAATGGCACCAAAAAGATTTTAAAAACAAAACCATATTCCATGTTATTATAGTTTATTTGGTTTATATAATACCAGATAGTGTTATCTGTATGCATGGCACTTTACAGAGCAGAAAAGAATCATTTTCTGGCCCCAGGAGCTTACAATCTAAACTTCAACACAGGGGAAAGAACAGAGGGAACTGGAAGCATGGGTATGCAGACAGGCAATATGCCACTGTTTCAGTTCTGCATGCTTAAGTCTTAATTATTGGCTCAGTGACAGGAAGACACAGAAAACAGAGGCTTCTGCCGAAAATTCCACATTAATGAATTAAGTCGTGCATTTCTATCCCATTCTACTTGCTGTTTGTCACCCCAACACTGATAAATCAAGAATATTCAGTATAGCCCTATTCTTAAATTGACAAATATATCTAACAATCAGAGTACAGGCTCAGATTGTCACTTCACTCGTGATAGCAAGCAAGGTACATGTGTGACAACTTTTGTGATTCCTCCTTAAGTTAGTAGACTCTTGCATCCTCTCAAAAATGGCTCTGGAAGGGGGGGGACTCTGTGTGAAGGGGGCTGCATGGAAAGAGGAGAATTGGTGAATATTATTCATCTCCTTTTAGCTAGAAAGCTTCTCTAAAGCTTTCTGTGAATGATGGAAGGCATCCTCTAATTTGTGGAAGGCACACTCGACAATATAAGCCACTGCATTATTGCTTGACTTTCTGTATTATGTGAAACTCTGAGTGGCAGGCATTGCTTCGCTTGTGTTGCTCATACAAGAATGCCAGCCGCTGCTTGTTTTCTATAAATTTTCCTTTAAACATGTAATTAAATTTGCAGCCTTCTATTCCCTTTGAACATGCCAATTCTGACAACAGCAACAGAATGAAAGGGAAAAGTTGAGCACCTCCCTTCTCTATAAGATAAGAGAAGTGGTGGACCAAGACCTGAATGTTCCAGGTTCAAGTCCCTCTGAGTCACCTTGGGCCAGTCACTCTCTTTCAGCCTGTGACCTATCTCACAGGGTTGTTGTGAGGATAAAGTACAGGAAGACCCATGCACAACAATGAGCTCATTGAAGGTAACATGGGATAAAAATGTACTTACATTTATCAGTAAACCAAGTAAGACAGGTAAAACTTTCAACTACAATTGACATAATTTTTAAAAAGCAGGCAGGTTATATATTTTAATGGAGAAATGGAAAGAAATGGAGAAATGTTTCAAAATTGCTCCACAATTATTTATTTATTTATTTATTTATTCCCCACTCTTCAGCCACAAGGCTATCAGAGCGGCTTACAAATTGTTTTTTAAGCAATAGCAATTTACACATCTACACTGCATTAAGCAGTTTCCAATGTGTGTTAGCTAAGTTTTGAAGCATTCTCTATCTCCTCTTTATTTTCATTCATTCTTCAGTAAGTCCTTCTGTCTTCCCCTACTGTCCCTATCTGTCACTCCTCAAATCATCCCTATTTTTCCTCTTTAATCTTGCATTTCCTTCCTTCCTCCTCTTCAATGCTTGCCTCCTCATTGTTTCCAATCCTACTTCTCCTTTCATTCTCCATATATTAACTATGAATCTCTTCTTCAACACATGGATATGTTCCTTGAACTGAGAGAGGTTTCAATTTTATTTATTTATTTTTAAATGTTTTTATAATTTGTATGTAGGAATAACACTTGCATATGTGCCTTTCTGGGTTAAAAGGGATGTCAATCATCACACTGAGAATATAAACAGATTGCCAGCGTGGGTTGAAAAGGAATTTTCCCCCACAGATTTATACAAGTTAGGGAGTTAATTGACCTGTTAGGTCAAACCCGTTCCTTTACCTTTCAAAGTAAGATTCTCTTTTGCAGTCCAATCCTGTTTTGAAAAGACATAAGCAAAGGGGGAGCCATTATTTGCTAGGAAGGCTATTTGCCCAAATTATACCCTTTTACTATCTAGATTTACCCCGTTCATATATCCATTAGCTCTACAGTATTCTTTAAACATGAGATCAACATATAGACAGCAAACTTTCCCCCCTCCATATCACTTTGCTAAACAACAGTGATATACCAGGAGTCTCGTAGCCCTTTCATACATGAAGAACTTCTATTATGAATTTAGTGGAGTGACACTAGAGCAGGGGTGAGTGAAGTGTGGCCTGTGGGCTGCATGTGGCCCTTGGGACCCCCCGCCACAAGACCTCTCCAGCCCCAAGCCCCACCAAAAAAAAAAAATTGTTTTTAATTGTGGGCCAATTTTCAGGCCATTTTTTGTTCTCAGAAGGGCCCAAATGCCTACAAATGCTGATTTTTTTGCTTTCCTTAACCCTGCAAAGCTCTCCAAACCTACCCAATACACTAAAAGTGGGGGGGGGGAAATCGGGCAAATAATGGCCAAAATGGCAGACTGAAGTGACACCATGTCACTTTGGGTATGCTGAAACTTGCTGGTGCAGACCACCTGATGGGCACTGGGAGATAAAATGGCCCCAGGCCCCCTGTGCAGTTGCCTATCCCTGCATTAGAGCCATCAGTCAGTGGTGGTGGAGGAGTTATTATAGTTATTATTTATTAAATGCTAAAAGCTGTAGGTGCTGAATAACCTATTTTAAAAGACAAAGAAATTTGCCTTGCAGAGTTACAGACTTAAAGTTGGTGGCAGGTGGCAGCAACCACATTTTTATTACACCCTTCCTCCCTCCCTCCTGAATATAATAAACAGGTGCCTATCTTGTCTCTTAGAGCCTTACCACACTCCGAAGGAAAACAGCAAGGCACCAGGAATGTTCCGTCCTTCCTGTTGCCTTACTGCATGACATCGCCATTCTTCTGGCGTTCTTTCGTTCCGGTCCTGTGGGGGACCAAGTTAAAACTGCACCTTTTTGCAAATGGGTTTTTCTGATTAGCAAAAAGGCATGGTTTTACCTCAGCCCCTTACAGGACTGGAATGAAAAAATGACGATGCCATGCAGTAAAGCAGCAGGGAAGATGGAACATTCCTGCTGCCTTGCTGCTTTTCTGCAGAGTGCGGCAAGGCTCTTAATTATTCTATTTTTATCCTATTTGTTTATTCATTAATTGTTTTTAGTAAAAATACAATAAATATTTTAAACATTCTTAAGAACAATTTTAAAAATAAATTTTAAAACCAATTTTAAAAATAAATTTTAAAGCCAATTTTAAAAATAAAAGCCAGAAAGAATAATACAGTTTCGGCCACCTATGGAAGCTCAGCAAGGATAGGTCCAGCCTAACTTCCATAGAGAGGGAGTTCAACAAGTGAGATACTATACAAAGAAAGCTCTCTCTCATGCATTCAAGCTTCTATAACCAGCCCATAAGCTTCTAATATGCTTTTGGACAAGATGTGTCCAACATTTGGACAAGATGTGTATCAGGTGCAAGGAGGCAGCTATGTCAGGTACCGTGGGAGGTAGCAAATGTCCCACTCACTGCTGTTGTTGCTGCTGTGCCATTCCAGTAGCCTCCCTTTTCTTTTGCTAAGCAGTTCCTACAGCTTCTCCTACACAACCACCACTGTAGCTTTTGACACATGACAGACTAGCAGCCAGTCAAGCTGAAAGGTGGTACCATTGCACCCTCTCAACCATGGAAGGAGAAAGTGGGGAAGATGGAAAAATCAGTGGCAGTTCTAAAGTCTTCTGTCTGCCACTGAATGAAAAGGAGGAAGTGAAGCCTGGCTAATTTTTTTTTTTTGAATACTTCCTGAAGCCGCAGATTTCTAGGAGGGGAGAGGGAGAAATCTCCTGCACCATGGCATAGGTACTTTTGCTGGTCACCCTTCCCACAGTGCCTTTTTCACTGCTGCTGCTGCTGCTGCTGCTGCTGCTGCTGCTGCTGCTGCTGTATTTCTTGTCCTCTTCTTCTACTATGGTGGGGAGCATGTGGAGATGTTCCTACCACTGCTCTCCTCCTCGTTTGGCATAGGGTGGTGATGACTTCAACTCTTCAGTGGCAGCTGCTTAAATGCATGGATGGCACTTTAATGCTTGCCAGCAATCTGGCAGATGGTGTCCACATGATGTGGGAATGGCACTTTGTTTCCCTTCCTCAAGCTATGGGAAAACTTGGGTTGTTTTCTCCATCTTGGGCCTACCACTGATTACAGGGGACAGTTGTGAAAAGCTTCCAGGGCCCTCTCTACTCCTTTCAAAGGAATAGATAAGTATAGGTCATTTCTCCAGCAAAATGAATGAGTGATTTGTGTGCCCATTACACTTAGGACTTGGGATGATAGGATATTTATGTCTCTTTTACTCTGACAAGACCCTTGACATCTCTGCATTTCCCAGTAAATCCAAGAAGCCATATAGCCCTACGACTATGGTGTTGAACTAAATGCTGACATCAGGGTGGTGTATACTGGTACACTGCAGGGTAATGCAATTACATATCAACTGCTCAACATCCTTGTCAATTAAATTAGACAAAGAAAAAGTCCTATGAAGGCATTCAAACCTCACACAATTGGTAACAGTTTATTTAACCTGATGATGTAATTATCCATCTATGTCCTCCTTGCAAGTGAGAACAAATAATTTCCACAATTTTCTCCCCACTGTAAAGAAAATAATTTCCAGAAAGCCACACAGGATCTTTGTGTCTGCATGTGTTTGTACAAAACTGTTGTCCCCCAGCAATCTTCCTATATGAACAGAGCCTGAAAAAGTTGCTTTTGTGGCTACAACTCTCAGAAGACTCTGCCATGGCACTGGCCATGTTGACTGTTACATTCTAGGATCTATAGTCCAAAAAGTAACTTAGCCGAGCTCTGTACATGAACGCAGCACATCAGATGTCTCTCAACAGAGGTCACAAGGCCAGTGAGCTTGTCCCAATTTTTCCTCATGGTGTGAAGACAAGAAGAACTCAATAGGGCTAAGCAACCAAACCATGGCAAGGGTCATCCAGAGATTTTCATACTTTCCTGGGTCCAACAGTATCCATGGCATCAGCTTCTTGCCAAAGCAGATCAGGGCAGTTCCTGACAGAACAGTAGCAAAGAATGTGATTATTTTAGTGAATAAATAAAAGACAAGTTTTAAAATAGTTACAGAAAATATTCTAACTAGGCACATTTTTGTGTTTTCCTGTTTTCTGTAGCCTTTGTAGATCAGAGTAAACACAATAAATTAATCATGAAAAGCAATTGCTGTAGAATAAAAGTAAAGTACACAGGTTCTTGAAACAGCATCTCTGTCATTTCTGAGCATTATTTATCATTGTCAGGCACTTGTCATTCATCTAAGTAGGCTTCTTTGATACCTTGAGATTCAGGAACCCAAACCAGCAGCAGTCCACCTGTTTGCTGCACTTGATTGGGAGGAAAAATTACATCAGTTATTTGCACCATCTGGTGTCTGAATTTCAAGTGAACAAGAGCGGATGGGCACCTGGGGATTCTGATGCTTGAAATACTAGCAGGAAAAGAGAACAGAAAAAGGAAACAAAGCCAAGGGATCTAAAAGTTTTCTTTAGCAAGATGGGAAAGAAAACAGAACCAGAAATAATGTTTGGATCCTAGAGGGCCATCATTTGATCTGTTTCTTGTGCAATACATTTTGCACATGCTCGTAGCAGTGGTAGATAAAATTATTATAAAGTCAGAAAAGAGGAACAAGAACAAATAAATAGGACCCCCAAATCCGGGGGAGGGGTTGGTTCCTGGACTTAATGCAGATACCAGAAACTGCAGATAATAGCGAACCCTAATAAAACAATTGGACTTCCAGTTAAAATACCATAGAGTTGCATTGGAGGACCTAGAAAATGTCTAGAGAAGATGCCTCTCTAGGCATTTTCTAGGAAGACTCTACAGTATGCATTCCTGTTTTGGATCCTGTGGATAACTGAAACCATGGATTTTAGTTCCGCATGGGGGTACAACTGTATACACATATCATAATATTACTCCATGGCATTGTCCTTTTTACAACTGACTGATCATGTGTGTCACACAGGGCTCTTCTAACTACTTATCTGGAATGACTTCCAGACTGGATTATTATAATGCTTTCCCTGTGTAATGCTTCTTAGCCTGCATATTAACAGACATGTGACGAATGTTGCTGTCCTTGAGCAAGCAGGGATCACCAGCATTGAGGCCATGATATCGAGAACATAGCTGTGCTGGGCAGGGCATGTTTCTAGGATGGAGGACCATCGCCTCCCCAAAATAGTACTCTACGGCAAACTCATCACGGGTCAGTGTAAGAGGGGTGCTCCAAAAAAGCTATACAAGGACTCCCTGAAACAACATCTCAGGCTCGACCAAATTTATCACCAACAATGGTCTGCCTTGGCCTCACATCGGGAGGCATGGAGACGCACTATCCACAATGCTGCAGCCTTATTTGAGAACATGGCATCAAGGATTACATGGTTGCAATTTCAAATCTCACAACCCCATCCCTTAAAAGTAGACTTGTGTGTGGACACAGGATTCTGGTCCATCTGCTTTTGTTTTTAAGAGATGGGGTGTTGAGATTTGCAGTTGCAGCCAGGAACTTCTCACATAGAAAGTAACTCCTATTGATTACAAGGGAAATGTTTGCTTAAAGAATTTTTGTGCCTGTCTGGCCAACTGCTGAGCAACAGTTTTCTGTTCAGAAGCTAAAAGCTTTAGTCTACATTTGTTTGACTAGACAACTGAAAATATTTTATCTCACTTTGAAGTAAAAAAGAGTGGGAAGCATTTCATGTTATTTGCAGTGAGTTGGAACCTCCTGTTTGAAATGATATTCCAGCAATTGGTTTTCTTCCTGGAACTAGGTCATAATTTTTCTGGCCTTGACAGAACTGGCACACTGTTTCCAGAACTTATGTGCCAGCTTGAAGTATATTTTCAGTAACAGAGTTATCAGAGCAGAAAATGAGGGCCTGTGAGGAGATAAAGTTGATAAAGGTATGTAAGCACCATATGTATTTTAAAAATGCAGTATCAGATCAAATGAGGAAAGGAACAAAGGAGTGAGTGGAGCTAAGTGTTCCCCTGCTCACATGTTTATTCAGGCCTGTTAAGTAGCACCTCAACACAGCTTGCTACTGTCCGTAGGCTTGTCCTGACCCTGACATTAGAAAATATGAAGTTTTTTTGAATGAGAAGAAGAGGAGTAAGGTGACCACTAAGACTGACTCTGTGTCTTATGAAATATCATAGAATCATAGAGTTGGAAGGGATCACAAAGGTTACAACAACCCTCTGCCATGAAGGAATACACAATGAAAGTACTCCTGAGAAAAGTCCACCCAACCTCTGTTTAAAGACCTCCAAAGAAGGGGAGTCCACCACCCTTCAAGGCAGTCTATTTCTCTGTCCAATAGCTCTAACAAGTTCTTCCCAATGTTTAGGTGGAATCTCCTTTCTTATAATTTGAATCCATTAGTTCATGTTCTAGTCTCTGGAGCAGCATAAAACTAGCTTACTCCATTTTCTATAAGACATCCCTTCAGATATTTATAGATGGCTATCAAGTCACCTCTCAGTTTAGTCTCCTCCAGTCTAAACATCCAGCTCTCTAAGCCATCTTCATAGGGCTTGGTTTCCAGACCGTTGATCATCTTGTTTGCCCTCTTCCGGACATGTTCACCTGACCATCTCTGTGTTAATATATTATTTTTATAAAAAGTTGTTGTATTTTATAAATTGTCCTATAATGGCTATAAGCTACCCTAAGTGGCATGCAAACACTAGAAGTGCGGTACAGAAACTCTATAGCAACATAATAAGAGCAGTAGATTTAATAGCAACAACAAATTGTCTCTCCAATAGAGCTTAGCTGATTTTTGATGCCACACAAGAGATAGAGGAACACAATCAATACCTTAGGAAGACTGAGTTAAAGACACTTGGGGCACAGGCAAAAACCATGAGCAGTGGAGTTGTGGGTAAGAAGAGTCACCTGTGTTTATAGCTAAATAAACAAGAGGAGGTTAGCAGGTTTTGTAAAAAGAAATCTAAATGAAGCAATTAGAGAATTGGGTTTGTTTTGGTAGAGTTAGGCTCTTTTCCCCACTGGCTTTTTGAACACATTCACTTACAAAATATACAACTGACACATCACATGGGTGTATTATTACATCTGTCCCTTTAAACACATATGTGCAGCCACAGCTTTGCTCATACACAGAGTTTCCTAGGAACCAGCTCTCAGGCACAGGGCTCTCTGGGTGGCATTGCACAAATTACAATCTAAAATAAATTCTGTGGATGAGCTTTGATCTTCCAGTGGATGGTTCAAACGATACTCAAGCAACAAACGACTCATAATTTCTGTTCTTGCTTTATGCAGCCCATAAAAATGTCCTCTCATTCTTTTTATTCTTCCTCTTCCTCTGAGGAGGAATGCAAGGAAGTGTCAGTAAAAAGTCAATATACTTTCTCCAGAGTAGCACCATCTACAACAGGGCCAGAGAATGCGAATTGTTTCTGATGTTGTTGAACTGCAGTTCCCATCATCCTGACTACAGCCAAATGGCTGTGGGCTGATAAAAATTGTACTCCAACATCTGGATGGCCACATGTTTCTCCTTCTCTGATTTAGAGTGACTGGGTGCTAATGAGGAAAACAGCAAGGAAAAGAAAAGACACAGGTAGGATGGGGTTCAGATGATGCCTTTATTTTGTATGCTGTGTGTAGTTTTAGCTATGGGGTTAATTTAGGGCACAGTTATTCTGGAAAATGGGACTCATTTCGTAAATGTGCCTCATGGAGGTAATCTGAATGACTGTTCAGGATTTTCAAAGTGTACCTCACAACTTGTGTAGCTGATTTGACCTTGGGGCTTACTGTATATACTCTAACACTTGCTTTTCAGAAGTGTTTATTGGCACCATAAACATTCCATTTATGAGGTTTGTCCTGTGCAAAAAGAAGTTGTTATGGAGACCCTAAGGTTAATCCCTCTTCTAAACATTTGCACTGGATTTAGAGCAGCCAACATTTTAGAAAATGCATTGGTTTTCTTGACTTGATTGGGAAACCATTTGGCATACTTGTACTATGCTGTTCATTTTTATTTGAGCAGAAGCTCTGGTCCAGTAAAGGCACTGTAGAAATGATTAAAGATAAGTTAAAATAGCAGTTTTAAGTGGATTAGTGGCAATTGTAAGTGGATCAGTGTGTCAGGGGGAACACTGAAGCACAAAAAATAAAAAATAAAGATGTCACATAATCTAGATTCTGTGTAGAAATGTGCTGTGTGGCCATCAGTTTATCAGACACTTTTCTGTATATTTAGTGATGGCATCGTTAGTGATTAATTGCAATATAAAAAATAATTACAATTTTTAAAGCTCACGTTATTCAGTCCAGACATTTACTTGGGAATAAAATATTGTGGTAGCTGAGGCTTCAAGGAAATGTTGGCAGTGGAAAAACTAACCTACACCAGATGGCAGAGGCCAAAGAAATACCATAAAATATGGCTGCCATTCTTACAGTTCTCAGATGAGCAGGACCCCAAGCACAGAAAACCTGTGAAAGTGGCAAACCTTTTCTTTTGCTTACATTTCCCTTTGCTACTTAGCAAACCTGAGAGGTATTGTATCATCACATATCAAGAAAATAATATGCCAGGCTGTTGGAACAGGTGGAAAATGTTTATTTGTAACAACACTCCAATCTAAAGGCAGAATAAAATACACTGCTGTGGACTAACATGGCTGCATTTGCTAACGTATGAGCAGACATTGTCAACTACAAAATGGCAGTGGGCCCTAATTTAACTGCTTTGCCATGACATTACCTACACTTCACACAGCCGACACACTTGGTTATGGAAATTAATTAAACCACTCACCAAGAGCTTGTCTATAAGAGGGGGGAATGTGGATTGATGTGAACTAACACCAATTCGAAACAGCTTCTATTTGTCATAATGTTTTGTGGGGAGGGTTTGTAAGATCACAGGCATGCAAAGCTATCTGCTTGCACTGTTGTAATGGGCACGCCTGCAAATCAAGATGGCAGGTGCAAGTAAATTACTCGCATTTTATTTACTTCAAGTTGCTGCTGCCAAACAGTATACTGAAAAAAAAATAGCATACCTAAGGTGCAAAAGTGTGATATTCCACCTAAATAAATATAAAAAGAAGAAGAAAAGGCTGTTTCGTTGCCTCAGCATACGATTGCTATGGCGAAAACCCAACACTGAAGTTCCACCAAACTCCACCTCCTGAGCACATCTGACCAATCAGCTTTCTACTTCCGCTCTTATCGGGAATGTGAATAAAAGTGAATTGGTTGTCTCAACGAGCAGGAAGGCAAATTCCCCACGGAGCTTTTTAAAAAATACGGGGAAAGCCACGAAGGCTTTTTCTGCGGAGTTTTTGGTGGATTTGCACCCTCTACTTCTGAATATGGTGGATTGATGTGGTATGTCATTTAGACAAATCATATTCTACTCAAATTCTATGAGTATTTTTGCTGTTTAGACAACCCCCAAAATGTGCCTTGCTGAAAATGTAATGTAATCTTCCAAACATGAAATTTAGGATACGTAACTTATTTTGGAGAATATCTATTCATTCGTTTTCTAGTAGTAGAAAAAGAAGGAAGGGGTTGACCAACTAGAAGAGGGAGGCATTTTCATAGATGATGCCTAAACTGAGACTTCAATGGTAATTAAGGTGAAGATAGTTTAAATTAAACTTCAACTAGCCTACAGACTCCACCAAAATCTTTTCTAATTTTAATTAATTGGAGGATTTCAACCATTAAATTGTGTTGTTATTTCCATTCACCCTAATTTTATTCTTCCCTTTCATTTAAAAAAAATATGGTGCAATTTTGGGTGTGAATGCAAAAGCCCTTTTTTATGGTTAAAGTCAGCATTAGCATTCCATTTCTTATTGCTAGGCAACGTTCAGTGATGCAAATTCATCACTTCTGCATAGTGCAACTTTCAATTTCACCTCCAACAGTAAAAATGTAGCCTGCTTCCCATTAGATGCCACTATGGTTGGATATCATCCCAGGAAAGATATGACTACTACTGGCAGAGGAAGAGTCAACTGGCACTGGGCACAAGCTTTAAAAAAAAAAAGTTTGGCAAATCACTAATTGTTAAAGGCAAACTCTTTTAAATGCACTTTTAAATCATACTTGGATGTTGTAAATCTTGCTGTCTGATTGCCTTTTAGATAGATTCAGTAGCCTTCTTGGGAGGCAAACTTTCATACCAAGGAATGAAATCAAAACCAATCAGATTCCTCAAGGTTCTTTTTTTAAAATCCACATTTAATATATTTTTCAAATTAGCAAACAAAAGGCATTAGTAAGAAAGAAAGTGAATAAATAATATGCAGCTCTCTTGTAGTTCTGGAAAAACAATAACTCCATTTGTTTAAACACCAACTTTGTTTCACAGAAGAACATGTGTAAAAGGTAGCCACATCATTCAGTTTCTTCTAGGGGAATGATAAAAACAAATGTGTTTTTACTGTCCTGGTCCTATTTAATTAAGGACTTTTTCAGACACCCTTTACTGTGCAAGAAGCCTCCGGAACAGTTACAACGCTGTCGCACAGCAGGGGGTCCATTTTGGATGACGGCGTCCCTCTCTCGGCGTCATCCATGACTGTTCTGGGTATGATTGAAGGCAGACACCCAATTTTTTACTCACGGACAACTTCGGACCCCCTGCCGCACGACAGCGTTGTAACTGTTCTGGAGGTTTCTTGCGCGGTAAGGGGTGTCTGAAAAAGTCCTAAATGTATACTTCAAGAATAAAGGTGGTGTGGTGTATAGGAACTAGATGGGGTTCCTGGGTGAACATCTCTACTAAGATATGATCTCTCTCGGTGGCCTGGAACATCCTACTTGTTTTCTTAAGTTTCCACAGGAAAACTATTAAGAGTCTACCTTAAACATTTAATCACAAAATGTTTGATGTTAATCGAATTATTTCTCATGGTAAAGAAGTAAAAGAATGCTAAGCTTTTATTTTAAATGGTTTACGAAATTGCTGCTTTCCATTCTTCCTGATAAGGAATCACAAATCCAAAATCCAATTGTATTGCTTTGCCAACTGAATGTCTTCCTTCAGTGTAACAAGCCCCCTTTTTGCCAAGCTTCCGATATACTCTCAGGACTTTTTTGGACAAGTAAAATGCAGCGCAAGCAGCCTCGCCACGTTGCGAGGCTGCAGCGCTGCAGAGCGTCCCTTTCGGATGACGCCCGTCCCTGCCGGTACTGTTGCGGTACCGCAGGGACATTTAAGTGGAATATTTTGCTGATTTTTACTCACGATCGTTGCTTGCGCTGCATTTTGCTTGTCCGAAAAAGTCCTCAGAATCTGCTTTAAAGGGCTGGGAAACCTCTGGGAATACATTTTTTTCAGGTGACAGACTAGAAGCTGGGCATATCAAGGTGGGAAAGAAATTCTTTTTGGTCTAGTGGAAGTCCAGTAGGCAACACTAGATTTAATTCAGCAAAGATGGTGCAAACCATTTAAGATTAAGCGTTTTCATATATGAGGCTTAAAGTACTTCTTTATGCCGTGACCGTAAAGCTTACATAAACACAAATCTTCATTCAGAAATATTCTTCTGCACAAACAACTCACTAGATGTTAACATAAATAGAATGACAGAGGCACAGAGGCAATGTTAAGTCTCATCGAAAAAATGTCCCAAGTAGATGTAGCCCAAACCACATCTCACAAAACACACAGGCATCTTTTTGTCTGAGGGTTAAATATATTCAAACTTGACTCAACTATGGGTAGCTTTGAGCGAAATTATTTTCTTTTAAAAAATCTCATTTCCTATTTAGTAAAACAGGAGTGTTCGTGGTCTTTCTTATAAGGTCACTGCTAGCATAGTTGAAGTGATGCATGCAAAGTAAAATGAAGAGCTATGCAAATACTGTAGAATAATCAGCTTTAGAATCCTGTTCCTCTTTAAGCCACTACTTGCCTACCATGACAATGCCCTTACATGTTCAAGTGGAATGTTTAAGATATCTGAAGGGAAGATTCTTTTTTTTTTCTTGCATCCCAAATGAAGCAGATGTCTTTCTTTTAGAAAAACAATATTTATTTTTTTGTTAAAACACTATTGATTAAAAATGTTCTTCTCAAATGTCTTGGAGGAATTTCATAATTTTATTAATTATTTGAAAGATGCCAAGAAGCAAGGAATATTAATAATGAATCAGACTTTGCATGCATTCCCCAATGCGTTGAAACAAAAGGCGTTTCTGTTTAAGAGTGTGAATGAGCCATGGCATGCACATGTTCTTTTAAGAAAGGCCAAGGGTGCAGTTCTATTTTCTTAGCTCTGCTTTCATATTTATGTGTCTCATTTCCAGCTCATTGCTGATGCCTCAGTTGCACTATCCATCAACACTTTTATCCTCCTTGTTCCTCAAAAAGAACATAAAATCCTTTTTTATGTGGTGGTAATATTATTGCAAATAAAAGCAAATACCAAAATCTTTATTAGTCTGCCAAAATAATAAACTATTTAATAAAAGCATGCTGTAAAAATAAGGTCATTTGCATCACTCAAATTTCTTGCAGGAAATACAGAGAATTATTGGTCAAAAAGAATAAAGTGACACCAAACCTTCCTGCCATTGATGTAATGCAAGTTTGAACGAAGGTTGCAAATGTACTAGGATTTGCATGTTTGTTGCCTTTAAGTGTTTGTAATGCTGGCTGCCCATTGAAGGATGTTGAAGAAACAAAATTTCACTGTTGTGTTTTGTGCTGCAATTCACCAAGTCGGAAAAAGAGATACTGCACTGGCTGCATTTATTCTATGTAATGAAACCATTGCTAAAGCTAAACTGACCTCATAGCTACCTTCGTTACACATGATTTATTGCTCAAATACTTGCCATTTTTTAAACATCATGTATTAATTGTATTTGGCTTGGATTTCTGTCAAAATCTCAGCATCATAGTTTATTCATGATCTCCCCCCCCCCACCTCTGCCATCACCTTCATTTAGGAAAATATTTTGGCCTTCATTTAAGAGGTTAGTTACATGCTGAAGTTAGAAAAGGCATTTCTTACTCATAATTCAGAGTTTGAAATGTTTGTCTTTTGTAATGTAACCCTAATCTTTTACTGCACTATTTCACTTGTCTTCCCCTTTGAAGATTTTAGCTCCAGCTACTAATCTATAATTTACATATCAGAAATTTAAATTAGGATGAAATTATATTTGCAAACAAAAATAAGGCCAACATTTTTGGAAAAATCAGTGTCTTGTTCTGAAATAACATAAATTTTAAAAAATTGACTGAGATGTTCCATAGAGTGGTATGTCCCTGCTGGTACAGCCCACTTCAGATGAGGACTGGTGCCCACCATCAAATGACCACCCCTGAAGGAACTGGCAGAATCTGTGTTCCTGGAAAAGCCCCTCTTCCCTCAAGATTAGGAGAGCTCAGCTGTCAAGACAGAACCACCTTCAGGCCCTTGACAAAATGCTGTCTCTAAGGAATTATCAGATGTGGCAAATATGGCGTGATGATGTCAAAAGAATGTGGAAGGGCGCCCATATTGCACAATGTTGTCCTTTGGCATCCTGTTCTGCTGTGGTGTTTTTGTCCCGATATTGCCTACGTCTGAAACATCACAACATTTTTCTCTTGTGAATACAGCGTTGATGGGCAGTCCCGCCAGAACACTTCTGAGCAAGAATGTGAAGGCCAGGTACAGGATACTTTTTTTATTAACCCACCCACCCCCGGCTTACTTGTAAGTTTTTAAGTGTGTTTCAGTGCTTGTGTGTTTGTTTATGTTTTAATTTAGCTGTGTGTTTGTTTGTTTGGAGATTTTCAGACTACACTGTTATAGTGTTACTATTCCACTTTAACTGCTCTGGCTTCCTCCTGTGGAATTCTGGGGTTTGTAGTTTGGTGAGGTCCAAGAGCTCTCTGGCTGAGAGTTGTAAATGCCCCTCCCTAAACTGCAAATCCCAGGATTCAAGAGGAGGCAGCCATAGCAAATAAAGTGGAATAGTAACACTATAACAGTGTTGTCTGAAAATCTCCTTTGTTTACTTTAAACTGTGCTCACATCTTCTCCCCAAGGTCACAAATGTGGAAGTAAACAGTGCTAGTGTTTGTGCTCTGGTAATGCTGGGGCAGCTTTTTTTCAGTATTAGAGGTACATATAATAAAAAGGATTATTGTGCCGGGACAATTACTCTTCAAAATACAGTGGGACAGAAACTTTTTAGAGGTTTGTCTGATAATCTCTAAAGAGTGTGTTGGGGGGGGGACTGTAATGCTTAAAGGAAGTGTTTGGCTACAGCAAAGAACTTCTTGGAACTCCTCATGAGAAAGGCTCCTGCAAGAAACTTTTAACAGAGGGCAGCTGGACTCGGATAGAGTTCTGGCAGCTCCTTTATATTAATGTCAGCTTGCCCCTGAAGAAACTGGTGAGAAAAATATATTCACACTAGCTGTTGATGTTCCTGAGAGTCTTGAGCTCTGTTGTGGTTTGCTTTGCTGGTGGTTAACACTGGACATTTATTGCACTTTGGTTCTAATCCTCTGCACTTGGCTTTGCTGACTTTCTGATAGGACTCTTGCTGCTGGCTGTGCGAGACTTCACTGGTGCAGACTTTGCTGCTAGAACCTGTCTGAGCTGCTGAATGCTTAGATTCTTAAGTGATTGTTAACTTCTGCGGGCAGGGAGATCTATGCGACCATTGGTCATAAAGGATTCTGTAGTATATCAATACCTCTATTTTGAAGGTCCATGGATAGTCACACTGAAGTTCCCAACAAGCCGTTTCCTAAAATTAAAAATAAGTTCTTCTTTTCTATGGCTCTCTTCTCTTCCTTGTTTTATTCTACAGTAGCTGCAAAAAAGGTTGCAATCTCACTATCCTATGTTCCACCCAATCAGTTTTTTAAAAGCATTTCGGTATCTACATGGATTTTATCTATCATATCAGTCCATTGACTACACTCCCTGCACTAGGATATACAGTTGTCCCTCTGTATCCACGGATTTAAGTATTCACAGCTTGAAAATATTCTTAAAAAATAATAATTCAAAAAGCAAACCTTAATTTTGCCATCTTATATAAGGGACACCATTTTGCTGCCATTGCATATAATGGGACTTGAGTATTCATGGATTTTGGTATCCACGGGGGGTCCAGGAACCAACCCCCAGCGAATATGAACGAACAACTGTAATTGTTACAAAGGTTCTTCTTCTAGGACTTGTCTACACAGGTGAAAAAAATTCTGCTTCAAATCACATTTTCCTGCCCCACAATGACCCCACATACATCCTGTTACCGCTATACACATCTTGTTAAAGCAAAGTGAGAGCAACATTACCAGCCTCACATTTCCCCTAGGCAAGCTCACTTTGGTATAAAAGGGCAGTCCTGCTATAATCATGTGTCCTATACTTCGTATTATTTTTGCCCACATGGTGGCTGTGGCCGCTCCATTTTTTTTCTTCCTATTATGCATGCAAATATGTGGATATGCAAATAGACTGAGGTGTGAAGTCGAAGGCTTTCACGGCTGGCATCCAAAGATTTTCCTTGTGTTTTTTCCGGGGTGTGAGACCGTGTTCTGGAATAGTTTCTGACGTTTCGCCTGCATCTGTGGCTGGCATCTTCTGAAGACGCCAGCACATGTGCAGGCGAAACGTGAGAGAGAAACTATTCCAGAACACAGCTTCACAGCCCAGGAAAAAAGCCAAGGAAAATCTATAGACTGAAATGTGCCAATAATGATATACAGTATCCACACAAAAAAATAACAGTGACTGCACACTGTGCAAACAAATGCAAACAGAAGAAGTAGCTGTGCCTGGTGGGGGTGATCAGGTGACCCCAAGTCCTGCCCCCTGGCTCCACAGCAATGCTGCCTTGGAGTGCTGGTCACACATACAATTATCCAGATTTTGCAGGAAAGTGTGGGGTAAAGGGCAAGTTTTAAAACATTGGATTAAAGCTCTCGGGCACTGAAAATAACTGCATTCCAAATGAATAATCAAGAACATTGTGTGTCATGCTGCAGGGACTATGAGGTGAGTACTTTTTCTTTGGAAATGTAGATAAGGCCCTATTGGGTCTGTGAAGATCCAGACATGTTGGCAGCATTTATTGAAAAGGCAAGAGGAGAATCACAGGCTTGTTTTGAAGAGGAAATGTACATCGAATAAAAATCTTAACACCTGCAGCCAAATCACACACTTTGGAATTCAGGCTCTTTGACACTGCTGATCAGCTGCCAATATACTCTGCAGAAATTATGGTATCATAAGAGTCAACAAGCATCAGCCTGTCAGCCCAAGAAAAGAATACTTGTGCCAGAGGGTATCAGATTTTTGCTTCCAAGTGTTCTAGCTTAGTGGACAGATTCTGAATGGAAAACAAAGTAAGCTGTTGTCTAAATGCACGTATACCCAGGTCAACACCATACCGTTCTGTTATAAAACTGCGATGGTTGCAATCATACTGTCTATGTTGTAGACACAGCAATGGAACTGTATATGAGTGTCATCACATGTCCTCGTGTCTGGAGCAGCAGAAAACAAGCTTGCTCCATCCTTAATATGACATCCCTTCAAATATTTAAACATGGCTATCATGTCATCTCAGGAATTTCAGGAATGTTCTGAGTAAGGGCAGTGAATTATGAAAGTTCTGGAAAAACATGTAATCCATATTTATTGTTACCTATATCCATGCTAATGGTTATCACTCTCCACTGCACCCCTCTTCAAATGTTGGTACAAATACATTTTTATATATCTGATACTAACTACCACCATATTTATTTCAAGGGTGTATGTAAAGGATGATGTGGAAGTCTTTCATGGCAAATACAGAGTAAGAGTATGTCTCACATTTATCTCTGGAAGTAGAGAACAACCATATATAAACTTAGTGAGATCATATCTCTCACCAACTTCTTAATGAGGCCCGGTTCATAACTGGAGCAGTGGTTGACCTGGATTTCAGGTATATGCCTTTGATGCAACTTCATGAAAAAGCACCAGGCTAGCAAAACAGAATGCTAGGGAGAGAGAAGGCTGTGCAGACCTGTTCGCTTTCGACATACAAAGAGATGTATATGCATGTTGCAGGGGAGCATTCAAACACACCACCCTCCACATGTAGTTAGAAATTGTGTGGTCCAGGAATAACTTTACCACAGTTCTTCTGGAATATGTCTACCTGAGCCTTGTTAAGCAAACTGGCCTTATAAGTTTCCTTTTCTTTTTCTTTAATGGAAAACCTCTACCTAAAAGCATTTTTTTTTGTATGTGTGAGACAAATTCATTTTATGTTTTCCAGCCAAATTAGAATTTTTCTTTCATTTGGCTTTCCTGTACAAGATGCTTTTAAGCAACCGTCCCAGTGGTTTCAGGCCCTATCACCTAATAATTGACCATGACAGGAGTTATATATCTAGAGCCAGCGGGAAGAATGAATTGTGTATGTCAGGCTCAATTACAAGGTGGAAGACCTAGCAACAAAAAAGACTGAACTGATTAAAGCTTGATGTTGACAAGAGAGCTGACATATCAGAGTTATTTTCAAAAGATGCCCTCTCAGATGCCTCAACAGTCAATATCCCAACCACTTTGTCTTTCCTTGTTGTTGTCCATCCAGCTGGCGTGTCATATATTGTTCTGCTCAGTAATTCTTGGCAACAGTTATGATCCCTATCTCCAAGACAAACCTATGCAAGAATGGTAAGAAAAAGCCAATATGTTATTCAGCCAAAAAAGAGCCAAATAATTAGGCCAGGAGAAGGGGCACTGCAGCAGTTGCAAGATCTTTTGGATTGAACAAAAATAAACAGTCAAAATGTATTCTGGCAAATATAGGATGAAGAAATCCTTGGAACTATTCACCTAACAACAACAACAACAACAACAACAATAATAGGCTAATTCAAAAAGCCATGATTGAAGTAGAAGAATAACCAGTGTGATCCCCATTGTATCAACATGATAACATGGCCTTCTGAAAGCCATTCATTTCAACATACCCATGTTAAATTATCACACCATGGAGAATTTTATTTTCTAGAATGAACAATTCAAGATTTAGCCAGTACAGGTCAACCCCAGTATCCATGTATTTGGCAGCCACAGTTTCACATATCCACGTCTGACAAAATATGTTCTCTGTAGGCATTCCCATTCTTCCTGAAGCCTTCCTTGGTACACAAATACAGACAAAATTCCTGCTCCATAGGACTAATAGGATATGGGGGCGGGGTTGCACAAGGAATTTTTTTTCTTCCTCCTCATTAATCCTTGTGGAAAGAGTGAATGCAGCAGAAATAAATCTTTGGATTCTGGCCTTTGTCTCTCATACAGCTTAGTGTGTCTTTGCATTACTTCCTTGGCTGTGAACAAATATAAGGATCAAGTGAGTTAAAGGGTTTATTTATTTTGAAATGTTATGTATTATCTTTCATAGTATCTGAGCTTGTTATGACTATGACTAGCATCCAACAAAGCCCAAGAGTTAACAGAAAGCACTTTCTTCCACCACTTTTAAAAAATTAAATGGGATTTTCCCTGTGTATAGAAGGCATTAGTGATTTTTCCTTCTTGTGAACCTAATTTAGATGTCCCCACCTTATTGCACTAAACATGCTTAATTTGGCACCTTTTGTAATAATTGGTTTATTATTTTGACATGCATCTACAGACTCTCCTGTTTCTTAGCTTCTGCTTACAATATTGATATTATAATATTGCCCTTTGTCCTATTTTACCTCTAGTTCTAGAACTGATGCCTCTCCACCAGTATCCTTAATTCATCCAGCTGATTTTAAAAAAGGAAAGAAATTCCATATATCAATGCTACATTTGTAATATAGAATCAGATTTTCATGTAGTGAAGGAGACAGGATTGCTACATTTCTGCTCCAGAACTTCACTAGGAAATCTGTCAGTCTGTAAGGAAGCTTAATATGTTAAAGTACACAAGTTCACTAAATGGCATCACTAGCAATGTAACAGGAACTATTGAACATGCAAACATGTCTTATACTGAATCAGACCATTGGTCCACCTCCCAGTCTTGTCTATTTTGACTGTCAGCAGTAATTCAAGGCTCAAGAAGTAACTCCTTCCTAATCCTTTTACCCAAAATCTTTTAACAGGACTGACACATATACCTTCAGCATACAAAAAAAATGTACTTTACCACTAAGCCATGAATATATCTTGCAAATTCTTAAGACATCACATTCCAAGTGATAAAAAGAGCCACATGAATACTTTATCGATGTGACATCTGATCTCCTAAGAAATGTCACCTTAAGTAGAGTTGTCTGGTCTCATCTGCAATGATGAATACAGTTGGCCCTCGGTATCCATGGTTCCTCATTCATAGATTCAGCCAACCATGAATTGAAAATATTTTTTTTGGGGGGGGGGGAATTCCAGAAAGTTCCAAAAAGTAAAATTTGAATTTGCCACACATTAAGCACTACACTGAATCCATGAGATTGAAGTGATGTGTAGGCATACCCTGCTGTAGCCTCCCACAATTTCAAAAATGCTCAATCTCTCTCCAGCACTCATCGTTTGAGCATTGCTTGCCTCATGTTTCGTTCATTCACTATTTATGTTGTATAACAACTATAGTATTCACATAGCCTTTACACTGTATTAGGTATTATAAGTAATCTAGAGATGCTTTAAAGTATACAGGAAGATATGTATCTCTCTGGCTTTTCTTCGCAAACGAAGATTCAGGAAGGACTCATCCCGCGCCTTCTGCAAGCGCGCTGATGACTAAAAAGGCCAATCCGAGATAAGCAAGTCCGGTTGCAAAAAGTGCAGCAGAAGGTCTCCTTGGGTGATGTTTTTGGGTTGTGATTCTTTCTGCGTTGTCGTTTCTCTTCAAGACTTGTTCGTCGTGAGTTCTCAAATAAGGCTGCAGCATTGTGGATAGTGCGTCTCCATGCCTCCCGATGTGAGGCCAGGGCGGACCACCGTTGGTGATCAATCTGGCCAAGCCTGAGATGTTGTTTCAGGGAGTCCTTGTATCGCTTTTTTGGAGCGCCCCTCCCACGCTGACCCGTGGCGAGTTCACCGTAGAGTAGTATTTTTGGGAGGCGATGGTCCTCCATCCTAGAAACGTGCCCTGCCCAGCGCAGCTGTGTTCTCAATATCATGGCCTCAATGCTGGTGATCCCTGCTTGTTCAATGACAGCAACATTCGTCACATAGTCAGTCCAGTGTATATTTAGGATTGTGCGTAGACAGCGCTGATGAAAGCGCTCGAGGAGTCGTAGGTGGTGGCGATAGGTAACCCATGTTTCAGATCCATAAAGGAGGATAGACAGTACGATGGCTCTATACACACTGATTTTTGTGCTTTGCCTCAGGTGTTTATTGCTCCAGACTCTTTTGTGAAGTCTTCCAAATGCGCTATATGCCTTTGCTAATCTGTGATCGATCTCTTTGTCAATCTTGGCATCTGAGGAGATGATGCTTCCCAGGTAGGTGAACTGCTGAACGGACTTGAGCACTGATTTGCCGACGGCAATGTGGGGATGGTGGTGTTCGTCCTGTGGTGCAGGCTGGTAAAGAACTTCTGTTTTCTTCAGGTTGACTTCTAGCCCAAACAGCTCTGCAGCTGTTGCAAAGCAGGACGTTAGGCGCTGCAGAGCTGCTTCTGTGTGGGCAACAAGGGCAGCATCATCGGCGAAGAGCAGCTCACGGACTAGATAGTTTAGAGTCTTAGTGTGAGCCCTCAGATACAGGAAGATATGTATAGGTTATATGCAAATACTATGCCATTTTATATAAGGTGCTTGAGCATCCACAGATATTGGTATCTATAGGGGGTCCTGGAACCAATCTCCCTTGGTATCCACATAATTAAAAATGTATTTTCAACTGTTTTGAACTATGTGCTTTTAACAGATATGAGGGTTAATTTTTTTTAAAAAAATCTGCAATTGTACATTTTAAACTAATTTTTTATTTTAAATTTTGTAATTGGATACCTTGGCATGAGAAAGGTGGGATATAAACTGAATAAATAAATATATACATAAATATTAAAGTAGTTTACTCTAAGCTGTATGTTTTATAATTCTACGTATAGCACTGTGACAGTGCTGGGAAATGGTGAGTAGATTACAACTAAAAAAAATGTTAAAAGGATGTATAATAGAATTCAAGCAAAGTAGGGAAAATCCACAAAATAAAATAAATAAAAAGCTAGATTAAGTACTATTTTGGGCACTAATATTAACAGCAGACTTTCAAAGGAACAAAACCAACACGTTTTCAGTTTTGCTGAAAATGATGTTGCTAAAGGAGAATACACTGCAAATATTACTAATCTGTATTATGAACCCCTTCCAGAAAATTTTACAGACTCATGTTTTTCCAAAGAAGATAATCACAGTTTATTTACAAGATTCTTTCAAGGATTTCCCCATGCTTTTCTAAACATGTCAGTATAGCAAGTTTTAAATATTCTTCCCTGTTCAGAGACTACCATAAATAAAAATTCACCTATGGTGTTACTCCATTAAGTCAAATCTGAAACATTAATGCCTGTTCCTGAACAATTGAGTGGATGACTGCAGTTCAAATAACAACTCTGTTTGCATTTTAAAATGTTTTTAAAACAAGTGTCACAGTTTTATGGTATTTCTGAGTGGGTGATTATTTCCCATCCACAGACTTTACTAAGCATTTTATATCTGAAACTTCCACATATCCCCTGGACTTAGTGCTTTAATTAAAAACAGGCCTGTATTGCTTCCCCTTTTTTCACAACAGCAACAGCAAGAAGTTACAGTCTTTCCATCTAGGTAATTACCAATTTTCACAGCACATAATCTGATTTGGATCATCCACTTTGTTTTAGAGAGTCCTAATAATTATTAGAATAATCCTGAATATTATATTATATGAATTGCGAAGTATATATATATATATATATATATATGTGGCTTTTCTTCACAAACAAAGATTCAGAAAGGACATATATATGGCTTTTCTTCACAAACAAAGATTCAGAAAGGACTCATCCCACGCTTTCTGCAAGCGCGCTGATGACTGAAAAGGCCAATCCGAGATAAACAAGTCCGGTTGCAAAAGGCACAGCAGAAGGTATCCTTGGGTGATGTTTCTGGGTTGTGATTCTTTCTGCATTGTCGTTTCCCTTCAAGACTCGTTCAGTGTGAGTTCTCAAATAAGGCTACAGCATTGTGGATAGTGCGTCTCCATGCCTCCCGATGTGAGGCTAGGGCGGACCATTGTTGGTGATCAATTTGGCCGAGCCTGAGATGTTGTTTCAGGGAGTCCTTGTATCGCTTTTTTGGAGCGCCCCTCTTACGCTGACCCGTGGTGAGTGTATATATATAAATGCATACACTTTCTCTATACCATCAGTACTATGCAGGTTTGATTTAGTTGAGCTTAGGTGTGATTTCTGTGATTTCCTGCAGAAATAAGTGAGCCATGACATGCTGTACAGTACGACCCCCATATCCACAGGGGATGTGTTCCCAGACTTACCGTGGATACTGGAACCTGCGGATAATAGTGAACTCTATTGAAATTAATGACTTCTGGCCCAATCATACAATATACATGCTGGGGGACCTAGGAGATGTCTAGAGAGAACACCACATTAAGCACCTTCTAGGTCCTCCTGTGAATTTTCATGGTCAGCTTCCAATGGAAGCATACCATAGAGTTGTGCTGGAGGACCTAGAAGATGCCTGGAGAGACCATATTTTTTCAGATGCAGGTAAGTGAATCTGTAGTTACCAGTCACGTGGCTACAGAGGTATTGTACTGAATGGCAATTAGGTACAACTAACCAAAGCTGCCATTCTTTACAAGCTTATCTGGGAGCAAGTACCATTAAATTCAGTGGGACACTTACTTCTGTGTAAAGAACTACAGTACAGTATTGCACTGTTGGGCTATAATTCTCTGCACACTTGCCTGGCGGTAAGGACTGCAGCTTTAGACTGCTTTGTTTAAACTTTCCACACTCATTAATTCTGTGAGCCTAGGATGGCCAATAGCAGAATTGTCAATTGTCATAAATACACCCATATCCTCTAAATCACTATTTCTCATGCTATCAGATGGGAGAAATTGAGAATTTCCTCCCAGTTGATTGCTTTTATATGTATACATCACCTTCCAACAGTGGTGAACTTTGGTTAATCCAAGGCCCAATTTTCTGGGGAATATAAACACTGCCAAATTGCAGCAAAAGGAAGACAGAAGAAAAATGTGGCCTTTACACACTATATAATTGTAGTGCTATGATTCCACTTTAACTGTCATGGCAACATCCTGTGGAATCCTGGGATTTGAAGTTTACAAAGGGGTATTTAGAATTCTCAGTCAGAACCTCCAATGCCTCACCAAAACTAGACTCCAAAACTACAAACATAAGATTCAACCATGGCAATTAAAGTGGAATCATAGTGCTATATTAGTGTAGTGTGCACAAGCCCCAGGGAAACAGGAATTTTAAAATGTTAAACACATGATTCATCTTTTGGGGGGAGAGGAAGAGCAGTCTAAGTTTGGAGCTGCAAAAACAGACTTGGGGGGAACATGCAGCATTCCTACCCCGATTTACTGGCAGAATACACATGATAGTAAGCCAAAGCATGGCTAAAGTTATGGCACAGACACAGTACCCTAGCCCACCCACCCCTTAAAATAATATTAAATTATAGAAGATTAAAAACATACAGTAATTAAAATATATAAATTAGAAAGGAAAAAATTAAAACATACAATAGTTAAAAAATCTAAATGGAGCTCAGAAGGACAGCCGAGTCTTGGGCCGGGATAGTTATTCAGGAAAGGCCTGCCGGAAAAGATCTGTCTTGACAGCTTTTTTAAAGCTGTCTAAGGTGGTAATAAGACGGATCTCGTCCGGCAGGCCATTCCATAATCAGGGAGCAGCAGCAGAGAAGGCCCTCTGGGAGGTCACCGACAGCCTTGTTTTCATAGGCTGTAACAGATTCCTCCCAGAGGACCGAAGTGCGCGGGGAGGGTCGTATGGAAGGAGGTGGTCCCGGAGATAAGTTGGACCCAAGCCATGTAGGGCTTTAAAGGTTATAACCAACACCTTGTACTGTGCCCAAAAACTAATAGGCAGCCCGCTATAACAAGCCAGCTTTGGGGTTATTAATATTAATGTCTCTTTTGCTACAAAAACCTACAAGAAATATGCATATACCTAAAACCAATAATTTATCATAGCCAGCTGACACAATGCTGAAATAATGCAGTTTGATAGTGCTTTATCTATCATGGCACCATCTCTGACAGAAAAGGCTAAATATGTCACAAAACTACAAATCCCAGGATTCATTTGGATGGTACCATGACAGATAAAACACTGTCAAACAGTATTTCCACAGTGTGTCAGCAGCTATAGCAACCATCAACTTCTATAAACCTCTCTTCAATATTGGGGCTCAGATGTGTTTGAAATTTGAAAGTTTTCATTCTATCCTCCTCCAAAGTGGCAAGAGAGACGGGGTCATAAGACACTTTCTAGATAATTGTAAATAATTGTCAATAATTGTAAGTGTAATAGTGTAATGTTTTAAATGTCTAATTAAGTTGCAAATTGTGTTTTTATATATAGTGTTAAGGATAATCTCTTTGTTTTGTTTGAAATTTGTTTGATTTATGTTTAAGTTTATGTCTTAGTAATTGTCTTAGTTTGGGTAATGAATTTTAAATAAAACCACATTTAAAAAATTAAAAAAAAAGACACTTTCCGGATGAAGATCACATAGCATGAGTTTCATTACCGAACCGGAATTTGAAATGGGTTCCCTCTGTTCATTTACTTAAAACAGGGTATATTGGCATTCCAGAATAATGCTGACTCCATTCCCTAACCTATGCAGACTGGCTGTCATTTCTCAACAGGGATGAAAATGCACCCTGCACATGCTCCTTTTAAATGACTTTGCATACTCTTCATTACAGTTCGGCTATTACAGCTGCAGAGCAGGTAGACATACTAAGTGTAAGTGTACACACTGAAGAAAACTGCATCTGCACTGTAGAAGTAATGCCGTTTGACACCACTTCAACTGCCATCAATCCATCCTACAGAATCCTGGGATTTGTAGTTTTGTGAGCCACCAGAACCCTTGGGCAGAGAAAGCTGTACTGCAGCCACAACCTTGCAAGTTCAATCCCAAGGACTTCAAGGTTCACTCAGCCTGCCACCCTTTCATAAGTCAGTGAAATGAGTACAGTTCATATTCGCTGGGGTTTGGTTTCAGGAACCCCTGTGGACACCAAAATCTGTGAATACTCAAGTCCCATTATATGCAATGGCATAGCAAAATGATGTGCCTTATAGAAGATGGCAAAATCAAAGTTTGCTTTTTGCATTATTATTTTTTAAAGAATATTTCCAAGCCGTGAATACTTAAATCCGTGGATACCAAATCCGTGGATATGGAGGGACAATTGTACCTGGCTTGTGGTGGCAACTAGCGAACACACATGAGCGTGCTTATTGGAAACTGCTTAATGCAGTGTAGATGTGTAAATTGCTATTGCTTAAAACAATTTGTAAGCCGCTCTGATAGCCTTGTGGCTGAAGAGCAGGGTATAAATAAATTAAAATAAAATAAAATAAATAATAAAGCCTTATGTCAGGTCTGAAACAATGACACATTAAAGCATTATGGTTTAGTGCCTAGCTGGCTATAAAGTGGTGTAGATGCGTAAAGTGCTATTGCTTAACCATTTGTAAGCCGCTCCCAAAGCCTTTGTGGCTGAAGAGCGGGGTATAAATACCTAAATAAATTAATTCAGTTGTCCCTTCATATTTGCTGGGGTTTGGTTCCAGTAACCCCCGCCCCCCATGAATACCCAAATCCGTGAATACTCAAGTCCCATTAAATGCAATGGCATAGCAAAATGGTGTCCCTTATATAATATGGCAAAATCAAGGTTTGCTTTTTGGATTATTATTTTTTAAAGAATATTTCCAAGCCGTGAATACTTAAATCCGTGGATACCAAATCCGTGGATACGGAGAGATAACAGTACTTGGCTTGTGGGGGCAACTAGCAAACACACATGAACATGCTTAGTGCCTAGCTGGCTATAAAATGATGTAGATGCATAAAGTGCTATTGCTTAACCATTTGTAAGCTGCTCCCAGAGCCTTTGTGGCTGAAGAGTGGTATAAATACCTAAATAAATTAATAAATACAGTTGTTCCTTCATATTCGCTGGGGTTTGGTTCCAGGACACCCCCCCCCCCCGTGAATACCCAAATCAGTGAATACTCAAGTCCCATTAAATGCAATGGCATAGGAAAATGGTATCCCTTATATAAGATGGCAAAATCAAGGTTTGCTTTTTGATTATTTTCTAAAGAATATTTCCAAGCCGTGAATACTTAAATCCATGGATACAAATCTGTGGATATGGAGGGACAACTGTACTTGGCTTGTGGGGGCAACTAGTTAAAACACATGAACCTGCTTAGTGCCTAAATGGTGTAGATGTGTAAAATGCTATTGCTTAAACATTTGTAAGCCGCTCCCAGAGCCTTTGTGGCTGAAGAGTGGGCTATAAATACCTAAATAAATAAATAAATATGGTTATCCCTTCATATTTGCTGCGGTTTGGTTGCAGGACCCCCCTCCCGTGAATACTCAAGTCCCATTAAATGCAATGGCATCGCAAAAGGGTGTTCCTTATAGAAGATGGCAAAATCAAGCTTTGTTTTTTAGATTATTATTTTTTTAAAGAATAATTGCAAGCCCTGAATACTTAAATTTGTGAATGCCAAAGCCGTGAATGTGGAGGAACAACTGGCAAATGCAAGAAAAGGCTCAAGCCTTTTTTATAAAACTACAGATCCCAGGTTCCCATAGGATAGAGCTGCACCACTTTTTAAAGTGGTGTCAAACTGCTTTATTTCTCCAGTGTAGCTGTAGCCTGAGAATACAACTCGATCCAGCTTTTTCAGGTTGCAAAGTGACTTTCCAGAAGCAGCAGAAACAGAAGAAGAAGCAGCCAGCCAGCTTCTATCTAGGCAGCAAAGAGGACACGTGTGCTTAAAAACCTTGCCCTGAAGCCCGGGCAGCCTCATTGCCTTCTCATAGGTGTCTGGCTTCGTGCCTCTAATTTAGTTCCCACACACACACACATACCACAAACAACCCAGCCACCCCCTTTGCTTGCTTTGCTCGGAGCCCCTCCGAAGGGTAGAAGGAGTTGCTGCAGCGCGCCTTTGCTTTGCTTTGTTTTGCTTTGCTTTTCAGGCAGCTGAAAGGACAGGCGCCGGAGAGGGCGGGACTTCCCCGGGAAGGAAGGAGAGACAAACAGCCCAAGTTGGGAAGCAACGTGGGTTGGACCCTGGCTGCATTTGGGGGTGGCCGGAGGCTCCCCTGTTTTAGGCTGCCTCCCCTTCCTAGTGCCTCTAGGAGCCTGTGTGCTGCGCCATGAAAGTAGTGGCTTTAATCAGGTAAAAAAAGGATGGCTGCGTGGAATGGAAACTGCCCTCCTTTGGAAACTTACTCGCTCTCCAAGCTTGCTACAGATCCAGAGAAAGCTGGTCGTGGGCTCTAAGGGGATGCAATACAACAGTTGTCCCTTCATATTCGCTGGGGTTGGGTTCCAGGACACTCCCCCCCCCCCCGTTGATACAAAAATCCGTGAATACTCAAGTCCCATTCTATGCAATGGCATAGCAAAATGGTGCCCCTTCTATACGATGGCAAAACCAAGGTTTGGTTTTTGGATTATTATTGTTTTAAAAATATTTGCAAGCTGAGAATACTTAAATCCGTGAATACTCAAGCCCCATTCCATGCCATGCCACAGCAAAAGGCTGTCCCTTATATAAGATGGCAAAATCAAGGTTTGCTTTTGGGATTATTATTGTTTTAAAAATATTTGCAAGACAAGAATACGTAAATCCGTGAATACTCAAGTCCCATTCTATGCCATGCCACAGCAAAAGGGTGTCCCTTATATATAATGGCAAAACCAAGGTTTGCTTTTGGGATTATTATTGTTTTAAAAATATTTGCAAGCCGAGAATACTTAAATCCATGAATACTCAAGCCCCATTATATGCAATGGCATAGCAAAATGGTGTCCCTTATATAAGATGGCAAAATCAAGGTTTGCTTTTTGGATTATTACTGTTTTAAAAATATTTTCAAGCCGTGAATACTTAAATCCGTGGATACCAAATCTGTGGATACGGAGGGACAACTGTATATGGCAGTGGCTCTTAACGTCTTTTTTTTTTTTCAGCAGGGACCCCCTTTAAATGTATTTTGTTGCCGTGGACCCCCCCCCAACAAGAACAACAATGGTAATAATACAGTTACAACACCATTAACCCTTCCCCCAGAGGCACTGGAGGGGGAGGGAAGACTTTTTTCTTTCCTGTAAGTTTGTGGCTGGAGCAGATTGAATGGCAATGTGCAGGCTAAGCCAGCCAGCCTGTGCCTTGTCTCCTGTCACATGGGCTGAGCAGTCTTCAAGCCTTTGCAGACCTCATATCAGGATATCATGGCCCCCCGGGGTCCACTGGCCACAGGTTAAAAACTGCTGCTATATATGGGTTGGGAATGTGTTCCCTTTAGTTTTTTTTTGGGGGGGTGGCGGCGGCACTGTAGCTCCCATCAGCCCTGACCAGCATGGCCAATGTTGAGGGATGATGGAGATGTAGTCCAACTGGTACAGTAAGCAGATTTTTTAAGCAATGAAAGCATTCTTTTAAATGTGTTCTGGGCCACCTTCTCCCCTTGTAAACGTAGAGCCTTTTCACCTGTTTCCACAAAATCATAGTGCTGTGATTCTGCTTTGGTTGCTACGGCTGCATCCTGTGGTATTCTGACAATTGTAGTTTCATGAGCTCTCTGGGCTGACCATTTTAAATACCTTTCCCAAAACTGCAAACCCCAGGATTCTGTAGGATAGAACCATGTCAGTTAAAATGGAATCATAGTGCTATGATTGTGTAGTGTGACACACTTGGTGCACTTGCAGCCATGCTGCTGTGACTCCCCATTGGCAACATGTGATTTCCCTTCTCCTGATTCTTGCCCTGTCTGTATATTCTCTGTCTTTCTTCTGCAGCTGTTTTGCTTCATTTATTGAATTTAATAGAAGAGCTGGACATAGTAATCTTTTGTTTTAACACAATTGTGTTTCCCACTGCTTCTTTCCCTCTTTCTTCTCCCATAAAAGAAGCCTGTTGAAGGAGATAAAGACAGAATACAGTTGTCCCTTCATATTTGCTGGGGTTTGGTTGCAGGACCCCCGTGGATACCAAAATCTGTGAGTACTGAAGTCCCATTATATGCAATGGCATAGCAAAATGGGGTCCCTTATATAAGATGGCAAAATCAAGGTTTGCTTTTTGGATTATTATTTTTAAAGAATATTTTCAAGCTGTGAATACTTAAATCCATGGATACCCAAATCTGTGGATATGGAGGGAAAACTGTATAGGTATACCTTAATTAATGAAGTAGCTGCATTCCTGGGCATTACTGTACTTCTTTAACAGAAAGAATTTGGTATCAGAGGCAGAAATAACATGGAGAGAATAGGGATAGGTTCCTGCACCACAAAAAATAAGAGCAGTTCAGTATACTTTAGCAGAGATTTTAATACAAAATAACAATATGCATGTGAAAAAGAAACAATCAGATTAGGTAAACCTTGCATAAGTAAACACAAATAGTTTAAGCCTTCTGGAGACCACTTTCAGGTTTCTTCCAAAATGTATCCAGGATGACTTTTTCTTTTACTATCCTCCACTTTTCTTAAGAATTCTGTATTAGTGGCCAAACTTACAGATCTATCCCTTTCTTAAACATGCTTGGGGAACTGGTGAGGCAGTCTTTATTGGCCTCCCCTTTGCCGTTCTGTTTTGTTGCTTCCATATACTCAGCAAGGGATTCTGGAGACAACTGCTGTTTGCCTTGTCTGTTGCATGCATGCACACATGGCTACAGTAGTGTCAGCTAGAGTAGAATACTATTCTTTCCCAGCTTAAGGTTTATTAAGATGTTTACTGCAGACATGCTGCAGCAACCTGACACCAAAAGTCTGTTTCTCCAGCCTTCCCTCATCATCCAATATCAATTTATTGTTTTTAATGGCTGTCAAGACTACTTGAACTTATGGAGACCCTATGAATGAGAGACCTCCAAGTCACCCTGTCATCAACAGCCCTGCTCAGGTCTTGCAGATTCAGGACCATGCTTCCCTGATTGAGTTGATCCATCGTCTTCTTTTCCTACTGCTTTCTGCCTTACCAAGTATTATTGCCTTTTCTAGTGAGTCAATGTCTTCTTGTAATATGTCCAAAGTACAACAGTCTTAGTTTAGTCATTTTGGCTTCTAGGGAGAGTTCAGGCTTGATTTGCTCCACGACCCATTTAATTGTCTTCCTAGCAGTCCACAGTATCCATAGAATTCTTCTCCAGCAGCACAGTTCAGATGAGTTGATTTTCTTCCAGTCAGTTTTCTTCACTGTCCTGTTTCACAACCATACATAGAAATGGGAAATATGATGACATGGACAATCTAACTTTGTGTTTCGCTAGCCTTCCTTCACCACCCAATGTCAATACTGCTACAAAACTGCCAGCAAGGGCCTGCAGGAAAAAAACAACAACAAAAAAACAAGGATTACCATAGATGGGCATAAAAGACATTGTAAAAAGGAGCTGTTTTGTCAGAGGCTTAGTTTACCGAGATGTCTGTATTTGCATAGTATCCTCTGACTGCTGCTTTGAATAACTGTATGTCTGGAGGCACCTAGGCTTACAATTTCATCCCTACAATTTCACTGGGGATGACCATCCACACTTGATGCCACTCTTCAGCTGAAAAGCCTCTTTGACAGGTATACATGCAATCAATAGAACAAGATAGTCTCTAGCTGCAGCTTATAATATAAAAGACACGATGCATGAAGGAAAAAGGATGCCAGGGTGGGGAAGCAAAGTATGGCATTACTAAAATACAGTTTTATTCACAACTACACAGAAACAGTTCCATCGTTTGGTAATCTCTCTCTCTGACTTTTCTTCGCAAACGAAGATTCAAGAAGGACTCATCCCGCGCTTTCTGCAAGCGCGCTGATGATTAAAAAGGCCAATTTGAGATAAACAAGTCCGGTTGCAGAAAGCACAGCAGAAGGTCTCCTTGGGTGATGTTTTTGGATTGTGATCCTTTCTGCGTTGTCGTTTCTCTTCAAGACTTGTTCGGCGTGAGTTCTCAAATAAGGCTGCAGCATTGTGGATAGTGCGTCTCCATGCCTCCCGATGTGAGGCCAGGGCGGACCACTGTTGGTGATCAATTTGGCCGAGCCTGAGATGTTGTTTCAGGGAGTCTTTGTATCGCTTTTTTGGAGCGCCCCTCTTACGCTGACCTGTGGTGAGTTCACCGTATAGTAGTATTTTTGGGAGGCGATGGTCCTCCATCCTAGAAACTTGCCCTGCCCAAGCACAAAAATCAGTGTGTATAGAGCCATTGTACTGTCTATCCTCCTTTATGGATCTGAAACATGGGTCACCTATCGCCACCACCTACGACTCATCGAGCGCTTTCATCAGCGCTGTCTACGCACAATCCTAAATATACACTGGACTGACTATGTGACGAATTTGGTAATATACCTGGTATTATAGGGTGGTATTCCGGGGCTAGCCCAGTCATTTCTGGTGTGAATAGGGCTGGCTGTGGGAATAAACTTAGCCAATACAAGGAGCAATCCATCTCTATCCCCTCAGTCAAGGAAGCCACACCCTGAATCTGCAAGGCCTGAGCAAGGCTGTTGATGACAGGGTGACTTGGAGGTCTCTCATTCATAGGGTCACTGTAAGTTGAAGTTGACTTGACAGCAGTTAACAACAATCTCTAAACTGGTTATCTGTCCTATCAAATTCATTGGAACTAACATTGTTTTAAGTATACAGTTGGCCCTCCACATTTGGAGGTTGAACTTTTGTGGATTTGCTTATTTGTGGATTATTTGTTGCCCCCTCCGCTGTTGTCCTATGCTATTTTTAATAGGTTCTGTAAGCCTTGCAAACCTGAGAGAGGCCGCAAACGTGCAGCGAGGCTTATAAGTCCCTAATAAAAATGGTGTAGGGCAGCAGCGGAGGTGACTGCAAGTTCTGTCAGCTGCCTGCTTTTGCCTTGTGAATGAACCCCACTGTCTTGAAGGTATCTGTGATGGGTTGAATCCCCAGACTGTCCTTTTTTATGTGTTAAATATGTTTGTTTTTTTTGGGGGGGGAGAGATAAATTTGTGTTTTTTCCACTTTTGCATGGGTCGTGTACCCCTAACTCCAGCAAATGGGGAGGGCCAACTGTACTTACTTTGTACTCTTATTTTGCTTTTGCACTTTAGATGTGCTTATTTTCTTTAAAGAGCACAGTCATACTAATGCTCTGAGAAGTAATAGCAAATTGAACATTTTCTTTTTTTAAAGTTAGGGATATTATCTGTAAAGAATCAAGCATTTCTGCACTGGTATTTAGTAGCTTTCATTGTCTAATGTCCTTAGTAGCTAAATTGTCTCTGATGGTAGTCTTGCACCCACACAACATTGTTTTGCATTTGAGTTTCACCCCATGAGAAGTCACTGAAAATGGGGGTTTAACATAAAGTGCTTTTCAAGCTTGTTGCCTTGATTGCAGAAAACTATCTTATGCTCAAGGTTTGTTTTTAATAATTGCACTCAAGCAGAATGGTAGAACGCTGGTTCATTTTTTTATATATAAAACTCAGGATTGCCAAACCCAAGACACTTTACTTTTCACTATACAATACACTTTTAAAAACTCTTCAAACTACCTTTGTTGTTCTGTAAATTGTTTGTTACTGTAGCAATTACAGATCTCAACAGGCGTTATGCTAGCTAAATGTAAAATTCCTGTTTATAGGTAGATGCAAAGCTGTGACCTGTATGAATATGATGGATAATAATCTTGGAGGAAATGCTTAGTGTTAGGAAGCCACCCTCCACAACAAAACCTCTACCCTGAAAACATCTGCCAGGATCCAAACCACCATGATGCACTTTTGTGCAGTGAAACACTCTATCATTTCTTATTTTATTCCCTGTGAAAAAAATAATTAGGCAGGCAAGAAGACTTTTGTGACATTAAAGATAATGGGGCAGCCCTTATATGTGTGAAACCCCATCTTCCCATCAGCTGCTTGTAGATAGACAGGAAAGCATAAATGCTAAATTTAAAATGACAAAAATACTGTTTTTAAGTTTCTTAAGCACTTTTTAAAATAGTCTTTTAAACTAATGTATAACCATTTTTAAATCTGTATATCAATATAATTACATGGTTGTTCTTACAGGAAAGTATGTTTAGTTTTGAAATTAATTGAAATTATACTACTTTTTTAGCGGTGGGAAAGACAGCTGTTACAATATGATGCATTGTGTTGCTGCCGGGCATGAGATTGTTGCCTTAGCCAATTTAAGACCTGCTGAAAACAAAGGTGAGAATTCTAACTTTTTGTCCATTTGGTCAGAGAATTACATTATGTTATCATAATGAGGTTTCGTGAAATGTTGCTTGTTATGATATGCCAACCTGTCTCTACTAACAAGCCATCAGTTGTTAACCAGGAATTAAATTTTCTATATATTGTGATTTATTTTATTTTACATCTTATTTAATTGGCACATTCTCTGTAAAGATGTTGTCGGAAGATGCTGAGGTCCAAACATGCAGAGCAGCTAGCAAAGGCTGGGTATTAAGTATTGGGTTAGATGGAATGGTTTTCTGAACTGTCAGGCAGCTTCATGTGAGTTCAAGAACATATTTCAATAGGATTCCAGTCTATAAAAAAATACAGCTTGTATTTCAACCATGTGTTTCTTTGTTGAGAATTCTTCAGATTTTGGCTTAGGATGTAGCTCTTTAATCAGAGCTCGGAAGTAAAACATTAAAAGTAAAAGTGTTTCTTGTAATGACTTTCCTTTGGGAAGTAATAAGGCCCAATATAGCTAAATTTTGATTAACTTTTTGCATTAAAAATATTGTATTGTATGAATAAGTAAAGTTCCTTGTAGAAATATTCACCTCCTATTGACTTTGCTACATTCTGTTGTGTGGCAGCCTGGAACTGAAATGGATTTAATTGGCATTGTTATCATGTGATATACACAAGATACTGAGGACCAAAGGGGCAAAAAACTTATTGTATCCAGGAAGTTAAGTAAACAAAAAACAAAACAAAAACCCAAACTGGTTAATTTGAGGAATAAGATGTTTTGAAAATAATCCTGAGGTTTAGGGCTCATCTACATGAGCCAGGATATGCTGGCTGCCTGCTGGCATATCCTGGCCACGGATCAGGGCTGCTCCTCCCTCGTTACCTATATGAAACGGGAAGAAGTCCTGATAGGTACACCAGCCCTGTTGCTGAAGCTGCCGCCACCATCTTCCGTGCTCTTCTGGCATCGAGGAAGTCAGCACAAAATGTGACCAAGGCTCCCTGCATGTGACCAGCCTTGGTCACATGCTGTGGGATTCCTGTCTGGAGCCAGCAGAGCATGGCAGACCAGCAGCTGGAGTGGTAGGACGAGCTGCCAGAATGGGCCCCTGCAGACACATGGGGCCCAATCCGTTGTTTGCTGCCTATAAACGGAGTTAAGCAGTTTTTTTTTTAAAAAATGGTCTATTAGGCCCTACCCAGTGTGAGCCTCATATCTGCCTTGGACTGCCCGTGGGCAGAACAGAGCACAAGCCCTGCGTTGTCAGGACTGCAAGGCTTTGAGATGGAGGCAAGACAGGGTATATTGCCCATCTAGACAAGCCCTTAGTTTCTCTTTTAAACCCAACTAGAATAGACCTAATCCCATTATATGGGATTTACCTAAGAGCTTGCTTACTATTTTGCAATTGAGTCAATGGGATTACACTTGTAGGGACTAGCAATTAGGTTTAGGCCAGGGTTTTTTCTTACATCACATGATAGCTGTTGTGCCATTATAGATTATAAAAGTGCTAATGTCTATTGAATTCGCTGGAGTAAATATGAGAAGCAACTCATAAAGTATTTGCTACTTGTTAAACTGCTGGGATAGGTCATCCAAAGCTTTGCAGTTGTGTCCTCTGTATACTGATGATACCCAGCTCTATCTCTTCTTTACAACTGATGCCAAGGAAGCTGTGGTGATACTGAATTGTTGTCTGGAATGGACTGGATTGTAAAGGACTGGATGTCAGTGAACAGACCGAGTCTTAAACCAGACAAGACGGAACTGCTTCTGGTCAGTAGGAAAACCAACCTGCGATGGGGATAGCAGCCTGTTCTGGATGGGCTGCTCTCCCTCTGAAAGATCAGGTTTATAGCTTAAGGAGTGCTCTTGGAGCCTTCATTGCTCCTGGAAACCCGGGTTTCTGTAGTGGCTAGCTTCAGCTTGTGCACCAGCTGTGCCCTTTCTTGAGGAAGACAGATTTGATCAGAGTGGTTCATGTTTTAGTTACCTCTCGATTAGACTACTATAATACGCTCTACATGGGGCTGCCCTTGAAAAATGTTCAGAAGCTGCAGCTAGTGTAAAATGTAGCAGCCAGGCTGGTGTCAGGTGTGCATTTAAGATCCCATATAACACCGGTCTTGCAAGAACCACACTGGCTTCCTATTTGTTTCCAAACTCAATTCAAGATGCTGGTGTTGATCTACAAAGCCCTAAATGACTTGTGGCCAGGATATCTGAAAAACCACCTCCTCCACCTGAGCCTGCCAGAAATTGAGATCTTCAGAGGAGACCCTGTTGCATGTCCCAGCACCTTGTGAAGTTAGGTTGGTGGGTACATGTAACAGGGCTTTCTCTGTAGCAGGGCCTCGACTGTGGAACTCCCTTCCCAAGGAAGTTAGGCTGGCTCCATCTCTTTTAAGCTTCCAGTGGGCAGCCAAAACTGTGCTTTTCTACATGGCATTCAAAGTTTGAAATAGCTGTTTTAACTGTTTCAAAACTGAATTCTAGGATTGTTTTTAGATTGCATTTAGGAGCTTTAAAATAGTATTTTAATGTTTAAAAATGTTTTTTATCTTTGTATTGTTTTACTTGGTTTTTATTTGTTCATCCCCTTGGGAGCCCTTGTGGGCTGAGAGGTGATAAAATAAGAACACCAATAATAGTGGATGTATACATCATTTGTCAACTTATTGCACAAGGATGAGTTCCTGTGTGGTGCTCATTGAAGGTGGAAAGATTTCTCCATGAATGGGAGAAAAGTGCTCAGGATAAGTCACTCATAATGTGGTATGCAAGAGTAATTAAAAGAAACCATATGGAAGAAAAATCTATGTTTGTTCTCTTTTTATTTGCATACATATGTGTGCACATACAAAGAGATGGCATAAGCTTAGATTTAAATACAGTATATTAGAAAGTGCATTGGGTAATTGATTTTACTTTTGTTTTTATGTGTTTCAGAGGGAGTGGATGAGCTGGACAGTTATATGTATCAGACAGTAGGTCACCATGCTATAGACTTATATTCTGAAGCAATGGATTTGCCTCTTTATCGACACACTATTAAGGGTACCAGTGTGGACACTAGCAGAATATATACCAGGTGTGAAGGGGATGAAGTTGAAGACCTTTATCAGCTTCTGAAACTTGTTAAGGTATGTTATGTGACAATTCCAGTTTTTAAATGTTTAAAAGAAGGAAGGGTTAAATATACTTAGGCTGTGGACTTGAAATATACCTGTAGTCACCAGTCTCTTGTTTTCACCTATATTTTTTTGCTCTGTATCCTTTTTCCCAGTGAGGATAAACTTAGATGAAATGGGTCTTAATTTATCGCTTATTCTGCACTTTATTGTTGCTTCCTGACTTCAGGCTAAAGACCCCATTATAGTACTTGATTTATGCTAGGAAGTACAAAATATAGTCATAGGAAGAATAGTATTCCCCTTATGATTCAATGTCTGCCAGATTTTACATTGCTGATATATTAATAATAATAAATAAATAAAATTTATTTATATCCCGCCCCTCTGCGAACAATCGGGACGGCTTACAACAGTAGAATAATACATACTGTAAAACAACTCAAAATCCCTTCCCCCCTTAAAACATTATTAAATCAATACAAATTAAAATCAACATATAATATATTATGTTTTACTTCCAATTTCTTATGTTTTGTATCTTTTGTTTCTGTACTTAACTATAGGGAGCACATATTCTTCATGAAGAAGTCTATGAATTCTAAAAGAAATCAAAGAGGACAGAATTTATTATTTATATAACGTTCTTTCCTCTAAGCATTACACAGTACTTTTTCAGTTGCAGTTTTGTTATTGGTGAGATCCTGAATTGTGATTGATAGTTATACGTAGGTTTTTTAAAAGTGGCAAGCCATTAGAAAAACTGTATATATTGTTGTAGTTCAAATATAGAATAAAACCATGGTTTATTGTTACATGAATAAGCTGCAAATAGCCTTGGACTTTCATCTTCCACATTCTGATGTCTCTGGGAGGAGGAACACAGAAATTTTTGCTTCCATTTTAAACTAATTTGGGTTAAGCATTATGTTGGAACTTAGACACTCTTAACTATGATTAGTTGAAACAAACCAGCTTCAAACTGGCTTCTTACAACTAACCATAATTATGATTAACCACAGTTCAAGGTTCAAACATAATGCTTGAAATTAGAAAGAAAAACATCTCGTCCCTTCCTAGGTTCATCTTTGAAGAAAAGGACAGGGATAATGCATGACCTCAAGATTTGCGCACATAAATCATTGGTCAGCATTGTTTCCTAATTGTGTTAATCCATAGTTCCACCTTTCATCTTGTTTTCATGCAGAGCTCCTATAAGAATGGGATTTCCCATTTTACTTAAGTGAAGTAAAGAAAGAGCATCTTTCTGTATACATATCTTGTCCCCCCCTCGTGTGTGTGTGTGCTCCCTGTGAAATGAATGAGAAAATCCAGGGAAGGGAAGCACAAGATTCCATGTAGGTAGTTTGGTGCTCCTGGGTAAAAGGAGTTGATGAATCTGCAGAGTTGGATAGGTATGGCAATTTATTCTGTGATTTACTTTTTTTTTTTTTTGGAAAAAAAATTGAAAATACTGACACATGAGACAAAAACAAGATAGTTTTATGTATCCTATAGTTTTTAAACAGATTTCATTTTAATTTGAATCAGGATTTTCAGTTCTGAAAACGTGATAGTTGTTACTGTGGTCTGGAGTTAGGAGGTCTTCTTTTAGACAATACCCTTGTTTTATGTTTGTATTGCTTTAATGTGTTGCTCTATGTTGCTGCTGGTGACATGGTGTAAACTTCTATTTCTTCCATTTGTACTATTGTGTCGTATCTTTTCTGCTATATTGGTCCACCACTTGTTCTGCATGTCTCGGAGTTTTTGTTGAAGATTATTACATGTGAGACGGAAAGCTGCTTTTCTTACATGGCAAGTTGGCTGGGCAAGGTATGCCTGGTGAGCAGTTTTCTTCTTTGCCAACAGCTCCTGGATCTCTTGGTTGTTTTCATCAAACCAGTCTTGATTTTTCTTGTGGGAGAACCCGAGGGATTCTTCCGCAGACTGGAGGGTACTGTTTTTGATATGTTGCCAAAGCACTGTAGGAGAAGGATCTGTAGGATGGTTTTCAAGTTTTGTTTGCAGGTTTGCCTGGAAGTTGTCTCTCATGGTAGCTTGTTGAAGATTGTTGATGGAGTTTCTTCTTTAAGATGCCACCCCTCTTAGGTTTGAACTTAAGATGAAGATTTAGTTTACATCTTACGAGGCGATGATCTGTTTGGCATTCTGCACTGGGCATCACTCGAGTATGACCGACATCGCGAATGTTTCTCTGGCGGGCTAGATCATAGTCGAGGAGGTGACAATGTTTGGATTGGGGATACATCCAGGTTTTCTTCAAGCTATCTTTTTGCTAAAACATAGTGTTTGTAATAGTCAGCTGTTCTGCACAGGCCAATTTGATCACCAACAGTGGTCCACCCTGGCCTCACATCGGGAGGCATGGAGACGCACTATCCACAATGCTGCAGCCTTATTTGAGAACTCACGCTGAACAAGTCTTAAAGAGAAACAACAACGCAGAAAGAATCACAACCCGGAAACATCACCCAAGGAGACCTTCTGCTGTGCTTTTTGTAACCGGACTTGTTTATCTCGGATTGGCCTTTTTAGTCATCAGTGCGCATGCAGAAAGCGCGGATGAATCCTTCCTGAATCTTCGGTTGTGAAGAAAAGCCAGAGAGAGAGAGAGACTATTGTACTAGCCAAGAGAGTTTGAATTTCAAATAGGAGGCTCCTTATTAAGAAATCATGTTTATTTATTATTTGGTTGAAAACCTTCTCCATCAGGCAGAATGTAATAATCCTTATGTTGTTTCTAAACTTGGATTTCCTTTATAGAACAATGGCACATTTGAGCTGCACCCAGGCTTAGAGAAATCTGTGAAGAGACTCAGCAGAATATTTTTAGTATGCACACAGGCTTGAGGAAATACACTGTCCATCTTTAAAAATCTGGAACAAAAACAAGAATTCAGAACACTCATTCCATTTCTGCTTAATCCTGACTATCACTCAGATTGTTGGGAATTAATAAGAGTTTTGCCACTTTTCCAATTTCTTACTGTGGCACTTAGAACATACATGGAAGCCCTTCTTTTCCTGCTAAATAGGTGATCAGAGCTGATAGTTCTGCCAGTACAATTCTTGATTTGAGCAGTAGGGCTGAAGGTGGTGATGGGGCTTCTTTAATGCAGCACAGGTAAGGAGTTTCCTACTGTGCTTATGAATTTCTAAAAGAAGGTTAGTAACACATGAAACACAAGGGTTCATGCCAAGCTGTATCTTTCATTCTAGGGGAGAAGAGATCACGTACAGAAACAAGCCTGGACGCTTAAGTCAGTTTCTCCTGTCTATTCTGAACTACCGGTATTCTTTTGGTTGCCTGCTAAGTTAGCTGGTAAAATTTTACCAGTTGCAAGTTTGTTTATATTGTAACACTGAAAACCAACAAGGTTCAGAAAAGTTGGGGTGTGCTGTAAAATGATATTTTCTATGCAAGAGTTGAAAAAGAAATTTGAATTACTACGTTGCAAAGAAAAGAAAAGAAAAGAAAAGAAAAGAAAAGAAAAGAAAAGTAGTAGCAGTTTGCTGTGGTCCAAGACAATGGTTTGCAGACTACTTCAGGTGACCCTGAGGGCTTATCAGGGGTTCCTCAGTGAGGATTTTAGTAATGAATAAGTTCTCTAGAAATACAACTTATCCACTGCTGCCAGTCTTCCTCTGCAATGTGCTTCTGCAGCACAGTTTTCTTTAAAGTACACTTTTTGTTGAATACGTTTCTAAGTCTTATATCAACTTTCACAGTACTTACAAGCGTAAATAAACCAAGAACAAAATAAAGGTTGGAGGTGGGAGAAGCAAAGGGCTTTGGCCAAGGATGCAATTAAAGGAAATAAAAAAGACTTAAGTTACACACAGGAAGAGAGCCAGTGTGGTGTAGTGGTTTGAATGTTGGACTAGGACTCTGGGAGGTGAAGGGTCAAATCTCTGCTTGGCCATGGAAGCCCACTAGGTGTCCTTGGGTAAGACACTCTTTCAGCTTCAGAGGAAGGCAAGGGCAAACCCCATCTGAAAAAGTCTTGCCAAGAAAACTCCATGATAGGGTTGCTGTAAGTCAGAAACAAAGGCACACAGTAATAATACATAAGAAGTCATCATACCAATCAAGTGAAACCCATATGGGAGACTAAAAGTAGCAAAGTTCAGATCCTTTGGCCCAAGTCTTACGAAAAAGTCTCTCTGTATGAAGGCCAGAACTTCAGAACATTGAAGCCTTCAGTAAGTTGTGTCCTCCAAGCACCAAGAGTGCAGTCAGATCTTCTGTACATTGTTTTTTCCAATAGGCTGGATGAGATTGTTTGTGTCACTGGATGCTCTTTCAGGACATGTGGAGTAGTAACGAGGTCTGTCCATTGTTCCATATCTGTTGCTATGTGTCTTAGAAAAAGCCTGTTTCTGCACAGGGACTCCATGGTAGAGAGGTCAGTTAGAAAGCACTTCACAGAACATAGCATGTTTGAAGATATTTATGCAGCCAAAGAAAAGAGGTGAGAATTTCTTTTTGGGAAATTGCATTTTAAGATATTCTGGTGATCAGAAACTCAAGAAATGTCCCATTACCAAATGGAAGGAAGGAGAGCGCTGCAATAGTGTGACAACTTTGTTGACTATATTTTCATTAAATGGATAAGTGTCTATAGATAATATTACTTAATTGACCAGTTTGTATCTGGTTGGCAACCGTCCCCCCCCCCATTACTGTTGGAGCCTTTGTTTACCCTGGCTCTGCATGTCTGAGTTGACCCATCTGCCCATCTGCAGTGCCATTTTAGAACCAGTTTCTGTGGTGGTATGTAGCCATGATTCTTTGTATACCTATTCAAATTTTTCTGGCACAGCAGTTCTTAGGATCAGACTACAAGACATAGAAAGAGAATGAGTTATTGATCGACGTAAATGATTACTGACAGGACAAACTTTCTTTTCATTTTCCTTCAGACAGCATGGACTGAATACTTTGCTATTATCCAGCGAATAACAGTCAGTTATGACATAAATTAATGCTAATGTTAAATCTTGACAACTTCTGCTTTGGAAGTTTGTGCATGATATTTATAACTATAGTTGAAAGAGATGTTATCAAGTTGTCTTGGACTAAATAAGTGAGGTGTTTTTTTTGTTCTGAGCTGATATTAATTTCACTGCAAGAAAATTTAAAGATATAAATATATGGAATCAATTGCATTAATGACAGACATTCTGTAACCATGCTTTTACAGCTGAATTCATTTAAAAACTCTTAGTTCTAAAATTGCACATGAACACTTGCATATGTCAATAAATAATTGGGTAATTTATAGGAGGAAAGAATGTAAAAGAATTCTTCACTTCAGGTTTTTATTTTTCTTAGGAAAAGGATGAAGGCCCTGAGCCACTTTTGCAGTGGACAATAGTTACATGTAGCAATTGGTGGTTTGGAGAAGATATATATCTCACTTATCCTCAAAATATATGTCCAGCCACTTTGGATAACCATTGAAGTCCAGATGCGTATTTTGCATTTGGCCTGGCTCCTCATAAATTCAAGGTTGGAAGGTTCCTCAAAGGTAATCTAGTCCAGTCTTCTGCTGGTTCAGAATATCCACTGCTACAGCATTTGTGACAGGTGGCTATCCATCTTCTTTTTAAAAAATCTCTAGTGAAGAATAGTTCACTGCCTTTTGGAACAGTCTGTTCCCCTTTCAGTTAGCGCATGCTGGCTGGCATTCTGATAGTGACTTATGTGTGTATGAGTGTGATTTATGCATATATAAGACTCTTTGTGGATGGGTCTTAGACAGAGAGATTTTCACTTGCCCTTGCTCTCTATCCAAAAACCTCCTGCATGTGATCCACCAGTGGTGGTCATAGGTGAGTGATTCACACTTGAAAGCACACTCTCATTTCTGCGCCTCCCCAACCAAGCTGAGATCAGTTCCTTCTCTGTGGTCTGAATAGCCTCCTCCATTCCTCCCTTTCCCACCAGTAAGTGACAGCAGCAATACTTCAACATCCTCTGTAGAAAACAGTTACCTAAACACAGTGGCCTGGGCAGTAATGGTCCTGTCTTCCTAAACCATGATTTAACATAGACCTTGGAAAAGTCACTTTTGTTGTCTGCAGCTCCCATAATGGCAAATTCTGGGATTGTAGTCAAAATGATAACTTTTACCAAGGTCTAGGTTAGCAAGCTAAGGAAGAAGTGTTCACCCACATAGTTGCCCTTCCCTTCCTTTGACTTGCAGATTCTGTTTAGTTTAAACTACTATTTATGGTATGTACAAAATGGGGATGATTTTTAAAATACGAATTCTGAAATTGTTGCCACTTCAGTCATTGGGCCATGGGGTTGTTGTTATTGTTGTGTGTTTGCAGGAGTAAAACATTGAAATACTTTAAATATTATTTGGTTCTTAGAAACTAATGCTTTCAGATAGCTTAGACCAGTTTTTTTTTAGTTATATAGCTCTTATTGACCTGAGTGTAATCACCAGACATTAGGAGTCAGTGAAGAGAATCTCTAGTAATGACTACACTCCTGAATAAGACATCATGCTCTTTGATTTTTCCTTTTGCTGAAAAAGAGTTTTCTGAAGCTAGAAACATTTGTTTTTTCAACTTATATAACTTATAAACCACTGTTCAGTTAAAGTTCGAGGGTAAGCAACATAATGAAAGGTACATACACAGCAAAAAATAATCAATCTATGTAAAATTGTTAAATCAATCAGAGCCATAAAGAAGTAAAACCTCACATTAAAAAAAGCCAAAGGTCTTTTAAAAAAACAAACCTGTCTGGTGCTGAACATGACAGTGGATGGTGGGTGGGTGAGTTTCTATGCTATTATAGATATGAAATGTTGTAATTGAGAAGCATATCTCTCCAGTCACTACGTACCTCATAAATTTGGTGACTGAGGGCAAGCTGATGACCTCAGATGAAGAAAGAGAGAATCCTCCTTTGGATACCCATTTGTGAATAGCAAGTGTGGGTCTCCTTAATTTTTGTTAAGTCTACAATGAGGGCAAAGGGTTAAAGCCTTCTTCCCCCTTGTCATGATCCCAGTCTGTCTTACTCATCTAGCATAGGCTATTTGTTATTAAAAAATCAAGGGAAAACGATGGCTCAGAAATAACATCTAGTTGATCCTCAGTTATGTGTTTTCTTCTTGCTGCTCATATTTGGCTGTAGGTGACAGTAGTGCAAAATAAAGACATGCAGTGCAGTGACACATTGGTAAATCGGTAGCTTTTGCATGGTTTGTATACAGGGTATGTTTGTGGCATAGACTAGATAGAAGAAAAAGTATGGTCTGAAAGTTTTTGGTAGTCACAACTAGATTAGAGCATTGAATCAGCTGTTGTATGATGAGTCAACACGAGCTTCATTGATTCAGTGAGTCTACCTTAATTGAGGTTACCCAAAAGATTTAAGCTTATGTGTTTTTGTTTTGAGCCATCTTCTGTCCCTTCCACAAATGTAGGTTATGCATTATTATGATTACCAGTATCCAGATCACACCTCTCTGCACAATATGCTTTACACATCATAATGGTTGTTTATCGTGAATTGGCCTTTTCAGTCATCAGTGCGCTTGCAGAAAGCGCGGGATGAGTTCTTCCTGAATCTTCGTTTGCGAAGAAAAGCCAGAGAGAGGGTTGTCAGTACCATAATAATAGGTGAGTGGCTTGCTGCTTGATAATAATATTCAAGATATGCTATTGAACAAACATATAGTGACCCAGAACTTCAACATGATTTGGTGTTGTTCTTATTGTATGATGGGTGATGAGTCATGTGATCTTATAATTTGTTAGAGATAAGAATATATCAGAAGCTTGGTACAATATGCTTAGAAGTTCTAGGGCCTTCAGATTTGTACCAGCTCCAGAAGCTAATGTTTTAAATCATTGCCTTCTGCCATTGACCCAACAAGGGTTAAAACAGATCCAGGCCTTCTGAATTCCTTGTAGGTCTCCTTCCAACTCTGCTAATTCTGTAGATTTCAATAAGTAGAGCTATCAAAGCTATCACTGTATATGCCTGGAGGTAAAACTCTCAATCACCTGGCAATAGACAGTAGATGGCCAGTAATGTTTTGTTGAAATTTTTAAAATGAAAATTGGGATGGCTCAAGAAGATTGCTGTAAATGATAGGTGGAGGTGACTCACCCTTCTCTCTTCCTTTACAGTTTATTAAGTTAGATTTCTGTGAGAATTACAGATACCCAGCTAAATCTGGTGGGGCAGACGGCCTTCATTGGACCTGGATCTGTATAGGAGACACAGAGCAGATGTTGCCCTTGTAGAAAATCCCGTGCTGCTATAACTTCCACAAAAAGTGTGGTAGGGAGTAGGAGTCTGAAGGAATGACAACTGTATGGAACTTTGTTTTGAGCTCACAGGTGCAAATTGAATGGGCAGCATGTATGTTGTTGCCCTGAGGAATATTGCAGCCCCTGCTCCTACCTTTTGCTGCCGCTGAAATAGTGCTACTGAACTTGGCAGTGCAGACTACATGTGTTTGAGGAGATTCCAGTATGTTGCCATCACAGCAGGAAGTTGCCTACCTGTGGTATAAATAAACTTTATAGCACATAAGCACTGTAAAACATCAGTAATTTGCTTTAAAGGAAACTTGAATCCTAGGTAAGGATTTTCAGCCGCCCCTAGACTCGAATGACCCGCTGGAAGAGATTTGTTAGCTGAATATGCTGTTCTGAATTTAAAACAGCATTAAAGACCAGTTTCTTCCAGCAGGGTTATCCAGATGATTTTTAAATTGTGACTTTTAACTACTATTAATTTTTAATATGGGTTGATTGTTTTAATGGGTATTTGTCCTATTTGTTCTTTTAAATTGGTGTTACGTATTTTAACTTATGCTGTGTGTTTTTAACTGGTGTATGTTGGTCTGTTGTTATTCCCTGCCTCAATCCATGGGGAGAGGCGGGATAATAATAATAATAATAATAATAGGCCCTGGGCTGTCTTGTTCAAAACTGAGGTGCACCCATGCAACAGTATAGATCCTTTAGAAATAACACTTGAATATGTTTGTTGAAAAAGTGCCACCGTTGATTCTTATACGCCATTTCATGGCAGTGATGGTGGTTGTACGTATTGTCTACAGTATGCACTGCTAACATCTTGCACAGTTGCCTTTTGTCTGCCTGTTTATACATTATCTGTCAGTGAAATCAGGACATAACCAGTGTGCGTGTTCAATGTTAAACTTTTAATATGTTTTCTCAGCCTATAAAACCATTTATAGAATTTGCTACTTGTCATATATATGTAGAAAAATTACACTTGGCATTGTCAGTGGAACAATTTCTTCTTTCAGCTGTCATTACTGTAATAGACTTCTACTATAGAAGCACTGAATGATTAGTTTTAAATTTTTTGAAAGATTTATTTGAATTCTTTTATGGAGTTTCAAATTTTTTCCCATGCTTGCTGCATTATGTTGGATTCAGTGAAAGTCACTTATGGAGGAATTGCAGAACTGATAGCTTAAAGCACAAATAGGGAGCTGTTTTGATCCAAAGTCTTACTTCAGGGAGAGATGGGGAATGTGTGGGCTCCAGATGCTTTTGACTGCATCTTCCATGAGCCTTAGCCAGCATAGTGAGTGGTGAAGGATGATGGCAGTTGTAGTCCTACAATACTTGATAGGCCACACTTTTTCTATCCCTGGCTTAGGGATTTAAATACTGCTCTTGCTTTCAATGAAAACTACATATGGTGATAAACCTAGAGATGGACAGTAAAGGAATCAAAGGTCAAAGCTATAGGGATGGCTGGGGAATATAAAGCTGCCATTTGGAAAGGTTGAGTGGGTTTTTAGACTCAAGGCTCTTTACTAGTGTATAAAATTCTAGGTTTTTTAAAATAAAATTCTGAATTGCTTTTGTGAATGCTTTGTTAGCCAACTTGTGATTTTTTTTAGTGAAAAGTAGGATGTAAATAATTTCCCAATAATAATAACTGATAATTTAAGGATGTCTTTTTTCCTTCATCAGTTTTAGCTTAACAATCATGTACCAGACTGTGTAAAATGTATTGCAGGGGGGGGATGGGTTTACCCTTTCCCCCTTAATTGGTTTAAAAAGTTTAAATTCTGCCAATATTACTGGATTTGATATCACTCTGTGTATGTGCTGGATTGAAAACTTAGAAATAAAATCCAATACAATTTAAAAGTGTGGATTTAATGGCTAATGATAACTGTCCCTGTGGAAACCTTTAACTCTGATGGAATTATGGTATGTCATTTGCTGTTCCTCTGAATTCAGAACTGGTCTGCATAGTGTGGGAATCCTAGGGCAACCACTTTAAATTAATTTTAGAGTAATCTTAAAATGTCCACCACATGGTAGTATAACATGTAGACCACACAGCATTATTCCATAGAATAAATTTGTCTTTCACGGGCTACTTGTTCTTGTTAAGTATGACAGGATATTATCTTCTTATTTTCTTCATAAAAATACTTAAGGAAAAGCTACTTCACATACATTAACTTACATGAATGTAACAACAACATTATATAGTAGGACTAACTCATTATCAAACTTTGGAAGTAGTACATTAAAAAATAATGATATTACTTGTGCCCTTTTCCCCTTTGTGTATGTTGTTTTACGGGGGAGGTGAGTGGTAACTTGTTACTTTTTCGAAGCAATATTTAGTGTAGCAAGTAATATTTAATGCTTCTGAAATGTTACTTTTGAGAGGTTATTTTGGAAGATTTGTATTTTTAAAGCGTTCTTTTAAGCAATTAAAAAGTAACATGTTAGCAACCTGCCACCAACAAGTAATGTAGCCAAGAGAAACAAGTAATATACAGCATCATAGGATTTTGCTTTACTGTCCACTATCACAATTGCCTAAATACCCTAAAGTCACCAGATCCATCTGATCTTGGAAGCTAAGTAGGGTCAATTCTGGTTAGTACTTGGGTGGGAGACCAGTGCTGTAGACTATATTTCAGAGGAAGAAACTGGCGAAATCACCACTGAGTATTCCTTCTCTAGGGCCAAATCCACGCTACACAGATAACTGGATTATTTGTCATGGAATCCTGAGATTTGTAGTTTGGTGAGGCACCAGTACTCTTTGGCAGAGAAGGCTAAAGAGCTTGTAAAACTACACATCTCAGGATTCCATAGGAAGGAGCCATGGCAAACAGTCCAATTTCAAACTGGATTATTTGTGTAGCATAGATTTGGCCTAAGAAAACCCTATGAAATTCATATGGTCACCATAAGTCAACAGGCAACTTAAGGGTACGTACACACACACACATACACACCCCATCTTGACTACTGGGAAGGAGTTATTTCATTTGTTCCAAGTAAAATTCCAAGCTCTGATTATTATTACAGATGGGAAGGTGAGCAAAGGAAAAGTTTGCCCAAGGCCATATGTTCATGGCTCATGTGATATAAGCTGGTAGTCTCACAAACAATATTTTTTTCTTTTTGTCATTATACCATGCTCACACATGGGTATAGTACAGCATTCGTTTAGTGTTTACTGCCAGGTCAATCAGTACCACCAGTTATCTGATGTCTCCAGTTTTAGAGAGAGGCCTCTCACTACCAGTTGCTGAGGAACACAGGTGGGAAGGATGCTTTTGCACTCAAGCCCTTTTCTTACAAATTCTGTAGGCATGGGTTGGCTCCTGTGATGACTGACTGTAGGACCAGAAAGGCCTTTGGTCTTATACAGCAGTGCTCTTCTTATATTATATATCTGAAAGCAGACACGACTTAACTAGAAATGAAGGTCTAATACTTACACACAATGAAAAGCAACATACCGTAGCTTTTAGGAAATATTTAGCCTTAGAGACAAACATGGAACGCTTCTTGGAAACAAACTGTTTGCCCCTTAGCATGTCTCTTTTGGCAAGCATTCAGCCCTCAATTTTTATTTTACTTTTACTATTTAAGTTTTATTATGGCTGTTATCATTCTAATGTTTAAATGTTTGATACCATTTTGGCTGATGCATTGTTTTTATTGTTAAAATCTTGGATTTAATTGGTGATTTTGTTTTTTGTTTTTACTGTTTGTAAAACCACTCCAAGGTAATTTGCCATTTGGGTATTACATAAATATAATAAATATTTTTTTCATAAACTTAAAAGGTTATTATATTTTGCTTTCTGATTACAGTTGCAACCTTCATGGCTCACATGAAGGTTGCAACTGAAACGTTCTATTAATGGCAGGAGAATAAGATGAAAAAAGTAACCTGTTAAGATTTTTTTTTTAAATCCTTGGCCATAAAATTTTGATACTTTTCCAATTTAAGTGGTGATATTTTGTGCATTGTATGTTCTTGAAGTATATAAACTGAAATAATATGTATTAAACTCAGAATCATATCCTCTTCAGATTATGAATGCCATTTTTTGGGCAGTAAAATTTGCCCATTTATATTTGAACAGTTCATTCATTCTTGATAGTACTGTGCATATAATTATTCAGCTTAAATTTCAATCATTTATTACAGTTGTAGACATACAAAGATGTAATTTTAATTTCAGGACTTTTTATAGTTAAGTTTTAAAAAGTGATGTTGTCTTGGAGAAAAATGGTGCACCAACTGCACACTTTGTTGGGGAAGGCAGATCTGGCCACAGTGGTTCATGCCTTAGTTACCTCCTGATTAGACTACTGTAATGCACACTACATGGAGCTGCCCTTGAAAAAGTCCAGAAGCGGCAGCTAGTTCAAAATGCAGCAACCAGACTGGTATCAAGTATGCATTTTATATAATACCAGTCTTGCAAGAACTGGAGTGGCTTCCAGTTTGCTTCCAAGCTCAATTCAAGGTGCTGGTGTTGACCTACAGAACCCTACCTGACTTTGGGCCAGGATATCTGAAAGACTGTCTCCTCCACATGAGCCTGCGAAAAATTGGAGATTTTCAGAGAAGACCCTGTTGCATGTCCCAACACTTTGTGAAGTTAGGTTAATGAGTACGTAAGACAGGGCTTTCTCTATAGAAGCACCTTGACTAGACAGGGCTTTCTCTATAGAAGCACCTTGACTGGAACTACCTATCTGAGAAGTTAGGCTGGCCCCATCCTTTCTAAGCTTCTGGTGGGCAGTCAAAACAGTGCTGTCCTGCATGGTATTCAGTATTGAAATTACTGTTTTAAAACAATCTAGGTTTTTTGCAACCATTATGGCTGAGAGATTAAAGAAAGTATTGGTTCAGTGGATAAATCAAGATCAAGCAGGTTTTTTACCAAATAGACATTTAAGATTTAACATCAGGAAGATACTAAATTTAATCGAGTATTTTGATAAACACCCTGACAAAAAATTTGCTTTGATTGCCTTAGATGCAGAAAAGGCGTTTGACAGTGTAGATTGGGATTTTATGTTTGAATTATTCCATAAGATGGGCATGGGTGAGAGGTATTTGAATGGTATTAGAGCTATATACAAGAAACAAACGGCACAAATAATAGTTAATGGTCTTAGAACTAAAATAATAAATTTGGGAAGGGGGATGAGACAAGGATGCCCGCTTTCCCCTTTGCTTTTTATTACAGCCTTAGAGATTCTATGTAATAAGATCAGGATGAAAAAAGAGGTCCAAGGAGTTAGAATCAAAAATCAGATATTTAAAGTATTTGCTTATGCAGACGATCTGTCTTGAAGATCCTGTAAAATCTATATCTACCCTTCAAAAGATCTTAGAAGAATATGGGAGGATTACGGGGATCAAAATTAACAGAGATAAAACAGTCAGCCTCACTAAAAATCTGGATGGAAATGAAGAATATAGATTAGAGAACTTGTCTGGTTATAAAATTGAGAAAAAGGTAAGGTACTTGGGTATTACCATTACAAAAAACAATATGGATCTAATAGATAATAATTATAAAAAGAAATGGAAGGAGATTAAAAAAGACTTGGAGAGATGGAGATACCTGAACTTATCACTGATTGGCAGAATTTCTACAATAAAGATGATGGTACTACCCAAAATGCTTTTCCTTTTTCAAAATCTACCCATAATTTTAAATGATAAACTATTTAAGATATGGGATAAAGACCTATCTACCTTTATATGGCAGAATAAGAAGCCCAGAATAAAGTGGAGAGTTCTACAAGATGAGAAAGCGAGGGGTGGGCTAGCTTTGCCAAATTTGAAACTCTACCATCAAGCAGCTGCTTTGCTTTGGCTTTATGATTGGATTGGTTTAGAAAATAATAGACTTTTAACTTTGGAAGGCTCTGGTATGAGATTTGGGTTCCATGCCTATATGTGGTATGGAAAGGAGAAAATGGACAGTGGTTTTGGGCATCATTTTATTAGGAAATCTCTTATCGGAGCCTGGAAAAAGATAAAACAAAAAAATCTATTTTAAACTCCCTTGGTGGGTCTCTCCACAAGAGGCCTTTAGGAGAACAGAAATGATTCAATATGGGACATGGTGGATATATAAGGATCTGGTGAACTTTCAAAAGGAGGGATGCAAATTCAAGACAATAGAGGAATTAGAACAAGACAAAAAAAAATGTAATTGGTTCCAGTATCGACAATTGTTGGAAAGATTTAATCTGGATAGTAAAAACTTGGGTATTGAAGATTTAAATAATGACCTGGATGACATAATATTTGGAGAAGGAGGCTTTAAGATAGCAAAAATCTATAAGTTATTATTAAAGTTAGAATTGGAATCGGAAACAGTCAAGGAATATATGATAAAGTGGTCACAAAATATGGGTAAAACTATTTTGATAGAGGAGTGGGAAGTACTTTGGAAAAAGAATATAAACTTTTCGATAAACAATGAAATGAGAGAAAATTGTTATAAGCTCATGTTTCGATGGTACTTGACACCAGTGAAATTGGCAAAGATGTATAAAAAATGAACCCTAATTGTTGGAAGTGTGGAGAAACTAATGGTTTATTTTTCCACATGTGGTGGACATGTAAAGTGGCAAAAAAAATCTGGTTGAATATACATGAGGAAATTATTAAGATCTTCAAGAAAAATTTCAAATTAAATCCAGAATTATATTTGTTAAATATATTTGATACAGAATTTCCAAAAGAATTTAAGAACATTATGCTTTACATGACCACCACTGCAAGGATTGTTTATGAAAAATATTGGAAACAAAATGCTACCCCAATGTTAGAAGAGTGGATATTTAAATTGTATGAAGTCGCTCAAATGGAACAACTTACAACATGGGTTAAACATCGCTCAGTCGAAGAATTTAAAGAAGAATGGAAACCTTTAATTGAGTACTGGAGTGGAAAATGGAACGGATATATGAATATATGGTTTAGGTAAAGTAACCCTTCCTCCTGGTTTTGCAGGTAGAAAAGAGAGTTACTTAAAAGTTGAAAGCATGGTTAAACTAATCTTATTATGTTATTGCTATGATGTTATTAAATGGATCCTGTAATTTGTTTAGAGGTACGGAAAATATGTATACACTGGGATTTAAGAAAGAACAAACTGTATTTCGGAAAACAAACTCAGAGCTGATGAGTCGGGAAGTCTGTTTTAAATGTTTGTGGAAAATGATGGTGTAATTGAATGTATAAAAATAATAATTTAAAAAAACAATCTAGGATTGTTTTTAGACTGCCTTTAGGAGTTTTAAATTGGTATTTTAACATGTTTTTAAAATGTTTTTATCTTTGTATTGTTTTAATTAGTTTTTATTTGTTCATTACCTTGGGAGCTCTTGCGGGCTGGGAGTCGCTATAGAAATCCAGTACTTTAAATAAATAAATACACAATTTGTATCTGATAGCTTGAGAGGCTACTGGATTCTCATCAATGTCAGTTGTCTACTACATAAGTCATGTGATACCTCGACCTTCTTTGAGAAAGGATGGGACATAAATCAAATCATTAAAATTAATTCAAATTCTTACCCTTCTATTGTGGTACTGTTCACGTCATTTGTCTGACCAATATATTGGTAGTATAATTCTGTTTCTCTTCTCTGATTTTCTATTGAAGGCTTAAACCTAGTAGCACTATTTGAAAACTATATGTAAATCAGTTTGTTAATCTGCATATACATGTTATAGAGTTTCATAGGCTATAGGTGTGTGACCCCCAAACAACTTACATTTTGAGAATGAGAGAAGAGAACATTTTTTTATATGTACCTAAAACTTTGTTTCATTTTGGGTATGAGCCTGAATGGGATAAGCTGAAGGTCATGTACAAAAGGTGGGTTCTGAAGGGGGATTCGAAGAAGCCAAAAAAAGAGAGCAGCAATATGCTTTGCAGAAGTAAAGCTTTCTCATGTTAAGCAACTTGCATCTGTTTCTAAAAATGAATAAATCTCCAGTATGCTGGAGTTTGTTTGAGAATACGATGATTTGAAATGTGTAGTTCCAAGTAAAGATTATAGGTATTCAGGCTTGGACTGTAAACATCAATGCCACTTCCAAAGGTCAGCTTTTCTGGATGTTGCTTACCCCTTTTTCTAGAGCCATTGTTTATCATCTGGATGTCCGTAATTCCCTATGTCTCATTTGAAAATTTTACAACTGACTCAGCTCAAATTAGTAGCTTCTTACCATGGGAATTAGGCAACTTTGTGATTTTTTCTTCTTCTTATGGAATTGTCCAAGTTAGGTGTGTGTGTTTTCATTGCCTCCAGTCCTGTTGTGTTAAGATTGAATAGGCAGAGACAGGAGGGCTTGTGGTGAAAGATGGTTAGAAACCCTCAGGGTCTTTTCTGGTCAGCCTTAAACCTCTGATTGCCAGGTTTCCCTAATTCCTCATTTCCAGGGCACTGCAAGTATGACCTTGCCTGCTGAATGTGGTTTTCTGGATCTGCAAGATTCTCATATGTATTCGGAAACAGGCAACCAGGCATTGTTTACAGGATGCCAAAGGAACTGTGCACTCACAGCACATTGATAAACACACATTTCCTCCTTTTATCAGGGAAATTGCACAATGTGAAGTATGAGTTTCCAGTTGTACTCATTCCTTTCAAACCTTTTCCTGTTTAAAAGTTGGGTTTTGCTAATTGGATGCTGCTCAGTCCCTAGATCTTTTCTCCCCTTTTCTTCTGAGGTCTGCTATCAGTAGTTAAGTCCAAACTTTCCATTAATTCATAAAGAAGAGGCTCATCCTTCTAAATGCAAAGTGAGCACTAATTAACAGTAATGATTGCTAATCACTCTGCTTTTATATCCCTTTAGGAGCACTGCCATTATCCTTAAGTGAAATGTTGTATATGAATAAACAATGCTGTATTTCTTTCTACCAGCAACTAGATCTCACCAAATTAGCTAGCTTAATATATTGCAGTGCAACATGGGCAATAACTGTTTTTGTTAAATATCTTTCAGGAATGACAATAGCAAACTTTTATCTACCCAGTATGCAGTGAGTAGGAACCTACATAATACTGGAGATAGTTTTTAATTTTAAAAAAATGATTGGATTTAGCTGGAACTGGATATTTTGCAACTTCTCTAAAATAAGCATTTGAGGAAGTCTTTCTAAAGAAGAACAATGGAGATTAAAAACAACTTAAGAAATTGCTTTTCATTTTGATCAAGATGGCTTGCTTGCATTTTGGTTATCTCACTCCACATAAGACTGCTGGGTATATATTCTCAACATGCCAATACGGTTGCTGTGTGAATTTGTCTTTACACTCAGCAAGCTATGAAATAACAATAAAAAAAATGAAAACAAGAATTTTTCTTGGGGGGAAATAGTGGTTAATGAAATGTTGCATACTGTGTATGGTGCCCTTATTAACAAGCAGAAATCAATTTGAATGAAAATCAGTGAGTGTTTAAATAAACAACAATCCTTAATCATCTATTGCTGCACTGCAGAACACAGTTCTGCATGCTTAAATCTTGTTGAAATAAATGGGGCTTGTTTGTACAAATGTTCTAAAAAGCAGGCTAGGCAAAGCTTTTATAAATATATAAGATTTCCGTCCAGTTTTTTAAAAAAGTAATCCTGCTCTGGTTAAGACTGCTGCTGTTTTGTTTATATGTTGAAGAATAATCACATAGACATCAAGTATGACTATGTCCATGGAGAATATGGTTGCTTCCTGTTTTTCTGATTCTCTCAAATACTCTCAAATAAAATCTTGCACTACATTGACCACCTTAAATAATTGTATTAATTAAAGAAAATTATTTCCCTATAATTTTACAGACATATTTTTAAAAATAGATGCCACAAGTTTTTTCTTAACTGAAGTACACAATGGCTTTTTACAGCCCTGGTTTTAGCTATTTTTAAAAAAATCTTAGATAGAAATTTTTATTTTTGCATTACCACTAAAAGTACCCAATTATGTTGCTGTATACATATGATGGCAGACAGTACAATGGCTTTATACACACTGATTTTTGTGCTTCGCCTCAGGTGTTTATTACTCCAGACTCTTTTGTAAAGTCTTCCAAATGTGCTATATGCCTTTGCTAATCTGTGATCGATCTCTTCTGTGCTTTCTGCAACCGGACTTGTCTATCTCGGATTGGCCTTTTTTGTCATCAGCGCACTTGCAGTAAGCACGGGATGAGTCCTTCCTGAATCTTCGTTTGTGAAGAAAAGCCAGAGGATGATGGCAGAAAACAGAATTAGTCTTTTAAGCAAACTGTACAGTGATAACATACCACTCATGGGGATAGAATTGCACTAACTGCTCACTCTTGTTCTCATACTCATCATAACTTGCCATGCAATAACGGGATGCTGTTCACTACAAATAAATAAGTGTTATGATTTGTTTACCTTTTCCTCACTGGGCAAACAACTACAAAGGGAAATTCCATATGTGTGTACTGCAGTAGTCTTTTCAGCCTGTCAGTCTGTTATGTGAAGTTTCTTTTTTTCTTCAAGTCCAGTTGTCTTCAGAAACCTTGCTTCAGTGTTTTTGGCTTACAAATGTATTAGGTTTGGTACATTTGCATCCTCTCTGCACTGTGGTTTAGTTGTTTTTGACAGTTCCTTTTTACATGGCAGTGTAGCCCAAGAAAAGTTTCAAAGGTAATACAACACTGCCCTCTCTCGGTCACTTGCATAAAAATTTTGAGGCTGTAGGCTTTTAACATTCACGCAAACCCCTACATGTTAGATTTATGCTTAGCTTGGTTAGAAGCTTATTTTCTTAAGTAAACATCATGATTTTCAATGCCTACTTTACCTTTCAGATTTTTTTTTTGAAAAACCAAATGCCTACCCTCTGGATTCTTTCAGGCCTGTTAGGTGCTTCTTACTGTCCTAATAGGGCAGCTATCTGAATTTCTCAAATGTTTCTTGCACTAATTTAAAGTCAGTGAAATCTTATAAACAATATGTGTTTTCCATTTAGTTCTTTGTAAAAATCTAACTTAGCAGAATGTTGAGGTTTGATGGAGTGTTTCACCAGGAAGCTTTTCTCCAGCGACATAAAGGTGCACATTATTTATTATGTGCAACTCTGAATCAGATCATCAGGAACGGACATAAGACGTTCCTAGTAGGGCATGTAATTTGTGCATTTGTTGCATCTTCTTAGCTAGGTATTGGAATAACTTGCCAGAATGTATATACAGGTATGGAACACTGTGTCAGACACAGGGGTTTTATATAGCTGCATTTGAATTATCTCCCATGCTTATTTATATTACAGCTATATTCTGCGTTCTGTAATGTAAATTATCCAGGTGACTTAATACATAATTTGGTCTTTTGAGGGCACTGCTTCACCATTGGAAAGGGTCATTAACAGGACCCAGAAAATCCCCATTCCCTACTTAGCTGAGGTGTGTCAGCTATATGTAATGTCCTTCTCCTCTTCTGGGATCCAGTTCTCAAGTAACTCTTGATTCATGATAACACATGAATAGCACATAAAATTTTTACCCTTAAATTGTTTTATATTCATTGTCCCCAACCTCAAGCAAATGCCTAGCTCTGCATAATAAAGGCATCTTCCATTTGAAAATAAGTAATAAAAGCCATACTGTAATTTGAATGTTGTTGTATCTAGTGTAATAAATACCATGCTCCTAAAACCAGATTATTATTTATTTTAAAAGAAAGCCATAGTTACTTCACTTTAATAAAATTTTGGGAGAGAAAAATTACTTCTCAAGCGTAATTGTTCTTAATTTTATAATGGGGAATGTCAGTGTGCAGTGCCTCGCAGAAATATTTACACACACTTTTGATTTGGCCATGTTTTGTTGCGTTACAGCCTAGAATTGAAATGATTTATCTATTTAGTTGATTTATATCCTGCTGCTCTCCCAAATGGGACTCAAAGCTTACAATATAAATTAAAACTGAACAACTAAAACAATATGGAGTACAAAAGTTTAAAAAGTGTTAAACCATACATCCGATTAAAACTATACTTTTAAGACTTTAACAATTACAACAAAGAAAACACTTAAAATGCATATTACATACTAAAAACAGCCCACCTAATCGCATACCACTGTACCCTGAAGGCCTGTTTAATAAACAAGAATGTGTGTGTGAAAGAGAGATCGAACCTCCCTTGGGAGAGAATGCCAAAACCTAGGTACAGCTCCTGTGCCCTCACCAGCCAAACCAGGGAGAGCTGTGGGATGGAGAGAAAGCTGCCCCTTGAAGATTGTAAGACATGGACAGGCTCATATTTAATTTAATTCAGTTGGCATTGTTACCACTTGATGACACAAGGTATTCAATATTATGGAAATGTAAAATGTTTTTGTTATAGCACAAACGTTAAGTAAATGAAAACAAACTGGTACTTGTTTGCTGGATATGTATTCAACTCACATCCCCATACCCCCAGTCAGTACTAAGTAAATGCATCTTTTGACAAAAATTACAGCTACAAGTCTTCTTGGATTATCACTTATCAGCTTTGTATATCTGGGCTCTATAATTTTTATTCATTTGTCTTGAAAAAAAAATGTTCCAGCTCTGTTAGGTTGGATAGGGACCACTGGTGAACAGCCATTTCCAGGTCTTGGCACAGATTCCCAGCTGGTTTGAGCTCAGGGCTTTACGCTACTCTAAGGCATTTAGATTCTCCTAAACCACTACATTTTTACTTTGGCTATGTGTTTACAGCCATAATCATGTTAGAAGATGAACCTCCATCCCAGTCTGACATCTCTTGTAGACTGAAACAGGGTTTCTTCTAAAATTGCTTTATATTTGGCTCCATCCGTCTTGCTCTCAGTTATGACTAGTTTTTCAGTCCCTGCTGAAGAAAAGCATCTGCACAGCATGCTGCTGCTACCACCATTTTTCACCATGAGTATTGTGTTTTCAGGCCAATATTGTCTTTCCATCACACACAATGCTATGTAGCAAGGCAAAAAAAAAGTTCCATTTTTGTCTCATTAGACCAGAGAAACTTTCTCCACATCTTTGCTGTGGCTCTACATGCCTTTTTGCAAATGCCAAGTAGGCTTTGATATGCACTTGTTTCAGCAGTGGATTCCTTTTCACCATTCTTTATAAAGATAAGTTTTGTGGAGCATCCAGGTAATAGTTGTCCCATGAATGGCTTCTCTTGTCCCAGCTGGGGAACTCTGTGGCTCCTTCAGAATAACCATTGACCTCTTGGTTGCTTCCCTGACCTCTCTCTCTGGCTTTTCTTTGCAAACGAAGATTCAGGATGGAGTCATCCCACGCTTTCTGCAAGCGTGATGATGACTAAAAAGGCCAATCTGAGATAAATAAGTCCGGTTGCAGAAAGCACAGCAGAAGGTCTCCTTGGGTGATGTTTCCAGGTTATGACTCTTTCTGCGCTGTCGTTTCTCTTCAAGACTTGTTCGGCGTGAGTTCTCAAATAAGGCTGCAGCATTGTGGATGGTGCGTCTCCATGCCTCCCGATGTGAGGCCAGGGCGGACCACTGTTGGTGATCAATTTGGCCAAACCTGAGATGTTGTTTCAGGGAGTCCTTGTATCGCTTTTTTGGAGCACCCCTCTTACGCTGACCTGTGGTGAGTTCACCATAGAGTACAATTTTTGGGAGGCGATGGTCCTCCATCCTAGAAACGTGCCCTGCCCAGCACAGCTGTGTTCTCAATATCATGGCCTCAGTGCTGGTGATCCCTGCTTGCTCAAGGACAGCAACATTTGTCACATAGTCAGTCCAGTGTGTATTTAGGATTGTGCATAGGCAGCTTCCCTGACCAATGTACTATTTATCTTATGGAGCCCTGGTGGCGCAGTGGTTAAATGCCAGTACTGCAAGCCACCACGTCGCAAGTTCGATTCCACCTGGCTCCAAGGTTCACTCAGCCTTCCATCCTTTCGTAGGTCGGTAAATTGAGTACCCAGCTTGTGGGGGGCAATTAGCTAACACACATTGGAAACTGTTTAATGCAGTTAGATGTGTAAACAGCTATTGCTTAAAAACAATTTGTAAGCCGCTCTGATAGCCTTGTGGCTGAAGAGCAGGGTATAAATAAATAAATAAATAAATAAATAAAATAGTGTTTTGATGGATGGGCAGAGTTGTGGTTGATCAGGTTGCCCCCCTCCAGTTTTGTAATAAGGGATTTAATAGTGCTCTGGGGGATGTTAATAATTTTTAGGGGAAATTATAACTAACCCTAATCTTTGTTTCTGTGGAACTTATCCCAGACTTATATTGAGAGCTCTTTAGTCTTCATGATACTGTTTGTGTGGATATGGTCTCCAGTAAACTCTGGGGCTTTCCAGAAACAGATGTCTTTAATCTGAGAAGATGTGGCATGGGAATTGCACACAGGTGGACTCTACTCGACTACTTATGCTACTTCTGGAGATAGTAGTTTACACCAGAGCTTATTGAAGCATATCACAGCAAATGGGGTGGAATACATGTGCAACTGTCAAGTGTAAGTTTTGTTTTACTAAACTTTTGTGCCAAAATAAAAAAATATTTTGCACTTTTACAGTGTTGAGTATCTTGGGCACTTCAAAGGGTAAAACGCAAATTAAATCCATTTCATTTCCAAGTTGTAACACATCAATATGTGGAAATTCAAAGGGTGGGATGAATACTTCAGCAAGGGACTGTAAATACAGAACATGCTTTTTTCTTTCCGATCAACAATAAACATTATTACAGTAAAAGTGAAGAACCACTGGTAATTTTTACAACCTTTACAAGGAACTGAAGAACTGCGCTGGAAGGGATAACAAATCATTGGTAACCAATCCTTATGAACATGAGGATAAATGAATTTCATTGCAATAGCATATATTCAAGTAACTGATATTCTGCAACATCCGTAGCAGGTGAAAATCCTTTGGCCTTCTGTATTCTTGAACCAAAATTACCCTCGACCCTGCCCGATGGCATGTCTTCCTTAGATTAACAGGAATTGGAGTCCTGCAATATCTGGAGAGCTATATGTTCTTCATCCTGAGCTACAGGGGTTGATAAGTTGCTGAATGTACCCAGGCATTCAGTACATAATTTGAGACACTACATTGGTTTAGGATGTTTTCACTGCAGAGCAGATGCTTATATGATTATCCGTTTTACCATTGCTCAGAGTTTCATTCTGTTTTTTTAGGAAGAAGAGGAGGACGTCTTGTATGTTAACATTTCTGCAAGGAGACAAGGAGGAAGGACGAAATAAAAATATCTCTTACCTCGCATTTTTAAACTCTTACCTAAATTTTTCTTGCAAGAGAAATGGGAGCAATACTTAATCATAAAATCATAGAATTGCAGAATTGGAAGAGACCACGAGGGCCATCCAGTCCAACCCTCCTGCCACACAGGAAATCTTGATCAAAGCATCCCCAACAGATGGCAATCCAGCCTCTGTTTAAAGACCTCCAAGGAAGGAGACCCCACCACGCTCCGAGGGAGTGTGTTCCTCTGCCGAACAGCTCTTACTGTCAAAAAGTTCCTCCTAATGTTGAGGTGGAATCTCTGTTCCTGGAGCTTGCATCCATTGCTCCGTGTTCCAGTCTCTGGAGCAGCAGAAAACAAGCCTGCTCCATCCTCAGCATGACATCCCCTCAAATACTTAAACAGGGCTATCATATTGCTTCTTAACCGTCTTTTTTCCAGGCTAAACATACCCAGCTCCCTAAGTCTCTCCTCATAAGGCATGGTTTCCAGACCTTTCACTATTTTAGTTGCCCTTCTCTGGACACGCTCCAATTTGTCAATATCCTTTTTGAATTGTGGTGCCCAGAACTGGACACAGTATTCTAAGTGAGGTCTGACCAAGGCAGAATAGAGTGGCACTATTACTTCCCTTGATCTAGACACTATACTTCTATTGATGCAGCCCAAAATCGCATTGGCCTTTTTAGCTGCTGCATCACACTGTTGGCTCATATTCAACTTGTGGTCTACTAGGACTCCTAGATCCCTTTCACACGTAGTCTCATTCAGCCAGGTCTCTCCCATCCTATATTTATGCATTTCATTTTTCCGCCCTAAATGCAGTACTTTACATTTCTCCGTATTGAATTTCATTTTGTTAGCTTTGGCCCAGCTCTCCAGTCTATCCAGGACATTCTGAATTTTGATCCTGTCCTCTAGGGTATTAGCTACTCCTCCTAATTTGGTGTCATCTGCAAATTTGATAAGTATGCCCCTAATTCCATCATCCAAGTCATTGATAAAGATGTTGAATAGCACTGGGCCCAGGACAGAACCCTGTGGCACCCCACTGGTCACATCTTTCCAAGACGAAGAGGAGCCACTGCTGAGCACCCTTTGGGTTCAGCCGGTCAACCAATTACAAATCCATTGAACAGTTAACTTGTCTAGCCCACATTTTACAAGCTTGTTTGCAAGAATGTCATGGGGAAGCTTGTCAAAGGCCTTACTGAAATCAAGGTATGCAATGTCCACAGCATTCCCTTCATCTACCAAGCTGGTAACTTTATCAAAAAAGGAGATCAGATTAGTCTGGCATGATTTGTTTCTCTGAAACCCATGTTGACTTTTTGTGATTATGGCATTGCCTTCTAAATGTTCACAGACTCGCTGTTTAATGATCTGCTCTAGAATCTTCCCTGGTATTGATGTCAGACTAACTGGACAATAATTGTTGGGATCCTCATTTTTCCCCTTTTTGAAGATGGGAACAACGTTTGCCCTCCTCCAGTCTGCTGGGACTTCTCCTGTTCTCCAGGAGTTCTCAAATATTATTGCCAATGGCTCTGAGATTATATTTGCCAGCTCTTTTAATACTCTTGGATGTAGTTCATCTGGTCCTGGAGATTTAAATTCATTTAGATTAAGAAGGCATTCCTGTACTACCTCTTTACTTATTTTGGGCTGGATTTCCCCTATTGTGTCCTCTGTTCCATTATCCTCAGGTTGGTCCTCCTTTTCCTTTTCTGAAAACACTGAGGCAAAGAAGGTGTTGAGTAATTCTGCCTTTTCTCTGTCCCCTGTTAGCATTTTGCCATCTTCTCCACGTAGTGGCCCTATCATTTCCTTCTTCTTCCTTTTGCTGCGGACATACCCCAAAAAACCCTTTTTATTGTTCTTAACCTCCCTAGCAAGCCTGAGCTCATTCTGCGCTTTAGCTTTTCTGACTTTACTCCTACACGTGTTTCCTATCTGTTTGAATTCTTCTTTGGTGATTTCCCCCCTTTTCCATTTCCTATACATGTTCCGTTTAAAACTTAGCTCCATTGAAAGTTCTTTAGTCATCCATCCTGGTTTCTTGAGACACCTCCCATTTTTCTTCCTCAATGGTACTGTTTGAAATTGTGCCTTCAGTATCTCCCTTTTGAGAAAGTCCCATCCGTCTTGAGGTCTCTTCTCTTTTAGTATTCCTGACCATGGGATCACCCCCAGTATTTCCCTGAGTTTATTGAAATCAGCTCTCCTAAAGTCAAGAATGCGTGTCTGACTGTGCCTGGCTTCTCCTTTCCATTGTATAACAAACTCCAGGAGAACATGATCACTCTCACCTAAGGATCCCACCACTTGCACCCCATTAACCAGGTCATGCCTGTTGGTTAGGATCAGATCTAAAATAGCTGACCCCCTTGTTGCCTCTTCCACCTTTTGGACCATGAAATTGTCTTCCAGGCATGTAAGGAATTTGCTAGACCTGAAGTTTTGGCTGAATGTTTAGAAAGAGCCCCATAGGGGATTAAGGTTAATGGAGAATTATCTACTTCGGAACATACATGTTTCTTAAATGGCAATTAAAGTTGCAAGTGTTGTATAGACATTCAGCCTAATAGCCTTCAACCAAAAAGAAGTGTGTTGTATTTTTGGATGATATCACCCTTATATCCTGAATCCATTTTGTTCTGAGAAAAGGAGCAAGAAACTTGAAAAATTCTATGTATGAGACTGCTCTGGATGACAGTGCTATGTTCCGTGCCTACCTGCCTGTGGCCTAAGTTCTGTTGCCAGTCTTGACTAGAGTAGAACCACTGAATCAGTTGAATTTACCTGCATGTTGACTTGCCATTCAGTAATTGATTGAATGGGTCTGTTCTAGTTGGTATTAGCCAACAGGATGCCAGGCAGGGTGTGTCTTCTGTGAGTTAAATTAAAAGGAGGTTCTCCCCTAGAACTGTAAATACGAGCAAATGCCTGCTTGGATCTACCTAGGGTAGTCTACAAAGGTACCTTTAGGTTGATCAGCCCAGAAAACATGGTCCAATCTTGAAGTGTTGCCATCTCAGGATAAACCAGCTGGTTACAGTATCACCTGGGTATCCTTTATGATGCCTTTTGTTTTGCTTTTCTTCCAGCTGTGCTTTGATCTGTCTCCAAGATGCATCTCTTCTATAGTAACCTGTTAGCTAGCTTTAATCCTGTCAAATTTAAAGAATTCTCTTGGAGGTCTCTTTCATTCCCCAGTCAGGCTGTTTATTCTGTCACCTTCTGATTCTAGTTCCAGAGCTATTTATCCTTTTGTACTCTTTGTCTTGATGTCTAAGACTACCCTTGACTTTGAGTCCCTGCTCTTCTGTTTCGACACTTAGGGCAGATATAGTAATTGTTTTACACGTTCACCTTCAGTCTGGAGATTGACTCTTAGGCTCATTGTGGGCGATCATTTTCTATTATTCCTCCTGTTTTACTCTGGTTCCTAGATTGCATTTCCAGGCCAGAATGCTCCTCTTCTCATCTTGAACCACCTTGTTGGCATGTTTGTCCAGATAAATCGGTGTTGCTTTGTACATCCAGTTAGAGCTTCAACCTAAAGTGAAGTGTTTTTGCAGTTTTCCCAGCTAGATTCTATGTTGTATGCAATTATCCTTTTTCCTGGGAGAACTTTCAAGTCTAAATTCTATATTTGAAAGCAGTTTGTGGTTTTTTTGTTTTTTGCTCTGGAGTCCCTAGTAATGGCTTATTCTCTACTCTTTCAGTTATTGCTGTGAGACCAGAGATCCACTAGTACCATCTGTACCCATCCTATTTGGGATGGATTCTCACTGGCTCACTTGTCTGTCAAAGGTGACAATTATTCTGTTTTGAATTTGTAAACAAAAGTTCGGAGATCAGAGGCTAACTTGTAGCCCCGCGAGTTTTTAACTTCCCATAACCTACTTTTGCTTCCCATTACACTGAGTCGAGGTAACCAATGCCAATTCAGTTCTATTTACAGTCAATCTTCCACCTATGCAGGTGGAAGTTTTGTGGATTTGATTATTCATAAATTATTTGCTGCCACCTCGGCTGCTGCCCTATGCCATTTTTAATAGGGACTGCAAGCCTCACGAGACTGAAAGAAACGGCATATGTGCGGCAACTCTTGTAAGCCTCTATTAAAAATGGTGTAGGGCAGCAGTGGAGGCAGAGGCAAACCCTGCCAGCCAGCCACTTCAGCCTTGCAAGGGAGCCCTCCTGCCAAAAAAGCATCCGTGGTAGGTTGAATCTGTGGATCATACTTTTTTGTGTGTTAAATATAGTTTGGGCTAGATATTTTTGCAGGTTGTCCACTTTTGTGGGGGTCTTGCACCCCTAATCCCAGAAAGTATGTAGGGCCAACTGTAATTGCCTTTTTAGTCCCTCGAATTGATAATTTTTACCTTTTTGCTATAGCCTTTGTCTATAGCCTCCTTCTTATCACTAATGTCTCTGTCTATAGCCTTCCAAAGCTATAGCGTTGTTTCAACTGCTAATTTGGCAAAAATGCAGTTTTCTTCACCTCCACCTTTCTCTGTTTATGTCAAACTAGACAGAAAAGGGAATCCAGATCCTCTGTGATTAACCCATTTTCCCTTACAACCCACATTCCTCACCAAATAGGCTTACAAATTACCATATATACTTGTGTATAAGTAAAAAAAAAAAAATTCCCCATGCCCCAGGCAAGTGGATGTTTAGGGAAGGTCCCACCTTCTGTTCCTCTCCTTCAGGAACTGAGGGAGTGTGGAAAAAAAGAAAGACCCAAGAGAGAGCAAGACACTGTGGAAGGTGGTGTCTGGTGGTCCACAAGCCAGCCATGGGGATGTTCACTTTGGAGCCTGATGCGGGCGAGAGTAATGAAGGGTCATGTTTGGACTGAGTGTGCATACCCACATACAAGTCAGTGAGTGCACATGCCGTGGTTTCCAAGAGTGAAAGCAGTGTGGGGTTTAGAGAGGCAGGAGCTTGACTGGAGCTTGGCCAGAAGAAGGGGAGAAAGGGGATGGATAGTCTGTTGAAAGGCTGAGGCACTTTCTGCTTTTCCTGCCCCAAGTGGCTGCCAGAGCCCTATGCGGCTTCGGCGGGGAGCAAGGAGGCAGCTGTTGTTTTTGCTGCTGCTGTTGTTCTCCTGCGACGGACTAAGCTCTTGCTAAACACTACCACAGAGAGATGCAGTGAAACATAGCTGCAACAGTAGTGGCGGCGGTGGCGACAGCAGTAGGCTCAGGGCATAGGGGACAGGTGGCTTTTCCATAGGACATATCAAAATCCATAATTTTGGCTCCAAAACCTGCCCTTGACTTATACATGAGGTTGACTTATACATGAGTGTGTGCTGTAAGTCTGTTTCTTTTTTTAAAAAGTAATCGTAAAACATAGCATGCTAAATGTGAGATGCATAAGTAAGTAATTTGCTATGACGAAGAGATGTCTTATGCTATTTTTTCACATATGTTAAGTGTCATTGGGTTTCACCCTATGTTAGGGCAATTAATACCAGTGGATTTTTATACTAAACAACCATTTTTCTCTTGTGTAAGGGTATCTGTGAAATAGTTTGGCGAATGTTAGTGTTGAATATTTGTCTTAATTCTATTTTCCCTGCTTGAAGAAGTTCCCCCTGCTTTTTTTTTTTTTTTTTTGGTATACAGTGCACAATCCACTATGCATGTATTACACCTCTGGAAAATGTTTCTTGATTCCAACATTTCTTTTGATATGTGTAAATATGCGAGTATGTGTATGGATGTTAATGAGTATGTGTGGTAACACGGTGTACAGCTTTAGCTATGTGGGAGTAAATTTCGTAAAAATTTGGTGGGTATGGACCTGCTTCTAAGGAAATATATATAGGATCAGGATATAAGGCTGTTTTAATTTATGTACTAAGAGTTTTTGAAATGTATTGTGCTTTTAAAACATTGTACACTGTAGTGAATCCTGTGGTGGGAGAAAGGTGGATATTAAATAAATAAATAAATAAATGCACATTCTTGTTTTATTTATTTATTTTTGTATACTTACAAGAATCTCAAAGGAACTTACTCCCAATGATAGTAGCTGCGTTTGGCCTCAGTAAGAAGATATACCCTACAAATATCTAGTTAGTAGTTGTTACCCAGTTTAAGAAGATATACTTTAAAGCCCTGATAGCTAAGTCAATAAGCCATCTATGAAGGTGATAAAAAAAACCCAGCAAGGTATATTTTTTTTGAAGTGAAGATAGCAAATTAAGGTTTAGTTTAATTAAAATAATGATAGATGTAGATTACATTACTGGGGACGATGAATTATAGCTGTTCTGCCTATTGAGAGTTTGTGTAATTGACTAAGACTCCACAAAGAAGTGACATAGCACCCACTGCATAATGTTACTGGAAATGTCCTGTTTATTCTACATACATTTCTTTTTTTAATTAAAATGTCAATGGTAATTTTATAGCACTCTGCCAAAACCCCCAGAAAACAACCGTCTTTGATTTTTGTGTTAGATGGGTTATGAAAAGAAATTCTTGCTGTTCCTGACTGAAAGAAATATGTTATGAAGAAAATGAATTTATTGAGAGTACATTTTAATTTTGTAGGCTGTTTTGCAGTTGGTTTCAATGAAATCGGTCAAGTTATACCACTAATTCATTTTTATGTATTTGTTTATAAAGTCTTGGACTTGGTTTGGGATGGTTATGTTGAAACAGGAATCTTTGGGGGAAGGGCACTGTAGGGTGATGGAGTGATTAATGTGAAATAGGACTCTTTGAGGAAAGGTGCTGTGGAGTAACGGAAAGATAACAAACGTTGACAGTTAAGCTACCATTCTGCTGATTCAGCATTAATCCTGGCCATTTCCCTCACTGTCTCAATTGGATTGCATGTGGGATGTAATAATGCCTATAATACATGTAGCTCCATTACATTGTGTCGTGATGTGGAAAAGTTGAAAAGTTTGAAATTTGGTGAAATGCTTTTTTCCCCAGGAAAAGTCGTTCCAAAATCTCTTTGAAGTTCTCATGTTAACTTGCTTGAAAGATTCCCACCACCTCCTTCTGTGCCTTCTTCTACAGTAGGAATGATGTCTGTATTTGAATGTGAATCATAAAATGTTGATAAAACCTTGACTTCAAGAAGAGCAACACCTGCCCATGTCTTGTTGTTTTCCTATTCTGGCAATTTTTGAAATTTGCTTGCTTCCTGGATATAATGATGTATTCAGCAAACAATTGCCACTCAATATAATGGTCACGAGGGTGCTAAGTATGATTCCTGGTGCTGTTACAGTAGTGGAGTGAGCAGCCAAGAGTGAAGCGCTGTTGCTAGCTTTATAAATAATGTTCTAAAGGCCCTTGGATTTAAAGTATTAAATCCAAGATGTAAAGCACTCAAGGTGTAATTTGTGCCTTTCTGGCTACCAACAGCATATTGTATCTTGTACATGCAAGATTCCAAGTTACCTAGAATATACTTTCTTTTGCTTGGCCCAGGGGGAGCCCAGATCAGTCAAAGTGCAAATTTACTTAGAAGTATAGATCCATTTTTATGGTGCAAGACCGTCCAAGCATTGGGTAGTTACGAAACATTTCCATAAAATAACTCTCTTATACAAGCTAGACTTCCTGTCACTGATGATATTATTTTCAGAGATCGTGTTTGAAATTGGGTACATCAAATATAAGCATAGGATCTCAGCTAGGTTCATTCTGTTACCTAAGATGAAAGCAAGACTTTTCATCTAGACTTCTTCTGTTGATATGGATTTCTCTACATCCATGTTTTGTGAAGAAGGAAAAAAAAATAAGTACACACAGCAGTATTCTTTATTATACTGAATGTATATGCATATGCATTCCTGCTTTAATTCTTGCTCTTTATTAGGATGAAGGTGGTAGCTGGAAGTGCATGATTTTCAAAGTATCACACCATAATAGTATTTATTTATGTATTTATTTTGTAATCTGCCTTTCTCCCATCAGGTGGCTCACATCAGTTTTAAAAAATACAGAATAATACATTTTGAAAAACTGCTTTGTTATAAAAGTGTAAAAAACATTTTTATTAAAAACAGTAAACTGAATCAGTTAAAAAAAATAAAACATAGTTTTAAAAAATAATAAAAACATAACATACCCCATTAAAAAGTTCCTTTTGTCACATTAATTTAAACTTAAAAGCCAAAGGCCCGCCTAAACAAAATGGCCTTCACCTGTTGGCAGAATGTTTGTAGATGGACCAATTGAAGCTCCTATGGGAAAGAATTCTACAGACTGGAAGACTCTCTCCTTTGTCCTCACCTGTGATGGTGGCAGGAGAGAGAAAAAGCCTTTCTCTAAAGATCTTAAAAGTCAAGCAGGCTCATAGAAGGAGATGTAGTCTTTCAGATATTATTATCTGAAGGAGACACGTCTTTTAGATGTTAATACAAATTTTATTCAGCTAGAATACTGGGGATATTTGTTGAAATAAATTATGTACTGCATTATTTTTCTTGAGTTTTCTTGAGACAGCTATACTGAGCTATTTTATGCCATTTCAAAGAAGGATGATGCAAATGAGTTTTGTCCCATATGTCAGTGAAAAAAGGGGGAAATAATACATAGAATCATAGAGTTGAAAGAGACCACAAGGGTCATCCAGTCCAACTCCCTGCCATGCAGGAATACACAGCCAAATCATTCCCGACAGATGGCCATCCAGCCTCTGTTTAAAAACCTCCAAAGAAGGAGACTCCACCACATTCTGAGACAGTGTATTCCACTTCCGAACAGCTCTTACTGTCAGGAAGTTCTTCCTAATGTTTAGGTGTATTTGTAAGCCATTTGTAAGCCACTCTGATAGCCTTTGTGGCTGAAAAGCGGGGTATAAATACAATGAATAAATAAAATAAATAAGGTGGAATCTCTTTTCCTGTAGTTTGAACCCATTGCTCCGTGTCCTAGTCTCTGGAGCAGCAGAAAACAAGCTTGCTCCATCCTCAGTATGATATCCCTTCAAATATTTAAACATGGCTATCATGTCACCTCTCAACCTTCTTTTCTCCAGACTAAACATGCCCAGCTCCCTAAGCCGCTCCTCATAGTGCATGGCTTCCAGATCTCTTACCATCTTGGTCACCATCCTCTGGATACATTCCAGCTTGTCCATATCCTTCTGGAATTGTGGTGCTCAGAACTGGATACAGTATTCCAGTTGAGGTCTGACCAAAGCAGAATAGAGTGGCACTATTACTTCCCTTGATCTAGACATTATACACCTGTTAATACAGCCTGCTAACTCATGTTCAGCTTGTGGTCCAGTAAGACTCCTAGATCCCTTTCGCATGTACTGCCATCAAGCCATGTGTCACCCATCTTGTATCTGTGCATTTCCTTTTTACTGCCCAAGTGTCGTATCCTACATTTCTCCCTGTTGAAATTCATTTTGTTAGTTTTGGCCCAGCTTTCTAATCTGTTAAGGTCATTTTGAATTCTGATCCTGTCCTCTGGGGTATTAGCTACCCCTCCTAATTTGGTGTCATCTGCAAACTCGATAAGCATACCTTCTATTCCCTCATCCAAGTCATTGAAAAGATGTTGAACTGGGCCCAGGACAGAACCCTGTGACACCCTGCTGTTCACTTCTCTCCAGGAGGAAGAGGAGCCATTGGTGACTACCCTCCTCCTTTCACCCTGCCCTTTTTTTTTATTGGCTAGCCACAATAGTTAGCATGCTTGTCCATTAACCCAAGAACAGAATCACTGGATATTTAATGCAAGCTGCTTTCCACTGAGTGGCTTTTTCAGGCTGCTTCATGACAGGGAATGGAGGGTATCTTTAAACATCCAGAGAGGTCCCAGACTGGGTCTTTTAGTTATAGTTCAGAGGAAAGATGAGACTGACCATGGCTTGTTTGTTTCTTGTTCTGTTTTAGTGTGCAGAAAGAAACACCTGTTTGTTCTTCTCTTGGAACCCTTAAAGGATTTCCAGTCTTGTGCTAATTCAGAAGTGGGAACTGTATTAGCCAAATCAGTTATTGCCCTCCACCCCGAGCTAAAGAATTTCTATTGTGGATGTTAGCTGGCTGCAGGCATAGATGCAGCCATCTTTGCCATAATCTGGGTAACCCCAGAGTTAACCTTATTATTTGTTGGAGGACAGTTCTGGGTTAAATGCTACAATAGTAAGTGAACACAGTCATCACCCACTTTTCAACATTTTGTTTTTCGACATTCTGCTGTTTCAACAGATCTGAATTATAGCTGTGTGCCCCTGGTCCATGCGTTTGACCTCAGCCAATTTGGCATTCTGTTTTTTTCTTGCAGTTCAAGTAGGGTTCAAGTTTTGCATTTGCAAGCTAAAAAGGCTGGTTTCCACTTTTCAACCAATTCAACTTTCTGACAGGGTTGTTAGTCCATACCCATCAGATAAGCAGGGGCTTCCTGTACATAGGGAAGGCCAAAGGGAGCCACATTTTGCATGTTTCACTGTTACGCTGAAGTTCCTGTTTTTCTGTTTATTTTTAAATTCTTTCCTGATTTATTGTTCTTGGAGTAGATATTTTTCTCACGTTACTGCCACAGTAAGTCTTTACTAGGTTGTTAGATCATGAGTAACTCTTTTTATTCCTTTCCTGTCTTCTATGCCTCATTTTATGGGCCATTTTAGGACTCCTTAGGGCCAAAGGGTACCTAATGACTGCCAGCACTTGTAAAACAAATCTGGATATACCTGTAAACTCACATTGAGACCAAGGAGCAGGTGTTGCCATTGTCACAACTGATGCTCTTAAGCAGCAGGGATAGTCCTGGGTGCTGTTTACATGAAAATGTCCCAGGAAGAATTCGTGTCGATCCCTGGCAGTTTACACGTACATCGGGTCGGGTACGTGATTTTCGGAAGGGGGGCCACCTTTTATCCCTCAACCTGCGGGACTTCCAGTCCCGCAGGTTGTGCAGGTTTTTAAAAAAGTCACTGGAGGATTCGGAAAATTAGAAATGTAAACAGCCTGGGACAAAATATCTTAGTACCAGGGGATGACCGGAAATGGTGACTGGGGGCGGGCTTAGAGATCAGCGACCAGAAAAGGAGGGGTCAGTCACTTGTTCAACAGATCCAGCCTCACCAGCTGAAAATAAAGGCATCCCTTCCAGCTGCACGTAGGTTGGTGTGTGTGTGCGCGCGTGTACTCAATCACCTTTTTAAATGGATTTCTACACTGCAAACCCTTCAGCTTTAACCTCTTCCTCAACTGCATGTTACAAAGAGATTGTGGTGGGCACAGGGTCGCCCATTCATCCCCTGCCTTTATCACCTCCCTGGGTCTGAACGGGCACAGTAAAATATTCCAGCATCTGAGTGAATGAACACACTTTTATTCCCCCCCCCCGCCGTCACAATGCACAGTAAAAAAAAATGCCAGCATCTGTCTTTCAAAATGCCTGTCTGTCGCTGGCTTGAAATCTTCACTCTGCAGCTAAAACTCTGCTTTAATGGTTAACATTTTAAAGAGGCAAGGGGAATACCAAGCCTCCCCCCCCACCTCACTCAGCTTGATTTCAAAATGAAAGCACTCGTTCCTGCGTCTGAGCGAAAGATCACATTCTGCGTCTTTCAAAATGCCTTCTGCTTAAAAGGTTAACATTTTAAAGAGGCAAGGGGAATACCAAACCTCCCCTCCCCAGCCTTGATTTCAAAAGGAAAGCACTCGTTCCTGCGTCTGAGCAAAAGATCACATTCTGGTTCTTTCAAAATGCCTTCTGCTTAAAGGGTTAACATTTTAAAGAGGCAAGGGGAATACCAAACCTCTGCCCCCTCTCTCCCCCCCAGCCAGCCAATAGTATCGCTCGTGGCGTGGAACTCTAAAGGAAGTGTGTCACCGAGGTTGTGAAAACACGACTAATCGCATCCTTGATTGATATCCCCCCCCCAAAATCCCAGTAAGCTAAACATGTGTAAACAGCAAAAGCACGGGATATAAGAGTGTGGGACCAATAAAAACTTCTGTCGTGTAAATATGAATCACGGGTTCTTCCAGGATTTCCTAAAGAGTGACAAAAATCGTATAAACAGCGAGGGACGGATACGGGATCAGTAAGTCACGGTAAGCCCTGCGACAAAATTTGTCGTGTAACTGGCACCCTGGTTGTGGGGAAAAGTGAAAGAGTTTGGCTCAGGGCTGATTTGGACTGCAAGAAGAGGCCAGGATGAATTGTGAAAACTCAATAGCTTTAAGATTTCTCTTTCTGGATTCTATGGTACTGATGAGGAGGCTCATTTAGGGCTAGTTAAGGCTATATGTAATATTCTTCTAATAGGAGAGTGTGTGTGTTATAGTGCACTTAATAAATAAACCTACTGTGAATAGAGTGGTAATGTAAATAAGAAAATTGACCTCTTGAATTTATATCTGAAGAGCTTCAGATGCACCTTCTATGCTATGAGTGATTCCACACCCCGCTTTGGTAGCCCCTGAAGCCTCCAACCAATCTTCTGAAGCCTCAAAGCCATTTTTTAAAAATAGTGTGATTTTGGGGTGATTTCGTCCCAGCATTATGCCCAGATGGTCCAAAATGTGACAGTTGACTCATACCACCTAGTACTCTCCTCATTATTTCAGACCTTACCCCCCCCCCCAGCCATATACCAACCTAGAATGGTGGCTGGAAGTGATGCGGTATCATTTCCAGTACATCCAGACGCATGGGTGTGGGCCACTGGGGCAGGTGAGGGAATTGATCCCACCCACCTACCCACTGTCCAGTTGCCAACGCCGAATCTACAGAATCTTGGCTGCTGCTACTGTCATTGCTGTACTATTATGTTTGGAGGCCTGCAGTTCTTTTTGCATATCCATCTCACCATAAGAAACTAAAAGCTCACCACTCTCCTCTGCTGAATTTCATCAAGCTTGTTTTGTGAATTTCTATCTATATTCTGGATACAGAAGCATGAAATTATAACTTTGTTTTCTTTGAATGAATGCACCCATATCACCCAGGAACAATTACTTTGATTCTTTATTACCCATAGCATCTTGTGGTGGCAGTGTGTGTATGTGTGTGTGTGAGAAGCATCTAAACTTTCTACCTGCCATCTTAAAATTCTTTTTCATTTTTGATGCAAAGATGAAGAATGTCTCTTCTGATGCTTTTGAATGCAATTGTCATTATCCTTCACCATTGAATATACTGATTATGGCTATCAGGAGTTGCAATATAGCAATATCTGAAAGACCACATTCCTGTTCTCGTGGAATATGGTAAATACAATATTTTGTTGGGTGTTAGGATTTTAGTGGCAAGAAGGGCAGAACTAGGGTGCACCTGTGTAGCTTTAGCTATATCAAGCACAGGGTTTTTTTTTTTTAATGCAATGGCTGTGCAAATCTGTAAGATCAGTTTACAATATATGCTTGTATTTCTACATCTTCGATGACCATTGCTGTGAAAATGTCTAATTTTGTTTTGTTAGTTTTAGCTTTGCATATTAAAAAATGTTATTTACCACTTTTCCTTAAAAAACACAGAGAAATAAAAACAATGCAAAAAATTTGATGCCCAAGATTACCAAAAATACTCCTTAATAGTCCTGACTTTCCCCTAAGTATCAGTAATTCAGAGCACAAGCAGAGAAAAGCATTTCAGTTTGTCATGTGAAATGTTGTATATTTCTCTCCTTCCACCACTTTCCTGTAACCTTCTTTTGATTCACTCTCAATTTTACTCCATACTAAATATATTCTGGTTCTGGGAGTATCTAGTCTGCCAGTCCTTTACGTTCTGTTGGTGGAGATGAGAGAGGTATTGTTGGGAAAAGTGGGTCAGCCATTATTTATTACCCAATTGCCAGAGTGACTTATTCATTGCCTGCATCATCATCCCCCAAAGTACTGCTTTACAGAATAGTGAATTATGTTTCAGGCAAAGGATCAATAAATGCTTTCAGAGCAACATTTGCCATGAGGCTCATCTTCTTTTATACATATATGTATTGCGCTAAAAGGTGGGTTTGCTTTAATTAAGACAGAGGAAAATATGACGTAAGAACTGATTTGCATAAGACATTGGTATTGCTTTGGAGTGGTAAACCCTGATAATATGTGCTCTGGTCAAATTTATTGGCAGTTGATTAAGAACTGTGAAAAGCAGTAGTGGAGACCTTGCCTAGCTTTTGGCCAAGTACATTTGCAGTTGATTAACTACACTGAAAAACCATAGCAACAACTTTGCTCGTATAGAACACCCTAAACATTTGTCAGACGTTAAAAATGATTGCACATTCTGCTGTCTGGATAAAGTTTACACAGATGCAGATTTGCAACCTGCCCAAGAGCTTCCAGACAGAGGCATTAACTTATATCTGTTCTTTACAAAAATGGGATGTGACAGGATCACTGAAACAATAAGGCTCCTTATTTGAGTTTGCAATTTTTGGTTTTAATGTAAGTTAATACAGATAAAAGCTATGTCAGCTATCTAGTCTAACTGCTTTTAAAGACAGAGTTCAAATGTTCTCCAATAGCATTCTCATCATATACTGGAGCCTTGTTCCTTTACTGCCAGTGCACATGTTTCTTTCATACCGAGGATCAATTTTTTAAAATGAAAAAAAAATGGTTGCAGATTTTACACATAATATATTACATTGCTGCAGTTCTGTTTCTGTTGTGATACTGCTTCTGATGTGATTAAACCTTCTCTCACTATATTAAGTGATAATAAAAGGCAAAAGGTTACCAAAAAAGTTAGCAGTACTCATTTTGTCATCTGTGCAAGTATAGGACATAAATTGGGTTGAGTGAATTTTGCCCCATCTCCATCCTGACCTTGTTATTGCTGTTCAGGTAGATGCATATTAACTTGCTACACCAACCGGTGTGGAAAAGGTACTTGTTTGGGTTACAGGTCTCTGATTGGGGATTCTTGAATGTGTAGTCCAACAAAGTAACTTTTCCAAGCTTTTTCAGTGCAGTGATTCCTATTGTGTACAAATGAAAGTAAATTCTGATAATGTTCAGATATCACATGACTGAAAAACATTCATGGAGCTGTTAATCTAATGAAATTGTTGTGTGTTTTCAAGTTGTTTCCAACTTATGGTGACCTTAAGGTGAATGTTACAGACTTAAAAATTCATTAAAACCTGAAGGTATTGTTTTTCCTCCTGGAAAAAAGTGTACATGTGCATGTTTTAGTTTATTAAATGTATGAATTGCTTCTGAAACCCCCAAAGAATCGTGAAACAATCTGCAATAAGATAGAAACATAAAAATGAAATATATAATGGCATATTCAGTTAAAACGTGTGCAGTGTGTGTTGTGTATGTATTGTAAATGGGGGTCAGTACTCTACATTGTGTCATCACAGTATGGATTAATCAGATTTTCAGACTCCAAGACAGAGCAAATTCAGAATCAGCTACAGTATATGGATTCCCTTACATGATAAAAAATATACACATAAATTGGATACAAATGTGCATCTGAATACACATTTGCAATGCAGTGTACATTTTATATATGAAGGACTTCGAGCAGAATGCAAGTGCTTGCAGTAAAACCATTGTTTTAGGCTGCAAGTGCGTTATTGCATTGCACTATACTTGAATTGCATTCGAGGTAGTTTAAATCATTTCTGAAATCAAATAATTTTTGTAAAGTTTTTAAAAAATTATAAATGAAGGACAGAAAACAACGTTGTGTCATTTTAATATTCAGAAGTAGGCATCAATTAAAAACCCTATTGCTAAATCCTTCCGCAATTTGTTATTTTTTTTTTTAAAAAAGTAGCCAAATGTGTACTCAAGGTTTACAATATCATCTACATTTTGGGATGTTAGAGCAGTGGGGACAAAAGGACAAGGGCTTCATCACTGCAAGGGGGAAAATCCTTAGTAAACAACATATGGAATCTCAGAAAATAGTGCCATGTAGTGGAAAGGATGACACAGGTTCAATTACGTTACTTTATGGCAGTACAGCATGATGTATTATTGATGATATACTATGTAATAGAAGCCATGGACGTTTGGTCCCTGCTCACTGAATTTTAAGACATCCAAACCTGGAAAAGCTTTTGAAAATTGTCAATAAAAGGAACTATTCATGCACAAATTCTATTACCACACTTGCTCTCCTTGCTTCCAGTGGCTGAGACAGGGACTTCTGTGTATTTATGAGGATAGCAGGAGGCTGAAAAGACCATGCAAATAAAAGGAAACAGAATAAGGAATGCTGACAGTGTGGTTATTGCAAAGTATGTGGATGGTGTGACAGGTAGAAAATAAGAAATTAACACTGATGAGTGGCCTTTTAATTTTTTTTTAATAAAATGGTGATAAAGTACACTCTTGGCTTTTTTGATTAAATGCATAAAAATAAATACTTTATATACATCCCTTTGTCCAAGAAAGGATTTTGCCTGTGCCATGTACACTATGTAAGAGAAAAAATTTCAAACAGTATTTACCATGTTATATATGTGTAGCTATAGCCCCCATGCAGGTGTTTCCCTGAATGTGATTAGGGCTAAATTGTTTAGGGGACAGCATGTAGGTTGTGCACCCTGTGTCACCATAGTTACACATCTGCTGCACAATTTAGCCCTAATTGTGTGTAGGCAAATACATGGGCTTTGATTGAATCAAAAGTGTAACATTTCAGCATGTGACTATTAAACAAATTGGGTCATTGTTTTCTTCAACATTTCTTGAAGAAAAACAGCCACCCAAAGGGAAAGTATTTCTACCATACATCAAAGGAGTCACAAACAGAATAGGGAAACTGATGAGGAAACACAACCTTCAAACGATCTATAGACCAACCAAGAAAACCCAAGAAATGCTATGCTCAGCGAGGGACAAAAGAGACCCTCTCACAGCCGCAGGAGTTTACCGCATACCATACAGCTGTGGACAAGTTTACATAGGAACCACTAAGCACAGTGTACAAACATGAATCAAGGAACATGAGAGACACTGCAGACTGGGCCAGCCAGAAAAATCAGCAGTAGCAGAACATGTGATAAACCATCCTGGACACAAAATGTTATTTAAAAACACCGAAATTCTGGGCCAGCCCAACAACTATCATGTCAGAATGCACAGAGAAGCTATTGAAATCCACAAACACCTGAACAACTTCCAACAGGAAAGAAGAAACCTTAAAAGTAAACAAAATCTGGCTAACATAGAATCATAGAATTGTAGAGTTGGAAGAGACCACAAGGGCCGTCCAGTCCAACCCCCTGCCATGCAGGAAATCACGATCAAAGCATCCCTGACAGATGGCCATCCAGCCTCTGTTTAAAGACCTCCAAGGAAGGAGACCCCACCGTGTTCCATGGCCGAACAGCTCTTTACTGTCAGAAAGTTCCTCCTAATGTTGAGGTGGAATCTCTATTCCTGGAGTTTGCATCCATTGCTCCGTGTTCTAGTCTCTAGAGCAGCAGAAAACAAGGTTGCTCCATCCTCAATGTGACACCCCTTCAAATACTTAATGAGGACTATCATATCGCCCCTTAACCATCTTTTTTCCAGGCTAAACATACCCAGCTCCCTAAGTCTTTCCTCATAAGGCATGGTTTCCAGACCTTTCACCATTTTAATCGCCCTTCTCAGGACATGCTCCAATTTGTCAATATCCTTTTTGAATTGTGGTGCCCAGAACTGGACACAGTATTCTAGGTGAGGCCTGACCAAGGCAGAATAGTGTGGCACTATTACTTCCCTTGATCTAGACACTATACTTCTATTGATGCAACCCAAAATCACATTGGCCTTTTTAGCTGCCGCATCACACTGTTGACTCATGTTCAACTTGTGGTCTACTAGAACTCCTAGATCCCTTTCATATTTAGTCTCTTTCAGCCAGGTCTCCCCCATCCTATATCTATGCGTTTCATTTTTCCACCCTAAGTGCAGTACCTTACATTTCTCTGTATTGAAAAACACAAAAATCAGAACTCAACACTTGCACATGAACTCCACTCAGGGACAGAGGGATTTTCAGCAGATAATGGACCATTAACCAACCATTAGCCAAACAGACACTAATCCTCCTTGCATATCTCTACCCAGAAACAAGCCATTCAGATACACAAATTTACATATCCTCTCCAACAGAAGCTCACAGTATATACCCCCCCCACACACACTCCTACCTAACCATTCCCTGAAGATGCCAGCCACAGATGTAGGCGAAACATCAGAAATAAACTCTTCCAGAACACGGCCTCACAGCCCGGAAAAAAAACTATGGAAAACCTATGGATGACAGCCGTGAAAGCCTTCATCTTCACAGCCACTGAGAAGTCTGTCTCCTGAATCCTGACTAAACACGCCTGCGAAGATGGTGTGACTGAGAGAAAGTCCGCCCCTGCAGATCTTAACACTCATACTAGGTTGTATAAGGAGATATGGTCTTTCAGATAGTTTGGACTCAAGCCATGTAGGGTTTTAAAGGTAAAATTGAATTCTGCGTGGAAAAGACCAGTAGCCAGTGAAAATGTCTCAACAGGGGAGGCACATGATCCCTGTAACAGCCCTTGTTAACTGCCTGGGTACAGCATTTTGGACCCGCTGATAAGTATAAATATAAGTCCACCCACACCAGTTACTCAAACCAATGAACCTATCTTTCTCTGATCTATCACAGCTACATTCTAACTCCCACACTTAACTTACTCTACTTGCTAACTTCAACTCATTGCCTCTCTCTAATCACACACCAGCTTTCAAACAGTCCCTATTAATTCTCCAGCCAGTCACAAATCACCTTCCAACATTTCACACAGACTCTCCCCTCTCAACAGACAACTTACTGTAAATTATATATCTTACTTCCCTATACACCAACACAACATATCATAGTACTTTATCGTATATAATATGGTAATACTTTTGTCAAGGGATGATAGGACATGCAATCACCAGCAGAAGCCCCAAAACTGTCTCAGTAGACTCAGTAGCAACCTACTTCCCTAGAATATTCACACACAAGAGTGTTTTATGTCCAAATAAACAGGAGGCACTTTTATCTTCAAACTCAAACAGTTGCAATATATACAAATAATTACAATCCAAGGAGAAATTGCTTCACCAGTCCTTAGCATTCACAGGAAGAAGGAAGTGAAACTCTGTTCTGAGCTCTCATATATATATCTAGAGGACATTGCCCCCTAGTGGCCTGACTAGGCATGACTTGGTAGTTCATGCAGCATGGTTCTGCAGTTGTTTGGCCTTTTTAAAACTTACGGTTCAGTCACCAACTCCTGACAATCCCATACAAAATGGTCAAACTACTGCACAGGACACGTTATCATCACAACATAACATCATTGACAGACATTGTTGGACATCTGTCATCTGTCAGTTGACCTTCCATTTTGACACCTTTCACTTTACACACTAGTGACAAGACCCAGCCTCTTTGCCAACTCCTCATGGCTTCCTGCTGGAAGGGCTTGTGAGCAGGTCTACAACATTGCCCTCAGATGGACAGTACTTCAGACACAAGACACCTTGTATTAACTGCCTCACATTTTGGTAGTGTACCGCAATGTACTTGGTCCTGCATTTCAGGTTTTCTGCTTTTGCCATAGCTATGCAGGCTTGTGAGTCCTCGTGCACCTCAACAGGCATTTGACACGGCTCCCCAAGGTCTGCAAGCATCTACCTTACCCATTCTACCTCGCTTGCCATCTCAGACAAGGCAGTGAATTCAGCTTCAGTTGTACTAATGGCTACACAGTTCTGCTTTCTTGATCTCCACACTATGGGGCTCTCTGTATACCTGACCACCAACCCGGTCACTGACTTCCTGTCTGAAGTCTCAGCAGCAAAAGAGCTGTCCACATAGCACTCCAGGGTCACCTGACTTCCTGTCAGCTTCAAACGCATGTCCCTGGTCCCCTTGAGAAATCTAATTACCCTTTTCAGGGCTTCCCAATCTGCCCTCCTTGGCTTGGAGACTCTTCCGCTGAGTACCCCAACTGCAAAACTGATATCAGACCTTGTGTTGTTTGCAATAAACAACAGACTGCCCACCACTCAGTGGTACAGATCAGGCCTTTCAAATTCCTGTTCTGCCTCCAAGTTCACAAAATCAGTGGTCATTGGTGTCCTGACCACCTTAGCCTCACTAAGCCCACACTTGGCCACAAGACTGTCAATTTTCTTCTGGCTTAGGAAAAATTCTCCAAGACCGGTTCTTTCTACCTCTACGCCTAAATAACATCTCAGGCTGCCTAAGTCCTTCAACTTTAACCAGTTTTCTAACTCCACCTGCACTCTCTTGACATCACTGTCACTCTTTGCTGCCACACAAAGGTCGTCCACATAGATAACTAGCATGACAGCACTATCACCTGCCCCCTCGGTGTACACACAGGCGTCTGCGACTCTCCATGTGTAACCTACTGACACCAAAACTTGGTGTATGCACTTGTTCCAGCAACATGCACTTTGTTTTAAGATGTAGAGTACTTTGCGCAACAAGTACACCTTGCTCTCACCTGCACTGTCATACCTGGGGGCCTGTTCCATGAACACTGTCTCTTCAAGATCAGCATTCAGGTATGCTGTTTCAAAGTCAAAGAGTTGCACAACCATCTGCCTCTTGGTTGCTATAGCTAACACTAACTTAAGACTTTCTGGCTTTGCTGTGGGCAAAAAGGTTTTGTCAAAATTGGTGTAGCACTCCTGTGAAAAGCCTTTTGCAATTAAGCGTGCCTTACACTTTTGGGTCCCATCAGGCATGTCCTTCAGCTTGTATACCCACCTGCAACCAACAACTTTTTGGTCTTTGGGTCTCTCAGCTACCTAGAACACTTTCCTCTCAAGTAGTGACTCAAACTCAGAGTCCATGGCTGTGTTTCACTTCTCCTGCTCTTCCTGGGGAAGTTTTAGGAAATCCTGAAAACTTGCAGGCTCCTCTGCCATGACACTGCATAGCCTGGCTTCCTGAACAACAAATCTGTCAGGAGCCTTTCTGACTCTCAGTGACCTTCTGGGAATGAGCACCCTAGTTCTGTCTGACTCATCCTCACTTGCACTGCAGCTGCTATCTCTCCCTGTGTCAGGCTCACTGCTTGTTTGTGGTGCTGTGTGTGTTGGAGTGGCATGTGAAGTGTCAGGCTTTTCTTCCTGTACCTCCCCTTGATCATCAGGCATTACCACCCCTCTATTTGTGGGACTTTTGGGAATTGTCCCACAACGGAAGGGAATTGTTGACACATCCCTCCCCAAGGAAACAAGCACCTCCTGATTGCAATGCAGTCTGTCTCATCTGGAGTGCATTTCAAAGTTTGCACTCCTGGAGAATGTAACCTTTCCAGGACGGAGAGAAAATATGTACTTATTACTCTCATAGCCTAGGAAACGCAGCCTCCTGGTTTTAGGCTGCCCAGGCTTCCTTAGGCTTGGGTGAATCAGTACATTTGCATATTGTCCAAAAACCCTCAGGTGCTTGAGGTTTGGTGCTCTACCATACAATAGACAATATGGGGTCTGGTTGACGCTAGAAATCCACAGTCTATTTAAATGGTAAGCAGCAGTCTTCACTGCCTCCCCCCAAGCCCAGCTGGGGCTTGTGCATCTACCACCATGCACTCCATCATGCACTTCAACATCCCAATTTTCCTTTCTGCAAGCCCATCCTCCCCTGGAGATACTGAGTTTGTGGTCTTGTGTGTAATGCCCCTCCTACGCTTCCAGGTCCGCAGACTGTTGGATAAGAATTCCCCTCCCCATCCGTAACTAGACTGGAAACCTTATGAGAAGGGAATTCATGTTCCACCGCATTCATCCACTCACAGAACCTGTCTGCAGCCTGATTTTTCTCCTTCAGTAAGTATACATAGGTGTACCTAGTGTGTCTGTCCACTATCACAAATAAATAATGGTTACCCCCTTCTGTGGGCTTATAGGGTTCTGCTAAATCAGCGTGGACAACTTCAAAGGGTCTGTTAGTGACAGGTTGGGTCTTTTTGGCAATAGGGAAAGCCTTCAACTTAACTTTGCTGCACACTGCACATTCTAAGAACCTTCGGCAGTGTTTCATGCTTAAACCAGGGCACACTTTTGCTAGTTCCTTTAACCCTTTGTAACTAGCATGGCCCATTATCCTGTGATAGTAATGACACACTTATCATGTAGGGGCACATTGTCTGCAGGGTTCACATTTGCTACCTTCCCTTTAGGCAACATGTAATACAACCCATGTTTCTTTATACCTTTTGCACAGACATCATTCATGTTATGCCTTTCTGTTACTGTACAGTGTTCCCCCTCAAACATCACTTTATAACCATCAGTAGTCATTTGGGACACACTTAATTCTCTAGTTTGTTAACACATAACATATTTTCAAAATCTCTATGAAAAGATGGCATATATGCATTACCCATTTTCTGCACCTTACTGGGAGCACCATCTGCAAGGTTAATATTGGTTATTGAAGCATTTTTAACATTGCTTAACAACTGTAAATCATTAACCATAATGGGCGTGGCCCCACTATCAAGTAATCAGATTCTTTCCTCAGTACCATCAGGATGGTGCTGTGCTATGAAGGCATGGCTTGCAGCCTGAGAGGATGTACCCCTCCTATCCGGTGCAGGCATCTTACAGACCTCCTTAAAATGTCCAGGGTTTTTGCATCTGAAACAGTGTTTCACGTAGCTGCAGGCTCCCTCCTCCACAGGTGCCTCTGTTTTAGTGCTCTCCTGATTGTGTCTGGTAATTTGTGACTGTTTATTCCCCTCCATACGGGAATCAAATTGCTTGCGTTTGGTCTCTTCCAGAATATGTCCAGTTACCAGGTCTACAGACAAATTGCTTTCCCTGGTGGTCTGCAGACTGTACATTAGGAAATCCCATTCTTTGGCAAACTGCCCAATAAAATAAAACACTTATGGGCTTCTGGAATGACCACCCCTCTATTGGCCATCTCTTGAAAAAGCTGCCTCATTTCCTCCAAATGGGCTTTCACGCGGCCCCCGGTAGACAGCTTTGTGTTATAAAGTCTTTTAGTCCATCCTGAGAGGCAGGATGAAATTCTGATGAACCGTTTTCAAAGCTGTCCAAAGCTGAAAGGCGGTCTTTGCTGGGGCCGCATGTATTAACTGGGAGGGACTGAGTGATAAGAGAATTGCAGCTCTAGCCTTCTGATCTGCTAGTCTGAACCTTCTGGGATCACACTTTCATTCTCCAAAACATGCCACAAATTGTCCTTAATTAATAAAGCCTCCATGTATAAACTCCATGCTGAATAATTTCTATCAGCCAGCTTTTCAAAGTGGATGAGACTATTATCTGCCATTCTGCTGACTGAGTCAACAATTCACCAGCTATGAAGCACAAACAGCAAGCAGCTGGCAGCACTTCAAGGTTACTTGAAGATACTACAGGGCCTGGCTGAAACTTAACTGTTTCTCAGCCAACTAGCCAAAAAAACTCAAAACAAAAGAGTTTCTGGGAAGTTTTTTGGGTGCACCTTATCTAATCTGAGATCAATCAGCTGGTCCTATAACCACTGTCGGGATGATAGGACACACAATCCCCAGTAGAAGCCTAAAAACTGTCTCAGTAGACTCAGTAGCAACCCACTTCCCTAGAATACTGACACGCAGAGTGTTTGACATCCAAATAAGCAGGAGGCACTTTTATCTTCAAACTCAAACAGTTGCAATATATACACATATTTACAATCCAAGGAAAAAAATGCTTCACCAGGTCTCAGCGTTCACAGGAAGAAGGAAGTGAAGCTCTGTTCTGAGCTCTCATATATATATGACATTGCCCCCTGGTGGCCTGACTAGGCATGATTTGGTAGTTCATGCAGCATGGTTCTGCAGTTGTTTGGCCATTTTAAAACTTACGGTTCAGTCACCAACTCCTGACAACTTTATCATAATATAAACAAATCTGAACAGACTATAAAACCTCACACCTACTTCTGCCTCTTCCAGTTAGTAACAGTTACTTCTCTTTAATTGCACATGCACAGCCTTCATAGTGTTCTGAAAAGGAAGGAGACACACACCTACCTATCTCCTTCATTTCATGTACTCTGATACTTCCCACAGCTTTCCTCTATATCAGTTCAAGACAAAAACTTATCTGATTTTATATATATAAAAAGTATGCCTTTCCAATAGCAGGTTAGTGCACTGTGTGCAGTGCATGATGAGTCGCTACTATTGAGCTCTGCTCTTGATGCTCTTAATGAAGTATCTTAAGAAATTGAAATATGCTAGGCTGTATTTTGAGATGTTTAGGTTGGATTTTGGTGTATTTAATATCACTATAACTATTTATTTTCAGGCTTTCTTTTACTTAATGACTAGTCCTTGTAGGAACCTGATACACACAATTCTTATCAAAGCCTATACCCTATGCTTCATAAAGTTTTTCTCCCACCATTCTCAGAGAGATGCAGTCATCAAGCTTGAAATTAAGGTTCCACTCAAACACTGTCTACTATCTTTTGCAATATCCTCTTCTTGGCTATTTTTAAGGTTCTTGGAATGGAAAAGAGATTTCATTTATTATTTATCTGGTTGATGAAACAATGTATGTCATTTTATTGAAGGTGTTAAAAATCTGCTACTTTTCTCAGTTTTGTTTTAGAAGATTAGCATTTTGCTTTGCATAGTCAGAATTGATCTTACTTCAGAACTGTCTCTGAGTGATACTTATTGCCATTTTAAACAGTGACAGCTGTGGTTGTCTTGGTGGATAACCTATGCAGGGAAATGAACAGGGTGAGTGTTTCTCTGTTGGTTCTGTTGGACCTTTCAGTGCCTTTCAGTACCATCAACAGTGGTATTCATCTGGGCCCCCTTGGAGAGACACTGTTTTTACAGTGGCTCCATTCCTTTTTGGAGGGATGAACCCAGAAGATGGTGCTAGGGGACTCCTGTTTGCTATGTTTTCTCTCAGAGCTCTGCATTGTCCCCATGCTGATTAACATATACATGAAACTGCTGGGACAGGTTGTCTGGAGATTTAGGTTTCAATATCTCTCATTTCTATCTAACTCCAAGGAACCTGTCTTGGTACTAAGCCATTGTCTGGTGTTAGTAAAGGACTGGTTGAGGGCAAACAAACTGAAGCTTAATCCAGACAAGACAAAGGTGCTCCTAGTCATTTGGAAGGCTAACCAGGATATAGGAATCAACCTGTGCTGGCTGGGGTTCTGTTCCTCCTTAGATCTCAGATTTATAGCTTGGGTGTACTCTTGGATTCATCCATGAACCTGAATGTCCAGGTTTCGGCAGTGGCCAGGAGTGCATTTGCACAGTTAAAACTACCGTACTAGCTGTACCTATCTCTTGAGAAGTCAGATCCGACCACAGTAATACATGTCTTGATTATATCCCAGTTGGATTACTGTAATGCACTCTATGTGGGGCTGGCTTTGAAAACTGTTCAGAAACTTCAGCAGGTTCAAAATGCTCGCAGCTATGTTGCTGACTGAGGATGTTCATAAAGAGCATATAACTCCCTTTCTTGAAACAGTTTCACTGGACCTGTCTGTTTCTGGGCACAATTCATGTTTGTTTGACTTATAAAGCCCTATACAGCTTAGGTATTTGAAAGCCTGTATCTGCCCATACAAGCCTGCCTGAGTCTTATGATCTTCAGGAGACACCATCTCAATCCCTCAAGGCTCGATTAGTGGAGACATGGGAGAGAGCCTGCTTCTAGGCTTTGGAACTCCCTCCTGAGGCAGGTTCGATCTTCCCCCTCTCTGTTGTCTTTTTGTCAGCAGGTAAAGCTCCTTAGGGAGATCATCAATGCACCCCTTAGGGAGGGTCATGTTCCATCTTGCTTGAAGGAAGCTGCGGTTGGACCACTCCTAAAAAGTCCTTCCCTTGACCCTCTGGATATGAAGAACTACAGGCTAATCTCATTATTACCTTTTTTGAGCAAGGTGATTGAGAGGGCGGCTGCTCTTCAACTCCAAGCTGTCTTGGAAAAAACCGACCGTATAGATCCATTTCAAACTGGCTTTAGGACAGGATTTGGAGTTGAGACAGTGATGGTTGCCTTAGATGATGACCTTCACCTGAGCATCGACAAGGGTAGTATGACCCTGTTGGTGCTGCTGGATCTCTCAGTGGCTTTTGATGCTATAGATCATGATATCCTCTTGGATTGCCTGAAGAGGTTAGAAATCAGAGGTACTGCTTTGCAATGGTTCCACTCCTTCCTCTTGGGGAGATCCCAGAGGGTGATGCTCGGGGACAGTTGCTCTATAAGAAAAGAGCTTAACTTTATTTATTTATTTATTTATTTATTTATACCCCGCTCTTCAGCCACAAGGCTATCAGAGCGGCTTACAAATTGTTCTAAGCAATAGCTATTTACACATCTAACTGCATTAAACAGTTTCCAATGTGTGTTAGCTAATTGCTCCCACAAGCCGGGTACTCATTTTACTGACCTACGAAAGGATGGAAGGCTGAGTGAACCTTGGAGCCGGCTGGAATCGAACTTGCGACGTGGTGGCTTTGGCATTCCAGAAGGTGCCATCCTGTCCCCGATTCTATTCAATATATATATGAAGCCACTGGGAGAGATCATCCAGAGGCATGGGGCGGGATGTTATCAGTACGCTGATGACACCCAGATATATTTCTCCATGTCTCGGTCTTCAGCTCTGACTTCAGATGGTGTCTCTTCTCTCAATGATTGTCTTAGGGCAGTAATGGACTGGATGAAGGAAAACAAATTGAAGCTGAATCCAGACAAGGGTTCTCACGGTAGCAGCCCCAAATCGAGGTATTAGGATACAACCTCCATTTCTGGATGAAGTCACATGCTCCTCCAAGGATTGTGTTCGCAGTCAGGGGGTACTCCTGGATTTGTCACTCTAAATGACAAATCAGGTAAATGTGACAGTCAGGAGTGCCTGTTATCAGCTTCGGCTGATACACCAGCTGCGCCTTTTCCTGGAAGTCAGGGATTTTGAGAATGTGGTACATGCTCTGGTAGCCTCCTGTCTTGATTTCTGTAATGCACTCTACATGGGGCTACCCTCGTGCTTGGTGCGGAAACTTCAGTTAGTACAGAATATGGCAGCCAGACTGGTCTCAAGTACATCTAGAAGAGACCATATAACACTGATCTTAAGATCACTTCACTGGCTGCCCGTTAGTTTCCGGGCTTTAAAGTTGGTTATCACCTTTAAAGACCTAAATGGCTTGGGTCCAACCTATCTTTGAGACCTCCTCCTTCCATATAATCTTACCCGGGCACTCAGGTCCTCTGGGAGGAATTTATTACAACCTTTAAAAACTAGACTTTCTTTGACCTCCCAGAGGACCTTTTCGGCTATTGCTCCCAGATTATGGAATGGCCTGCCGGATGAGATCCGTCATATCACCACTCTAAACAGCTTTTAAAAAGCTCTATTAAGATGGATCTCTTCCGGCGGGCCTTTCCCGAATAGATACCCAGCCATCAGAAATTTGTCCCGATCCCGCTACAGCCACCGTCTACTGTTTATTTTTAGTATTTTTAAGTATGTTTTAAATTTTTGAGTTATTTAATTGTATTTTAAGAGGGGGCTGGAATGAAAGGTCTTTGGGGGTATATTTTAATATTGTAAGCTGCCCCGATTGCGTTTTGTAGAGGGGCGGGATATAAATAGTAATTATTATTATTGTTATTATTATTATTAAAGACATTCTTGTTTAAACAGCCATTCAGCCTTGGCTGACCAGGACAGAGCAATGTGTAACTGGGGTGATGTTTTAATGTGTATTTTATACTTTAAGTATACAGTTGTTATTGTTTTAGATTTTAATGTTTTAAAAACAATCCAATCTTAAAAGCATTAATCTGTTAATTCTCTAAGAAAATGGGAGATTTCAATTACACAAGGATGAGTTTAAGCCATTTAGTGGCTGTGTGGTATAGTAGTTAAAGTCTGGGACTGAGAGCCGGGAGAGCCTACTCATCCATGAACCTAGGTGATGTTGAGCCAGCTACTCTCTCAGCTTGACCTAGTCATAGGGTTCTTGTGAGGATACAAGTGGAGAAGAATAGAGCAATTTATGTCTCTTTGACCTCATTAGAGGAAAGCCAGGATATAAATGTAACAAATAATATAATAATATTTATCACATTAACTTTTTTATCTTCAGAAAATTCATGTTGGGGTACATGGTTCTTCCTGCTCTTCCATTTTATTTTTGCAACATCCTTATGAGGTGGATTAGATTGGTATGTAAGTTGCTCATTGAATTTTGTGGGAATTTGAACTCAGGACCATCCAGTCATAGAACTGAAGAGTTGGAAGGAACCCTAAGGACCATCTAATCAAACATACTGTCACAGGAACTCATCACTAAAACATCCTAACAGATAGCCATCCAACCACTGTTTAAAAACCTCCCAAAGAGAGAGTCTTTCAACTTCTGTTCTATTGTCTAATCCTGATTCTGACTTCTGAGATACTAGTCACCGCTTCCAGTTTGGTGTCATGTTTTGTGGGAGCGGTGAGGCACCCAGCACAGCCTGGGGATGAACCAATCCAGGTGTAGCCAAACAGTAGTACCACATCAGTGGAATGGGCAAAAGTAAAACATAAACAAAGTCATCAGCTATCAGTCGTCTCAATGCCCTGACCCACTTTTCACACACAAAAAAAGGAAAAGACTAGCAGATAGAGAGGTTCTTCCAAAGATATCCAGAGGCTTTTATCTTCAGTTCCCATGTATATAAAATAGTATATACAAACAAACCTTGACATCTCATCAGCAATTCTCCAAACAATAGCTCAACCAATAATGTTACAACTTACCAATACACATATGCCAACACTCCTCTATGCTACTTCTTTGCTACCCAAATTTGCACCCCCACCAGCTGTGTATCTTTGGGTTCTCTTATATAGGTAGGGTGTTACCTGTCAGCATTTCACCATTTTATCTATGTAGTGGAATTACTCCTTCCTTGTTCTTGCTCCAGATATAGCCACATATCCAACTATAGCTCATAGTATATATGTGTGTACTTCATCCCCTAGGAAACATGCATGTTGAACATATTGAAAACTTAACTTTTTCTCAAGTTGGTTTTTGATTATGTGAATTCTATAAAATCCGACCGTCAGTACTATGCAACATTTTTATAAAGGACTTACCCAAAAGGATTTGGGCTATCAAATTTACAGATGATATGAAGAGAGAAAAGCTTAAAGTCACAGAGTCTGCATGTTGCTTTGTAATGTAATGAAGAAGAATGCTGCTCTACAAACACTTAAATGGAGCTCATTGGGTGATATGATGGAATGATAGAACTTCACCTAACTTAGTTTCCATCAGCATATATGAAAAGTACATAAATATAGATATAATACATTCAAAAGAATAAAGCCTAGTTTTAACATGAATGTAAAACTGGTTCTTTTCAATAGCTTTTGGTCACATTCATTTTACAGAATTTTCCATTTAAATGCAGATTTTGATTTTTCTGTTTGTAATAGAAAACATTTTTCATGTTCCAATGGAAAAAGAAAAATCTACTTTAATATGACATTACTCCCTTAAGGGATAATATTTTCTTGTTTTGTTCCAAAAGTGCAAGAAGATTGAGGAATGTCTGCTCTGTGGTTTTTTTTTTTTAAAAAAAAACCTTTTAAGCACAAAACCCATAACCAAGGCTTTATAAAAATTGCATATCAATACTGTTGAAAGTACAGTTTGGAAATGCATAATATCAGTACTGTTTAAAGCAGGCTTTGGAAATGTTCAATAAAAATTGGTATTATAGACTGCAGTCCTGTACCTGTGTACCTCATGGTAGAACCTACTAAGTTCAGAATAGGGCTTCACAGTTCAGGTATACCTCAGTTAACGAAGTAGATGTGTTCCTAGACAGAAAGAAAAACATTAATCCATGAAGAAGTTCTTCTGTATGTGAAAGTCATCTCTGGATATAAGAAGTATTTTGAAATTTATGTTAGATCATTGACAGACAGCCTTGGTAGGCTGAAGGGTCAATTTGTCTTGTCATGTACCTCACTGTACGCTACCCAAATTTAGTGGTCTGCAGCAAATAGAAGAAAAAACACACTACTTGTTGTTGTTGTTTTTTTGCCTTGCGTATCTCCACCCAGAAACTAGCCATTCAAATACACAAATTTACATATCCTCCCCAACAGGGGTTCACAGTATATAACCCCCACACACTCCTACCCAACCGTTCTCTGAAGATGCCAGCCACAGATGCAGGTGAAACGTCAGAAATAAACTCTTTCAGAACATGGACTCACAGTCCGGAAAAAAACTAAGGAAAATATATGGATGCCGGCCATGAAAGCCTTCAACTTCACACTACTTGTTTCTTTAAATAGTATTTCTTCACTCAAAGAAGCAGCTTTATTTTAGCATCTGAGAGTTCTTCTCCTAAAACATGACACATATTCCCCCCCCCCATGCATATTTATGATTGCAATGGGATGGTGGATTGGCAGTGTGCCTCTGAAATCAGCCATTATGGGAGGAACTGGAGGATACACAAGGTGCACAGACCACATGTTTCTCACTATGGCATTAGAGAGTAACTAAATCCAAAGATTTTTTCTGAATGTACTGCTTCTTGCAGAAACGCTAACATAAATCAGTCTCAAAGGTTCCACTAGATTACCCCCTTTTTTTGCACAAGTGAAGGCAACAGCTATTGAACCTATTACCAATATTGTAATATCTTTCACATATTTGTGCTGAAGCACTTCTCAGAGAGTACTAAGCTGTTTTCTTTCTGCATTCTTCAGACTCAGCATCATCAGTTAGCTGCTGTGTGTTCTTTTGTTTTCATGTGCATGTCTGGATGTGGGAAGTGTTATATGGTGGAGAAACATTGTAGCTGTTCTGTAGCATACGGTCTCATGCTTTGTGTGCAGTTGCACAAATTTAAATGTTGGAAACAGGAAAGACCCATATTTCTTGAGACATTATTTATTTTATTTCTGTATTGGCCCCAAGGGGGAGATGTGTGTGTGTGTGTGTGTGTGAAAGAGAGAGAAATGGTGAATGTTTCATTTCATAAATTGGGTTTTTTTTTTTACTACTTACGTGTGTCTGAAGTGTGGTCAAGATTTGACAAAGTGAGGTTCTAATAATTAGCTTTATGATGTCAGTTGTTTTCTTTAAAGTATCAGGTTTAAAAGTATCCTGACAACTGTGTTATGTACATGGCCATTAAACTGCTGGTTCATAACTGCACATTGAATGCAAAATCCTTTACCATTATGGAACAGTTTAGTGGGCCCCTTTAATGAGCTCTATATATTTAAAATGTCTATTTCCTGTCTGAAGCTAGAAAAACACTAAAGCTTAAGACTGAAACCTTCTGCTTTTGTTTAGTCTATGGTAGAATTATTGATGTTGCTTTCATGATCGGTGATTGATTTAAGAGTGTTTTTTTTCTTTGTATTGTATTCAACATTGACTTCTGTAGCTGTAGGTCAGTTATTTGAGAATTGAGTGAACTCTTATTTGTTTAAGACTCTACTCCCAGTAAGGCAGGATCCATCTCTCTGTGTGTGCGCACACGTGTGCATATGCTTTTGTGTGTGTGTGTGTGTGTGTATCCTTCTACCTCCCTTTGGAAAGCTGTTTCTCAAAAGTGGGACATGCTCCAGAGGAGCTGCAGTTAGAAGAAATTTGCACTTTTATGTTATGGGCTACAAGATCTAAATCTAAGTATTGCAAAATTGGATTTCTGGAAGGAACTCTTTCCACTTTACTAAAACAGATCAAAAAGTTTTTTTTGCCTGTCTATATACAGGTGTAGAATTGTATTTTCTTACAAGTAAGAGACAGCTTTATATTTGATCTTGGGACATGCAAGGGTACTAAGCAAGATAACTTACTTGAGAAGTTGGGGTTACAGTCCTGTTTATGCTTATTTGGAAGCAGATCCTATGACCAGTGTGGGATTTTGCTTTTAGTAAACATGTAATAAAATGGAGTGCCATTTATATCCCACTAATAGAAGTGACACCCTCAGCAGAAAAAAAAGGGGGCCAATTCTGCATACTCTCAAAAGATATTTCAAAGGGTTGGAAAACTAATAAGATCATATTGGGGAGGGGGACACTGTTGTGGATGCAGCAGTGAAGAGAGGAGGAGAAAGTGTTATCTCATGACTGGAAGTTGGCTGATGCAATATTCACTTATGCTCATTGGATTGTAAACGTCCAGAATTTTCCATAAGCAAGAAAAAAGTTTTTCTCTGTGAAATGTAAATGTAATTATACTGTTTAAGAGAGATATAAAAAAATCACTTTTTGAAAACTGAATACATTTTCTAGCCTAGCCAGAAGTGTATGTGCGTGCACAGGAAACAGAAACACAAGACCATGCATCTGATTTCTTGGTGCTATAGGGTTTGTCTACATGTGGGGCAAAAGGTCTGAATGGAATTTTGCCTGCATGCCCCACATTCCCCCCAATCCCTGCACATTGTTATACTTCACAGGGATGTGTCTTCACTTTCCGTGTGGAGTTTTGGCCACCGCCCCCCCCCTCCGACCACAACCAATTTTAAAGCTCTGGAAGCATTTTTGGGGGTTTTTTTCCCCAGGCTGTGAGGCCATGTTCTGGAAGAGTTTATTCCTGACGTTTCGCCTGCATTTGCGGCTGACATCTTCAGAGAATGGTTGGGGAGGGGTGTGTGGGGTTTATAATATAAATCGGAATATAAACCCCACACACCCCTACACCACCATTCTCTGAAGATGCCAGCCACAGATGCAGGCGAAACGTTAGGAATACATTCTTCCAGAACACGGCCTAACAGCCTGGAAAAAAAACTATGAAAAACCTATGGATGCCAGCCATGAAAGCCTTTGACTTCATTCTGGAAGCAGTTCCTGGCTGAAGGGATAAGTTTTCTCCCTTCCCCTGGCTCAGCAACTCTGACTCTGCCTGCTCACCTGTTGTTTCCTTGAAGTGCTTTCACCACTTTTGTCAAGTGCCTCTTCCAGTGATGGGCAAGCAGAAGAGCAGGCGGAGGCAGCGCTAACAAGCTAGAGGAAGGGAGAAAACCTCTCCCTTGGGTCAGGAACTGCCTCCAGAGCTTTAAAATTGGCTGTGGTGGCAGCGGCAGCGGCTGCTGTGGCTAATGAAACTCCACAGAAAACCCTGAATCCCACATACTGTTCATCCTGGTAAGATGCTCCAACATGTTGTGAATTTGGGCCATGCTGTATGTGATCGTATAGCCCCAGATTTGGGGAAAAGCCACATGTGGCCTGATTGCAGCAAATTTGGGGACATTTTCGTAGGGATTTGGGGGATTTGATGGTGTAGACAAGCCCATAGAGAGGGTAACATCTTTGTCTTTTGAATTCTAGCGCCTATGTGACTTTCCTAGTGGGTCCATAAGTTACAATGCATGACTTGTTGTGTCATTATATAACACTTATTTTCCAAAGTGAGGAGTTTCCCCCATGCTATTTTTACACATAGGACAGTAGCCTCTCGTAGACTGATATATAGTGGTGATACAGTTTGTAAGAGATTAAAACATTGTTCGTAACCTATGGATATCAAATTAGTATTTCATTTAAAACCATGTACATTTTCTTTAAAATTTTGTTTTTTTTAAATTACATTTTAGAATAAGATTTAAATGAATTTAAATAAGGTTTAAATAATTTAAATAAGAATTTTAAATTTAAATAAGATTTACATAAAAATGAATTAAAAGTGTTTCCAAAATCCTTATTTCATCTATCTTTCTGTGAATGCTGAGAATTAAGAAATTAAATTCCTTTCTATGTTGTTGAGTATTGTGGAAATACCTTATCCCTTTCCTTTAAACATCTATTTTTCTTTCTGAACTAAAAACAAACAAACTTGTTTTTCTTTTTTGGGAAAGTGAATTTTAGGGCCTAAATCTAATTGCTAGTGGCTAACTAGATTAAAGCCATTGAATCAATCAATAAGTATTGATTTACCATTCAGCAACTGATTCAGTGTTTCTACTATAGTTGAAAGGAACAGTTAGAATTGGGTTTACGTCTTTTTTTTCTGTACTCTTTCCAATCCTTTGATTACTGTTTTTGAAGCATAGTTCTGGTAGTCAACTAAAATTTAAGGGAGAGGTGAAATCTGTTATGAACTGCTTTACTTTTTCCTGACCTTATGTAAGAAAGTAATGGAAAGTGATAATGAGAATGCATTGTAGCCCTACATTTTTCAGAACAACAAGTTCACTTGGAAGCTGTCTTAAACATTCAGATACTGAGAACAGTAATGCTTATAAGTAGCAATAGTCTTCTTTCACTGTACAGTATTCTTGTTCTGGAATAGGAGGAATCACAAGTTTTCAGTGTTCACTCTTAAGAGCTAGTTTCTCTTTTTGCATTCATTTGGGTTTTGTGCTTTCTTGGTTTTGCAAACTCTCTATTAGAGCCGTTGCAGTTTCGGCATTCCTCATCTCTGGATCAAGCCATGAGACCATATGTTTTCTTCCCCTACCCTGTGGATCTTATGGTCTGTTGATGGTTATACCAGATCTACTTTAATCATGGTTAATGTAACCAGGAATTTTAAATCACTTTCAAAACATGGATCCAAATCCAGATTGAAGTGAAAGTGTTATTAATAATTGTGGTGTCCTTGATTACAGTCATTGTGTGTTGATGTAGGATGTGTCCCCTTTCATCTCCTCCCCCAAATAAACACAAGACACTATGTACGTACAAAGAATATATTGAATACATGATATTGGAAGATAATAAGAGGATATAAGAATATATATTGGCAATAAAGGCCATAACTTTGATGACAGCTGCTGTTGGTTGGCACAAACACATGGGTTTGTATCCAGATATCGACAACCCCCTCCCCCCTCCCCCCTCCCATTTCCAAAGAGACACGTGATCAAGAAATAAAAGGGGGGCATTCCGTGATGACATGCTCCAAGTTGGCATGTCCCAATGCCATGACACCAGGGGGGTCTCCGTGACCTTGAACTTGACTTTGACCTTGATGGAGGTCCCCGTTACCAATAACCTTGGATCAGAACCCATGCCAATGATTATACAAATACATGCTAAACACCATATGAAGTATACATTAAAAGAGGGTGGGTGGGTGGGGTTAGGCTTTTACAGAGCCTCTGACTGGTCTGGTGCTGCAGTCAGGTATTTATACCCAACCATCAGACCTGAGGGAAGACCTGTTGCAAGATGCAGCGAGGTCCTGCCTCCCAGCCAGTCAGAGGACAAGGCCTGCCTTCACCTCTGATTGGCTAGGAGCCCTTTCAAACTGGCCAATCAGGACAATGCAAGCTCAACCCTGATTGGCCACCACTCCAATCCCTTCCTGGTTTGCAGTGCAAGCCGGGAAGAAGACGGAGGGGCATGGCAGCATCCATGCCACCCCCCCAGCCACGTGGGAGGGTGTGGAGATGGGGGGGCTGACCACCCCACAAACAAGCTGCCGGCTGGGAAACAGTGACTCTGGCAGCTCCATTAGCAGTGGAAAATGGTGCAGATAGGGCTGGATGTCCAGGCCTAAAGTCCAGGGCCACACAACATCCTCCATTCCTGTTTGATGTCCTGGAAAGTACCAGGGAAGAGTGTGCTTTGGCAGACAGATCAAGGCTGTTTTCCTTTGTTATGTACACAAAGAATTGTGAGCAAACTCAGTGAGCAAAATTACAGACTGAGCAAAAATGTTCCTGAATTTTGGCAACATGGTACTCCCCCTATATGATCCATTAATGGCTACAAATGTGGAAAGTTTTAAAAGGAGGTTTAGATAATGACTGTTAGGTTGGCTACCGATATTAGAAGCGGTAGGTCTATCTCATTTGTTGAGGAATGTGAGATGGAGAGTGCACCTATACTCATGTCCTGATGGCATATTTCCCATGGGCAATTTCTTGGTTATTGGATGAACAGAATGCTGGACAGTGTAAAGACATTTTGACAGATCCAGCATGGCTGTTTTTACATTCTAATCGAGCGCTTTCATCAGCGCTGTCTACGCACAATCCTAAATATACACTGGACTGACTATGTGACGAATGTTGCTGTCCTTGAACAAGCAGGGATCACCAGCATTGAGGCCATGATATTGAGAACACAGCTGCGCTGGGCAGGTCACGTTTCTAGGATGGAGGACCATCGCCTCCCAAAAATACTACTCTACGGTGAACTCGCCACGGGTCAGCGTAAGAGGGGCGCTCCAAAAAAGCGATACAAAGACTCCCTGAAACAACATCTCAGGCTTGGCCAAATTGATCACCAACAGTGGTCCGCCCTGGCCTCACATCGGGAGGCATGGAGACGCAATATCCACAATGCTGCAGCCTTATTTGAGAACTCACGACGAACAAGTCTTGAAGAGAAACGACAACGCAGAAAGAATCACAACCCAAAAACATCACCCAAGGAGTCCTTCTGCTGCGCTTTTTGCAACCGGACTTGTTTATCTCGGATTGGCCTTTTTAGTCATCAGCGCGCTTGCAGAAGGCGCGGGATGAGTCCTTCCTGAATCTTCGTTTGAGAAGAAAAGCCAGAGAGAGAGAGAGAGAGACTCTTGTATGCTTACATTGTGTGGTGAAGGCCTTTCACAAGCTTTTGTAAAATAGGTGAGGGGGCGTCTCAAAATTTATCCCTTTTTAAAAATAAATTTTATTAATTTTTGATCATACCTTATAATATCCGATCAATACTTATTTAGTATAACATGTAATATTACCATAAACATCACATTTTTCTATTAACTAATTTCAAAAGTTAACATAGATTCTTTGCTATGATTCTTTTCATGAATATTAATTCCTCTACCCTCCCCCCCACCTCAGTGCTCCCCTTCACCGGAGCCATGATCCCTTACCTAAACTTTCCAGAATCTCATTTCTTCTCGTGGAGGTAACCTCCCATCTTTTGTCTGTAATATTTTTTTAACAAATACTTTCCAAATTTTATCAAAATCACTTTCTTTCCAACTTCCTCTTCTTACTTTAATTCTACATATTAACTTAACATTTATTGCCATTTTCCAAACTTCTTTATACCACTCCTCCACTTGTACATTTATTTGCATTTTCCAATGTCTTGCTATAATTAATCTTGCTGCCGTTAATAAATTTGTTATTAAATCCTTTTCTGCTTGGTTCCCATTCTCTCCATTATAAATTGACATCAATGCTATACTCGGTTTCCTTTCTATATTTATATTCAAAATATTCTGTATTTCTATAAAAACCATTTTCCAAAACTGCTGTACAAATTTACAATTCCACCACATATGCATATATGTACCTATTTCTTGACAACCTCTCCAACAATATTTAGAGTTATTCTTGTCTATATTATGCAATCTTGCTGGTGTCAAATACCATCTCCATATTATTTTATAGTAATTTTCTTTTATCCATATTGATATAATTTTTAGTTGTCTTTGTTTCCAAATCTTATCGCATTCATGATCTCCAATTTTTTGTTTCAAATCTTCCTCCCATATTCTCCTTAAATATTCTCCTTTGTCTTTTTTATCCTTATTTTTTTATCAATATTTTATATAATTCACTTGTAATACCTTTCAAACTTTCATTATCATCCCTCTTTTCACCTTTTTTCACCAAATTTTCAAATTTTGTGAATTCCCTTGTTTCTTTATGATCCTTTTCCCAATTTTAATCTATTGTTCTAACTGTATGCAATTAAACCATGAAATTTTCATTCCACCTAATTTCTCTCTTATACTCCCTTTCTCATTCATCCATCCTATACATCCCTCTATTTTGTCTAGTCCTCCTTTCTTTAATTCCTTTCCGATTTTTTCGTTCAAATTATTTGGGATTCCCCCCCCCCCGCATTATAACCATCAAAATTTATCCCTAAAGAAAGAAAGGCTTCTTAAACAACTTTCTGTGAGCAAAACCTTGTCCCTGGGACCTGGAGGAAAAATTGTGATGCAGCTGTAAAATTGGAAGCATTCAGTTTCAAACTAAAGCTGAGCGAATATAGTTGTTTAGTAGCCAGGGTAGATTCTTTAGTATGATCCAATAGGTTTTTTTTTAATAGGTGTGTTTTTTTAAGCAGTTGCCTGACAAAGTAGTCAATTGCATACCAGAAAATTCTATGCCAGGAAATTTTTATTTACTTTTTTATTTTATCACACCATTTTGCCAAAAATGGTACTCAAGGTGACTAACATGTAAAATTCAAATAAAAACAGATATATAATCAAAACATAAAAATAAATTGGAAATTAAATTACAGGGCATCCATGAAATAAATAGCAACACCAAACCAGTTAACAACCACAGCTGGAATCCTGTCATCCCATTACACTAGTGCTTTTTTCAGGGTTGAGTATCAGTTTTGAGGGAAGACAGACAGAATCTGCTGGCTCCAAGCAACCTGTTTCTCCACTGCCTTATATTTTTTCCCTGGTGCTGTTCTTGTGCCCCTTTTCCTCCTGCCCCTGCCACCTATGACAGTTCACCAACCGCTACTTTTCAAAAACAACCCAGCTTAATTTTCAAGGTCTCATCTAAATAAAAATAAATGTCTTTTCTTGATAGCTGAAAGACAGCAGATAGAGGGCCTGCCTAGGCTCTCTTTGCATGGAGGTCCAGAATCTGGAAGCAGACACCGAGAGAACCCTATTTCATGGTACTGCTAAGTATATTTCTTGAAGGTATGGAACTAAAAGAGAGACCTGGTGAGATCCTGGACAGACATATGGGAGAAGAAAGTCTTTCAGACAACCTGGTCTAGAGTTATATATGAATGTAGGGTCTACTTTGAATTGCATCCTGTCCCGTAGCAACTCAGCAATGCTGTTATAACAACCGAATCTTGTGTTCCCTTTAACTGGTCCTGGAAAATTTAGGCATTTCTTACACATAAAAAAGTTGTACTATATACTTGATATATCCTATATTAGGCCTTCGTAAATTTTGCCTGTGTGACATAACATCATTTCTTATCTGCATGTACAACATCATTGCACTTTGTGCATATTTGATTTTCATCTGCAAAGTAGGGCTTACCTGAGTCATGGCGCTGTTACGTCATGAATATAAAATACCCTTTTCAGAAACTTGCATACCAAGTATGTTCTTTTCCAAGTATGTCATGGTTCATTTCATTTGAATAGTTTGAACTATCTTATTTTTCATCTCTATAGAACTTTTGTAACTGCACAATTGAGCTATAGGGCAAATTCTGTTACTTCATTTCTGAGCTTGGAAAAGTTACTTTTGCGGATAGATTAGGAAAGGTAAATAAATGCTAATAACTTGAATTTTGCAATTGCAAAAATAGGTGAGTGCTTGAATGAAGCATGAGCAGGAGAGAGCTGGAAGGGCAGGGCGCACTGGGAATTGGAATGTATGTAATTAAAATAGTGTAATAATGTTGTTTGATGAGGAAATTGTGATAGGAGGATAGCCTGAATAAATAGCATTCTCTTTTACTGCAGATGAAATTTTGAACATAAACAACATATTTTAATTTGTGGACATAGCTGATTTTCTTTGCCAAATCCTGGACTTGTTTTGAATGCACAAGATCATACATATGTAAAATTGTATATTTTTCCATTAGAGCTTTCCTAAAGGAGGTTGTGTTTGTGCAAGTGTAATTCTTAGTTTTTCCCAGTATGTTCAATTTAATGGTGTATTGGCATAGTAGCCCATTTTTCTAATTGCTTTTCAAAAAGTGATAATTTGATTGCTGTACATAATGGTTCTCCAAAGATGGATATTACTAAGGTGATGAAGAGCTCTATTTGGATTTATGCTTATCAGTAACCTTTACTCATAATGTGATATTGTCTGAATGTCTTATTTTGTTCAGCTTTCCCTAGCCCTGATGAAGCCTTAGGCTGCTGTTTCTTTGACTTACTGATAATTTTTTATCTGATTAACTGACACATTTAGTTGAAATCAGACACAGCCCTTAGGCTGGGCATGGATTTAATTTTAAAAGTATCAAAGGTTTGCACTGTGTGCTGTTTAATCATCATGTTTATCAGGCAAGAAAAAATTACCGGAAGGACTATAGGGAGAAGGGTTATCTTAAGGAGCAGTAGCTTGGGAAATTGACAATAACTACAAGGTAATTTACTGCTAACTTTCACTTTCATTAATATAACATTTCCCACTAATAATTACAGTGCATGTAATATACTAATTAAATGGAAAGCATTATCACTAATTTTCTTCCTGCTGAACCCAAAGAATTGTGTAACAAGAGGATTTAAAAAAAAGACATCTAGTAGTACTGTTTTCAATCCACAAGCAAATTGGGCAGCTTCAGAGTATTTTGATATGGCATTCTGTGTTGCTTTTTGATGTGGTTTTGGATTTGGATTTGGTTTTTAAGGAATCCTTATGGCTTCTACTTTGGAATTCTTCCAACCTTGTAGCAAACCATTGAGATTTTAGTAGCATAAGTCAAACAGCCCCTGATTAGCAGGATAATGCTTGTGGTCACAAGATGCATATTGGTGTGTCAGTACTGCTGAAGATTGTCTTAAGGTGCAATCTTTGAGGAGGTCATCCCTGAGGCTATAGTATATTGTGAAGGATGAGGTGGACCACTATCGGAATTCTCCCTTGATGTGATGAACAGTAAGTGCAAAAAGAGATTGTATGCTTTATAAAACAAAATATTTTCATAAGGTGGCACACAATAAACAGTCTTAAGGAGTGATAATGAAACATCAGTATCCAAAATATTAAAACTAATAAATTTAAAATTAGTAGTATAAAACACATCAGAGCAAAATGCCAACATAGAGTCCACAGTTCCTAAATTTAATGAAAGAATTTTATGAGAAGATTAAAAACGAGAGCAGTGGTAAATAAACATCAATCCTCCTTCTTTATCCAAAGGCAGTTTAAATTCAAAAGTTTAACCGTGTCCAGAAGACAAGCCTTAGCTCCTGTGGTGTAGGTGGTATCACTCATATTTAGGAAAGAACATCTGCTGTGGAGTTGGCATCATTATTTTTCTTCCCATTAGAATATTTGTCCCATTAGATATTCCCATTAGAATATCAGAATGCCAAACAGATCATCACCTCATAAGATGTAAACTAAATCTACATCTTAAGTTCAAACCTAAGAGGGGTGGCATCTTAAAGAAGAGACTCCAAGTCAACAGTCTTCAACAAGCTACCATGAGAGACAACTTCCAGACAAATCTGCAGACAAAACTTGAAGACCATCCTACAGATCCTTCTCCTACAGTGCTTTGGCAACATATCAAAAACAGTATCCTCTAGTCTGCAGAAGAATCCCTTGGGTTCTCCCACAAGAAAAATCAAGACTGGTTTGATGAAAACATCAAAGAGATCCAGGAGCTGTTGGCAAAGAAGAGAACTGCTCACCAGGCATACCTTGCCCAGCCAACTTGCCATGTAAGAAAAGCAGCTTTCTGTCTCACATGTAGTAAACTTCAACAAAAACTCTGAGACACGCAGAACAAGTGGTGGATCAATATAGCAGAAAAGACACAACGTTGTGCAGATCTGGGTGATCTTAGAGGATTTTATGAAGCTCTTAAAGCAGTGTTTGGACCTACTTATCAGGTCCAAAGCTCCTTATACAGTGCAGATGGTCAAACATTAATTACTGATAAAGCCTCCATCCTGAATTGACGGGCTGAACATTTTCAAAGTCTCTTTAGTGCTAACCAAGTAGTCCAAGGCTCAGCTATCCAACATTTCATACAAAAACCAATGAAAAATGCATTGGACATAGCTCCCACTTTGGAAGAGACCCTTAAGGCCGTACGCAGATGAAAAACGGCAAGGCATCTGGGATTGATGGAATCCCACCTGAAGTTTGGAAACACGGAGGTCATGTACTCCATGATAAATTCCACAAACTCCTTGTGAATTGCTGAGAAAAAGGGGAATTGCCACCAGATCTCCGAGATGCAGACATCATCACTCTGTACAAGAAAAAAGGAGCAAAATCTGATTGCTCAAACTATCGAGGCATAACACTGCTCTCTATTGCTGAAAAAATCCTTGCAAGGATACTCCTGAACATTAGTTCCTGCCATTGCAGAAGAACTTCTTCCTGAAATCCAATGTGGCTTCAGAGCCAATAGGAGTACTACAGATATGGTATTTGCCCTTAGATAACTGCAAGAAAAATGTAGAGAGCAGAACAAGGGACTCTATGTAACATTTGTCAACCTCACCAAAGCCTTCGACACTGTGAGTAGAAAAGGTATGTGGCAGATCCTGGAAAGACTAGGATGTCCCCTCAAATTCCTTAAAATTATTATTTTGCTACATGAGGGCCAGCGTGGTCAAGTCAGATATGGCGATGCTCTTTCAGAGCCCTTTCTAATAACTAATGGAGTGAAGCAAGGTTGTGTTCTTGCTCCAATTTTATTTACAATCTTCTTCAGCATGATGCTTCAAAGGGCTACGGCAGAGCTCGAAGAAGACAATGGCATCTATATACGCTTCCGTACTGATGGTAGCTTGTTTAACTTAAGCCATCTGAGGGCTCACACTAAGACTCTAAACTATCTAGTTCGTGAGCTGCTCTTCTCTGATGCTGCTGCCCTCGTTGCCCACACAGAAGCAGCTCTGCAGTGCCTAACATCCTGCTTCACAACAGCTGCAGAGCTGTTTGGGCTGGAAGTCAGCCTGACGAAAATGGAAGTTCTTTACCAGGCAGCACCGCAGGACGAACACCATCATCCGCACATTGCCGTAGGAAAATCAGTGCTTAAGTCCGTTCAGCAGTTCACTTACCTGGGAAGCATTATCTCCTCAAATGCCAAGATTGACAAAGAGCTCGATCACAGATTAGCAAAGGCATATAGCGCATTTGGAAGACTTTACAAAAGAGTCTGGAGTAATAAACACCTGAGATGAAGCACAAAAATAAGTGTGTATAGAGCCATTTTACTGTCTATTCTCCTTTATGGGTCTGAAACATGGGTCACCTATCGCCACCACTTACGACTCCTCGAACGCTTTCATCAGCGCTGTATATGCACAATCCTGAATATACACTGGACTGACTATGTGACGAATGTTGCTGTCCTTGAGCAAGCAGGGATCACCAGCATTGAGGCCATGTTATTGAGAACACAGCTGCCCTGGGCAGGGCACATTTCTAGGATGGAGGACCATCACCTCCCAAAAATAGTACTCTATGGTGAACTCGCCACGGGTCAGCGTAAGAGGGGTGCTCCAAAAAAACAATACAAGGACTCCCTGAAACAACATCTCAGGCTCGGCCAAATTGATCACCAACAATGGTCCGCCCTGGCCTCACATCGGGAGGCATGGAGATGCACTATCCACAATGCTGCAGCCTTATTTGAGAACTCACGGCAAACAGATCTTGAAGAGAAATGACAACACAGAAACACCACCCAAGGAGACCTTCTGCTGTGCTTTCTGCAACCAGACTTGTTTATCTCGGATTGGCCTTTTTAGTCATCAGCGCACTTGCAGAAAGCACGGGATGAGTCCTTCCTGAATCTTCGTTTGTGAATAAAAGCCAGAGAGAGAGAGAGAGAATATCTGTCTGTCTGTCCCTCTGTGTGTGTGTGTGTGTGTGTGAGAAAGAGAGAAAGAGAGAGAGAGAGAGAGAGAGAGAGAGAGAGAGAGAGATCTGTAAGGGACCAGTTCCTTCCACCCCACGTTTTCACATTGATTCATGTGATCCACTGCCACAAATTTATCCCATATATAGTGATGCATTGTTAATAGTTAGAGCAGGTGTCAGCAACCTAATGCTCTCTGGCCATTAGCTATGCTGTTTGGGGCTGACAGAACTTGTAGTTGAAAACATATTTGAAGGTTATTTGAAGGACCCCTTATGAACCAGCCCAGGCTCTTCAATCTGCTGGGGAGGCCCTTCTCTCTTCCCCACCACTCTCACAAGTGCATCTGGTGGAAACTCTAGAGAGGCTTCCAGTGGCTGCCCCCAGGCTCTGGAAATCCCTGTCCAGAGAAGTCAGATTGGCACCCTCCCTGATTTCCTTCCATAGTCAAGTAAAAACATTCTTGTTTTGGCAGGCCTTTGCCGATTTTTGCTAATGGCAGTGGTGGGGTATATAGTGTTGTATATGTGTGTGTATATATATGTGTGTGTGTGTTTTTAGAGTTTTAGCGGTTTTTAACTTTTTTAGTTGTTTAATTGTATTTTAGTTTTGTATTTTGCTGATTTTAACAATGCCTTTTTATTGTACACTGCTTTGAGTCCCAAACTGGGAAAAAAGTGGGATAGAAATAAACATAATAATAACATTTGCAGGCCATTGTGTTAGTTTTCCATGAGCCATGGATAACTGTGTGTGTGTGTGTGTGTGTGTGTGTGTGTGAGTATCCTTGTTTACACTCCATTTGGGGCTGTGATACAGATGGCCCTGTTTCAAATGAATGCCAGCCAGTCTTTGGATCTTGGTAGGTGACCTACCTTACTTGTTAACATCCTCACAGGGTGATTATAAATTGCACTTCTACCTTGTTAGAGTAATCACAAGTACAATAAAAAGTACAGGATAGTGGTTCAAATAGTTTAGGAAACACTGAATAGCTCATTGATTTACATGGAATACTAAAGGGGGGAAACATGTCATTATTATTAAGCTATGAGTTTGCAGGAATGAAAAAGACACATCCCTGTCTGAAGAATTACCATCTAAGTAACAGGGAAGGTGGCAGGAAGGACAGAAAGGGAGAGAATATTCAAATAATGTGCAATTTCTATAGCGCTGCTCCTTCATTCAAACAGACAAAGATGAGTGTTGATAGAAATTGTTTCTTTAAACTGTAAAAATAATACAGATGTATTAAAAGATGAAAGCCAGTGGGTTAGCACTTCAGCATTTTAAAAGATGAATGAACCTCTGGAAAAAGGATTTGTGTCATGAAAAGAAGCAGGACAAAGGGGGGTGCAAACCATTCTGGAACAACAATAAGAAAGGACTCAGGCAATCACAAGGTGCATGGCTGATTTTATGTATGATATCTGTGAGAAGCCCAAAGTTCCTAGTTTCTGTGGGTCAGAGATGTGCAGCTGTGGCCCGCCCTTCAGATGGTTTTGGACTATAACTCTGACAATCTCTCACTATTGGCTATTCTGACTAGTGATTAAAGCTGTAGGCCAAAAATATTTGAAGGGCCACAGTTGCCCACTCTTGCTTTGAGTGGGCTTGACCTGGGGCTTTGCCTACAGTCTCACAAATGTCTGAGAGGGAATATGACTAGTCATGTTGCAGAAATCATGGAACAGCAGACCCACGGTTTGGAAAGTGAGTTTTATTACACCAGTGGGCCTGATTGGAATACCTTCCAAAGAGTCAGAGCCTAGAGCTATAGTTACAAAATACTTTTATACTGTAATGACACTATGCAAAAAAACATTCCCTCCTCCTTCTCTCTGGTGTCTTTGGTGTCAGCAATTTCTCTTCCTTGAGACCATTGTTGATAGTTCAAGGCAAGATAGCTTAGGAACATTTGGGTACAGTTCGACCGCTATTAGAGAAAGAATTTGTTTACAATTCATATCATATGTTTATGGAACATAGAGTTGATTAGTAAGGACCATTGACTAGGCTTGAGAGTTAAAGGAAAAAGACTTTGCAGAGTCCCAGAGTCTCATGGGCTATCTAGTCTGACCCCAAATAGTGATTGTTAGGTGACAGCATTCAACAAATATACATTAGAGTGTACATGGCCACTACAGTCATACAGATGGCATCTTCTCACCAACTTGATCTGACTCTGAGTTCTAGTCTTCACAAGATTGGGCTTATTGCCAAGTCTGAGCACGCCTATTAGCAAGAAGGGAAATGTAGTATTATGATACTGTATGTGGATACACTGTGTCTCTGGGCACAAAATACTTCCTTTAGGATAGGATTGGGAATTGTAGGCTGAATGTTGCGTGTGGCCCTTTGGAGGGACTCCCATGTGGGCTTGACATACCAGGACCTAGCATTTTTTTGTTTGTTTTTGTTTTTAAAAAGGTTCCTGTCCAACTTAGGTGTACACCTAGACTCAGATCTGAGCCTGGGATGCCCAGATTTTGGGAACAGCCAAGAGTGTTTTTGTGTAGCTAAAACTAGTGCACCAACTGTACTCATTCCTGGAGATGTCAGATCTGGCTATGGTGACATGTATCTTGATTACACCCATTTGGATTACTGTAAAGCACTCTATGCAGTGCTACCTTTGGAAACTGTTCCAAAACTTGTGGCTAGGCTGCTTACCAGGGCTGATTATAGTGAACTTATAACTCACTTGTTGAAACAGCTTCACTAGCAGCTGTTCAGTTTTGAGTCAGACTTTGTAGTGCTGGTTGTGACCTTTAAGCTCTGCACAGCCTGGATCCTGACTATCTGAAAGGCTGTATCTCCATATACAACCTTGTATAATTAGCTTTTAACTGTACTTTGTAGTAAAGATGCCTTGGGTCCTGTGTTGGGGCAAAAATAGAAAAATAGTAAAAAGAAAGAAAGAAAGAAAAAGTTATTCTGGACTAACCCTCCCACAATGCTCAGCCAGTGGCAATGTTGGGTGGGGGATTTGTGTAACTGTAGTCCAGAAAACCCTGGAATAAGTTGGAAACAACTTGAAGGCAGACAAGAAAGTCTAGAAAAAGTAGCCTCCAGGCTATAGTCTGAATGTCATCTGTCTTAAGGCTATGTTTTTAATTCAATTAAGAGAAAAACCTCTGGTTTTGTAAGACTGTGCTAAGGACTTTCATGTTCACTCACTGCAATGTTAAGGGCTACATATGCTGGGATTAGTTACTATTTTCTACTTTTAGGTTCTTCAGTGCCTTGCAATTGGATGATTGTCACTGATCTAAGGGATTGTCTAAATGGAGGATAGGATTTGTCCAAATGCCATCCCACATCAATCCGTTATATTTGTAAGGAAAGGGGCTGGCCAAATCTACTAAAAACTCTGAAGGAAGAGCCTTTGCAGCTTTCCCCAAAGTTTAAAAAAAAGCTCCATGGGGAATACAATTCCCACTTGTTGGGACAATATGATTTGCATTGATTCGTATTCCTCATAAAAGCGGAAGTGGAAACCTGATTGGTCAGATGTGTGCAGGGGGTGCAGCTTGCTAACACGGCAAATGCCTAGAGCTGCCATGTTCAATTTTCACCATAGCGATTGTGTGTTGAGGTGACAAAACAGCCATTATTCATTTATTTATTTATTTAGGTGGAATATCACACTTTCAGACCATAGATATGCTTTTAAAAAATACTGTTTGGTGGCTCACAATAAAAATGTGAGTAATTCACTCGCACCCACCATCTTGATTCTCAGGCATGCCCATTGAAACAGCAAAAGCAGATAGCTTTGCATGCCTGCGATCTTGCAAAAAACAACAACACACAACAATTAAGAGAAATCAAAGCTGCTTTGAATTGGCGGTAGTGTGCATCAGTCCACATTTCCCCCATGTATAGACAAGCCCCAAGTCCTAGACTTGTCTGTTCGTTGGAATCGGCGCTTTGAGTCCATGCAACTGAAGCTATCATGCAGATAAAATCACCATTTCATAATATGAGTTTTCATCTGGTAACCTGTACCAACCATATACATTTACAGAGCTGGAAGGTCATCTCTAATGCATTGTTCCAGATATTAAAGCATCTTTCTTTCTGGAAAATTAAGTGAGAAAAGAACAGCCCGGAAAAACCCCAAGGAAAATCTATGGATGCTGGCCATGAAAGCCTTCGACTTCACAATTCTAGAATTCTCAAATCATTTTATCACAAAAATCTGCTACCATAAGCCTATGTCTGAGAGGCTAAATTTATAAACTGAGAAGTTTTATCCCACATTTTCTCAGGCCTCAAGATTTAGCAGCAGAAATGGTTCCCTCCCCCTTCTGACTTGAATCGGTGTCTCTGCTTGTTTGTGCTTTCTCTTTCTCTTGCTGACTTGTCAATTTCTTCAAATGTACACATAATTTTACATGAATGAAGAATTCTGGGACTTGCCTGAAGCTTAATTTGAAACATGAAACATCTCTATCTTAAATGTGTCTAAAATTCACTTGAGATATAGAAGTTTAATCCACTTTATTAAGAAAGGGATTTGGTGACATTGGAAAGAATATAGCATTTGCATTCTTACAGAAAACTCAGCAGGAGTGAAAGTTGTAGTTATCCTGTGGTGAATAGCGCAAGGGCATTCTAAACATGTTCAGAGGCACTATGTCCTTTTACTTTATATTATGTTTACTAAAATGTTTGGAGTGGGAGGTCTTGTGTAACATGAGTTCTCAAAAAAGAAATTGTAAGTATGGTTATTAAATAAAATCATTTTAATTATTTATATCCTGACTTTTTACTTGACCTGAAATTCATAGAATCATAGAATTGTAGAGTTGGAAGAGACCACGAGGGCCATCCAGTCCAACCCCCTGCCACGCAGGAAATCACGATCAAAGCATCCCAGACAGATGGCCATCCAGCCTCTGTTTAAAGACCTCCAAGGAAGGAGATCCCACCACACTCCGAGGGAGTGTGTTCCACTGCCGAACAGCTTTGACTGTCAAAAAGTTCCTCCTAATGTTCAGGTGGAATCTCTGTTTCTGGAGCTTGCATCCATTGCTCCGTGTTCCAGTCTGTGGAGCAGCAGAAAACAAGGCTGCTCCATCCTCAATGTGACACCCCTTCAAATACTTAAACAGGGCTATCATATCGCCTCTTAACCATCTTTTTTCCAGGCTAAACATACCCAGCTCCCTAAGTCTCTCCTCATAAGGCATTGTTTCCAGACCTTTCACCATTTTAATTGCCCTTCTCTGGACACGCTCCAATTTGTCAATATCCTTTTTGAATTGTGGTGCCCAGAACTGGACACAGTATTCTAGGTGAGGTCTGACCAAGGCAGAATAGAGTGGCACTATTACTTCCCTTGATCTAGATACTATATTTCTATTGATGCAGCCCAAAATCGCATTGGCCTTTTTAGCTTCCGCATCACACTCTTGACTCATGTTCAACTTGTGGTCCACTAGGACTCCCAGATCCCTTTTGTACGTAGTCTCGTTCAGCCCGGTCTCTCCCATCCTATATCTATGCATTTCATTTTTTCGCCCTAAGTGTAGTACCTTACATTTCTCTGTATTGAATTTCATTTTGTTAGCTTTGGCCCAGCTCTCCAGTTTATCCAGGTCATTTTGAATTTTGATCCTGTCCTCTAGGGTATTAGCTACTCCTCCCAATTTGGTGTCATCTGCAAATTTGATAAGCATGCCCCTAATTCCCTCATCCAAGTCATTGATAAAGATGTTGAATAGCCCTGGGCCCAGGACCGAACCCTGTGGCACCCCATCTTTCCAAGACGAAGAGGAGCCACTGCTGAGCACCCTTTGGGTTCGGCCGGTTAATTCATCATGGCTTACAAAGTTAGAATAGGTAGTGATAAAAATTTCACATCATTAAAAACGTATAAAAGTTAAAATAGAGTTAAACTTAAGGGTTACACTATAAATAGAATTAAAAGCAATTTTAAAATATTACAGAAGAGGGAAGAAAAAACCCAGTGTGAGGACGATGGCATATCGGGAGAGGGAAGCGGGCATGCGAATTGCGGCGCTTTTTCCGGGACAGAAATATTTCTGACCCGATTTCTCTGGGGGATATTTTTGCCATGTGAAAATCTCCTTAGAGCTGAAAATGATTGTGGTAGAAAGGATGTCATTTGTATACTGATGGCACCGGACCTCAATACTCCAGATAACCTTTCCCAGTTTCATGTATATGTTAAATAGCATAGAGGACCTAACAGACCTATGGCCTAAGGACCAAACAAGAATCTCCCAGTAACACATTTTGTGTTCGTCCCTCCAAAAAGTAACAGAGCCACTGTAAAACAGCATCTCCCAGTACTATCCCAGAGAGAAGTACAGGATACCATGTTGAAAGCTGCTATGAGGTCCAGCAGAAACAACAGGGACAAATTGCCCTTACATAAGTTGTCCTCTAAGGTGACCAAAGCTGTCTCTGTCCCATGGCGAGGCATGAAACCAGACTGAAATGAGTCTAGATAAGCTGTCTCAACCAGGAACCCCTGGAGCTAGGTGAACAACACACAAAGTCTAGTATCTTGCCTATGAATAAAATATTGGGATTTGGTCAATAGTTGTCCAGTATACCCAGAGAGGACATTTTCAACAGTGGTCTTAGCTATGTCATCTTGGTCTGTTCCTTTCTCGCTCCAAAAGGAAGTGTTTTCTCTTTGTGGCTTGTGTTGTAGATTTCCTGGAAGCAATTGGTCTATCACTGCTGGATGCTAGTCTAGATGGAATGAATGTTGATGTGATCAAACCAGATTTTTTTTGCAGTTATAGATAGAAAAAAACCCACAATCCTGTATTGAGACATGTTCTTCCTCTGAATGTAATGGGACAGTCAGTGGCCTTCCCAGAAACATGGTTGGTGGATTTTATTTATTTATTTATTTATTTATTTATTTATTTTATTGTTTTTCTTTATCACCTCTCAGCCCACCAGGGCCCCTGAGGCAATGTACAGTGGGTAAAAATATTAGCTAACTCACTCCAGAGTTAACTTTAAAAATAGCTTTAAAACCAGGCAAACAGTTTATAATTCCAGAAAAGTCTAGCGGAGGGGAAGGATCCAAACAATATTTGCTAAACTGCTGAAATCCCCTTGCAGATATTTAACACCTAGAGATGAGCTGTTTCTTACCCTTTTGTGATATGTCCTCTTTCTGGGTTTCTCACACAAACATCAGCCCTGGGCTCCTTTCACCCATCTTGCCTCTTTAAATCTCCCCCTGGTTTTGTATCTGGAGACCCTACAATGAAAGGCCCCTTGTCTCTCTATCAGTGTAATGACTTTCCCTGACCTCTTTCCTCAGACACTTCACTACCTGCTCCTGCTCCTCAGCTCCCAACTTCTTTCGTATCTGATGATCTTACATCATTTCTATATGCCCCCTTCTTGGTCTCATCTCTATCTCCCCCCTTTCCCTATTTGACCCTATCTCATTCTCCCTCTTCTTGATTACCACCTGACCCTGTCTCATAGTTGAACAGGCAAGCATCTCTTTTTATGTATTATTTCCCCACCTGTTATATGCCTAAAGGCACCAGATCCTGTCTGATCTTGGAAGCTAAGCACGGTCAGCCCTGGTTAGTACTTGAATGGGAGACCACCAATGAATACCAGGTGTTGTAAGCTATATTTTAGAGGAAGGAACTGGCAAAACCACTTCTTGTCCTATATTTCTCAGGGCAGGCTGCAGAGACCCAATAAATCAGCTTTCACAGTTCAAAGGAAGTAGCCGAGTCTATTCAGCTTACTAGCACGGAGAGTAAACACAAACACAGAGAGACAGGAAGCTGATCAGACAGTGCAAAGGGGTAATCCAGAGATGAAGTCACAAAGGCAAAGACAGGGTTCAAGATATCTGGTAGTTAGTCAAGAATTGCAATCTGCTGTGCCTTTCACCCAAACAGGTCGTGGAACCAAATTCCCCCTAACTTTCTGGTTATAATGATGAAATATATTTATCCATTGTATCTTTAACATAAGACCATGACTGTGGCCTGATAATGTGCTAACATAAGAACGTATTAAATGTGAAATTAACTTATTCTGTGGATAATGAAAATAAATGCTCTGACATTGCATTCCAATATATGTGTACTCACATGTATGTTCCATTGAGTTCATTGGGTTTTACCTCTAGGCATTTGGGATAAAATAAAATTAATTATATTTAAATAGCTTTACATATTAAGTGTGAACTGTGTTTGTCAGTTATTGATGTGTCAAATCAGCTTCTGTGTTCTGCCATTTTTTATTTGTACATTGGACTGAGACTCTGGAGAGCAGGGTTAGAATCCTTGCTTGGGCCATGGAAACCCACTGGGTGTACATGGGGAAGTCACCCTCTCTTAGCCTCAGAGGATAGCAGTGGCAAACCCGCTCTGAACAAATATTGCCAAACTCCATGATAGGGTCACCATAAGTCAAAATGACTTGAAGGTACACCACACACACACAAAATGTTTTAGATAAGAAATTATGTGAAGTTGAAGGCTTTCACGGCCAGCATCCATAGATTTCCCGTAGTTTTTTCCGGGCTTTGAGGCTGTGTTCTGGAATAGTTTCTTTCTGACGTTTCACCTGCGTCTGTGGCTGGCATCTTCAGAGAATGGTTAGGTAGGGGTGTGTGTGTGTGTGTAGTTTATATGCTGTGAACCCCTGTTGGGGAATATATGTAAATTTGTGTAATTGAATGGTTTAAACTAATTTAATGGTTTAAATTAGCTAACACACATTGGAAACTGTTTAATGCAGTGTAGATGTGTAAATAGCTATTGCTTAAAACAATTTGTAAGCTGCTCTGATAGCCTTGTGGCTGAAGAACAAGGTATAAATAATAAATAAATAAATAAATAAATAATAAAAAAACATTCAATTACACAAATTTACATATACTCCCCAACGGGGTTCACAGCATATAAACTCCACACACACACCCCTACCCAACCTTTCTCTGAAGATGCCAGCCACAGATGCAGGTGAAATGTCAGAAAGAAACTATTCCAGAACACGGCCTCACAGCCCAGAAAAAACCCAAGGAAAATCTATAAGAAATTATGCTTGTTCCTTATATATCATATCTTGAATATGTAAATCAGTCATACAGATTCTTGAGTCCTCAAAATGAATTATCTGCTACAAGGGATTCATTGTTTTCATTTGTATTTTGTCAGGTCATGTTTGTAAATGACACTGAATTCTCTTAAACATAGATTAGCAAAAAAGTTAAAATCCTTGTTTAAAAATATGAAGAGTCAGACTAATAAGGTGCAACCATGCTGATAACTTCTTAACTACATTTCATGTTGGAAGAATGCAGTCTTTTAGCTTGGAGCATTCTAAGAAGAGAGATTTATTTTGTTCTAATGTATTGAAACAAAACATATCAACTGGCACAAGTTTGTACAGCATTGTTTAAAAAAATGCATTCAGAGGCAATTACAGTTCTGGCTTTGAGTAATCTGATATTGCTTCTGGAATGTAGGGTAGATAGGTGTGTGTAAGATTAAAAAAGAGACTAGTACAGAAACAATTGGATTATAGGCTTCTAATGAGCTGAAAGGTGTTATTATTTCTATATATTTTTTGTTTGAGATCATTAAAATAAGATGCTGTAGAATATTCCTGTTGTGCATCTTCCATTTGTACCAACAGATTGGTGTAAATTTTCAATAGCCAAATAGGTTAATTGTTTTGTTGGCTAGTTATGCTGCATTTGTCAAAAGCCCACTTAATCTCTGTCCTTTTAAAAATATTTATTTATTTTGCTCTTCAGTACTCAAGTCCACTTATAGGCAGAAGCTTTCTTACTGCTTTGAAAGCCTGCCATGCAGTTCTTGCAGCCTCTTACTGTCTCTTCATTTATCTTAAGATCTATGCATTGGTTTCCTTGTACTTTATGAAACAGGCATGGTTCCCCACCCCTGTCTCTGTATACTGAGGAATTGAGAGTTCTTTGCCATTTGTCTGCTTATCTGTATCTGCCTGGAGGCCCCATTTATCACCCTCTGGTCCCCTGGGCATCCAACTTGTGACTAACACTAAAATCCAAACAGACAGGGTTAGCATTATTACTCCACTTAAGAATGCTTAAGTACTGGAATCTCAGGATATTTATATGGGAGATTGAGCTGACTCTCTGTTAGTCTTTTAGGCTATTTATTCTATTATATGCAGTCATAGATATACAAACATACATACTTCCCTTTGGGAGAAACACAGCCATTTCAGTGTCTAGGCACATTACTTTCAGTACATTATATGGCATGTAAAGCATCATACATTCATTACATTGCAGTAAAATGTTACACTTTCATATGTACTGGACCTTTATATCTTCTGCATTTCCTTAGCAGGCACATAGAGGAATATTACCATCTTAAACAATATAACTTAACCCTTTATCTGCTAAGGAAAACATTCTCATCTGTGTGTTTACATCTCTAAACAGGCATATGTGGCAGGAATGTGCTGTATATACTTGTGTATAAGTTAACCTCATGGATAAGTCAAGGGCAGATTTTAGGGTCAAAATTACAGAATTTGCTGTGACCCATGGGTAAATCAAGGGTAAAACTGAATCTTTAACTCCATCAGCTAGGAAGTTCTCAACAGCCTTAAGGAAGCTTTTGGGCTTCATAGGTCTATGGAAGCAACCATCTGAATTGGTCTAGAAGTGCTGCAGGGGGAGATTAACTACTATCAAGATAAACTTCAGAAGGAAGGCACATGATGTACCCTCCAGCATTTTACAGATGAAAACCAGGAAAATTATGGCCAAGCACCATCAGGTGGCCGAAATGGCAAAAAGTATTAATGAGGAAGAACAGACAAGCTAGGAAAGACTGCAGCAGTTTGTTTTTGACTGAGCCTACTGGGAAGGGCCCCCTCTCCTCTTCCCCTTATTTAAGCTAATTGAGTACAAACTACTTTTGCACTTTGAAGTCAGTTTGCAGTAGTTGGAGTAAGCTTGAGGACTAACAGGGGAAGTGGAAGGAGGAGAGAGAAATTGGTATACTTAAAAGCAGCTGAAAAGTGGGATGATAGAGGACTAATCAGGACTGTCCCTGCCAAATTGGAACAGTTGGAGGGTATGATGTGGTAACGGGGTTATGGAGGGTTGGTAACCTCTAACACTGATCATCTTCTGCTTGCCCAACAGCAAAACCCAGATCCAAGGGATGACTTGCTTTTTCCGTCTTCTCTCTCTCTCTCTCTCTCTCTCTCTCTCTGTCATGGTGCTTCTGAGATTGTGGGCAGATACCTGAGATACCACAACCAGATACCAACCGGGTGGCCTGATCTGGAGTCAATTGCTCTGGATGGTTTTTCATGGACCTCAGGGGAAGAAAGAGGAAGTTGAGGCTGCCAAAAAGGCCCTAGAGCTGCTTCTGTGCACCTTAAGCTTGGAGGGAGTTTGCTGGGTTGCGTTTTGATGATCCACTCCCTCTACCCCCACCCCAACAGCATGGGCTCCCCAGAAAAACATCCAGAACAATCATCCCAGATTTGACCTCTTGGAGTAAGCGGGTCAAGGGAGGGGATCTTCGAGAAGCCACTCAGCAAACTCCTCCCAGCTTGAGGCGTGCAGCGGCGGGCTCTAGGGCCTTTAGGCAGCCTCAGCTTCCTCCTCCATTCGCTGAGCTGGGCAGGCCAGCGTTTCATCAGATTACATCAGCCATCTGATTGCATCAGTCATTCTGTTTAGTGCAGTACCTGGGTTCAATACAGGTCAATTCACTGTTCTCGCACTATTTTATCTTTGTTGATGGTTAGGTTGGCCACATGCCCGGAACTAGGCTCTTGGTCACACGCACACACACATACACTCCACAATACACAGCACTTTCTACTTAATATTTTATGCTTCTGTCATGGGCTCAACCTGAGTTCACTTCACAGGAGCCCCAGGTTAACCCTCCCTGTAGGGTTAGTTCTGAGTATCCTCACTCCAGGATGCTCCCTACAGACCCCAAGATCATCCAGTAGCCACCACCACCCACTGAGTTAACTGGGAGGGGGGATTCTTTCCCATTGGGACCCCCCCTTTCTCACGCACAACGCAGTGGGAAGTTGTGTGTAGTCTATATTAATCAGTGGCACTCCTTGCTATTATAGAATCAACTAACTCTCCTCCTAACCCCACAGGGGGCTCACAGTAGCATAGTCAAGAGTAAGGCATGTGGCAAGCATCAGTATAGGAAGATTAATAAGTTTACTTTATTCAAGAGAAGTAGTCATGCAATCTCACATGAGGCAGGATTCTCCCCTGCCTCAGGCAGGCAGGCTTAAAGTGATAGCAATACAGAGTATCAAGATCAAAGCATTACATCACTCAGGTTATATTCAGTTGCTAATTTAGCTACATTCAACCAAAGTAAAGAAATTAAAAAGAATTCCCTAACGCAACTAAACATGTCCTAATCTCTACTAAATACTTGCAGTTTGTTGCCTTGAGATGTTATTCAGGTGCTGGGAGTCAAGCCAGGATGGAATGGCTCTGCTCTAGCAGCATAGCAGTCTTTGTTCCTTCACATCTCTTCCCAGAATCTCTCACACTGGTTTCAAACAAAAGCAGTTAAATCCTCTTCAGATTTCCCGGGCTTAAAGCTGTAATTGGTCAGTCCAGTCACATGGTGGTATGGTAATTATGTCATCTCATTAGCTTTGTGAAGGTGGTGCTTGAGACCCTTCCCATTAACCCTTTTCTTACCTGATACTATGCTGGCAAGACAATCTGTGTACAGACAAAGGGAGTTATAGTTCTCTAGCAGAATGATGGAAGTTGCACCTTAAGGCAGCATGATGGGACTCCATTATGACAGCTTCATAAACATGCTACTTACATTTCTGGGTCTTTCATAATTATAACCCCAATCAGTATGCAGCCTATATCATAGAGCTTTCTAGTGATTTTAGAACTGACTACTTACATGCCTCAGGTTCTGATTTATACTGTGGTTCTCATTCCCACTGGATTGCTATACGCTATGCTGTCTCTATTGCATGCTAACAGGATTATTTCTTCTATAGTAAGATCAAGAACATGCCTTATAGTGCAAGCCACATCAGTGGACAAACTATGGAGCAAAGCACGTGAAGAATATAGTTGATGGGCAGTGTCAAGTAGAGAATATAGCCCTTAACGTCATGGCTTTGGATGAAAGAAAATATAGCTCATGATAACAGACACTTCACTACTTTTCTTTGATTATTATCCATATTTAAATTATCTTCTTTTGTCCTCAGGAGAAAGAAAATGTGGATGCTGTTTCAGTAGGGGCCATTCTGTCAGACTATCAGCGAGTCCGTGTGGAAGATGTGTAAGTAAAATTAGCTTCTGCTTGGAGCATCGAATGGGCAAGTCATGGCAACAGTGTTCCTGATTTTGGTGGCTGTGAGCTACACCCTTAAACTATGATGTGATTTTCATTGAAGTCCACATACTTAGCATAAGGTAAAATAGAAATGGATGCTCTGTTCTATCTGAATTACAACATGGTATTCAAGCAGAGTTCACTCTCAGAAATACTGTATATTTGTCTCTGTACTTCTTTCCACTGAAAGAATTAAAGCTTGCTGTATAGTTTATCTATATAAACCACCATAAAATTAGAAAAAGAGTCAAGATATAATCCTTCCAACTCTTTCTGTTCTTTTCTGTCAGTGGACCAATTTGCATAGAGTTAATGAGGATGCTGGAATTTTTTTTAAAGAGTTCCGCCAACAATACTAGCTTGAGGACTGAAGGCTTCATTGGACTTAAAAATTCTCTTGTTGGGTGGATATTAAGCTGAGTTTTCAGTGTATATATTGATTTTCAATTATTGTATCTAGGGAGAAAGTAGGAATTATTTGTCCCCTCTCCTGTCCTTATATGATCTATATGTCATATTAAAATAATAATAATAATAATAATAATAATAATAATATTTCAATCGGGGCGGCTTAAAATATAAAAACTCCATAGTTACAATACCCTAGCCCACCCCTTAAAATAATATTAAATTATAAAGGATTAAAAACATACAATAATTAAAAATGTATTAAATTAGAAAAAAATTAAAACATACAATAATTAAAATCCAATTAAAGCTCAGAGGGAAAAGACAGCCGAGTCTTGGGCCGGGATAGTTATTTAGGAAAGGCCTGCCGGAAAAGATTCGTCTTGATATAAGTTGACAAATAAGTTGACAAACCTCTACTTAAAACATCTCTACCAGGTGTATTTTCATCCTTTGTGGTCCACACTATTTCTTCCTGTAATATGTGTTGTCTGCATGATATTTTCTGCACTAAAACAACAACAAAGTCAGAAACTGTGAAAAATTCTTGGAAGTGTGAAAAAACTCTTAATTTCATCTAGCATTGCTACTCTGCATTGATTCTTCTGCCACCAAAACTCTTTATACTCTAGTAATTCAATATCCTTCATATCTGTGCTGGTGATGGTTTCTGCTTCAGAGAAAGTTAGCAGTGTTACTATAAAACAATCAAAATAATAGATTTTACTTTTATTGCTGAAAAAAATATTAATGAATATGGGGTTTGTTGTTAATTGTCCTCAAGTTGACTTTGGCTCATGGCAACCCCATGAATGAGACACCTCCAAGACCCTCTGTCCTCAACCGCTCTGATCAGGTTCTGCAGGCTCAGGGCCATGGCCTCATTGGTTGAGTCTGTCCATTTAGTGTGTGGCCTTCCTCTCTTTTTACTACCGTATATTCCGGCGTATAAGACGACTGTCGTATAAGACCCCCCCAATTTTTAAGTTAAAATATAGAGTTTGGGATATATTTGCCATATAAGATGACCCCCCCTTCTCTTATATGGCAAGTATATCCCAAACTCCCCCCTCCAGCCTCCTTTTATGCACATTTATGGACTGCCCCTTCTGTTTTTAAATCTCAGTTGAAAGCTTTTCTTTTTTGCAAAGCTTTTGGAAGTTTAGTTTGATACTGTTTGTAATCTTGTATATTTTGTTTACATGTTTTGGTCAGTTTGATTTTTATTAGCATATATACACATATATATTGTTGTTTTATATTTGATCACCTGTATTGGTCAGTTTGTTTTATGTTTATATTTTCTTGCTGTTTCATACTATATTATTGTTGTTGGGTTGGGTTTTTTTTGTAGTTACCTGGATAATTTGTTTTGCAATTATATTTTATAGTCTTATGTTTTTTATTCGTTCCCTCTGTGTGTGCTTATGTATACATTTATTTTAGACTGTACACCTTTGTCAGGAACCAGGGTTTTGTTTGCTTGGTTTTTTTTTTGCTTGTTTTAATGCAAGTGCCATGTACATAGATGATGCTATATAAATAAACAACAACAACAATAATAATAAATACTGACTGCAACATTATACATTTCTGCATAGTCACTTCAAGTTCATGGAAGTAAACCAGATACTGAAAATGGCACTACCGTGTGCACTATGTTACAGAACTAAGTGTCTTGTTTGTGGTGCTTTAAGAGTCACATGAAGGTGGGAGTCCAGTTCATCAAACACTTTGGTGCAGAATGGCATCTTCTGGGATGAGGGACCTCCGGTGGTCAGAGACCTTTTAAGGCGAGGAAAATAAAATTGGGATTGGTCATGTTAAAACTCAAGGGAAGATGAGTCAGGAATTTGGCTGAGGGAGAAGAGAAAGGCAGTGTTAGGGCTGTCAGACTGAAAACTGGAGACAGTTCCTATGCCTTTCATGTCTGTGTAAAAGAGGAGATATCACCAGGTGTCACTTGCCACACAGTCAGGGGACAAGCAACACTGGTTGATATTCCGTCTTCCACACCAGTGGTTCTTAACCTGTGATCCGTGGGGATCTGTGAAGACTTGAAGGCTGCTTGGCCCACCTCCTCCCTGCAGTGACAGGAGCCAAGGCAAAGGTTGGCTGGTTGACTTGGCCTGTGCATTGCCATTCAATCTACAAACTTGCAGAAGAAAAGTCTTCTCTCCCTCCAGTGCCTCTGAGGGAAGGTTGAATGGATGGTGTAATAGTTTATTATTATTATTATTATTATTATTATGGCTTTAAATCTTGAGGTAAGTCTTGAGGGACCCCCAGCAACAAAAGATATTCAAAGGCGGCCCCTGGTAAAGAAAAGGTGAAGAGCCCCTGCTCTACCCCACACCCACCATGAAAGGTCCACACAGGAGGAGCCCCCCCAATTTCCCCTAGGGCAACCGTCCAGCTGCTCTGGCAGTGGGGGAAGCTGCACGGGGTGGGGGGTGATCTCCATGGCTGCCAGCCACGGAGAAGCCCCCCCCCCGCACAGCTGAAGGAGAAGGGGGGAAGCTGTGTGGGGAGGGGAGGGCTTCTCCATGGCTGCCAGCCACGGAGAAGCCCCCCCCCACACACAGCTGAAGGAGAAGGGGGAAAGCTGTGCGGGGAGGGGAGGGCTTCTCCATGGCTGCCAGCCACGGAGAAGCCCCCCCCCCCGCACAGCTGAAGGAGAAGGGGAAAGCTGTGCGGGGAGGGGAGGGCTTCTCCGTGGCTGGCAGTCACGGAGAAGCATCTCCCACCCCGCGCGGCTCCAGAGGCAGTGGGGGAAGCTGTGTGTGTGTGTGGGTGATCTTCTCCAGGGCTAGCAGCCACGGAGAAGACCCCCACCCCACCCCGCACAGCTGAAGGAGAAGGGAGGAAGCCGTGCGGGGAAGGATCTGGCTGGGTCGGGGGCGCCGCTGCTTCACCTGAGGAATCGGCCAGCGGGCGTTCTCTTTGACCCAGCGCAGGAACAGGCAGGCGGGGAGATGGAGCAGCTCTACATTCTCACCTCTTCTCTGTTTTTGATTGCTCCTCAAAGGGGGAGAACGCGGAGAAGAGGGGCGAATGCACCAGTACAGGCTTTGCCCCCCCACCACTCAATCTCCTGCATCTTCGCTCCATTTGCGAAGGGAGCGAAGAGGCAGGAGATTGGGTGGCCGGCGAGGCAAAGTGTGTACCCGGCGTATAAGACGACCCCTGACTTTGTACCCGGCGTATAAGATGACCCCTGACTTTGGAGTCGATTTTCCAGGCTTCAAAAGTCGTCTTATACGCTGGAATATACGGTACCCTTTACCTTTCCTAGTTTTATTGTCTTTAATAGTGAGCCTTACCTTCTCCTGATGTGGCTGAAGTATGACAGTCTCAGTTTAGTCATCTTGGCTTCCAGGGAGAGCTCAGGCTTGGTTTATTCTAGGACCCATTTACTGGTCTTTTTGGCAGTCCACATTATCCATAGCACTGTTTTCCAGCACCACATCTCAAATGAGTTGATTTTCTTTCTATCAACTTACCAGCTCTCACTTCCATATGTGGTTGTGGGAAATATAATGACTTGGACAGTTCTAACTTTAGTGTTCAATTTTATATCTTTGCATTTTAGGATTTTGTCTAGTTCTTTCATAGCTGCCCTTCTCATTCCTATTTTTCTTCTGTTTACTTAACTGCAGTCTCTGTTCTGATCAATGATTGTTCCAAGGTATGGGAAATCTTTAACTATTTCAAATATTTCCAAGGTTCTGATAAAAGATAGAGAAGAAATATGAGAGTAAATACTACTGGCTGATTCAGTTGGGTCTGCACTCTGAAATGCCAGAGCTGGGAAATAAACATTGTATTTCTAGAATGACTCCCACGCTATGACAGTGAATTAAGTAAATTCATAGGCATACTCATTTCAATATATAGATCAAATTTCTTAATTGTACCTGTGCACAAGCGATTTATATAGACATCTACATGTACAAAGACATGTAGACTGGACTGCTAGTGAATCTTCATTCAGAACCCTTTTACAGTGTAGTCCCATACACATCTATTGAAAAATAAGTTTAATTCAGTGTATTGGGCCTTACTGCTAGGTGAGTGTATATAGATTAACAACCTTAAATTTTATTCATTTTTTTTAAAAAACAACAGAGATTAACATAAAAAAAGGTAGAACAACAAAACAAAAACATTAACAATAGTTACATAGGACATGAGTTATATTTTCATGATCTTGAAATGCAAATTAATATCTTCGCGATTATTTGTTCTATTGTATTAATCCTTTCCAGATGGACTTGTGGACCATTGGAATATGGCTTGTCCCCTCATTTGTTTGATTAACATAAGAAATAAATGGGAACCATGTTATCAAAGATACTATTATCTTTCTGTTCTTTTGCTCGTCTTACTTGCCATGTCAGTCTTCTTAGTAGTGCCAAATTCCAAACCTGTTTGGAATAATATACTATCCTGGATCGGAATTGGCACTACTAAATTTATTTAGGGGTGCAAATAAAGAAAGAATACATTTGCTCTCCTTTCCATTATTAGCAGCCAGGCAGGTCACTGCCGGTAATTGGAAAGATCCTACAACACCTACTTTAGACCTGTGCTATAAAAAGGTCTGCCTTCATAATTTTATGAACGATCTTGAATCTTGAATTCTGGGGACATGATCCCATTAGAGTTTGTGTGTATTTAATTCTTATAAATTAATTAGATGGTCCAATATCTGTTTTGTTACAATTAAATCTGCTTTTGGTTTCGTGATTTGATGTTGACTTCTCTGCACTCTATGGGAGTAAACTTATATTCACTTACTCATATGTAAGCTCTGTCACTTTCCCTGTATACGAGTACAGTATTATTTCCACTTCTTACAGTGACATATATTGCTGCCAGCTACTAGGTACATGTGTCCAACTTCTTAGGAACTCCTGAAGTAAGTCTTTGGTTCTCAGCCCATGTTTCTTCTTATTTGTATATAAGGTAGGCTTCAGTTTTATGAGTTTATGGAACCATTACAGCTTTTTAGTGTATGCTACAGCAAAATAGACTTCATGTTATTTTTGTTAGAAAGACGAACATGCTTCACATAACCAGACTATATGATCTTGCACAGTTAACTTCACTAGAATGAGTAATCCTGCTTAAGTCAATAGAGCTATAGACAGTAACAACGTTAAGAACATATCTTCCAGCTTACTCCTTCACTGCTGTAGAACACTTTAAAAAAAAAGCAGTTATAGCTTAAAATAACCAATTCACATTCTTGCACATATTCCTTATTGTTTGAGAAATGTAATGGTTTACTTCATATTTGTTTAAAAACTTGTGTTTTTAAAAGAAAATAAAAAATAAATTCTGACTACCCTTACAACTAGGCTTTGAACTTTTTGTTTACCGGTACTTGATTAAACAATAGTTTGAATATGTGTAAGACCAGGCAAAAGTGAAGTGTGACGAAGGTTATAATATATTCATTTACTTCAGCATAACTCTCATTAAACACAATGGGCTGGGTTAGGAGCAGACATGTATAAAATGTGAGCTGTGAATGTGAATGAAGCATCATAAGAAAGAAACAAAAACTCTAACCATGCCACCAACTTACTATAGCCCAGGAATGAGGAATGTATATCTAAATGTTAGGTAAGAGTGGGTCTTTGCATCACATTGCATAGCAAAGCACATTTGGTGAAAGTTTGCTTTGGATATGTAATTAACATCAAAAATATCTGATAGGAAACAAAATTTCCATTTTATTCATCCACATAAATTGTGTGGGTATGAAAATGGCGTAATTACCTCTATAGTTGAGAAGGAAAATGGAAACCATTATTCGTGTTTTTCAGACTTTTGGCAGAAAAAAATACTTTGTTCTTCATGATGTTTGAACTAGATGGAAGGAAGAGATAGATGTCACAGGTGTAAAATACAGTATATTTATTTATTTATTTATTTTTCTGGTGGAAAATGCCTGTATGTCATCCAAACCACTACAAAATCCCTGGAAAATATGGTGGCTTAGGTTGAGATGCCCGCCAAGACCCCCACAAAATGACTATTTTGGGCTGAAATCAAAATAGAAGTGGCATAGGTCACTTTTGGGTCTCTCATAATGTGTTGGTAAGGCCCCTTAAGTGGATGCCAGCATCAAAGTTAATGTATTTGTCTTCAGTAGCAAAGTGAACTAAAGAAGGAGCTTGCTTTTCAATTTTAAATAAGCATCAACTGTGTTAGTTCATTTCAAAAATTATATTGAAAGAGCATCCCTAAATTCAAATATGTCTCTGTATAATTTTGTGCAATATGGGGATTTCAAACTATTGATGCCTCTTTGAGTGCATTTAAAAATATTGTGCCTCCTTTCTAAAATGTCTCTCCCTCCCCCTATTTTCATATTTAGCATAATTTTAGACATATATCTTAAGCCTATTGTGTCAGAGGTTGTTCACAGAATTGTTTCTGCTTCAGTACAGGGTAGCTTCTTAGCTTTAGGAAGAATATGCTTTGAACTTTTAATTCCTTTCATTTAAATGTTTGTATGGTACTAAATATATAATTGCCGAGGTTTTGCCACAGATTTACAATGGATGAAATAAAAAGCTGAACTCTTGAAAGAATACTTCCTACCAAACAAAGGGAAGATAAGAATGTCACATGTTCCCTGGTTTTTTTTAATAAATCCTTGTCTCTAACAATACAGGTTTCGTGAACCTATCCTTTCCTGTTGTGCATTGGAGTAAACTGCTTAAATAAATGTCCAAGTTAAACCTCAGCAAATACTACCACAATCCTGGGTAGTATTTAGTGTTCTGGTGATATTTTGAGAACATACAATACCAAACTATAGATACTGACTTCAAAATTCTTCATTGACTAGAAAACAGGTTCTATATATCTACCATTCTTTTTTACACAGGCTTTTTCAGGTAAATTAATGTTAGTACATTTTTGATTATCTCTTAGTCCTGAAAGGATACATTGACCCCCCCCCCCACACACACACACTTTAAAAGAGTTTGGAATTTTGTGACATGACTTACTAACTTTTCTTGCACTTTCTGGTTTTGCTGTTCATTTTTAACAGAAGCAGTCTCATAGTGATATCTGCAAGGGCAAGTACAGCTTAAAAAGAGTGTTGTGACATTCAGATACAGTATCAACCTATCTTATATCTTTTTTTTTACAGTTATGTATAAAAACTAACTTAAGGAGATGTACAGATTGCACAAGTTGATGCAGAAATAGTGCCATGGGGAATAAAATGTAAGGCATGTCCTCCAAGAATCACTTAAACAGTAACTTAAAGTTAATTAATGCTAGTCAGTTGTATGGGTAATATGCATATTGTGTTGAGGTATCTTTTATAGGCCAGGTTAGGCTGAGAGAAAGTGAGTGGCTGGCTAAGCTTAATAGCTAGTGGGCATTTGAACCTGCATGTCCAAAGTCCCCATCTAATATGCTAATCATTACACTAATTGTTGACCCAGAGCCTGTTAAGGATTTTAAACTCAGACTCCATAAAAACATTGGGTTTCTAATTACTGTATTGCATGTTGCACATGATATAACATGTTATACGTGATCATTACAGCTAGTGCAGAATGCAGCTAATCTTTTGTTAGTCTGCTGATAGAGAAGACTTGGCCTCAGTGCATTTTCAACAATAGTTGCTGACCTGTTCCTGCAAGCTATTCACAATTCATATGCTAAGGAATCTAAACTAGAACCTGAATGAGCTGCTTCCACCATAACTTTACTTGCTTCCATTATCAGTCCCATAGAAACTGGAATCATCTGAAAAGGAGCTACAACTTATTCATTTATTAGTTCTATCCTATAACATCAGAGGAACCCAAAGGAAAAACCCCTCCGAATAAATCTTGCCAAGAAAACCCTATGATAGGTTTGCCTTAAGTCAGAAATAAGTTGAAGATACATAATAACAAGACTGTATTCTATAATTCAGGGCAATAAGAAAATCTCAGATATGATAGATTATTTGGACACACTTCAAATGAATAAACTACATTTGGAACAAAAGCAAAGTTTGATTGTGCCTCTGACAACTATGGAACTTATTTAAGCAATTTTTAAAAATTAAGGCTGGAAAAGCTCAAGAGCCAGATGGACTATCTGTAGCATACTATAAGAAATTTGAAGATGAATTACTTCAACCACTAAAAAAATGACTTCAGAAGAGGAAAATGAACTAACTGCTCTTTCCAACTTTAAGGAAAGGGGATTAAGTATCTGGGAGTTACAATTATGAAGAATAACTGTCTGTTATTTCAGAACAATTATGAAAATGTCTGGAAAGAAATTAAAAGAGACTTAGAAAAATGAGGAAAGTTAAATTTATCCCTTTTGTAGTAATAAAGGAATGTTTTGCCAATACTTTTATTTTATTTTCAAACTATCCTTATTATAAGAAATGGAATAACCTCCACCCAACGGTAGAAATAAATCTCCAGATTTGTTTGGCAGGCAAGGAAACATAGAATCAAATTTAAAACAGTGTATGAAGGGGTTGTTCTTGAATATGCCACTGTGCATATATGTCTCTCTCTCAGTCTGTGTATGTGTGTGTCTTCAAGTTGCCTGTCAACTTATCATGGTGACCCCATGAGTTTCATAAGGTTTTCTGACGGAAAGAATACTCAAAAGTGGTTTTGCCATTTCCTTCCTTTGAAATATAGCCTACAGCACCTTGTATTCATTGACGGTCTCCCATCCAAGTACTAACCAGGGCTGACTTTGCTTTGCTTCTGAGATCAGATTGGATCGGATGTCTTTAAGATATTTGTTGCATATATGAAAAAAAAGTTAATTTCACTTTCAGAAATCGCTTTAATAATGGCTCAGGAGCCATGCGAGATGATTTTACATGGCAAGTAGGATTATTATTATTTTTTTAAAAAAGAAGAGAACCAATAAGAGTAAATTGTTTTGTGATAAATAGAGTATGCCATGTTTACTCTGAAAACTGAAATGGCTAAATAATAAAAAGAAAAAAAACCATAATGGCCACCAAGCATTAGTGATCCATCTTATAACTATTTTTTTTTTAATTAAATATGATTTGACATATTCTCCTTCAGTCCCAGTGATGTGTAAATTTCTGGCTGTGTTAAAAGAAATCAGTCATAGAAAACAGGAGAAATTTGGCTGGAAAGTTGCATGGCCTGTGCTTTGATGCAAGATGATATTAACACTGCTATTTTTTCTTTCTTCAAATAGGTGCAAGAGGCTTGCCTTGCAGCCTTTAGCTTATCTTTGGCGTCAGGATCAAGAAACTTTGCTCAAAGAAATGATATCATCAAACGTTCAAGCTATAATCATAAAAGTAGCAGCTTTTGGTAAGAATCCAGACTATATTAGTAACAGAAGTGAACCTTGTAGTGTTAACAAGGAAAAAGAAGAATAGCCATAAGAATATAAAATATGTTTTGAAGTTAAGATGTGGAAAAAGAAAGAGAAGTCTTGTGATGGAGAAGTGAAATACGGTATATAAGTGTGATGAATTCTGTTTGCATGACTGTATATCTAAACAATTAATGGAACTTGTCAATGATATATATTTTTCACCCCACACAGTGGAAAAAGTGAGAAACCACTTTCATGGTCTTCATTAAATTTCCTCCATGAGTGTTTTTTTCAATAAAGGTTCATACATAATTCAACAGTTTACAGTTCACTCATATATGAAAGATACAAATGGATTGCTAGACATTGGACCATTATCGCTATAAAGTATAATCAGTTTTGATGAAAGGATTTAAGTAAGAACTTCGCTAACAGCAATCCATATATAACTTTGCAAGGACCAAAAGAGCCTTGTAACTAATTAGTGACAGGCTGATAGCCCACTCCTGGCAAAAGGCAGGCTTGTATTTTCTATCCTTCCTTCTCCCATTCCACCTGACTCCTATCAGATTGTATAGGTGGATCTTTCTCATTCTACCTTACAAGACAGACTATCTTTTAGTTAAGAGGAAAGATAACTTTTATCCTGAAATGTCTGTGAAGGTCTGTCCTGGTTTTCTGCTTCGTACATGCAAGAAATAGTACTCTACGGTGAACTCGCCACAGGTCAGCGTAAGAGGGGCGCTCCAAAAAATGATACAAGGACTCCTTGAAACAACATCTCACGCCTGGCCAAATTGATCACCAACAATGGTCCACCCTGGCCTCACATCGGGAGGCATGGAGACGCACTATCCATAATGCTGCAGCCTTATTTGAGAACTCATGCCGAACAAGTCTTGAAGAGAAACGACAACGCAGAAAGAATCACAACCCAGAAACATCACCCAAGGAGACCTTCTGCTGTGCTTTCTGCAACCGGACTTGTTTATCTCAGATTGGCCTTTTTAGTTATCAGCATGCTTGCAGAAAGCACGGGATGAGTCCTTCCTGAATCTTCGTTTGCGAAGAAAAACCAGAGAGAGAGAGAGAGACATGCAAGTGACTTGGCTTTGCAAGGATACCAGTGACAGTTGTGGCTCTGCTACTTCGTCTTTTAGAATTGAGTGAACATGGAACACACAGATCAGCTGCAGCCCAGTACTGCATTACAGGTTTAACATGTAGTGATCTGATGGTAATTACTTAGAGGTGTGGAAAATCAGAATGCTAGCTTAAAATAATGCTTTATAGTAGCCTTCCAAAGAAATTTATTACAGGTTGAGTATCCCTTATCTGAAATGCTTGGGTCCAGAAGTATTTTGGGTTTTGGATTTTTTCAGATTTTAGAATATTTGCATATGCATAATGAGATATTTTGGAGAGGGGATCCAAGTCTAAACACAAAATTCATTTATGTTTCATATATACCTTACAATCATAGCCTGAAAGTAATTTTATACAGTATTTTAAATATTTGTTATTTCAATATTTTTTTATTTAAATATTTTGAAATTTTGATTTTTGGAGTATTTTGGATAAGGGATTGTCAACCTGAATACAGGTTTCCTGTAGGGGGCACAATGTGTCTGAAGTGTGTACTTTCGCTGTAGAGTCAATATCTATGCATTGTTTGACTTTCATTGGTCACATTGTGATTTTAACATTGAATTGACCTATGAGGAAAGATGGTTTGACTGGTCAGAAAGATCTGTCCAAGCATGATATTGAAGTCAGGTTTATCAAATGGTGTGTGTGTTCTTTAACCACACAAACTGATGAGAAACATATTAATAGGACAATACATCATTTCAGAATTACAGCTTCTGGACAGTATTTCATGTAAAAATATTAGATGAGGGTTTAGGTGTAAAATTTGATAAAAGGACCTTTTTCTTTTTGGGGTCAGTAGTGGTTTGTTGCCCATTAGACCAAAGAATGACCAGCATAATAGGAAAGAATCTGTTCTACTTGGATGGATAAAAATATAGTTCTGATAAATTGTGTTGTATAATCTTGGCATGAATCAAGTCTCATTGTCATCCATGAGATGAACCATTTCTGTTAAGCATTAAATGCTTCCTTTTTCTTATTTTTTTAAAGCAAAGAGTTCATGTCTTGAGGGTATCATTGGTAAAAGCTAACAGAAGAACTTCAGCATTGTTAATGTATATAGAAAATACATTATGCTGGAACTTAAGTATCTATTAGTAGAAGTAATAAAATATTAATTCTTCTTCAGTAGTGATGTTTTGCAAGAATCATTTTACTGTTCTGGTGTGAACAATAAAATTAGACCATTTTGTAAGTCCTTCTGTGCTTTTTTCATTTTTAAACAGAAGAGAGATTATTATAAAAAATAATCTGTGTTTGGTCACAAGTTACAGGAGATTTGGGGGGGCGGGATTTGGAACTTTTTTTTAGAAAAAGTATCTGTATCTGTTCTTGCAGGATGTCTTTCTTGTCTGTCATTGAAGAATAAATCTAGTATCTTTGAAGAGAGTAGGACTCTTATTTCAGGTTCCAGAAACCTTAGCTGTAGCTCATGTTCTAGAAACAAAAACAAAAACAGGGTGTTCTAGTGCAATATCCTAAAGCCAGATCATTGCAAAGCTTTTGTGTATGCTTACAAATCATACTGGATGGATGATGGGCTGGACAAAGGCCCGTAAACTAAAGCTTCATTGCAACAAGAGGAAGGCACTATTTTTAGGTGGTCATGCATGAGAACTGAGAACATTAGGTACATAGCTTGGTGGTGAAAGGTCTGGAAACCATGACATCTGAGGAACAGCTTAGGGACCTGGGTATATTTAGCCTGAGGAAGAGAAGGTTAAGAGGTGACATGATAGCCATGTTTAAATATTTGAAAGGATGTCATATTGAGAATGGAACAAGCTTATTTTCTGCTGCTCCAGAGACTAGGACATGGAGCAATGGATTCAAACTACAGGTAAAGAAATTTCACCTAAACATTAGGAAGAACTTCCTGACAGTAAGAGCTGTTTAGCAGTGGAATGCACTGCCTTGTAGTGTGGTGGGTTCTCCTTCTTTGGAGGTCTTTAAACAGAGGCTGGATGGCCATCTGTCAGGCATTATAATTATAATTATAATTATAATTATAATTATAATTATTATCCCCCCCCCCTCTGCGAACAATTGGGGCAGCTTACAACAGTAAAATAGTACATAGCATAAAACCACTCAAAAACCCTTCCCCCCTTAAAACATTATTAGATCAATACAAATTAAAAACAACTTATAATGCAATTGTTGTTAAAAACCTTCCTAGCGAGCAGCATCAGTTAGGAGCTCCAGAATCAACTTCCAAAGGGAGTTCCTGAGGCCGGGATTAGCTATTCCGGAAAAGCCTGCCTGAAGAGATCCGTCTTGACAGCCTTTTTAAAGCTGTCTAATGATGTCAGTAGGTGGAACAATGCTTTGATTGTGTGTTCCTTCATGTCAGGGGGTTGGACTGGATGATCTTTGTGGTCTTTCCCAACACTATGGGGTTATTTAGATGGTGAAAATCCTATAATCAAATGAGATCCCACGGTGATTTGCCTTATTCAGAAGAAGGGGGACAAAAAACTCCAAAACCTATGAGGGGGAAAGCTTTTGCGGGTTTTCCCGAGGTGTTTTAGATAATGCGTGGAAATGTGCACCACTGCTTGTTTGGACAACTGAATCACATCACTGCAGAGGGCGGAAGTGGGAAGCTGATTGATCGGGTATGTGCAGGGGGCAGGATTGCCATCAATGAAGTGTTCGGAAGCACCACTTTGGAGTTTTGCGTTGGCTGATTGTGTGCTTTTTCACTGAGCTAAGGTGACCAAACAGCATTTTTAAGTGGAAGGTCGTACTTGCGCACCTTTGATTTGCAGTTTAAAAAAATACTGTGCAGTGGTGATAACTTGTGGAGAATAATAACACAGGTAATTCACTCTAGACAATCATGTTGATTTGCAAGCATGGCAGCATGTGAACTTCAAACACAGATAGCTTCACATACCAAGGATTTTGCCAAAGGACCGTAGAGACAAAAGAACACTGCTGCGATTTTGCATTAACGTGTGGCAATCAGCTTTATATATTCTCATCTAGACAAGCCTTATGATTCTATGATTTTATGATACTCCAGGATCTTAAGGTCAGATGGCCTTGTTGGCTTAGAGCGCCATTTATTAGTTCTGGCTAGTTCAACAACTGCAGTTGTTGCTGGATAAGGATAAACTCATCGTAACCTTGTAAGCTCCTGATTGGATGCTTATAAAGCATTGGTTCTCAACCTTTGGTCCTCCAGGTGTTTTAGACTACAAATTCCAGAAGCTCCAGCCAGCTTGCCCAGTGGTCAAGGATTCTGAGAGGTGAAGTCCAAAACATGTAGAGGACCAAAAGTTGAGAACTGCTATCAAGTATTGTACATGAAATTGCCCTTGAGGGCAACCTGCAACATTGAACTGGTCCAAAATATGACTGTTAGGATGCTGAAAGGCACTGATTGCGTATTTGTTCAGGGGCCTAATTCAAGATGGTAAAATACCTTAAACAGCTTGATACCAGAAAACCCAAAGGGAACACTATTCCCTATAGCAGTGTTTCTGTGTCTTAGGCACTACATCTCAAAATACCATCCATATAGTATTATAGAGTTAGAAGAGACCACAAGGGCCATCCAGCCCTACGCACTGCCATGCAGGAATACACAAAGGACTCTGGACAGACGGCCATCCAGCCTCTCTTTAAAAACCTCCAAAAAAGGAAACTCCGCCATACTGCAAGGCAGGGTATTTCACTGCCAAACAGCTCTTACTATCAAGAAGTCCTTCCTAATATTTAGGTGGAATCCCCTTTTCTGTATAGTTGTCCCTCCATATCCATGGATTTGGTATCCACAAGATTTAAGTATTCACAGCTTGAAAATATTCTTTAAAAAATAATAATCCAAAAAGCAAGCCTTGATTTTGCCATCTTATATAAGGGACACCATTTTGCTATGCCATTGCATATAATGGGACTTGAGTATTCACGAATTTGGGTATCCATGGGGGGTACTGGAACCAAACCCCAGCAAATATGAAGGGACAACTATAGTTTGAAAGTCTCTGGAGCAGCAGAAAATAAGCTTGTTCCATCTTCAACATGACATCCTTTCAAATATTTAAATATGTCTATCATGTTAACCTTCTCTTCTCCAGGCTAAACATATCCAGCTCCCTAAGCTGCTCCTCATAGGGCATAGTTTCCAAAACTTTTACCATTTTGGTTACCCTTCTCTGGACATATTCCAGTTTGTTAGTATCTTTCTTGAATTGTGGTGCCCAGAACTGGACACAGTACTCCAGATGAGGTCTGACCAAAACAGAATAGAGCGGTACTATTACTTCCCTTGATCTAGATACTATAATCCTATTGATGCAGTCTAGAATCACATTGGCTTTTTTAGCTGCTGCATCACACTGGTTCAGCTTGTAGTCTACTAAGACTCCTAAGTCCCTTTCACATTTACTGTTGTCAAGCCATACTTATTTGGCGGATAAGAAGCGAGCCTTCTCTGGCATGGTTCTCTGTTTGTGCAAGGAAGGCTGATTCAGTGATAGGCCAAAACCTTTCTGGGCATTTTAAATTGATCAGAGTATGTATGTCATGCCTTCATGTTTTACTATTTTATTGTATTTTGTGGCTGTATGACAATTTTCATCAATTTGGTGAATAGTGATTTATCATTATTTTAATGAATAAAAAATACATGAACAAAAACAAGTACTGGTACTTGTCCCCATATTGAGCTTCATAATGGTCAGCTGACATTGTTGGTTTCATTTTTAAATGTTCTCTGGAATTCAGCCTGTATTGCACGTTATATATTGCAAGTTATACATTTTAAAAAGCCCCTCAAATTCCTACAAATGGGTATATCATGAGTGATATAGGAAATGATTCTAGGGGTGACATTGCTTGTGACCTGTGTCATCCCTTAAGCAAGATAAATTTTTCTTTGTATCACAGCAGCTTAGAACAAGTTAGAATGGGCTTGCTCATACACAAAGAGCCCTTTGTGTCATCTAAAGAAGAAATGCCATAAATAGTTGTAGATAGTAATTACATAGAAAATGGCAGCCTTTTTTTTTTTTTTGGCTACAGGTAGAAAGAAAGATCTTATCGGACTGAATTTCTCACCTGCCTAGGGCAGGCATAATTAGATGTAAGCAAATTTAATGGAGCCTGTGTGCTCCAGGGCGATTCTCCAGTGCTTTAATAACTATGTGCTTTATTAAAGTAGGTTTAAGGTATGACGGCTGTTTAACGTATCGAATGGCAAAGAAGTTAAGGTATGGGTTACCACTTTACCTTTTAGAGGAATAATCAAAGCTGCTTTTAAGCTAAATTGCAGTAAATGTATTTGGAATAACACATTTAAAAGTCTGAGGGGTAATGCATTAGATGCCACATTGCGCAGATGTGAAAGGAATAAGCAAATATGTAACTTGAGCTTCACATTCATCAACACTGGCAAGCTCATACAACCTCTTATAGCTCTGTTTTCCATTAGTTTAATGATATCAGTAAGAAAGTATAAGACTATAGACAACACAACAAGTAAATATACATTAATTTTAGAACACTTTCCTAAATCCGCATTTACAAATTAATATTTGGTGGTGGTGAGTTTTTTTTTTATTAGGAGGGTAGTGTGTTTCCTTAAGGCTTTTCTGGACCAGAAATTGAATTGAATCTCCTGACAACAAGGAAGTTGGTTGCATAGGAGTGTTGTTATGTGTATTGCTCTTGTCTGCTGTTAGTTCTGAGCTGTAGTGCCAAGACTCAGTTTGTACAAGTGGCTCTTGGTTGCCTCCTGTATCATAATGATAGTGATAGTGATGGTGGTAATGTTAGTTATAAACATTAGTAGTAGCTATTATTTCACATTTATATAGCTCGTATGTTCAAAGTCTTCCAGGTATATTTTCTAGTTTCACATACCTTAGGTGCCCTATAAGGTAAGTCATTAGTGTTAATCAGAGGCTGAGAGAAAAGCTTGCTTAAGGCCCTCTAGTGAGTCAAGAACCCAACCAGAGACAAAGTGCAGTGTTTTAGCTGAACTTCTACATCATTAGCTCTCATTTTCTTCACCTGGCAAATAACAATAACAAGTGCACCTAACTTGTTATCAGGGTTTTGTCAAGGTGCTATTAGAAAAGACAGCAGCAGAATACAGAGGCAAGAAAAGGTTACAAGCCCAAAGATAAATCAACAGGAGACAGCAGCAAGGAACAGCATGTAGCTAATGAAATGGAAAAGGAGGGGTCACAGTCCCCTAGTATTTTATGGCTCTGAATAAATGTGATAGCTATCTTGAAAGTGTGGTGTCAACCAATTTCACCAAGAATTTCTTGGGAGTCAAGACTATTGTGTATACTATAACTGACTTGAATGGAAACACCCCCAGACAAGTACTAAAGTCTCTTGATGACAGCTGAGAAAGGGCTTTACACTTCAAAGTTTCTTATTGTAATTATTGACTGTTCTTGATTCAAGCCCATGATATCCTGAAAGGTATTACTGGAAAGTAGGCTCATGATAGTAGCATCTAGTTTCTGAAGCATATTATTTAGGCAGATTAATATCCAGTCTTATTTGTTACATTTTAAATACTCTCATCACTAAGGAGGTTATCAGACGTGGCAAATGTGGCATGATAACGACAGGGTACCACGAAAGGGCTCCCCATCACACGACATTGATTCCTCCTGTTCTCCAAGCATCCTGCTGCCATGAATAAGGCATTATTTTTTATTAATGGGCCAAGCCATCAATTGATTGCTGATGGTGTTTTTTTCCCCACGGTATTGCAGATGTCTGAAACTGCGTCCCATTATGCTCTCGTGAATACAGCATCAGTGGGCGGTCCCTGCCACAATACTTCCAGGTGAGAACGTGAAAACTAGGCATGGGACGCTCTTTTTATGAACCTCCCCATGTTGCTGGCAAATTGTAAATTGTGTTTCAGTGCTTGCATGTTTGTCTTCTTCGTTAGTTTTGGTGTTTTTTTTTTACTTTTAAGCCTGCTTGCATCTTCTCACGAGAACCACCGAGATCACGCACCCCAGCAAACAAGGCAATCTTGCCACAAATGGATTCTACACCTGTTGGTTCTTCACCTCGTCTTCTCTGAATGGGGAACTCTTTGGATAGACCTATTTACCAGCGCCGATAACACTCGCTGTCAAGAGTTTTGCTCTTGGATTCCCCACTCAGCTTTGAAGGGGGAAGCTTCCCTGTTCAGCTGTAATGGTCCTCTACTATACGCCTATCCTCCTTTTCCTCTGATCTCCAGAATCATTGTGAAGATCTGAACTGACCATGCTTGATGCATCTTAATTACCCCGTGTTGGCTTCGCCAACCTTGGTTCACAAGCCTCCTATCTCTGTCAAACCAGACGTACAAGCGCCTGCCTCTCCATCCAGATCTCCTCTCCATGTACAGTGGTCAGATTCACCATCTGGAACGCGACACGCTGAACCTCACGGCGTAGAGGCTCTTCTTCTGACCAATTTATCATACCGAATCTGAAATATCATTGACATATTTCATTGCCCATTGGCGATCCTGTCCTATACTTATTGATGGCAGCATCTTGTTGCTTTTCTGTTGGACAAAAACCGCTCTCCAGACTGAGCTGGTATTTGGGATGTTCTTGAATTCCTGCTTTTGCTCTCTGATGCTGGGTTTTCTTTGCCAACCGTCAAGGTTTTCCTGGTAGCTATTTCTCACTGTCTAGACATCCTTCCTGTTTTCAGGACCCTCTTGTGAAAAAAATTCACCTGCATCTTTGTGTCTTGGGACTGACCAACTTCACCTTGGAGTCTTGATTTGGTTCTTTCCCAACTGCGTCAATACCTGTTTGAGCCTATGGCCTCCTGCAACCTGCACCATCTTTCCTGGAAGGTGGCATTCCTGTTGGTGATCACGTCAGCTTGTCAGGCTGGTGAAATGTGTGTGCTTTGTGTGGACCAACCATACTATGCTTCCATGACAATAAAGTCATCTTATGACTGGACATTTCTCCCAAAAGTGGTCTCTGCCTTCCATCTGAACCAGGACATGCTCTCCGTGTTCTTCTGAAACCCTTCCACTGAATTCAAGCGAAAGCTCCACACACTTGATGTGCGTAGTAGGGCTCTTGCTTTCTATGTAGATTGGACTGCTTCATCTTGTCAATCATAACACCTTTTTGTTTGTTATTATCTGAGTAAATTCAGACTTCCCATTTCTCCTCAGAGATTGTCTAAGTGGGTGGTATCCACAATCCACCTTGCATGCAAAGTGGCTCGAGTTGAACCTTCTCCTTGGGTTTGAGGACATTCCACAGGATTGTTGCAACTTCTTCTGCCTTTTTGGTAGCTATTCTGTTGTCTGATGTTTGTCGGGCTGTATGACATTTGTATTGCATTACCGTATCGATATTCATTCTAAAACTAATGCTGGTTTTGGCAGAGTTGTGTTGATGTCATGTATTCCTGCCATTGATAAGCGATTTTGGGTTTTTTCCCCCTCTGTTGTCTTTATGATGCATATGCTATGACACTTTTCATTTTGTTATTTTGTGCCTTATTCAGTCGCAGTACTAATACTTGGTGGTAGCCTGTATTTCTGTTATTTTGCCATATTTAAAGGGATGTGTCTTTACCCGGCTGTAATCACAGGGCTTGTTTTACTGATCTGTCTTACTGGCCTGGACTGCTTATTCTCGTTTTTCTCCTATCCTATGCAAGATTCCAATATGCAATCTCTTATTTGAACCTTGCCATGTGTCTTGTGTATTGTTTCTTTCTGGTCTGCTGAGCCACTATGTTGGTTTACACTTGACACTTCCACCACCTCTGTGGTGTAGCTTGCTAATCTCCCAATTGTGTGATTCACAGAGACCATGATGAAGGAGGATAGGTTACTTTTCTGTAACTTTAGTTCTTCGAGTGGTCATCTGTGAGATCACACAAACCCGCCCATCCTTCCCTCATGTGTCCTGCCTTTCCTTGGTTTCATTGATGCTGCATGTGTGGGCTTGGTATTTATATACCACAGCTTGGCTTAACTGCTCTAGACTGTTCCAAATGCTGTTCTGCACATGCAGAGTATAACCCAATTGTGATTTCACAGATGACCACTTGAAGAACTATAGTTACCAGTAAGTAACCTGTCCTTGCAAAACAAATTATCCAGATAAGTACAAAAAATAACCACCAAAAATTACAATAATATAGTATGAAACAGCAAGAAAATATAAAAATAAAACAAACCGACCAATACACGTGATAAAATATAAAATACATAGGCACGGAGACGCAATATCCACAATGCTGCAGCCTTATTTGAGAACTCACGCCAAACAAGTCTTGAAGAGAAATGACAACGCAGAAAGAATCACAACCTGGAAACATCACCCAAGGAGACCTTCTGCTGTGCTTTCTGCAACCGGACTTGTTTATCTCAGATTGGCCTTTTTAGTCATCAGCGCGCTTGCAGAAAGTGCAGGATGAGTCCTTCCTAAATCTTCATTTGCGAAGAAAAGCCAGAGAGATTATAAAACAAACTGACCAATACATGTACTGTGGGCCCTTGGAGTCTTCTGAGGTTGGGTTCCAGGACTCCATGTGGATACCAAAATATGTGGCTGCTCAAGTCCCATTATCTGCAATGGCATAGTAAAATGGTGTCTCTTATATAAAATGGAAAAACCAAGTGTGCTTATTGGAATTTAAATTTTGGGGGATATTTTCAAGCTGTGGATGGTGGAATCCGTGGATGCCAAATCCGTGGATGCAGAGCGCCAACAGTATACAAGATTACAAAACAGTATCAAGATTATAGTAACAAGATTACAAACAACTTATTCCTGTTATTAATTTCTGACCTTTTACAATGGGGATAGTCCACATAATATTCCGTGAGAAGTGCTTGTTACTGAAACATGTGAGAGATGATAACTAATTATGTTGTCTGAGTAAGGTAGGGTTTGGGGCCTCTGGCCCAAGGCTTCCTCAAACTTACCCTGATTGAATCTTTGTTGTTTGCTTGTTCTGGAGTCTATTTATTTGATATCTCTCTGTGGCATTATATGATAAGTGATCTGTATTTAAACTATATTTGAAAATAGTTAATTTACAGAGCTTAGAGCATGGTAGTGAGCATAGACTCACGTCTGTTGAAATGGTGGTTATATTGGTTATGCTGGGAGTGCCTTGGCACTGATAAGTGGTATAGACATTTAGGAAATGATAATAATAATAATAATAATAATAATAATAAAAAATAATTTCCCCCTTTATAAAACTACCCATTCCCAAGGTACAAAAAACTTGAAATAGATAGTGTAATAGGGAGGGAGGAATTGGCTAATTATCTCTTCCATATGTATCCCCTTCTAGAAAATCCAGATGTTTCGCTTATCTCTATGGATAAGTGGTATATTGCGATTATAGGATATCTGTCATACATTTTTATATGTTATGTTTATTTGATATATTTATTCATTTACATTTATTATATTTATTTGGTTGTTATATCAGTCCGTTTTTGTGATACATATTCCTCACTTCCAACATAGTTTCTTTAGGTAAGAGACCTTCCTGTGCGATTGTGAGTTATGGAGGGAAGGGCATCAGTGCTTTTACGCTATTTCTCAGGTAATAGTTGCACACTGAAGCTACAATACAATCTGTTGGTATCTAAAGCATTTGATTTCACAGCTTTTTGTTTTGTTTTTTTACTAATGAAAAGGCACATACAAAGGCAATGACTATGATATATATTTCTGCCTTTATCTTTCCAATAGTTAACTTGCTTAGAAATAAAAGAGGGAATTTTAGTATGTGGCTTTTTATTGTCAGAAACCCTCCTAACTTTAATAAAATGAATTTAAATGATTTGCCTTGCATGAATATCTTATGGCTTTTAACTTCTAACTCTTACTGTAGTCACTTGTTAAAGTATATGGATGCCTGGAAAGGACATCATGTTACTTTTATCCCTTTTCTACACCTGCTTCTCCTTTAAATCCCTTGTTTGCTGCTTAACCAGCACATACAACAGTAATTACATTGGTAGGCAGAGCTTTCATAGTCTGTTCTTGCACTGTGGAATGTAAATGTACTTGACCTTTTTTGTTCCAGACATATTTCCTCCATACTGGTGTCACTTTAATTCATTTAGTACCATAGTTCACATTATTAACAATAATAAGGAAGATCTTTATCAGATGTGTTTGAGGGGAAATGGTACTACAGAGGCCATCTTTCACCTTTATTCTCATTTTTCTGTTCTATGTGAACATTTTTTTAGGGTAAATTTCCAGAGTGTCCTGGAAAAGAAAAGAAAAGAAAAGAATATCGAGAGAAGAACAAATAGATGAGAAATCCACAAAGGAACTTACAGTATATACTAAAGCAGCTGGGTCCAAACTGGTCCTCCAGGTGTTTTTGACTCCCAGCTCCCAGAAGCCTGAGCCAGCTGGTGCAATGGTCAGAAATTCTGGGAGCTGTAGTCCAAAACACCTGGAGGGCCACAGGCTGGACACCATTGCACTAAAGTCAAGACATATGCAAGAGAAATAATTGAATGTGCACACGAATAGATAAGAATGATACAAGGGAGATATGAAATAAAATGTTGCAGTATGGAGGCTCACTCTTGTTCACTAGTCCAAACAGTTAGCCATGCTCTCATCCAGCATATTCTATTCCATTCTTCATGCCACCTAGTTTTCCATTTTCCACCTGGTAGTTAAGTTCTGAGCATGATCAGTTCTTGCTAGGCTTTTTTAGGGTTCTCTCCATAAAATGTACTCTAAATCTCTCTCTCTGTCTCTGTGTGTGTGTGTCTGTGTGTATCTTTACATACCCTTGGGATTCCCCAAGGTCACTCAATTAATTTTATGGCTCCAGGGAGACTTGAACCTGATTGTCCCAAGTCCCAGTCCAGTACTCTTACCACTACACTATTCTAGATCTCAGCTGAGTAGTCTGAAGTTCATTGGACTGCCTGTGTACCTCAGTTCTCCTGGCTGTGTGAATGGATCCCTAAGACCAGTAAGGAAAGGTGCTGCATAAAATAAAAACAAAAATAGGGCCATAATTTATGTACACATTCTAATTTATTGTATTAACCATGACTTTATCTGGGCAATGCTTTTCTGTAATCTGTAACCTGTCCTGACACAGAACTAAGTACTTATCTGTCTTACTGTATGCTAAATCCATTTGCTAAATCTAGAGTAGACTTACTAGGAACATGGTAAATCAATATTTATATAAGTTTGACTCAGTGGGTATATTCTGTTGTGACTAACATTTCGGTTTAAGACCCAGCATCCATATTTGATGTAACATTTGATACATATATGTAGGACTGAACAGCGCAACTGATAGCTAGACATGTTTTTGGTCCATGTGACCTGGATTGCATACTCATAGACTCACATATAGATGCCTAGTGATCTTAGAGAAGGGACGTAAAGACACACACACATTGCTGCCACTGCCTGTAGTAAACAGATGAGAAAGCAAGTTGTCTTTGAATTGATCATCTAGAGAGAGGCATGTACATGAAACAAGGAAAACTGTGTTTTGTTACCATTAGCTTGGCTGGATGAGAAATTCATTCAGCCAAACTATTGTTATGACAGCAGTTCCTGTTACAAAAAAAGAACACCTGCTATTCAGTTTTAAAATATAGCCTATCTCTTTGCTGCACAGACTACTGCACTGAAAACAGTGAAACCATAACATTTTAGCAATAGCATTTTATATTTCTCTACTGCTTATCAGTGCAAAGTACTCCCTAAGCAGTTTACAATGTGTTAGCTAATTGTCCCCAACAAACTGGGTACTCATTTTACTGACCTATGGAAGGCTGGAAGGCTGAATCAACCTTTGAGCCCTGTGAGATTGAACTCATAGCATTGTGGCTGCAATGCTAGCATTTAACCACTGTGCTACCAGGGCTCATGTGATACAGTTTTCCACCATGCGTGTGATGGTCCTCTGGATTATGGACACTTTTTGCTTGAACATGTTTTATGGATAGACTCTATATTGCAAAAGATTACTAGATTAAGTGATTCTGCCTGCAAAACGAATAGTACGCACAATCCTCTGCATGCTTATGGTAGAGGTGAGGCCCTTTCACAGGGCCTACTCCTATGTAAGTGTAAATGGGGTTATAGGTTTGATCTGTAATTATGCTTATAGACCACAGATAAGGTATTTGGTCAAAAAGTGGTCTGGTTCTTGTAGAATAAATCTGTTTTTATACAGTCTCTTTACAAATGGACTCCTTTTTGATTGAATAAAGGCAGATGGGGTAGCATGACAAAATGTGCTGGTAATTGCTTTTTACCACTTCCCTTCCTATATGGAATTCTTGCTTTTGTTACATATGCATATATTGGAAGATTGTGGAGTCTATATATGTTTCCCATGGCTAACTATATTGTCTCCTTCTGCTTTGCCATTTGCTGTAGCAAAACCTATTTTTAAAGAAAGGCAGCAGAGTGAAATCTATTATAAATATATGAGCTGTGTACCTTAACTTGCTTCGTAAAGCCTGTTAATTCAAGCCAGGCTAATCAGCATGTCTTGGTGTAGTCTTGCAAGGGATAATGAAGAAATGAAAGGAGCAGTATTTCAAGATGGAGTGAGTTTCCCTTTTGCTTTTTCCGCCAAGTAACATTGCACTGACTCTCTTTTTATTCTGTTAGAGCCATCCAAAGTATGTTAGAGTTTGTCAAGTTGTGTTACATTATGGTGTGTTGGTGGAGCAAAAGGATGTTGGCTGAATAAAATTGGAATGATTGATCTCTCATCATTTATATAGATTTTTAAAAATGCATGTAGACATTTACAAGTGTTAGCTCCATTTTATCTCTAAATGGACATATGCAATGTAGTTGACCTCTCTTTTCCTTTTTTTTTCTTTTGCTGAAGTGACTATTCTCTGTTTATTTCAGTACTTTCCTGTTTTGAAAATGCAATCAAGCATGAGATTTACCTTTCACTAGTTTTGGTTTTGATTGGTATGTAGTCTTCTTTACATGTGAACCACATGAAAGGCATAATGCATAGGAATGGTTTATGGGTTTGTGCTGTTGAAGTCTGTATAGTATGTTACTACATTGGTGGCAGAATTAAGCAGCTACACAAATTTGGGGGCTGAGCCAGCCATGCAGGCCTTCAGGTCCTTTCTGTATGTGATACCCCATCATGTGCTTCAAATGTCTAAAATTAATGTTTGAACTGTTTCTTCTGTAACTCTTCTTCACAAGTTTAAGAGTGCAGCACAGCTGCTTTGAGTCCAGTGGGAGTTGGAATGCATCATACAGTTTGGAGTTGCAATATTGGCCATTAAAAGCTTTCCGATGCATCTTATGGTACATGTATATTTAGAGTCAAATTTGTCTGATAGCTGTTCATGGGGATGAATCTCTTATGGGGGTTTTCACCCCCTTAGGAATATGCATAGAGTCTTGAATACAGTGTAGCTTATTTCCTAATTTATTACTTCCTTGGCTCACATATTACTTCCTTTCCTATCCACCTGTTCAAAGAGTCTCTTCCAAAGTGTCATCACATAAGTTCCTTCTGAGATGCCTTCTCCATTAGAGACCTTTGAGAAGCAGCCAAATGCAGCATTCAGTCTTGTTTCTCTGCTCGTAGTAGTGCTTAGTGAATATAATGCTGGAGCAGGGAACTATTTCACTCCACTTTGATATAAATACTTGTCCTACTAAATCGAGACAGTAAATGGTTTTATTCTTTTAAATGGCAAGTATTTTCAGCGTGAGTGGCTTCCAAGGGCTTCGTTCCTTTTGCATCCTTTAAAGATATTCTTTGCAGTCTGAAACATCACGACTTTTTGATGCCTTCTGTCACAGTACCTCTATCTGTCATATCAGCTTATCATCCACCCACAGAATTCTCTATGGTGTTTTCACAACCCATCACTAGATGCATTTGAAAGGACCTCTGAAGTCTTTCTGCTTTTTTTGTTTTTTTTGTTTTTTTAAGTTTTCCACCTACATGGGACCTGAATCTTCTGCCCTCTACAGTTTACAAACTAACATAAGATTGCTCTTCAACGTTGTTTCAGGGCTTTAATTAAGCTAATCATTCATTTTTACACTGGTTCTAAATAGGTGCAGAATGTGCTGCCAACACCAGATATTCCTAATACAGGGAATTCTGTCAGATCACTACAGCAGCCATTTAAAATAAAAGCATGAGATGGGCAACATATATTTTCAAGCTGCTTCTAAGTGGGCCCTAAATGGCATTGCAATGTTCTGTACAATTGCCGCTTATTTTGCTGAAACTATACATTTTCCTTAAGCAATGTACAGGCTTCCCTCAGTATCTGCTGGAATTTGGTTCCAGGACACCCCCACCCCCAATACCAAAATCTGTGGATGCTCAAGTCCCATTATATGGTATCCCTTATATAAAATGGCAAAATCAAGGTTTGCTTCTTGAAATTATTTTTGGGGGGAATATTTTCAAGCTGTGGGTGGTGGAATCTGCAGATGCCAAATCCATGGATACAGAGGGCTGACTGTATACAGATGTATGCATTGTGTCAGAGTTTTCAAATGCTACACATATGGCTTGACACACTTGGCGTGACACTTCTGTGATTTCGTTTGTGATAGACATTCCTAAACCATCTTGAGCTGAGCTGCTGCTTTTCATTTTCCTTTTGTTTGACTGGACATAGTCATCCAGAGAGCAAATCTATTTACCTGACTTTGAAGTTCTCCATAGTGCTGTTGCCAGATGAAGCCATTAACCCCAGTCTCCTGAGCATAGCGACAAAGATATGAGAAATATCCCATGACTGTCCTTCTTGCCAACTTCTTGCAAGCCATTGGGACAGTTATTCAGCCCACACAAGAGTACCATTGGAACCATTTCCAAAACCATTGGAGAACAGTTTGGTCACCTCTATCAATGTGTACTTTGAAGCTCTCATTTCAGTAGAAAAAAATAAAGGATGAGGGGAGAAGCCAAATAAGTTGCTCCAAAAGGATCATAGTTATACGTTTCTTTCTCTGCTCTGGGCCACTCCTACATTGTACCATGTGCAATTGGAACCATGATCCATTGGTTTACTGCACTCTCGTATAAACCATAAGGATTCAGACATGTGTTCCATTCCTTTGACTGAATGTACATAGTGTATTGGTAAATTTTTCAGTGCTAGTCTTCCAAACAGAAGAGTCAACTTTCCTTAATTACTGACTCTCTTCTTACATACATTCAAAGCATGTTATTGTCTTGAAAGACTGTAAGGCTGAATTTTAGTTTGGCAGGTTCAATTTAGATTAGTTAAGGATGGGCGTTTCAGAGGAGTTTGGCCATAGTGCCTTCTATATCACTTCATCTTGTGCTATATATGAGTGTGATGGATCCCCTTTCCAGGCTGGTCCCACAGTTCCAACCCTGGGTTCTTGTTGCTCACCTTGCTCTTTCACTTAATCCCTTTCTGGATTGGGTACTTGGGCCTTAAGGTGACCCCCCCCCCGGCTGTGTTGTGTTGGTGGGTTCACGGTGGTAAACATGACCTGACTCTTCATCAGACAGCCAGAGACAGTTTTTAAAAACAACAACAAGTATACCGGTAAATTTACTAAACACAGTAAGAGAACCCATTAAACCCTGAGCATTCGATTATTTCACTGCTCCCCCAAAACCTGTCAGTTCTCCACTATGACTGACCGTCCTGTCTCTATTACAAGCCTTCCCTTTCTCTATCTCATACAGTATGTACCGTATCTTTCTGAAATCAAAACTCTGCCTCTGTGTCAGTTTTTCCTGATCTGCCCTCTGACAGAGACATGCCTCATTTGTGAAGGATTTCTTCCCCTGCAGGTCCCATTGCACAGCATTCCCTGAGCTGTGATTGGCTAGCTCCAGCCAGACTTGCCCAGTCCCTTCCTTCACAATGAGCATATGAACAATTTTTAAATTGAAACTATTTTTTGAAGTATCAAAAACGGGTTCAATTTATTAAAATAGCCTCAGTTAATTAAAAACCTACTGTGTCTACACTTGCTAAAGGACACCCCCTTGCATATCTTATCTTATCTTATCTCCGGAACCGCCTCCTCCCATACAATCCTCCCCGCGCACTCCGGTCCTCTGGGAGGAATTTGCTTCAGCCACAAAAATCTAGGCTGTCTGCAGCCTCCCAGAGGGCCTTTTCGATAATTGCCCCCAAATTGTGGAATGACCTGCCGAACGAGATCTGTCAGATAACAAGCCTGAGTAGCTTTAAAAAAGCACTAAAGACGGATCTCTTTCGGCAGGCCTTTCCTAATTAGATCCCGGCCTCAGGGGATCCTGGCTTTATTTAGTCCACTGGCCACTTATTGTATTTTATTGTATTTATTGTTTTTAAATGTGATTTTAGATCAGTTGGTTTTAATTGATAATTGTTTAATATTTTTTTATGGGGGAGGGTGGGGGTGGGGGGTGTTTGGGGATTTTATCTGTAATGTATTTTAATTTTTGTAAGCCGCCCCAATTGTTTTAACAGAGGGGCGGGGTATAAATAAATATTATTATTATTATTATTATTATTATTATTATATGCTTTCTAACACTTGAAATCTGGGAACTTAACTTGATTGATTGAATTTGATTATTGTCACATATTCCAGAAATGATGCAAATTAGTGACCTTGATCCTGTTGGTGCACTAACACTGATGTAGTGGTTTGACACAATGACATAAGGTAATTTTTGCAGTAGTGTGTAGTCCTGTGGCATCACAGGAACAGCAGACTAAGCTATCTCCATCATCGCTGAATGCTGCCCTACCAGCTCCCAAGTATGTTAGGAGGTAGCAGGGTACTTTTCTTTCCTGACAAACACAGATTTGTTTGCTGTCATTTTACCCCTGCTTTTTTTGTGTTACTGCCATCACTGCCTGTGCTTTGCTGGGGATGCCCTTCCTCTGTCCCACCATTTTCACAGGTTTAAGTGGTGGGAACAAAGGAGAGGGCTTTCTCAGTGGCTCCCCCCAGGCTCTTGAACTTTCTTCCCAGAGAGATTAGACTGGCACCCTCCCTACTTTATTTTTGCAGACAGGTAAAGCCTTTTCTGTTTTGACAGGCATTTGATGATTGGTAGTATAATGCCTGCTGGGTTTTTCTAATTTTTGTGCTGGTGTGTGAGTGAGTGTGTTTCATGATGTTTTAATCCAGTTTTAATTTTTTTAATCATTTAATCTATGTTTTCTTCCAAGGGTACACGTCTTGCTCGCGTATTCTGTTTTTCCTGAAAGATATGTTTAGCCTGGAAAAAAGACGGTTAAGAGGCGATATGATAGCCCTGTTTAAGTATTTGAAGGGGTGTCACGTTGAGGATGGAGCAAGCTTGTTTTCTGCTGCTCCAGAGATTGGAACACGGAGCAATGGATGCAAGCTCCAGGAACAGAGATTCCACCTCAACATTAGGAGGAAGTTTTTGACAGTAAGAGCTGTCCGGCAGTGGAACACACTCCCTCGGAGCATGGTGGGGTCTCCTTCCTTGGAGGTCTTTAAACAGAGGCTGGATGGCCATCTGTCGAGGATGCTTTGATCAAGATTTCCTGCGTGGCAGGGGGTTGGACTGGATGGCCCTCATGGTCTCTTCCAACTCTGCAATTAAAAAAAATAAAATAAACATGTCCGCTTCTTAAAATGACTCAGAAGATCTGCTGTTTCCACAACAAGACTGAATTGTGGCTGTATTTTCTTCCAGTTCTGGAAAGTTACTTATGTCTCTCAGTGCAGAGTAGCAGGGTATTCTTGGTAATGCTGCTGTTAGCAGGGAGGTATATAGTCTACATTAATGGAGTTCTCAGAAATTAGACAGATTAGAAATTGCTTTTTAGACTCATTAAGCAACTAGGTACCTGTATGTGCTGATTTTACTATTAAACTCTTGATCATAGAAGTTGTGAAGTTAGTCCCAATTCATCTTACTTGGCACTGCTAAACAGTATTTTCATTCCTCTTGTGATGTTTCCCTTACCACGTGCTGGAATTCTCTTCTAAGAAATAAAGCTTTGCTTGCTTTCTTGACAGTGGATAATAAATTGACTGATATAATTCATTCAGGGAGTTGAAAAATGCACTGAAAATAATGGGGCATAACATGCTAGGGTTAACATTTATTCATAGATGATGCAATTAAATAAAATGGGCATTAACTTCAAGGTCAGTCACTAAAGTAATAAAACTGAATATTTTAATTGGATCATAATTGCTTCCCGTAGATACATGCAAGTCAAGTAAAATAATGTCAGCACTGCAAATTATGATTCTTCCTTCTAATTAATTTCCTAATTCTGCATGGAATTTTCTTAGTCCTGGGCCCTGTTGTGGATTTATTCACCCATCCAGGTTGTTTGCTCTTTCCTCCCCACTCCATGTATCTTATACCGGGAAAATATAGTATGATCAATTGTTATTCTGCTATATTCTGTGCATGGTAGAATAAAAAAAAAATCCTGTGCTTTAATAACTACTGTCAAGACAAAAAAGATCCACAAAGAAAAAAATGACAACTTATATAAGGGCAATATGATATTTTATAATTTTTCATTGCTTATATTATGGATACTGGTGTTTCAGTCAATGAATAGAATTAACAAATGTAAAGTTTATGTTAATCATTTAATGGAGACTGTGAATATCCAGTTATAGAATTATTTTGCAAATATGAGCATAGCACCTTTTCTTTTGAACAGTATCAGTATAAGTACTCCACAACTGGAATTAAAATTGACCTTAGTTGGGTTGGGAAAGAGTTAATAAAAGTGCCTTGAAGTGTTAGAAAAGGAGTAGAACAGAAGAGAAGCCATATTGGATCAGACCAAATAATTATCTAGTCCACCATTTTGTTCCCATGGTGGCTAATCAGATGTTTAATGAAGCATACAGCCGGGACAGAAGAACAGCCCCATTATCAGTGAATTTACCCAGTCTTCTTTTAAGACCATTCATAGAATCATAGAATTGTAGAGTTGGAAAAGACCTCAAGGACGGCCAGTCCAATCCCCTGCTATCATGTCCCCTCTCAACCTTCTCTTCTCCAGACAAAACATGCCCAGCTCCCTAAGCCACTCCTCATACGGCATGGCTTCCAGACCTCCCACCATCCTGGTCGCCTTCCTCTGGACACATTCCAGCTTCTCAGTATCCTTCTGGAATTGTGGTTCCCAGAACTGGACACAGTATTCCAGGTGAGATCTGACCAAAGCAGAACAGAGTGGCACTAGTACTTCCCTTGATCTAGATACTATACTCCTATTAATGCAGCCTAGAATCGTATTGGCTTTTTTAGCTGCTGCATCACACTGCTGACTCATGTTCAGCTTGTGGTCCACTAAGACTCCTAGATCCTTTTCGCATGTACTGCCCTCAAGCCATATGTCACTCATCCTATATCTGTGCCTTTTATTTTTAGTGCCCAAGTGTAGTATCCTACATTTCTCCCTGTTGAAATTCATTTTGTTAATATTGGCCCAGCTTTCTAATCTGTTGAGGTCATTTTGAATTCTGATCCTATCTTCTGGGCTATTAGCTACCCCTCCTAATTTGGTGTCATCTGCAAACATGATAAGCATGCCCTCTATTCCCTCATCCAAGTCATTGATAAAGGTGTTGAATTGGCATTGGGCCCAAGACAGAACTCTGTGGCACCCCACTGGTCACTTCTCTCCAGGATGAAGAGGTGCCATTGGTGACTACCCTTTGGGTTCTGTCAGTCAACCAATTACAAGTCCACCTAACAGTTGCATTGTCTAGCCCACAGATTACTAACTTTTTGCAATGTTATCATGGGGGACCTTGTCAATAAACTTACTGAAATCAATACACTACTTCCACTGCATCCCCTTCATCTATCAAGTTTATAACTCTATCAAAAAAGAGATGAGATTAGTCTGGCATGACTTGTTTTTGAGAAATCCATGTTGACTTTTAGTGATCACGGCATTCCTTTCTAACAGGTTACAAACTGTCTGTTTAATGATCTGGTCTAGAATCTTCCCTAGTATTGATGTCAGGCTGACTGGACAGTAGTTATTTGGGTCTTCTCCCCACCCCCTTTTAAAGATGAGAACAACATTTGCCCTCTTTCAGTCTGCTGGGACATCTCCTGTTCTCCATGAATTCTCAAAGATTATTGACAGTGGTTCTGAGATAACATCTGGCCCTGGTGACTTGAACTCATTTATACTGGCCAGGTATTCGTTAACTACCTCTTTACCAATTCTGTGCTATATTTTCCCTATTGCATCATCTGCTCCATCTTCCCTAGATTGAGCACTGTTCCCCCTTTGGGAGAAGACTGAAGCAAAGAAAGTATTAAGTAGTTATGCCTTTTCTCTGTCCCGTGTTAGCTTTTCACCATCTTCCCACTGCAGTGGCCCTACCATTTTCTTGTTCTTCCTTTTGCTATGGACAACCCCCAAAAGCCCTTTTTATTGTTTTTAACCTCTCTAGCAAGTCTGGGCTCCAGCTGAGCTTTGGCTTTTCTGACTTTTCCTCTACATGAGCTGGCTATTTGTTGGAATTCTTCTTTGGTGATTTCCCCCTTTTTCCATTTCTTATACATGTCCTTTTTAAGCTCAGCTGAGAGTTCTTTTGACATCCGTCCTGGTTTCTTTAAACACCTGCCCTTTTTCCTCCTAATTGGGACTGTTTGAAATTGTGCCTTCAATATCTCACTTTTTAGAAAGTCCCATCCTTCCTGAACTCCTTTATCTTTTAGTATTTCTGTCCATGGGATCAACTTGTCTGCCATAACTACATCTCGTGACAGAAAATAGCCACTGTCTAATTATGTATTATGTGAAGAAGTACTTCTTTTTATCTATTCCTACCATTTAGCTTCAGTGGGTGATTCTGCGTTCTGTTATATATTTATGAAAGTAATACTAAGAATACTTACTGTCAGTATTAAAGGAAAGGGGGGGGGAGAGCTTCTTTCTACTTTATCTATACCATTTGTAATTCTATACACTTTTGTCATGTCTCCTCTTACCTTTTTTCTGAGCTATACAGCCTCATACATTGTAAGACCTGGGGTTTGTCTATATGAGACTACAAAATGTGGATAGATGTGCACTAATGTCAATTTGTAGCAGCTTTTATTTGTCTTAATGATTTTTGGTCAAGATCGCTGGCATGTGAAGCTATTCACATTTGTTGTGCTAATGGGCATGCCTGCGAATCAAGATGGTGGACATAAGTGAATTACTTGTGTTTTTATTGTTGCTAGTTGCTGTCGCCGAACAATATTTTTCCCCTCAGCACACGATGTTTTGTTGCCTCAGCACATGATGGCTACAGTGAGAATCCAACATGGTGGTTTCAGGTGCTTGTCTTCTTAGCAAGCTCTGTCCCCTGTGCACATCTGACCAGTCAGCTTTTACAGTTGTCCCTCTGTATCCACAGATTTAGTATCCATGGATTTAAGTATCCATGGCTTGAAAATATTCTAAAAAAATAAAAATCCAAAAAGCAAACCTTGATTTTGCCATCTTATATAAGGTTCACCACTTTGTTATGCCAATGCATATAATGGGACTTGAGTATTCACAGATTTTGGTATCCACGGGGGGTCCTGGAACCAAACCCCAGCAAATATGAAGGGACAACTGTACTTCCACTCTTATTGGGAATGTGCATCAAAGCAAATTGGTTGTCCCAGTGAGCAAGAATGCACATTCCCTGCTGAGCTTTTTAAAAAATATGGGAAAAGCCGCAATGTGAGTACACCATGAATTTATATAAGGGCAGTATGATATCATATGATGTAAGCTACTAAAATGTAAATGATGAGTTTAAAAGGAGACTATTGCCCTTTTGTAAAAAGAGAGCTTGGACCACAGTTAAATTGATGGATACTTCATGATGGACAAAAGGATATATTCCTTCATGCAATACCATGGACTTACCCGTTGCAACACATGATGACTACCATTAGCATAGTTAGCTTTGAAATGATTGTAAATTCCTAAAAGAAAACTGGCTTATTGCCAGTGTGTGTGTGTGTGTGTGTGTGTGTGTACGTAGGGGATTTAATGCAGGGGGAGATGCGTGAACCGTTAATCTAGTTTAGCAAGGCAATTTCTGTGTTCATTGCCTAGCTAATGATGGTCCCTGTGCCTAACAGAAACTGAGGTAGAGGTCTCAACTCTGCATGGCAATCAGGCTTTACAGCACAATACTAGTTTGGAAATATGGACAGGGTCAGCTGATGTAACCCTAGGTCAGCAGAAACGAGATTGTTTTCCTGGGTTACAGGCAGTTTTAATCTGGTTAATCTGGACCTCCTTCAGTCTGCACCTCCTTTCTTAGCCTTCCGGTTCTCTCCCCCTTTTTTGACCCTTTGGTAAGTAGGTATTAACAAGCAAAGTATTTCTCCCATCAGATCCTCTGTCAGCAATTCAGAAGAGACGTTCTGCTAGGAGAAGATATTTGTGCATAATCATGAGTCCCTACGGCCGGGGAATCTTTGAATTAGAAGTGCACCGTTAGGTTGCTGTCCTATATGTTGGGGGAATGAAATTTCTATCCCTTCAGATGTTGTATGCATGTCTTGTGAGCCTTGGCTAGTATAGCCCAGTTAGAAGGGATGATGAGAGCTGTAGTTCAGCTATATCTGGTTTCCCTCCCCTAGTGTACATACTTATATGGAAACAAGTCCAATTGGCCTCTGAGTAGACTTGTACAGAATTCCACTGTATACCATAAAATGTGAATTGTAAGACTCATGTGATTATTTATATAAGTAGCATGTAATCTTTCATTCTCTGGGTTGGTGAGAGGAGGAATCCAGAAATACCTTACTCTTGGGATATCCCGTCCCATCACCCAGAGAAGAGGCAGGAAGAAAGGGTTAAGTCTCGCGACAGCTGGAGAGGCTTGCCTGGTCCCGCCCCCTCTCCAGCTGTCCAGGAGCTCAGTTCGTCTCCCTGCTTTACCAAGAGCAGAGCTCTTTATCTGTTCTCCACTGCTTTCAAATCCTTATCACTTGTTCCTTTCTTTTCGGTTCTTTTTCAGCCCCTTGGTGACTTTTATCTAACCTTTTTTTTTTAAAAAAAATTTCTTCTCGCCTTCTTCCCAGCCTAATTCTCTCCTCCCCCCTCCCAGCATCCTTTCCTCCCCATTCCTGCAATGTCTGCTACAGAGCAGAAGGGGACCAAAAAGAAGGGCAAGGGGGAGAAAGCTGTGTGGGACTGTGCGGTGTGAGTCTCCCTTCTCAGCTACCCACAGCCCCTCTGCCGCTGGAGACCCTCCAGCGGGGGTTGCAGGGTGGCTGCATGGCTGGAATGGCTTACCCCTGCTGGAACTTCTCCAGCGGGTATTGGAAGAAAGCCACACTAGAGAACCAACTCCCCCACCACCGAAGAGCCTTCTGTGGGCGGGAGTAGAGTGAGCAGAGGACAGCTGCTGGGAACACCAACCAGTGGCAGACAGGGAAGTGCTTGTGACTGGGATGCAGTTGGGGGGGATGGTGTGGGATGAGCCCTAGACCACCAGGGACCCCAACGCCCAGCTAACAATCCCCAAGACCCCAGGGCTACCTGGAGGCATTTGGTGGGAGAGGCTTCTGTCTCCCAGCACCTGCTCCTGTCCCTGCAGGGCCATCAGGGAGAGGAGAGTTTCCCTGCGGTTGATAGCCATGCAGGAATAGAGGACCGTGGCCACCATCTTGGCCGCATGGGAGCAAGGGATGGAGGCAGCCATCTTGGCCATATGGAAACAGGAGGTGGAGGCTGCCATCTTGGCCATGTGGAAGCAGGAGATGGAGGCCGCCGTCTTGGCCATGTGGGAGCAGGAGATGGAGGCCGCCATTTTGGCCACATGGAAACAGGGAATGGAGGACACCGTCTTGGCCTCTCCTCCCAATGGCCTCACACCAGACGATTTCAGGGCTACCCAGGAACATGCAATTGTTGTGGCCAGAGAGGCATACGCAGAGGCCCTAGCCACTCTACATAGCCCAAGAGCACCTGCATTGGCAGGACCTTCTTGTCAGGTTCGTTTTCAAACACTAGAGGGTACCAATCCCCTTTCCCCAATTGACAGCAGGCCTCGGTCAGCTATGTAAGAGGCCTACAGTGAACAGCACTCCCCTCCGTCACACAGGTAGGATGGCAAGGAGGTTCCTTTTCCTTCTGTCTTCATGAGCATTGTAGATAATGAATGGGAAAAGCCCCTTCAGGGCAAGAAGGTTATCTTGTTGGCCTAGAAACTTTAAGCTCTCTCAAAGCATGTTCGAGTGGTCAACCAGCTGGTGGTATCCCTCATTTCATGATCTTTAGCTACAAAAGAGGACGAGGGGTTCCTCAAGGACCCAGAGGAGAAGAGAACAGAAGGGGGCCTTAAGAGAACACATGAGGCAGCAGCTCTCGCTCTCAGGGCCTCCACAACAGGATCCAAGTTCTCTAGGGCCTCTCTCTTATGGATAGAGGAAATCCTACAGGACAGAGACCTGGATAGCACCTCTCTACACAGATCTCTTTCCAAAATTTACTGAGCCTTTCAGTTTGTAGCTGACGCTACTCTGGATGCCACCACCTTTGCAGCCAGAGCTAATGGAGCTTCGGCGCTCACCAGACACTCAGTGTGGCTATGTCACTGGGAGGTGGACGCACACTCCAGAGCCAATCTCTCTACCACCCCATTCAAAGGCATCAGTCCATTCGGGGAGGATGCCTTGAAGGACATCCTCACCGAGACAAAGGACAAGAAAAAGGCCATGCCTGTTCTATGAAAGAAAGGAGAGAGAAAGACCACTAAGAGAATCTTTTAGTCTTCCACGTGCTTTAGATCCTCCAGAGGTTTTGGGAGACAGAGAGATTTTTGGTCTTTTTGCCCTGCATGGTCTAGGGCAACCTTCTCCCCCAGACAGTTTGAGCCTACCCCATCCCAAACAGGATGCAGGGGAGGGCAGCAGACCCAGAGGGAAGCCAGCTACCAACAATCCTGACTCCAGCCTCATGACCCTGGGAGGCAGGCTGCAGCATTTCCGAACAGCATGGGAGGCGACCAGTTCAGACAACTGGATCATCTCCACTGCCTCCCATGGATACCATACAGAATTCAACACACTCCCAACAGGCAGGTTCGTCCCCTCCAGTCTTTCAGGGGAGCCCCTAAAAAGGAATATCCAAATCACTGCAATCGATCATCTTCTTCACATCAAAGCAATCAAGGAGGTATCTTCCTCACAGAGATTCTCCAGCATCTACTTCATCTTCTTCATGGTGCCGAAGAAGGGAGGAGTTGCCTGGTTGATCCTTGATCTGAAGCAAACCAATGAACATAGTGTAGAAACGTTTCAGGATGGAAACATTGACATCCATACAAGAAGTGCTTCAAAAAGCAATTTTCTAGTCTCCCTGGACTTGGCAGAAGCATATCTCCTTGTTTTGATATCAGAGACCAGCAGGAGGTTCCTATGGTTCACCGTCAGATACTGTCACTTCCAATTCAGGGCTCTTCCTTTCGGTCTGTCCTCGGCTCCCAGGATCTTCACAAAGATCCTGGTAGCTTTGGTCACCCATTTGCGTCTCCAGGGTATTCATCTTGCCCTTACCTCGATGACATCCTGTTTCGGGCCCCGGCTGCCCAAAAGACCCACAGGGACCTGCAGACCATGATCCAGTGATTACAGGATCATGGTTTTCTGATCAACTACAAGAAGAACAATCTCCTTCCATCCCAGACCATCACACATCTGGGGACGGTGTTAGACACCAAAAGGGAAATGATTTTTCTCTTGGGAGAGATGCAAGCACCCATCAGGATGGATGGGTTGACTGCACTATCCTGAATCGGGTGCCACTCATGGACCTCTCATGCCTACTGGGTCTCATGATATCTGCGGTCTTGATAGTACCGCAGGTGAGATTCTACGCTCGTCCCTTGCAGCTTTTTCTGCACCAATATCAGAGGCAGATTTCTGTCTGGAAGCACATACTCTTGTGACTCCCAGTAGACATCAGAGCCTCTATTCTCTGGTAGACCAGGAAGCCCAACCTGAGCAAAGGCTCTCCCTGGATCCAGAAAAATTAGGTCACAGTGCTATCAGATGCCAGCCTCCTTGGCTGGGGAGCCCACTGTCAGGAACAGATGGTCCAAGGCACTTGGAACATTTCTGAGCGTTCCCACAGCATAAATTGGTTAGAGCTAAGGGCAGCGCACATGGCACTGAACCATTTTGAGAGCATGCTCAGAGGGAAACACATCCTGGTCCTCACAGACAACAGCACAACACGTACTTACATTGCCAAGCAGGGAGGGACAAGGTCCCAATCCCTACAGCAGTTAGCCACTCTGCTTTTCCTCTGGGTGGAGAAGACAGTGGTGTTGATTTCGGCTCAGTATGTCCAAGGAGCAACCAATCTTCAGGCAGACTTCCTGAGCAGACATGAGGTGCTCCCAGGGGAACAGCCGCTATACCCGCAGGTGTTTTACCAGCTGGAAGTCAGATTCGGTCCAATGGAGGCGGACATGTTCACCTCTGCCACAAACCAAAAACTCAACAGATACTTCACGATGTATCCAGACCCACAGGCAGAGGGGACAGATGCTCTCCAGTCCCCTTGGCCAAAGGGTCTACTCTACCTGTTTCCTCCCTTCCCCCTAATCACCAAAGCAATCAGGCAGGTGAGGGAGGAGAGGACACGAGTGGTCTGCATCTCCCCACACTGGCCAAGAATGCCATGTTTTTCAGATCTGATGAACCTTGTGCAGGAGGCCCCTTGGCTTCTCCTTCAGAGAGACAACCTATTGATTCAGGGGCCCCTTCTCCACCCCAATGTGGAATGACAGCATCTAGCTGCCTGGAGATTGAACGCAGGGCACTAATGCTCTGCGGTTATGGTGAGGCAGTAATATCCACGTTCTTGTCTCACAGGCAGTCTACCACACAAATCTATGAGGCCCCATGGAAAGCCATATCCCAGTGGTGTTCATCCAAGGCCCTTTCCCCGACAGAAGCGACAAGTAAACATACTCTGGCCTTCCTACAGAAGGGTCTGGACCTTGGCCTCAGGCCTAGTATGCTAAAAAGGCAGATAGCAGCCCTGTCTTCAGTGCTATCCTTGTCAAAAGGTCAGCTGATTTTCTCACATCTTCATGTCAGGTTTCTCAGAGGGGCTATGGTCATCTCGCCCTCAATAAGACACCCAACTTAGAGCCTTCCCCTCGTTCTCAGGCAGCTGTCGAAACCTCCTTTCGAGCCTCTCCAGAAGTTATCCCTACGGTTCCTCTAGATGAAGGTGGCCTTTCTTATGGCCATAACGTCCTCCAGGCGGGTGTCCAAGTTAGGGGCCTTGTCAATAAGGGAACACCTGTGTTCCTTCAGTGAGGATCATGTCACCTTACGCATGGATCTATCTTTCCTTCCGAAGGTGATCTCCTCTTTTTATCTCTCTGAGGAGCTTGTGCTACATTCTTTCTGCCCTAACCCCTCTCACCCTAGGGAGACGTTATGGCACAAGTTGGGCAGTAGAAATTTACATCAGGAGGACAGAGTCCTTTAGGCGATGCGATTCTCTCTTTGTAACGTTCAATCCAGCATCCCTAGAGTCTAAAGCGTCCAGGCAATCCATTGCTTACTGGATCAAGTCCTGCATCCTAATGGCGTATGATGTGGCCAAGCTGCTACGTCCCACCAGGGTGCTGGCACAATCTTCCAGAGCTGCAGTCACCTCGGAGGTCTTTTCCTCCAATGCCCCGATCACAGAGATCTGCCGAGCTGCCACATGGAGTACACTTTCCTCCTTCATCCGTCACTACAAAATTGACAAGTTCAGGGCAGTGGATGCCACCTTCAGACGAAGGGGCCTCCAGGAGTTGGTTCAGGACTAGTCAGCTTAAAGCAGTCACCAAGGAAATTTAGCTTGGATACGTTGCAAGAGTAAAGTATTTCCAGATTCCTCCTTTCACCAACCCAATGAATGCCCAGGAAGGTGCATTCTGGGGTTGGTAGAGAGGAGGAATCCGCCCCACCCTCTTGACTGCCTTCTATATTCTTCTCTACTTTATATATCTTTCTCCTGGGCTTCGCTAGTCAGGGAACTGAGTTCCTGGGCAGCTGGAGAGGGAGTGGGACCAGGCAAGTTCCTCCAACTGTCGCAAGACTTAACCCTTTCTTCCTGCCTCTTCTCTGGGTGATGGGAGGGGATATCCCAAGAGTAAGGTGTTTTTGGATTCTTTTGCTCTACCAACCCCAGAAGGCACCTCCACGGTAAGTACCAATGTGGCATTTTGCCTTTATGATAACCCTGTATTGGTACCAATGTAGGCTACTCTTGAAGACCAAAAGGATTTTCACATAGATGTTTGTTTTTTTTTAGTTTTTTTTTCCTCTCCATTCTTCGTGTCAGTAAAAGAGAGAATGGATCTCCCTTCATGTCCTGCTGACACAACTATTTGTATAACGGAGGCAGGTGAATAGTATTGATACAAAAAAACATCAAGTTTTTTCCTTAGAGAAAAGGCAGGGCGCAGCAGGACTAGAAGGGACCTCTATTGGGACAAAGAACTGCTCTTTGTCACAGCAGGCTGTGGTGGGCTTACAGGGAGCAGTGATCTGACTAAGCATAAGCTAATTTCATATTTTGAAAAGGTCAACAAACTCTGGGGTCAGTTCTGCTTGACATAACAGAAAACAGGCTGACAACTTTAGTACACTTTACAGGGTTATCAAACCCCAAGGACTCTTTCCATTATTATAATGGGTACAGTCCATTTTTTCCTTTTCACTTGATAAATTTCTCTGAATGGAAACCAGACTGTGAAACAATGTTTTTTCCAGTTGATGTGCAGGGCAAAGGAAATGAATTTATCTCCCCCCACCCCCCATGGAAACTACTTGTTCAAAGGGATTAAGAGAGTGAATTCTGGCTAAGGATGTCTGTGTTTGCCTGAGTGTTATTTTTGATATACAGGAACTATTTTCCAAAGGAGAAGTTTTCTTTTTTCTTTTTTTTTTTTAAAGGCATCTCTGACGCCCAAGCAGTACTTTGTTCTCTCAAATATATTTTAACATCTCTTGGCAGGTTTAGATCCAGATAAACATCTTGGAAAAACACTGGATGAAATGGAACCTTATCTTTTGGAAGTAAGTATTATCACAAGTATAGTGAAACATTTCATGCTTTTAAAAAACGTTATATATATAGGAAATTAACTGTACTTTCTTAGTTCTTAAAGCACTTATCTTTAAAAACAAAACATAAAGCCAGAATTTAGCAGTTCTTATATTTTATGTAGACCACATGACAGACGTGTGTATTTGACAAATTTGACTTAAACTTTTTTTTTTTTTTTTTTTAAGAACAGCTATCTAAATAAATACTGGGTTGGATCCTGGCTTAGCTATTCTTGAGGTAGGCATGATTGGATCAATGAGATTTGAAGTATTTATGGCTGTCTTGTCCCAGTGGATATACTGTAGACTAGCTAAGTTTGGATCATGCCCATTTCCTAATGAAATAATCTCCATCTTTAAGGGAAAATGCATTCCTTCTGTGTGGAGCATGGAATGCCTCCATTATAAAGAGTAGGTGAATTATGCTCATGAGATGCACACCATTCATTATATTCAGATTATCATCAAAGGAAATTAATCTCCATGGAGAGAATTGTAGTTAAGAACCTGTCTCTTGAGACAGGGAGAAAATATTGAGTAGTTGTAGAGAAGAATTAGGTGTTAGTGGAATAAGACAACTTTGGGTTTGTATTAGTATTCATTGGAATATTCTGGAGTAAATGCCAATAATGTTAAACTTTCATATTATAAAATATGAATTTGTCTCGGAAGGTCTTTGCATAGCTGGATATGTTAATTTGGAGCTGAATTTGGGCATTTCTGTCCAAAGCCCAGACTATGAAGATCTGTTGTTTTTCTTTCGTGAGCGGCATAGATATTTAAGAAAATGGGGTGTGTGAGAGGGAGAATGGGAACAGGAGAGAGGGCCTAATCCACACTGCACAAATAAACCAGTTTCAAACTGGATTATTTGCCATGGCTCCTTCCTATTGAATCCTGGGATCTGTAATTTTACAAGGTCTTTAGCCTTGTCTTCCAAAGGGTGTTGGTGTCTCACCAAACTACAAATCCCCAGATTCCATAGGAAAGAGTCATGGCAAATAATCCAGTTTCAATCTGGATTATTGGTGTAGTGTGAATGTACCCCTGGAATCCTTTTGAAGAGTCTTTAATTCCTTGTATCCTATGGTAAGATGAATTAGATAGGTATCTAGTTGCTCCAACTTTATCACTAGTGCATTAGTAGCTGCCAGCACCTACTGCATTAAAGAGAAGGAAGATGAATGGGTTACTTACTATAACTATATTTCTTTGAGTAGTCTTCTGTGAATTCATACAACGGGTTAATCCTGCGCCTGCACAGAGCACTTCAGACACTTCTAGCACTTCATTCTAAAACTTTTGGGTGGTAGCTCCGCCCCCCTCGCCCCTGGTCCATATAAGCCCCTGCCTGTCACCAACTGCTCAGTTCCTTTTAGCCACATTAATAAAGTATGTGAGAGGCAGGACACCAGAGGGGAGGAGGGTGGGTTTGTGTGAATTCACAGAAGACCACTTGAAGAACTATAGTTACGGTAAGTAACCCATTCTTCTTCTTCATGGTCTGTGAATGCACACAATGGGTAGATTAAAAAGTACATGAGTCAGGATAGTGGGGGTGTCTAGCCCAATAAAGACAAGACACTACATGTTAGGGTAGGGGAAAAAAACACTGTATTAAAAGAGAGGTAGGAGAATCAAGTGAGTTAATCACCCAAAAGTGACTGTGCAAGTACCGCCCTGGCAAGGGATGCACCATCAGTGTCAGAAGAGTCTAACTTGTTTCTCACAAAAGTGAGCAGCGTCATCGTGGAAGGGCATTGGGTGGCCTGGAGAATTGAATGTGTTGAATCTGATAACGATATCACTGACTGATGAACCAAGCTGTTGGGTTGATTGTTTCCAAGTCTGGATGGAAGACTCGTGCATCGTGCAGTGACAGGAAATCCTTCCTCAAGGGATGGCGGTGAAAGCTTCTCTTGGAAAGAAGAAGGAGAGGGCAAACCAAGGTTGTCTGGCCCACCACAGCGTTATCAGTATGCAGATCGAGTTGTCACGCCACAGCTTCACCACGACCCTGGGGAGAAGAGGGAATGGGGGCAAAAGCATACAGCGGTGTTCCTGTCCACCTGAACAGGAAGGCGTCCCCTAGATTCCTGCATGACGGTTGCTGTCTTGAACAGTATAGGTTGCATTTGGCATTGGTCCGCATTGCGAAGAGGTCTATGGCTGGTGATCCCCATTCCTTGACGTGCATTTTCAGGACATCTGGAGCCAGTGACCACTCGTGGCAGTTGGACACAATAGATCATGACATTCTCTTGGATAGCCTGAGAAAGTTAAGAATCGGAGGCACTGCATTGCCATGGTTCCACTCCTTCCTCTCAGGTAGATTCCAGGGGGTGATGCTCAGGAATAGTCAATCTGCAAGGAAAGAGCTTAATTGTGGCATCCCGCAAGGCGCCATCCCCGATGCTATTCAACATATGTATGAAGCTGCTGGGAGAGATCATCCGAAGGCATGGGGTGGGATGTTATCAGTACACTGATGACACCCAGATGTACTTCTCCATGTCTTGGTCTTCGGCTCTGACTTCAGATGGTGTCTCTTCTCTCAATGATTGACTTAGGGCAGCAATGGACTGGATGAGGGAAAACAAATTGAAGCTGAATCTAGACAAAATGGAGGTTCTCACAGTAGCAGCCCCGAACCCAAGTATAAGGATACAACCTCCAGTCCTGGATGGGGTAACACTCTCCTCCAAGGGCTGTGTTCACAGTCTGGGGGTACTCCTGGACTCGTTGCTCCAGATGACGAGTCAGGTAAATGCGGCAGTCAGGAGTTCCTGTTATCAGCTTTGGCTGATATGCCAGTTGTGCCCTTTCCTGGAAATCAGGGATCTTGAGACTGTGGTACATGCTCTGGTAACCTTCCATCTTGATTTCTGTAATGCATTCTACATGGGGCTACCCTTGTGCTTGGTCCAGAAACTTCAACTAGTACAGAATATGGCAGCCAGATTGGTCTCGGGTACATCTAGAAGAGACCATATAACAACGATCTTAAGATCACTTCACTGGCTGCCCATTAGTTTCCGGGCCCAGTACAAGGTGTTGGTTATCACCTTTAAAGCCCTAAATGGCTTCTGTCCAACCTGTCTTCAAGACCGCCTCCCTCCATATAATCCTCCCCATGCACTCAGGTCCTCTGGGAGGAATTTGTTACAACCTTTAAAAACTAGGCTCTCTTCGACCTCCCAGAGGACCTTTTCAGCTATTGCTCCCAGATTATGGAACGGCTTGGTGGATGAGATCCATCATATTACCACCCTAAATAGCTTTTAAAAAGCTCTTAAGACGGCTCTCTTCCAGCAGGCCTTCCCTGAATAGATACCTGGCCATCAGAAAGAAAAATCTAATTTAGCCCAATCCTGAAACTGCCACTGTTTATTGTTTATTCTTATTTTTAGTATTTATTAAGTATATTTTAATTTTTTAGATTATTTAATTGTATTTTAAGGGGTGGGTGGTATGGAGGGTCGTAAATGTATATTTTTAAATGTTGTAAGTCACCCTGATTGTGTTTTGTAAAGGGGTGTGATATAAATAAATTATTATTATCATTATTATTATTATTATTATTATTATTTAGTACTCCAGGCTGCTTTGGTGATCTGAGTCAACAGAGCTGACAGCGGGATGTGTGGCAGCAGAGAGGCTTGACGCAGAAGGTCATGGAAGATAAGGTCATCCACGTGCACATCTGGATGAGTAGTGGTTAGTCCCAATGACATCGCCATGCAGTTCACCAGTTCCACAAAAGTGTGGACGTCATCCATTGGAGAACGGGGTTCGAGAACTGCACCCTTTATCTCGTGGCGACAGTTTCATAGAGTCATAGAATCATAGAATTGCAGAGTTGGTGAAGGTGTTCCAGAATCTGAGTCCAATTCATGATCTGGGGTCCCGTCACTAGTGGAGCAGGAGTTTTGTGCTGTCCAGCCTTGACTGGAGTTGGTGTCTTGTGAGGGTCCACCTGTTTGGGAGAAGGTACTTCCTTATGGAGCATCTGTGGGGACGGATGTCTCAGGGTCTGCGTCTGAGGAGTTTTAGACCGGTGGTCATCTCGTCCTCATCGGGGGGATCAACTCTGGCAGGTTGGCGAGGTTTGTGCTGTTGGTGCCTTTCGTCTAGAGAGCGGGGACAGCATCGTCTGTCCTGGACGTCCCTGTGGTACCGAGGTGATCGGTCTTGATAATACCAACTGTACGGTACTGGTGACGGTTCTTCATAGTATTGTTAGCGAGGATCTGGTCCCCAGTAGTTTCTGTCAGAATGGAAGCCTTGCATCTGAGGTGCAAGGTACTGATTGTAGCGGTACCGATTGTAGCGGTCCCACCAATCATTCTCATACCAAGCGAGTCTTCCTCCATATACTTGGAGCTGTATGATGGTGAGTGTGACGAGTGTAGACGTGGTCTCTAGGGGAAGGTGTTTTCTGCACATCTGGCACCTCTGGTGACGGTGTCTGACAGGGAGAATGAGACTGTGACCTTTGCGTCAGTGGAGAGCGAGATCGATGGATCGGTACTGAGCATGAGCGGGATCGTGTCGTCTGACCTCCCTTCCATCAGGGCCATCTGCGAGACTTGGAACAGGACCAAGAGTGTGATCTCTTGCAAGGCTCGAAGCGAGACCGAGAACAGGACTGGGATCAAGGCTGTGACTGGGAGCGGGACCAGGACCGAGTATGTTGCTGCGCCACGGTACCAATGTCCCCTTAAGATCTTGGATCGTGATACTCTGAGGATTCTGATGTTCAGGGACGAATCATTCTGCTTCCTCCACAGTATATATGGACTCAGCTGCACGGTGTCGGTCAGCAGACGGTATTGTGAGGCGCCGCTTAGCAGGGGGCAATACAGGAGAGCCTCCTTCCAGCGCATTCTTAGGTCTTTTCATCTTAGGATCGTGAGACTGACGATCCTGTTGTTTTGGTCTCTTATGCTTGTGAGACTGACCCCTCTTAGGGGATCCCCTGCTCCCAGTGGCCTTGCCTTTTTTGATGAAGGATCTATTGCCTCACCAGCCTTCTGCGGGGATTCAAGTACATTTCCCGATGGTACCGACTTCTGGGTACTCTTCGAGGTCTCGATATCGTTGGGATGAGATTTGCCAGCACTGTCTTGCTGGTGTCGATATCAGGGCGGACTTTGTCGGCGCTTTGGACAGTACCAATGCAGAGGCTTTTTTAGCAGGGTCTGTGTGTGATTTGGGAGTAGTTCCTGAACTCAAGGCCTTACCCGATGAGATGGACAGGACCTTATCATAAAGCTGGGCCTTAAGCCTCTTTCCCCGGTTTTTCCTGGCTTTCTGTAAAGGCCTTACGGTGCCTGCATGTTTGGACATCAGGGGCCTCTCCTAAACACAAGAGACACTTGGAATGACCATCACTTTCAGTCATTTTCTCAGATCACTGGGAACAAGACCTGAAGAAACTGACAGCAGACATACTTAAGGAGGAAGAGAAGACACTACCATCCCAATCCGTAGGTCAATCCAGGCAATCCAATCCAAGCAACCAAATCTGGAGGGAGCAGACAAAACAAGGGTCAAAATCCAGTCCAAGGTCAGTAATTTTCCGATAAAAGTGATCAATAGAAGAACAAAGGAGGTTGAGGTACACTCAGAAGTTCCTTCAGTGCTTTCCACGCAGTGGAACTGAGCAGTTGGTGAGAGGTGGGGGCTTATATGGACCAGGGGTGAGGGGGGCAGAGCTACCACCCAAAAGTTTTAGAATGAGGTGCTAGAAATTTCTGAAGTGCAGGCCCAGGATTAACCCATTGTGTGCATTCACAGAGACCACAAAGAAGAAGCTTGCATGTTAAGTAGGAGAGATCTGACCGATGCACTAAGTAACAAGTATCAGTTCCCAGTCTCTACCCCCGCTAGAGAGCTGATATACTCTGTCCAGTAATGTAGCTGAGGAGATGAAGGTATGAATATGTGGAGAAATCTCCCAGATCAGAACCTAAAGTTTAAGTAACTAAAGCTTAGGCTTATTGTCAAATAAAAAGAAAAGTGCTATGGTGACCATGCATAGAAGTTTAGACAAGGAAGCAAACAGATGAAATGTTAGGTCTAACTTCTGGTGCTTTCTCTAATTTGTATAATACACAGGTAAGTTGTAACAAGAAGTGAATTAGAAGTTACATGTCCTTCCTTTGGCTTCTTGGCTGAAGAGGCAGAATAGAATCCAGTGAGCTTCTAGTAACAACAATGCTTACGGCCCTTAATTGAAGAATTAAATATATATTTATGTGACCTGACCTGATACAGTGTTTTTAAGATAACTGATGGGATGAAAGATCAGTCAGTCCACTTTTTTTGCAAGTTTATGCGTTTGGTCGAATCGCCGATCACATACATACTTACAAACTATATACATTTCCATAGGTTACACTGGTTGTTCCCTAACTTTCCGTAACAGTGTGCCTGGGCTGAAAGTGTCTCCCACCTAGGAGGGAGGGTTTCTTGAGGGATGCCACAAGTGCTGCAGCGGCTCTTCATGCATAGTTGTTGGCTTTAAGGCAGTGATTCCCAAACTTTGGTTCTCCAGGGGCCGGTTTACACAGCAGATTTATTGCGGCAACTTGCGGTTTAATTATTTTCCGCAGCTGTGCCAGTCAGGTTTTTTTTTCTAATTATGTCGCTTTGCAGTTCAGACTTGAATAAGTGTGGGGGGTGTGGCTCTGTGTGTCTCTGTAAATCTGCCTGTAAATGAACTCACTCCATAAGCAGAGGGAGAGTAATCTCTCTGCTAAAAGACCATGCCGTGGATCGCAAGTTTTTCCAGCTGCTCTCTCTCTCTCTGTCTCTCTATTTCCCCCTCCCTCCTTCCCCCAAGCAGAGAGAGAGAGAGGGAAAATAGCAGTTCATCTTGCTACAGCCCTTTGTGAAATGGTTTCTCTCCCTCCCCCGTGCACAGGATAAAAGTGACGAACGAGCTTTACATACATACTTTCAAAACAGCAGAGGATGAGAAGGAATGCTCCAGGAATGAAAGAAGTTGGGAATCCTTTTTTTTTTTTTTGCAAACTGGCTCACAAAATAGCAGACAGGATTTTTGCAAGTTTCTTCTCTAATGGCTACTGTCTTTGCCTCCTCCCTGCCCCTTTTTTAAGCCCACCCCTGCATCATCAACCAATCACAATGCAGCTGTGCTTTAACCCTTAGCGGAATGCTAGTTTACACTGCCAATAAATCACTACATTGCAAATATTCCTGCAAAAATAGCGACATGCCCTGCCACGCTATATTTGGGTGTCTTACCTTCCCCCCTTCTGAATGAGACGATGCTGTGCTGCGATCCGTGGGAACTATGAGCTATCTTAGCGGTATATTTAGGGGAATATTTGCCCGTGTAAACGACCCCCAGGTGTTTTGGACTTCAGCTTCCTTAGCTGGCTTGGAAGAAGCCTTTCTAAGAAGCCTTAGCTGGCTTGACCAACAGTCAGGAATTCTGGAGGCTGAAGTCTAAAACATCTGGAGAACCAAAGTTTGGAAACCACTGCTTGAAGGGAATTTTGTCTTTCTAGTGTTTTTTGAATACTTGAAACATAACCCACATATGAAGGATAAGTATAAATAATTTCTCATTGGTTTCCTGTGGGGGTTTTTTCTGGACTCTGGGGCCGTGTTCTGGAAGTTTATTCCTGATGTTTTGCCTACATCTGCGGCTGGCATCTTCAGAGAAGATGCCAGTCACAGATGCAGGCGAAACGTCAGGAATAAACTCTTCCAGAACACGGCCTCACATCCCAGAGAAAACCCACAGAAAACCCATGGATGCCAGATGTGAAAGCCTTCACAATTTCTCATTGATTTGAGGCTTCTGACTCCTATGTCTCTTATGCATATGGTTTAGTGTACCACAGTGTTTAGTCTTGGGGATTCCAAGACAATATACTATTCCATTGACTTGTGTGTTGGACTTGTTGCCATAGGAACTTAATGTTCATTGATACTCATCCTTGCCTAAGATATTATTGCTAAGCCTGTTTTATAAAATGGCTAGTAGATTTCCCAAGATAAGTTTAAGCAATTGATAGAGGAGATGTATACTACGTCTAATAGTTTTCAGTTTATGTTTTATACAATTTCAGGCTTGACCAGAAAAACTGGCAACTTATTCTCCTTTGTAATTGGTTGGGGAAATATCACAGTGTCTTTCAGCACCATGGCTTATGTTACATTTAGACTAAAACTCAACTCCCATGATTGTGAAATGCACTGAGAGTTCAGTTTATCACCTATTATACAGATAGCTCTGCTATAGCCCCCTTCAGGTCAAGAAAAGTTATTTGGGCCTTTTTTCTAAATCAAATAGTGGGAGAAAAATAATAACTAAGCAGAAATCCTCGTGAGCTTATAAAGTTGCATATTTGCCAACCGAAGATACTAGAAGAGATGAAATTACTTTGTCTTTTTCTTTTTGCCAACTTAAATAGTTTATTACAGATTTTATCCTGGTTTAACAATGGCAGTAATAGGTAGCATCTTCTCCTACATATGGTTTACTTAGTACTACTGAAGGCATTACATAGAGTTGTGTGGAAGAAAGTTCCTCAGTAAATACTCTTTCTTGTTGGAAGTAGCTTTGTGTTTTTCTATAAACGTCAGCATACATAAATATTTTACTAGATATTTAGCTTGCTTTTATAACTTAGTGAAGCTGAAGCATAAACACCAGCTGCAGAGATAGTTGAGGCTATAGTTCTAAAAATATTTCCTTTGATTTCTGTCGGGGGCGTGTGTATGTATGTGTATGTGAGAGAGAGTGAATGTGAGAGAAAGATCAGAAGGAAATGGGCAAGGTTTGGAACTGCTCTGTTATTCATTTGCCACTTTCTTAACTCTCAGTTTTTAGGCATGTTTATGGTTGTCCTAAAGCCTCATCTCTCCTTTAACTCTCATGGCAAACAGGGCATTCTAGTCAACCAGTCATTTTTTCTTACGGAATTCACATGGAACTAGACTACAGTTCAGTTCAGGCATTTTACATTGTTGGCACCTGAAATGTTGAACACCATGTCCCTGGGTTTCAGCCATCTGCCAGGTACAGTGCTTGCAGTGTAATGCAAAGCGCGGGTGCCATTGCCCCTTTCAGATCATCTCCCAGGGAATCTTAACACACCCACCCACCCCGAGAAAGAACAGCTTGGACCAAAATTGTCCCAACAGATACATTGCATTTATGTTAGTTATACTGTACCTGTACTTTTTGCAAAAAAAGGAAGGAAAAAAAAAAGGAAGGCTGGTGACTACTCAAAAGGAATGTTCCACCTCATATAAACACATTTACAAGGTCTGTCTATTAAATAACGAGACTGATTAAAATAACCCATCTTTATTTATATGTATTACAATTCTAATGCTTGCCCCCTTCAATGTGCTCCTTATTCACACTCATACAACAATGTAGCCTCGTGTTCCACTGATCAAAGACATGGAGCAAATCAGTTTCTGTCAGCTGTTTCAACACATCTACCCTTTTCTTTTTTACTGCAGCAAATGACTCAAAACGTGTTCTTTTAAGCACCAATTTCACTTTAGGGAAAAGAAAAAAGTTGCATGGTGCCAAATCTGGTGAATATGGAGGATGTTCAAGTGTAGTAATGTGTTTATCAGCCAAAAACTGCTTCACAGAAAGTGTTGTATGAGCAGGCACATTGTCTTGATGAAGAATGAAACCATTTCCCCACAATGCTGGCCTTTTTTTTTTCTGTCTCTTTCTCTCAGCTTTGTCAAACCTTCCTTATAATAATGATGGTTCATTGTTCTGCCTTCTGGAACACATTCTGGCAAAATTATGCACTTGATGGGGGAAAAAACCAATGAGCATGGCTTTAAATGTGGACTTGCTTTGACATGCTTTTTTCATTCTTGGTGATGATGGTGTTTTCCAGTGCATTGACTGTCATTTTATCTTGGGATCATACTGGAAGATCCAGGTTTCATCACAAGTGATGATTTTTTTGAAAAAGGTTTTGCTTCACCTCAAGTTGCTTCAGAATATCAGCGCAAATTTCCTGGAAGAACTCTTTTTGCTCTGGTGTGAGAACCCCAGGGACCAATTTGGCACAACTTTTCTCATGTTGAGATCCTCATGCAAAATTTTCCACACAGTGTCTTTGTCCGTGTTCACGGCTTCAGCTATCATTCGGACACTGAGTCAGCGGTCTCCTCAAACATTCTGGCTGATTTCCCCCCACAATTTCTTCAGTTCTTGAAGTAGAAGGTTGTCCAGGGCATTCCTCATCTTCCATATCCTCATGTCCTTTTCAGTCTTTTTTGCCACTCAAGCACACATGCATAAGACATGCAGTCTTCCCCGTAGGCCTCAGTAAGCATTTGAAAATATTCTGTTGGTGTTTTGTTCAATTTTACTAAAAATTTCAAATTGACGTGTTGTTCATCTTTTAAACTTAGCATTTTTCCAGCTCACAACAGACAACACAGCTGCTTTAAAAGACAATTGACAATTAACTGAATGGCCAAGAGTGTTGATGTTTGTCATGCAGGTTCAGACATGTTCATGGTTCACAATCAGTTCTCCCTGATTTGTTTGAGAGGTAGAAACACAGTCTCATTATTTAATAGACAAACCTCATCTTCCGACTCTGGGTCCTTGGGTATTGTGGAATACCCTTAATTCTGCACCCTAAAACACTCAGAGGACACAGAGGACAGAAGAACATCCAAATGATACAGGAACATATTACAGCTCAGGAAGACTTTGTTATTCAAGGAAGTTTAGATAGAAAACAATGTATCTTTACTAGTTCTTCCTATCCAAGAGGTGCAGAACACCAGCCTGGTGTACAAAGTGGCTAGGGCCTATGGGCCCTTGGCTGACCCTGCACCACACACTTCAGTGGCCTCACACATGAAGTAACTCTGCCCAGAGCATAAGAGCCACATTGAACCAAAGCAAAGGTCCTAGCATTCTGCAGAGCCTGAAATGTTACCTTTAACAGTAATTCATTACTATTAATGAAGTAGCATATTACCACTGTGTGTGTAAGTGCCTTCAAGTCGCCCGTCGACTTATGGCAACCCCATGAATTTCATAGAGTTTTCTTAGGCAAGGAATATTCAGAGGTGGTTTTGCCTGTTCCTACCTCTAAAATATAGCCTAGAGCCCCTGGTATTTGTTGGCAGTCTTCCATCCAAGTACTAACCAGGGCTGACCCTGTTTAGCTTCCAAGATTAGACAGGATTGGGTTCCTTGAGTGTATACATTATTAAAACAGAAAGCGATTTAGTTGCTATGGAGTTAATTTTAATTTTTCATTATTTAAAAGATCCCATTAATTTAAAAAAAAACCCCTCAAACCATTTCAAAATTAGCCCCTAGAAGCATGTATATATTACAGATCTAAAAATCACATATTGTAAATCTTAAACTACAAGTATATAAAATAATAAATGAGAAATATTCAGTGATATATCATTAAAGCAATATAAACAACAGCAGTCAAGTTAATCACTTGCACTATTCCCCCAAAGTTTGTACAAATAGATATGTTTTTAATTGGCATCTGAAAGACAAGATGCCAATTCTTATGTTATAAGGGTGTTCCATAACTAGGGTGTCATCAGTGAGAAAATTCTGCTGTTTTTTGAATAGAATTTAAAAGGACATAGGCAGTGGCAGCACTAGGGGGTGCAGAGAGGCTGAACCGCACCAGGTGACACCATTGGTAGGAGGGGTGACACAGCCTCAGTGACACCACAGGACCTAGATAAACTAGAAAATTGGGCAGAAATTAATAAAATTAAATTTAATAGAGATAATTGCAGAAACCTGCTTTTAGGCCACAAAAACCAAATTTGCAGATAAGATGGGGACATATGGCTCAGCAGTACTATATGTGAGAAGGACCTCAGGATCATGCTTGATCATAAGTTGAGCATGAACCAGCAGTGTGATGTTGCGGCAAAGAAGGTGAATGCCATTTTAGCCTGCATTTGTAGAAGCTTAGTTTCCAATTTGAGGGAAGTAATAGTCCCACTATATTCTGTGCTGGTCAGGCCTCATCTATGTACTATGTTCAGTTCTGGATGCCTCTGGATATTACGGAGGATATGGACAAGTTGGAGCAGGTTCAGAGAAGGAAAACAAGGATGATACAAGAGGTGGAGAACAAAACATAAGGAAAGGTTGAAGGAGCTGGGCATGTTCAGCTTGGTGAAGAGAAGATGGAGGGGTGAACTGATTGCACTCTTTAAATACCTCAAGGGCTCTAACAGAGAGGATTGAGCAGGCCTGTTCTCTGCTGCCCCAAAGGGTAGAACCAGGTCTAACGGTTTGAAGTTACAAGACAATAGCTTTCGATTGAACATTAGAAGGAACTTCTTGAGTAAGAGCAGTTTGGCAATGGAACCAATTGCCTAGAGAGGTGGTGGGGTTTCCCTCACTGGACATCTTAAAAAAGAAACTGGATAGCTACATACTGGCAATGCTTTAGCTGGAAATGGTGCATTGAACAGGGGATTGGACTTGATGGCCCATGAGGCTCCTTCTTACTCTATGATTCTATTCATTATTTTCATTAAAAGTAATGAGTGAGCAGTAACAATTACAGCATGCCAAAAGCAACATCATTAGGATAAATCATAGAATTATAGAATCATAGAAATAGTGTTAATATTATTGTTACTCCCAAAATAAGGTAATACAACTTGTTAGTTTGAAACTCTGGCATTCCATTCCCTAGTGGCTAGTCAGGTGCCTATGGGTAGCCCATAAGCAGGACAGGAGTTTAACATCCACCTCTTCATGTTCCTCAGCAGCTTATATACAGAAGCACACAGCCCCCCATATCATAGAATCATAGAATTATATGTTACATGAATTTGTCCAGTACTCTTTTAAAAATCTCCAAGTTTATTGCCATAGCTTTATCTTGTGGTAGCAAATGAATGTACATTATGTGAAGAAATACTTATTCTTTTTTGTCCTAACCCTCCCACCATTCTACTTCATTGAATGGTCTTGAGTTACTGTATTGAGTGAGGAAAATGTCCCCTTACCTACTGTCTCCATACCATGCATAGTTTTACACTATGCTATTGTGTCTCCCCTCCATTGTGTTTTTCCTCCAGTCATGTAAGCTTTTTTCCTGCAACTTTTCCAGTGCTACTATATCTTTTTTAAGGTACAGTTACCGAAATGGTAACAGATACAGACACAGTATTCTAGGTGTGGTCATACTGTAGATTTGTATAAAGTATAAGTTTTATTCTCAATTGTTGTTGTTCTTGTGTGCCTCTAAGTTGTTTCTGACTTATGGTGACCCCAGAGTGAGCTTATCACTGGGTGGTATTGGCAAGATTTTTTCAGATGGGGCTTGTCTTTGCCTTCTGCTGAGGATGCGAGTGTGTGACTAATTATGCTCCATATGGAATTTGCCATTTGGTGTCATCAGCAAACATGGTCATGTTAGCATTCATTCCAATTCCAGTTCATTTATAATAGATAGATCAATTTATTGGCTTAGTCTTTACCTTTTCAAGCAATTAGAAATAATAAAATAATACAAATTGCAAATACTAGAATACCATTACAATAAAAATATTTCTATGTAACCTTATGTTAAGGTTACATTGAGCCAAAATAAAATTATGCCTTCTGGTAAACTAAACACTGTTCCCTTTTTCCTCCTCTTTTTTCCTTAAATTAGCAGCCTTAGATGTAAAGAGGGCAACCCTCAGGACACACAATGATTAGAACCACTCAAAAAGAATGAGAGTTAGTTTGTCCCAGACCAGTTTTATATGCAGCTCATAAAGTCAGCTATTGCTTCCTGCTGCTTGAATATAAATGGCACTCAGGTCGATAAAGTACCAAGTTCTCTATTACTAGGGCACCACATATACATAGAATCATAGAGTTGGGAGAGACCACAAGGGCCATCCAGTCTAACCCCCTGCTATGCAGGAATACATAATCAAAGCATCTCCGACAGATGACCATCCAGCCTCTGCTTAAAAACCTCCAAAGAAGGAGACTCCTCCTTACTACAAAGCACTGCATTCCACTGCCAAACAGCTCTTACTGTCAGGAAGTTCCTCCTAATGTTTAGGTGGAATCTCTTTTCCTGTAGTTTGAGTCCATTGCTCCGTGTCCCAGTCTCTGGGACATAGCCTATCTGTGAGTGGAATGCCCTGAAATCTTCCCTGGAGGATCATTGTGTTCATCATCTCAAACTGGAAGCAAGTAAAAGCTACACACTGATTCCTTGTCATCTCAAGAAACAGATATTTTTCTACCTTGAGTGTTGACTTGGCTCCGGGTAGCCATTTTAAAGCCCGGACAAAGCAGCATTATCAGTTTGGGTTCTGATGTCAGTAATTTTTAACCTACCGTATATACTTGTGTGTAAGTTGACCTTGTGTATAAAGTGAGGTCAGATTTGGGGCCCAAAATTATGAATTTTGATATGACCCATGGGTATGTTGAGGGTAAAACTTTGGGGCTCAGCATGGGGCTCCTTTGATCCATTTCACAGAGGTGAAAGCGCCAGCCATCCCTGCAGCTATCAACACCATTAACTGTTTTATCTGTTTGCATTTTAACTTTAAATAAATCAGAATAATAAATTTCCCATCTTTTAGCTGGAACTGGAATCATGGGATGAAACTTAAAAGTTCTAAGTTTAACTGATACTAATTGCCAGAATGCAACAACACTTTGATTGATCAAGGAAACTCCTTAGTTTAGTTCATAAAAACCAACTTTGGATGGATGAGCACCAGATTCTAACTAGATCTTAAACTATAGTTTCTGTGCGACGCTATAGTCTGAGGAGTAGCACCCAGCTTGAAGGGTTCTGCATTCTCCAACAATATGAGTGTCTTTTCTTCTTGCTGGTCTTGTGTCAATTCCAGTGCTGTATCACTAGTCATATTAATTGAGACTTCAGCTAAGGCTTTCTTTTGACAATCTTTACACATACATTTGAGCTTTGATTTTTTATTCTTTTTTCTCTGGAGTTCCATCTGGGTTGCTTTAAGAGAGACCGCTTTTACAGGAGAGTCCATCAAATCAAAAAATCTCTGTAGGTCTTTTTTCTGGGCATACAGGACAGATTTCCCCTGCTTGCCTGACTTTTTGATGTGTTTACTTTTTTTCTGTACATTATTCCCATCCTTGGGGGCCATTTTTATTACAGTAGCATCTCCACATCCACAGTGGATTGGTTCCTTCTGGGCCCTCTTGCAAATGGTGAATTCCATGGATAATAGTGAACAGCATCCCAAGGGCCAGCCCAGAGAAAGGGGGGCAGATTGCTCCCTTCGCTGCCGCATCGCCATTTCTGCCCTGGGAGTGAACCTGGGCAGCAATCCCAGGGGCAAAGGGAGGAGAGAGGGAGATCTTTCCTCCCTTCCCTTTGCCTCCGCATCACCATTTCAGCCCGGGGAGTGATCCCGGGGAGTGATCCCAGGGGCAAATGGAGGAAGGAGGGAGATTCCTCCTCCTCTCTCTTTGTCCACGCGTCACCATTTCAGCCCCGGGAGTGATCCCAGGGGCAGAGGGAGGCAGGAGGGAGATCTTTCCTCCTCTCCCTTCACCCCCATGTCACTAATTTGGCACCAGGAGTGATCCTGGGCAGTGATCCTGGGGGCAAAGAGAGGAGGGAGGGAGATTTCTGCTCCCCTCCCTTCGCCCTTGCATTGCCATTTTGGACCGGGGAGTGATCCTGGGGAGCAATCCCGGGGGCAGAGGGAGGGAGGGCTATCTCTCCCTTCACCCCTGCATCACCATTTTGGCCCGCATCGCCATCTCCTTCTCCCCCGTCTACCCCCCTGCTGTCACCATCCGCGGATAAAGGGGTGCTACTGTATTCACTTGGTCGTCCTTTTTAGAATGACCTTTTGTGCACTCCTATGAACCCTCAATTTGAACTTTGCTGTTGTCACGGCTATTTCTCTACATCTTTCTCTCTCTCCTGGGTTATGAAGAATTCAGTCAATGTTGTTAATAGCCCATTGTTTTCCAGTAGAAATTCATCCAGTTTCTTTATAAAGAAACACTGGTGGCTAAGGGACCCCACTGCTCACATGCATACATATCACAGCTCACAAAGACTTTGGTGCTCAAGAAAGTATAACGGGAATGAAATTATCTTTTCTAGCTTTTCCTGTCCAAGAGATTCTGAAGACCAGCCTGGGTGGGCTCAGTTAGTCCCAGGTCTAAGCTACTGAAGCCAATTTTGCAACATTATTTCTGTTTCTTGTTCTTTAATTAGTTTCCAATTGATAAGATGACTTTCCTTTTTAACCCATTACTTCTACATTACTTAGGAATCCTTGGTGAGGGGCTTTGTCAGAAGTGTCTCCTGGATCACTCCTGTCTACATGTTTATGGACACATTTTTTGAAAGTAATGAGACAGAGCCAAAGGTTTCCAGTTTGGATCCCAATAATTATTGACATATGGGCTGTGGTTATAACATAGCATTTCAAATTCAGGTACACTTCTTGCCAGACAAAAGGTGAAGAAGGCTTCCTTATTATGGCCCAAATCTGTCCAAAAATGAGAAGAACTCAAACAAAAAAGGAATGATCTTTACTCATCCAAAGTTGTTTTTTTTTTAAATAGTCATGGATCTCCATGGATATATAACAGATATTTGCTTTGCAGCAGTATTACACAAACTTTAAATACATTCAGGTGATTTAAAATTTGATAGATGTACCAGCTGATATTTTGCAATAAGATCCTATCATAGTTAAAGCGCACTATTTTTCTTTGGTGAAATATCCACATCAATAATTCACATAGAATTCCATGACGGCAATTGGATGTCATCCTAAATCAGGATGGGAATGAACCTAGTATGGTTTTAATTGTATATTGTTTAATGTCTTTTTATGGGGGAGGGTGGAGGTGGGTGGTGCTTTTAGTCGTTATTACAATGTTTTAATTGTTGGAAGCCACCCCAATTGTTTTTAGCAGAGGGGCGGAGTATAAATAAATTTTATTTATTTATTATTGTTATTACTATTATTATTATTTAATGCAGTTAATCTTAATTGTGGTTAGTTTGGAATAATCTATCTTCCTGATTCATTTTGAAGATGGCTCTCTCAGTATCCTTTTTAAAAAGAAGTACACAGAGAGAGCAATCTATTTTCTGTGAAGCTGAAGCAGCTACACGAGATTTGTATTATGTACATTTCCCCTGAAACTTAAAAACTTCCATTAAGCTCCAAAAATAGGCCCATGTTAAGAAATGGGTGTACACCCAACAGTTGAAAAGCAAACTCTGAAGAAATACTCACTTATACAGGAAGCTAGGCTGTTCCAGAAGGACAGAAAGGACATTGCTAGGAACTCTGAAGTGTTTGATCTTGATGTCCAGGAAGGATTTGTGGTACCAAAGAGACAGTATTAGAACAAACAATTTTAGAAAACATATAAACATATTTCTTCTTAGTGTGATACACTTAATGGGGCTATTAGTGAGGAAGAACGGACATATATTCCGTTGTTCCAAATATAGGTGCATTTTGTAGCTGCTTATACCTGGCAAGATCTCCATTTCAAACACCTTTTCAGCAGTAGTTTTTGGCAGGAAGAAGAATAAGCTGTTTTGACTAACTGTTTTGTGAGTTGTCCATTCTTATTGCATCAGCATTAATTATTCTTGATGGATTTGTCCTACAAGAACCTTACAGCAGCTTCTGACAGGTGGAGCTATCTTTTATGTCAGCAGTGTGAGCTTTGGAAGTGAAAGCTTGATTAAGTGAATGTTTGGTTATTTTTAGACAAAGAGATATTCTCTCATTAAAAGGAAAATGTCTGATAACATAGGCCTGGAAAAGATAATTTGATCTTTATTTGGAAAAAAAGATTTCAATTTACCACCCAAAATGGGTAAACAGACATGATTTAATTATCTGACAGATAACATCTTCATTTGAACTATATATATTTTCTAAAGTAAAAGGTTGAAGGAGAGTGAAAGCAAAAGAGCCTTCTTAAATATTCCAGTTTAGTCAGGCTTTTAAAATGTGATTTTAAAATGTGATTGGGATTCCAATAAAGGGATTAAGTTTAAGTGCACTTCTTACTGCATTCAAATGCCATAGTGTGCTGCTACTTTTGTAGTGCCATGTCAGCTACTGTCTTTAGCTCATACCACATTTGAGGGGGCCTGTGTGAAATGTGTTATTTTTCTCACCCCTCTATTGGTACACGGGTTTGAAAAAGTATTCCTTGGCTCCCTTTTACTATTTGAAAGTTAACTTGAACTAAGGCTCATCAAAGTTTATATTAGAATATATACCCAAACCTTTCTTTTACCAGAAATCCTATACACATGAAATTGAGTAGAAAGGTCTCGTGAGGTGTGGGACACAAACTGATGACTGAATACTGCTACAGAGACTTAACTGTACCTGTCTGTGGATTTGAACTTATAGAAACCATTTTAAAGCTTCTTACAAAATGCATTCATGCTTTCTTATGATTTCCATTTTGGCAGCGAAACCTATGAATCTAATATTTTTTAAAAAGTCTTGGGGAACTGATGAGGCAGTCTTATCATCTTTCTCCTTTTTTTCCTCTTTTGCTGTTGGCACATGCTCAGTTATGCAGCTGCTGTTTACTTTGCCTGTTGTAAGCAGGCACACATGGGTACAGTAGCATTAGCTAAAATAGAACCCTGCTCTTTCCTAGCTCAAGTTTTATTTATTTGTATTGCTTACTAAGAACATGCTTGTGCAACCCAACACCATCAGTCTGTGCTTCTTAAGCCCTCCTCAGCGCCTTTGATTCTAAATACTACCAGCTAGACAGAAGATGAGAGAGGAAGGGAGGGCTGGTGCTTCACAGTCAGGGATATTGTTAGCTGAGGTATGCCTGCATAGATAATATTTAAGGGCACATGGATATAACTGGACTAAAGGGAAAGGGACTGTCTGAAAACTCCAAAAGATTTATAAAAGAGAGAGAGGAGGTCAGTTTTCTCTTTTAGACCTCTAGGAACTAAAGGATTGTTTTTAGATTGACTTTAGGAGTTTTTAAAGAGTATTTTAATGTGTTTTAAAATGTTTTTATCTCTGTATTGTTTTAATTGTTTTGTATAGGTTCATTGCCTCAGGGATCCTTGTGGGCTGGGAGGCAAAACAGAAATACTTTGAATGAATGATTTTAAATACTTTTATAATCCACTTCCTTTTTCATTAGAACTCTTTCACCCATCCTTCAGATAACCTGGACTTGAACCACATAAGGCATTATAGGTCAAAACCAGCACTTTGAATTGTGCCTGGAAATGGACAAGCAGCCAGCGGAGCTGTTACAATAAGGGAGTTGTGTGTCCCCAGTAGCCAGCCCCAGTTAGCAATCTGGCTGCAACTCTTTGGACCAGTTGAACGCTCTTCAAAAGCAGCCCCACATAGAGCATGTTACAGTAATTCAACCAGGATGTAACTATGACATGTGTTACCATGGCCAGATCTACATCTCAAGGAATGGGCACTGCTGGTGCACAAGCTTTAACTGTGCAAATGCTTTTAGGCTCATAGTTGAATCCAAGCTGTTAACCTGCATCTTCAGCAGGAGTGCAACCCCATCTAGCACCGACTGAACCCCTATTCCCTTAAGTGCCATTTGACTGACTAGGAACGTCTCTGTCTTGTTTGGCTTAAATTTCAATTTGTTCACCTTCATCCAGTCCATTATTGATCATAGGCACCAGTTTAGGACTGAAACAGCTTTCTTGGCTTGTGGTAGAAAGGAATAATAGAATTGAGTGTCATCCGAATACTGATGTTACCCCAAAACTCTGGACAGCCTCTCCCAGGAATTTCATCTATATGTTAAATTGCATGGGGGACATAACTGAGCCCTGAAGGAGACACGGGCCAATGGCCAAGGGGTTGAGAAGGTATCCGCCAGCACTGCCTTCTGGATTCCCCCTCCAGGAAGGAATGAAGCCACTGTAAAACAGTGTCCCCAATTCCCATCCTAGCCAGGTGACCCAGAAGGATATCGTGGTTGATGGTATTGAAAGCTGCCGAGAGGTCCAGCAGAACCAATAGATAAACACTTTCCCTGTCTAACTCCCAGCATAGGTCATCCACCAAGATAACCAAAGCTGTCTCTGTCCCATAACCAGACCTGAAACCAGATTGAAATGGATCTAGATAATCCATTTTATCCAGAAACCCCTGGAGCTGGGAGGCCACCACATGTTCCAGAACCTTGCCTAAAAGTGGTTTGATGGAGACTGAGCAATAATTATCCAGAATGGTGGGATCCATATAAACCTTTTGAAATCTGCATCTGTATGACATAAAGAATGAAACTACTATTGCAAATGGTAAAGTGGTGTAAAATTGATATTTTTTAGTTTGTGTGGACTGTGAATTCAATGTCATGTACATATTTATATGTTTTCCTGTTATGATTTTATAGGCCCCTGAAAAAGCCCTCAAAAGCACCCTTAGGCCAAAATGCATAGGCTTTTCAGCTAATGAACAGACCATATTTTTTAGCATCTTGAGACAGAAAGAATAAATACAAATTTAATAAATAGTAATAAAATGAAACAAATGTTACAGATAGAGACATAATAAACAAATGAGAGTGACAGTTGACTTGTTTCCTGTATCTCTAACAGTGAATATTCCGTGATTTCTATTAAAATTGCAATGGGTGAAAACTCATATTGTTTCATACTTTCTGGAGTCCTGTTAGTTTGCATGCTTTATCATGTGGTTGGAATGATGCTACAGTGTGGGCTGTATGTTTATTTTGATCTATATTTCCACCCAACATGGCTAATGGTATGGGATTGTGGGAGCTATCATCAAGAAAATAGACTTCATATGCTAACATCAAAGTACACTGTGGTGGCACTGGTAAGAGAACATATTATCCCAACTGTCAGAAAAGCAGTAGCAAGAGCAAAGGGAAAAGGAAATTTATATTAATATTAAAATCACTCCACTGATTGCTGATTATTTTCTGGGCAAGGTACAAAGTGTTTGTTGTCACCTTTAAAGCCCTACATGGTTTGGGTCCAGGTTACCTAAGGAGTTACCTTCTGTTATATAATCTGCCCCATACACTCAGGTCTTCTGGGAGACATTTGCCTCAGTCAGCCCGGACTAGGCTGGCAACAATCACCCAGATGACATTTTCTTCAGGTGCCCTAGACTCTGGAATGGCCTGCCGGAAGAGATTCAACAGTTGAATACACTGTATAAATTTAAAACAGCATTAAAGACTAGTCTCTTCTGGCAGGCCTATCCAGATGATTTTTAAAATGTGAATTTTAAACTGTTTTAATATGTACTGGTTTTATTCTTTTAATTGATATTATGTGCTGTAATGAGTTTATGTACTTTTAATCAGTATGTATTTTAATTGATATTAATAGTTTTGTATAAATCTGTTGTTTCCTGCCTCGATCCATGAGGAGAGGCGGATATGAAGAAGTAACAACTACTACTGCTACTACTACTACTACTAACACTTGCAGATTACTGCATAGAAACGTAGGTGCAAAGAAAGATACACAGTACTTAGTTAAACAAGCCCTAACTCAAACAAAACCAGCTTATGAAATATATATCTAAACTGGCTTACCTGTATTTGTGTAGATTCAGTGAATGATCAACTGACCTATGTGATCTATACAGGGTTAGGACAAGCTCTGCAGTTCTTTAATCTATGCTTTGCAACAAACAAACAAAAACAACAACAACACCATTTCATCAGCTGTCGTATTGGCCTTCTGTAGAAATAGAGTAATATGAAAGACCGGGGGTTCTAATGATTTTTGGTATGAGATGATGCCTGCACTGTTGAACATGGAAAAGCATTGGAAAAGTTTATAGTTTTTGCAACCCATAGGTCACTTCCAGATCTCCTCCTCCCAGCTTGGTTTTGCCCATAGGAGTAAGTGAAGGATCTGCAAACCTGGTAGTGAATAACTGGCTGGTTTCCTATGTACACTTAGCTGGGAGGCAGACTGACTGAACACAGTGGGATTCACATCTCAGTAATCTTGCATATGCTTAGGTTATGCAAAATTTAAGATGCTATTAGTATTGCAGGATAAACCTGCGTACTAGACATTCTTGCATATTTCTCACTATGTAATAATGACACTTGTCCTGATAGTGCTTTGTCCATTTTTCAGCTTTCCAAGAAGTATGGAGTCCACATCTGTGGAGAGGGTGGAGAATATGAAACATTCACATTGGACTGCCCTCTGTTTAAGAAGAAAATAGTTGTGTAAGGAACTTTGTCTTTCCTTTCCTTTAAATTTTAGCACTGAGAACATATTAACGTTTAGCTTGAGGCCGCTTCTATTGGCGGCAGCAGCAGAACATGTCCTCTAAGTTCACAAACACTCACTTTGTTTAACACTGGCAAAGTCCTCCACTAACCTAAATCAATGCCTGACAAGACGAGGCCTTCATAGAAAGCTATAAACTTTTTAGACATTTGCACTTTCGTTTACTTGCTGATTATGGCCTGCAGTAAAACTGGTACCTACACACTGACACTTTTATCCTTTCATGAAGTGCGAATTGCCTGTAATATTTATCTTTCATTACAGCTACATTTGATAAACTGCCACATCAGTAGCCTGTGGGTTCCATTAACTCTGTTTCCCTTCTCTCTCTCTCTCTCTCTCTCTCTCTCTCCCCCCCCCTTCACATTCCTCTCCCATTTTAACATTAGCAACTTAGGATGATAATGCTAAACATTTTGCTTGAATTACTAAAGGATGTTTTTGAATGTTAATGTTTTGAATCAGTTCAATTTGCACTGTGTAGGTTATTTCCTTGCCATAAATTCTTAAAATGTATGTGTAGAGGTGTGGGAAATTTCTTTATCCCTATGTAGATTTGTCAGTACAATTATGGTAAATAACTTTGGCTGAATGTATTAAAGGAGATATTTTGACTGCTATTATTCCTCTTTCATCTGAGCTTACAGATTGTCTAATAAAACAGTATCAGTGTCTGCTCCATACCACTTTCAAACCAATAATCAGAGTGAAGGTGGTAATTTGATTACGGAACTCAAATGACTCACTTGGGAGTATCCCAGTTGGCTATATTTGGGCAAGATGATTTGAGGGTCACATTACTTGGAATATTTCAGACATGAAAGCTATCCTCCCAACAAACACAGAACTGATCTGAGCTGAATTTGTGCCCGATGAATGAAAGAGCCCTTAAAGGTTATATCTGTATAATGCTTTAAAATAGGGCCAGGCATATGCTGTGGCATCCTATAAAAGCTGTTGATGCTTTACATCTTAGGTAGAAGGTACTGCAGAATATTGGGTAAAGCATAGTGAGCTAGATGTTCCCTGTTTGCATGTTGACTCAACCATAAAGTCTTTAGTTTTGGTTTCACTTCAGGTTTGTCCCAAGATAATATTTCCCTAAAGCAACGTGTTCAGAAAATGGGTTCTCAGAAGCCCCAGCCAACTGTCAGATATTCTGGGAACTGAAGTCCAAAGTATCTGCAGGATTCATATTTGGGAAATGCTGTCCAAAGGTTTATTCAGCAATTCCCATGAAGCCATTTAAGTACACAATTGTGGTAGCTCAGTGGATAGACTCTTAGAACTATCCAGACAGTTGGTAACCAGGCTGTCATTGGTATGTCAACAGTTGGCTTTCCCTGGTGAGGTTTCCAGACACCTTCCTTGTTGCATTTTCAATCCTGCTGATGTTTGTGTTATTTTTATGATTTTGTGGCTTATATAGCTGCTTGTATAATTTTTTGCATTTGTATTTTAATGGTTTTATTGTCTTAAACAGCCTTGGAAATAGAATTGAGGGAAAATATAAAAGTTCTTATTACAATAATAGTAAATATTCTGAGATATTATGGATATTTGCTATGTTTATTCATTAAATGTGTAAGTTAAGATTCAGTTGTTGGATACTGCTGGTAGAATAACGTGAAATACAGTGGACCTGGGAGGGGGTGATCCCCCTTCCTCACTGCATTCTTGTCTGTACACACAAAATTGACTCTGGAAGGCTGGGAAATCCTCTGGGTCAGTTTTTTGGGCAACACAGATTTCTGCAGTGGGTGGTAAAAGGAAGAAAGTTCCACTGCAACTGCCAGCATAGTGCTGAATTTAGCTGCAATTAGTGCTCAAGGCTGCTAACAGTAGTACACTGCCTGATGTGTTTTTATTGATGTTTATATTGGGAGTGTTTTTATTTGATGAAACACTTCCAATACAAATATCAATAAAACACTTCAGTAAGATAGAAGAATAAAAACAACAAATAAGTCTTGTAGCATGCTGAAGACTAACAAGATTTATTGGCCTAAACCTTGTTCAGTCTGAATACTTAGATTTACAGCAACCCAGGCTTGTGTCACAACACTATGTCCAAGTCTGGATGATATTGATTATCTAGAACCATTTCATTCTGGGTTCATCCTGAGAGGCCTGAGACACAGCTTATGTCTCTCCATTAGGCTCTAAGGTGCTACAAGATACCTTTGCATACTGATATTCCAGACTTATATGGCTATGTCTTTGAATTCATCCAGAATACAGTTAGACTGTTTCCTTTCTACTGTGTTATGTCGTTCTGATCACCATCTTGGCTGGCATATGGCTGAAGAAGAAGGTATTTGGGGGCTTGGGTAACCTGTGAAGCTTTGAAAGCTAGCATGATATGTTTTGTGCCTTTTGATTGGCCCAGTAAAGGTATCACTGCAAGATGGACTTTAGATTTTGTTGTTTTTATAGGTTCAGGATATGTAAGTGTCTTGTGAATGGGAACATTATCAGATAATTTAAAATAGTCTTTATCAGTCCTACACTCCATTTTTGAAAACTGATGGTTTTAAAAACCAGATGTGCTACTTGTTGAGGTGTTTTTTAAAAATAAATGTTCATGATTTTATGTTATAGAGATTCATCAGAAGTGGTTGTCCATTCAGCGGATGCATTTGCACCTGTGGCTTACCTTCGTCTATTAAAATTGCATTTAGAAGATAAGGCGAGTACAACAGTACAATTTTCATATATTTTTGTTTTATAATCTATTTCATTACAAAGTCTCAGGATGAATAACAATGTTTTTTTTTAAGAAAAAAAATACCACTCCTTCCACAGAAAATACCCAGTGCAAGATCTCACAAAAATGGCTGAAACATAGTAATAATAAAATCTCTTTATCTCTCTAAATGTTGGCCACCACAAGCAAATTTGCAACATTTCAAAGATGATGCTTAGAGCTTCCAGGGGAAAGAATATGAGCATTAACTGCCAGCTGGCTACTGAGCAGATTCAAGGAGATACTTTTAGTTAAGACCATGGTTCCAACACCTTCTTCCATATACACTGTCACAGTCTCAACACTCTGAGGGGGAGATCCTCATTATTGCTCCATGATAAATGGAAGTTCCTTTGGTTAAAGCAGAGTGGAGGGCTTCTGTGTTTTGCCACCCATCTTGAATGATCTCCCACATGGATTCCCAGTATGGAGTGTTTCCACGGAAAGAAGTAATGTTTTTGTTGAAGGAGCAAACTTGGATGATGGAGCACACTTTCTACCAACTTAGTTGTTTGCTCAGGCACTTTCCTTTAATGCTGTCACTTACCCTTGGTTTTTAATGAACTGTTTTAAATGAATGGTTTGGTTGTTGTTTTATCATTTTCACATTATATTACTCTTTTTAGCAAATAGTTTTATGTTATCTTGTTTTTCTGTTTTGGAAGTTTTAAATGAAAAACCATATAAAAACGTTCTTACATAAGTAAATAAATTGGGTGGTTACCCAGAATTTCTCAATAGGTGCTTTTGCAGTCCAGCTTTCATGCATGCATGGTAAATTTAAGTGAACATTTCTGTATCACCTGACAGATGACAATGGTCCATAGTGTTAACTGAAGTATGTTAGGCCCAAGATTTTTTTCCTTCAATATTTTATTCAAAACCATTTTCAATTATAAAACTCATATTTGCTTCATACGTACGTATTCCATTTCATATGTATTACATTTCCTTTCATCCAATTTGTGTATCTTATAAAACAGTTTACATTTTACTTGTACGCATCTCTTTTCATATATATTACTATATATATCTCTCTTCTAACATTCTATCATTCTTAAATACTTTCCTAATTTACGTCTTCATCTTCCATCCATTCAGCCAATATCCTACCCATTCATTCTTATCACATTCTCATCCCCATCCCTTAACTTCCTATCCAATCTATCCATGTTTTCCATTTTTATCATTGTGCATCCTTTGTTGTACTATTATTGCTTGTTTCATTTATCCAATTTTATACCTTATCCTTCTTGCTTCTGATTAATCTCATTTCTTTCCTTTTAATTTCCTTTAAACATATTCTTGTTCTGCCATATTTAAGAATCCTGAATAAATTTTGATATATAAGCAGTGTAATTTTGGTATATTTATGTCTCCCAAATTCTCTTTTCCTTCTCAGTTTGTTGCATAAAGAAGTTAAATTAGAATTTTCTTACTTTCTTACATCTATCTATCTGTTCTTACTTTCTTGTAGTCATATAGGGATGAGTCCTTCCTGAATCTTTGTTTGCGAAGAAAAGCAAGAGAGAGAGAGAGAGAGAGAGAGAGAGAGAGACAAAAATTTACATACATACCTGTATGATTCCTTGACTCTGTGTCTGGTTCTTATTGAATTTTTAAGTTATTCAGTCTTTTTTTCATGTATTCTGACAGCATGAACCAGTCTGTTTCAAATTTTTCTATATTTTCTCCCTTTAGTAGCATTGATAATTTATCCATCTGTACAATCTCTGATTTCCCAAACATTGATCCATTGATGGTACCTCCTTTTGTTTCCAGTTGCTGGCAAATATTATTCTGGTGGCTGCTAACATATAGAAAATCATCTTTCCATTCTTCTTTTCTAGATATTCATCAATCATTCCCAAGAGGAATATTACATGGGAAGAATAATTTTCAAAATATCTTGAATTATTTTCTGTATTTGTAACCAGTATTTTTTCACTTCCCTGCAGCTCCACCAAAGGTGGAAAAACATTCCATTTTTGTCATTGCATTTCCAACAATTGATTTTTATACATCTTCGCCAACTTGTTTGGGGAGAGATGCCATATGAAATACATTTATATATGTTTTCTCTAATGTTTTCTGATAATGTGTATGTCCAAATTAGGCCCATTAATTGGTCCAAACCCATGCTTTGGCCAGACGTGGCCAAATTAATGTTGATCAACATTACAATTACAATTAATGTTGATCAACAAGACAATTAATGTTGATCAACATTAGAATCATAGAGTTGGAAGAGACCTCAAGGATCATCCAGTCCAACCCCCAGCCATACAGGAATACACACTCAAATCATTCCCAACAGATAGCCATCCAGCCTTTGTTTAAAAACCTCCAAAGCTTGACAGTCTACTGCTGTTTTTGCTTTTGTTTCTGTTTTTTTAAGCTCCACAGAATAATCAAAAAGTAGTCCCCCCAAAGAACACAATACAGTAATTAAATTAATGACCATTAGAAGTCTCAGTCTTACTACAAGATTCACAAGGTTGAAATAGCTGTTACAACTGCCACCAAATAGTAAAAGAATGCATGAGGAGAATTAGGCTGCAAAGACTAAACTTGTCACCATGTATATTCATAGGTAAAGACACGAACAGTCAAGCCAGAACATATTACAAGGCAGATGGGCATACCACAGTTTCATCAGGTTTTCTGACACCTGTACAGGTCCATATGTTTTGCTGCAAGCAGCTGCTGCTCCCTCAGTTTCTCCCAGTCTTGAATGCACAACCTCTATCCCTGATATGTGGCTAATATTTGGCTACAGCTCCAAACGGTAGGAATTTTCAGAGTATGTTAGGGCTCCGCATGTGTACCAGTGTGTGTGTGAAATTTTTCCATAAGAAGGGAAATCCTTCCAATCAGAATTTTCCTGCATATTGGGGAGTTGGGTCTGTATGCGGCTGGAATTGCTTTTGTTGTGTTGAAAATGCATGAATGTCAGGGGTCACAGCCACACTGGATGTTGATAATGAAAGGGCTAGTCTGCAGTAATGTGTGTTCTTTCAGAGTTGGAGAGGGTGGTTTTCTGAACATGACTACAGTCTTCACATTGGTAAAGGATACTCACTGCAGCCTAGGCTTTCAAGCATGGCTTTGGACTTTAGCAACTCAGGAGGACGGAACCCTATAATTGTCGAGTGGTTTTTCTTGGCCCTCAACACAATCTATTGAAAATATATGTGTGCTTTTAAAGAATGCTTCACTTGTTTATGGTGTGGACTGCATAGCTGGCAACAAATTTGAGTTTAGATGACTCTGGAGAGGTGAACGCTTATAATGAATGAATGTGCTGTTTGTGTAGTTCTCCAGCATAAAATGCTAAGATACTTAGTAGCCACTTCTGAGCTAAGTATATATAAGTGCTACCAATACGATATTGATAAAGTGGCAAAGTAGTAGTTCTATCGAACAGCCCCAGAGTGGCCATTCCTTACTAGTGTTCTAGTGCTCAAATGATAGTCTGCAATAATATTCATCTAACAGTGATTTAATAATGGTTGTGAAACGTTTGTGTTGCCATGTTGGAAGTAATTCATGGCACTTACACCTGCACGTGAAACTGGGTAGTTGTAATAAAAATAGGTTTTTATTTTAACACTTGTATGTCACACACACCCCTTCAGTTTTCTATTGCATGAGTGGAGTATACTGTAGAGGCAAGGGAAAATAATGGTAGAAATGGTATTGAGGTCTATTTAAATTTGTTTAGGGAAATTCATTGTGATTATTAATAAGAAGAAAAAGCTTTGTAACTCAGATACAAAGGTTCTGTATCAATTAATTTGGCATTATACAACAAATATTTAGAGTACATAGAAGCTATATATATATATACGATATATATATATATATATATATATCTCACAAGGGACACGATATGTTGCTAATATTTTGGTTGGCAGACAAGTAATTCACTTACAGAGTGATACAGTGCTCTGATACAATCTGTTTAGGGATCTTTACTGCAAGCTCAGGAGGCTCTATTGGCAGAAGAGCAGAATGTAACTAGTGTTGAATAATACAACTGACCCCATTTATTGTTTGCAGCAAGCTTGCTGTTCTGTAAAAAGAACTGGAAGAAAGCCAAGAATTTTATAGAAACAGTGGTACCTTCAGGAGTTAAAGCATTTGGGTTTGCAGTTGTTCTATGCCTTCAGGTTGATACTGACTTTTATGGCAACCCAGCCCTGTCATAGGGTTTCTTGGCAAGATTTATTCAGAGGAAGTTTGCCATTGCTTTCCTCTTAGACTGCGAGAGCATGACTTGCCCAAGGTTACCCAGTGCATTTGCATTGCTGAGCTGGGATTTAAACCTTGGCCTTTTGGAGTCCTAGTCCAGTACCCAACCACTGTACCATGCTGGCTCTCCAAGAGATTCAGATACCAGATAAAATTTTTCTTCGAAGTCAAATGTATATAACTGTTTGAAAGTCTGCTAGGGAGTGATAAGCAACAGAATAGGGGACACTTAACTCTTTTTACATCATTATTTTCCCTCCCCAAATGCACCTTCCAAGTATCCCCTAAAGAATTCTAAATAAGGGACATTGTGTCTAGTGTGGCAATGGAAAGAACAATATCTGAAGACACTTTAGAACACAGAAATGGTGTTTCTGGACCTTCCCTTTGCTGTTAGTTCTTCTTGAACTCCTTGTGTCAAATCTTACATTATGCTAAAAGCTTTCTGTTTTTGTTTTTTTTAGTGATGACTAAGCCGAGTGCTTGCAGTTCATTTAAAATTAGCAGCTTCCAGAGAATATGTACACATATGCTGAAATATACTTTATTTAGCAAAGACGTGCTATATATTTATCAAAAAGAGCCATGATTATTCATTTTAAAAACTGTTGCTTTGTGGACATTTCCCTCTTTCTTAGCACCATGTTCCCCATTCTCGAATCTGGTGTTTTAGTACATACCTTGTTTGACAGGGATCCCTTTTTAAAATAATGCAAAGCCTTAAAATATTACTGTGAGGCTGAAAATTATGCCAGCCGACTATGTGAAGTGAAACCAAATAAGCTGAATAAGAACACTCTTAGAGAGGGAAGAAAAAGTGGAAATATATTAATATTTCTTAGGGGCACTGACTTTATTGCTCATGGCAAACTTGATGCTAAAATGCTCCATACATCACTACAACGTGACAGGCCAGGGAAAATGAAAAACACAAAGCTTTACATAAATCAGGCAAAAAATCATATTAAAATGCATAACATTTTATATAAGAATCAAGATTTTACTTTTATCTGTTCAGAAGCTCTTTCCTCCTTCTTATGTAGATGTTTGAGATTTTGTTAAAGCCCCGCCGTTTCAAGCAGTTTTATAGCAAATCATATTTCAAATTCATTGTAGACAAAGCTGTCACATTCTTAAAGAGATTGCATTTATGGAATTGTGGTCTAGATTTTGGTATATACACTTAATGTCTTGTATAGTTAAGAAGGAAAATAGTTTGTTTTGTGCTATGATGGAATCATGGCAAAAGGCATTACAAACTTCAGATTAATTTATTTTCTGTCACGCTATAATAAACTGTGTTTTCAATAAATTGTAGCTGCGGAGGGGCCTTTGGTTTTTCAAGAGTATAATGTATCACTAGCTGAAGAGTTTAACCCTGTAAGACTAAAGAGCTGTTCATATTGACAAGGAAAACGTTTAGTGTTGTGTAACATTGATTCGTTTTTCTAAAGTCTTTCAATAAAGCCCTTCAACTTGTTAATATTTTGTAACCCTTTTTAATAGAAAATTTGCAATACAGTAGTTGCAATTTGCAATTGGTGGCACAGTTAAGCATACAGTGGACCCTCGGTATCCACTGGGTTTGATTCTAGGACCCTCCATGGATACCAAAATCCATGGATACTCAAATTTCATTATATACAAAGTTGTGTTAAAATGGCATCCCTTATATAAAATAGCAAACAGCAAGGTTTGCTGTTTGAAATTTTCCTTCCGAATATTTCGAGCCGTGGTTGGTTGAATTGTGGATGCAGAACCCAAGGATATGGAGGGCCAACTGTACTTAATGGCCAATGGCATTTAAGCAGACTACATTATCCCGCAAGTTGAGGCCAATGCAAATATCTGTACTATTATACAAGGTCTGTCTATTAAATAGTGAGACTGTGTTTCTACTGTTCAGACAAATCAGGGAAAACTGATTGTGAATGCTTAAGTGGTGACCTAGAACATGTCTGAACTGCATGACAAACATCAACATGGGGGGACAACGACCAGCGATGGCGGCCGTGTGAGCCTTGAGCTGTGCATGGCATTGGCATCAGTTGCAGGCTAAAGAGAGATCGTGGACTCATCTAACCTCACCACTGGTGTCACTTATGCTCGAACATTAGAGGACAGCTGATACATCCATTGTGGACTTCTATCCATCCGCAAAAGATTGCAAAATACCACTGTCAGACGGGATCGCTAACAGTGAGGACATCATGGCGCGTGGGCCTAACAGGGTGCGGAAAGGGGGCTGCGTAGAACTAAAATCACTCTCTGACCCTTACTTCCAAGACCTCTTGGAAAGACAAAGGCAACACCTAACGCGGGACTGGATGCTTGCCCTAGAGCTGATTACATCGAAATTATCAGCCTTAATGGGGAGTGGGGGAATTATTTGATATGGGAGACATCAGATGAAGCACTTGCTGTGGCTAATTCACATGACACCAGGATCCAAAAATTGGATGAGATGTCCTGAACACTCAATTTGAAGCTAGAGGACCAGGAAAATAGAAATCGCTTTTTAAAATTTCACCTATGTGGATTAAAAGAAGGAGCAGAGAGTCAAGACATAACCCAATTTATAATCGACTGGATAAATTTGCAATTCCTGGGATGGGAGCTATATCGAGAGAACATGAAAGGGGTACATAGAGCGATAGGCCCAATACCATTGGTCAACAAAGACCCACGGGATATACCAATTAGGTTTAATCAGTTTCCTAAGGAAACATAAATACTAGCAAAGCTTTCAAAAATTGGGGAGTTAGCCTTTGATGGTGCACCAACTTCTATGTTTCAAGATTTATCCCAGGAAACAATCTGAGGATGCAAGATATGGAAGCCACTGACCCTTTTACTGCATGAGGCGGACATTCGCTACAAGTGGGGGTTTCCGTTCAAATCAATATTTTTTCATAACTCCTCTGTTAATGATCACAAACACATGGACCCAGCTAATTGAGAGATAGAAGATGAAGCAAGAGAAGAAGACCCCCTTCCCCAGACGATGGATCCCAGATGGGACGGATCAGGATGGCAACTGGCCAAGGGAAAGAAAAAAGCTCACCCCACCAGAGCAACAACTCCAGGGCCTTAAACAACTCTCATCGTTCTCTGTCTTGGTCAACCACAACTCTCCATGACCTGCTCTTTTTGGTCACTTAACTCCCCTTAGGTTTACAATACAACTACTCAGATCATCAGGATTGAAAGGTGATAAATAATGGGTTGGGGAGGATCTCTTAGAGGTCTCTACATGACACTACATGACACTCTACTCCTCTACATTACTTTATTCTACATGACACTTTACTCCTCTGAACACCCCAGCGATATTGATGTACTGAAATTTATCAATTCACTATCAATAAAAAAACCTACTATCTGCCCATAGAGATATATTAAACAATATTGTATCAGAGACAGAAATTAAACAAATCATAAAAGAATTGAAATTGGGCAAATCTCCAGGAGTGGACGGTTATACCCCTGAATTTTACAAACAATTTCAATTAGAATTAATACCTCACCTTTCTAATTTATTTAATGGAATTCTAACATTAGGACATTAGGATATGTGCCAGCCAGTTGGGACACATCTCACATTATACCTCTCCTTAAAACTGTGGATCCTTTGCCCCCACTTAAGGCATTTTGCCCCATAGCACTTATTATTCAGAATGCAAATATCTTATTAGTCATTTTAGCCCATAGACTTAATCAATTTATGACATAGTATATCCATCCAGACCAAATAGGCTTCATACCTGGTCGGAAATTAGCCGGGGCAATCCACCGCACCTTAGACTATCTACCATTCAAAGACCACTAACACCTCCACAGCACTTATCTCGTTGGATGCGCTTAAGGCCTTTGATGGGGTGGAGTGGCCCTATCTATTAAGTGTCTTGAAATATATGGATTTTGGCCAAGAATTTACCAATTATCTCAAAGCATTGTACTTTTATTAACGTTATTTTGGGGACTAAATTAATCATTGCAGCACAAGGGGTTGATAAGCTTTATGATAGCTATTACCAGAATGAAAATAACAAAAAACTGGAAAACAGGGAAATTATCAATGTCTAATTGGTGGACTGATTCTGTAATGCATGGCTCATAGAGAAACTGATTGATCGAAATAAACGCCTTATGGGATGTGTGCCCAAAATCCTCTTTGCAGAGAATATAGTAATTTATTATATTAATAGTTCCACAAGAAATGTCCTCCCGCCCCCACAACATGGGAAATTTTGGAATGACCTGCTTGACTAATAGATCCCCATCTTAGAGATATACAATTTAATGTAAACTATGGATCTATGCCTTACCCCCCCCTACACGATTGTCCCTGGCTATAGAACACAAAAGACAAGACATGTTATGGTTAAGGTTTGTTAAAATTTTATTTTATATTGATTGTTTTTGTTGTACTCAACAACACATCAGACTTCTCTACGCATTGTATAATGATTGTGTACCATATGACAATGAAAAACTGTAACATAAGCACTATGGAATTTTTTGAAAACTTTAATAAACAATTAATGTTAAAAAATCAATACTCTTGGTTGTTCAGTTAATTGTTAGTCGTCGGTTACAGCAACTGTATTGTCTGTTGTGTGCTGGGAAAATGCTACGTTTAAAAGTCAAGCAACGATATTCTATAGCAATTTGAGGCAGACCAAACCTTTTTCAAAAAATCATCACTTGTGATGAAACCTGGATCTTCCAGCATGATCCTAAAACAAATCAACAATCAATGCACTGGGAAATACCGTCATCGCCAAGAACGGGAAAAAAGCACGTCAAAGCAAGTCCACATTCAATGCCATGCTCATTGTTTTGGTGGTGTTTTTTTTTTTTTTACATCAAGGGCATAATTTTGGCAGAATGTGTTCCAGAAGGCAGTACAGTGAACCAGCGTTATTATAAGGATGTTTTGAAAAAGCTGAGAGAAAGATGGTTTCATTCTTCATCAAGACAATGCGCCTGCTCATACATTTTCTGTGAAGCAGTTTTTGGCTGATAAACACATTACTATACTTAAACATCCTCCATATTTGCCAGATGTGGCACCATGCAACTTTTTTCTTTTCCCTAAAGTGAAATTGGTGCTTAAAGGAACATGTTGATGTGGTAAAGATGAAAATGGCAGATGTGTTGAAACAGCTGACAGAAACTGATCTGTTCCATGTCTTTGAACAGTGGAAAACAATACTGCAACAATGTGTGAGTGTGAATGGGGAGTATATTGAAGGGAAGAAGCATTAGAATTGTAATACATATAAATAAAGATGAGTTATTTTATCAGTCTCATTATTTAATTGACAAACCTCATATTCTGTAACAAAAGTGAACCTATAGCTTCAGGAACAGATTCCTAAAAGACAATAATTTAATATTTTAAAAGAATAATTTAATAGAAGAATATAGAATACAAAGAATACAGTTGGACCCCCTTATCTGTGGGGGCTTGGTTCCTGGACTGACTGTGGATGCTGGAAACTGTGGATACCAGTGAACCCTATTAAAATAGAAGACTTCTGGTAAAAACATACCATAGAGTTGTGTTGGAGGACCTAGATAACTGTCCCGCAGATAACTGAAACCATGGATATTGATGCCGTGTATATGTGGGTCTGATGGGAGTTCTGTAGCTATAATCTGTAAATAATTCATTTTTCCATATTGTTGAAATTATAATATCTTTTATATATATTGCCTATAATTTATTGATTTGTGAAGCCTTAATATGACTAATATAGGAATTGCAGTGCAATCCTATGCAAGGAGTACTGAGATGTAAGTTGCACTGAGTTTAGTGTCACTATTTCCAGGTAAGTGTGAAGGTGCAGCAATCTTCCTAGAAGGCTGCAATATCTTGATATCACTGGAATCTCATCCATTTTTTTTCCTGTTAAATCCAGACATTCCTTTATTTACCCTGAATGTCACTGTCTCCTGATTGACAGATAGTAGTTTAACTCTCATTTCATAGATTTTGCTGTGAGCTGAGAGACGCTTACCTTAGAACCCCACAAATCAGACTTCTGGTAAAAACATAACATAGAGTTGTGTTGGAGGACCTAAAGTTGCCTAGAGAGGATGTCTCTCTAGGCATTTTCCGGTGTGACTCTATGTCATATGTCCCTTTTTCATGTTTACATTCATGAAGCAAAATCCACATGATATATTTTGATGAAAAATAACAGCTAGAAGAAAATCTATAATCATACAATTGGAAGGAATCGCAAGGATCATCTACTTCATCCCTCTGCCAGTGCAAGAATATACAATGAAAGCATGCTTTGACAGACTCTATTTAAAATGCTTAAACAAAGTAGAGTCCACCACCTTCTGAGGTAGTCTGCTTTTGAACAGTTTTTGCATCTGATGAGGTGGACTAGAGTTCAAAAAAGCATATGCTAGATTGTTTTCTTAGTTAGTCTCAAAAGTGCTACTGGATTCCTTCATATCTTTTTATGCTGAAACAAACTAACCTGTCTGTGTCTATGAATACTTTCTAATGCATAGCCAAGATCTCCTTTCTTGTAATTTGTCTCCACTGGCTCACTCTATGCAACAGCAGAAAACCAGCTTGCTCCATCATCCGTGTGACAGCCCTTCAGATATGTGAAGATGGTATTGATCTTGGTTTGTGGTTGGCTTTGGTCTGCATCGATCCAGACTGAGCCAGGGCCGAAGTTAAAATGCTGAATTTGAATCAGGGGCCCTATGCACAACTCTACTAAACATACCCACCTTCCTTAACTGTGCCTCATAGGGTTTTGTTTCCAGATCTTTTATCATCATTGTTGCCTTATTCTGGACATAATCCAGTTTGTCAGTATCCTTCTTAGTTGTTTGATTCAGAATAACAAATAATAATTTATCCCATCCTCAAGACTTCACCTATGTCTTCTCTGCTTCTTTCTCATTTACCCACCAACTTGTCTGTTCTCTCTGTCTTTGTTTTAACTGTTAGTTCTGAACTGATGCTCTTCACCTATCAGTGATTCTGACTCATCCCAATCGTGCACCCCTTTGCAGTGTAAAATTGCAAAGAAAAAAAATGTCAAATAAATAGATTTGTCAAATATCAGGTACAAGTCTATCACGCTTTCAAGACTGGCACCCACACACATCCACACAGGCACTTTTATAAATGTGTAAGAGTGTGGTAATGGTAATATTATTTTGATTCATTTAGTAATAGTCCCCTTTCACCACTTTACAACTGCTGCATGCTCTCTCACCACTTTAGCTCAATTCTTTTCATGTTTAGTCGCAATCAAATCAAAAACCATCAGCATAGGGTTGTTTTGGCCCAGTGTGTCCCAGTTTACAATTCCAATAAGCAGTCAAATGTATCTGCCACTTTATTGTCCTTTCAGCCAGTTTGTATCAGTTTACAATCCCTTATTTCATTTTTACTATCCTGAATAATTTGGTATTGAGATTTCCTTATAAAGCTTCTGAGGACAACCTCATTTTCTGTTTCCGACTGAGGAGATGGATTCTGTTTCTGTAGCAGTTTAGAACAGTGATCTAGATTCAGTTTTGTTAACTTCAGCCATTGTCCTTCAGATAGTTCAAATGATGCTCCTCCTCTTATTCTGGGTGGTGATTATGGTTAATTTTGTCTAGCCATTAATCCAGATTGCCCCACTGATTGTTGCTGCTGGTGGGAGCTAAGTAGCTCTGTGATTCTGTGAACAATTATCATAGACCTGTCCAGTACTTTATGTAGGAATGGCTTTTCAATTGGAGTACAGTAGCACCCCCGCATCCATGGGGGATTGGTTCCGGGGCCCCCTGCGGATGGCAAAATCCATGGATAATAGTGAATGCCATCCTGAGGGGCCATCTGGTGTAATAATAATAATAATAATTACTATTTATATCCCGCCCCTCTACAAAACGCAATCGGGGCAGCTTACAATATTAAAATATACATCCAAAGACCTTTCATTCCACCCCCCTCTTAAAATACAATTAAATAACTCAAAAATTTAAAACATACTTAAAAATACTAAAAATAAACAGTAGATGGTGGCTGTAGCGGGATCGGGACAAATTTCTGATGGCTGGGTATCTATTCGGGAAAGGCCCGCCGGAAGAGATCCATCTTAATAGAGCTTTTTAAAAGCTGTTTAGAGTGGTGATATGACGGATCTCATCCGGCAGGCCATTCCATAATCTGGGAGCAATAGCCGAAAAGGTCCTCTGGGAGGTCAAAGAAAGCCTAGTTTTTAAAGGTTGTAATAAATTCCTCCCAGAGGACCTGAGTGCCCGGGTAAGATTATATGGAAGGAGGAGGTCCCAAAGATAGGTTGGACCCAAGCCATTTAGGTCTTTAAAGGTGATAACCAACACCTTATACTGGGCCCGGAAACTAACGGGCAGCCAGTGAAGTGATCTTAAGATCAGTGTTATATGGGCTCTTCTGGATGTACTTGAGACCAGTCTAAAGGGGGATGAATTCGCTACTGCCCCCCCTTCATCCCTGCCATGGCCCCGCTGCGGCGGCAATTGTGGGAGCAAAGGAGGAAAGGGATGAAGCCAGATCGCTCCTCTTCCCCCTTCGCCCATGGCTCTGCATACTGGCAATCACGAGGGGGAAGGGGGCGAGGCCAGGTTGCTTCTCCCCCCTCCCTTTGGCCCCACGGTCACCACCGTGGTGACAGCCCCCCCCCCCGGGGAAGGAACAGGGGAGGTGAGATCCCTTCTCCCCCCTCCCTTTTCCCCGCCATCACCTACCGCAGATAATTGAATCAGTGGTTGGCGAATCAGTGGATGTGGGGGTGCTAATGTACAAAAAGTAGGCCTGAGCATATAGAAGAATGAACCAGTATGCACAGAAACAACAGGTCTCTTGATTCAGTTCTCACAATTTGTGATAATTGTAATAGAAACTCTGTCTGAGCTGAGCAGATTGAACAAGAAAGATATTTGTTGAAGGCACTGCATGTTGAGTTCAGTGTTCAAACATGCCATTCTCCTTAGTTATGTTTCACAGGTGTTAATTTTACATTCTCTCAATTGAATATTTTATAATCATTCCACAATTTTGGCTAGCATTCCTTAGTATAATAATATGCTTCTCCTCTCTTCCACTGTTCTCTACTGCATTTTCTTTAGATAAATCTCTTCATGTTTAACTACAAAGGCTCACTGGAAATTTGTTTTAGATTGTTTCTGGCAGCACAATGAGCACTTGTGCCTCAGGGAGAATAACATTTTATTCACTGTTCTGGTTTAATACATTACTGCACAACTTCAAGATGCATTTTTGCATAATAATTGAAAAGCTTCTTGTACCCTGTTTTCATTTTAAAAAATAAGAGTACTATTTTGCCTACATATTTTATACATATAAAAAACTTTTTAAACTATGGATCTGTCAGGCAAACTTTGTTTTCTAGGTATACTATAACCTCTTAATAACAACATTTATTATCTAAAATTCATGGCTGTCCACAGAGGCCTTGTATTCTTCATAATGGAAAAATGAGCCATTATTGTATGAAGTCTGGTTTCATCAATATTTTACTTCTCATCTAAGAATTTGATATGGACTTAATAGAATGTGAAATTTCCAACTTTTTCCTGACTTTCCCAGTAGTTTTAAACAGCCATTTCTCACACACCCTAAAGGCTCAGTGTGATGGTGTGTCATGCAGCTGGAAAACTGTATGTTAGATTTATGTTATATCTTGGCCATCACTAAAATTCCAGTGTACTAAGCAGTCTTGTAGTCTAGTGCCCTGCTTCATTATTGGAAGGAAAAACAGGTAAATTAGTGCCCTCTGTGCATATGTATGAGCCATTGTTTTAGTGGTAGCAAAGAAAACAAACAAATGGTAAACTGTAAAGTACAATAGACAGCAGTACTGAAATTGTGTGAGAACCATATTCATCCTGCAAGTTCAGAGAGACCAACAGCCTTTTTTAAAACTTGGTTATGCAAATACAAACAGCAGCGATGATAAAGGAAACATGGGGAGATTCATAAAGCTACTGGCAGTGGCAGCACTAGGGAGGTGCAAAAAGGCCGAACCACACCAGGTGACACCGTCAGAGGGAGGGGTGACATTGGTCTTAGTAACACCATAGGCTACCGGGGAAGAAATAACACCTGTTCCCTTGAACACTGGACCCCTAGCTAGTGCAAGTCTTGAGTCAGTTGTACCAAATGAACGATTGATAATCAGGCCCTCTTCTCACTCTATTTTGCTTTCATCTTCCAGTGATTTTTATTTCTGCTATGAAGTGGAAATCTTTACTCGTATTTCTCCATCTGTATCCACTAAGCTATACTCCAAGCTCTTTGATCCACAAATATCTAGTTTAGGTGATGTGGTGTCCTAGTCCAGCACTCAAAGCACTACACCTGGCTGTTGTTGAAAGTTTACTGAAGAAAAAATGTCAAGAGAAAACATCTGAATGGACACACACCCATATGAGCAACAGGACAATAGAATAATAGCAAAAAGCATGAGAGTGCAGGATTGCCAAGAGATCTGTTAGCCTGTTCAAAGCTGGGCACTTTTGCTTGTTTTATGAATTTTGTTTACTGTTTATAATGCCCCTTTCAAAGGTTTCTGGCATGTAATTGGTTTTTAAACTTACTGAGAATATATGTAACTAGCTGGACCCGGCGTACCATACACCATTAAAAAACTCCCCCCAAAATGCCCAGGAGACCTCATGATAACCTTTTGAGGTAGGCTGGTGGGTTTAACTTGCCACCCATCATTCGTTCTGCCCCCTGCTGCCCCCCCACCACTCGTTCTGCCCCCACTCATTCTGCCCCTCCCACCACTCGTTCTGCCCCTCCCCCACACATTCTGCCCCTCCCTCTACTCATTCCGCCCCTCCCCCACTCATTCTGCCCCTTCCCCACTCCTGCCCCTTCCCCGCTCCTTCTGCCCCTCCCTCCCCACCCCCTGCACTCCAGAACACACACGCACACACCACATCCACCCCCATGTTATTCACTGTCCCTCTCCAGTGGCCATGTTTGAGATCTGCATGGTCCCGTCCCCAGTGTGCTGATTGGCTGCCCAACAGACCTGTGATTGGCTGGTCAGTTCCCTAAGCAACCAATCAGCACACTGGAAATGGCAACATACCCAAGAGAATTATAGATAGATAGATAAATTGTATCTTCTTTGTTCTAACAGAGGCTTCTGCAAATGTGATGATAAAAAAGTGACTAAGGAACAGATTAAGGGGAGGGCAGAAGGCTGCAGAGGGAAGGGGTAATTAGCTAAAATCACTGTTAATGGCATCCTGAGAGGGATCAAAAAATATTTTTGAATAGAAACAATTAAATATGACCTATTGGCTATTTTATATAAAGCATATAACTCCCTTTTTGATATAATTTCACTGGCTATCGGTTGTTTCCAGGCTCAGTCAAAAGTGCTGGTTATGACCTATAAATCCCTATACAGCTCAGGTCCAGACTGTCTGAAAGTGTGTCTCTCCCTATATGAGCCTGTGCATGTCTTACATTCTTTAGGGAGAGGGATTTCTCTCAGTTTCATCACTTTCACAGGTTATCTCATGAGGACCCAGGAGAGAGCTTTCTTGGTGCTCCTAAGCTTTGGAACTTCCTCACACAGGAGACTCAGCTGGCTTACTCTCTGTTCTCTTCCTGTGAGAAAGTAAAGGTCTTACTTAATTTATGCAAGGCTTTGGCTCATAAATTGTTGTGACAGATGTGTTTTCTAATGGGACATGCTGTGATTTTATCTCGTGTGTGTGTATGTACGCATGGGCTCATGCCTTCAAGTGGCCTGTGGACTTATGGTGACCCCATGAGTTTCATAGGGCTTTCTTAGGCAAGGAATACTCAGAGGTGGTTTTGCCAGTTTCTTCCTCTGAAATATAGTCCACAGCACCTGGTATTCATTGGCAGTCTCCAATCCAAGTACTAACCAGGGTTGAACCTGCTTAGCTTCCAAGATCAGACAGGATCTGGTGCCTCTAGGGTATTTAACTCTGTTTTAAATGTTTTAACTGTTTTAAATTAATGTTTTAATTGGTTTTTAAAATGGTTTTTAAACTGTTGTACTTTATATAGTTTTAGCTACATTTTGTTTTAATTTATACTGTAAGCTGCTTTGGGAAATAGCACTCTGTGATGTCATATTTCTACATTGACACTAGTCTGAAATAGAATCCTATAGCACTTCTACTAGGTAACCAGGCTTCCAGTTTGATGGCTGTCTGGGACAAGGGAGTTCAGTAGGGTTAGGGCACTGTTTATCCCCATCAAAACCATTCCCACAAATGCATTCTCTCTTAAGTGTTCTTGCTGTCCTTCTTGCTGTCTTATCACCTGGTATTGGAATATATATTATATGTGGATCATTCTGATATAAACGTATTTTCAGTTTATGTTTAACTGACGTTTTGGCATTTTTTCAAAGTTATCTTAATTATCTTAGTTGGTGGGGGCGGGAACCCCACATCATATTACTGTCTAAAAGTGACATAAATTGTGCATTTAGGAAGCCTCTGAATCACAATCATTTTTGTAAGTATTATGTCACTGCTGCTTTAACACCTTTTATTGTTAACATTTCTGTAGACCTTAATTGCAGATAGAATTTCTTTTTCTTGCTTGGTAAAAAAGCTAGGATTACTCAAGAAATGTAAATATAGGGTACTTCTTGATTTTCAGAGTAAATAGTAGAGGGGGAGAATCCATGTAATTTTATTTGGAATATTTAAATGGAACAGTATTAGCATCCAAGTCTCATGATCTGTATTGTCACGCAAAATGTGAGTAAGAATGATTCATTAAAAGAGAGAGGATTCTGATTCCAAGGATAAATGTAGGGCTGACTCTACCATTGGGCAGAATGGAACAACCACCTCTGCTGTCAGATGGTGGAGGTAGCAATTACTCCTAATCTCACCATTCTGTTTTGTACCTCCTAATCTAGTTTGCTACCCCCAGGTAGTAATTAATCAAGGGCTGAATTGTTAAAGTCAGGTCAGGTCCTGTGGAGAGAAAAACAGGAGCAAGTAAAACTTTGTTGTTGTTAACTGTCTCCAAATTGACCCTGACTTGTGACAACCCTGTGAATGAGACATCTCCAAGACCCTCTTTCCTCAACAGCTCTGTTCAGGTCCTGCAGACTCAGGGCTATGGTCTCCTTGATTGAGTCTATCCATCTGGTATGTGGTCTTCCTCTCTTCCTACTGCCTTCTACCTTTCCAAGCATCATTGTCTTTTCTAGTCAGTTATGCCTTCTCATAATGTGGTCTAAGTATGATAGCTCAATTTAGTCATCTTGGCTTCTAGGGAGAGTTCAGGCTTGATTTGTTCTACAATCCACTTGTTTGTCTCTTCACCAGCATCACATCTGAAAAGAGTTAATTTTCTTTCTATCAGCTTTTTTTTTCCTGTCCAGCTCTCACGCCCACACATAGTGATGGGAAACACGGTGGCATGGATATTTCTAACTTTGTATTCAGCTATATTGTTGCACTTCAGGATCTTGTCTGGTTCTTTCATAGCTGCCCTTCCCAGTCCTAATCTTCTTCTGATTTCTTGACTGCCATCTCCATTCTGATCAATGATTGATCCAAGGTATGGGAAATCTTTAACTATTTCAATTTCCCCATCATCTACGTTGAATTTAGCACTTTCTTCTTTGACTTCTAGCACGTATTTCAATCTTTGTTGCACCTCTTTACCACTTACTTTTTTCTAGGTAGGCAAAGATATATAAATAGATTAACATGCATGATTAATATGAAGAAGAGCTGGACTGATGTGAAATCTACGTACCACTTCTAAAACTGGGGGCCTTTCAACTTTGCCTCTCAGTGTCATAAACCCACCACATTGCATTCAGACAGTGCTTCAATATTTTGAACTGGAAGTGAAATACCTTCCCACTGCACAAAAAACAAAATTTAAATATATTTGTTAAGAATATTCCAGGATGATTTCCCTTGGTGCTGCTGCTTTGCTGATGTGATCAGGTGGGATGGAGTTAACTTATCCTCAGTCCATCAAGGTTGCATAATGAAGGTACTTGGGCAAGGGGGACCCCAGTTGGAGTCATGGTTAAGGAGGCTTCACAAGAAAATTGCTCTGATTTTCCCTTCCTTTCCTGCCAACAAGTACATTTTTAAAAAGTAGCAATATACATTCATACCTCAGTTAATAAAGCCTATGACAAAGAAGCTTCTTCGTCCTTTTATGTCTGCCCAAACCCCTTTCCTCCTCATCCTCTGTCTAGCTGGAAGTGTGCTTTTATAGCATCTGCATGGGGAGTATGGTGAAGGAAGGCTAAGAAATACAGGCTTTCAGTGTTGGCTTGCGGCAATGTATCTACAGAAACAGTGCAATAAAGCGTGATCTGAGAAAGAATGGGAGCCTGCTCTAGCTGATTCTACTGTAGCTGTGTATCCCAACCTATAACAGGCAAGGTAAAGAGCAGCTACTTACTGAATCTTTTACTGAGCATTTATGAACAGCAAAACACAGAGGAAAGGGGAGAGCGGATAATCCTGCATCATGACCTCTCCCTCCCACCAGCATTTTTTAAAAAAAGTATAGCTCTATTAAGTTTTGCTACCAAAATGGAAATCATAAGAAAAGTGAAACCTGGTGAAACAAAGAAAGAAAAATTCCTGGATGTATTTTAGAAGATATTTTCAAAATGTTCAAAATGTTTTTTCCCCCTTTACTTATGCAAGGTTTATCTGACCTGGCTATTTCATTTCAAATGCACATATAGTTATTTTTCAATAAAAAGTTTGCTGAAACATAGACTCATAGAATTGCAGAGTTGGAAGACCACGAGGGCCATCCAGTCCAACTCCCTGCCATGCAGGAAATCACGATCAAAGCATCCCCGACAGATGGCCATCCAGCCTCATGTTGAATTGATAATCTTTTTTGCAGTGTGGGAACCTATCCCTATTCTTTCCATGTTATTTCTGCCTCTGGTACCAATTTTTATGTTAAAGAAGTAATGTCCACTAGCATATCTACTATGTTAATTGAAATATACCTGTACTAGCGTGATGTACCAAGAGGGGAAGCTTAAGTCAATGGTTTTCTCTTTAATAATTCTCAGATAGTGTAATACCAGCAAGGCAACAGCATAAATGTACAAATTCAGCAGAACAGCTACCTTGGGTTCCCTGGCCAAGTGGCAAAGCCAACCAACTGAAAACCAGAGAGGTACAGTTGTGGGACAATAAAGTGTCTGTGTGTGTGTGTGTGTGTGTGTGTGTGTGTAATAAAATAAAATCAGCATGGTTTCCTTTTTAATACCTCTCAGGGTAGCACAGTACTGGCTGAGTAACAGCCACATGTTAACAGAAAATAAATAAGCAGGCAATACTTTAGGATATGTTGAGAGAAGAGGTACATTGTTTGGTGTAGTTTCTGACGAGAGCTGGACTCTGATGTGATAGTTGTGTTTATGTCTCAAAATGGAGATGAGATTCATTAATGGCATGACTCTGTGACTTTAACATCATCACTTTTCTTCTCCTGTATGATTTGAAACATCTTTGCCTGATGAGGAAGCCAGTGAAGCTTGCATGCTGTATTTTCTGCATTTTGGTTGCCCAATAAATGTATCACTCTTTTGAGGATTTTGTATTTTGTTGTATCAATGATGTAACTATTTTATGACACATTTTATTCTCCTATTTAAAAAACAAAACAGACTTTTCAAATAAATCAAATCAAAGACGATTTTAAAATGCTGGCAAAATGAGAAAATGTGCTTGGCAAATAATACAAAGTCTTAGGGAGTAAGAGAACAGCATCCCTGCATTTAAGATTTGAGTTATCTCTTCTTAAATCATTTCTATCCAGCTTCTTACAGCACTAAATCTTCTCTTAATCTCCATAGGATCAAAGTAGTTCAAAAACTTTGAAATACGATTTTTGTAAAGAGTTTTTAAAAAGAGATTTGCATCTTATTTGTGCAAGGTAGTTTAAAAACATTGTCTCAACCATAAGCTTTCTTTTCCTTGTATTCTTGAGCTATCAATGAGAGATGATGGGCAGAATGGGGAAGTAAGATTGTTCTTAACCTAGATAGCATCCCTAAAGTGTTGCTGTATTTTTGTTATCACCCGCAAAGGCAATCTATTACTGGTGAATTTTTATAGATGATAGTATACATCTGTGTCAGTTGAATTTATGCTTAAATGAGTACTGACATTCTCCCTTTATTTTAAAATGGTGTAACTCTCTACAGTATATTTAGGCAAAAGCAAAATGTGTATTCACTTTTTTCTACTTTAAGGAATTAATTCCATTTTATGCAGCTTATAGACTCCCCAAATACACACATTTCTTTCTTTTCCTTCCATTAAAGAGAAAAGATTATTTTACCTGTTTGTTACTTGATATGGCAAGTCAGTTCCCCACCCAAGTAATACCTATCTCATGTGTCTATTCACCATGCAAGAAGCTGCATGTGGTCTCCATTCAAAATGTTGTTTTAACAGGAGAAGTGATCAAGGCAGAAAACAAGAAGCAAAAAGATTATCAGAGCCTTTCCCTTCTAACTTCAGAGTTTTATGCTCTGTTCTATTCTGAGAACTGCTCAGTGGGAGAAATGCTGTCAGTTTTAGATTTTTGTAACAACAAGCCTCCTCTGTGGAGGAAATGAAGATCTCTGACAAGTTAGACACTAAGGCTGCTAATTATGGTTGTTCTTTTTAAGGTGTACATGAAACTTGAGGCATGTAGCAAAATCAGGTTCTTTATTCCAAGAAGTTTACAGGGGCCTGATCCTTATCACATATGCAATCACATCAGACTACATATTAACCAGGAGTGATAATATGCCTGAGAGAGAGAGGGCTCTGCATAATTTATTCATATCTAAGAACCTGTTTAATATTGCCAAGACATTATTGTTTTTAATTGGTTGTGTGCAGAGAAAAACACAGATTTTATTCTTTAGAAGTAGGCTAGCATTGAGTATTGTGTACATGACTTCGGTTTGTGTGTTTAGTCTGTCAAAGGAGAAGATAAATTGGTTTCAGTCTTGGTCTGAAAACAATTAGTATACAGACAACTCTGCCTATGTTAGCAGAGGCATGCCCAGGGCCGGTTTAAGGAATTTTGGGCCCCCCTGCAATACTTTATTTTGGGGCCCCCATATGTTTATCTCAGGTCAATGTAACCTAACCTACTCACAGTACAGGATATTCATATTATTAAATAATTTGTCACCAATAATTTAGTTTAAAAAACTGTAATATAAGCCCTAATGGAATATTGGTGTAGATTTCCTCAGCCAAACGGAATACAAACATATTACAAAACACTCTAATGCAACACTCTCCTAATATTTAAAGCAGATCATTTCTATTAAACAAATCTCAAAAGACTAGCCCATTAATGCTAAATAAAAATTACAAAACACTAGTTTCAGCATGCAGAATTTGAAGTCAGGAAAACAAAGAGCTCAGTCCAATTTACTATGTTTAATGCATTTTGTCCTTTCTTACTTTTACAATCTTATGTTGTAAATTTTGAAATACAAAGTATAGCCTGAATTCTTCTTTTAAAATTATTTTAACTAGTTTACATAAAATTTGTATCAAATAATTTAAAATTACAACATTTATAAAATGGACTTTTCTTTTCTAGATGTTTTGAATTTTAAAAAATTACTCACTTACATCTTAACTTTTCTTGCTTTTTGAGCAGCAAACACCTTCACCAATTTCTCAGTATCTAAGGAATTTGCTATCTGCCTTTCCACAGCTATTACAGAGAGGCCTCTTAGTCCAGGTCCTCCCTGGCAGTTGACTGGCCAGTTTGAATGTCCCTCTCTCTTTCCCAGCTCTCATTGAAATATACTTGTGTAGGAATTCTTTTGTCTTTTAGTCTCTGGCAGAGAGTCAAGATTATCACACTACACTGTTGTAGCATTATTATTCCACTTTAACTGCTAAGGCTTCCTCCTGTGTAATCCTGTGTAATCCTGGGATTTGCAGTTTAAGGAGGGTCATTTAGCATTCTCAGCCAGAGAGCTCTTAGTCCTCACTAAACTACAAACTCCAGAATTCCACAGGAAGCAGCCAGAGCAGTTAAAGTGGAATAATAGTACTATAACAGTGCAGTGTGATACAAGCCCTAAGATTATGAAGTCCTTAAGGCACCTGCCAACTGCTTTGGTAAATTTAATAATAATAATAATAATAATAATAATAATAAAATTTTATTTATACCCCGCCCCTCTGCTAATAACAATTGGGGTGGCTAATTAGATTTTAGTTAGCTAATATGATACTTCATTTTATTTGAAAAGCAATTGACCATTTTTGAATATTTCTCTGCTTGGCTCTTGAACAAATATACGCGGTGGAAACTGGAGATGATTTACTTCTCTTGTCTAGCTTGAAAGTTGGCCTTATTCACCCCACCTAGACTACTTGGCAAACCTATTGACCTGGCATTAAATATGTTTAAAGAAAACTTAGGATGGGGAGTCCTCTTCTTCTTCATGAGTGAAAAGGCCTAGATTTTCACATTTCTAGGCTAAGAGTTTTAAAATAACATAGTAAACCCTTGTAATGCATGGAGCACACAGCTCCATTAGGGCCTCCTCTGTCAGTTCAGAATGAGAAAAATTCATTCTGCCCTCAGTCTCTGAATGATTGAACACTTTTGGCCTATTTGTTTTATAAGTAACATTTTTATTACAAGTGAAAAAATATATATTAATACAGAAATAAACCCAAAGAAATGCAAAGCACGAAAGAAATAAAGTAAAAGGAATAAAAATATTAAGATTAAAGAACAAAGAGAGAGGTGACTTCCAAATCTCCACTAACAGCTCCAGTAGAAAATCTTGGAAATGCTCTATCTTTCTTCAATCAAGCAATCACATAGTTAAAAGTCAGAAACAGAAGTCTCAACTGTTCCCTTGCCATCCTCTGGTTAAAGTCTGTCTTATCAGCTTTGCAAAGATAATTTCTCCACTTTCCAATGATATAATTCTTCCTTACTAAATTCATTTCAATCTTATAATTTAAAAAAGTCCAATCCATCCATAAAAATGCATGATTTTATATCCTTTATTGTATCCCTTTAAGCACATCAACCACCAGTCTTTTTATTTAAATCCCGCTCTTCTAGGTTAAACTGCACTTACTCAGTTTTTGGTTACAAAAAGAAAACAGCTTGATGAGGCTTCCATCCCACCACTTTACTTAGAACAATTCTTCACATATATAATCTAAAATTTTATTTAAGAATATTTTAAGAATTTTAAGAAAGCAGGTTGCAGGTTTATTGTCCGTCAGATCCCGCACAGATGTAGCTGCCTCGGTCCCTCCTCATTCATTCCACGTTTACTTGTGAATAAATCTGAGTAATGAGGATTCTGGACCGTCATGGGCAATCCCTTCTCTATTCCTTTAACCCAGGTACAGTTTCACTAGCCAGAGGTCCCTCCAGATAGTAGTTTTTACCATGAAGGTTCTTATTGCCGGGCACTAACGAGAAGTGTCAGCCTGCCATGTTTTCCTGTCCAGAAGTCCCCACTTTTGGTCTATTTGCAACTCCCTCCCCCAAATAATTGTTGACTGTCTCTGAATTACAGTTAAGAACTCGGAGCCAGCTTTAGAAATAAAAATTTCCTCTTTCAGTCCCCTTCCCTCTCTGTAAAAAATCCCTCTCCCTAACTGCTCTTAAGAAATATGGCAGCCCTATTGAACAGTGGGGAGTGACAATCCAGAAATAAGAAGTAATTCAGATTAGAACTACAGAAGTGCTGCTTTTCTGTTTAATCACCAAGCCCCTAATTTTAATGTTGTGGAGACTCCACAGTCCAGAGTTGGCACAAAAATACGTTCTACTGCAGCTGATAAGGAGGGGAAGAGATTGGATGTGTTTGGCCAGCGATTCTATTCCTCCTCAGCCTTAGCAGTTTGAATGGGGAATATCTAAGCCTGTATGTCAGTGTTTCACAGGTCTGTATGGGGCAAAATGTTTGTGCTAATTCCACCGTTATCTGAGGAACAATGCAAGGCTGCTCGCATGTTCCACCAAGAAGCCCATGCTCTCTGCACACAACAGATCCAGTCTTCCCATCATTTGGTGGACTGTGCAGCCAAGGTAATATCGGGGCAGTGGCCCTCCAGCATTAGACTTGGCTGCGTTCTTTGGGCCTGACAGAAGACACAAGGCATTGTAAAGAGGACCTTGCCTTCAATGACGAGGGACTCTTTAACACCAAAACAGATGAGGTAGACGACATAATCAAAGTACATCTGACTACAAAAAGAATGGGATTTGGATCAAAGCACCACCAATATCATCCAACCTTCTCTCCCAAATCCAACATGCATGGTGACCACAGGCATCTCCATGACTGGCTTGGGAGTTCATTACTACAATCACAGTACAAGAAATTCCATTTTTAAAATTTGATTTAATTAAGTATTTATACCCCGCTCTTCAGCCACAAAGGCTATCAAAGTGGCTTACAAATTGTTAAGCAAAAGCAATTTACACATCTACACTGCATTAAGCAGTTTCCAGTGTGTATTGGAACAGATGACCACACATGCAGAAAGGAGAGCTGTAGTAGTGATGGGTGACTTCATCTATCCTGATATTTGCTGGAAATCTAACTCAACCAAAACTTCAAGGTCTAGCAAATTCCTTACTTGCCTCGAAGACAATTTCATGGTCCAAAAGGTGGAAGAGGCAACAAGGGGGTCAGCTATATTAGATCTGATCCTAACCAACAGGCATGACCTGGTTAATGGGGTGCAAGGGGTGGGATCCTTAGGTGAGAGTGATCACGTTCTCCTGGAGTTTGTTATACAATGGAAAGGAGAAGCCAGGCATAGTCAGACACGCATTCGAGACTTTAGGAGAGCTGATTTCAATAAACTGAGGGAAATAGTGGGGGTGATCCCATGGTCAGGAATGCTAAAAGAGAAGGGACTTGAAGACAGATGGGACTTTCTCAAAAGGGAGATACTGAAGGCACAATTTCAAGCAGTACCATTGAGGAAGAAAAATGGGAGGTTTCTCAAGAAACCAGGATGGAAGACTAAAGAACTTTCAATGGAGCTAAGTTTTAAACGGAACATGTATAGGAAATGGAAAAAGGGGGAAATCACCAAAGAAGAATTCAAACAGATTGCGAACACATGTAAGAGTAAGGTCAGAAAAGCTAAAGTGCAGAATGAGCTCAGGCTTGCTAGAGAGGTTAAGAACAATAAAAAGGGTTTTTTGGGGTATGTCCACAGTAAAAGGAAGAAGAAGGAAATGGTAGGGCCACTACGTGGAGAAGATGGCAAAATGCTAACAGGGGACAGCGAAAAGGCAGAATTACTCAACACCTTCTTTGCCCCAGTGTTTTCAGAAAAGGAAAGGATGATCAACCTGAGGATAATGGAACAGAGGACACAATAGGGGAAATCCAGCTCAGAATAAGTAAAGAGGTAGTACAGGAATACCTTCCTAATCTAAATGAATTTAAATCTCCAGGACCAGATGAACTACATCCAAGAGTATTAAAAGAGCTGGCAAATATAATCTCAGAGCCATTGGCAATAATCTTTGAGAACTCCTGGAGAACAGGAGAAGTCCCAGCAGACTGGAGGAGGGCAAACATTGTCCCCATCTTCAAAAAGGAAAAAAAAAGAGGATCCCAACAATTATTGTCCAGTTAGTCTGACATGAATACCAGGGAAGATTCTAGAGCAGATCATTAAACAGAGTCTGTGAACATTTAGAAGGCAATGCCATTCTAAAATTACCAGCTTGGTAGATGAAGGAAACACTGTGGATATCGCATACCTTGATTTCAGTAAGGCCTTTGACAAGGTTCCCCATGACATTCTTGCAAACAAGCTTGTAAAATGTGAGCTAGACAAGTTAACTGTTAAGTGGATTTGTTATTGGTTGAGTGGCCAAACCCAAAGGGCACTCAGCAATGGCTCCTCTTATTCTTGGAAAGATGTGACCATCTTTGGGGTGCCAAAGGGTTCTGTTCTGGGCACAGTGCTATTCACCACCTTTATCAATTACTTGGATGACAGAATTAGGAGCATACTAATCAAGTTTGCAGATGACACCAAATTAGGAGGAGTAGCTAATACCCTAGAGGACAGGATCAAAGTTCAAAATGACCTGGATAGACTAGAAAGCTGGCCCAAAGCTAACAAAATGAAATTCAATATGGAGAAATATAAGGTACTGCACTTAGGGTGGAAAAACGCGATTTTGGGCTGCACCAATAGAAGTATAGTGTCTAGATCAAGGGAATAATAATAATAATAATAATATTCCCTTGTTCTAGACACCATACTTCTATTGCTGCAGCCCAAAATCGCATTGGCCTTTTTAGCTGCTGCATCACACTGTTGACTCATATTCAACTTGTTGTCTACTAGGACTCCTAGATCCCTTTCGCATGTAGTCTCGTTCAGCCAGGTCTCCCCCCATCCTATATCTATGCATTTTGTTTATATTGTTAAAAACAATCTGGGCGGCTTACAAAAATTAAAATACAAATGCATATTAAAATCCCTAAACACCACCCACACCCACCCTCCCCCATAAAAAGATATTAAACCAAACTGCCAAACACTGTAATAGTTCCACTCTATTCTGCCTTGGTCAGGCCTCACCTAGAATACTGTGTCCAGTTCTAGACACCACAATTCAAAAAGGATATTGACAAATTGGAGCGTGTCCAGAGGAGGGCAACTAAAATGGTGAAAGGTCTAGAAACCATGCCTTATGAGGAAAGACTTAGGGAGCTGGGTACATTTAGCCTGGAAAAAAGACTGTTAAGGGGCGATACGATAGCCCTGTTTAAGTATTTGAAGGGGTGTCATATTGAGGATGGAGCAAGCTTGTTTTCTGCTGCTTCAGAGACTAGAACATGAAACAATGGATGCAAGCTCCAGGAACAGAGATTCCACCTCAACATTAGGAGGAACTTTCTGACAGTAAGAACACACTCCCTCGGAGTGTGGTAGGGTTTCCTTCCTTGGAGGTCTTTAAACAGAGACTGGATGGCCATCTGTCAGGGATGCTTTGATCATTATTTCCTGCATGGCGGGAGGTTGGACTGGATGGCCCTTGTGGTCTCTTCCAACTCTACAATTCTGTGATTCTATGATTATCTAATTGCCCCCACAAGCTGGGTATTCATTTTACCGACCTACAAAAGGATGGAAGGCAGAGTGAATCTTGGAGCCCTCCAGAATTGAACTTGCAATGTGGTGACTTGCAGTACTGGAATGTAACCACTGCGCCACCAGGGCTTCTCAAGAAACTAAGCTTCACGTTAGTGCCTTGGAATTGTCTTCTAGTGGTACTAAAAGCTTTTTGAGCCTTCCAAAGGAGGTTGAAATGCAGAGTCGTTCAGGTCACATCCGACAGTACCACATGAGTCTGCTACATAAACAAGCAGGGAGGGTCTCACTTGACCTTGTTGCTCAATCTCACCATCTGGAACTGGTGGATTTGGCAGCAAGTCCATCCAGTGGCAGTCCAGTGGCATGGAGAATGTGCTGGTGGATTCAGCCATGCTTGCATTTTCCAGCACAAGTGGTCCCTGTCCAACGATGTGTTCCAACTTGTGATATCCAGGTGGGGACAGCCTCGTCTAGCCTTGTTTGTTTTACCTGTCAATGCAAAATATCTTCAGTTCTGTTCCAGATGAGGAGGAAGATTCAGTTCTCTCGGTGTCACATTTCTATGGAGATGGTCCAGATCTTTGATTTATCAATTTCCTCCCTTTCTGCTGCTGGCAAGGGTAGTAGTAAAATTAGTGAGAGATGGGATGCCATTCTAATTGTTCCATGTTAACCAAGACAGCTGTTGTTCACTCTACTATTCCACTTCTCCAAAGGCAGGCACATGTGCCTACCTTGGGTATCACACCTACTGTCACATTTCTACATGCAGATCCATCACCCAGACCTCAAAATACTGCAGCTCACAGAATGGAAAATAATACCATAACTTCTCCAAGATTCATGGCAGTCTTTTCTGTCTCCAGAATAGACACCGCTAAGAAATCTTATGACTATAAATGGAGGAAGTTCTGCTCTGCTCCTTTTCGGCAGCAAGACTGGAGCTTCCTTCTCAAACAGATGTGACGACTGTACTACATTTTGAACTGCATTTACACAAGCAAGGTGTGGCGTTTTCTTCTCTTAAAGTTTACCTGCTGCAGTTGTGGCTTACCAACCACTGTCTATAATATGCCACTTTATTTTCAGATCTGGTGATCAAACAATTTCTCAAAGACTTAGCTCATCTATATCCACCTGTGTCTCCACCCACTCCTCCATGGTCGTTGTCCCTGGTTCTGTTTCAACTCATATGCAAGCCCTTTGAACCACTTATTACCATTGATGAACACCTACTTACCTTAAAGGTGGCATTCCTCGTAGCTGTCACCTCTGCAAGGTGAGCAAGTGAGCTCACGGCTCTATGTTCTGATGAACTGTTTCTAGTGTTCCATCAGAACAAGGTGGTTTTATGGCCAAACACAACATTTCTTTCTAAAGTTGTTTCATGATTCCATCTGCTATTGTACTTCCTACCTTTTATCCAAATATATTGTCTTCTGTGGAATGGCCCCTTCATTGTCTTGATGTGCATAGGGCACTTGCTTTCCACATTTAGCAAACAGTGGCTTTTTGTCAGTCTAACAGGCTATTTGCCTGTTATGGTGGACCTAGGTAGAGACGTCAGGTTTCCTCCCAACATTTGTCTACGTGGGTTGTTCAGGTGATAAGACTCACCTATGAACTGGCAAAACAACCTGTGTCGACTGGCTTGAGAGCACAATGTACGAACAGTTGTGACATCGGCTACTTTACTTTGAGGTGTCCCTTTGCCTGACTTATGTATGGTTGCAGCCATCCACATTCATCCATAATTATAGAATGGACTGCAGAGCCTTTAGCCATGCTGTCTCGTCTTCTGTTCTTCAGGGACCTGGCCCACCATCCTCTGGTAAGCTTCACTGTCAACAATTGGTGTGAGATACAGAGACCACAAAGAAGAAGAACAGGCTGCTTACCTGTAACTGTGGTTCTTCAAGTGGTTATCTGTGCCCTCACACAAACCCACCCCACCTCCCCTCTTTCAGGTCCCTGTGGATTTCATGGCGGAATATGAAACTGAGGGGACAGTAGCTTGATGGGCTGGGATATGTGTAGTAAGCGATAGAGGCAGGGTTCTTGCCTAGGTACTCAGCTCTAGAAGGTTTCAAATGAGGTCTCTGTGCAGGCATGAAACCTGTTTGTGCGAGGGCACAGATGATCACTCAAAGAACCACAGTTACAGATAAGCAACTTGTTCTTCTCTGCCATTCTCATATTGAGTCAGAAAAGACTGGCCCACAGCTAGCCCAAGATGTTTTTCTACATGAAGTGGAGATGCAGCCCACCCTCAAGGCAGTTTGTATAGTATCCTGGTACATGCACAGTTGCTTTTAAAGGAACATTTTATTTCAGATCAATAGACAGAGCAAACATATTCTGTGCTCCTAGCTGTTTTCAGTTCCTATGGGAAAGATGAACAAGTCAGGAATTATATACCAACTGTAAACCTTAGTTTGGAATCCTGGCTTATAAAGAGCATAAGTCAGAATTGTACATAGATGTGTCAATTTATCCTGAATGTGCTCTTTCTTAAGAATATGTTTCTTTTTGGATCAAATAATAATAATATCAAGAAATACCCGTGACTGGCAAATATGAATTGGCCTATCAGAAATTGGCCAGTAATACAATAAATAAATAAATAAATAAATAATCTTTCAACTAACTGTCTACAGTAGGACCACCATATCCACTGATTCATTATCCACTGATTCAGTTATCCACGGGGCACAAACCAGCACACCTACTGTAGTAGACATGTGGATCCTAATGTTTATTTGCTGAATGCTGTCACCTTACAATCACTTTTTGGGGTCAGACTAGGTAGCCCATGAGACTCTGGGACTCTGCAATGTCTTTTTCCTTTAACTCTCAGGCCTAGTCAATGTTCCTTACTAATCAACTCTATGTTCCATACACATACGATATGCTGATGTAACCAAATTCTTTCTCTAATAACGGTCAAACTGTACTCAAATGTTCCTAAGCTATGTTGCCTTGTACTTTCTGGACTATCAACAATTGTCTCAAGGAAGGGAAATTGCTGACACCAGAGAGAGGGAGGAGGGAATTGCTTTTTGCATACTGTCATTACTGTATAAAAGTATTCTGTAGGCATAGCTCTTGGCTCTGACTCTTTGAAAGGTATTCCAGTCAGGCCCACCGGTGTAGTAAAACTCACTTTCCAGTCCGTGGTTCTGCTGTTCCATGATTTCTGCAACACTTCCATAGAGTCTTCTTAGAAAACATGTCCCCTCTAGCCATTTTGTAGGTTCTCCAAGGCAACTCTATGATATTTTAAATCGTAAGTCCCATTATTTTCAATGGTGTTTGCTATTATCCACAGTTTTCATTATCCACGGCTCCCCAGAACCAATCCCCAGTGGATACAGGGGCCCTACTACCTTTGCTTGCCCATGCTGTGTGTTGTGGTATTAAGTCTACAGTCCAGCATACACATACTTACACATTCTTGCAGAGTCCCATTGAGTGCTGTAGGACTTACATCTGAGTATACGTGAGTACAAGTGTACTGGAAGTGTACTAGAGACATCATTATATTATGCCTTTGGGAGTGAAGATAATAAGAATATAATTTCCCAACCAGAAAGAAGCGTAGAGAGAGAGGAATACTAATCCACACCAGAAGAGGGCAGCAGGCAGTGGCAGGTGTTTGTTCTGCTCACTTCACATTATACTTTTTACTTTAGTTGTAAGTGAAATATACGTGTATTGTCAACTTTTGAGGTCGCATTTAAAACACTTTCTTGCTTCTGTTACCAACTTTCATGTTACCATCATGAACCATGATGAATGTTCCCATGCATGCTACTGAGCTACATTGCTTTATAAAGATTCTCTGTTAATTGTTCTAAGTAAATTAAATTGTTACATTGCGCTATTCATTTGGGTGGCGATCTGGTTTTATATGTGTAAGTCCAATTGATCTCCCAAAGACTTAAGTGCTTCTTATATGGAAGCACATTCTCAGTAATAAGTATTAGCACCTTGCATTAATGCTAAATAAATTACATTGTGTCCTTTTATTACAAGATTAATTATTTGCCCAGGTTAAAATTTGGAGGTAATCCATTCTGAACTTTTCCTCTCAAGCAGGTGTCGTATTTTGGCAAATTCCAGGCTGGGAGCTGTTCCTGTGAGATAAAGCAGTTTGAGGATAATGCCTGGCCTTCACTGGATGAGCAAAATGAAAGCCTTTGCATCACCTGGCACTCTTCTGGGCCTACATTTGAGAAATCCAGTGAGTCTTCTGCTTCCATTGGTTGTTAAAAGCACATAGTAGCTATATAGTAATTATATGCAGTTTTCTAGCTAAGGATAAATCCTATGCAATATGACCCCCGTATCCACTGATTCATTATGCACTGATTCAATTGTCCACAGGACAGAAAACAACACACCTACCATAGAGTACTCCTAGAAAATGTGTCCTCTCTAGCCATTTTCTTGGTCTTCCAAGGCAACTCTGTGGTATTTAAACCGAAGGTCCCATTATTTTCAATGGCGTTCGCTATTATCCACAGTTTTTGATATCCGTGCCCCCCCCCCGAACAAATCCCCAGCGGAGGGGTCCTACTATATTATCCTTAGGTAGAATGAGACATGTGAGTAGCGGCCTGGAATTTTGCTTAATTTCAAAAAAATTATTCCCACTCAGCAAGCTTAAAAGAGGATTGATGGATTTTTGGCAGGTGGGTGGGTATGGAACTTCTTGGTGAAAATTCATTTGTGCAAAAAATATTTTGATGCAGAAAAAAGATCTATTAACAATAATTGGTTTTTAAACAAAAACATTGGAATTTTTCTTTAAAAACATATAGGTTTTTTTAAATAATATTTTTTGTTATTTGCAGAAATGTAATTTTTGCCCAGATTCCAAAATACAAAAAATCTCACTCTGGTCAACCATTTCTTCTATGGAGTATGTCAGTAATTTCAATTGATCTATTTTAAGTAGGACTCATTGGATTTAGCCCTTACGTTTAAACACAAGTGAATAGGAGAAAAGGCTTCATTTTGATAAGTAACAATAAATATTTTTATGTAGTTTATATCCTGCCTTTCTCCCTATATGGAACCCAAGGCAACTCACAATAAAGTTAAAATAAGACAAACTGAAACCCTGATATTAAATAAGTTTTTTTTTAAATTTAGATAAGCTAGCATATTAAACTATCACATAAAACATTATGAAAGCATTTAAAAAACAAAAATGATGAAAATACAGAACACCCCCCCCACACACACCCATTAAAAATCTTTCTGTACAGCCAGTTAATCATCAAATGTCCATTTAAATAAAAAGGACTTTACCTGCTGTAGAAGGATAGCAAAGAGAAAGCAACTTAGCCTTTTACGAAAGGGAATTCCACACCTAGGTCCAGAAACCAAGAAGGCAACCATATAGACCTTTGATAAAGTCAAGGACAGGCAAGCGACAATCATGAGATTTCAAGGGGAATGTAACCTGTTGCCTGAATCTGCCTGAATCCCTATTCCCCTGATCTGTCTTTGTAATGACCACAAACAGTTCTGTCTTGTCTGGATTTCAGTTGTTCACCCTCATCCAGTCTGTTACTGACAGCAGACACTCGGTTTAGCACCAAAACAGTTTCTTTGGAATTAGGTGGAAAGGAAAGATAGAATTTGGTAGCATCAGCATGTTAATGACATTGAACCCTAAAACCCCAGATAACCTTGTCCAGAAGAACAGGAGAACAGGAGAAGTCCCAGCAGACTGGAGGAGGGCAAACTTTGTTCCCATCTTCAAAAAGGGGGAAAAAGAGAATCCCAACAATTATTGTCCAGTTAGTCTGACATCAATACCAGGGAAGATTCTAGAGCAGATCATTAAACAGAGAGTCTGTGAACATTTAGAAGACAATGCCATAATCACAAAAAGTCAACATGGGTTTCAGAGAAACAAGTCATGCCAGACTAATCTGATCTCTTTTTTTGATAAAGTTACCAGCTTGGTAGATGAAGGGAATGCTGTGGACATCGCATACCTTGATTTCAGTAAGGCCTTTGACAAGGTTCCCCATGACATTCTTGCAAACAAGCTTGTAAAATGTGGGCTAGACAAGTTAACTGTTCAATAGATTTGTAATTGGTTGACCGGCCGAACCCAAAGGGTGCTCAGCAGTGGCTCCTCTTCGTCTTGGAAAGATGTGACCAGCAGGGTGCCACAGGGTTCTGTCCTGGGCCCAGTGCTATTCAACATCTTTATCAATGACTTGATGAGGGAATTAGGGGCATACTTATCAAATTTTCAGATGACACCAAATTAGGAGGAGTAGCTAATACCCTAGAGGACAGGATCAAAATTCAGAATGACCTGGATAGACTGGAGAGCTGGGCCAAAGCTAACAAAATGAAATTCAATACGGAGAAATGTAAAGTACTGCATTTAGGGCGGAAAAACGAAATGCATAAATATAGGATGGGAGAGACCTGGCTGAATGAGACTACGTGCGAAAGGGATCTAGGAGTCCTAGTAGACCACAAGTTGAACATGAGCCAACAGTGTGATGCGGCAGCTAAAAAGGCCAATGCGATTTTGGGCTGTATCAATAGAAGTATAGTGTCTAGATCAAGGGAAGTAATAGTGCCGGTCTATTCTGCCTTGGTCAGACCTCACTTAGAATACTGTGTCCAGTTCTGGGCACTACAATTCAAAAAGGTTATTGACAAATTGGAGCGTGTCCAGAGAAGGGCAACTAAAATGGTGAAAGGTCTGGAAACCATGCCTTATGAGGAGAGACTTAGGGAGCTGGGTATGTTTAGCCTGGAAAAAAGACGGTTAAGAGGTGATATGATAGCCCTGTTTAAGTATTTGAAGGGATGTCACGCTAAGGATGGTGCAGGCTTGTTTTCTGCTGCTCCAGAGACTGGAACACGGAGCAATGGATGCAAGCTCCAGGAACAGAGATTCCACCTCAACATGAGAAGGAACTTTTTGACAGTAAGAGCTGTTCGGCAGTGGAACACACTCCCTCGGAGCATGGTGGGGTCTCCTTCCTTGGAGGTCTTTAAACCGAGGCTGGATTGCCATCTGTCGGGGATGCTTTGATCAAGATTTCCTGTGTAGCAGGGGGGTTGGACTGGATGGCCCTCGTAGTCTCTTCCAACTCTGCAATTCTATAATTCTATGATTCTATGAAGTTTCATGTGTATGTTGAAGAGCATGGGGAACTGAACAGAACCCTGGGGGTAGACCAGTGGTGAGCGTGTTGAAAAGGAATCCCCCAGCACCACCCTCTGAGTTCACTCTTTCGGGAAGAACCAGAACCACCATAGAACATCACCCACAAATCCCATCCCAGATAAATGGCTGAGAAGAATACCGTGGTCAATGGTATTGAAAGCTGCTGAGGTCCAGCAGAACCAACATGAACACACTTCCCTTGTCAAGCTTCTAGCATAGCACCATGGCAAACAAATCAATCTCTGTTCCATAACCAGATCTGATTGAAATGGATATTCACCCAGAATCCCAGAGCTGGGAGGCCACCACACACTTTAGAACTTTGCACAAGAAAAGGATATTGGAGACAGGCTAATAATTCTCCGCAGCGCTAGAGTTCAGGGAGGTGTTTTTTTTTTTTCAGTAACAGCCTCGCCGCAGCCTCTGTTAGGCAAGACAGAAACCTGTCTTTCTTCAAGTATTGACTGCTCCCTTTACCTCTCAGCCAGCCGTTTTATAAGCCAGGAAGAGCAAGGATGCAATTGCATGTGGTGACTTTCACCTCTCCAAAGATCCTGTCCACATCTTCAGGCTGCACAAATTAAAACATATCCAATAACAGTGGACATGCAGGAGCCAAGGTTACATCTACTACACTTGTATCTACTACATCATCCTGGTCAGAGTGCTTCCAAGTGAGTTTGTCTGCAAAGCAAATGCTTCACTGTCAACTGGTCTGCATTCTCTTTGTGTGAGCTAGTTTGTAGAAGGGCCCTAAATACTCAAGACACCCACTGGACAACATTGTGAAGACACAGTAGTGGCAGAGACATATGATTTGTTTGTTTCCACCAGGGCCAAATCATAGGCTTTCCAATGGGCTCTAGCCCTTGTTTGGTCAGAATGCCCAGGTTTTATACCAGTGATGCTCAAGTCTCTTATCTCACTAGTTTCATCACTGCCAGCTCCTAGTAAACCAGGAAGCTCACTTGGCTCAACTCAGTGGGAGGGAATGATCAGGAGTGATCATCTTTACTGCCCTGACCATTGCCCTATTCCAAAAAGCAGCAAGGGCTTCAACAGGATCACCTGCAAAATCAACAGAAACCTCCCCAAGAGCCACCACGAATCCATCTGGATACATCAACTCTTGGGGTGGACCATCATAATGAGCCACCCACCCCTGCAGAAGCCCTGAGTCCCAATGAATCTAAACTCCACCAGGTAGTGACCTGTCCATGACAACAGAGCTGTGGATAGCTCCTCCACACACAGGTCACCAGCATTCTGCCCTGCATGGAAAACTGGGTCTAGAGTATGGCCTGCAATATGGGTGCACCAGATACTACTGGAAAACCTATTTTTATCATGGAAGGCATGAAGTCCTGAACTGCTTCCAACAAAGTGGCGTCAACATGGATGTTGAAGCCTCCCAACACAGTAGCCTGGGAGGATTGCAACACCACTGCTGAGACTCCATCCACACTGCTTAATTTTAGCACTATTATTCTACTTTAACTATTATGATTTCATCCTATAGAAACCTGGAGTTTGTAGTTTGGTGAGGCAAATCAAACTACAACACTTTGCCTGAGAATTCTACATGCCTCTTCCTAAACTGCCAATTGCAGGGTTCCATACGACGAAACCTTGACAGTTGAAGGGTCTTACATTTTTAATAAGAGCTAAAACCCACCAACAATATGTGAATGTTTAAAATGTCACTTTTAGCTGAGCTTGGATATGTAGCAGAAGTCTTTTGACTTCTTTGTTTTCCTTCAGTCTACCTTCAGAACTTTATTAGAGATGTCAGCATTTGTCTTAGCTCAGAGGTAAGTTCAAGGCTCTCACTCTTGGACTGTAATGACACTCTCTTGCATAGATGGAAGATTTATGCATATAATTCCCATTAGTGTTAATAACTATTATAGCTTTTCTGTGTTGATCTCCTCCCCAGTGATGTGCCTATGCCTCTTTAAATTTGAGGTATAGGGTTTCAGCTCTTATTTATCTGCATGAATTAGATCTACATAACACAGAGAGGTACTATATTCTGAGAAGTTCTGTTTGTTTCAGTAGTTCCTGCACAGAAGAGTAATATCCACACTTGGGAAAATGGAATAAAGATACTTAGCTAGCTTTCTTTCTTTCTTTCTTTCTTTCTTTCTTTCTTTCTTTCTTTCTTTCTTTCTTTCTTTATCATGCTTAAAGGACCAATGAGCAACCTGCACTCATATTGTAATTTAACAAAGAACACGCTGTATTCTATTGCTTGTGCAGCTTTCTTCAGAACCAGATAATAATAATGACTTGCTTTAAATTTATAATTTCAAATGCCTATCTTGAATACTTGTACCAGTCTTTCTGCTTGCATATCCAATATACAACATGGTTTGTAGTGAACTGCAGCCACTTAAGTTTGTATATAGTCTCTTGGATCCTAGCAGCAGTGAGAGTTCTTTGCATTCAATGGGGCATTCCAGCTGCCTCTTTTTTGTTGCACAAGGGCTGGATTAAGACTTGGTGAAAGCCTAAACTGTGATAAGCTTAAAGAGGTTCATAGCGTTTTCCATGAAAACCAACAACACCAGCCTTTAACAATTGTTTGAAACTTGTTGCTTGTTTCTAAAAGCTCTCATAATATCTGGTGCTAACTGTAGTAAACTGTTGCTTACTAAGCTTGTGTATGAATCCAACACTGTATTGTAGCCTTCTGTGCTCCTTCAGAAGATACTCCTCAGCATGAGAGTACCCTTAGGAATGCCTGGTCACTAGAGCTGCAGGGAGCAATCAGGTGCCTTCTTGCAAAAGAGGGAAGTGGTTTCTTTTTGCACTAAGAGTCAATAGTAAGCCCTTGTGTTTTGTTTTGTTTTTTAAGTAAAACCAGTTAACAGTTGGCCCTCTATCCACAGATTTGGCATCCATAGATTCCATCATCCATGGCTTGAAAATGTTTTTTTAACAATTCCAAGAAGCAAACTTTGATTTTTTCATTTTATATAAGGAACACCATTTTACTATGTCATTTTACTATTTTGTCTATGTTTCCCTCCCTTATTTTAAATTCTGTATTGTTTTAAACTGTTTACTGTAAACTGATTTTATTCGTATGGTGCCCTGAGATCTCTTGTAAAGGGTGGGATATAAATATCTCATTCAATAATGATAATTAAAGAACCTCATACTTTAAAATCTGTAATTTATACAGGTAAGAACTTTGAATGCTCAGGAAGATCTCTGAAAGGTTACCAGTGGATAACAAACATCATGGCTCACCTACATCCATCTGAAGGCGAGAGTGTACAAGAATCGGCTAAAACAGTCTTTTCATCACTCAAAGGTAGATTATTATACATTTAAAATGAAATGCAACATGAGCACCCAAAGGGTGCTCAGCAGTGGTTCCTCTTCGTCTTGGAAAGATGTGACCAGTGGGGTGTCACAGGGTTCTGTCCTGGGCCCAGTGCTATTCAACATCTTTATCAATGACTTGGATGAGGGAATTAGGGGCATACTTACCAAATTTGCAGATGACACCAAATTAGGAGGAGTAGCTAATACCCTAGAGGACAGGATCAAAATTCAAAATGACCTGGATAGACTGGAGAGCTGGGCCAAAGCTAACAAAATGAAATTCAATACAGAGAAATGTAAGGTACTGCACTTAGGAAGAAACAAATGAAATGCATAGATATAGGATGGGGGACACCTGGCTGAAGGAGACTACGTGCGAAAGGGATCTAGGAGTCCTAGTAGACCACAAGTTGAACATGAGTCAACAATGTGATGCGGCAGCTAAAAAGGCCAATGCGATTTTGGGCTGTATCAAAAGAAGTATAGTGTCTAGATCAAGGGAAGTAATAGTGCCGCTCTATTCTGCCTTGGTCAGACCTCACCTAGAATACTGTGTCCAGTTCTGGGCACCACAATTCAAAAAGGATATTGACAAATTGGAGCGTGTCCAGAGAAGGGCGACTAAAATGGTGAAAGGTCTGGAAACGATGCCTTATGAGGAGATACTTAGGGAGCTGGGTATGTTTAGCCTGGAAAGAAGACGGTTGAGAGGATATATGATAGCCCTGTGTGGTGTTTGAAGGGTTGTCACGTTGAGGATGGAGCAGGCTTGTTTTCTGCTGCTCCAGAGACTGGAACACAGAGCAATGGATGCAAGCTCCAGGAACAGAGATTCCACCTCAACATTAGGAGGAACTTTTTGACAGTAAGAGCTGTTCGGCAGTGGAACACACTCCCTCAGAGCGTGGTGGGTTCTCCTTCCTTGGAGGTCTTTAAACAGAGGCTGGATTGCCATCTGTCGGGGATGCTTTGACCGTGATTTCCTGCATGGCGGGGGTTGGACTGCATGGCCCTTGTGGTCTCTTCCAACTCTGCAATTCTATGATTCTATGATTCTATGTAGAATAGACATGAGAGCTGCTTCTTATAGTTGGTCCTCAGTGTACAGAAAGGTTTAGAAGTTAATTTTAGAAGCACTGATTGTTCAGACTCTTTAAACAGTGGCAAAGGAGGTGAAAATGTTCTCAATAAAGTGAGTAATCTGGTATACTATAAGGAGCAGGACCAACTGCTTGTAAACAAAATACATCCAGAAAACTGGCAACTTTCCATCACTCCCCAGCATCTTCCTTTCTCAGAGAACCTAGGCCAGGGATGGGGAACATGTAGCTGTTCAAATGTTGTACTACAACTCCCTTCTTCTTAGTGGCTGTGCTGTGAAGGCTTGGTTGGAGTTGGTGTCCCACAAGATGTTTAGAGGAGTCTTACAGAGGCACAGCAAAGAGTAGGGCTATGTGTCCTGACATCTTTCCCTCAGCTCAGTCAGAAAAGTGCCTCTGTTAAACAGTGCAACTACCCAACACCACAGTGGTGGGAATGTGGTCCAGCAGTCCTAGGTACCAAAGTGCAGCAATCAAGACAGTGCAGAGAAACCTTGGGAGCTTAGCAGTTTGCACCAAATCGGAGTGTTGTGTGCTGCTTAGAAGGAGGTGAGTTCTGAGGAGAACATTCTCAGGTCCCTTCCTGATCTTTCTGGGGAAGGGGCTTTCTGCTGTCATTTAAAATGGGTGAAGAAATTTGTAGTTCAAAAAGTTCAGGAAGTTTGGACTTCTACACAGAAGTTAAATCAGTATCTCACATCCCTTATAAAAAGGAGGGAGAGAAAGAAAAGCTTAGGGCTTGTTTTTACCACCCCCAAAAAGAGAAAGCTGAGAGTCACCCAACTAAATGGGGTGGAAGTGGTGGGATCCTTAGGGAGGAGTGACCATGCTTTCCTGGAGTTACAGAGGAAAGGGGAAGGCAAGCATTGTCAGACATGCATTCTAGACTTTATACAAGCTGATTTTAAAAAAACTTAGGGAATTACTCTGTGTTATCCCATGGTCAAGAATACTAAAAGAGAAGGGAGTTTCTTAAAAGGGAGATATTGAAGGCACAATTTCAAACAGCTGAAAATAGGAGGAAAAATGGGAGGTGTCTAAAAGAAACCAGGATGGATGTCTAAAGAAGTTTCAACTTAGCTAAGACTTAAAAGGGGCATGTACAAGAAATGGGAAAGGAGGAAATCAACAAAGAAGAATTCAAACAAATAGCCAGCTCATGTATGGGGGAAATCAGAAAAACAAAAATACAGATGGAGCTCAGGCTTCCTAGAGAGGTTAAAAACAATAAAAAGGGCTTTTTTGGTTATGTCCATAGCAAAAGGAAGAAACAAGGAAACGGTAGGGCTGCTGTGGGGAAAGTTGGTGAAAGGCTAACAGGGGACAGAGAAAAGGCAGAACTACTTAAAACCATCTTTGCTTTGGTCTTCTCCCAAAAGAAGAACAGTGCTTAACCTGGGGAAAATGGAGCAGATGATGCAGTAGGGGAAATGCAGCACAAAATTGGTAAAAAGGTAGTACAGGAATACCTGGCCAGTATAAATGAGTTCAAGTCTCCAGGGCCAGATGAACTTCATCCAAGGGTATTAAAAGAGGTGGCAGAAGTCATCTCAGAACCACTGACAATAATTTGTGAGAATTCCTGGAGAACAGGAGAGGTCCCAGCAGACTGGAGGAGGGCAAATGTTGTCCCCATCTTTAAAAAAAAAGGAGGGGGAGACCCAAATAATTACCGCCCAGTCAGCCTGACATCAATACTAGGAAAGATTCTAGAGCAGATGATTAACAGACAGTCTGTAAACATGTAGAAAGGAATGTCGTGATCACTAAAAGTCAACATGGATTTCTCAAAAACAAGTTATGATAGACTAATCTCTTTTTTTATATATAGAGTTAACAAACTTGGTAGATGAAGGGAATGCTGTGGATATAGTGCATCTTGATTTCAGTAAGGCCTTTGACAAGGTCCCCCATGATATCCTTGCAAAAAAGTTAGTAACATGTGGTCTAGACAATGCGACTGTTAGGTGGATTTGTAATTGGTTGAGAGACCGAACTCAAAAGGGTAGTCACAATGGTGCCTCTTTATCCTGGAGAGAAGTGACCAGTGGGGTGCCACAGGGTTCTGTCCTGGGCCTGCTGCTATTCAACATCGTTATCAATGACTTGGATGAGGGAATAGAGGGTATGCTTATCAAGTTTAGAAAGTTGGACCAAAATTAACAAAATCAGTTTCAACAGGGATAAATGTAGAATACTACACTTGGACAGTAAAACTTAAATGCACAGCTATAGGATGAGGGACATCTGGCTTAATGGCAGTACCTGCAAAAGAGATCTATGAGTCTTAGTAGACCACAACCTGAACATGAGTCAGCAGTGTGATGTGGCAGCTAAAAAAACAATGTAATTCTAGGCTGCATAAATAGGAGTATAGCGTCTAGATCAAGGGAAGTAATAGTGCCACTCTATTCTGCTTTGGTCAGACCTCACCGGGAGTACTGTGTCCAGTTCTGGACACCACAATTCAGGAAGGATATTGATAAGCTGGAATGTGTCCAGAAGAGGGCGCCCAAAATGGTGGGAGGTCTGGAAGCCATGCGTTATGAGGACCGACTTAGGCAGCTAGGTATGTTTAGCCTGGGGAAGAGAAGGTTAGGAGGCGACATGATGGCCATGTTCAAATATTTCAAGGGATGTCATACTGAGGATGGGGCAAGCTTGTTTTCTGCTGCTCCAGAGTCTAGGACACGGAGCAATTGACTCATACTGCAGGAAAAGAGTTTCTACCTAAACATTAGGAAGAACTTCCTGACAGTAGGAGCTGTTTGGCAGTAGAATCCACTGTCTCGTAGTGTGGTGGAACTTCCTTCTTTGGAGGTTTTTAAACAGAGGCTGGATGGCCATCTGTCACGAATGCTTTAATTGTTTATTCCTGCATGGCAGGGGGTTGGACTGGATGGCCCTTGTGGTCTCTTCAACTCTATGATAACTATAACATGTTCCCCACTCCTGTTCAAAGTAGCTGATGCTTTCATGTGTAGCATACCAGTTTACTCTCCTTCCTGAGCATACCTTGGCCACCTCGTTCTTCCCCATAGAACCCCTTCCAACTCCATGATTCTGTTCTGGGACTTTTCAAATACAGGTTGAATATTCCTTATCTGAAATGCTTGGGAAATGCAGAAGTGTTTTGGATTTTGGATTTTTCCAGATTATGGAATATTTGTATATACATAATGAGATATTTTGGAGATAGGACCCAAGTCTAAACACAGAATTCATTTATGTTTCATATGTACCTTATATACATAGCCTGAAGGTAATTTTATACACAATATTTTTTAATATTTTTGTGCATAAAGCCAAGTTTGTGTACATTGAACCATCAGAAAGCAAAGGTGTCACTATCTTAGCCACCCATATGGACCTCTTTGGATTTTGAAGTATTTCAGATTCTAGATAAGGGATACTCAACCTGTAATTGTATGCAACCTTTTCTTTTTGCTGATCTCTGAAGAGCCAGACAGAATGGAAGGATTATACAAGGATGTCCACAGTGGAATGTGTGACTGTCCCCTATATCTATTGAAAACTGTGCCAGTTTTAATACAATTAACTGTTTCAAATTCAAATTTGAATTTGATGGTGGTGGTGGTGATACATTCATTTATATACCGCTTTTCGCTCAAACTGTGAAATTGCTCCCTCTTCAGATCCACTGACAGTCTTCGTCTGCCCTCAGTGCAAGGAGATAACTGGATCTTTGCCAAGTAATCACAGGATAGAATCTTATAAATCTCACCGTAATGGCTTGTAAATATTAAAATGCACACAGGGTTATCAGTCAGTTCTTAAAAGATATCATTGTTTATATGAGAGTAATTTTAAAGCTTTTGTAATTAGTCTAAAATCTCTCTCCTTTCTTCACTCTGTTATTTATCTAAGACTGGAGTTTGTTTCCCTACCCTTATCTTTCTCTGTATGCACTCCCTGTTGTGTATGCTTTCTGCTAGCTAAACTGCCTTTATCACCATAATTTTAAATTAAGTTCTCTCAAAAGCTGTTGCTGTGGTACATTTTGGCATCTAGGATTAGGTCAGTGGCTCTAAATCTCATTTATGTACTTAATGCAAGGAAAGAATTGCTGCCTTGGGAATTGTGGTAGCTGGATTTCTTACTATCAAACCCTTACAAGATATTGACATATAAAACAAAATGCTTCCATTTTGTTCTGCATCTTTCCTCATTTTTACACTTTTAAATAAAGAAATGTTTATGCAGGCATCTTTTTCATTCATAAAAATGGAAATGGCTCTCTGAGGTTGCAGTGGGAAAGCTTGTATTCTTGTTCACGAATACTTTTGATGTATTGGCTCATAAAATTGTAACATTTGGCTTGTGCAGCTGAGTTCATGACTGAATATAGAATGATAAGGAAGCACGAGCAATTTTGCAAAGCAAAAAGCAGCGTGCTTTCTAAAGGACCCTTAAGCTAGTTCTTAACAGCCTGGAAATCAGCAAGGAGGATGTAATCAGACTCGTAGGTAAAGGCTGCAATGTTCTGCATAAATCTTTTGGGCATAATATGTAAATTGAAGCAGTGGGGCTCTGTAACATTTACTTGGTTCATGTATATTTCCACGGACCCCAGCCAACCCAAATACTATACATCTTTGCCATTCTTTCCATTAGAATTAAATGAAAAGTAGTGGTTGTGTTTCTGGCCAGAGGCTAGGAAACCTGCTGTTTTTTGGCAGATTACTTACATTTAAAGTATTGTTTTCCATTTCTGGCAAACTACTACCACTTTGGTCCCAGGTAGTACTTGTATTTCCTGTGGATATTTATTTTTGCCTTTTGAGCAGGGGGTGGGATGGGGACACTGAATGAGTTATGTTCCTGTCATCTAAAGAAATCACCATGGGTTTCTTTGCCAAAACATTGCTAAGACTCTTCAGGTATGTGTTATAACCTTTTCCTAGAAAATCCATACCTGCTGTCTGCTCACTCTTCCATCCTCTTCTTTTTCCTGGTGTGAAGGGGCAGGGGAACAAAAGCCTTGTTGCAAGGCTAATTGTTTTAATGCCCTTTGAAAAAGCTTGTCCTTTGCCAAATGGAAATCTGCTAATGGACTGTGAAACACACATAGTAGTCCAGAATCTCAGTATTGAGCCTGTTAGCTTGTTAGTTTAGACAATGTTCCGAAGAGAATGCTCAGTGCTAGTCTGCTTTTTTAAAACACCTTCATTCATACATGTATTCCATAATTCAAACACTAAAAATGTCTGGCTAGTAGACAAAAGCAAGCAAGTTACTCTACACCAAAGGTTGTTTTAAAATTGTGGCAAATGCTGTAATTATATTGTGTATTTTATTTCCATGATGAGCTTCATGCTCTTGCATTGTTGCTGGAAACAGGTCCCCAGTTTAGTAATATTGGTATTAATGCAAAGGCTACATTCCATGATTCACACTGAAGTGAATTCACATGTGTGTCTCCACTGGAGCCTACAGCATACCTTCTTTGCTGATTGTAAGGTCCCCTAACCCTCAAGACCTGATCAAAAGGGGATTAGGGAACTGTAGAAGGAGGAATTGGAAAAAGCTCTTCCCCCATTATTTCACAAAGCTGGTCTTGATGATTTTGATAATTTCACAAAGCTGGTCTTGATGATTTTGATAATTTGATAATGTAATTGTATAATACCACAGCAGCTACTTTTGTAGTTGATAGCTAACTGAACAAGACATCCTTTTCCAGAAGTAGCGTCTGCAATCATTCTTGGATACCTTCTTTTTCCCCCCTATGTTTCCTTATAATGTTTAGGTGAGTAGCTCGCTTGCATTAGCTCTTACCTGCGAAAAGTGTTGGCATAATAAGATTGGAATTTGTTAGAAAGTGACTTAGGAAGTAGATCAGAGCTCCACAGAGGAGGTTTTAGAGGGGTATATTTGACCACCTCATATAAATGAGTGAGGGAAAAGCAAAATCTCTTTGGATGTTTGTGCTCCCTCCATGCCAACTGCACACCCAATCCCCACAAGAATGGGTCTCACATACATGCTGCTTCAAGCAAAGAGGAATCCTGGGCAATCATCACTCCCTTTCACAGGGAGGAGTTCTATTACATGTACCTCCCTGTGTCCATAGGGTCCATTCTCCCTAACAATAAGCAACAATTCAAAGACATAGCCTTGTTAGTCTAGTATGCAAAGGGATCTTGTAGCACCTTTGAGATGAGATTAACTGAGAGAAAGAAGTTGATAACATAAGCTTTTATTGACTTAAGTCTACTTCATCTGATGCATGGAGTAAAGTGTCTAGGAACAGACCTTTATAGCACTAATAAACAATACAGTAGGACCCCCGTATCTGCTGGGGATTGGTTCTGCCCCCCGCAGATACCAAAACCCGTGGATAACAGCGAACGTCATTGAAGATAATGGGACTTCTGGTTTAAATTACCATAGAGTTGCCGTGGAGGACCTAGAAAGTGTCTAGAGAAGATGCCTCTCTAGGCATTTTCTAGGAAGACTCTATGGTAGGTGTGCTGTTTTGTGTCCCGTGGGTAACCGAATCAGTGGATAATGAATCAGTGGATACGGGGGTCCTACTGTAATGTTGGCATGGTGTTGAACAATTCAGTTCAACACATGAGGAATATTATTTTCAACATTCCTTTGATTAGATGTGATTAAGAACCTGGGAATGTGTACCTTCTCCTCTCCCTAGAGCACTATAGCTTTTCAATGGATAATACATGGTTCAGGATATTCCTTTGAAGAAAGTGCTTTAGTTATCTCTGAAATAGAGCCTCTTGAGCTGAAAACTCCTTCACATTGGGCCCTGCTAAACTAAGTGATTCCTGTGTGTCAAGGGTTTGTTTTTCTTTTTTTTTTTGAAACAGTGTTAGCCATGGTTCCTATCTAAAGCAGTATTTTTAACTTAAATTTGGAGTTGGTTGAGAATATTGGTCAAGCATTTAATCTGGATATTCCTATGTATAGTAATATTTGCTATGGGCAAAGACAGGTTCACAGGGTGAAAAACAGCCTAAAGTCTTCTCCCAGTTGCTTAACCATTTCGTGACTCATTTAGTGAAATAATCCTATTAGTAATCTTTGTGAAATAACAGACATTGTCTTACCATGTTAGAGCTTGGATTGAATGTTACCTTGATAGTTGTTTATGACACGAACAGCATGTCCAGAATTATTGATCTCAAAGGCAACCCTAGCTATTTATTAAAACACTTGGCATTGGGATGAGCTGCACTACATTCAAGCACCTCTAATATCCTTATACACATTTTCCAGATCTCCCTTTATATTACTTGCCTCCTTCCTTACATGTGTGTGAGCACGCATACACGCACACATATTTGGGCCTTGTTGAATTGCTTGTGAATTTAAAAATGCTGATCTCTCCTTTAAACTGTGATTAGATCTAAAGGTGTTGTTCCACATTCTGTAAGACAAGTGAAGCTAAACCCAAAGAGATTATACTGCTTGCGTAACTTTTTGCCCCAAGCAAAAACATGAGAATTTCTATACAACCATATGAATTCCTAAGCACTGTACTCTGGTAGTTGCAATTTTCCTTCCATTGAAAGATCTTCTAATTCAAACCCTCATGTTTAGAATTCCTTCTGATTACTTAACTTCAAACAATACAAGAATGCTATTTTCTACAACAGTGTTGTAGAAAATATGAACCAAATAGCTGCGTATGCAGTATATCAGATATTGGTGTTGCTTTCAAACCATCTCTGTAGTAACGGTTGCCACTCTGTTTATAGGCCTCGGTCAATCTGTGACAATGCTAAGCTGTTGTTATTTCCGTTTCTTTGAGAAGCACTTTGTAAAAATATTCTTGCTATCATTCTGTACAAATTTAATATTACCTATCTTTAACATCTGCATTTTTTCCACATGTAGTTCATCTGAATTCGAAAGGATTGGAATTGACAGATATTATTTTGGTCCATCTATATATGAAGAGCATGAAAAAGTTTGCTGTGATAAATTCAGTCTATATGACAGCATTTGATTTGTGTCCCCCAGCAAGGTAGGCTTTTGCTCCTGCTATCTTATATTTATGATACACTGGAATATACTTCATTGCTATTACTGCTTTATTTATGACTTTTGTTAGTCTTGGTTTCTTTCTTTTAGTTGGTACTGGGTTTCCTTTTTCCTCTTTGTATGTCTCTCTTCAAAGACATAATCTTTCACTCTTGGATATACTGTTAGCACCCAGTTCAGGAGTGATATAGGGGTCATCTAAACAGCAAAAAATAATACGAACAGCATGCGAATGAATGGCAATCCATTCAGACGGCCATTAACACAAATACATGTCATTTGGAAGGAGGCTACAAAATCCACCATATAGTCCATTCGCACTGTGTCCAGGGCTTTGTTCGGATTTTTCCAAAAGATCTGTATGATGTGCAAATGTGCGACTGTTTGAACACTCATATTTGCACACATACTAACAGGTAGTGTAATCTGATTGGCTGGACAAGCACTGGGGACGGGGCTAGCACAGAGGGACAGTGGCAGCAACCACCATGTTGGATTTTTGGCTGTGTGAGGGTCCGATAAGTCGATCAAACGGTGATTTTATACTCTTTTTTAAAAAATTCTTTTTGTTTTAAACATGAAATAATGCCTGTGCGCACCATGGGAAGCTTTTTCTTTTTTAAAAAAATGGCGGCGGCAGATTTAAAATCATGAGTAAATCACTCACGACGGCCAGCTGGCTAGGGTGTCATGCAGAGTTTAGGGGGAAGTTTTAGCCGTGTAGGCAGATCGCATTATGTTATAGCCACAAGAGGTCCTTTTAATCAGGTAGTGTTTAAGATTTTCCAAGACAAGTGACAGCCAAAAAGACACAGAGAGACCAAATTTGGTTTTGAGTCACTATGCATGTTACATTTATTGAGACATAATCAGAATCAAAATAATCCAATATCAAGAGCTCTTTCACGCACAGTCTCTCACACACATACTCACAAACATGAGTATCGAAAAGGCAGAGTTTATAAAAAAGGCAGAGTTTCGGGAGTATCTGTTCAGGGTGGCAAGCATGGGATCCTAATTTGTGGTTTTTCTTTGAGAAATGGGCTACAAATTTCCATCCAGGCAACTATCAATGTGTGGGTGTGGGATATTTGACTTTTCCAGTCCAGGTATATAAGTCTGAACATTTACAATCTAGACGCAAGTGGGCATTGGCTGATGGTGCTTTGGGGCCCACATGTTCAGATGAAGTTATAATCGATGTTCAATATTCAGACACTTTGGGGAGCCGGTTGGCGGCAGGGTCTATCTTTGGGGTATTAACTTTGGGGGATGATTGCTCAAGAAAATCGCAGGAGCATACTAGGACTCACGTGTCGATTGGAAAAGTCTATAAATGCTACTGGGGAAATTGTTCACATGTTGCAATCTGAAATAGAAGAATTGAGCCAAATGATAATGCAACAAAGATTAGCTTTGGATTATTTGTTGGCTGCAAAAGGAGGATTTTGTAATATGATAGGGAGCCAATGTATAGTAAAATTTCATAATTTAAATCGGTCAATAGAAGATGAAATGGAAAAGTTAAGGGAAATGATCCAAAATAATGTTCGTGAAACAGTAGGGAGTTAGTCTCTTTTTGGGTGGTTGAGTGATTTATGGCCTTCTGCCGCTTGGATAAAGGAAGTTCTTTATATTATCGTTATGATCAAAGTTATGATGGCTGTTATAAGTTGTTGTTTTCTACTTCTTATCCGTATGTGTCAACGTAGTGTTGTTTCGATTATGCCCCAGAAGAACGAAGATGCTTTTAGATTTTAGATCATGGTAAAAAGCTATATTTGTTGCCAATTTTATGCCATTTATGACATTGTTATAACCTTATTGATTATGATATTAATTACATTGATTCTTTATTGATTTTGATATATATATCACATTACCATTGCTAATGATACTCAATTATTAAATAATTAAATATCAAGAAGGGGAATATGTGATAGTATGCCTGTATGTATGACTGTGAATGGATGGATTCCTGTCGATACAGGTGTAGCAAGGCCTTAAAATGAACCAAGAAAATGAATACCACGCAAAGCACTGCTTGAGGCGTAAGTTGGAAGCCGTATCGAGAAATGAGAAAAACTTAAGACGCTGAGAGGAGGTGCTGACCAAGCATAAACAAAGACAATGGGACTTTTCAACCTGGCCTGGGAGCGTTCTGTACAAATGAGTTGACTGCTGGCCAGGCATGACATGGGCAATACCAACTGTCGACATGATTGAGGAAGTTCTAGGTGAACACAGGACACACCTTGATCTACCCAAGGAACTGTTATGAAACTATGCCAACTTGAAAAGCATAAGGAAGGAGACGGAAAAAAGTATAAGTACTGGGACATGTTCACCTTTACTTTTATGGTTACTGTCCGTGGCATCAGGGCCATCCAAACCTTCATGGACATTTGATCACTGTTCCGGGAAGGATCGTGTTTGTGAGTATGTGTGTGTGAGACTGTGTGCGTGAAAGAGCTCTTGATACTGGATTATTTTGATTCTGATTATGTCTCAATAAATGTAACATGCATAGTGACTGAAAACCAAATTTGGTCTCTCCGTGTCTTTTTGCCTGTCACTTGTCTTGGAAAATTTTAAACACTATCTGATTAAAAGGACCTCTTGTAGCCATAACATTTGTTGTGAACACCTGCCTTTTCGGATGTCTTTGTATTATTTCCCCGTCATATAGACAGGCCCATAAGTACTTCTGCTTCTTAAATAAGGTCATGTAGGGCCTAAATACCATACAAGCACCAGATCCTGACTGATCTTGGAAGCTAAGCAGCACCAGGTCTGTTTAGTACTTGGATGGCAGACAGCCAATGAATACCAGGTGCTGTTGGTTATATTTCAGATGAAAGATCTGGCAAACCCATCTATGAGTATTCCTAGCCTAAGGAAACCCTATGAAATTCATGGCGTCGCTGTATGTCAGCATGCAACTTGAACATACACACATACAAATGTCCCAAACCCATACTCACCAGAATGTGCTGCCTTGCTTCATGGTGAGTCCAGTTCCTTCAGCCTTCAAATTACTTCTCCAGAAACCTAACATACTGCTTGTTACTGACATAATTGTCTCCCTCTCCCCTTTCTGGCTTTTCTTCGCAAATGAAGATTCAGGAAGGACTCATCCCACACTTTCTGCAAGCACGCTGATGACTAAAAAGGCCAATCCGAGATAAACAAGTCCGGTTGCAGAAAGCACAGCAGAAGGTCTCCTTGGGTGATGTTTCTGGGTTGTGATTCTTTCTGTGTTGTCGTTTCTCTTCAAGACTTGTTTGGCGTGAGTTCTCAAATAAGGCTGCAGCATTGTAGATAGTGCGTCTCCATGGCTCCTGATGTGAAGCCATGGTGGACCATTGTTGGTGATCAGTTTGGCCAAGCCTAAGATGTTGCTTCAGTGAGTCCTTGTATCGCTTTTTTGGAGTGCCCCTCTTTTGCTGACCCGTGGCGAGTTCACCATAGAGTACTGTTTTTGGGAGGTGATGGTCCTCCATCCTAGAATTGTGCCCTGCCCAGCGCAGCTGTGTTCTCAATATCATGGCCTCAATGCTGGTGATCCCTGCTTGCTCAAGGACAGCAACATTTGTCACATAGTCAGTCCAGTGTATATTTAGGTTTGTGCGTATACAGCGCTGATGAAAGTGTTCGAGGAGTCGTAAGTGGTGGCGATAGGTGGCCCATGTTTCAGACCCATAAAGGAGAACAGACAGAACAATGGCTCTGTGCACACTGATTTGTGTGCTTCGCCTCAGGTGTTTATTACTCCAGACTCTTCTATAAAGTCTTCCAAATGCACTATATGCCTTTGCTAATCTGTGATTGATCTCTTTGTCAATCTTGGCATCTGAGGAGATGATGCTTCCCAGGTAGGTGAACTGCTGAATGAACTTAAGCACAGATTTGCCAATGGCAGTGTGGGGATTATGGTGTCCATCCTGTGGTGCAGGCTGGTAAAGAACTTCCGTTTTCTTTAGGTTGACTTCCAGCCCAAACAGCTCTCCAGCTGCTTCTGTGTCGGCAACAAGGGCAGCAGCATCAGCGAAGAGCAGCTCACGAACTACATAGTTTAGAGTCTTAGTGCAAGCCCTCAGACGGCTTAAGTTAAACAAGCTACCATCAATATGGTAACGTATATAGATGCTGTCTTCTTTGAGCGCCTTCCTTACGCCTCACACATGTTGTTCTCTTTAGTATATATGCCCCAACTATGCAAGCCAACCGTGTAGAGAAAGACAAATTCTACACAGACCTACGCCAATTCATACAAAAAGTCCCTGTAGAAGATAAAATTATTATCCTTGGTGACTTCAATGCCAAAGTAGGAAAGAACTCCAAAGCCTGGAAAGGTGTCTTAGGCAAGCATGATGTTGGAAATTGCAATGATAACGGACGCCTCTTGCTAGAGTTCTGTGCAGAATAACAGCTGACTATTACAAACATTATCTTTCAACAGAAAGGTAGCTTGAAGACAACCTGGATGTATCCCAGATCCAAACATTGGCACCTCATTGACTATGTTCTAGTTCACCAGAGAAACATTCGTGATCCCTGTCATACTCGAGTGATGCCCGGTGCAGAATGCCAGATAGATCATCACCTGTTCAGATGTAAACTAAATCTTCATCTTAAGTTTAAACCTAAGAGGGGTGGCATCTTAAAGAGGAGACTCCAAGTCAACAATCTTCACCAAGCTACCATGAGAGACAACTTCCAGGCAAATCTGCAAACAAAACTTGAAGACCATCCTATAGATCCTTCTCCTACAGTGCTTTGGCAACATATCAAAAACAGTATCCTCCAGTCTGCGGAAGAATCCCTCAGGTTCTCCCACAAGAAAAATCAAGACTGGTTTGATGAAAACAACCAAGAGATTGAGGAGCTGTTGGCAAAGAAGAGAACTGCTCACCAGGCATACCTCGCCCAGCCAACTTGCCATGTAAGAAAAGCAGCTTTCCGTCTCACATGTAGTAAACTTCAACAAAAACTCCGAAACATGCAGAACAAGTGGTGGATCAATATAGCAGAAAAGACACAATGCTGTGCAGATCTGGGTGATTTTAGAGGATTTTATGAAGCTCTTAAAGCAGTGTTTGGACCTACTTATCAGGTCCAAAGCTCCTTATACAGTACAGATTGTCAAACATTAATTACTGATAAAGCCACCATCCTGATTCGATGGGCTGAACATTTTCAAAGTCTCTTTAGTGCCAACCGCGTAGTCCAAGGCTCAGCTATCCAACATATGATACAAAAACCAAATAAAAATGAATCGGACATAGCTCCCACTTTGGAAGAGACCCTAAAGGCCGTACAGCAGATGAAAAACAGCAAGGCAGCTGGGATTGATGGAATCCCACCTGAAGTTGGAAACACGGAGGTCATGTACTCCACAATAAATTCCACTAACTCCTTGTGAATTGCTGGTAAAAAGGGGAACTGCCATCAGATCTCCGAGATGCAGTCATCATCACCCTGTACAAGAAAAAAGGAGCAAAATCCAATTGCTCAAACTATCGAGGCATAACACTGCTCACTATTGCTGGAAAAATCCTTGCAAGGATATTCCTGAACAGATTAGTTCCTGCTATTGCAGAAGAACTTCTTCCTGAAAGCCAATGTGGCTTCAGAGCCAATAGGAGTACTACAGATATGGTATTTTCCCTTAGACAACTGCAAGAGAAATGTAGAGAGCAGAACAAGGGTCTCTATGTAACATTTGTCGACCTCACCAAAGCCTTTGACACTGTGAGTAGAAAAGGTCTGTGGCAGATCCTGGAAAGACTAGGATGTCCCCCCAAATTCCTTAAAATGATTATCTTGCTACACGAGGGCCAGCATGGTCAAGTCAGATATGGCGATGCTCTTTCAGAGCCCTTTCTAATAACTAATGGAGTGAAGCAAGGTTGTGTTCTTGCTCCAACAGTATTTACAGCCTTCTTCAGCATGATGCTCCAAAGGGCTATGGCATAATTGTCAAATACTTAACAAATAGTTAGTGAACTTGGTGGCATCACGTAGTAGCAGCTATTGCTAGATACATTGACGGAAAGAGCAGATGACATTTTTTTTTCTTTTTATTTGTATGCAGCTTTGGTCTGTAGTGGAAAAAAAATAGACAGAGGTTCTGCTAAGGCGTTTGGAGTGACTCAAACCCAAAGCACCTGGTACTTTAAAGATATAATTAGCAGCACCATATTTGCAACAACCCAGAAGTGCTGTGATATCACTTGTGCTTTGCTTTTTAGGATAATTTTAGACATTGAGGTAGAGGTCAAACGATAGAGGATAATACATACTGTAGGACATTCATTTCTGTTTTCTAAATTGGCAATTTAAAAAAAAAATAGGAGAATGGGACTTGTAACAGGTGGGAGGTACACTTTCCCTATATCTATTCTAGAGTTTTTTAAAAAGAAAAATAACATATTTCCTACTTAAGTTTATAAAGGAATGCATTTAGCTTGTGGCTCCTTCCAAAGGCATGTGCTTTGTTTGTAAAAACTATGCATATTATAGTAAGTCTTTCTTTGGTTTTTAAGTGTGAGCTCCCACAATGTTGCAGCTTTTTTTGTGACCCAGGAAAGTTTTTAAAGAAGATTACAAAGCAATATTATAGAGTTGCTGCAATTCATGGGATGAGTAAACATAAAATTCCATTGTTCATTTGTCCTCCCATACAGTTCTTTATGTTACAGCGTCAAGGAAGGCATTTTCCCAGTCCTTTTTCATCTTTGCTGTATTCCAAAAGTGTTGTTTGATCTTCTGCTTTTAGTTTTCACACCCTCAGTGCTGCGTTCATCACTGCCATTTGTAGTTCTAACAAACATATTGAGATTTAAGAGTGAGTTGTGTGCAAGTGTGTTTTCTTTGTCATTCTTCTTAATTTGGAATCCTCTTCAAATGTAGTTCATTTCTAGTTTTTTCATGAAAGTATTAACATATAAAGTTAATGAAATGAGGATTAAAATACTTGGAATGCTGCATAAAATATTTTATAAGAAGCAAGTTTGTTAATTTTATTTATTTATTTATTTATGCCCCACTCTTCAGCCACAAGGCTACCAGAGCGGCTTACAAATTGTTTTAAGCCAGTGATGGCGAACCTATGACGTGCGTGTCAGCACTGACACGCGTAGCCATTTGTGTTGACATGCGGCCGTAGGCCTCCTCCTCCCGCCCCCCATACCCTCGCCTGCAACCTCACCACCCTCCCTAAAGTGGCAATCCGGGCTTCAAAGCCTCACTTTAGGGAGGGTGGAGGAAAGTGGCGGGCGGGGACGACTGTACATTTTCATTACTCAGTTGTCACATGAGTTGTGACAACTCATTAATTATTAATAAACAATTAATAATATTATTGATTAAACAATAAATATTATTGTGAAATAATGTTTTTTCCTCAAAGTGACACATCATCCAAGTTATGCTTAGTTTTTTGGCAACGTTTGACACACCGAGCTCAAAAGGTTGCCCATCACTGTTTTAAGCAATCGCCATTTATACATCTACACTGCATTGAGCAGTTTCCAATGTGTGTTAGCTAATTGCCCCCACAAGCCGAATTTCTTGTCCTGTTGAGGGCTTTATTATTGATTCTAGTTAATACAATATATGTTGCCCTAGTTAATACTAGCTTTACTAGTAATTGGATCTCTGTGGAATTGATTTCATTGAATACTTTTTTGAGATAAATATCCTGTCACATAATTTACTAGAAAAACATTTAACATGTTACTGTTCTTGTGTGCCTTCAAGTAATTTCTGGCATATGGTGATCCCAAGGTGAACCTATCATGGTGTTTTCTTGGCAAGATTTGTTGAGAGAGGGTTTGCCTTTACCTTCCTCTGATGTTGAGAGAGTGTGACTTGCCCAAGATCACCCAATGGATTTTCATGGCTGAGCAAGGATTCAAACCCTGGCTTCCAGAGTCGTAGTCCAATGCTCAAACCACTACACTACACTGGCTCTATCTAAATGTTACCTCAGTATATAATCTGTTGAGAAATTCAGATATAATAGAATTAAATTTCAACCCTCCATGTTGTAAAACTAGAAACCTATGGAATACAGTAAACTGCTGGAGTGAGACATATTGTGCAATGCTTGGCAATGTTAGTTTTAGGTATTGGTTACTTTTTAGTTAGGAATTGGAAGCACACCTCTGCTGTGGTTCCGTTCCTTTCTCTCGGGCAGATCCCAGAGGGTGAGGCTCGGGGACAGTTGCTCTTCCAGAATTGAGCTTAATTGTGGCGTCCCTCAGAGTGCCACCCTGTCCCCAATGCTATTTATATGAAGCCGCTGGGAGAGATCATCCGGAAGCACGGAGCTCGGTGTCATTAGTACACTGATGACACTCAGATATATTTCTCCATGACCAGATCGTTGGCTCAGACTTCAGATGGCATCTCTCCTCTCAATGACTGTCTTAGAGCGGTAATGGATTGGATGAGGAAAAAACAGATTGCGACTAAATCCAGACAAAATGGAGGTACTGACAGTCACAGGCCTGAAGCCAGGTCTGGGAATACAACTTCCAATCCTGGATGGACTCACACTCTCCTCTAAGGACTGTGTTTGCAGTCTGGGGTACTCCTAAATTCGGCGCTTCACATGACTAGTCAGGTGAGTGCGACGGTCAGGAGTGCCTGTTATCAGCTGATACGCCAGCTGTGCCTTTACTTGGATTCAAGGGATCTGGAAACTGTGGTACATGCTTTTGTAACCTCACGTCTGGATTACTGTAATGCACTCTACATGGGGCTACCCTTGTTCCTAACCCAGAAACTTCAACTGGTACAAAATATGGCAGCCAGGTTAATTACAGGTACATCTAGGAGAGAGCATATAACACCTGTGCTTAAATCTCTCCACTGGCTGCCAATCAGTTTCCGGGCACAGTACAAGGTGCTGGTTTTAACCTTTAAAGCCCTAAATGGCTTGGGTCCATCTTATCTCTGGGACCGTCTCATCCCATATGATCCCCCCGTGCACTTCAGTCCTCTGGGAGGAACCTGCTGCAGCCTATGAAAACTAGGCTGTCGCAGACCTCCCAGAGGGCCTTCTCTTCTACGGCTCCCAGACTTTGGAATGGCCTGGCAGACAAGATCCGTCTTTATCACTAGTCTTGATAGCTTCAAGAAAGCGTTAAAGATGGATCTCTTCGAGCAAGTCTTCCCTGAATAACTTCCCGGCTCAAGTGGAGTTGACTACCTACCCTCTCTGCTGCCGCCATTGCCATTTTTTTTTTTTTGGCCATAATTTGTACATTCTACTGTATTTTATGTTTTTTTTTTAATTCTCCACCAGTTTAATATAGTTTTAAGGGGTGGGATGGTTAGGATTGGGAAGGATTGTTTTAACTTCCTGTTGTTTTAATCTTGTTGTACGAACAGAGGGGCGGATTAAAAATAAATTATTATTATTATTATTATTATTATTAAGGCTAAAATCCCATAAGTCCTCCAGGCCAAGCTGGCTGGGAGATTTGAGAGTTGTAGCTCAAAAGTAAAAACTTTTTGAACTTCTGCATCAAGCTATGCTGCACTGAGTCCTCTTACTCAAGGCCCCCTGAAATATATTCAGTTAATTTTTAACACATTGTTTTTAAGGATTTCCATGTTCACTCAAGCGCTTCAAATGCTGGGAAATTCCCAACATTAAGGGCAATATCTTTAAGAGGCACTTAGGTGATATGCATATGATACTGTACTTTATGCCATGGTTAATTTCAGTTTCAAAACGATCTTGTAGCAAGATGGCTGTCGCTGACAGAGTGATAAACCTAATTCACTGGTTTGTTTGCTCACTGAAGTAAGCACATTGGATCTATGCTGTCGAAGTTACTAGTCCACTTTCTACAGGAAAGGTGGACAGCATATTGGGATTTGAGTGAACATAGAAGGTTGTTTGCAAGTTAACCTGAAAAGTTTTTTTTTTCTTTTTGCTAATTGATTTTGGTTACAGAAGGCTATGTGATTTTAAGCATAGGACTGTGGAGGTTTGCAGTACTGCTCCACAGTGGTGGTTGTGTGACACATTTTGTCCTAATAAGAAAAGAAACAGCAAAGCATGAGCTCAGTGGATGGATTCTAGCAAGCCTTTGTCTAAAAATGTAAAAGAAGCAGCACTTTGCACACTGAAATGGGCTCTTGATATGGTAATAGTCTTCCTGGGGGGGGGGGAATCCAGCTGATAGTTCCATGTAATTGCCATAACTTAGAATCATAGAATCATAGAATTGCAGAGTTGGAAGAGACCACGAGGGCCATCCAGTCCAGCCCCCTGCCATGCAGGAAATCACGATCAAAGCATCCCTGACAGATGTCCATCCAGCCTCAACTTGTAGCATTCAGGCTACACTGCTAACAACCTCATTACTGAATTGCTCTTCAATCTGTAATGATGTGTCCTGAATGCACAGCTTCTAAACATTGGGTTGGATCCAAAGTTGTATGGAGCAGAACTCCTTGAACTGGATATTTCTGTTGGTAGAAATGAGAGAGGGGGTGATTTTTATTTATTAACCTCTCCCTCACAGCCCTGTGTTCCTTCCCTCCCACCAAAACTTACTCTGAAGAGCAGTCAATCCCACTGGAATAGAATGAGAGGTAGTGTCAGAAGCTTCAGGGAGAACACAGAACTGGCAAAAATTGCCACCCTTTCCCTTCCTTCCAGTTGGTGCTCCTGTTAGTTTCCTTTGAAAAAGAAAGAAGTCTTCATTCACAGAATAAAAGAATCATAGAATTGGAAGAGACCACAAGGGCCATCCAGTCCAACCCCCCTGCCATCCAAGTACAGTTGGATATTGAAAGTGATTGAATCAGACCCAGTGTTGGAACACCTGCTATCACTGGTCACATGCCAAGGTCCTCCCCACTAGGGCATTTATTGCCAACTCCCCTGCCGAGCCTCCAGGGTCTGCTACTGCTGTTCCTCTTTGCTGTCACTACCTTCCATTGGATTTCCTCAAACATGTAAGCAAGCAAAGCCAAAAGGAAAGAGAGACTATCCATCCTTCACTTGCCTTGCATAATCTCTCTAGGCAGTTGCAAGTACTAAGGAGATTATCAGACGCGGCCAAAACCACGTCAGAAGATTGTGATGAGTACAGGAACGGGTGAGATTATCAGACAATGACGTCCTTCAGCGTCCCGGGGGCATAGTGCAGGTGTGAGTAAGGTGTCCCTTTTTATTGGCAGCTTGTCTCCGTCAATAAAAAAGGGAAACCTTGTCTGCAGCAGCACTGTGCCCCTGGAACAGCTGAGGACACGGGTATCTGATAATGTCACCCTTTCTGTTCTCTTCCCATTCTCTTCCCAAACGCATTTTAGAATGTGTTTTTTGTTTTGTTTTTTGCCATGTTCCACCGTGTCTGATGATCTCCTAGGCCTAGAGGGAAAGAGTAAGCAGAGACAGTGATTGGGAAAAGGGGAAACTACTGGAGTGGAGGTTCCCAATCAAGGCTTCTTGCTTAAGGGCTCCCCAGAACATAATTTTCACACACTGTCTCATACACACACACCCCAAAAAGAAGAGAAAATCAGTTGTATGTATAACCAGGGATGGAGAAGTGACTATGTGTTCCCACTGAAAATGAAAAGTCTGCCTTTTTCTTTGTGGTTTCAGGGTATGCGTAGAAGCACCCTTGCCTGAAGGAATGTTGTTTCAGATGGATTGCCTTGCACACAAGTATGGTGGGATGATCGGAGATGTACCCTGCTATCAAAAGCAAGTGATGCACGTCCAGAGCATTTCTCACTGGGCCCCAGCAAACATTGGACCTTACAGTCAGTGTATACAGGTATGCAGTCTTAGTTCCTCACTATGTAGAATGGAGCAAACTCTCACTGTTATGGGTTTCTAACCCATCTATCTTTCAAGGAATTAATAATTGGCTTTTATTTTATTTTATTTTCCTTTGTACAGAATATATAATTTTATACTTTGAGGCTTAACAAAATTAAAATAAAGTAAGGGGAAATGTAAACGTTTGACAATATAAAAATATGTGAAATGTGTTTATAAGGGAATTGTGAAAGCAAGAGAAAGATATCCTGATATTGAACAAGTTGGGACAGGGAATTTGTGTCAGTTAGTGCATACAGCGATCCTTGTGGAAATGAGGATTTTGAATATACATCATCAGGAAGTGATCTGGCAGTAGGACTTAAGTTGGGATCCATTGCTGCTTGGGCTGAGCTGACATGGCTGTGTTTGGAGTAACTTCTGTGTCATAGTTGTGTGTGTGTGTGTGTGTGTGTGTGTGTGTTTTGAAGACTAGAAATGTGTTACGAAAAATGTGCTAATGTACTCTCTGTACCACTCCGGGCTGGCACAGATCTCCCAAAACCTGAATGGCCCATGTATATTAGTGAAAGAACTGTTCCACTCCTAGTCTTGATTTGTGTGCCCATTGGTGCAGATTGCGGTAGCTGATAAAATGGGCTGGATGAACCCTGTTAGCGACAGAACCAGATGTTGCAAAACAGAAATGGGGGGGACGGACATAAAACTGCTTCCTGGAGATTGACATATTCTCTCTGTAATGCCTATTAGAACTCACTATGCATTCTTAATAATTTACTCTGACTTTTGCACCTGTTTCCCCCTCCCCCAGAAGTCAGTGGCTGTGCCACTGAGTTTGAGGAAACACTTAGGACTTTATCACATGACACAGTGCAATTAGACTGTGTTGGTCTACAGTTTAGTAACCACTTTAGGTGTGAATGTGTCATTCTGCTTTCTTCTGATATTAGGAACATAATAGGCATGGTGTTTCATTGATACTCTCTTGGTGTTTCTAGAGACTCAAAGTGGCTTACAATATAAGTTAAAATGAAACAGATAAAATGGTATGGAGTACCACAGTTTAAAATGCATTAGACCATCAATCCAATTAAAACGTTTACAACATTAACTTAAAACACAATAAAAACACATGAAATACAAATTGCATATTAAAAACAGTACACCTAATTGCACGTTCCTCTAACCCGATCAATTGAGGTTGAAGGCCTGATTAAACAGGAGGGCCCATCCAAGGCATGGGTCTGGAGAAAAAGTAAAAGATGGGCTTGAATTAAGTTACATCACCTGAAATAAGAGCAGACAGAATGGAGTAAGGCCAAAGCAGCAAATGTTTATTTCACTGCTTAGACAATGTTTTATCCAGCCTATCCTAGAACTTTTTTCCACTGTGTGCAGGTTAATATACTGATGTGTATAGACACCTATTTATATTTTGCATTAGTGATGATGTTCTATCATAAAACATTGTGCATAATTTTGCCAACTAGAATATGCCAATTAGAATGGTTATATTCCTTTCAGCAGCTTATAGCCATTTATATTGCTCTAGTTTTTAAAAGGGCTTTCGAGCCACTTAAAGTATGTTATTCTAGAACACCTTGCAAGGAATGTCTAGAATAAATGGCTTAAAACACAGGCGTAATTTTATGGTGATGGACATTTATTTCAGGGTTTAATTTTAAGAAAAGCAATCCCTGAATATCTCAAAATTTAATATTACAATAAGAAGCTCTTAAGAAAGACTTAGAACCCATTCACCATGTTAGTGCTGACCTGAAACACTTTAAAAAGCTATTACAGGTTGAGTATCCCTTATCTGGATTTCTGAAATCTAGAATACAGTACTCCAAAATCCAAAATTGTTCACATGGGTGACTGAGATAGTGACACCTTTCTTTCTGATGGTTCAATATACACAAACTTTGTTTCATGAATAAAATTATTAAAAATATTGTGTATAAAATTACCTTCAAGCTATGTGTGTAAGAAACATAAATACATTTCAACTTTAGACTTGGGTCCCATCTTCAGGATATCTCATGTGTATGGAAGTATTCCAAAATCCCAAAAAATTCAAAATACAGAACACTTCTGGTCCCAAGCATTTTGGATAATGGATACTCAACCTGTATATCAATACATAACATTTTTAAAAAATAAAAAGAAAGCTGATATCCCTTATTAGGAATTTCAGCTATTGGACCATTTTCTTTGTTTACTGTCACATTTAAAAGAAGGTGGCCTTTTGTCTTTTATTCTGTTCTGCATTAGTGAAGAAGTGGTAGCCTTCTGTCTAAATGACTCCCCCCCCCATTGTACTCTTAACATACCAAAAATATGCATGATTGCAGTCATATTGATCCTATGTTTCTGAAAGATACTGGCCTAAATCCAGTTGGCTAGTCCTAACTAGAATAGACCCATTTGATCTATGGGATTACATAAGCTTTGATTTACCATTCAGCAATTGATTCAGTATGTTTATTCTGGTTTAAACCAGCTATTGTATTTACTCATATTAGTATCATATTTTCAGTCCCAGTTGAATCTTTTTAGCTTTAATTCATGTACTGCTATTCCATAGTGTTTTGTACACCACATGGTTCACAAGAAATTTTAAATAGCAATATACAAACATCACATTCTGTTTTTGAAATTATATATTTACCTACCTAAACCTTGTTTTTTTAAAAAGAGAGAATTTACAAAATGGCCTGCAACAATTATGAATATTAAAATAATTTAACATAGGGCTATGCACGGGATTTGGTTTGAAGCCTGACTTAGATCAGGGCTTGATTCAGTTCTAATTAATGTGGAGCCTAAATCTGAATCAAGATTTGGAAATCCTAATCATCATTCTCCACCACCCCCATTGTCTTATACTGATAAACCAAAATGGCTGTAACTTTTTTATGTTTTCATATACGTGCATAACATTTGGAAAAATGGTAGACTTAAATATAGGATCAACTCAAATAAATTTCAGAAAGGTTGCATCAAGGGGATACATGTCACAATATTTACCTGTTCGGTCAGAGAAATTGGTAGTGTTTTTGTCTTGGCACCCCCCTAGTACTGGGGCACCTTCCTACAACACCTAGAGGATCCCCAATTTCTACGGTTTAATTGCTCTAAAGAAGATCAAAGGCAATGGGGCACCAGGGAGGCAGATGCAGAGGATCAGTCTTGAGATGCTTCTCACTTCTTGAGTCAGGATGACAAGCACAGTGGCTTACCTAAGAAGCTTTCTTTAGAAAATGTTACTTCTGTTTTATTCTACCAGCCATCCAATTATTGAGCTCCAACAATGCAGTATAAGGAAGGGAGGGGTTACATGATGCTTTACAAGCTGTCCAACTGGCAAGTACCACCTCACTACCCTCTTGACCACCCCTGAATTTGCATTGACATTTCTATAGCTTGGTTGCATATGTCTCATATCTTCATTGCTTCCATAGTTGCCTGTGGAAGAGACTGAAGTCTGGTTGCGAGGGGATGCAAGACTCTTACTTACTTCTTGTCTAGCTGATGGGACTGTACTCACATGCATGGCCACTTGGTAATTGCTCTTCAGTGTCAGAGCAGGCAATTTACCTTGGCAATTTACTGCTACTCATTTGTTCTATATAAGGAAGTCAAATAATAATCCTGGGATCTGCTCCCACTTCAGCAACCTGTCAAACAACACTCTGCCTATTTTCTTCAGACTCAGATAAAGTCATCCTGACCATGGAAGGAGACATGCTCATGCTACAACCATCCTGGGCCTTTACGAGTCTTACTGGATATGAAACAGGTTTGCTTGTCCTATGCTGCTCTTAGAAGTCATATTTTGAGTGAAGGCGAACCAGTCCAGACAAGTCAGAAGACATATGATATCCACATCCACATGGTGTCACTTGGGCTTTCCTCTGGCTCTGCATGCACCATGTGGATTTGTATTACTTCCTCATTATTTATTATTAAACTGGTGATCTGATGATGATGATGATCAGATAATAATAATTGTTAGATAATAATCATCGTTAAAACTGTAAATTATATACATGTTTAAGTAAGGAAGAGATCTAATGGGAATTACATTTCATGGCTTGCTCACTCAGCTAGTATAAATGAAATGGGTGATAAAATGTCCATGTTTGCATGGCTACAAATATGAATTAAATGTGCACTATAATAACATATATTTTGTGAATAAAATAAATCGTTACCTTTAACCCCACTGATTATAACCTCCATCCAGTCACCTACCTACCCACCCAGAAATAATCTGCCATCAGAAGCAGCGTCCCATGCATCAGTTGAAGTGGGCTGCAGTCCATGAAGTCTTATGCCAAAATTTGTTAGTCTTTAAAATGCCACGAGGCTTTGGGGTTTGTTTATTTTTTTTAATGCCTAATGTTGGAGAAATAAAAAGTATTTTCAGTTCATCTCCTGAATTCTTTTAAAAATGCTGGCAATGACATGACACTAGGATAGAGGA